>CM050513.1:4863063-6173063 GCA_027563665.1 Antrozous pallidus
AGAGAGGAGGAACCTGCATAGACCTCTTACTGCGGAGAGAGAATTAGAACCTGCATAGACCTCCACTGCGGAGAGAGGAGGATCCTGCATAGACCTCCTTACTGCGGAGAGAGGAGGAACCTGCATAGACCTCCTCACTGCGGAGAGAGGAGGAACCTGCATAGACCTCCTTACTGCGGAGAGAGGAGGAACCTGCATAGACCTCCACTGCGGAGAGAGGAGGAACCTGCATAGACCTCCTTACTGCGGAGAGAGGAGGAACCTGCATAGACCTCCTAACTGCGGAGAGAGGAGGAACCTGCATAGACCTCCTACTGCGGAGAGAGGAGGAACCTGCATAGACCTCCTCACTGCGGAGAGAGGAGGAACCTGCATAGACCTCACTGCGGAGAGAGGAGGAACCTGCATAGACCTCACTGCGGAGAGAGGAGGAACCTGCATAGACCTCCTTACTGCGGAGAGAGGAGGAACCTGCATAGACCTCCTTACTGCGGAGAGAGGAGGAACCTGCATAGACCTCCTCACTGCGGAGAGAGGAGGAACCTGCATAGACCTCCTACTGCGGAGAGAGGAGGAACCTGCATAGACCTCCTTACTGCGGAGAGAGGAGGAACCTGCATAGACCTCCTCACTGCGGAGAGAGGAGGAACCTGCATAGACCTCCTTACTGCGGAGAGAGGAGGAACCTGCATAGACCTCCTCACTGCGGAGAGAGGAGGAACCTGCATAGACCTCCTTACTGCGGAGAGAGGAGGAACCTGCATAGACCTCCTCACTGCGGAGAGAGGAGGAACCTGCATAGACCTCCTCACTGCGGAGAGAGGAGGAACCTGCATAGACCTCCTAACTGCGGAGAGAGGAGGAACCTGCATAGACCTCCTTACTGCGGAGAGAGGAGGAACCTGCATAGACCTCCTCACTGCGGAGAGAGGAGGAACCTGCATAGACCTCACTGCGGAGAGAGGAGGAACCTGCATAGACCTCACTGCGGAGAGAGGAGGAACCTGCATAGACCTCACTGCGGAGAGAGGAGGAACCTGCATAGACCTCACTGCGGAGAGAGGAGGAACCTGCATAGACCTCACTGCGGAAAGAGGAGGAACCTGCATAGACCTCCTTACTGCGGAAAGAGGAGGAACCTGCATAGACCTCCTTACTGCGGAGAGAGGAGGAACCAGCATAGACCTCACTGCAGAAAGAGGAGGAACCTGCATAGACCTCCTCACTGTGGAGAGAGGAGGAACCTGCATAGACCTCCTTACTGCGGAGAGAGGAGGAACCTGCATAGACCTCCTCACTGCGGAGAGAGGAGGAACCTGCATAGACCTCCTCACTGCGGAGAGAGGAGGAACCTGCATAGACCTCCTATTGCGGAGAGAGGAGGAACCTGCATAGACCTCCTCACTGCGGAGAGAGGAGGAACCTGCATAGACCTCCTCACTGCGGAGAGAGGAGGAACCTGCATAGACCTCCTTACTGCGGAGAGAGGAGGAACCTGCATAGACCTCCTACTGCGGAGAGAGGAGGAACCTGCATAGACCTCCTCACTGCGGAGAGAGGAGGAACCTGCATAGACCTCACTGCGGAGAGAGGAGGAACCTGCATAGACCTCACTGCGGAGAGAGGAGGAACCTGCATAGACCTCCTTACTGCGGAGAGAGGAGGAACCTGCATAGACCTCCTCACTGCGGAGAGAGGAGGAACCTGCATAGACCTCCTTACTGCGGAGAGAGGAGGAACCTGCATAGACCTCCTACTGCGGAGAGAGGAGGAACCTGCATAGACCTCCTCACTGCGGAGAGAGGAGGAACCTGCATAGACCTCCTCACTGCGGAGAGAGGAGGAACCTGCATAGACCTCCTCACTGCGGAGAGAGGAGGAACCTGCATAGACCTCCTCACTGCGGAGAGAGGAGGAACCTGCATAGACCTCCTCACTGCGGAGAGAGGAGGAACCTGCATAGACCTCCTCACTGCGGAAAGAGGAGGAACCTGCATAGACCTCTCACTGCGGAGAGTGGAGGAACCTGCATAGACCTCACTGCGGAGAGAGGAGGAACCTGCATAGACCTCACTGCGGGAGAGGAGGAACCTGCATAGACCTCCTCACTGCGGAGAGAGGAGGAACCTGCATAGACCTCCTCACTGCGGAAGAGGAGGAACCTGCATAGACCTCCTCACTGCGGAGAGAGGAGGAACCTGCATAGACCTCACTGCGGAGAAGAGGAGGAACCTGCATAGACCTCACTGCGGAAAGAGGAGGAACCTGCATAGACCTCACTGCGGAGAGAGGAGGAACCTGCATAGACCTCCTCACTGCGGAGAGAGGAGGAACCTGCATAGACCTCCTTACTGCGGAGAGAGGAGGAACCTGCATAGACCTACTCACTGCGGAAAGAGGAGGAACCTGCATAGACCTCACTGCGGAGAGAGGAGGAACCTGCATAGACCTCCTCACTGCGGAGAGAGGAGGAACCTGCATAGACCTCCTCACTGCGGAAAGAGGAGGAACCTGCATAGACCTCCTCACTGTGGAGAGAGGAGGAACCTGCATAGACCTCACTGCGGAGAGAGGAGGAACCTGCATAGACCTCCTTACTGCGGAGAGAGGAGGAACCTGCATAGACCTCCTTACTGCGGAGAGAGGAGGAACCTGCATAGACCTCACTGCGGAGAGAGGAGGAACCTGCATAGACCTCACTGCGGAGAGAGGAGGAACCTGCATAGACCTCCTCACTGCGGAGAGAGGAGGAAACCTGCATAGACCTCACTGCGGAGAGAGGAGGAACCTGCATAGACCTCCTACTGCGGAGAGAGGAGGAACCTGCATAGACCTCCTTACTGCGGCAGAGAGGAGGAACCTGCATAGACCTCCTCACTGCGGAGAGAGGAGGAACCTGCATAGACCTCCTCACTGCGGAAAGAGGAGGAACCTGCATAGACCTCCTCACTGCGGAGAGAGGAGGAACCTGCATAGACCTCTACTGCGGAGAGAGGAGGAACCTGCATAGACCTCCTTACTGCGGAGAGAGGAGGAACCTGCATAGACCTCCTCACTGCGGAGAGAGGAGGAACCTGCATAGACCTCACTGCGGAGAGAGGAGGAACCTGCATAGACCTCACTACTGCGGACAGAGGAGGAACCTGCATAGACCTCCTCACTGCGGAAAGAGGAGGAACCTGCATAGACCTCACTGCGGAAAGAGGAGGAACCTGCATAGACCGTACTGCAGAAAGAGGAGGAACCAGCATAGACCTCACTGCGGAGAGAGGAGGAACCTGCATAGACCTCACTGCAGAAAGAGGAGGAACCTGCATAGACCTCCTCACTGCGGAGAGAGGAGGAACATGCATAGACCTCCTTACTGCGGAAAGAGGAGGAACCTGCATAGACCTCACTGCGGAGAGAGGAGGAACCTGCATAGACCTCCTTACTGCGCAGAGAGGAGGAACCTGCATAGCCCTCCTTACTGCGGAGAGAGGAGGAACCTGCATAGACCTCCTTACTGCGGAGAGAGGAGGAACCTGCATAGACCTCCTTACTGCGGAGAGAGGAGGAACCTGCATAGACCTCACTGCGGAGAGAGGAGGAACCTGCATAGACCTCCTTACTGCGGAGAGAGGAGGAACCTGCATAGACCTCCTCACTGCGGAGAGAGGAGGAACCTGCATAGACCTCACTGCGGAGAGAGGAGGAACCTGCATAGACCTCCTCACTGCGGAGAGAGGAGGAACCTGCATAGACCTCACTGCGGAGAGAGGAGGAACCTGCATAGACCTCCTCACTGCGGAGAGAGGAGGAACCTGCATAGACCTCACTGCGGAGAGAGGAGGAACCTGCATAGACCTCCTTACTGCGGAGAGAGGAGGAACCTGCATAGACCTCCTTACTGCGGAGAGAGGAGGAACCTGCATAGACCTCCTTACTGCGGAAAGAGGAGGAACCTGCATAGACCTCACTGCGGAGAGAGGAGGAACCTGCATAGACCTCCTTACTGCGGAGAGAGGAGGAACCTGCATAGACCTCCTTACTGCGGAGAGAGGAGGAACCTGCATAGACCTCCTTACTGCGGAGAGAGGAGGAACCTGCATAGACCTCACTGCGGAGAGAGGAGGAACCTGCATAGACCTCCTTACTGCGGAGAGAGGAGGAACCTGCATAGACCTCCTTACTGCGGAAAGAGGAGGAACCTGCATAGACCTCACTGCGGAGAGAGGAGGAACCTGCATAGACCTCACTGCGGAGAGAGGAGGAACCTGCATAGACCTCCTTACTGCGGAGAGAGGAGGAACCTGCATAGACCTCACTGCGGAGAAAGGAGGAACCTGCATAGACCTCCTTACTGCAGAGAGAGGAGGAACCTGCATAGACCTCCTTACTGCGGAGAGAGGAGGAACCTGCATAGACCTCCTCACTGCGGAGAGAGGAGGAACCTGCATAGACCTCACTGCGGAGAAAGGAGGAACCTGCATAGACCTCCTTACTGCGAGAGAGGGAGGAACCTGCATAGACCTCCTTACTGCGGAGAGAGGAGGAACCTGCATAGACCTCCTCACTGCGGAGAGAGGAGGAACCTGCATAGACCTCACTGCGGAGAGAGGAGGAACCTGCATAGACCTCCTTACTGCAGAGAGAGGAGGAACCTGCATAGACCTCCTTACTGCGGAGAGAGGAGGAACCTGCATAGACCTCCTCACTGCGGAGAGAGGAGGAACCGGCATAGACCTCACTGCGGAGAGAGGAGGAACCTGCATAGACCTCCTACTGCAGAGAGAGGAGGAACCTGCATAGACCTCCTCACTGCGGAGAGAGGAGAAACCTGCATAGACCTCACTGAGGAGAGAGGAGGAACCTGCATAGACCTCCTTACTGCAGAGAGAGGAGGAACCTGCATAGACCTCCTTACTGCGGAGAGAGGAGGAACCTGCATAGACCTCACTGCGGAGAAGGAGGAACCTGCATAGACCTCCTTACTGAGGAAAGAGGAGGAACCTGGATAGACCTCCTCACTGCGGAGAGAGGAGAAACCTGCATAGACCTCCTCACTGCGGCCAGAGGAGGAACCTGCATAGACCTCCTTACTGCGGAGAGAGGAGGAACCTGCATAGACCTCCTCACTGCGGAGAGAGGAGGAACCTGCATAGACCTCCTCACTGCGGAGAGAGGAGGAACCTGCATAGACCTCACTGCGGAGAGAGGAGGAACCTGCATAGACCTCCTTACTGCGGAGAGAGGAGGAACCTGCATAGACCTCCTCACTGCGGAGAGAGGAGGAACCTGCATAGACCTCACTGCGGAGAGAGGAGGAACCTGCATAGACCTCCTTACTGCGGAGAGAGGAGGAACCTGCATAGACCTCCTCACTGCGGAGAGAGGAGGAACCTGCATAGACCTCACTGCGGAAAGAGGAGGAACCTGCATAGACCTCACTGCGGAAAGAGGAGGAACCTGCATAGACCTCACTGCGGAGAGAGGAGGAACCTGCATAGACCTCACTGCGGAGAGAGGAGGAACCTGCATAGACCTCCTCACTGCGGAGAGAGGAGGAACCTGCATAGACCTCACTGCAGAAAGAGGAGGAACCTGCATAGACCTCACTGCGGAAAGAGGCGGAACCTGCATGGACCTCACTGCGGAGAGAGGAGGAACCTGCATAGACCTCCTCACTGCGGAGAGAGGAGGAACCTGCATAGACCTCCTTACTGCGGAGAGAGGAGGAACCTGCATAGACTTCACTGTGGAAAGAGGAGGAACCTGCATGACCTCACTGCGGAGAGAGGAGGAACCTGCATAGACCTCCTCACTGCGGAGAGAGGAGGAACCTGCATAGACCTCCTTACTGCGGAAAGAGGAGGAACCTGCATAGACCTCCTCACTGAGGAGAGAGGAGGAACCTGCATAGACCTCACTGCGGAAAGAGGAGGAACCTGCATAGACCTCCTCACTGCATAGAGAGGAGGAACCTGCATAGACCTCCTCACTGCGGAGAGAGGAGGAACCTGCATAGACCTCCTCACTGTGGAGAGAGGAGGAACCTGCAGAGACCTCACTGCGGAGAGAGGAGGAACCTGCATAGACCTCTTCACTGCGGAGAGAGGAGGAACCTGCATAGACCTCACTGCGGAGAGAGGAGGAACCTGCATAGACCTCCTCACTGCGGAGAGAGGAGGAACCTGCATAGACCTCCATACTGCGGAGAGAGGAGGTACCTGCATAGACCTCCTCACTGCGGAGAGAGGAGGAACCTGCATAGACCTCACTGCGGAGAGAGGAGGAACCTGCATAGACCTCCTTACTGCGGAGAGAGGAGGAACCTGCATAGACCTCACTGCGGAGAGAGGAGGAACCTGCATAGACCTCCTTACTGCAGAGAGAGGAGGAACCTGCATAGACCTCCTCACTGCGGAGAGAGGAGGAACCTGCATAGACCTCACTGCGGAGAAGAGGAGGAACCTGCATAGACCTCCTTACTGCAGAGAGAGGAGGAACCTGCATAGACCTCCTTACTGCGGAGAGAGGAGGAACCTGCATAGACCTCCTCACTGCGGAGAGAGGAGGAACCTGCATAGACCTCACTGCGGAGAGAGGAGGAACCTGCATAGACCTCCTTACTGCGGAGAGAGGAGGAACCTGCATAGACCTCCTTACTGCGGAGAGAGGAGGAACCTGCATAGACCTCCTCACTGCGGAGAGAGGAGGAACCTGCATAGACCTCACTGCGGAGAGAGGAGGAACCTGCATAGACCTCCCTACTGCAGAGAGAGGAGGAACCTGCATAGACCTCCTCACTGCGGAGAGAGGAGAAACCTGCATAGACCTCACTGCGGAGAGAGGAGGAACCTGCATAGACCTCCTTACTGCAGAGAGAGGAGGAACCTGCATAGACCTCCTTACTGCGGAGAGAGGAGGAACCTGCATAGACCTCACTGCGGAGAGAGGAGGAACCTGCATAGACCTCCTCACTGAGGAAAGAGGAGGAACCTGCATAGACCTCCTCACTGCGGAGAGAGGAGGAACCTGCATCGACCTCCTCACTGCGGACAGAGGAGGAACCTGCATAGACCTCCTTACTGCGGAGAGAGGAGGAACCTGCATAGACCTCCTCACTGCGGAGAGAGGAGGAACCTGCATAGACCTCCTCACTGCGGAGAGAGGAGGAACCTGCATAGACCTCACTGCGGAGAGAGGAGGAACCTGCATAGAACTCCTTACTGCGGAGAGAGGAGGAACCTGCATAGACCTCCTCACTGCGGAGAGAGGAGGAACCTGCATAGACCTCACTGCGGAGAGAGGAGGAACCTGCATAGACCTCCTTACTGCGGACAGAGGAGGAACCTGCATAGACCTCCTCACTGCGGAAGAGAGGAGGAACCTGCATAGACCTCACTGCGGAAGAGGAGGAACCTGCATAGACCATACTGCAGAAAGAGGAGGAACCAGCATAGACCTCACTGCGGAGAGAGGAGGAACCTGCATAGACCTCATTGCAGAAAGAGGAGGAACCTGTATAGACCTCCTCACTGCGGAGAGAGGAGGAACCTGCATAGACCTCACTGCGAGAAGAGGAGGAACCTGCATAGACCTCACTGCGGAGAGAGGAGGAACCTGCATAGACCTCACTGCGGAGAGAGGAGGAACCTGCATAGACCTCCTCACTGCGGAGAGAGGAGGAACCTGCATAGACCTCCTTACTGCGGAGAGAGGAGGAACCTGCATAGACCTCACTGCGGAGAGAGGAGGAACCTGCATAGACCTCACTGCGGAGAGAGGAGGAACCTGCATAGACCTCCTCACTGCGGAGAGAGGAGGAACCTGCATAGACCTCCTTACTGCGGAGAGAGGAGGAACCTGCATAGACCTCCTCACTGCGGAGAGAGGAGGAACCTGCATAGACCTCACTGCGGAAAGAGGAGGAACCTGCATAGACCTCCTCACTGCGGAGAGAGGAGGAACCTGCATAGACCTCCTCACTGCGGAGAGAGGAGGAACCTGCATAGACCTCCTCACTGCGGAGAGAGGAGGAACCTGCATAGACCTCACTGCGGAGAGAGGAGGAACCTGCATAGACCTCACTGCGGAGAGAGGAGGAACCTGCATAGACCTCACTGCGGAGAGAGGAGGAACCTGCATAGACCTCCTCACTGCGGAGAGAGGAGGAACCTGCATAGACCTCACTGCGGAGAGAGGAGGAACCTGCATAGACCTCCTCACTGCGGAGAGAGGAGGAACCTGCATAGACCTCACTGCGGAGAGAGGAGGAACCTGCATAGACCTCCTACTGCGGAGAGAGGAGGAACCTGCATAGACCTCCTCACTGCGGAGAGAGGAGGAACCTGCATAGACCTCCTCACTGCGGAGAGAGGAGGAACCTGCATAGACCTCCACACTGCGGAGAGAGGAGGAACCTGCATAGACCTCCTTACTGCGGAGAGAGGAGGAACCTGCATAGACCTCCTTACTGCGGAGAGAGGAGGAACCTGCATAGACCTCTACTGCGGAGAGAGGAGGAACCTGCATAGACCTCCTTACTGAGGAAAGAGGAGGAACCTGGATAGACCTCCTCACTGCGGAGAGAGGAGAAACCTGCATAGACCTCCTCACTGCGGCCAGAGGAGGAACCTGCATAGACCTCCTTACTGCGGAGAGAGGAGGAACCTGCATAGACCTCCTTACTGCGGAAAGAGGAGGAACCTGCATAGACCTCCTTACTGCGGAGAGAGGAGGAACCTGCATAGACCTCACTGCGGAGAAAGGAGGAACCTGCATAGACCTCCTTACTGCAGAGAGAGGAGGAACCTGCATAGACCTCCTCACTGCGGAGAGTGGAGGAACCTGCATAGACCTCACTGCGGAGAGAGGAGAAACCTGGCTAGACCTCCTCACTGCGGAGAGAGGAGGAACCTGCATAGACCTCACTGCGGAGAGAGGAGGAACCTGCATAGACCTCCTTACTGCGGAGAGAGGAAGAACCTGCATAGACCTCCTTACTGCGGAGAGTGGAGGAACCTGCATAGACCTCCTTACTGCGGAAAGAATAGGAACCTGCATAGACCTCACTGCGGAGAGAGGAGGAACCTGCATAGACCTCCTTACTGCGGAGAGAGGAGGAACCTGCATAGACCTCCTTACTGCGGAGAGAGGAGGAACGTACATAGACCTCCTTACTGCGGAAAGAGGAGGAACCTGCATAGACCTCACTGCGGAGAGAGGAGGAACCTGCATAGACCTCCTTACTGCGGAGAGAGGAGGAACCTGCATAGACCTCCTTACTGCGGAAGAGGAGGAACCTGCATAGACCTCACTGCGGAGAGAGAGGAACCTGCATAGACCTCACTGCGGAGAGAGGAGGAACCTGCATAGACCTCCTTACTGCGGAGAGAGGAGGAACCTGCATAGACCTCTACTGCGGAGAGAGGAGGAACCTGCATAGACCTCCTTACTGCGAGAGAGGAGGAACCTGCATAGACCTCCTTACTGCGGAGAGAGGAGGAACCTGCATAGACCTCCTCACTGCGGAGAGAGGAGGAACCTGCATAGACCTCTCACTGCGGAGAGAGGAGGAACCTGCATAGACCTCCTACTGCGGAGAGAGGAGGAACCTGCATAGACCTCCTTACTGCGGAGAGAGGAGGAACCTGCATAGACCTCCTACTGCGGAGAGAGGAGGAACCTGCATAGACCTCTCACTGCGGAGAGAGGAGGAACCTGCATAGACCTCCTACTGCGGAGAGAGGAGGAACCTGCATAGACCTCCTTACTGCGGAGAGAGGAGGAACCTGCATAGACCTCCTACTGCGGAGAGAGGAGGAACCTGCATAGACCTCCTCACTGCGGAGAGAGGAGGAACCTGCATAGACCTCACTGCGGAGAGAGGAGGAACCTGCATAGACCTCCCTACTGCGGAGAGAGGAGGAACCTGCATAGACCTCCTCACTGCGGAGAGAGGAGGAAACCTGCATAGACCTCACTGCGGAGAGAGGAGGAACCTGCATAGACCTCCTTACTGCAGGAGAGAGGAGGAACCTGCATAGACCTCCTTACTGCGGAGAGAGGAGGAACCTGCATAGACCTCACTGCGGAGAAGGAGGAACCTGCATAGACCTCCTTACTGAGGAAAGAGGAGGAACCTGGATAGACCTCCTCACTGCGGAGAGAGGAGAAACCTGCATAGACCTCCTCACTGCGGCCAGAGGAGGAACCTGCATAGACCTCCTTACTGCGGAGAGAGGAGGAACCTGCATAGACCTCCTCACTGCGGAGAGAGGAGGAACCTGCATAGACCTCCTCACTGCGGAGAGAGGAGGAACCTGCATAGACCTCACTGCGGAGAGAGGAGGAAACTGCATAGAACTCCTTACTGCGGAGAGAGGAGGAACCTGCATAGACCTCCTCACTGCGGAGAGAGGAGGAACCTGCATAGACCTCACTGCGGAGAGAGGAGGAACCTGCATAGACCTCCTTACTGCGGACAGAGGAGGAACCTGCATAGACCTCCTCACTGCGGAAAGAGGAGGAACCTGCATAGACCTCACTGCGGAAAGAGGAGGAACCTGCATAGACCATACTGCAGAAAGAGGAGGAACCAGCATAGACCTCACTGCGGAGAGAGGAGGAACCTGCATAGACCTCACTGCAGAAAGAGGAGGAACCTGCATAGACCTCCTCACTGCGGAGAGAGGAGGAACCTGCATAGACCTCACTGCAGAAAGAGGAGGAACCTGCATAGACCTCACTGCGGAAAGAGGCGGAACCTGCATGGACCTCACTGCGGAGAGAGGAGGAACCTGCATAGACCTCCTCACTGCGGAGAGAGGAGGAACCTGCATAGACCTCCTTACTGCGGAGAGAGGAGGAACCTGCATAGACTTCACTGTGGAAAGAGGAGGAACCTGCATGGACCTCACTGCGGAGAGAGGAGGAACCTGCATAGACCTCCTCACTGCGGAGAGAGGAGGAACCTGCATAGACCTCCTTACTGCGGAAAGAGGAGGAACCTGCATAGACCTCCTCACTGAGGAGAGAGGAGGAACCTGCATAGACCTCACTGCGGAAAGAGGAGGAACCTGCATAGACCTCCTCACTGCATAGAGAGGAGGAACCTGCATAGACCTCCTCACTGCGGAAAGAGGAGGAACCTGCATAGACCTCCTCACTGTGGAGAGAGGAGGAACCTGCAGAGACCTCACTGCGGAGAGAGGAGGAACCTGCATAGACCTCTTCACTGCGGAGAGAGGAGGAACCTGCATAGACCTCACTGCGGAGAGAGGAGGAACCTGCATAGACCTCCTCACTGCGGAGAGAGGAGGAACCTGCATATACCTCCATACTGCGGAGAGAGGAGGTACCTGCATAGACCTCCTCACTGCGGAGAGAGGAGGAACCTGCATAGACCTCACTGCGGAGAGAGGAGGAACCTGCATAGACCTCCTTACTGCGGAGAGAGGAGGAACCTGCATAGACCTCCTCACTGCGGAAAGAGGAGGAACCTGCATAGACCTCCTCACTGTGGAGAGAGGAGGAACCTGCAGAGACCTCACTGCGGAGAGAGGAGGAACCTGCATAGACCTCCTTACTGCAGAGAGAGGAGGAACCTGCATAGACCTCCTTACTGCGGAGAGAGGAGGAACCTGCATAGACCTCACTGCGGAGAAGGAGGAACCTGCATAGACCTCCTTACTGAGGAAAGAGGAGGAACCTGGATAGACCTCCTCACTGCGGAGAGAGGAGAAACCTGCATAGACCTCCTCACTGCGGCCAGAGGAGGAACCTGCATAGACCTCCTTACTGCGGAGAGAGGAGGAACCTGCATAGACCTCCTTACTGCGGAAAGAGGAGGAACCTGCATAGACCTCACTGCGGAGAGAGGAGGAACCTGCATAGACCTCACTGCGGAGAGAGGAGGAACCTGCATAGACCTCCTTACTGCGGAGAGAGGAGGAACCTGCATAGACCTCACTGCGGAGAGAGGAGGAACCTGCATAGACCTCCTTACTGCAGAGAGAGGAGGAACCTGCATAGACCTCCTTACTGCGGAGAGAGGAGGAACCTGCATAGACCTCTTCACTGCGGAGAGAGGAGGAACCTGCAGAGACCTCACTGCGGAGAGAGGAGGAACCTGCATAGACCTCCTTACTGCAGAGAGAGGAGGAACCTGCATAGACCTCCTTACTGCGGAGAGAGGAGGAACCTGCATAGATCTCACTGCGGAGAAGGAGGAACCTGCATAGACCTCCTTACTGAGGAAAGAGGAGGAACCTGGAAAGACCTCCTCACTGCGGAGAGAGGAGAAACCTGCATAGACCTCCTCACTGCGGCCAGAGGAGGAACCTGCATAGACCTCACTGCGGAGAAGGAGGAACCTGCATAGACCTCCTTACTGAGGAAAGAGGAGGAACCTGGATAGACCTCCTCACTGCGGAGAGAGGAGAAACCTGCATAGACCTCCTCACTGCGGCCAGAGGAGGAACCTGCATAGACCTCACTGCGGAGAGAGGAGGAACCTGCATAGACCTCACTGCGGAGAGAGGAGGAACCTGCATAGACCTCCTTACTGCGGAGAGAGGAGGAACCTGCATAGACCTCACTGCGGAGAGAGGAGGAACCTGCATAGACCTCCTTACTGCAGAGAGAGGAGGAACCTGCATAGACCTCCTTACTGCGGAGAGAGGAGGAACCTGCATAGACCTCCTCACTGCGGAGAGAGGAGGAACCTGCATAGACCTCACTGCGGAGAGAGGAGGAACCTGCATAGACCTCCTGACTGCTGAGAGAGGAGGAACCTGCATAGACCTCCTTACTGCGGAGAGAGGAGGAACCTGCATAGACCTCCTCACTGCGGAGAGAGGAGGAACCTGCATAGACCTCACTGCGGAGAGAGGAGGAACCTGCATAGACCTCCTACTGCGGAGAGAGGAGGAACCTGCATAGACCTCCTCACTGCGGAGAGAGGAGGAACCTGCATAGACCTCACTGCGGAGAGAGGAGGAACCTGCATAGACCTCCTTACTGCAGAGAGAGGAGGAACCTGCATAGACCTCACTGCGGAGAGAGGAGGAACCTGCATAGACCTCCTCACTTCGGAGAGAGGAGGAACCTGCATAGACCTCCATACTGCGGAGAGAGGAGGTACCTGCATAGACCTCCTCACTGCGGAGAGAGGAGGAACCTGCATAGACCTCACTGCGGAGAGAGGAGGAACCTGCATAGACCTCCTTACTGCGGAGAGAGGAGGAACCTGCATAGACCTCCTCACTGCGGAAAGAGGAGGAACCTGCATAGACCTCCTCACTGTGGAGAGAGGAGGAACCTGCAGAGACCTCACTGCGGAGAGAGGAGGAACCTGCATAGACCTCCTTACTGCAGAGAGAGGAGGAACCTGCATAGACCTCCTTACTGCGGAGAGAGGAGGAACCTGCATAGACCTCACTGCGGAGAGAGGAGGAACCTGCATAGACCTCCTTACTGAGGAAAGAGGAGGAACCTGCATAGACCTCCTCACTGCGGAGAGAGGAGAACCTGCATAGACCTCCTCACTGCGGCCAGAGGAGGAACCTGCATAGACCTCCTTACTGCGGAGAGAGGAGGAACCTGCATAGACCTCCTTACTGCGGAAAGAGGAGGAACCTGCATAGACCTCACTGCGGAGAGAGGAGGAACCTGCATAGACCTCACTGCGGAGAGAGGAGGAACCTGCATAGACCTCCTTACTGCGGAGAGAGGAGGAACCTGCATAGACCTCACTGCGGAGAGAGGAGGAACCTGCATAGACCTCACTGCGGAGAGAGGAGGAACCTGCATAGACCTCCTTACTGCGGAGAGAGGAGGAACCTGCATAGACCTCCTCACTGCGGAGAGAGGAGGAACCTGCATAGACCTCACTGCGGAGAGAGGAGGAACCTGCATAGACCTCCTTACTGCGGACAGAGGAGGAACCTGCATAGACCTCCTCACTGCGGAAAGAGGAGGAACCTGCATAGACCTCACTGCGGAAAGAGGAGGAACCTGCATAGACCATACTGCAGAAAGAGGAGGAACCAGCATAGACCTCACTGCGGAGAGAGGAGGAACCTGCATAGACCTCACTGCAGAAAGAGGAGGAACCTGCATAGACCTCCTCACTGCGGAGAGAGGAGGAACCTGCATAGACCTCACTGCAGAAAGAGGAGGAACCTGCATAGACCTCACTGCGGAAAGAGGCGGAACCTGCATGGACCTCACTGCGGAGAGAGGAGGAACCTGCATAGACCTCCTCACTGCGGAGAGAGGAGGAACCTGCATAGACCTCCTTACTGCGGAGAGAGGAGGAACCTGCATAGACTTCACTGTGGAAAGAGGAGGAACCTGCATGGACCTCACTGCGGAGAGAGGAGGAACCTGCATAGACCTCCTCACTGCGGAGAGAGGAGGAACCTGCATAGACCTCCTTACTGCGGAAAGAGGAGGAACCTGCATAGACCTCCTCACTGAGGAGAGAGGAGGAACCTGCATAGACCTCACTGCGGAAAGAGGAGGAACCTGCATAGACCTCCTCACTGCAGAGAGAGGAGGAACCTGCATAGACCTCCTCACTGCGGAGAGAGGAGGAACCTGCATAGACCTCCTCACTGCGGAGAGAGGAGGAACCTGCATAGACCTCACTGCGGAGAGAGGAGGAACCTGCATAGACCTCTCACTGCGGAGAGAGGAGGAACCTGCATAGACCTCACTGCGGAGAGAGGAGGAACCTGCATAGACCTCCTCACTGCGGAGAGAGGAGGAACCTGCATAGACCTCCATACTGCGGAGAGAGGAGGAACCTGCATAGACCTCCTCACTGCGGAGAGAGGAGGAACCTGCATAGACCTCACTGCGGAGAGAGGAGGAACCTGCATAGACCTCCTTACTGCGGAGAGAGGAGGAACCTGCATAGACCTCCTCACTGCGGAAAGAGGAGGAACCTGCATAGACCTCCTCACTGTGGAGAGAGGAGGAACCTGCATAGACCTCACTGCGGAGAGAGGAGGAACCTGCATAGACCTCCTTACTGCAGAGAGAGGAGGAACCTGCATAGACCTCCTTACTGCGGAGAGAGGAGGAACCTGCATAGACCTCACTGCGGAGAAGGAGGAACCTGCATAGACCTCCTTACTGAGGAAAGAGGAGGAACCTGCATAGACCTCACTGCGGAAAGAGGAGGAACCTGCATAGACCTCCTCACTGCGGCCAGAGGAGGAACCTGCATAGACCTCCTTACTGCGGAGAGAGGAGGAACCTGCATAGACCTCCTACTGCGGAGAGAGGAGGAACCTGCATAGACCTCACTGCGGAGAGAGGAGGAACCTGCATAGACCTCACTGCGGAGAGAGGAGGAACCTGCATAGACCTCCTACTGCGGAGAGAGGAGGAACCTGCATAGACCTCACTGCGGAGAAGAGGAGGAACCTGCATAGACCTCCTTACTGCAGAGAGAGGAGGAACCTGCATAGACCTCCTTACTGCGGAGAGAGGAGGAACCTGCATAGACCTCTTCACTGCGGAGAGAGGAGGAACCTGCAGAGACCTCACTGCGGAGAGAGGAGGAACCTGCATAGACCTCCTTACTGCAGAGAGAGGAGGAACCTGCATAGACCTCCTTACTGCGGAGAGAGGAGGAACCTGCATAGATCTCACTGCGGAGAGAGGAGGAACCTGCATAGACCTCCTTACTGAGGAAAGAGGAGGAACCTGCATAGACCTCCTCACTGCGGAGAGAGGAGGAACCTGCATAGACCTCCTCACTGCGGCCAGAGGAGGAACCTGCATAGACCTCACTGCGGAGAGAGGAGGAACCTGCATAGACCTCCTTACTGAGGAAAGAGGAGGAACCTGATAGACCTCCTCACTGCGGAGAGAGGAGAACCTGCATAGACCTCCTCACTGCGGCAGAGCAGGAACCTGCATAGACCTCACTGCGGAGAGAGGAGGAACCTGCATAGACCTCACTGCGGAGAGAGGAGGAACCTGCATAGACCTCCTTACTGCGGAGAGAGGAGGAACCTGCATAGACCTCACTGCGGAGAGAGGAGGAACCTGCATAGACCTCCTTACTGCAGAGAGAGGAGGAACCTGCATAGACCTCCTTACTGCGGAGAGAGGAGGAACCTGCATAGACCTCCTCACTGCGGAGAGAGGAGGAACCTGCATAGACCTCCTCACTGCGGAGAGAGGAGGAACCTGCATAGACCTCACTGCAGAGAGAGGAGGAACATGCATAGACCTCCTTACTGCGGAGAGAGGAGGAACCTGCATAGACCTCCTCACTGCGGAGAGAGGAGGAACCTGCATAGACCTCACTGCGGAGAGAGGAGGAACCTGCATAGACCTCCCTACTGCAGAGAGAGGAGGAACCTGCATAGACCTCCTCACTGCGGAGAGAGGAGAAACCTGCATAGACCTCACTGCGGAGAGAGGAGGAACCTGCATAGACCTCCTTACTGCAGAGAGAGGAGGAACCTGCATAGACCTCACTGCGGAGAGAGGAGGAACCTGCATAGACCTCCTCACTGCGGAGAGAGGAGGAACCTGCATAGACCTCCATACTGCGGAGAGAGGAGGTACCTGCATAGACCTCCTCACTGCGGAGAGAGGAGGAACCTGCATAGACCTCACTGCGGAGAGAGGAGGAACCTGCATAGACCTCCTTACTGCGGAGAGAGGAGGAACCTGCATAGACCTCCTCACTGCGGAAAGAGGAGGAACCTGCATAGACCTCCTCACTGTGGAGAGAGGAGGAACCTGCATAGACCTCACTGCGGAGAGAGGAGGAACCTGCATAGACCTCCTTACTGCAGAGAGAGGAGGAACCTGCATAGACCTCCTTACTGCGGAGAGAGGAGGAACCTGCATAGACCTCACTGCGGAGAGAGGAGGAACCTGCATAGACCTCCTTACTGAGGAAAGAGGAGGAACCTGGATAGACCTCCTCACTGCGGAGAGAGGAGAAACCTGCATAGACCTCCTCACTGCGGCCAGAGGAGGAACCTGCATAGACCTCCTTACTGCGGAGAGAGGAGGAACCTGCATAGACCTCCTTACTGCGGAGAGAGGAGGAACCTGCATAGACCTCACTGCGGAGAGAGGAGGAACCTGCATAGACCTCACTGCGGAGAGAGGAGGAACCTGCATAGACCTCCTTACTGCGGAGAGAGGAGGAACCTGCATAGACCTCACTGCGGAGAGAGGAGGAACCTGCATAGACCTCCTTACTGCAGAGAGAGGAGGAACCTGCATAGACCTCCTTACTGCGGAGAGAGGAGGAACCTGCATAGACCTCCTCACTGCGGAGAGAGGAGGAACCTGCATAGACCTCACTGCGGAGAGAGGAGGAACCTGCATAGACCTCCTTACTGCAGAGAGAGGAGGAACCTGCATAGACCTCCTTACTGCGGAGAGAGGAGGAACCTGCATAGACCTCCTCACTGCGGAGAGAGGAGGAACCTGCATAGACCTCACTGCGGAGAGAGGAGGAACCTGCATAGACCTCACTACTGCAGAGAGAGGAGGAACCTGCATAGACCTCCTCACTGCGGAGAGAGGAGAAACCTGCATAGACCTCACTGCGGAGAGAGGAGGAACCTGCATAGACCTCCTTACTGCAGAGAGAGGAGGAACCTGCATAGACCTCCTTACTGCGGAGAGAGGAGGAACCTGCATAGACCTCACTGCGGAGAAGGAGGAACCTGCATAGACCTCCTTACTGAGGAAAGAGGAGGAACCTGGATAGACCTCCTCACTGCGGAGAGAGGAGAAACCTGCATAGACCTCCTCACTGCGGCCAGAGGAGGAACCTGCATAGACCTCCTTACTGCGGAGAGAGGAGGAACCTGCATAGACCTCCTCACTGCGGAGAGAGGAGGAACCTGCATAGACCTCCTCACTGCGGAGAGAGGAGGAACCTGCATAGACCTCACTCCGGCGAGAGGAGGAAACTGCAGAGAACTCCTTACTGCGGAGAGAGGAGGAACCTGCATAGACCTCCTCACTGCGGAGAGAGGAGGAACCTGCATAGACCTCACTGCGGAGAGAGGAGGAACCTGCATAGACCTCCTTACTGCGGACAGAGGAGGAACCTGCATAGACCTCCTCACTGCGGAAAGAGGAGGAACCTGCATAGACCTCACTGCGGAAAGAGGCGGAACCTGCATGGACCTCACTGCGGAGAGAGGAGGAACCTGCATAGACCTCCTCACTGCGGAGAGAGGAGGAACCTGCATAGACCTCCTTACTGCGGAGAGAGGAGGAACCTGCATAGACTTCACTGTGGAAAGAGGAGGAACCTGCATGACCTCACTGCGGAGAGAGGAGGAACCTGCATAGACCTCCTCACTGCGGAGAGAGGAGGAACCTGCATAGACCTCATTACTGCGGAAAGAGGAGGAACCTGCATAGACCTCCTCACTGAGGAGAGAGGAGGAACCTGCATAGACCTCACTGCGGAAAGAGGAGGAACCTGCATAGACCTCCTCACTGCATAGAGAGGAGGAACCTGCATAGACCTCCTCACTGCGGAAAGAGGAGGAACCTGCATAGACCTCCTCACTGTGGAGAGAGGAGGAACCTGCATAGACCTCACTGCGGAGAGAGGAGGAACCTGCATAGACCTCTTCACTGCGGAGAGAGGAGGAACCTGCATAGACCTCACTGCAGAGAGAGGAGGAACCTGCATAGACCTCCTCACTGCGGAGAGAGGAGGAACCTGCATAGACCTCCATACTGCGGAGAGAGGAGGTACCTGCATAGACCTCCTCACTGCGGAGAGAGGAGGAACCTGCATAGACCTCACTGCGGAGAGAGGAGGAACCTGCATAGACCTCCTTACTGCGGAGAGAGGAGGAACCTGCATAGACCTCCTCACTGCGGAAAGAGGAGGAACCTGCATAGACCTCCTCACTGTGGAGAGAGGAGGAACCTGCAGAGACCTCACTGCGGAGAGAGGAGGAACCTGCATAGACCTCCTTACTGCAGAGAGAGGAGGAACCTGCATAGACCTCCTTACTGCGGAGAGAGGAGGAACCTGCATAGACCTCACTGCGGAGAAGGAGGAACCTGCATAGACCTCCTTACTGAGGAAAGAGGAGGAACCTGGATAGACCTCCTCACTGCGGAGAGAGGAGAAACCTGCATAGACCTCCTCACTGCGGCCAGAGGAGGAACCTGCATAGACCTCCTTACTGCGGAGAGAGGAGGAACCTGCATAGACCTCCTCACTGCGGAAAGAGGAGGACCCTGCATAGACCTCCTCACTGCGGAGAGAGGAGGAACCTGCATAGACCTCACTGCGGAGAGAGGAGGAACCTGCATAGACCTCCTTACTGCGGAGAGAGGAGGAACCTGCATAGACCTCACTGCGGAGAAAGGAGGAACCTGCATAGACCTCCTTACTGCAGAGAGAGGAGGAACCTGCATAGACCTCCTTACTGCGGAGAGAGGAGGAACCTGCATAGACCTCCTCACTGCGGAGAGAGGAGGAACCTGCATAGACCTCACTGCGGAGAGAGGAGGAACCTGCATAGACCTCCTTACTGCAGAGAGAGGAGGAACCTGCATAGACCTCCTTACTGCGGAGAGAGGAGGAACCTGCATAGACCTCCTCACTGCGGAGAGAGGAGGAACCTGCATAGACCTCACTGCGGAGAGAGGAGGAACCTGCATAGACCTCCTACTGCGAGAGAGGAGGAACCTGCATAGACCTCCTCACTGCGGAGAGAGGAGAACCTGCATAGACCTCACTGCGGAGAGAGGAGGAACCTGCATAGACCTCCTTACTGCGGAGAGAGGAGGAACCTGCATAGACCTCCTTACTGCGGAGAGAGGAGGAACCTGCATAGACCTCACTGCGGAGAGAGGAGGAACCTGCATAGACCTCCTTACTGCGGAGAGAGGAGGAACCTGCATAGACCTCCTTACTGCGGAGAGAGGAGAAACCTGCATAGACCTCCTCACTGCGGCCAGAGGAGGAACCTGCATAGACCTCCTTACTGCGGAGAGAGGAGGAACCTGCATAGACCTCCTCACTGCGGAGAGAGGAGGAACCTGCATAGACCTCCTCACTGCGGAGAGAGGAGGAACCTGCATAGACCTCACTGCGGAGAGAGGAGGAAACTGCATAGAACTCCTTACTGCGGAGAGAGGAGGAACCTGCATAGACCTCATCACTGCGGAGAGAGGAGGAACCAGCATAGACCTCACTGCGGAGAGAGGAGGAACCTGCATAGACCTCCTTACTGCGGACAGAGGTGGAACCTGCATAGACCTCCTCACTGCGGAAAGAGGAGGAACCTGCATAGACCTCACTGCGGAAAGAGGAGGAACCTGCATAGACCGTACTGCAGAAAGAGGAGGAACCAGCATAGACCTCACTGCGGAGAGAGGAGGAACCTGCATAGACCTCACTGCAGAAAGAGGAGGAACCTGCATAGACCTCACTGCGGAGAGAGGCGGAACCTGCATAGACCTCACTGCGGAGAGAGGAGGAACCTGCATAGACCTCCTCACTGCGGAGAGAGGAGGAACCTGCATAGACCTCCTTACTGCGGAGAGAGGAGGAACCTGCATAGACCTCCTCACTGCGGAGAGAGGAGAAACCTGCATAGACCTCACTGCGGAGAGAGGAGGAACCTGCATAGACCTCCTTACTGCAGAGAGAGGAGGAACCTGCATAGACCTCCTTACTGCGGAGAGAGGAGGAACCTGCATAGACCTCACTGCGGAGAAGGAGGAACCTGCATAGACCTCCTTACTGAGGAAAGAGGAGGAACCTGGATAGACCTCCTCACTGCGGAGAGAGGAGAACCTGCATAGACCTCCTCACTGCGGCCAGAGGAGGAACCTGCATAGACCTCCTTACTGCGGAGAGAGGAGGAACCTGCATAGACCTCCTCACTGCGGAGAGAGGAGGAACCTGCATAGACCTCCTCACTGCGGAGAGAGGAGGAACCTGCATAGACCTCACTGCGGAGAGAGGAGGAAACTGCATAGACCTCCTTACTGCGGAGAGAGGAGGAACCTGCATAGACCTCCTCACTGCGGAGAGAGGAGGAACCTGCATAGACCTCACTGCGGAGAGAGGAGGAACCTGCATAGACCTCCTTACTGCGGACAGAGGAGGAACCTGCATAGACCTCCTCACTGCGGAAAGAGGAGGAACCTGCATAGACCTCACTGCGGAAAGAGGAGGAACCTGCATAGACCGTACTGCAGAAAGAGGAGGAACCAGCATAGACCTCACTGCGGAGAGAGGAGGAACCTGCATAGACCTCACTGCGAGAAGAGGAGGATCCTGCATAGACCTCCTCACTGCGGAGAGAGGAGGAACCTGCATAGACCTCACTGCAGAAAGAGGAGGAACCTGCATAGACCTCACTGCGGAAAGAGGCGGAACCTGCATGGACCTCACTGCGGAGAGAGGAGGAACCTGCATAGACCTCCTCACTGCGGAGAGAGGAGGAACCTGCATAGACCTCCTCACTGCGGAGAGAGGAGGAACCTGCATAGACCTCCTTACTGCGGAGAGAGGAGGAACCTGCATAGACCTCCTCACTGAGGAGAGAGGAGGAACCTGCATAGACCTCACTGCGGAGAGAGGAGGAACCTGCATAGACCTCCTCACTGCATAGAGAGGAGGAACCTGCATAGACCTCCTCACTGCGGAAAGAGGAGGAACCTGCATAGACCTCCTCACTGTGGAGAGAGGAGGAACCTGCAGAGACCTCACTGCGGAGAGAGGAGGAACCTGCATAGACCTCTTCACTGCGGAGAGAGGAGGAACCTGCATAGACCTCACTGCGGAGAGAGGAGGAACCTGCATAGACCTCCTCACTGCGGAGAGAGGAGGAACCTGCATAGACCTCCTTACTGCGGAGAGAGGAGGTACCTGCATAGACCTCCTCACTGCGGAGAGAGGAGGAACCTGCATAGACCTCACTGCAGAGAGAGGAGGAACCTGCATAGACCTCCTTACTGCGGAGAGAGGAGGAACCTGCATAGACCTCCTCACTGCGGAAAGAGGAGGAACCTGCATAGACCTCCTCACTGTGGAGAGAGGAGGAACCTGCAGAGACCTCACTGCGGAGAGAGGAGGAACCTGCATAGACCTCCTTACTGCAGAGAGAGGAGGAACCTGCATAGACCTCCTTACTGCGGAGAGAGGAGGAACCTGCATAGACCTCACTGCGGAGAAGGAGGAACCTGCATAGACCTCCTTACTGAGGAAAGAGGAGGAACCTGGATAGACCTCCTCACTGCGGAGAGAGGAGAAACCTGCATAGACCTCCTCACTGCGGCCAGAGGAGGAACCTCCATAGACCTCCTTACTGCGGAGAGAGGAGGAACCTGCATAGACCTCCTCACTGCGGAGAGAGGAGGAACCTGCATAGACTTCCTCACTGCGGAGAGAGGAGGAACCTGCATAGACCTCACTGCGGAGAGAGGAGGAAACTGCATAGAACTCCTTACTGCGGAGAGAGGAGGAACCTGCATAGACCTCCTCACTGCGGAGAGAGGAGGAACCTGCATAGACCTCACTGCGGAGAGAGGAGGAACCTGCATAGACCTCACTGCGGAGAGAGGAGGAAACTGCATAGAACTCCTTACTGCGGACAGAGGAGGAACCTGCATAGACCTCCTCACTGCGGAAAGAGGAGGAACCTGCATAGACCTCCTCACTGCGGAGAGAGGAGGAACCTGCATAGACCGTACTGCAGAAAGAGGAGGAACCAGCATAGACCTCACTGCGGAGAGAGGAGGAACCTGCATAGACCTCACTGCAGAAAGAGGAGGAACCTGCATAGACCTCCTCACTGCGGAGAGAGGAGGAACCTGCATAGACCTCACTGCAGAAAGAGGAGGAACCTGCATAGACCTCACTGCGGAAAGAGGCGGAACCTGCATGGACCTCACTGCGGAGAGAGGAGGAACCTGCATAGACCTCCTTACTGCGGAGAGAGGAGGAACCTGCATAGACCTCCTTACTGCGGAGAGAGGAGGAACCTGCATAGACTTCACTGTGGAAAGAGGAGGAACCTGCATGGACCTCACTGCGGAGAGAGGAGGAACCTGCATAGACCTCCTCACTGCGGAGAGAGGAGGAACCTGCATAGACCTCCTTACTGCGGAAAGAGGAGGAACCTGCATAGACCTCCTCACTGAGGAGAGAGGAGGAACCTGCATAGACCTCACTGCGGAAAGAGGAGGAACCTGCATAGACCTCCTCACTGCATAGAGAGGAGGAACCTGCATAGACCTCCTCACTGCGGAAAGAGGAGGAACCTGCATAGACCTCCTCACTGTGGAGAGAGGAGGAACCTGCATAGACCTCACTGCGGAGAGAGGAGGAACCTGCATAGACCTCCTCACTGCGGAGAGAGGAGGAACCTGCATAGACCTCACTGCGGAGAGAGGAGGAACCTGCATAGACCTCCTCACTGCGGAGAGAGGAGGAACCTGCATAGACCTCCTTACTGCGGAGAGAGGAGGAACCTGCATAGACCTCCTCACTGAGGAGAGAGGAGGAACCTGCATAGACCTCACTGCGGAAAGAGGAGGAACCTGCATAGACCTCCTCACTGCATAGAGAGGAGGAACCTGCATAGACCTCCTCACTGCGGAAAGAGGAGGAACCTGCATAGACCTCCTCACTGTGGAGAGAGGAGGAACCTGCAGAGACCTCACTGCGGAGAGAGGAGGAACCTGCATAGACCTCCTCACTGCGGAGAGAGGAGGAACCTGCATAGACCTCACTGCGGAGAGAGGAGGAACCTGCATAGACCTCCTCACTGCGGAGAGAGGAGGAACCTGCATAGACCTCCTTACTGCGGAGAGAGGAGGAACCTGCATAGACCTCCTCACTGCGGAGAGAGGAGGAACCTGCATAGACCTCACTGCGGAGAGAGGAGGAACCTGCATAGACCTCCTTACTGCGGAGAGAGGAGGAACCTGCACAGACCTCCTTACTGCGGAGAGAGGAGGAACCTGCATAGATCTCCTTACTGCTGAAAGAGGAGGAACCTGCATAGACCTCCTTACTGCGGACAGAGGAGGAACCTGCATAGACCTCCTCACTGCGGAAAGAGGAGGAACCTGCATAGACATCCTCACTGCGGAGAGAGGAGGAACCTGCATAGACCTCACTGCAGAAAGAGGAGGAACCTGCATAGACCTCCTCACTGCGGAGAGAGGAGGAATCTGCATAGACCTCACTGCAGAAAGAGGAGGAACCTGCATAGACCTCACTGCGGAAAGAGGCGGAACCTGCATGGACCTCCTCACTGCGGAGAGAGGAGGAACCTGCATAGACCTCACTGCGGAGAGAGGAGAAAGCTGCATAGACCTCCCCAGTGTGGACAGAGGAGGAACCTGCATAGACCTCCTTACTGCGGAGAGAGGAGGAACCTGCATAGATCTCACTGCGGAGAGAGGAGGAACCTGCATAGACCTTACTGCGGAGAGAGGAGGAACCTGCATAGACCTCCTTACTGCGGAGAGAGGAGGAACCTGCATAGACCTCACTGCGGAAAGAGGAGGAACCTGCATAGACCTCCTCACTGCGGAAAGAGGAGGAACCAGCATAGACCTCACTGCGGAGAGAGGAGGAACCTGCATAGACCTCACTGCGGAAAGAGGAGGAACCTGCATGTTCCTTCAAGAAGAATGCTCTACCACATCAATGAATCCGGAGTGATGGAACAGAACGTGCAGAGGCTGACTGAGCTGAGTGAAGAATTACGTGCAAGACACTCCCGGGACAACTCTCTTTTCGGCTGGCTGCAAAGCCCTCTAGCTACCTGGATCCTACCCCTGACAGGGCCCCTGATTCTCATCTGCGTCTTTTTCCCCAGCTCCCTGCCTCCTCAAGTTCATCCGCTCCGGTTCGCGGAGATGTCACAGGTGACTGTACACCAGCTTCTGCTCCACCCCAACACTCCGCCGCCCTCCGACCGCCTCTGCCTGACCCTGGCCTTTACCACCCCCACCCTCTTCGCCCCTGGTCAGCAAGCAGCAATGACGATTTGGGCGCCCCCTATCACCAAAAGGCCGGGACGTTAGGTAGGGGGGAGTTCAGAGCCCACCCTAGGACCAGGGAATTTCGCCCGGGAGCGCAAGATGAAAACTTCCCCCGATCACCTGGACTCTGTGTGTTTTGTTTCCTGCATTACAAACCTTACAAGGAGGTTAAGGGGTGTGTGTGTGGGGGGGGGGGCGGAAGGACCTATGTAATACTTTCAATAAAGATTTTTTTAAAAAAATCACTTAGTCATTTTGTATGATATACAACTCTAGAATATGATACAGCTTATGGAGATACAACTTATGTTCAATAACTGTTATACAGACATACAATGGCTGACATAATTCTTCATAAAATTCCTTGATCTTAGGAGAAGAAATTGGCAAGGGGGAAGGAAGCAATTTATTAAAAAAATCAAGTATCCAAGTTGCAGGATGACTTATGTCTCACAAGATGCCCCTGGAGAGCAAGTTTTTCCAATAGAGAAGGTTACAAGGCTTATTTGTGATGTGAAAAACACAAAGAACTTCACAAATTAACTTTTTCTGATTGACCGAGCAATTGGGTGAAAGGCTTTAATTATAACCACTTAAGAAAAAACAAATGTCCCAGTCTCTGCCTCCCTTCTCCATTATATTCCACTCCATTTCTTACAATAAACAGCTCTTTTCATCAATTCCATTCTACTGTGAAGATAAAGCTTTCTCCTCTAACCTTTCTACCAAAATGGAGCTGGCTGCCTATCAAGAGAAAATAAACCTTGTTTGTTATCTTTTCAACAAGAAAGCTGCTCTTCTAAGTGAATGAAAGGAGAAATGGTTATCAGCTGATCACTTTGCACATATCCTTCTATTTCCTTTGATCTACACCAATTATTTTAGAGAAAAGCGAGTTTATAAATGAAGACAGCAATTTCTTTTAAGTCTTTCTGTAAAAGGGTGGAAAAAGGCCAAATAATAAACACAGCTACAAGCCCAATTTTAATTTGTTTCTTCTCTTCTGAGTTCACATTGAGAGAGCTACACTAGAAAAGAAATGAAGACAGGAAAACATCAAGACTAATAAACTGATGACAAAATAAATCTGTACAAAGGGAAACATAGTGAAGGCATGAAGAAGAGAAAAGGTGTTCATCTTTGCTAGAAATTTTGAAAATAAAAACTGCAATAGCTTTGAATTATCAACTGACCTGTATTAAAGATTAAAGAGAATTCCCACTACAGTTAAGATTCTGTAGGAAAATTGTTTTTTTGTTTGTTTGTTTATTGTTTTGTGTATTTCTATATCTCCAATCAGAGTAAATTGGAATTCTTTATCTATATGCATTTGTGTCTGCTTCTAACTGCCTAAGTACACCAGGATAGGCACTGGTTGAATTTATCTTTCTAGTCTCCAAGTCCCACATAGTTCCTGGGAAAAAACAAAATCTATTTATTTTTTGACTGAAGAAATCTATAGAAGTAGTAGAGGCCTGGTGCATGGAAATTCATGCACTGAAGAGTGGGCTGCTTCAGCCCATCCTGCCTCCTCTCACAGTCCAGGGCAGGAGGCGAACAGGTGATCAGGGGAAGGTGACGCCCCCATCACTTGGCTAGCCATGGTTACCTGAGCTTTGGGCGGCCCGGGGTGTCTTGGCAGCTGCCAGCTGCGGCTTGCTTGTGCCTCTGGGCCAGCCCTGGGCACTGCCATCTTGTGGCTGTGGGCACCACCATCTTTGAGGGTATGACAGTCAATTAGCATATTCCATCCTTATTGGCTGTGGGCACTGCCATCTTTGCAATGGTGTGAGGGTCAATTAGCATATTCCCTCTTTATTAGACAGGATGATTATTTGTAGTAAAGTGGCTACTTTGTAACTTCTGCTTCTTTTATTCCTTTTTCATAACAATTTCAGCTTACACAAAGCATGTACTGTAGTTTTATTTGACTTGTGCCTAATAACTTCTGTCCTATTCAGTAATTCTCATGATCAACAAACAAAGTTTATTTTATAGTCTTGTTAATTTTATCCTATTTCCTTTCCCCTATATCAAAAGAGTAAGAGGTTACTAACCATATAGTTTCCCTACTTCTCTAAATTTTAAGTTTGTACCTAATTATAAAATTTATTCTAACCCTTTCCTGAAATAATCCAGAAATTCTATCACCTTTCTTCGAGACATTACATGTTTTTAAAATATTGAGTCCTTAGGCCTTCTTCCCTTGATACTAAGTGAAACAGCAAGACCCAATGAAAACTCAGCACCATCTAGCTCCTTTATTCTGATTAATTTTTCTCTATAGTGCTTCCCATAACCTCATAAACTATATATGTTTACTTTGTCTATTCACTCTGTCTACCCCTATTGTAACACATAATCCAGGAGTGCAGTCTTACTGGTAGAAAAATGCCGATTAAGTGAATTAGAAAGTCTAATGTATTGGTTGAAAAATATTCATTTTTCTGGTGCAGTAAAAGTCTTATAGATTTATGTAATATAACTCTTTTAATACCAAGTCTTTGTTTAAGTATAATTTTAAATGACCCTTCTACAAAATGTAGTGCATACTACTATTCTTGAAAATTGTATAAATATATTAAGTTATTAAGAATAAATGCGAGCTAGTAGAGGTTATTGGTGACTAAATACCTATTCAACCCTTCTGTTAGGCAGGACAGAAGCTGCCATATAGGAGGATGGGAAGGGAGAAATAAAGAGGACTTTATTTCAGCCATTGAACAAAGAAGTCAGCAGTTTGGGGACCTGCCACAATAAAATTGCCAGATATTCTCATAAATTCTGGGAAAACCCAACCAATGTAAAAGGGAGACCTTGAAATGTAATCTGCCTGGCAGGAGAACCTTGAAACCTATAGGGGGAAAAGTATAAAACTCTTAAACCACCACCAGGAGAGGTGCTCAGACTAGCAGAATTGCCTGCTTGTGCTGTATGACAAGTGCATCCCTAAATACATTCACTTGCTTTGCTTCAACACTGCTTTCTGACACTCATCTGAATTCTTTCTCATGAATATGACAAGAGCCAAATAGGGAAGTGCCCCTCTGACTTGGGAGGCTCTTCAATAACATCTTTCTGGTGCCATGACTTGGATCGCTGAGTCACCTATCAGTTTTGTTCAGAAGCACAGTAAGTTTTGTTTCCAGTCAGTTAACCCTTTATGCATGTGTGCTAGTTTTCTTCAGGAAAAAGGGGGGAACAATGGGATAAGGAATTTGGTAGTTGGAATAAGGTTTTGTTTGCTGACAGACATGAATGAGAAAAATAGTACCTAGGCTTGCTTAGGTTCAAAGAGAAAAGGCAATTACTCACTTTGCTTGGAGTCTTGAATACCCTTATGTGAGTAAGGGCATTGCAAGACCTGAAGGGGGTTCATAGGGACTTCCATTTTACTTGGAATAAACTGACTGGCTCCTCTGGGGATGCACATATAAGGGTTGGTCACCCAGTGCTCCAAGCCTCTTGGTTGTTATAGATGGCTGGGAGAAAAACTGAGAGAGATATAAGAGTGTAGGATGACTAAAGAGTAATGCCACTCAGAAACAGCATACAGAGAACCACTGCATCTAATCACTAGCCCATCTGTTTGCAGAAATGACTGCTAAAATAATAACTTTAAGCTACTGTCAGCCACTAAACTGTCAAACCTCTCTGCCTCATCAGGCTTTTGCCCTCTCTATCTGCATTTATATTCTTTTTGTAGGTCTAGCAGGGGAGGAACTTGCTAGGTATGCAGGGCTGTACACTATAGGTCTAATTGGGGACCCCACAAGTTTGCAAGATAATACCCTAAGTAAGGGGTAATATCTTGTTTACATGAACACTGTAAGGAAAGGCACTGGCCAAAAGCTATTAGCCAATAGCTATTATGGTTGTATAAGCAGAGGAACAGGCAAGGCAACCAGGTCAAACAACTTGAAGCTGAGATCTTAAGGTTGTTGCCAAGCTTATTAGGGCCTTTTACTCCACTCATTAATTAGAGTACTGGTTTTGTGCCAATTATGAAATAAATAGGATAAAGGTACCTTCTTAATATATTTACTCTAAGCTCTAAAACCTAACTTTGAGAAACAAAGAAAATTTGTTAAATATCTTGAGAAGTCTGATAGGCATAGCAAGAAATGTTGGCTTTGTCCTACTGAAGTTTACCCAAAGTTGGGGGGATATCATTAAGTTTCCTGCTTGAATATGACAAAGCTAGGGTTACCCAATCTATTCAGGCATCTGTTATGCATGGCTCTACAGGAACCACGAGACGGGGGAGTCTGCAGAAATGGCAGGTATTCAGACACTCCATTAGGCAAATATTTTGAAAAACTATTTTCATTTTTATTTTCAGGGAATGAGAATATTGCAAGAAATTAGAAGGGTGCTGTCTTTACAAGGGCTGGCGGACTAGAAATAACTACAAATTTGGTTCTCACAGGGTCTTTGGCAGGAAAAATGGGTCATTAACTGGTGACATTGTCACCTATAGAGGATAGGAGTACTCTTGGAAGGTATAAGACCTCCCTCCATGGTATAAAGTGGTAGGGGTTGGAGGCAAAGGAGATTTAAAACTAAATGGGAATAGAGACATTAGGAGGGGATCAGGTGACTGGCATGGAGTTGGCCCTTTGTGTGAGTGGGATAAAAATCCATCCCCAGGGTGCCTAGCTAGTGCTTTGGTCACTGGTAAGGCCACCCTCAGAGCATGGGATAAACACATCCTCAGGTAACTGTAGCCAGGAAATTGAGTTACACAGTAAGACTACTTAATTCTGGAAGCCCATGCTTGAGAAGGGATGCCTTCTGCAGTCAGCGGAAACAGCATAGGAGAGGGAATGGGGATGATCTATGATCTCTATTCTCTTTCAGGTAGAAAACCAAAATTCAATTATCAGAAGGTTCACCTCTGGGATGCATCCTAAAGAACTGAGAAAAATTTGACCCTCAGACTTCAAAAAGTAAAAGATTATTTTTCTTTTGTAATGCGGTTTGGCACCAATACAAATGTGGGGATGGGGAAGTCTGCCCTACAAACGGATTATAACACTATTTGCTTTGCATAAAGAAGGCAAATGGAATGAAATAGCTTTTATTTAAATGTTTATAACCCTTTACCAAGATAGAGATTTAATGAAGATTTATAGAATGTGTACTACCACAATGTCAGATGAATTAGAAGATACCCTCCTCACAGCCCTGGCAAGATGCAAGCCCCCAAAGAGGCCCCTCCCAAAGAACAGCTGCCTCCCTTTAATCCTTCTGCTGCTGCAGAACCAGGCACGGGCTTCAAGTCCTGCCTCTACCAGGAGCAAAACTCATTATCACCCAAACTCTAACATGTTACTCTGAGAAAAGTCATAAATGGAAAGCCTGGTGAATGAGTTATTAGTATTCAGGCTCCCTTTTGTATGTCTAACCTTGCCCTTTGCAAAAATAAACTTGGTCATTTTTCTGAAACCCTAGTAAATTTACTTACAACTTAACTTGAAATAATTTACAATTTGTTCTGGAACTGCAAGAGCTTATGTTGATGAATTAGTTGATCATCATGCTCAACATAACATATACTGATCAGGAAGGGACACAATCCCAGATCAGAACTTTCACTGGATTTATCAAACTGGGATAAATAGGGAAGGACCCACTGAACCCAAATGGTTACTTGTCTTATAGGAGGAATGAAAAAATGTATTATCAAGACTGTTAGTTATGACAAAATAAAAAGGATTATTCATAGAAAGAATGAAAACCTCACCTTTTTTCAAGGACAATTAACATAAGCTTTACAAAAATATACAAACATCAACCCTCAATCTGTTGAGGGCTGAGAACTTCTGGGGTTGCATTTTATCCAGCAGGCACCCCAAGACATCAGGAGAAAGTTACCAAAAACTATTGTTAGAATCCCAGGCCCCCACTGAGCAACTGGTAGAAATTGCTTTCAGTATTTTTAACAACTGAGACAGGGCAGAGGAAGAGCAAAAAGCCACCCAATGGAAATAAAGGCTCACTTATTAGCCGAGTGACCTCAGGTTACCCAGGCCCTGGATTACCACAGGCATTAAGGGGCAATGCTATTTCTGTGGACAAATAGGACATTGGAAAAGGGAGTGCCCTGGGAATAGGGCCTCCTCCAAAAACATGCACCTTCTGCTGCAAGTTTGGCCACTGGAAGAAGGATTGTTCCTGGGGCCAGAGGTTCACTGGACCCAAAACTACCTATATGATGGCCTTGAACAGAACGGCTCTATGCCCTAATCAGGACCCTCTAGGAACATCATCATTGAAAGAATGGAGCCACAGGTAATCCTTGATGTAGGAAGTAAACCATTACATTTTTATTACACTCTTGAGACCGAAAGCACAAATTTGTGCAAGAGGCTCAGCCCTCACAACCTTGGCTGCCGTGGCCCTCACAGCCCCAGCTTTTTCCAGAAGGTTATCTAGACAGTCGTTCCACTGTTCAGCTGTCTGGTATAATGAGCATATTCTGCTTTTATTGTTATAGACTAGTGGCCCAGTGCACAAAATTTGTGCATGGGGGTTGAGGGTATTCCTCAGCCAGATCTGCACTCTCTCCAATCTGGGACCCCCCTCGAAGAATGTCCTACTGCCGGTTTACAGGGATTGTGCCTAAACAGGCAGTCGAACACCCCTATCACAATCCGAGACTGCTGGCTCCAGCCACTCACCTTCCTGCCTGCCTGCCTGATTGTCCCTAACCACTCTGCCTGCTGGCTGCTCACCCCCAACTGCCCTTGCCACTGGCCTGCTCTCCCCAAAATGCCCCCACTGCCAGCCTGCTCACCCCCAACTGCCCCCTGCCACCAACTTTCTCTCCCTAAAATGCCCCCCTGCCAGCCTGATTATCCCCAACTGCTCTCCTGCTGAACTGCTTGCCCCTAACTGCCCCCCCACTTGCCTGTTCACCCCTATCTTCCCTCCATATTGGCCTACTCACCCCCAACTGCCCCCCTGCTGGCCTTTTCACCCCTATCTTCCCTCCCCATTGGCCTACTCACCTCCAGCTGACCCCCACTGGCAGCCTGCTCACCCCCAACTGACCCCCCGATGGTCTGCTTACCCCCAATGGCCCTTCCCCCACCAACCTGATCACCCACAACTGCCATCCCATCCGGGTCTGATCACCCCCAATGACCCAAGGTCCCAGACCTTCCTTTTTTTTCTTTTTTTCCAGTGCCTCCTTGAGCAGAGGCCAGGGTTAGCTAGAAGCAAGTATCTAGGATTTATTTATCTTCTATAATTGAAGCTTTGTAGCCTTGAAAGGAGGCCTGGGCTGACCAGGGCATGGGAGAAGCTTGGCTTCCTCCATCACTGGGGGCAACCCACGCCTTCTCCTTGCTCAAGCTCTGTGGTCACCACCATTTTTGTTGGGATTTATTTACCTTCTATAATTGAAACTTTATAGCCTTGAGCAGAGGCCAGAGTGAGCCAGGGCAGGTGAGAACCTTGGCTTACTCCATTGCCAGAGCAACCTAAGCCTCCTGCTTGCTCCAAGTCCATGGCTGGCCATCATCTTAGTTGGGTTAATTTGCGTACTTGCTCCTGACTGGCTGGTGGTCATGGCTTGGCATAGTGTAGTGATGGTTAATTTGCATTTTTCTCTTTTATTAGTATAGATGGGGGCTATTTGCTCTGATCTGACCCACTCACCAAGGTCACTTTCTTCCAAAACCTATTTGCTCACTAGGATGAATGGCATTCACAGTGCTATCATTTCACTCTACTCCTAGGCTGCAGCCTCAGGAATCTCACTTTAATCATGCCTCATTCTCTTATTTGGAACCGACATCTGTATCTAGTCCTGGAACTACCATAACCCCCAAATACACTTCCATCCTCTTCCCTTCTCAATTCCAATACAACATAGGGGCACCTACGCTGGGGAGCATTAGCAAATTAACTTCACCTAAGTGCCCCCTAAAGCTAGAGTTAAACATCAGTAGTATTTATAGATATTTTCACCAAATAAATTAAAGCATTTCCTACCAGAACAGAAAAAGACTACTGTGATGGCCAAGTACTTAAAACAAAATCTTACCTAGGTTTGAACTACCAATAAAATTACAGAGTGACATTATATGCAAAATTGCATAAGAACTGACTCCAATTTTAGAAATCAACTATTACACTCATCATGAAAACCTCAACCCTCAAGAATAGTAAAAAAAATAAAATAAAATAAAATAAATCAAACCCTCAAAAAGGTCAAGCTACACCAAAAAACAAACCAAAAAAACTGAGTCCTGGGTGTCTATGTTACTCAGAGATCTCATGAGAATAAGAAAGGCACCTAAAGAAAAATTACAAGTAAGCCCCTTTGAACTCACCTTTTCTCAAATCTGACCTGCTAATAGATGAGGGATTTATCAGCTGTTATATTATACCACTAATCTAGGACAGGTACAAAAAGCGTTACAAAGAATATGGAAACAAAATCCTACCTATCCCCAATAATGTCTACCAACACAAACACGTTAAACCAGGGGGCACAGTTTATGTAAAAACCTGGAGGGACAACTGCCCTGAATCCCAACTGCAACCCAGATGGAAGGGTCCACATCAAGTCCTGGTAAGCATCCCAACTGCAATAAAGCTCACAGGGATAGCCAGTGGGGTTCATTTATCTTAAATTAAAACTATTTCTTCTGAGTCTCCACAGGAATCACAACCTGAGACCTACTCTTATAAACCTTTTGAGGACCTCACGCTTCTCTTAAAAACAAAACAAAACCCTAAACCTGTTACAGATAAGTAATAACTGGGCCCTAATATAATTGTCTTTCTCATATTTCTATACTTTTTCTATTAGCCTATTGAAGCATCCTCCTCAAGAAAAAGAAAATTTTCTGTCCCTGTTGGATTTAACCCTTATCAGGTAAAGTCCCAGGTCCACCCCTCCAGTAACCTCTTTGACAAATTTATCACTTCTAGGATACAGAAATTCCATGTTGAGATGATGACTCTTTGGGAATTCCTGCCCATTCATACTTTAGGAGAATCATTTCTCTGCCTCCTTTAGATCAGGTAGAGCAAGACTTCCACATCTTACACAGGCAGGGACTACAGTCATTGTTAGCAGGAAACAGTTGTAGAAAATGGGCCATCTTTCCTCATCAACCCTCAACATTTTTAGGGATGAAGTCCCTGTGGAGGGGAATGTAGCAATATAGTAAAAAGCTAGGGAAATTCCTGGGCAAGTGGAATGGGGAAATTGAGACAAGAAAATTAAACAAGGGCAAACAATTTCAGCAGCTTGCAGCCAGGTTATAAATTGCAAGACCTTACCTTCTCCAACCAAAGACACTTGAGAGCAAATGGTTTATATCTCTCCTCCCTAACCAGAGAATACATCGCTTAAATCACCATGGACTGGTAAAATATAGAACAAAGACCCAATTAATGCCACTTGTGCCCACTAAACCTAAGGACAGATGAAGTCTGGGGGACAAATAAGCATTTTGATAGTATCACTTGAGGGGTAAATGCTAGGCAGGATGGATAGCTGCTAAGGCAGGAGGAGGGGAAGGGGAAAAGGGGGAGTTTATTGAACTCACTGAACAAAGAAATCAGCAAATCTTGGGACTTGCCAAGATAAAATCACTAGATGTTCTTGTAAATTCTGAGAAAGCCACAATGTAAAAGGGGGACCTTAAAACCTATTGGGAAAAATATAAAACCCTTGAACCTCCAGCAGGTGAGATACTCAGACTAGCTGAGTTGCCTGCTTGTGCTTTATGCCAAGTGTATTTCTTAATACATTTGGTTGCTTTGCTTCCTTAGTAAATTAACTTGCTTTGCTTCAATACCACTTTATGTCATTCACCCGAATTCTTTCTTGCAAGCATGGTAAGAGCCAAAAAGGGGAGAGCCCCCTTTGACTTGGGCAGTTCTCTAGTAAAAGATGGTTTTAAGGATAACTAATTTCATCTCTACTTAGAGATTTAAAAAATGTATTTTCTAGTTGGAACTTATATTCTGGAAGAATTAATCAGGGTTTTCAAGTGGCACACAAACATATGAAGTCGGGAATTCATATGTCCTTCACTGTGAGATTTAAAAAAAATAAAATTCATCGAGAAATTTTGCTTTGTGAGAGAGTGACCTGCTCCAAGGTATTGTTTTAGATGCTTACATTCACTCTAAGTCAGACATTTTTAAGTAGGTGTTTTACTAGAGAATATAATGGTAAGTGTATAAAGCTTAACTAGGAATAGAATTAAATACTGCCTAATGTCTGATTTATAGTCATATGAATCCTATTGTGTTTCAGAATTTTTAAAAATATTAAGCAATACTTATTATATAAGAGTGATATGGAGATTTAAAGAATGAAGATGTAGTTTTTGGTAACTCTAACTCTTAGTAAAATTTACCTTGCACAATTGAACTCTTCATTTTATTTGAAGAATGGAAAGATGCATTATTTATTCATTTATTACATACTATGAAAACTCCTCTAAAACCTTAATTATGGGAACAATAAGTATTTATACTTAAATAACAGAAATTATTGAATATGAATTTTTAGATAAAGTTAAACAACTTTAAAAATTTTTACTCAGGATGATTCTTTGCCTTTCTAAAGTAGATTCTATCAACTATAATATATATAATGTCCCACCGCAAACAAATTAAAGTCTGTAACTTGTGTCATAAAACTATACAACAGGTGCCTGACAGCTGACAACCACACTCCCAAATATTTTGTCCCTAAACTCTACCAACTAAATCCACTAAGGTTTTTATGAAAAGACACCTTTTGAACTTTTCCAGCTGGTCTTTTGTCTTCTTCATTTTCTTTTTCAGTAGGAATGAAACAGGTGTGTTTTGTTTGTTTGTTTGTTTTTGAACAAAGAATTACAACCTTCAATTGGCTCTCTCTAAGAACATATGGCTCCCTGATTTCCCTGAAAACAAAGTATACTTCTTCAGTATGAAACTATTGTTATAGCTTTGATTTATCCTTGATAAAGGGTAATTTCTGAGTGTCCATTTACCTTTGACAATTTTTTCCCCAACATTTTTCTGACAATTTATTTTTTGGAAAAAAAAATTGGTTACCAATAGAACATTCTAGCTTGCTAAAATTCCATTAGCCTAGAATAAAGTTCAGCCTGGAAATTAAATACACAGCTATCTTAACAGCTTCATATTATCCTTTAAATCAGCAATAGAAATATATATTTGAATGAAAAAAGATTGGGATAGCAATATTACCTAATTTATTGGTAAAATTACATAATTTGATTTTAAGCAGTTTTATTCTCTTAGAAGGCAAGGAGAGTGGTTAGCAACCATGCAACTACCATCACCATCATTACTAATTGTGGTGAGAATAAAAAATTCAAGTTAAAATAAGATATTTATTTTCTTGCCATTTCTGTGCTAAGATAATCTTTTAGAGTTGACTTTGCCTTATAATCTTCCATATCAGAATCTCTGAGAGCTCCTGGTATACTGTCCTCTGGCCCTAAAGTCAGGTGAATTTTACAGTTTATTAAAAACCACTGGGTGCTAAGCTAAAGCCAACTTTATCCTTAAACATACCTCCTTCTGCCCCTAAGAGTTGACATCAATCTGTAGGATATAGATAATGTGCATAAGGGAGAGACTGACAAACACTATGCAGAGAGGCACTGATAACGCGCTGTGGAAATTTACACGAGTGGAGATTACTTTAACTGGAAGGTACCAAAGACACATTCATGGAAGAGGTAGTGTTTCAATGGGGCCTAAGTACAGAATGGTATTCAGACACTCAGCAAGATGCTATTCCTGAAAGATTAAGTATAAGAGCAGAGATAAGAAATACAGTGAAAAAGAAACATCAAAGAATTCAATTTAATAGGAGCTCAGGACATTTATTAAATATTTAATTCCTTCTCTTTTTATTTTGACCTAAGGTTAGCCTTACTGTGACCAATAGAGCTCCTGAAGAACTATGAAACAGACCCAGAAAAACTCACAATACATTTTAAAAAAATTTTAGACTACATAATAATTCCAATGATTGCTTTAGTCTAATATTAAGCTATTGAAAAACTACTGACAATGCAACTTTTAAGAATCCTATCTATTAAAAGAGAAACATGAAAATTGACCATACCTACACTATACCCACAAGCCATACACATCAGCCAATCAGGAGTGAGTATGCAAATTAACCCACCAAAGATGGCAGTTAATTTGCATACACAGGTGCCAAGTGGCCTGGGTCCTGGGAACATCCTTGGAACCCAGGCCGCTTCTAGCCTGTAGGCCTGCACTTAGGCCCTGAGTGGCAGAGGTCCCAGAACACCCTTGGCCACTCTGGGACTATGGGTGCAGCCACTTGTGTGTGCTCCTGCACCAAGCGGCGGTTTGGGTCCATACCCCCTGCCCGGCACCTACGACAGGGAGCTGGCTGCTGGCCTCTGGAGCATGCAGAAACCCCCACAGCAGCTGCCACCATGAGTGGCATGCCCCCCACAGCCTGGCGCCCATGACGGGGCTGGCTGCTGACCTGGGGGGCATTCGGAGATGGGGAAACAGGGATGTTCCCGCCCCACCCCCCACCATTTGTGCATGCTCCTACACCAAGCAGTGATTGGGGTCCACACCCCAAGCCTGGAGCCCACAACAGGGCTGGCTGCTGGCCTGGGGGACATTTGGAGACAGGGATGTTCCTGCCCCACACCTAGCTGCTTGTGCCCAGATGGGGTCACTGGCAGTTGGGGTTCACACCCCCAATCCAGCGCCTACGATGTGTGGGCTGGCTGCAGGCCTCTGTGGTGTGCGGAGACCCTGGTGGCCACAACCAGGTGGCAGGGACACCCCTCGTAGCCCAGTGGATACAATGCAGGGGCTGCATGAGCTGCAGAGGAAACACCATTTTTAAATATATATAAAATGGATTTTTCCTTTTAGAGAGAAGAGGGGAGAGGGATAGACATTTGGAAACATCAATGAGAGAGAAACATTGATTAGCTGCCTCCTGCACACTCCCAACTGGGGATATGCTTCCAACCAAGGTACATGTCCTTTACAGGAATCAAACCTGGGACTCTTCAGTCTGCAGGCTACTGAGCCAAACCAGTTCGAGGGTAAATACCTTTTCTGACCGCTCATTGGCTAAGCTCCCTGTATGCCGCCACTTGCAGTGTTCTTGGTAACTTGGGTTATAAGAATCCAAGAAGGTGATCTAGGGTTTTTCCACCACACTCCCGGAGGAAAAAATGAAGGTCTGCTGCTGGAGGGGCTAAGAAATGTCATATCCTGTCCTAGCTGGTTTGGCTCAGTGGATAGAGCCTCAGCCTGCTGACCACAGGGTCTGGGTTCGATTCTAATCAAGAGCATTACCTAAGTTACAGGCTCCTCACTGGCGGGGACTCAGGTCAGGGCTCATGCAGGAGGCAACCAATCAAAGTGTCCCTCTCACATTGATGTTTCTCTCTGTCTCTCCCTCTCTCTTCCACTCTCTCTAAAAATCAATGGAAACATACTTTCAGATGAAGTAAAGAAAAAAAAGAAAGAAAGAAATGTCATATCCGATGAAAGACACATCTTGAAAATGCCTAAAGAAAGTTGTCATTTTTTCACAGTGAAGGGACTAGAGTCCGTGTTGATGAAAACACTTTGGTGCCTGCAGTGGCTGGCAGTGGCTGCAGCAGTGGGGTAATGGGGCTGGTGCCTTCCCTTGATCAGCCCTGTCATCTCCCACAGAAGGTGGCCAGACTGTGGCTGAGGCCCGATCCCCATGGGAAGAGGGTCTAAGCTGTCAGTAGGACATCTCTTGAGGTCTCCCAGTCTGTGAGAGGAAGCAGGATGGGCTGAGGGAACCCCCCACCATGCATGAATTCGTGCACTGGGTCACTGGTCTATATAATAAAGAGGTAATATGCTAATTGGTCCTAATGGTGTCACAATAATGACCAGGCTGAGTGCACAAAGAAGCTGGTTGGCAGAGACAGGGACGGGGACTTGTACCACCAGGACATGAGGCTGCTGCAGGGGGCACCCTCCCTCCCTGGCAGAGATGCACGCAGGCCCACGGTGCCACCAGGCCCGGAGGGGGTGGTCATCAGGACGGGCTGAGGTGGTATCCCAGTGGAAGCATGCAGGCTTGTGGTGCTGCCTGGCCCAAAAAGGGGCATCAGGATGAGGGCAGAGCCTCAGTGGAGAGCTCTCAGCACTCCTGCACCAGGTCTGAAGGCATGGAGAGGGAGAGCACAGAAGCAGTTAGTGGGTTTAGGCCAGGAACGGAGAGCAGATACACTGGGGGATCAGGCCAGGAGGAGAGAGCAGATCGCAGTTAGGGGGACAGACAAGGAGGGGAGAGATGTTAGGGGGATCAGGCTGGCATGGGAGAGCAGTTAGACAGTTAGGGGGATCAGGTCAGGAGGAGAGAGCAGTTAGGGCCATCAGGCCAGCAGGTAGCAGTTAGGGGCATCAGGCAGGCAGGTGAGCGCTTAGGAGCCAATGGTTCTGGATTGTGAGAGGGATCCCAGATTGGAGAGGGTACAGGCCAGGCAGAGGGACCACCCCCCATGCACAAATTATGGGCACCAGGCCACTAGTTCATATATAATTTTCTTTCTTCATTGTATACACGTCCAGCCCACTCTTGCCATTTCCACTGCCATGCACATTCTAAAAAGAGGTAGCACAACATATCCACAAATAAATACAGAGGATATATATAAAAATTCATAGAAAGAGAAATAGGTACAACACAAATTGAATATCCTAATAAAAGAGAAATACCTCTACCACACCCACAAGCCACACCCACTAGCCAATCATGAGTGAGAATGCAAATTAACCCAACCAAGATGGCTGCAGACACGGAGAGAGCAGGAGGCTTGGGTTTCCCCAGAAATGGAGGAAGCCAAGCTTTCTGCCTGCCCTGGCCTGCCTTGGACTCCACTCTGCTTAAGGCTACAAAGTTTCAATTATAGAAGATAAATAAATCCCAACAAACTGGCGGCAGCCACGGAGGTTGAGAGAGCAGGAGGCTTGAGTTGCCCTCAGCAATGGAGGAAGCCAAGCTTCTGCACACCCTGGCCTGCCTTGGTCTCTGCTTAAAGCTACAATGTTTCAATTATAGAAGATAAATAAATCCCAGATAACAGGGCCTCTGCTTGGGTTGCCAGGGGATGTGGCCAGGCTGCACACCATCATAGGCCCCTTGCCCAGGCTGCCCCATGCCCTAAGGGAACCCCCACTGTGATCCGGGACACACTTCAGGGCAAACCAGTCGGCCCCTACCCATGCCTCTACCTATTTAATCTTATCTAATCAAAGAATAACATGCAAATTGACCATCACTCCTACACAAAAGATGGCTGCCCTCGTGTGGTCAAAATGACTGCCCCCATGTGGACACAAGATGGCCCACAAGATGGGGGCAATCACGCCTGCAGGGGAGGGCAGTTAGGGGTGACCAGCCTGGCAAAGGAAGAAAGTTGGGGGCAACTGGGCCTGCAAGGAAGGGCAGTTGAGGAGGGACCCAGGATTGCAGGGAAGAGCAGTTAAGTAGGACCAGGCCTACAGGGGAGGGCAGTTAGAGGTGATTCGGCCTGCAGGGGAGGGCCGTTAGGGGCAAAGAGACTGGCAGGGGAGCAGTTAGGCATTAATCAGGCTGGCAGGGGAGTGGCTAGGGGGTCATCAGGCTGGCAGCAGAAGTGGTTAGGGGCAATCAGAAAGGCAGGCAGGTGAGCAGTTGGGAGCCAGCAGTCCTGGATTGTGAGAGGGATGTTTGACTGTCTGTTTAGGCCTGATCTTACTTGGATTGGGCCTAAACAGGCAGTTGGACATCCCTCGAGGGGTCCCAGATTGGAGCGGGTGCAGGCTGGGCTGAGGGACACCCCCATGCCCTGTGCTCATATTTCATGCCCTAGGCTTCTAGTATTGAATATATAATCTCATGTGGTGCTCTTTTAGACTCTTCTCAGGAAAGGCACCTATAAGCACATCCTTCCTAACCAAAAGCATAAATGGGGTTATGAAATCTTGGTAATGGAATAGAACTCAAGTATTAATTAATTCTATTTTTTTGTTGTTGTTGGCTCTCCCCTCTATGTTTTTTTGTAGGCTCTAAGATAAAGTTACCAGAGGAACACCAAGATGGCGGCATAAGCAAACACCTATTGTTCTGCCCCGCGCAACGATTTAAGAACTACAACATAACAGCAGAACAGACAAGCACCCAGAATCGCCAGAAAGCTGGCTGAATGTAAACTCCACTAATAGGAGCAAAGGTGGGACACAGACTCAGGACCGGCGGGAGCGCAGCCTTTCAGACGGAAAGAGGTTAGGAGCCGCTCTGGTCGCGCGCGTGCGCACGCGCGGGCTGGGGCTGGAGCAGGGACCGGCCGGATTTCTCCCACGGTGAAGGGCGGAGGCGTCCCACTGCCCAGATTTCCCAAGCCGGGCGAGGTCCGAGATCCGGGGTACGAGAAGTTCCCCTGCACAGATTCCCCAGAACTGGGCGAGGTCCGAGGTCCGGGGGACGCACCCTGGAAGCGGGGCGCAGCAGAGGCTCCTAGTCCCAAGGGTCTCGCAAACCCACAACTTGCCCCCTAGAAACTTGTCTCCTGGTTCTGGAAACCATCTATTTTACAGCCCTGGGCTAGACTTTTGGTGTGCAGGCACATTTGGGGAAAGGCAGAGTTGTCTGGCAAGGGGAAGAGACTAGCGGCTTTCTCTTGGAGGTGTCTGCAGCCATCCCCATTCAACAGAGACCTGCGTGTGCGCGAGCGCCGCATAGGACACAGCTGACACTGAGGCTGCCTGCACAGCTCAGAGACTCCGCCCATCCAACCTGAACACAGTCTCCCTTCACAGCCAATTGGCCTGGAGGTCAAACCCTCCTAGAGCTAACAACAAAAAGCTGGGTTTAAATTCAAAAACACTGAATACAACCCATAAAGGATTGCAGTAAGAGTACCCACCTCAGGTAACTGGGGAGACTGAGCCACTGTCCCTTTGAGGATATCCACCACATAAAGCAGCCACCATGCAGAGACATGGAAAGAAATCAGGTGTGAAAGAAATGGAGGAGAAAAGACGACAAGACATAGAGTTCAAAACCACGGTTATAAGGCTTTTCAAGAGGCTCCTACAAAAGACCGATCAACTTAATGAGAATTACCAGGAAATAAACAAGACCAATCAGCAAATGAATGAGAATTACAAGGAGATGAATGATACTTACAAGGAAATGAATGAGACCCTCAGGGAAATGAACAAGACCTCTGAGGATACGAACCAGACCCTCACAGATAAAAAAAAGGACCAACTAGAAATCAAGCATACACAGACTGAAATAAAAAATATTACACAAAGTCCTAAAAGCAGTCCAGAGGGCCACAAGAACCAAGTCAAAGATTTGAAATACAAAGAACCAAAATCCACTCAGCTGGAAAAGCAAGAAACAAAAAGAATTCAGATAATTGAAGATAGCGTAAGGGGCCTCTGGGACAACCTCAAGCATACCAACATCAGAATTATTGGGGTGCCAGAAAAAGAGAGAGAGCAAGTTAATGAAAACATACTTGAAGAAATAGTGACTGAAAACTTTCCCCACCTGGTGAAAGAAACTGACTTAAAAGCCCAAGAAGTACACAGAACCCCAAAATATAGGAATCTAAAGAGGACCACACCAAGACATATCATAATTAAAATGCCAAGAGCAAAAGATAAAGAGAGAATATTAAAAGCAGCAAGAGAAAAACAGTTGGTTACCTACAGGGGAGCACCCATACGATTGTCAGCGGATTTCTCAACAGAAACGATGCAGGCCAGACGCGAGTGGCAAGAAATATTCAAAATAATGAAGAGCAAGAATCTACAACCAAGATTACTCTATCCAGCAAAGCTATCATTCAGAATTGAGGATCAGATAAAGTGCTTCGCAGATAAGAAAAAGCTAAAGGAGTTCATCACCACCAAACCAGTATTATATGAAATGCTGAAAGATATTCTTTAAGAAGAGGAAGAAGAAAAAGGTAAAAATATAAATTATGAACAACAAATACACATCTATCAACAAATGAACATAAAAATCAAGTGAACTGATAGGCTGATGGACAAGATAAACTGGTGACTATAACAGAAACATGGACATAGAGAGGGAATGGACTGACAATTTTTGGGGAGAAAAGTGTTGCTGGAAGTACAGGAAGAGATTGGACAAAAATCTTGCAACAATGGGAGAGGACATTGGGGGAGGGGGAGGTGAGGGCGGAGGGTGGGATAGGTACAGGGTGGAGGGAAGATATAGGGGGATAAAAAAGGGGAAACAATGTAATTAATAAACTGAACAATAAAAAAATAAAAAAAGAGAGAGAAAAAAAATTAAAAAAAAATAAAGATAAATTACCAGATAATGTGGAGGTGGAGCTGATGAAGACACCAATGTTCACCTTAGAAGTCAAGAGTATAGAAATTCACTTTATAATATGTACTTTTGTTGCTTAGGAAGATTACGTGATCACATAAATACCCACAGATGGTATATAATGGGTATTTGTATCCAAGATTCCAGAGACTTGGATTGTTCATCTACTTTAACAGAGGCTGATATACAATTTCATTATTCCCAGATTCTTTACTTGCAAACTTGTGTACTTGCTAAAATGTACTTGTAGCTTAAAATTAACACTTGTGGTGCTTTTGTATTCATTTGTGGACTCTGGCAAAGCAATTCTGAGAAAATATGCATCACCTAATGCTCTACCTTCTTGTTTCAGCTGGCATATTGTAGACAAGTGTCCTATTAAGAGTCTATTTAGCCCCACATTGTTGTTTTGTGTGATGTTGCTGATTAACATATCTGCCAATCATAGTGCCAAAGTGCTATCCAGTGTCCCTACACAAGAAGGCAGTGGCATGCTTCACAAGGGATACCTATGTGTTAGGTAAACCTGTTCAGGTATAAAGGACAGTGCTGTTGGTTGTGAGTTCAAAATTAATGAATCAATAACATATATCAAATAAAGTATCTTTAAACAGAATCACACATAAAACAAGGTTATATATAATTGGTTCATAAAATGTTGTAACCAAAAGCCTGCAGGGAACCTGACTCAGTATCTCCCCTAGGAGCAGTTATAGCAGCAATTTTATACAACCTAACTACTATAAATAAGGAAAATCAATCACATTTATTCAATAAAAGTAACAATAAATTAATCTTTAGAAACAACACAAAATAGAGCACAGGAAGTGGACATGTGTTCTTCCTCCACACACATATTGCCTTCTTTTCATCAACCTTTCCCTTGCACATAGCCAGGAGTGTTAACTGAAAGGAACCTTTACTGAATTCATAGATGGCCCATCCTGACCTCTAGCTCCACTCATCTGTCCCTGGAAATGACAGCACTAGGTCCAGACACGGTTGTGGGTGAAGACTGTCCTGGCTCCCACATAGCTATCTGCCATAATTTGAGAATACACAAAGAAAATGTATAGGATAATTTTTAACCTATAGGAAAATAATATACATGGGATGAACTCTGATGCAGAATAATGCCTAATCCTGCTGGAGAATCTTAGGATAATTTGTTGTAGGATCTCAGTTGAAACAATATTCTACATCTAGGATTAATACCTATTCATGCTTTTGTTGAGAACTGGAGTAGCAGACCTCATGAAAGTGACCTTTTGAGGCTGTAAGGGTCCTCTAGAAAGAGAGCTCATCTATCCTATCTAATAAAAGAGCAATATGAAAATTTGACCATACCTTTGCTATGCTACCAGCCAATCAGGAGCAGGGGGTGGGGCCAAGGCAGAGCACATGAGAGGGTGTGAGTGCCGGGTGCCTCTGGGGCTGGGCTGTCACCGCCAGGGCTAAGGCCAGGGCCAGGGGGCAGGGCCAAGGCGGCCAGAGCGGGGCAGAGGCAGCTGAGGCAGAACCAGCCATTGGCCCCATTGTGGGGAGGGGGCAGGTTGGGCTGAGGGATCACAAATTCTGTGCACCAGGTCCCTACTATAAATATAAAAGGCTAATATGCAAAGTGTCCCTTTGGGAGTTCAACTGGGAGACCAGGAGTTTGGTTGCTTACTATGATGTGTGCTGACCATCAGGGGTGGCGCAGAACATGGCAGGCAATCAGCGGTGGGGGCGATGAGGTTGGCAAGGGAAGAAGGAGGGGGGAGGTGGGAATCTGATTGGCCCTGATCACTGGCCAGGCCTAGGGTCCCTACTGGTGCACAAATTTCATGCACTGGGACTCTAGGTATCACATAAATGGATTTGTTAGGCAACAATAATATAGACTCTGTATGTTTTGAACATCAGAGTAAAATAGAGATTCAGAGTGTAGTATAAGGGTGTTACTCATCTCTAACTTGTGCCCAGTGTCCTGGATAAATGTTTGGGACACAAGAAAAGAGAAAACCATAAGTAAAAATGTAAAGACATGCTTAATCACTCTATTTTTTATACAAGATACCAACCAGCAGTCTTCTGAATATCCTTTTCCTTTAATAGAGAATCACAGAAAAAACCACCACACTCCTGGTGGCTCCTAGAGCAGGCCCCTGCTATGGGTGAATTAAAGCTAATGACTGGGAATCCTGGCAGAGCTTTGGTAACACTTGAGTCTGGGCTGATTGTGGAGAACACTTACACTTGGGTAATAGCATGGGCTTTGACCAACCAGAATTGACACAACACAGATATTAAACAATCAATTATAAGAGTCCCTGACCAAAAACAAACAAACAAAACTCCACAAAACACCCCCAAGAAACTCACAACTCACTGGAGTACAGGTGTAAATAGCTGAGTATGTTTCCAGAGGAAGACTGGACATGTGGGGGCCATGGTCATGGTGATAACATGTATATTATCTCAATACAGCTCACAATAATTAATCTCTGCATGTTAGGCATTTCCACATTCTATGGAACTGTCAGGTTAAATTACTCATTTTAAATCTTTAAGTATGTAATATGTGATAGATCTAGGATTCAAATGCAGCTAGTACCAAGTATTCTTTCTCTACTTCCTCTAAATTATCATATTACTTAAGTTACATTTACAGGAGATTCTACTTATAGGACCCCCTCCCTAAAAAAAAGGAAGAAAAAGGATATGCGTATTTTCAGACCCTACTTAAAAAGATAGAAAAAGTGGAGAACCAAGAGTTTATACCTTCTAACCTAGAGCTTAAGAATATTTTCTTGATTGAACCTGATTTAATTGTGCAATACTTTAGTTACTGAATTAGACGTTTAATGCCAGTGGAATGAATGCCTCCCCTATTGGTATGCACTCCTAGGATGAGGAATTCAGGTTTATATTTACAGAGGACAAAGGATAAAACAAACAAATAATTGCAAGGTGAACTCTCATTTACAATATGCACATTACTGGAATGTGCAGTCTAAATTAAAAGCTAACTTAGTCACTGGAATGCTGTAATATGGGTGGCTAAGGAAACTTTTCCCCCTGAAAATGTATTTTTAAACAAAAATACAAACTAATTAAATAAATAATTATATTGTCCTTGCTGATGAGTGGGTCCTAGAGAAAACTGACCTCAGGTTTATTGACACCACCTCCAAGTGTAGCCATGGTTGCTTCCAGGCTGTAGAAGAGAAGAAAAATTCATGGGACCACTTAAAAAGAACGAATTGAAAAGGGGGAAGGAGCCGAGACCGGTTTGGCTCAGTGGATAGAGCGATGGACTGCGGACTGAAGGGTCCCGGGTTCGATTCCGGCAAGGGCATGTACCTTGGCTGCGGGCACATCCCCAGTAGGGGGCGTGTAAGAGGCAGCTGATCGATGTCTCTCTCTCATCAATGTTTCTGACTTTCTATCCCTCTCCCTTCTGCTCTGTAAAAAATCAATAAAATATATTTTAAAAAAAAAGAAAGAAAAGGGGGAAGGAGCTTAATATCTGTAACAGACTGAATAGTTAGTGCAGTCTCAATAAAAATTATTTTCCACTAAAAAAGAAAAGTGAAAAAAAGAAGAGTTATGTTGGTGAAGAAGATATGTATAAACTCCAAGCATTGTAGAGGAAAAAGAAACACCGGACTGCATCTTTTATCACTGCCCTGTTTCACCAAGATCCAGAAAGGCTGTGATTTGATAAGCTTACCAAGCAGCTATTTGAGAAGAGGAACACATTCCCAGAGATTTTCACTCTTAGTCCAGTGGTATTGCCATTTAAAAGATTGTGATCTCAAATATTTTTCTTAAGCACAAGATCATAAAAGTTGTGTTTTAAATAATATAAAATTAAACAGTAGGGGGATTCACTTTAGAGATTCAATATGGCTCCAGCAATAAAGGCATCTGGGAAATGTTGAACTCTTTCTGTTTAACCTTCTGTGACTGCTTAACTCTCTGTAGCCTCAGGTTTATCCGACTCCCCAGAAAGCTGGAATGTCACCCAAAGATAAATGTCAGGGCACAGGAAGGAAGTTAATGAATCTATAGAGTGTGGATAACTGCCTGATGTTATCTTTAACTTAGAGATGCATTGTTCTTTCTGATGGACTATGTGACTATCCACCATATGTTTTTCTTATTAACTTCCTATAAAAAAGAAACCCTGCCCTAGGAGGGGTGCAAAATCCCCTCCCCCTCCCCCTCTCCCCCTCCCCTCACCCCGCCCTCACCCCCAGCCACCACTGGCAGCAAGCAGCTTCTTAGCCATGTATGTAAGTTTCTCTGGTTAAAGGCCTTGTAAATTTGAATAAGACTACCTGTCAGTTTCTCAAAATCAATCCTGAATTTAGACTTTTGGAGATTTCCCCCAACAATATATATATATATATATAATAAATTTGGGAAAGACTTAATTATCTATCTCTCTTTAAGGCAGCCCAGCAGTAATTTTCTATTATCTTTTTCCCTTTAACAAATAGAAGTAAAACAAAACAACCCTATACTTTCATAGAAACAGTAATTACTTTACCGAAATCTGAGTTAAGTTTGTCAAGATCCACACCTTCTCCTGCCTCTGGGGGAAAAGAAAAAATACAAAACAAAACACCTGGTGCAGCAAGACTTCATGCATGCACTGCCTGAAGCAACACATAACTTCGTTAGATCTCTGGAAACACATTCTTAAAATAAACTTAATAGCCTTCAGGTTTCTCCTCAAACCAGAGCCTAATTCTTTCCGTGGCGCCAGACATCTCCCCCCGCCCCCCGGAGACTCTGCAGGGAAATAAAAGCTGTGGTTCTCTGAGCACCTGTAGGCTAACTGGTTTACACCATTTAGTTAATTCTCTGTGAAGTGAGGCTGTTTTCTCATTTCTATTTGTGTAACAGCAGCATGCACATTACTATAAGACACAGCCATTACAATTCACAAGGGTTACAGTTTGAATTATATTTTGGGTTATCTTTCAAAAATGTGTTATATCCACATTGAAACAAAATATAAAAGGGGGGTAAAAAACCCACACTAGAAGTACCTTAATCTGATTGTTGAAAAAGAAACCACCTTTACACTACCTTGTTTCTGTTTTTATCAAAAGTTAAATTTGATGGCTGTGATAGAGGGATTAAAGTTACATGGAAGCACAAAACCCATTCTATGAATTAAAATATTGTGAACGAATTGTAACTTGGAATTCTGGAATGTGAAAATTAAATGAGAACTCCCTAATAGTCCTCCTCCTCCCCCTCCCCCGCCCCCCTCCCCTCCCCCTCCTCCTCCTCCTCCTCCTTTTACATTTGAGGCAGTAACATGTTCATAGGTATATTTGTTCTCAGCAGCAAAATCAAGATTTGGAAGTTTTAGATTTCTCGACTTAAAAATTAAAGATAAATATACAAATCTTATCTGGTTTCCTGGCTATTACTTCAAACTAAAAAAGCATTTCATCGATGTTTGTCAAGGAAGAAAGGAGAGCAGGAAGGAGGTAAGAAGGAAAACAGAAAAAAGAGAGAGAAAATTATGTTGGTGCATAAGACAAATATAAACTCTAAGCATTTTAGAGGAAGAATAAATACTAGATTGAATCTTTTATCTTTGCTGCATTAAATTTGTGATTTAGATTACAAAGCAGCTATTTGAGAAGAGGAATACATTCCCAGAGATTTTCACTCTTAGCCCAGTGGTATTGCCATTTAAAAGATTGTGATCTCAAATATTTTTCTTAAGCACAAGATCATAAAAGTTGTGTGTTTTAAATAATATGAAATTAAATAGTAGGGGGATTCACTTCAGAGATTTAATATGGCTCCAGCAATAAAGGCATTCGGGAAATGTTGAACTCTTTCTGTTTAACCTTCTGTGACTGCTTAACTCTCTGTAGCCTCAGGTTTAGCTGACTCCCCCAGAAAGCTGGAATGTCACCCAAAGATAAATGTCAGGGGAAAAAGAAAGAGAGAGCGAGAGTGAGAGCGCGAGAAAGGAGTAGGATACCATCAGTTTGTTTTTCACATTTTATTTTCGTTTATTTCAGATTAGTTTCACAATGGTAGCTTTTATACTTGACTTGTGTATTGTTTCATTAGTCAAATCCTTTGGTATCTGCTCTGTTACCTTTAAAATTATGCCAGAGCTACACTTACAGCTCTCCTTGGTGATTTGACTGTCTCTGGTTAATATAAAAGCCCTTCATTTATGTATTTAACTGTGAAAGGGAAAGAAAAAAAAGACACACTAAGTATAAAGTAAAGTTAGTATGGTCTTAGAGCTCCAGAACTTATAGGAAACACATTTAGATAACATACAGCATTGTGTTTTATAAAATATAACATACACATGTTATAAATAATAATGATGGTTCACATATAGTCCTTCTATAAGACTTAGAATCTAGTAAGGAGGGTAAATCAAATATCCTACATAAATTATAATACAAAAATGTAAGGTAAAACACCCATTATATGGGGCTCAGAGGAGGGGCAGGAGAACCACTGGCTTGGGGAGACCACTAGAGTCTTGGCATAATGGGCACTGTGGAGGGCCACTGAAGGATGGCATTACTTGGAGGGGAAGGAATCACAAAAACAAACAAACAACAACAAAGAACAGGTGCAGGAGGACAGCATGCATACCACAGATAAAAGTTTCTCTCTCCAGCCCTTCCAGCCTCTTTATTTAAAAAAAAACAGGATCAGTGTGAAAAAAACTTTCTAGGCCAAGAAAAACCACATGTTTCTTCATTTGGTTAATATCCAGTGCTGATGGAACTTTATGAATATTCTGGGAATTGGAGACAATTATTACTATAGAGAATTCATGGGTGTAGAAACACATTTAGAGGCATATTTAGAAGGCAATATATTCATTTTGCAACTCATAACATGGTTTAAATCAGTGGATCTTGTGTGTGTGTGTGTGTGTGTGTGTGTGTGTGTGTGTGTGTGGAGTATAAATGATATTGGCCTCATGAGGACATGTGGCAATGCTGAGAGACATTTTTGGTTGTCACAAAGGGGAAGAGAGAGGAAGTAGTCTGGTGGGTAGAGGCCAGGGACTCTAGAATGAACATGACAGTCAGTCCCCTCCCCGCAGAGAAGAATTAGAATTATCTGGATCAAAATGTCAATCATGCTACTGAGAAACCCTGGTCTCAACTGCCATCTCAATATATACAACTAAATGTGAACATACTATTTAAATTTTCTCAATGAATTCCATGTTTTCTTATGAACTGCTTAACACATGTGATTAAATGATAAAAATACTTCCTCTTCTTATAAATATACAGAATTTTTCAAATCCATCATTATTGTAAAAAAAAAAAAGCTTTCATTACAAGGGAAACTAGAGGGCCGGTGCACGAAATTCATGCACGGGGGCGGTAGTGGAGGGCCTGCACCATCTCCAGTCTGGAACCCCTTGAGGGATGTCCGACTGCCCTCTCACAATCCAGTACTGTTGGCTCCCAACCACTCACCTGCCTTTGCCTGATTGCTCCTAACCACTTCAGCCTGCCAGCCCGATCACCCCCTAACCTCTCCTCTGCCAGTTTGATCAATGCCAATACGCACCCCAGCTGCCTGGTTGCCTCTAACTACCCTCCCCTGCTGGCCAAATCACCCCTAACTGCCCTCCCCTGCCAGTCTGGTCGACCCTAATTGTCCATCCCTGCAGGCCTGGACATCCCTAACTGCCCTCCCCTGCTAGCATGGACATCCCTAATTGCCCTCCCCTGCTGGCCTGGTCACCCCCAAACTGCCCTCCCATTCAGGATGGTCTCCCATACAACTGCCCCCCCTGGAGGCCTGGTCCCCCCAAATTGTCTCCCTTGCATACCTGCCCCCCAAAACTGCCCTCCCCTGTTAACCTGGTCTCCCCCAACTGCCCTCCCTGCTGGCCTGATCCCCCAACTGCCCTTCCCTACAGGTGTGGGTACTCCCTCAACAGCCCCCATCACAGCTCTGTCCCCCCAATTGCTCTCCCCTGCAAGCCTGCCCCCCCAAACTGCCCTCTCCTGTAGTCCTGGTTTCCCCAACTGCCCTCCCCTGCTGACCTGGTGACCCCCAATGCTGTCCCCTGCAGGCCTTGTTCCCCACAACTGGCCTCACCTGCAGGCCTGGTCACCTCCTAGTGCCCTCCCTTGCAGGCCTGGTTCCTCCCAACTGCCCTCTCCTGTAGGACTGGTCACTCCTAACTGCCCTCCCCTGCTAGTCTGGTTGCCCCAAATTATCCTCCCCTGCAGGCCTGGTCCCCCCAACTGCCCTCCCCTGCAGGCCTCATACCCCCCACCTTCTCTCTCCTTCAGGCCAGGGTTCCCCACAACTACCCTTCCTTGCTGGTCTGGTCTGAAACTGCCCTCCCCTGCTGACCTGATCTCCCACAAATGCCCTCCCTGCTTACTGCCCACAACTGCCCTCCCTTGCAGGCCTGGTCTCTCCTAACTGCCATCCCCTGCAGGCCATATTGGGGTGGCCATCTTGTGTCCACAGGGGGACAACCATCTTTGACCACATGGGGGCAGTCATTTTGTGTCTTAGAATGATGGTCAATTTGCATATTACTTTTCTATTAGATAAGACTAGAGGCCTAGTGAATGAAATTTGTGCATGGGGTAGGGGGTGTCCCTCAGCCCAGCCTCTCCAATCTGGGAGCCTTCGAGGGATGTCTGACCACCAGAATCAGGCCTAAATGGGCAGTCAGACATCCCTCCTACAATCCAGGACTGATGGCTCCCAACTGCTTGCCTGCCTATCTTTCTGATGCCTCTAACCGCTTCTGCCTGCCAGCCTGATCACCCTCTAACCACTCCCCTGCCAGCCTGATTGATACCTAACTGCTCCCCTGCCAGCCTGTTTGCCCCTAATTGTCCTCCCCTGCAGGCCTGGATACCCCCAACTGCCCTTCTCTGCAGGCCCGGTCACCCCCCAACTTCCTTCCTCTGCCAGCCTGGACACCCCTAACTGCCCTCCCCTGCAGGCTTGACTGCCCACAAGTGCCCTCCTTTGAAGGCCTGGTCCCTCCCAACTGCCCTCCCCTGCTGGCCATATTGTGGTGGCCATTTTGTATCCACATGAGGACAACCTTCTTGTGTGTTGGAGTGATGGTCAATCTGCATATTACTCTTTATTAGATAGGATAGAGGCCTTGTGCCTGGGTGGGGGCCAGCTGATTTGCCCTGAATGGTGACCTGGATCAGGATGGGGGTTCCTTTGGGGTATGGGGTGGCCTGGGCGAGGGGCTTTGGTGGTTTTCAGACTGGCCATGTCCCTAATATCTTGGATTTATTTATCTTCTACAATTGAAACTTTGTAGCCTTGAGTGGAGGCCTGGATCCTCCAGGTTGTGTGGAAAGCTTGGTTCCATCACGGGGGAAACCTAAGCCTTCCTCCTGCTCTGTCTGTGGCCACAGCCATCTTGTTTGGGGTTAATTTGCATACTCGCTCCTGATTGGGTGTGGGTGTGGCTTTTGGGTGTAGCCAAATGATGATTAATTTGCACATTACTCTTTTATTAGATAGGATAGTTGAGTCAGTAGTTTTCCTACTTAGTCAAGATTTTTGACTAATTTTCTAGGAATTTAGGAATGAGAATCTTGAAAAATGCACCAAACAATGTCAAAGTGATACTGTATGCATGATTTACATTTTAGTATGTAGTCAACTAGGTGGGTCATGATTTCTATTTTAGAGCTTTTCAGCAGATTTGGTTTTACCAGAACACCTTAGAGTTGAGAATAGGAAGTAGAGTGGCTTCCCAAAGTCATTATAGGAAGGGAAAAGTGGGCACAAACACAGGTTGTCCAGTTTTTCATGGCTTTTTATAGCTAAAAATAAAAACACTACATATTCAAATGCACATATGTGCCTTTGTGTACACACACACACACACACACCTTATTTTTGTTTTTATAAAGGATGAAAATATTGTTCATAATATTCTCCAGAAATATAGAACACAGTCTTTTATCTGGTTTTCCACTGAACAACTTTGAAAAGCATTTCCCAGCATATGTTTTTTTCAAACCTTATTTTCCTGTCTTTTAATAGGTATTATGATAAAAAATCACTCTGAGACAACTAGGAGGGATATATGCTTGGATTAAACTATGTAATAGAATGCTTTAAGGCAATAATCCTTATGGCCTCACTAGTAAATGTGGCAATGTATATTTAGCATGTACAAGAAAGGGATAGAGTAAACTGCATTTCCCAATCTCATTTCACCAGGAGGCCATTATGAAGGTATCATGCAAGGCTCTGTTCTATAGAATAAACTTTGTGACGAGTTGAAAATCCAGTTATGAGCAGGGAGTCTGGTGTAGTATCAGTCACATCTAAGTAACATCATTTTTAATTTAACACCATATATTAGAATTGCACTTCATAATCTTGAGAAACAAACACCAATAAAAGTAAAGAATGTTTCCCTCTTATCAGCTATATAAATTCTGGTTCAAAACACTGCCTAACCTAAATGGCAAAGCAAATATGTTAACTTGTAGAATGCCAAGAAAAAGAAACTAAGTTTAGGAAAACACATTCCCTAGATATCATGTTTCTTGTTGGAGACACACAAACGTGTGTGGGGAGGTGGGGAGGGGAAGGAGAGGAGCTTAGCAGTATAGTCCCCAGCCGTGATTTTTTTTGGGGGGGGAACCCATAAAGCTTTATTGAAATAGATTGAGACCTAATAAATCAATGGAAATACCACATTCCTGGCTAGAAGGAATCCAAATCATTAAGATATCAATTTCCCTCCAGAATTTTTCCTTAAATTCAATGCAATTTCAATCACCTCTGAACAATTTGCTTCTAGGAATTCAACAGAGTGATGCTAAAATTTATATTAAAAGAATATTCCTGTAGAAGAAGAATAAGGTAAGATGACTTGCCCCACCAGAGATAAAGACTTATTATATACTGTGTTAATTAGGGTGATGTGGTGCTGGCAAAGAAATAAATTTGACCAAAGGAACTGAACTTAACTTCTGCTATCACTTTGCTGCTACCATGTATTTCCCAGCTCTGTTTTTTAATTAGTCAAATGTGGGATCACATGTACAAAGAGAGACAAAGATTAGGATTTTGGCCAGCTCCACAAAAACACAGCTAAAATCACCAACAATATACAATATACACTGAGCCATGTTAACCACTGTTTTCAGTTGAATATTACTCCCTGTGGATATTTGAACAGTATGATATGCCCAACTCTGATAAGAGATTTAAATCCTTACCAAGAAGAATGTTTCTAAAGCTATTGAAACTACTAGCAAGGGATGAAAGGGCTAAACTAAGGTTTGGCTAGAGAACAGTAATGCAACAAAAACTTTAAGGCTGATAAACAGATAAAAAATCTGAAAGTACATTGCTGCCTAGTCTGTACTTAACCCTGTGTAGTAACTACTTCCCACTAGAATATTAAAAAAAAATACCACAGCTTTAATATAACAGCTTTGTACTGATCAATTTTAGAAGAAAACAGAAAGACACATTTGAATCATCAATTCACATCTCAACTGGTTGTTATAGACTGAAAAAGATATTTTTTTCATTGAAGAACCAAATGAAAATGAATACTGTTAATTAACTCTACTTCTCACCAACCCACATTTATATATACACATGTCTATGCATATGCATGCAGGTGCTCTGGAGACATAAATGTAAAAGGCAAGATCATGTTGTATAATGAAAAAGACAAAGAAATACGTGTTTTCTCTTCTGTTTGTGAAGGACTGAGATGTTGGAAAGTAAAGGGTGCTATGATGGTTTAGAGGAGGGACTTACACAGGCATGAAGGGAGACTCTGGAACACAATTATGAACAACTATTATTACACTGCTCTATAATAAAGTGAAATTGGTAGGTAAGATACTTTCTGTACTTATAATAAATTAGAGACCCGGTGCACAAATTCGTGCATCAGTGGGGTCCCTCAGCGTGGCCTGTGGGATCAGGACCAAACCAGTTCTCCAACATCTCCCAAGGGGTCCCGGATTGTGAGAGGGCCCAGGCCAGAGACCCCACCGGTGCACAATCAGGGCTGGTGGGGGATGCAGGAGGTTGGCCAGCCAGGGTGAGACTGTGGGAGGGCTTCAGGCTGTGTCTGACCCATCTTTCTCAGTCCCAGTTGGCTGGACCCCAGTTGCAAGCTAATCTATTGGTCGGAGTGTCTGCCCCCTGGTGGTCAGTGCATGTCATAGCAAGTAGTTGAGTGGCTTTAGTATATCATTAGCATATCATGCTTTGATTGGCCAACCCGATAACCAGACACTTAGGCTTTGATTATATAGGACAGGCTCCCTTGTGCCATATGAGGTTCTGAATTTGTTTTAAAATAGATTTATCTCTTTCATAATTATAAGTTGTTTACTGTCACTTATGTTATTAATGCTTGCTTTTTTTAGTAGACTCTCTATCCCCTTTTTAATATCATCTTTGAAATCTGCCAGTGGCCTGAAATAATGAGAAAAAAAAAACATGCTCCAAGCTCCAAGTGCACCAAGAAAAATCTTACTACATACTTTTTTTTTTTTAATAGCATAATGGTAAAGAGTGTACTATCCAGTGGGTAGAAATTCAAGGATGCTAAGTATAAAGTTGGCTGGAGTATCTCGATTGTATTTTAAATGTAGACTTGGATCTCTGATGAGACTATACATGGACTTGGTGGCATCAATTTTGTTCATCAGAAGCTTGTTTGCTTACTTGCTTCTTCTCACGAGTGTACCATATAGATAAGTTTGCCAAATATTTTGAGTTTTATACACATGAAATGCTAAACTATCTGTAGCTCTAGACCAATATTTAAGTTATCCTAGGAAACCTAGTTCAAACCTTGCTATTGGGCCATTTCCACTAACAACATGACTTCCGTTGGCGCTGACAATTATTTAACAGTTTCAAAAATTCACAAATGTTGGTTATTATCAATGTAGAAGATTGGAGATGAAGTTAAAACCCTAATTTTTAAGTTCTAAATTTAAAAGTCATTGTTATAACAATTGTATGTAGTGAAGAACAAGGGTCATTGCTTATAGTTAGAAAATTACACATAGATTTAAAACAGATAGTACTTCAAAAGCCCCACAAAATTATAATTCTGTAAACAATAAAGTGGCATAAACTAAAAACAAATAGAACAGGAAAAGATGCAAAAGCAAAAATAACTGAAATCTGAAAAGCAGATGGCAAGTGTAACAGACTTTCAAGATTAGAAAAAAATTAAAAATGAAATCAGCATTGGAGAAAGCCCAGAGACCTAACTAGTATCTAAAAAAAACAAAAAAGCACTCAGAAATTCATGGTAACAGGTAGCTTCTCATAGCTAGCCTAATCTATGTAATTGCAGTTTTTTTAAATTTAATTTTTATTTTTAATTAAATTTATTAGGATGACATTGGTTCATAAAACCATACAGGTTCCAAATGTACAACTCAATAAAACATCATCTGTACACTGTTTTGTGTGAGCATCGTACCAAGCAAAGTCTCTTCCCATTCCCATTTATTTCCTTGTCCCTTTGACCATCTCCATCTAACCCCACTATCCTTTCCCTCTGGCTATCAGCACACAGTTGTCTATATCTATATGTTATGTATATATGTATTTTGGCTAATCCCTTCACATTTTATCTAGTCCCTCCATCACCCTCCCCTCTGATAGCTAGCTGTAAGTCTTTTCAATGGATCCATGCCAATGTTCCTATTTTGTTCATTAGTTTATTTAGTTCACTAGAGGCCCAATGCACGAAATTCATGCAAGGGCTTTGGCTTCCATCCACCATGGCAGCTGCCTCTGCCTCTGCCTTGGCCTTGACCCCCCGCCTGGTGCCTACAAGACCACGGGCCTTTGCCTCAGTCCCCACCCACTGAGGCTTTCTCCAGAAGAAAGGACATCAGAAAGGATGTCCCATCTAATTAACATATTACACTTTTATTATTATAGACTAGAAGCCTGGTGCACTAAATTTGTGCACTGGGGGTATGTCCCTCAGCCCAGTCTGGAACATCTCCAATCTGGCACCCCTTAGGGGATGCCTCCTGCTGACCCAGTCACGCCTAACTGCCCTCCCTGCCAGCCTGGTTACCTCTAACTGCCCTCCCCTGATGGCCTGGTCACCCCTAACTACTCTCTCCTTCTGGCCCAATCACCCCTAACTGCCCTTCCCTGCCAGCCCAGTTATCCCTAACTGCCCTCCCCTGCTGGCCTGATCACCCACAACTGTCCTCTTCTGCCAGCCATCTTGTGACCACATGGGGGTGGCCATCTTGTGTGAGGACATGATGGTCAATTTGCATATTACCTCTTTATTATATAGGATTAGATTCCACATATAGTGAGGTCTTATGGTTTGCCTTTCTCTGACTGGCTTATTTATCTTAAAGGGATAATAATCTCTAGGTCAATCCATGATGTTCTAAACATAAGATTTTCTTATTTTTTTTATACAGCTGTATAGTATTACATTGTATAAAGGTACCACAGCTTTTTTATCCACTCATTTACTGATGGGAATATAGGCTGTTTCAGATCCTGGATATTGTAAATAATGCTCCAATGAATGTAGAGGTGCATATATTCTTTTGCAATAGTGCTTTTGGATTCTTCAGATATATTCCCAGAAGTTGAATCACTAGTCAAAAGGTAGTTCCATTTTTAATTTTTTAAGAAAACTGCATACTGTTTTCAACAGTGGCTGCACAAGTCTGCATTTCCACCAACAGTGCAAAGGAGATCCCTTTTCTCTACATACTTACCAGCAAGTTGTTGTTTGTTGATTTATTGATGATAACCATTTTTTAAAATTTCATTATTGATTAAGGTATTACATATGTGTCCTCATCCCCCAGTACCCCTTCCAACTCCCCTCTCACTACTTATGCCCTGACCCCCCTGGTGTCCGAATCCATTGACTGGGCTTATATGCTTGGATACAAGTCCTTTGGGTGATCTTTTCCCCTTACCCCCACCATCCACTATCTTCTCTGAGGTTTGACAGTCAATGCTTCTCTGTCTCTGGGTCCATTTTTGTTAAACCATAAATGAGTGAGATCATGTGATACTTATCTTTCTTTGATTGGCTTATTTCACTTAGCATAATGTTCTCCAGTTCCATCCATGCTCTAGGTTAAAGAAACCACCTTTCCCTCCTTTTTCTTCTTCTTCCTCTTCTTAAAGAATACCTTTCAGCATTTCTTATAATACTGGTTTGGTGCTGATGAATTCCTTTAGCATCTTCTTTTCTGTGAAGCTCTTTATCTGACCTCCAATTCTGAACGATAGCTTTGCTGGGTAGAGTAATCTTGGTTGTTGGTTCTTGCTATTCATCACTTTGAATATTTCTTGTCACTCCCTTCTTGTATAGTTTCTGTTAAGAAATAGCCTGACAGAGGTATGAGTACTCCTTTGTAGGTAACTAACTGTTTTTCTCTTGCTGCTTTTAATATTCTCTCTTTGTTTTTTGCCCTTGCCATTTTAATTACGATGTGTCTTGGGTGGTCCTTTTTGGATTCCTTTTGTTTGGGGTTCTGTGTGCTTCCTGGATTTGTGGGGGAAGTTTTCAGTCACTATTTCTTCAAATATGTTTTCAGTATCTTACTTTCTCTCTTCTTCTGGCACCCCCATAATTCTGATGTTGGTACACTTGAAGTTGTCCCAGAGGCTTTTTACACTATCCTCAAATTTTTGGATTCTTTTTTCTTTTTTTTTCTTTTTTTTAAAAAATATATTTTATTGATTTTTTACAGAGCAGAAGGGAGAGGGATAGAAAGTCAGAAACATCGATGAGAGAGAGACATCGATCAGCTGCCTCTTGCACACCCCCCACCAGGGATGCATCTGCAGCTAAGGTACATGCCCTTGTCAGAATCGAACCCGGGACCCTTCAGTCTGCAGTCCGACGCTCTATCCACTGAGCCAAACCGGTCTCGGCTGGATTATTTTTTCATTTTGCTTTTCAGGTGAGTGTTTTTGCCTCTTGGTATTTCAAATCTTTGACTTGATTCTTGCATTCCTGTAGTCTGCTGTTGCGTCTCTGTATAATATTTTCTATTTCAGTCAGTGTATTTTTAATTTCTAGTTGGTTCTTTTTCATATCCTCGAAGGTCTCGCTGGATTTATCGGCCTTTTCTAGGAACCTCTTGAATAACCTTATAACTGTGGTTTTGAACTCTATATCCAGTTGTTTGTTTTCCTCCATTTCTTTCATTTGTGATCTGTTTCTTTGTCTCTGCATTTTCGCTGCTTTCATGAGTTGGTAGGGTACCTTTGTGTGCTAGGTATCTTGGCCTCTTAGTTACCTGAGGTGGACACTCTTGGTACAGCTTTTTTATAGTTAAGTCTTGATTGCTGTGGATATCACTGGGAGAAATTGACCTCCAGGCCAATTGGCTGTGAGGATCACCTGTGTCTATGCAGGGAGACAGCCTTATGTGACAAGACTTGCAAAACTGGATGGGTCAGAGTTTCAGGGTGTAGCCCACAGCCTTGCCTTCCAGTCAGTCAGCCCCACCCCACAAGGTCACTGGGTCTCTGTGTCCATAGGCAATCACTGCAAGCACCTCTGAGAGAAAGGCGCCGTCGAGTTTTTCCCACTGCCAAACAGTCCAGTCTTTGCTCCCAGTGAAGATGGACTCCCAGATTTTCACCCAGCATTGGGGTTCAGTGCAGTCGGAACTGGGTTTCAGCACTATCTGGAGCTCCTGTCTCCCTTCCACCAGATCAATCCAGCAGCACAGACAACAGTCCGTCCTCTCTGCACACACTCGCACATGTGCCTCCGGACCTCTGCCTTTTGCTGTTCCCCTGAGATTCCACCTTACAGTCCAGATTCCCCCCATATGAGCCTGGGTTCCCCGGGTCTTGCCCAGAACTGGGGTTCAGTGCAGTCAGAATTGGGGTTTGGCACAGTTTGGAGCTTTTGTCTCCTTCCCACTAGAACATGCCAGCCAGGCATTCAGATACCCTGTCCTCTCCAGCCCATCCTCTCCACATGTGTTTCTCCATACCTCAGGCTTTGTAGCTCCTCTGATTCTCCATGTGTGTTTCTCTTTACTTCTAGTTGTAGAATTTCCAGTCAGCCAGCTTTCCTGTTATTCTGGATGATGTCCATTTTGTCTTTTAGTTGTATTTTTAAAATTGTTGTGTGAGGCAGCAGTTTAGATGTTTACCTATGACACCATCTTGGTTTCTCTCTGCAGTTTTTTCATATATGGCCTTTATTATGTTGAAGTATGAGAGTTTATTATCATAAATAGGTGCTAGATTTTTTTTAATGTCTTCTCTGTATCTATTAATATGATCATGTGATTTTATCCTCCATTTTGTTTATGTGATGTATCACATTTATTGATTTGCAAATATGGTACCAATTTTGCATTCCTGGAATAAATCCTACTTGACCATGGTGTATGATCTTTTTACTGTATTGCTAGATCCACTTTGCTAATATTTAGTTGAGGATATTAATATCTATGTTTACCAGGAATATTGGCCTATAATTTTCTTTCTTTGTAATTCTTTATCACCTTTTCAAATTAGGATAATGTTCATCTCATAAAAAAAAGCTTTGATGTCTTCTCTACTTTTAAATTTGGGGAATGGTTTTAGAAGGGATGTTTCATAAAATTCACCTATGAAGTCATCTGGTCTAGTAAATTTGCATTGAGTTTTTTGATTAATGCTTTAATTTCATTTGTAGTTATCAATCTGCTCAGGTTTTCTGATTTGTCCTGAGTATATGTTTCTAATAATTTATCCATTTTACCCAAGGTGTCCAATTTGTTGGCAAATAGTTGTTCAGAGTATTTTCTAATAATCCTTTGTATTTCTGTGATTTCATTTCTTACTTTATCTCATTTCTAACTTTATTTATTTGTGTTATATCTCTTTTTTCTTGATGGGTCTGGTTAAAGGTTTGCCAATCTTTTAAAAATATATATGTTTTGTTGATCTCAGAGAGGGACAGGGAGAGATAGAAACTTCAATTATGAGAAAGAATCATTAATAGGCTGCTTCCCACTGGGGACTGAGCACTGCAACTTGAGCATGTGCCTTTAGCCGGAATCAAACCTGGGACCCTTCAGTCCACAGCCAGACACTCTATACACTGAGCTAAACCAGCTAGGGAAAGGTTTGCCAATCTTGTTTATCTTTTCAACAACTAAGTCTTGATTTCATTAATTTTTATTTATTTTATTTTATTTATTTATTTATTTTTTTAGTCTCTGTTATTTATTTCCACTCTGATCTTTATTATTTCCTTCCAAATGCCTTGGGCTTTTCTTGTTCTTTTTCTAACTATTTTAGATGTAGGGTTAGACTGTTTATTTGAGATTTTTTGTGCTTCTAGAGTAGGCTTGTAATGCTATGAACTTTTCTCTCAGAACTGCTTTTGCTGTGTCCCATATATCTTAGGCCATTGTTTGTTCATTCTCATTGTCTTCCTGATAATTTTTCATTGTTCCATTGATCTCACTGTTTACCATTTATTGCTTAATAATATGCTACTTATCCTTCACATGTTTGCATATTTTCCATTTTTTTCATTGTAGTTGATTTCTAGATTCATAATACTGTGATCAGAGAAGATGCTTGATAAGATTTCAATCTTTTTGGATTTTTAAGACTTATTTCATGTACTAACATGTTCTAACTTTGAAAATGTTCAACGTGCATTTGAGAAAAATGTATACTTGCTGCCCTGAGATGAAATGTTCTATAAATATCAATAAATAAATCTGATCCAGTGTGTCTTTTTTTGGAAGAACTACTAAGAATGTTCATTATACTTATTGAATTATTTTAATTTACCTTTATAATTGAAAGTAATGCAGGTGTCCACTTTTTCCACCATTTACCCTTGTTCCCCACACCAAGCCTTCACCACACTATTGTCTATGTCAATGGGCTATGCATAAAAAGTTCTTCGGTTAATCTTTCCCCACCCATCCATCCAGTTGACTCCTGCCTTCCCTCTAAGATTCAATAGTCTGTTCGATGCTTCTGTGTATCTGACTTTATTTTGTTCATTAGGTTCCACACATGAGTGAGATCATGTGATATTTGTCTTTCTCTGACTGGCTTACTTCACTTATTTCTCCAGGTCCCTCCATGCTGTCTAAAAGAGTAAGGGATCCTTCTTTTTTACAGCTGCATAGTATTCCATCGTATAAATGTACAAGAGCCTCTTTTATCCATTCTTCTACTAAAGGGCCCTTGGGCTGATAACAGATCTTAGCTAGTGTAAATTGCACTGCTATTAACATAGGGGTGCATAAATTGTTTCTGATTGGTGCTTGGGTTTCTAGAAGTAGGATCACTGGGTAAAATGGCAATTCCATATATAATTTTTTGAGGAAACTCCATAAAGTTTTCCTTAGTGACTGCAACAGTCTGGGTTCCCCTTTCTCCACATACTTGCCACCACTTATCATTTGTTGATTTGTGACAACAGCCATTGTGACAGGTGTGAGATGATACCTCATTGTCATTTCAATTTGCTTCTCTCTAATGGTTAGTGACTTTGAGCATTTTTTCATATGTGTGTTGGCCATCAGTATGTCCACTTATGACAAGTGTATATTTAAATTCTTTGCCCTATCTAGTTCCTGTTTGGGGGGAAATGATTTTGGTTTTTGCTTATTGAGAATGATGTTTGCTGTAAGTTTGTCATATATGGCCTTTATTATGATGAGATGTGATCCCTGCTTCCTCTTTGCTGAGTTTCCACACAAAAAACTTTAAAAAGGTGTTGGACCCAGCTAGTGTGGCTCAATGTTTGAGCATCGACCTATGAATTGGTAGGCTGCAGTTTGAATTCCAGTTAGGGCACATGCCCACGATGCGGGATTTATATCCAGGTTGGGAAGTGCAGGAGGAAGCCAAATGATGGTTCTCTCTCATCATTGGTGCTTCTAACACGTTCTCCTTCTACTATCCTCTGTGAAAACTATAAAAATATTTTTAAATGAGGGTACTGGAGTTTGTTAAATGCCTTTTCTGCATCTATCAATATGATCAAGTGATTTCTGTTTTTCAACTTCTTTATGACACATCACATTTATTGATTTGAGAATATTGCACCAACTTTGCATTCTTGGAATAAATCCCACTTGGTCACAGTGTGTGATTTTTAAAAATATATTATGTTGCAGCATTCAATGAGCTAATATTCTGTTGAGGATTTTAGCACCTATGTTCATATGGGATATTGGCCTATAATTCTTTTTCTTGGTAGTGTCTTTATCTGATGTTAGAATTATGATAATGCTTGCCTCATAGAAAGAGGGTAGTATTCTTTCTTTCTCTTGAATATATTGGGATAGTTTGAGGAGGATAGGTGTTCTGCTTTGAATGTTTGATAAAACTCTCCTGTGAAACAGTTCAGACCAGGGTTTTGTGTGTTGGATTTTTTTTTTTTTACTGCTCAATTTAATCAGTTGTTATAGGCCTATTCAAGGTTTCTTATTCTTCCTAATTCAGTAGTTTTGGAAGATTGTATTTTTCAAGTTATTTGTCTATTTCATCCACATTTTCCAGTTTGTTGGCCTTTAGTTGTTCACAATATTTTCTTACAATCATTTGCATTTCTGTGGTGTCAGTTCTTACTTCACCACTTTCCTTTCTGATTTTATTTATTTGGGTCCTCTCTCTTTGTCTGTTGATGATTCTGGCTAAAGGTTCATCAATCTTGTTTATCTTTTCAGAGAACTAGCTCTTGGTTTCATAGATCTACTGTGTTGTTTTTTAGTCTCCTTATCATTTATTTCCACTCTGACCTTTATCATTGCCTTCCTTCTACTTACTCTAGGCTTTTCTTTTTGCTCTCTTTAAGTTATGGGATTAGGTTGATTATTCATAATTTTTCTTTTTTCCTTTTTCTCTCCCCCCCCCCTTTTTTTTGAGGTAGGCCTTTAATATTTTAAATTTCTCACCCAGGAATGCTTTTGCTGTGTCCCATAGACTTCGTGTTGTTGGGTGTTCAAATTCATTTGTTTCCAGGAAGTTTTTGATATCTTTCTTGGTCTCATTGGTAACACATTCATTTTTTAATAACATGCTATCTAGCTCCATGTGTTTTGAGTGTTTTTACTGTAGTTGATTTCTAATTTCATGCCATTGTAATTGAAGAAGATGATTTAAATGATTCCAAACTTCTTCAACTTGTACAGACTTGATTTATATCTAAATATGTGCTGGGAGGTATCCATTGTCTACACCAGTGGTCAGCAAACTCATTAGTCAACAGAACCAAATATCAACAGTACAACAATTGGAATTTTTTTTTTGAGAGCTAGATTTTTAAAAGTTAAACTTCTTGCCGAGACCGGTTTGGCTCAGTGGATAGAGCGTCGGACTGTGGACTGAAGGGTCCCGGGTTCGATTCCAGTCAAGGGCATGTACCTTGGCTGCGGGCACATCCCCAGTAGGGGGCGTGCAAGAGGCAGCTGATCGATGTCTCTCATCGATGTTTCTGACTTTCTATCCCTCTCCCTTCTGCTCTGTAAAAAATCAATAAAACATATTAAAAATAAATAAATAAAAGTTAAACTTCTTGAAATGCCACTTCTTCAAAATAGACTCACCCAGGCCATAGTATTTTGTGGAAGAGCCACACACCAGCGGCCAAAGAACCGCGGTTTGCTGACCACGGGTCTACACTATCAAAAAAGTGTAAACAAGGAACCCAGAAGGCTGATGGATCTTGAGCTTTGGCAAAGGCCAAAGCTATGCACTGATTGTTTAATCGAGACAATGGTAGCTCAAGCAATTTCCTGACCTAATAGTCTCAAAGTGAATCTTTAATAATATTTGCTGACCTTTAAGATAGTCTGTCTGCTACCAGAATTTCCTGCCTTACTAAGGGCAAGATATGTATCTAAAATGGAATAAAAAGCTAGCAGGGCCTGGGCACCAGTGAAGCCCTTCCACTGGAGTTGGGTTCTCCACCTGGTCCCCTAATTTCCAAATTCATATTTCCTGTCTAGTCTTGTCATTTGGTCATGGCCCTTCTTCAGGCCCTGACCCACAGCCACACAGGCCATGGCTGTCACATCTTTCACAAATATGTGGTTTACCTTTGAGATGGATGCATGTGTATATGTGAAGAATGTATATTCTGCAACTCTGGGGTGAAATGTTCTATAAATATGAGTTAAATTCATCTGATCTTTGGAAAAATGGCAACTGATGAAGTGGAAGCTATCCTGACATAATCCCAGTAACAAACTGGAATTACTCTAAAATATATTTTAAAATCCTAAATACTCAACTGAAATCTAGCTGGAGAGAACCCTGATATCCAAGGACTGAAAGTGGAAACCCCATAGAGACAGAAAGTGCCGAGTTAGGAGAGCAAACAGTGACTCTAAATGACACATTGGATCAGATGGAATCAACTGACATTAATAAAATATTTTACCCCAAAATTAAAGAATATACTTTCTTTTCAAGTGCATATTGGTTACTCTCAAAGACAGACCACATGTTAGGATACAAAACAAGTCACTGCAAGTTCAAAAAAAACCATGCTTTGAGCTGGACCCAGAGCCACCCAGTGTCTGCTTCATCCTCAGTTCTGGGATCTGCTGTCGAGTGACCTGGAGCAACCCAGAGCACATCCCAGTCTGGGCAATTAGGGGAACTCTGTGTAGCCCAGAGCAACCCAGCCCCACTCTACCCTGACCCCTGGGACAGTCATGCCAGGGCCATCTGGAGAAACCCAACATGCACCTCACCTCAGGCAACAGGGGAGAGTGGATTAATTGATCCAGGCCAACCTGCCCCGGTTCTACACTGAGTAGGGGTGAACTGGAGCATCCCAGTGCACGTCTCACTCAGGGCTATAAGAAAGCAGGGACTGTGCCCACTCAACCCAAAGCCCAGGTACTTTCTGTCAGGGCAACCTGCAGAAACCCAGTGTGAGTCCTTCTCAGGCCACAGGGCAGATCTGACTATGTGACCCAAAGCAAGCCACAGCTGCTTCTCCCTGGCCTCTGGGACAGTCCTGCAGAAGCTACTGGAGATATCCAGCACACACCTCACTCTGGATCACAGGGAAGCACTGTCAGGGTTATCCAGAGCAAGTTGGTGCCCTGCAGGGGCCACACGACCATGCTGCAAATGCACTGCCAGAGGGACCTAGAGTGCAACCATACCACAGGTGCCAGAGCTGCACAGGAAATTGCATGCCAGAGGACTCTGGGACCTCACAAGGAGTCGCACATCAGAGGAACTGTACATATGCTCCACCATCCAAAGCATCTGAAGAAGACAACTAAGGCACCAGATCCCTGGGAGAAGAGTATACAATTCAGAGCAAAGACAATAAAGGCAAAAGATCAAAGGCAGACCTGGCCTCTGAGTAAACGATTTTTGGACTATTGCCCTGATAGGGTCTTCAAGCTCTCAAACTCCATGCAAGGATCCCAGGGCCAGAAAAAAGACAGCAAAAATGGGGGTACAAAGAAATAACTCCCCCAAGGAAATAAAAGAAGGAATCACCAGAAAATGAATTGAATGAAACAGAGGCATGAAATGTGTTAAAAAAAAAAAAGAATTCAGACTAAGGGTTATACTGTCCATAAACCAGATGGATAAGAAAATAAAAAACTTGTGTAAGAATCAGGGGGAAATAAAAAATGATAAAGCTACAATAAAAAACAGGATGGTAGGTTTCAACAGTAGACTGGAAGAAGCTAAGGACCTAATAAGTGAGTTAGATGATAGGACAGAAAAACACACCCAATCTGAACAGCAACTCAAGACAAAAATTAAAAAGCAAGAGGCGAGCCATAGGGAACTTTGGGACAATATGAAATGAAGTAAAATACATATAATAGGGAAGCCAAAAGGCAAGAATAGGAGCAAGAATTAGATCACCTATTTAAAGAAATAATGACAGAAAACATCCCTGATTTGTGGAAGAAAAAAGTCACACAAACACAGATAATCCCAAACAAGATGAACTCAAAAAGACCCACACCAAAACACATCATAATTACCATGGCAAACATTAATGACAAATCTAGAATCTTAAAGGCTACAACGGAGAGAGTTACCTACTAAGAATCTTCCATCAGATTATCAATGATTTCTCAAAAGAAACACGTATGGCCAGAAGGGAATGGGATGAAGCATACAAAATGATACAAAGCAAGGGACTGAATCCAAAAATACTCTATCCAGCAAGGCTATCATTGGCAGTTGAAGGGGAAATCAGGAGCTTTGCAAAAAAAAAGCTGAGGGAGTTTATCACTACCAAGTCAGCAATGAAAGAAATGCTAAAGGGACTGTTGTGAAAAGAAGAAACAGAAAGGGAAGAAGGGACACAGGCATCTATAATAATAAAAGCATAATATGCAAATTGACCAAATGGCCAAACAGTGGAACAATCCTCAAGATGACCATGCTATGCATGCTATGACAGTCACTAGCATTGATTCAATCCAGAGGGTGCAATGTAATTGATCGGGTGCCCAGCCATTGCCCCATGATTGCCCTGCAGAGAAAGGCACAAGTCACCGGCGGGTGGAGCAATCAATCAAGAGGCCCCATGATTGGCCCAAAAAGGAGGCCCCAGGCTACTCGATGGTGACACTGTGGCAGGTGGGCGGGGCCTCCCTCTGCAGAGGCAATCCACCACGGAGTTCCAGCCAAGTGGGCAGAGCCTACCACTTTGGGGAGATCCATCATGGAGCCACAGTATGGTGGGCGGGGTCTACCTCTTTGGGACAATCAATCACGGGGCTCCTGGACTGTGAGAGGCAGGCTGGGCTGAGGAACCTTCCAATGCATGACTTTCATGCACCAGGCTTTGAGTCAGACATAATAAGAAGCTAATATGCAAATAGAATGAATGGCAGAATGACGGGTCACTATGATGAATTCTGACCATCAGGGGCAGACGCTCAATGCATGAGCTTCCCCCTAATAGTCAGTTGGCTCTCACAGGGGAAGTGCTACTTAGCTAGAAGCCCTGATATACGCTCAGTCAGTAATCACCCAAGAGATGCTAATCAAAACAACAATGTGGTACCATCTCACACCTGTCACGATGGCTATCATCAACAAATCAACAAACAACAAGTGCTGGAGAGGATGTGGAGAAAAAGGAACCCTCGTGCACTGCTGGTGGGAATGGAGACTGGTTCAGCCACTGTGGAAAACAGTATGGAGTTTCTTCAAAAAGCTAAAAATGGAACTGCCATTTGACCCAGTAATCCCACCTCTTAGAATTTATCCCAAGATATCATAAACACCAATCACAAAGGACATATGCACCCCTATGTTCATAGCAGCACAATTTACCATAGCTACGATCTGGAAACAGCCTAAGTGCCCATAAGAAGATAAGTAGATTAAAAAACTATGGTACATCTATACAATGGAATACTATGCTGTGGTATAAGTAAGGAACTCTTACCATTCACAACAGCAATGGATGGACGTGGAAAACATTATGCTAACCAAAATAAGCCAGTTGGAGAAAGATAAATATCACATGATCTCATTCATATGTGGAATTTAATGAACAACATAAACTGATGGGAAAAAAATAGAATAGATCCAGAGATGGAGAAGCATGGAAGAGACAATTAAATTTCAGAGTGAAGGTGGGGGCTGGGGAGGGTAAGAAATCAACCAAAGTACTTGTATGCATGCATGTATGCATAACCAATAGTCACAGACACTAGGGGGTTGAAGGCATATGCTAGAGTGTGACTGGGTGTGGCATATGCTAGGGTGTGGGTTATGAGGTAAAAAGGAAACATATATAATAATATATGTAATACTTTAGAGAATAAAGTATTTACAACAAAAAGGAAAAGAAATCAACTACAGTAAAAACACCCAAAGACTCAGAGGCTAAATAAAGTACAAACAACAAAGAGCAACATGATCATTAGGTTCATCCACTGATTCTAATTTGCTACATCAAGTGCTGTATTTTCAAGTTCATTTGAAAAGCCATTGCTCCTAATAGTGCACACATTAGTAAAACCCCATTGCAAATAGTGTATGTTTAAAATATTACTCTGTTTATTCTCTCTTATTTTTTACTCTTCTACCATTTTTAACATTTATAAATCAAAATAATATATTTCTATAACATGAATTTGCAGTATGTAAAAAAATGTCATCTACCCTAGTAAAAGAGAAACATACAAATTAACCATCACTTTGATATGCCAAGCCACACCCTATGAGCCAATCAGAGCAAGTATGCAAATTAACCTATCAAAGATGGCAGGTAAATTTGCATTTGCATGCAGAGCAGGCAGCACCATGGCCCGCCCCCTAAGGGTCTGGGCCCATCGGGGCTGGGAGGAGGCCTGGAGGGCAGTGCCAGACACTGCTGGCAAGGTACCAGTCCATCGGGGCCCTGGGAGGCACAGTGGACAGTGTCAGACGCCACCCACAGGGTCTGAGTCCATTGCAGGCCCCAGGAGGGTCAGAGGCCTGCCTAGCCAGGCCTGTAGGACCCTGGGGAGGAGCAGCCTGGCCTGCTCAGCCACTGCCATGGGGCCCCGGGAACATTGCAGGCACGGGGTTTGCTGAGACCCAGACAGGGCCTCTGGCCACAGACTCACAGCTTCAGAGACCGACTCTACCAGGTCGCTGGGTGGCCATGCGGCTGGGCCACAGGGTGCCCTTCAAGATGTGACACAGAGAGGAGGTCGGGAGGGAATCCAGAGAACAGGGATGTGGGGGTTCACTTCCTTCGGGCTTTGTCCGTCTCGGTCTTGGTGCTTTTCTCTCGGGCCTGGGGCCCCAGCCCTGCACGGAGAGGGATGGATGGAGGCCGAACGGGGAAGAAGAGCCGTGTCGACTGCGGGCTGCCTGAGGGCGGCTCCAGGGCGAGCGCCACAGCTTTGGCAAAGCGCCGGCCAGGAGAGGGGTGTTCCCAGGGGCGCGGAGCAGCACCTCGCCGTCCTCTGTGAGGACTCCCCGCACCGGCGCTGCCTTCGCCAGCAGGCTCGGGCGACGTCCGAAATGCTCCTGCGACCGCTAACGTTGTGGGCAAAGAGCTGACCCTGTGCCCCGGGTGCCGGCTTGCTCGGAGCTGCTGTCACCAAGGCGCAAAGCAAAGGAAACCCTGGTGTGGCGGGGGCGCCAGAGGGGCTCGGGCCGGGCGGGGGCGGGGGACCGGTGGGCAGAGAGAGGGGTTCCGCAGGCCCCAAGAGGCGGGTGGGCCCGGCCAGGGATCAATGGGCACGGAAGGACACCAGGGGCAAGGACCCGCAGCCCTGAGGTGGGGGCTGAGGGGCAGTGCCACCTCAGTGGAGGGTGCCGCGCTGCAGGGTACCTGACTGACGTGATTCAGAGAAGCTCCCAGGGCTAACCAGCCTTGTCCAGGTGGCCTTGGAACTTCAGAGACAATGATTCCTGCTACCAACTTGACCCAAAAGCAAGCCCGTGCCACCCTGCCCCATGGCAGAGTATGCCTAGGCGGTGAGTGCAAACCTTCCACCTGCTCCAGAGAAGCAGGGGCAGTAAAGGAGACCGGGGACAGGAAAGAATGTGGAGCGTCTGCAGTGAAGAGGTGCTTGAGAAAGAGGCTTGAAAGCCTGATAGGAAGGCTTGTTCTGTCTGCCAGCGGCTGCCCCTTAAAGAGGGCAGAGAGCAAGGCTGTGAGGCTTCCTTGCACACTGAGCCAAGTTCCACAGCCAGTTGAAATTGGCCACAGTTTCCTGGTCTGTAAAATGGATTAAGCATGTCCCAGTGCCTTCACTGAGCTTTGATGGCCTATTGAGATACTATGTGAGGAAAATGAGGAAATAAGTGAGAAAGAAAAGGAAGAGTGAACAACACAAAAGAAAGACTGGGAGGAACCTGTAAACCCGCTGTCACTTAAATAGGGAATATAGTCAATAGTGTTGTAATGATGGTATGATGCCAGGTGGGTACTGCAAATATCGGGGAACACTTTGTAAAGAATGTGACTGTCTAACTGCTATTCTGTAACTAATATAAAACCTGAAACCAATATAAAATAATGCTGAATGTAAAGAAATGAAAATTGGAGTGAAGTTTTTATAAATTTCAGTTTAAATAAAAGCTGTAAAGGAAGGAAGGGGGAGAATAAATATAGTGTTTTTCATTTTACCATTTTATTGCCTTTTCAGTACATGAAAAAGACAGTTGTCTTTATATGGTGCTTTTATACTTTTCTAAGTCATTATCTCATTTTAATTTCAGGGCAACTTAAAGACAAGATAATTAATCTTTCCATTATTCAAAGAAAGGAAATCTTGGTGTCTGGTCCTAATGATTCAATCGTCAAGCCTTTATTGTAAAGCAAGGTTAGTAAAATTTTCTGTGAAGGGTTATATCTATATTAATAAAAGCCTTGGGGTGATCAGGCCAGCAAGGGAGGATAGTTGTGGGCCATCAGGCCAGCAGAGGAGCAGTTAGGTGTCAATCAGGCTGGCAAGGGAGCAGTTAGGGGGCAATCAGGCAGGCTGGCAAGCGGTTAGGATCCAGCAGTCCTAGGTTGTGAGAAGGATGTCTGACTGCAGCTTTAGGACCGATCCCACAAAGATTGGGCCTAAACCTTCAGTCGGACATCTGCCAAGTGGTCCCAGGTTGAAGAGGGTGTAAGCTGAGCTAAGGGAAACCCTCCCCAGTGCATAAATTTTGTGCACTGGACCTCTATCCTATATAATAGAAGGGTAATATGCAAATTGACCCTAATGGCAGAATAACCAGGAAAAATCCATCACGATGGTATGCACTGACCACTAGGGGGCAGATGCTCAGTGCAGGAGCTTACCCCTGATGGTCAGTGCATTTCCACAGTGGGAGTCCCGCTCTGCCCAAAGCCGGTTCATGGCTGGCCAACGCAGTGGAGCTTCTCCTGTCCCCACGGCTGCGCTAAGGATGGAGCAGGCCTAAGCCATTAGTTGGACATCTCCTGAGGGCTCCTGGGCTGCCAGAGAGATATCTGACTGCCAGCTTAGGCCTGTTCCCCTAAGTTGGCAGGTGGATATCTATCTCCCAAGGGGTCTGGAATGCAAGAGGACCCAGGCCAGGCTGAGGGACCATCCCCCTCCCCCTGTGCATGAATTTTTGTGCACTGGGCCTCTAGTTTAAAAATACTTTGTCTTGTATAGCTTATTAAGTACTTGAGCTACCTACTTTACTGTAATACTGACATTTCAACCCATTACTTGTCTACATTAATAATGGACAACTATATAAATTGACTGTACCTTGATGCCTCACAGCCAATCAGGAGTAAGTATGCAAATTTACCTGACAAAGATGGTGGGCCTGTGGATGTCAAGGAGGTATGCAGGCACTGAGCAGCTGGGGGTAGGGTGGGGTGGGCTCTTCAGAGGCCTACATGCACAAGCATCAAGTGGCCAGGGGCATGGTGGGTGTCCCCCCGATCCGACCCGCTTCGAGCCTGTGGCCAGTGCATGCACCAGCACAGTGGTGCCAGGGTCTTGGGGACACCACTGGAGTATCGGGTCCTGTCAGCCTGGCCGGGGGGCGGCTGGAGTTCACAGTCCTTTTCTTTTGTGCTGCCCCTGGATCAGAAGTGGGAACCAAGAGCACAGGAAGCACCAGGAATGCTGGGAATTGTAGTTCTGGTGGCATCCCCTGGACCAGAAAGGGAAGCCCAGAGTGCAAGGGAACACCAGGAATGCTGGTAATCATAGTTCTGGTGGCAGAGGCATTGTGGGATCTCCTAGACACCAGAGCAAAGTGAACCTGGAGCAAGTTACTGTTGTGGGTGGGGGATGGAGGGAAAGCAAAGGTGAGAGACATAAGTAAAGTCACAGTGTGTGAAAAAATTAAAGGGAAGATATCTTGAAACTTCTAGGAAATCTCCAGCAATGGAGTAAAGAGAAAAAAAAGACCTCTATTATTTTGTGAGCACCAAACCAAACTGGGTTGGGGGTCTCAGACAATTCGCTCATATGATTGCAAAGACAGACAGAAACTCCCGGATTGGAGAGGGCTTCCCTGAGGGCTCCCACATTGGAGAGGGTGCAGGTTGGGCTGAGGGACCCACCCCCATGAATGAATCTTCATGCAGGGGGCCCTTAGTTTATTTATAACAAATCATGGACATGCTAAAATTGATTATTACAACCAAAAGTTACCTTAGAGTTTATAAAACACATTAAAAAGTTTTTGTAAAAGTATAGTTCTTTTGGCTTTAAAATGCCAAAAATTCAAATAGACAAATTATAAGAGTGGAAAGAACAGTGGAAGAACTATGTTCCATCTCGTTATTTTGGACATACTTAAATGTAAGTATGTCACCATTTTAAACTACAGAATAAGATTGAGCTGGCCACAGTAGGTAATATACTTCTCTGAAGGCTCTCAGACCTTAACTATGCATTTAAATGTGAGGTTCTGATCTCAATATCACCTTGTCAAAGCTAATAAGAAAAGCAACTTTAAATTATGTTATGTTTTGATCATTATCAATAAAACAAGTTAAAGCCATGCACTGCATAACCTAATAAGACCCAGAATCCCTGCTCTTAAAGGCATTTGATAGAATCTCTTTGGGAAATAGACCAATACCATTAAGGAAACCCATCCTAATGTTGTGGGAATGAAGAAAGTTATACAAGCTAAAGGAGTGAAGCAAGAAGAGCTACTGAAAGTGGGGAGATTAGAAGACATTAATGGTGAAATTGGGAGTTTTGTTGAGTCTTAAAGAGAGGAATGATCAGAGGCAACTCAGGCTTTTTGGGAATGGAAACAGTATGAGCAAAGAAAGGCAACTATAGAATTTCATGAAGGGCCAGGTTAGAACAGACCAGGGATGCCTGGCTGAGAGGCTATACATAACTGTTGCTCTGTTTATCTCCTTCCCTAATCATAGAGGACTCTACATAATGAATCTCAGTTTCTTCACTTTTCAGTCTAAGTTGCCAAATTCACTGAGCAGTATGTAGCACTTATCCTCCTTTGTCTTTATCCAATATTTGCCAATTTAAAAAATCATCTATATATATAAAAGCCTAAGCAATTATTGCAAGCGAACAGATGACCGAACAGGCTGCATGAGGTGACCAGGTCAGAGGAGTGGGGAGAGTCAGTGAGGGGCAACCAAATGACTGAGCAGCAGGCTGTGTGGAGTGACCAAGTCCACAGGAAAGGCAGTTGGGGGCAATCAGGCTGGCAGGGGTGGGCAGTGAGGGGTTACCAGGTTGACAGAAGGAGGCAGTGAGGGATGACCAGGCCAGTGGGGTTGGGGGGAGCAATTGGGGGCAACCAGGCCAGCATGGGAGGCAGTGAGGGGCAACCAGGCTGGTGGGGGGGGGGCAGTAAGGGGCAACTAGGCCAGCAGAGGGGATAGTTGGGGATAACCAGACCAGCAGTGGGGTTGGTTAATGGCATTCAGGCAGGCAGGCAGAGGAGCAGTTAGGAGCCAGTGGTCCTGGATTGTGAGAGGGATATCCGACTGCTGGTTTAGGCCTGATCCCTAGGATTGGAGAGGGTTCAGGCTGGGCTGAGGGGATTCCCCCCCCCCCTGCACAAATTTCATGCACCTAGCCTCTAGTATTCAATAAACATTCAACTGTTTTTTTAACTCTCTTAATAAGTGATGATAATCATTACTACAACTATCAGTACTTGATAATTTCTATTACTCCTAGTACTCCAAATAACAACAGCAATTATTGTATACTTACATTTGTGGGCTAGATACTGCCAAGTGCTCTCCATCTATTACAGTACTTAATCCTCACATAAATACTATGAGATAGACACTGTTAGCATACTCATTTTCAAATCAGGAACGTAGAAATGCTTAGATAGGTTAATTACTTTATCTAGTGTGATGTAGCTCATATTTTTGGAAGTGAAGTTCAAAACTGACTTCACTTTCTTTTGGTTTTATTTCAAACTCTGGAAGTCTCATCTCAGTTAATTTATGAGCTTCTCTTTCTCAAGGGATTCCTTAACTGTTGCTGCTCTTCAGGGTTCTATGTTTATCAATCTGCTGGTCTTACACTCCATCTCTGACTGATCTTTCTTCATGGCTCCAGCTTCTATTTCTATTTTAAAATCTGAGATCTCATCCAAACCAATACCATCAGCTCTAGACCAAGATCATGTTCCATTGTACATGTTTGTCCACAGGCACCTGGAACTCACATAGTCCAAAGCTGAACGCATTCTTTCCCTCACCCCCAAATCTGCTTCTCTATGTGATCCATGTTTTAGAAAATAGTGATTTCTTCTCCTTATCTTCCAAACAGCTTCTCCCATTCACTGATCTCCGTATCTAATCAGTCACTATAAACATCTCTGGAATTCCTCCTGCCTTTTCTTTGCCATGGCAACCTCACATTATGTCAGCCCCACATAATACCTGCCATGAGTATCTCCCTTGTGTAAATGCTGCCCATTTCACACTCTCGTACTCCCCTCTATCTTCCACTTATGTCCCCAGTGATCTTCCCAAGGTTTAGTCTATAGCATATAATTTCAACTTGAAAATTCTTTACTAGCTTCCTTTTAAATATATAATTGATTTCAAGGAGGAAGAGAGAAGGAGAGATAGAAACATTAATGATGAGAGAAAATCACTGATCGGCTGCCTCCTGCACACCCCACACTGGGGATCAAGCCTGAAACCTGGGCATATGCCCTGACCGGGAATTGAACCATGCCTCCTGATTCATAGGTCAATGATCAACTACTGAGCCATGCTGGCCAGGAACTAGCTCTCTTTTTGACTTGATGATAAAGTCTAAAACCTTACAAAAACATCATCTGTCCTTTCCATATTGCCCCAGTCTAATTCCCCTAGTTTCTTCATGCCAACCAAACTGTCTATGAATCCAGGAGCATGATGCATTCAACTCTAACAAATATTTAGTGAGCATCTGTTATACATCAAGAACTGATCTAAATTACTTTTACTGCTATATTTTGTTTTCTTAGAAAATTTTTGAGAGTCACTTTGTTTTAATTTACTATTAGTCCCAATTTTCAAATTATAGTTTACAACTGTTGTATATTCCTCAAATCAAAACCAAGTTTCCCTGTAATTTTATGGGTGCTAGCTAATCTCAAATTGCACTTTCCAGAGATATTACAGCAATGGTTCCCAACCCCCACCTTTTTTTCTGCCATACCCCACCTAAGCATCTCTAAAATCTTGATGCCACCTGCCCCTGTGACATATAATTCTTATTACTCAAAAAGTGGACTGCTATTCATGTGGAGGAAGCCTAAAAGACCATTAATGTAGTCTAAACAAGCTTCCAAAGAACATGGCATCCATGAAAGAGAAAAATAAAAGAAGAGGCCTGTTGACGTACTGAGGAAGAAATCACTAAGAAGTTGTTAAAGCCCTAGCTGGTTTGGCTCAGTGGATAGAGCAAGGCCTGTAGACTAAAGCGTCCCGTGTGTGATTCCAGTCAAGGGCACATGCCTGGGCTGTGGGATTGACCCCCAGCAGTAGGGGACATGGAGGAGGCAGAGCTGATCAGTGATTCTCTCTCATCATTGATGTTTCCATCTCTCTCTCCCTCTCCCTTCCTCTCTGAAATAAATAAAAAAATATTTTTAATTGTTTAAAAATAATAATATGAATTGATATGAAAAAATAGCAAATAAAGTTTCAAAACATATAGTAGAGGGCTGAAATGCATAAATATGTCATAATGTACATGTATATATTGTATATGAGGCTCCCTAGAACCATAAGAAATGCAAAAAATTCACTGTTAATAACTCATTCTCAAATTGCCCCCCTGTGGGGCATGTGCCACACATTGTGAACCACATATTAGAGAGAAATATGCTAACATTGTTTTGTTAAGATTTGTCTTGGATACTGTTTTTAATTTTTAAAAACCCTAAATAATAAAAGATGTACATTATATCTACCTAGTGTTAAAGCTACAAATGTTCAGATGCCTTCTTGGGCTCCTATTTGCTAAAAAAACTAAATTTATTAATTATTTTATTCATTAACTCAACAAATTTTGAAAAATGCGTGTTGTACAATGGGTTGTGCTAGGGATAAAAAATATGATAAGGGAACATATCCCTCAAGGGGAGCTGGACAGGAATAGTAATTACTAAAATGCCCATATATGGCACACATACACGGGACTCTCATGGGTAGGTGGCACAAAGAAGTCACTAGTGGTTTCCAAGAGGAGATGATGCTGAAGCTGAATCTTCAAAGACAAAGAAAACTTAATAGAGAAGGGAGAAGAGAGTAGAAAACTCTGATGCCTTGGTTACAGAGAGCAGTTTTAATGATGCACCAGTTAACGAGTTCTGAATACTTCTGGACAAGTTCCAGTCACATATCAGTCTCTCAATAGCTATTTCTGGTCTAGAATTTGATGCCCATTTGTTTCCTTTAGAAACAATTTTCTAGCACCCTAAGGCCAGAAAACATAAGCTAGTTAGAACCACTTGCTAAAAATCATTCTTATAAATAGGTTACTTTCTAGTTAAATATTATCTTTCAAATTCTGTGATATCTTGTATCATTAAAGTGAACCTCTGAGGCAAAGAAAAGCTTGATTGAATAAACAGTGCAACTTAGTCTAGTTTTGAAAGCTTGTGTCTGGGGGCTGTTTCATGTAGCCAAAGTTAGCCATATTCTCTGCACCCTCCATCCTGCCATTTGACTGCTCCTGTCTATTCCCTGGAGAAATGGAGAATTCCAATTTACACACCACCAACACCCCTCTGCTTACGGGGGACAGGTGAAATAAATCTCACTCTCCCATCCTTGTTCGCTGGAACTATGGCAGGAGACTGCTGCTCAGATGGGGGCAGAAGAATGCACAGTGTTACCTAATTGTGCTGCTGCCTCAGCTCCCTCACATGCTCACCTGCCTAAAGCAGTGTTTTCCATAAATATAAACTCAGCTTCTGGCCAACTCCAAAAGCTGCTCCATTCTCTGACTAACCCAAACATTTTATATATTTGGACTCTTCATTATTTATTATGTGTTAAGTTGATAGCAGAAACTATTTAAGTTGTCCTAAGTAGCTCCCAAGTAAGCATTTATTTGTAAATTTTATAACCTGAAATATTAATTAATTAATTAGTTTTAATTATTTAGTTGTTTTTAAATTTTGTTTTCTAATTACAGTTTATATTAAATATTATTTCATTTTAGTTTCAGGTGTATGGTATAGTGATTAGACAATGATATAGTTTATGAAGTGGTCCCTCCAATATTTTAAGTGTCAGCTGGCACTGTACATAGTTATTAGAATATTAGAGGCCCAGTGTATGAAATTTGGGCATAGGGGTTGGGGGGCGGGTCCCTCAGGCTGACCTGTATCCTCTCCAATGTGGGAGCCCTCAGGGGATGTCCAACAACTGCCAGTTGGACATCCCTCTTGCAATTTGGGACCTCTGGCTCCTCACTGCTCACCTGCATGCCTGCCCTAACCACTCTGCCTGCCAGTCTGATCCCCCTAACTGCCCTCCCCTGCCAGCCTGATCATCCCTAACTGCCTCCCATGCCAATCTGGTCGACCCTATTAACTATTTTTAAAAATCTTATCCCTTTCACACACAATTGTATTTGACTTCCTTATTGGTTTCTCCCCCTCAAACAATTTTTTCTCCTTTATGTAATACTTTTTCCTACTGATTGATCATTTATAAACTTTTCTTTCCTCCTTATTTCCTACTTCAGTTCCATCATCCTTCTTCTCATCCTTCTCCTACCTTCCCTCCCTCCCCACATTCCTTCTTTCCTTTATTTTCACCCTTGCCCTTCCTCCCTTTTTCCTTCCTTCCCACCTTAATTTTTTTCTTCATTTCCTCCCTCAGACCTGCTTTGCTCCCTGACCCATTTCTTCTTTCTTCTCTTTCTTCTTTTAAGCTCTACAGGCTCCCCTTTAAAACTTTTCTTCCCTCCCTCTTTCTCATCCTATCTTTCCCATACACTTTTCTCTACTTATTTTCACTGTTTTAATATCTATCTATCTACCTCCTAATTATTCACTATAATTTATCTTTTGTTCTTTTCTGACTCCTACTTTTAGAATCTGTCCCCAGTACACACTATATTGATTTTCATTATAGCTCCTACAGTTCACTCACATATCCTCTTTCCTTCTTTAACTCTGCTCTCTCCTGACTCCTTTATAAGGTTCTTCCCTCCCTCCTTCCCTTTTTTCACACCTTCCCTTCTCTTCTTTCACTCTTTACTCTTTCCACAGGCTAATTAGAAATTCGGTGCTTTTCGTCCTTACCTCTCACTGCTTTCCACTCTGGCACCTGTAGCCGCCTCTGTTTGGGCACTCGGGCCCCTCTTGCACCAGCTTGGAGGGGCTTAGTGATGACACAGCTGTGTCTTGCCAGTCGTGGCTGGAGCCAGGAGTTGGGGAGAGTCCAGCGGCTGCAGGGACCGCAGTGTCGCATGCCGTGCACGTGCGTTCATGAGCGCGAGTTTTTTCTCCCGCTGAGTGCTGCAGCGAGGAGGGGATGTGGAGGCAAATAGAACGAATGGCAGAATGACGGGTCACTATGATGAATTCTGACCATCAGGGGCAGACGCTCAATGCATGAGCTTCCCCCTAACAGTCAGTTGGCTCTCACAGGGGAAGTGCTACTTAGCTAGAAGCCCTGATATATGCTCAGTCAGTAATCATCCAAGAGATGCGAATCAAAACAACAATGTGGTACCATCTCACACCTGTCACAATGGCTTTCATCAACAAATCAACAAACAACAAGTGCTGGAGAGGATGTGGAGAAAAAGGAACCCTCGTGCACTTTTAGTGGGAATGGAGACTGGTGCAGCCACTGTGGAGAACAGTATGGCGTTTCCTCAGAAATTTAAAAATGGAATTGCCATTTGACTCAGTAATAACACTTCTAGGAATATATCCCAAGAAAACAGAAACCCCAATCAGAAAGGATATATGCACCTGTATATTCATAGCAGCACCATTTACAATAGCTAAGATTTGGAAACAGCCTAAATGCCCATCAGCAGATGAGTGCACTAGAAAACTATAGTACATCTACACAATGGAATACTACGTTGCTATAAAACAGAAGGAATTCTTACCATAACTGGAAAGCGTTATGCTAAGTGAAATAAGCCAGTCAATGAAAGAAAAATACCACATTATCTCACTCATTTATGGATAATAAAGAACATTATAACCTGTTGAACAAAAAGATAGTTACAGAGGCAGAGAAGCATTGAAAAGACTGTCAAATTACAGCGAGAAGGCTAAGGATGGCTGTGGGGGGATGTAAGAGATCAACCAAAGGACTTGTATGCCTGCATATAAGCCTTACCAGTGGATGCAAGACACTGGGGTCTGGAGTGAGGGCATGTGCCCGGGGATAGGGGAGGCCAGGAGAAGGTCAATGGGGAAAAATAGGAAACATATGTACCACTATTTGTAAGACTTTAAACAATAAAATAAAATAAAATAAAATAATAAAATAAAAATATAGGGTGGCTTAATAGATATGTGGTATACAAGAAACACACTTTATATCAAAAGACTAAGAAAGACTGAAAGCTAAAAGATGGAAAAGTGATATCTTATGAAAACACAAATTTAAAAAAATACTGGTTTAGCAACATTTTTACCAAGCAAATTAGACTTTAAGATAAAGAAAATAGGAAGAAACAAGATATCCTAAAACACTAAATCATAGGTCAAATACATCCATATATTAACCATAAGTTATTTACATTAGCCAAGAGATGGAAGCAACCTAAGTGTTCATCCTATCTAATAAAGAGGCAATATGCAAACTGACCATTATTCCAACACATGAGATGGCTGCTCCCATGTGGACACAAGATGGCTGCCATAAGATGGTTTCCAGGGGAAGGCAGTTGTGGGGAACCAGGTCTGCAAGGGACTCAATTAGGGGTGAGCAGGCCTGCAAGGAAAGGCAGTTGGGGGGATCAGGACTACAGGGTAGGGTAGTTGGGGGCAATCAGGCCTGCAGGGGAGGACAGTTAGGGGTGACCAGGCCAGCAGTTAGGGGGACCAGGCCTGTAAGGAGGGCAGTTGGGGGCAACCGGGCCTGCAGAGGAGGGCAGTTGGGGGTGACCAGGACTGCAGGGGAGGGCAGTTAGGAAGGACCAGGCTGGCAGATTAGGGCATGGGGGGGAGGGGGGGAGGAGGACTGAGCCTGCAGGGGAGGGTAGTGACCAAGCCTACAGAGGAGGACTGTTGGGGGAGACCAGGCCTGCAAGGGAAGGCAGTTGGGGGGATCAGGACTACAGGGTAAGGCAGTTGGGGGCAATCAGGCCTGCAGGGTAGGACAGTTAGGGGTGACCAGGCCAGCATGGGGGGGGGCAGTTAGGGGCAACAGTGCCAGCAGAGGTGCTATTAGGCATCAATCAAGCTGGCAGGGGAGTGGTTAAGGGGTGATCAGGCTGGCAGACAGAAGCAGTTATGGGCAATCAGGCAGGCAGATAGACAAGTGGTTGGGAGCCAACAGTCCTGGATTGTGATATCAATGTCCGACTCCCCATTTAGGCACAATCCCGGGGGATGTCCTAAACGGACAGTTGGATATCCCTCAAGGAGTTCCAGATTAGAGAGGGTACTGAGGGACACCCCTCTCCCCATCCACCGGGCCTCTAGTCTACAGATAAATGCATAAAGAAATAGTTTATGTATACAATGAAATATGAATCAGCCATTAAAAAATGAAAACTTGACATTTGCAACAACTTAGGTGAACCTAGAGGGTACTGGGTTGAGTGAAATAAGAATGACAGAAAAAGACAAATGCTAGATAATTTGATCTATATGTGGAACCATGGAAAATAAAAACAAAATTAACAACAAACAGAACAAAAATAGACTTTTAGATACAGGTAGTTGTTAGAAGGAGTTATGGGGATGGGTGAAAAATGTGAAGGGAGTAGGAAGTACAACAATTAGTAGTTACAGAATATGAATGAGGATGTAAAGATAGTATAGAAAACATAGTCAATAATATTAATAACTATGTATGGTGCCAGATGGGTACTAAATTTATTGGGGCAATTACTTCATAAGTTAAATAAATGACTAATCTCTGGGTTGTACACCTGAAATTAACATAATATTGTATACCTTAGACCATGGGTGTTCATCAATCAGAAAGAATATATGCATCCCTATCTTCATAATAACACAAGTAAAATTAGCTAAGATTTGGAAACAACCTAAGTGCCCATCAGCAGCTGAGTAGATTAAAAACTGTGGTACATAAACTGAGTGGCCAGATTATTATGACCTCCCCATCAGTACTCCATTGGGCCACCTTTTGACTTCAACACTGCAGCGATGCTTCTTGGCATTGACTCCAGGAGATGTTGAAAGGTGATGTGAGGAAGCTGACACCGTGCCTGATGAACCGCACTGGCCAGTTCTGTGAGATTGGGTGGCTGTGGAACCAGCTGCCTGACGGCTCTTTTAGTCTCACAAATGCTCAACTGGATTGAGATCTGGTGAATGTGGGGGCCACCTGAGCAAGGTAAAGTCTCCCTCGCGTTCTTGAAACGACTCCTGTACAATACGAGCACCGTGGCATGGCGCATTGTCTTGTTGGAAGAAGCCACTTCCATTGGGACACGCCATCAACATGACAGGATGAACTTGATCAGCAATGATACTTCGGTATGTTGTGCTATCATGCCAGGAAAACATGCCCCAAACCATAACACTGACCTCACCAGCTTAAAGGGTTATACCCATGCACGTGGGGTGCATGCTTTCATGCTGTTTCTGTGAAACATCACTTTGCCATCTGCATAATGCAACTGGAAACATTACTCATCAGACCACATGACTTTTTTCCAATGCTCGACTATCCAATCTTTGTGTTCCTGTGCAAATTGAAGATGTTTTATCTTGGTAACTGCAGACAGCAAAGGTGTTTGAATAGGCCTTTGGCTTCCATATCTTATATGATGCAGTGTATGGCTAATTTGCCTACAAACACCAAGTTGTCACACACACACACACACACATTAAGAGACAAACAGCAAAACAGCCATACTAGGGTATTTTCATGCCCCATTGACATCAAGGGATAGATCTTCCAGACAAAAAAAATCAACAAGGCAACAGTGGCCTTAAATGACATACTGTATTAAATGGCTTTAATTGGTATTTACAGAACAATGCATCCTAAAGAAGAACAATACATTGTCTTCTCAAATACACATGGAACAGTCTCAAGGATATAGCATATGTCATGACACAAAATAAGTTTTAAGAAATTCATGAAAATAGAAATCCTATCAAGATTATCTCTGACCACTATAGTATGAAACTAGAAAGCAACTTCAACAAAAAAAAACCACATCCAAATTTCAAACACATAAAGCCTAAACAATATGTTATTAAACAATGAATGGGTTAACAATGAAGTAAAAAAAAATCAAGTTATCTGGAAACAAATAAAAATGAAAACACAACCCCAAATCTATAGGATACAGGGAAAGCAGCCCTGATAGGGGAAGCTCATAGCAATACAGGCCTATCTCGAGAAGCAAGAAAAATCTCGAATAAAAAATCAATTCCTATGCCAAATATAACTAGAAAAATAACAAAAAAGAAAGCTCAGAGTACTAAAAAGGAATGAAATAAGAAAGAGTAGAGTGGAAATAAATGACATAGAAACTAAAAAAATACAAAAGATCAATGAAACTAAGAGCTAATTCCTTGAAAAAAAATATGCAAGATTGATAAACCTTTAACCATACTCATTAAGAAAAAAATACAGAGGACCCAAATAAATAAAGCCAGAAATTAAAGGGGAGAAGTAACAATTGACACCAAAAAAATTACAAAGGATTGTAAGAAAATACTATGAACAATTTACATACCAACAAATTGGACAATCTGAATGAAAAGGACAAATTTCTAGAAACATACAATCTTCCAAAACTCAATCAGGAGAAATTTGAAAACCTAAATAGACCAATTACAACTAATTGAATCAAAGCAGTAATAAAAAAACTCCCAGCAAATAAATATCCTGGACTGAAATGGCTTCACATGTGAATTTTATCAAACATCCAAAGAACTAACACCTATATTCAAACTATTCTAAAAAACTCAAGAGGAGGGAAACTTCAAGCTTTATTTTACAAGACCATCATTATCTTAATTCCAAAACCAGATTAAGACACTACGAAGAAGGAAAATTATAGGCCAATATCCCTGAAAAACATCAACTATTACCAAACTGGATCCAGATATCTATACTAATATGCTAATTAGACTGAACATCTTCTGGACATCCTTCTGGAGAAAGCAATGTTGGCGGGGCCAAGGCAGAGGAGGTTAGAGGCAATCAGGCAGACAGGGGAGAGCAGTGAGGGGGACCAGGCCAGCAGGGGAGAGCAGTTAGGGCAAATAGGCTGTCAGGGGAGAGCAGTTGGGGGATCAGGCTGGCAGGTAGGTGAGTGGTTAGGAGCCAGAGGTCCCAGATTGGAGAGAGTGTAGGCCAAGCTGAGGCAACCCCCTTCCTGTGCATGAATTTCATGCACTGGGCCTCTAGTACATTATAAAAATCATACACCATGATCAAGAAGAATTTATACCAAAGATACAAAGCCGGTACAATATTCACAAATCAATAAATGTGATATATTACATAAACAAATTGAAGAGTAAAAAAATCACACAATTACATAAATAGATATAGAAAAAATATTTGGTAAAATCCAGAACCCATTTATGATAAAAATTCTCAGTAAAGTTAGAACATACTTCAACATAGTAAAGGCCATATGACAAATCCACAACCAACATCATACTCAATGACAAAAGCTAAAAGTGTGTCCCTTAAGATCAGAAACAAGGCAAACATGCCCACTTTCATCACTCTTATTCAATATAGTACAAAAGTCTTAGCCACAGCAATAAAACAAGACATAGAAAACATCCAAATTGAAAAGAAAGATGCAAAACTGTCATTATTCACCAATGACACGATATTGTACATAGAAAACCCTAAAGACTACACTAAAAACTACACTAAAAGACTAGATCTACTAAATGAATTAATAAAAGTGGAAGGAAAAATTAATATTCAGAAATTGGTGGTATTTTTAGACACCAATAATGAATTCTCAGAAAGAGAATACTATTATGAAATACAACTTTTCTCCAAGTTAGTTGCATTGTTTTAAGAGGATTTTAATGAAGCTTAGATTTTAATCACCTTTAATATTATGGGCTTCAAAATAGAAAGAGATAATGCATACTTATATATTCCATATTTCTTTTGCAGTTACCAGTTTAACCTAATATAAAGTAAATGGTGGTATGAACTACTTCAACATTTCAAAGTCCTACATGACAGATTTAAAGATGAAAATTTAGAATCATCTATTTTACATCAGTTATCAAATGTTAATTTATGTCATTGCTTTTTACTTCCATTGTAATTATGTGCTTAGTTTCTACTGTACACTTAAAGGTAGATATTTTTTTCTTATTATTTTTATGGACATAAAAGTAGCTGCTTGACGGTGGTAATCTATTTGTGAATCAATGTTTTCTAACCAAGTATTTTATTTTATAGCTGGTAATACAGGTAAACCTCATGAAGGCAAGCCTGTCTGTCCATTTCAAAGTTGTTGTTTCCAAGTACCTTGAACACAATTTATAACAATGAAATATGGTTATTAAAGAATACTATTTTCTCTCTGTGAGAATCAATAATCTATAGGTTAACAATTTTTTCCTTTGATCACGACTATTCTGGTTTATTTTGATTATCTTGGCTTCCAGTATTATTAGTACCCCTATTCTCTCTCAAGAGTATTTTGGCTAGATAATAAATTACAGTATCATCCACCTGACTCAAATAATGACTTAAAGACCTATTTGGCAAGATAATTAATCCAACAGAGAACTTGCTGCTTGGCTAATTTTCATTGGCATTTTATAATTTCTTGGACCACATAGAAACACCTGTATACTGTTTTTAAGCCAATTTAAGAATAATATTTAATTGTTTATTTTTTATGATTTAGACATCACAATTTCCTTGTTTTAATATTTAAAGTAGTTACAAGTAAAATTAATTCATTTAAACAGAAATTCTTTATTTTGTCAGTGCCTAATTTTCTAGTAGCTAACAAAGATTTCTCAAAATTTTCTTTAGGTATTTTTCTTGCTATCCTTCTGAAGAGTCCATCAATATAAAATATTGAATTTAGCCCTGTTATTTTTAACAAGGTAAACAGAAACTGGACACTAAGAATTAAGCTTTGTGTTTACATTTAGATTTAAAAAGAGGATTATACATTCTTTCATTTAGACAATATTCATAGGAGCATTAGTATATCTCAGTAAAGATAGGTGAGAACAGTGGAGAAGAGAAACTTATAAAAAACTAAGTTGCATAAAAATATTTTTATATCTTGGTGTATTTGAGCAAGATTTTATACTTTTAAAACATGAAGAAAAATATTGTTTTTGATATTTCTCTCCTTTAATGTACAAACATTATTTTTTTCTAGCTATTTCTCTCATCTATAAAATGAAAGCAAGGAGTCTTCTTTTTTTCCTCCCTGAGGATTTTTTTCCCATTGATTTTTAGATAAAGTGGAAGAGAAGGGGTAAAGAGGAAGAGATGAAAGAGAAAGAGAGAGAGAGAGAGAGAGAGAGAGAGAGAGAGAGAGAGAGAGAGAGAGAGAGAGAGATATCGGTTACCTCCCCCACATGCTCCAACTGGGCCTGGGGTTGATTCTGAATCCCAGGTATACACGCTTGACTGGGAATCAAACCCACAACCCTTTCGTGTGTGGGCTAATGCTCCAACCAATGAGCAACACCAGCCAGAGAAAGAAGTGTTATCTAGATGACAAATCACAGTGCAAAAAGAATGTTTTAGTCTTATAAGAATAAGCTATGAATACACCTTGAAACACATACTTGTAAAAAATAGGTTTGGGGGAGTAAATTGCATGAGGAACAGCTAAAATATAACTCTTTTACTTTCTTCTTACAACTCTTTCCAAGAAAGTGGCACATCTTAATGAGAATCTCCAGCAATCCAACATTCCTTTTTCACAGAATGGGATGCTGATGCACACTGATAGAAAAGCAAACGCTCACAGAAATCCCTCTATCATGCATACAAGTAAATGCCTTTATTAATTGCCAATGTGCCTTTCATGTATATATTCTATACATTAAGTTCTCAGATTCCATCTGCATTTTTACCACTGGCTAATATTTAACAGAGAGAATCATCTTATAAACAAAAATAAATAATTTATAAAGAAATTAAATGTATAATAAATACCCAAAGTAGGGGAAAAAGCCCATAAACATACTAGGACAGTCAAGGAGAAAATAAGAAAATTCCACTTACAGTAAAGACCTCTTTGCACTGCAAATAAATGCAGAGCTACTATGACATGTGCAGGATAACAGAATCTTGGTTTATTTAACACTAGGCAAAGGTAAAAGTCCTACATTTATTTTTAAGTTCTTGGTCATCTTTATCACTCTTAAACAATTATCGTTTTTAAAATTTTTTCATTTGCATGATATATCCTTTTTCAGCCCTTTACTTTCAGTCTGTGTGTATCTTTAATTCTGAGGTGGGACTTTCATAGAAATCATATATATGGGTCATTTTTCCTTATCCATTCAGTTACCTCATTGATTTCAGAGAGGGAGAGAGAGAAATAGAAACATCAATGATGAGAGAAAATGATCAGCTGCCTACTGCATGCCTCATAATGGGAAATGAACCCACAAGCTGGGTATACTTTTTGACAGGAATCCAACCATAACCTCCTGGTTCATAGGTCAACACTCAACTATTGTGAAAAACTGGCTGGAATGAGGTGATTATTGGTAGGTATGAATCTATTGCCATTTCATTCTTTATAATTATGTTCCTCTTTTTTCTTCATCTTCTTAAAAAAGCACTTTAACATTACTTTTAATACTGCTTTGGTAGTAATGAATTCCTTTAGCTTTTTCTTGTTTGAGAAACTTTATATTTCTCCTTTAATTTGAAATGATAGCCTTGCTGGGTAGAGTAATCTTAGTTGAAGGTCCCTGCTTTATATCATTTTGAATATTTCATGCTACTCCTTCTGGCCTAAATGTCCTGTTGAGAAATCAGCAGACAATCTTATGGGAGCTCCCTTGTAGATGACTGTGTTTTTATTGCTGCTTTAAATTTTTCTCTTTGTCTTCAACCTTTGCCATTTTAATTATGATGTGGCTTAATATGGGTCTCTTTGGTTTCATTGTTTATGAGGCTCTCTATGCTTCCTGGACTTGTGTGTCTTTTTCCAACAACAGGCTAGAGAAGGTTTTAGTCATTATTTATTCAGTTAGATTCCTTGTTGTGTTTCTTCTCCTTCTGTTATTCAAATGATGCAGATGTTGTTATGCTTAATATTGTCCCAGAGGCATTTAGCTCTTTTCTTTTTCCAGGTTATAGTTACTTATTTAAATTTAAATTCTTTATTGCTTCAAGTATTACATAGTCTCCTATTTACCACATTGACCTCTCCCTGTTTGGCTCTGACTCCCCAGCACATGCCATCACACCCCAACTGTCCGTGTCCATTAGTTATGCTTATATTCATGCATACACCTACTTTGGTTGATCTCTTACCTGGCCCTTTCCACCTTCCCTGACTTCCCTCTGAGGTTTGACAGTCTGTTTAATACTTCTGTGTCTCTGGATCTACTTTTGTTCATCAGTTTATGTTTTTCATTATATTCCACAAATGAGTGAGATCTTATGATTCTTGTCTTTTTCTGACTGACTTATTTCATTTAGCATAATGCTGTCCAGGTCCAACCAAGCTGTTGCAAATGGTAACAGTTCTTTCTTTCTTACAGAAGCATAGTATTTCATGGTATAGATGCACCACAGTTATGAATCCACTCATCTGCTGATGGGCACTTAGGCTGCTTATAAATCTTAGCTACTGTCAATTGTGCTGCTATAAACATAGAGGTACATATATTCCTTCTGATTGGTGTTTCTGAGTTCTTGGGATATGTTCCTAGAAGTGAAATTACTGGGTCAAATGGAATTTCCATTTTAAAATTTTGAGAAAATACCATACTGTTTTCCACAATGGCTGCACCAGAATGTATTCCCACTAGCAGTTCACCAGGATTTCTTTTTCTTTATATCTTTGGCAGCATTCATCATTTGTTGATTTGTTGATCATAGCCATTCTGACAGGGGTGAGATGATATCTGATTATTGTTTTGATTGACATCTCTCGGATGATTAGTAACTTTGAGAATGTTTTCATATGTCTCTTGGCCTTCTGTATGTCCACTTTTGAAAAGTGTCTATTTAGGTCCTTTGCCCAATTTTTTATTGGATTATTTTTTTATTTATTATTTTTTTGTTAAGTTGTATGAGTTCCCTATAAATTTTGGAGATCGAACCCATATCAGTGATAACATTGGAAAATATATTCTCCCATTCAGTGGGCTTTCTTGTTGTTTTGTTTTGCTGTGTAGAAGCTTTATATTTTGATGTAATCCCATTTGTTTTTTCCTTTGTTTCCACTGTACTAGGAGCTGTATTGGTAAAGCTACTGCTATGAAATCTATCTGATATTTTGCTGCCTGTGGAGTCTTCTAAGCTTTTTATAGTTTTATAGTTTCCCATATTGTGTTTAAATCCTTTACCCATTTTGAATATATTTTGGTGCATGGTATAGCTCCTTTTTTTGGATATATGTGTCCAATTTTCCCAACACCATTTATTGAGAAGACTGTCTTGACTCCAATGTATGCGCTCACCTCATTTGGCAAATATTAATTGAGCATAATGGCTTGGGTTGATTTCTGGGGTTTCTGATCTATTCAATTGGTCTATGTATCTGTGTGCCATTACCAGACAGTATTGAGGACAGTAGCTTTGTAATATAGCTTGATATTTGGTATTGAGATACCTCCAACTTTGTTCTTAGGATTGCTGCAGCTAGTTGAGATCTTTTTTTATTCCATATGAATTTTTAGAGTTTCTTCTATGTCTGTGAATTTTGCTGGTGGTATTTTAATGGGAATTGCATTTAACCTATAGATTGCTGTGTGTGTTATAGGCATTTTAAATATGTTGATTCTACCACTCCATGAACACAATATATTCTTCCATTTGTTTTTGTCTTCCTCTATCTCTTGATTTCAACATCCTCTTTTCTGAATAAAGATGTTTAATCTCCTAGATAACTTTATTCCTAGGTATCTTAATTTTTTTTTTTTTTGCAATGACAAATGGGACTTTTTTTGTTTCCCTTTCTGTGAGTTCATTATATTGGTGTATAAAAAAGCTATAGATTTATCTGTGTTAAATTTGTATCCTGCAACATTGCCGAATTCATTTATTAAGTCTAGTGGTTTACTGGAGTCTTTAGGGTTTTTTATGTACAAAATCATGTCATTTGTTAATGACTGTTTTCATTCTTCTTTTCCAATTTGGATGCCTTGTATTTCTTTCTCTTTTCTGATCATTATGGAAAAGAGTTCCAGTACTATGGTGAACAGGAGTGGTGAGAGTGGGCATCCCTGTCTTGCTCCTATTCTTAGGGAAAATGGCTTTAATTTTTGCCCACTGAGTAGGATGTTTGCTGTAGGTTTGTCATATATGGCCTTTATTTTGTTGAATTATGATCCCTCTATTCCCTCTTGGCTAAGAATTTTTATCACAGCAGGGTGTTAGATTTGAAAAACTGATTTTCTGCATCAGTTGATATCATCATATGTTTTTTTCTCTCAATATGTTTATGTGGTGTATAATGGTTATTAATTTGTAGATATTGTACCAGCTTTGCATCCCCAGAATAAATCCCACTTGGTCATGGTATATGATCTTTCTAATGTAATGCTGGATCCGATTTGCCTGAATTTGCTTAAGCATTTTAGCATCTCTGTTCATCAGAGATATTGGCCTATAATATTCTTTCTTTGTACTGTCTTTATCTGATTTTGGAAATTAAGTAATATGGCTTCATAGAGAGAGCTTAGAAGTGTGTCATCCTCTTGAATTGCTTTTGAATAATCTGAGGAGGGTACTTTTTAGTTTTTCTTTGAATGTTTGGTAAAACTCCCCTGTGAAGCCATCCGGACCAGGGATTTTGTTTGCTGGAAGTTTTTTGGTTACTGCTTCAATTTCATCAGTAGTTCTCAGTCTCTTCATTTTTTTTCTACTCTTCCTGATTGATATTTGGAATACTTTATTTTTCTAGGAATATGTCAATTTCATTTAGGTTGTTTAGTTTGTTGGAGTTGAGTTATTCATAGTAATTTTTTAACAAACCTTTGTATTTCGGTGGAGTCTATTGTTACTTCACCTCTTTCATTTTTTGGTTTTCTTTATTTGGGTCCTCTCTCTTTGCTTCTTGGTAAGCCTGGGTAGATGTTATCAATCTTGTTTATCCTTTCAATGAACCAGCCCTTGATTTTATTGATCATTTGTATTTTTTTCTTTTTTCTTTTTTTCTTTTTTGGTCTCTATGTCATGTTTTCCCACTCTTATCTTTATTATTTCCTTCCTTTTACCTACTCTGGGCTTTTCTTCCTGCTCTCTTTCTAATATTTTAAATTTTAGTGTTAGATAATTTATTGCCAGTTTTTCTTCCCCCTTCCTTCCTCCCTCCCTCTCTCTCTCTCTCTCTCTCTCTCTCTCTCTCTCTCTCTCTCTCTCTCTCCTTCCTTCCTTCCTTCCTTCCTTCCTTCCTTCCTTCCTTCCTTCCTTCCTCTCTCTCTCTCTCCCTCTCTCTCTCTCCCTCTCCCTCTCTTTCTTTCTTTCTTTCTTTCTTTCTTTCTTTCTTTCTTTCTTTCTTTCTTTCTTTCTGTTAGGCCTGTAGAGCTAGCTATGAACTTCCCTCTCAGGACTGCTTTCACTGTGACCCATAGATTTTGGATTGTTGTGTTTTCAAGGTCATTTGTTTCCAGGATGTTTTTTATTTCTTCTTTCATCTCTTGGTAACCCAATGATTGTTTAATAACATGACATTTAGCCTCCAAGTGTTTGATTTTTAAAATTGTTTTTATTGTAGTTGATTTCTAATTTTATGCCATTGTGATCAAGAAGATGCTTGATATGACCTCAATCTTCTTGAATTTTTAGAGACTTAGCCTGTGTCCTAATATGTGTTCTATTTTTAAAATGTCCCAAGTACACTTAAGAAAAATGTATATTATGTAGATTTGGGGTGAAATGTTCTAAATATGTCAATTAATTCCATTGGATCTTTTTTTAAATATATATTTTATTGATTCTCCACAGTCAGGAAGGGAGAGGAATAGTTAGAAACATCGATGAGAGAGAAACATCGATCGGCTGCCTCCTGCACACCACCCACTGGGGATGTGCTCACAACCAAGGTACATGACGTTGACCAGAATCAAACCTGGGACCCTTCAGTCTGCAGATCAATGCTCCAGCCACTGAGCCAAACCATCCAGGGTATTCCATCTGATCTTGAGAGTCATACTTTTGCTGTTCCTTTGTTAATTTTTTTTCTATTTTCCTTTCCTTTTTTAAATCTTTATTGTTCATTTTATTAATTACATTGTTCCCCCACTTTTTCCCCCTATAGCACCTTTCCACCTGGTACCCATCCCACCCTCTGCCCTCACCTCCCCCTACTGTCCACTCCCATAGTTGCATGATTTTTGTCCAGTCTCTTGCTGCACCACCCACACCCCCTTTTTCCTCAAGAACTGTCAGTCCATTCCCTCTCTATGTCCATGATTCTGTTATATTCACCAGTTTATCCTGTTCATCAGATTACTAATTCACTTGCTTTTTAGATTCCTTTGTTGATAGATGTGTATTGGTTGTTCATAATTTACTACACTTTTATCTTTTTCTTCTTCCTCTTCTTAAAGAATATCTTTCAGCATTTCATATAATATTGGTTTGGTGGTGATGAACTCCTTTAGCTTTTTCTTGTCTGCGAAGCACTTTATCTGACCTTGAATTCTGAATGATAGCTTTGCTGGATAGAGTAATCTTGGCTGTACATTCTTTCTATTCATCACTTTGAATATTTCTTGCCTCTCCTATCTGGCCTGCATCGTTTCTGTTGAGAAATCTGCTGACAATAGTATGGGTGCTTCCTTATAGGTAACCAACTGCTTTTCTCTTACTGCTTTTTAATATTCTCTCTTTGTCTTTTGCTCTTGGCATTTTAATTATGATGTGTCTTGGTGTGGTTCTCTTTAGATTCCTATATTTTGGGGTACCGTGCACTTCTTAGGCTTTTAAGTTAATTTCTTTCACCAGGTATGGGAAGTTTTGGTCACTATTTCTTCAAGTAGGTTTTCATTATTTTGCTCTCTCTCTTTTTCTGGCACCCCTATAATTCGGATGTTGGTATGTTTGAGCTTGTCCTAGAAACCCCTTACACTATCTTCAATTATTTGGATTCTTTTTTCTTCTTGCTTTTCTGGCTGAATTGATTTTGCTTCTTTGTATTTCAAATCGTTGACTTGGTTCTTGCTGTCCTTTGGACTGCTTTTAGGTCTTTGTGTAATATTTTTAGTTTCAGTCGGTGTATGCTTACTTTCCAGTTGGTCCTTTTTCATATCCTCGTAGGTCTTGTTCATTTCCTCGTAGTTCTCATTAAGTTCATCGGCCTTTTCTAAGAGCCTCTTGGAAAACCTTAATACGGTGGTTTTGAACTCTATCTCTAGTCATCTTTTTCCCTCCATTTCTTTCACACCTGATTTCTTTCCATTTCTCTGCATTGTGACTGCTTTCCTGAGTTGGTCGATTAGCTTTGTGTGGTAGATGTCCTCTAAGGGACAGTGGCTCAGCCTCCCCAGTTACCTGAGGTGGATATTCTTACTGCAGTCCTTTATGGGTTGTACAGTATTGTTGAAGTTAAACCCAGATTATTATTGGTAGATGAGGAGGGTTTGACTTCCAGGCCAATTGACAGTGAGGGTAAGCTGTGTTCAGGCTGGATGGGCAGAGTCTCCAGGCTGAGCAGGCAGCATCAGCTCTGCCCTATGCAGCACCTGTGTCTCTGTGCTGGTGGTAACTGCTGCACACACCTCCGATAGAAAGCCGCTGCTGGTCTCCACCTGCTGCCAGACAACTCTGCCTCTCCCCAAATGAGTCTGCACACCCAAATTCTCACCCAGGTTTGTAAAACAAAGCAGTCCGGTGGTCTCCCGAACAAGGGAGCAAGTCACGAGTCCTCTCTGTGTGGTTGCTCACTTCTGTTCCCAAGTTTATGCGCGAACTGCTTTTTCCAAGTTTACTCGCACTCTCCACAAGCTCACCCTCTGCCTCGCCTACTTTTCCGCGTGTCTTCCCCAGACCTCGCCTGGAACTGGGGAATCAGTTCAGTGGGATGCCTTCACCCTCCCTGTTGCAGAAAACCGGCCGGGTTTGCAGCCGCCTGCCCTTTCCGCTCGCTTACATGTGCACGGCTCTGAACCTCTGGCTCCACACATATCTTCAAGGCTGCGCTCTGCCGCTCCTCTGAGTCAAGTGTCTTATCTTTACTTTTATTTGTGGGATTTTCACTCAGCCAGCTTTCCGGTGATTCTGGATGATGTTTGTTCTGTCGTTAAGTTGTAGTTTTGGAATTGTTGTGTGGGACATCAAGATAGGTATTTACCTATGCCGCCATTTTGGTTCCTCTGTTGATTTTGTTTTTTTATCTAGAAGATGTATCCAGTGATGTAAATGGCATATTAAAATCTCCTACTATGATTGTATTGCTCTCCCTTGATATCTTCCAGAGGAACTTTTAAGTGTATTTGGGTGCTCCTGCATTGGTGGCACATATGTTTATCAGAGTTATATCCTCTTGTTGTATCAATCCCTTTAAAGTTATGAAGTGGTCTTCCTTATCTCTTGTTATGGGCTTCACTTTGAGGTCTATTTTGTCAGTTATAAGTATTGCTACCCCAGCTTCTTTTCATTTCTATGTGCCTAAAAAACTTTTTTACATCCCTTCTCTTTCCATCCGTGTGTCCCTTCTTTTGATGTGGGTCTTTTGTAGACAGCACATGTAAAGGTCATATTTTCTTATCTTTTGCTCCATCTGATGTCTTTTGATTGAAGCATTTAATCCCTTCACATTTAAGGTTATTATTGTAAGTACTTTTTTTGCAGCTATTTTCATTCTTTATGCCTGTGTCCTGATGTGGGTCTTTTTGGGTTCATCTTATTTGGGACTCTGTGTTTGTGTGACTTTTTTTGTCCCCCAGATCAAGGAAGTTTTCTGTTATAATTTCTTCAAGCAGGTTTTCTAATCTTTGTTTCTCTTCTTGTCCTTCTGGAACCCCTATTGTATGGATGTTGCTTCATTTCATGTTGTCCCTTAAGCTCTCATTCTGCTTTCTAATTTTTATCTCTAATTGTTCAGATTGGGTGTGTTTTACTACACTTTCTTCTAAATTGCTGATTTGGTCCTCCGCTTCTTGTACTTTACTGTTGAAACCATCCATCATGTTTTTTTATTGTAGCTATATCATTCTTCATTTCCTGTTGGTTCTTACATATGTTGATTTTCTCATCCAGCCTGTTTATGAACTTTTTGACTCCCACTCTGAATTCTTTCCTGACATATTGTTTGCCTCAAATTTATTTAGTTTCTTTTCTATTGAGTCCTTCTTTTCTTCCCTTGGGGGTTTGTTTCATTTTCTCCCAATTTTTTCTGTCTATCTCTGGCTCTGGGCATCTTACTTGGGGTTTGAGTGTTTGAAGACCCTATCTGGCCAATAGTCCAGAAATTGTTAGCCCAGAGGCTGGGTCTGTCTTAAGTCTCATGCTTTTACTGCCTCTACTCTGAGCTGTATCCCCTTCACTCATGGATCTGGTACCTCAGTTGTCCACTTCAGATGCTTGGGGTGGTGGGTGCACTTGCACAGTTCCTGTGGTGAGCAACTCCCTGTAAAGACCCAGAGCCATCTGGCATGCAATTTGCTGTGCAGCCCCAGCATTCATGGCTGGGTGGATCTCTAGCAGCACACTTGCAGTGTGGTCCTGTGTCGTCTGGCTGGGCACAACACATTGCTCAGAGTCACCCAAACAACACTCTCCTATGGCCCAAGTGGGGCAAGTGCTTAGTTATTTTGGGTCACCCTGGCAGGACTGTCTCAGGGGTCAGGGTAAGTTGCTCCGGGTCACACAGTCAGAGCTCTCCTGTGGCCTGGATGGGGCACACACTGGATTGCTCTGGTAGTTCTGGGTCAAACTGCCAATACAATTCCAGGGCCTGGGGTTAGGCAGAGCTAGGGTGAGGTATAGGGGTCTCCCTGGCTTGCACTCAGTGCAGAGTTCTGGAGCCGGATCCTGGGCTGGTGAAAAGGCCTGGTGTGAGAGGTCATTCTAGTGAGCCTCACTGCACACTTCTGATAGCCTGCCAGGAGATATCATGCTGCTCATTGCCAGGGCACAGTGGTAGTTCCACATGGGTTATGGCTGGTAAGCAGCATTCCTCTGTCCTTCCTTATTGAAAACTATCTCCTCAGCTGTGTCTAAATTGTTTATGTTAGATGGACCTTCTCCAATTTAGTTGTTTCCCAACGTGACCCCAGAAGGTGCACAACACTTCTGCTTATTTGACCGCCATTTTTCTATCTTCTTCCTTTTTTTTAATTCCATTTTAATTTTGCTGTTCTGATTGGGTGTTTTCTGCTAGCTTTTGTTTAAAATGCTGATTTCATCCTCTGTATTTTATCCAACCTTGTGTTAATTCCTTCTAGTGTATTCTTCATTTCTGATATTATCATCTTAATTTATGACTGATTCATTTTATGATTTCTATGTCATGTTTCACGCTGTTGACATTCTCATTGGGTTCCTTCGGCATCATTATAGCCACTGTCTTGACTCTGTGTCTCCCTGCCTCTGTTTCACTTAGCTCTTTTTCTGGGGATTTCTCTTACTCTTTACTTTAGGGCATGTTTTTGTCTCTACATTTTGGCTGCCTCTCTGTATCTGTTTCTGTGTACTATGTAAATCTTCTATACGTTGGTATGGCGGCCTTAGGTAGTAGGTCTCTTGTGGGTCAGAGGCATAGTCTTCCGAATCATTTGAACAAGGCACTCCAGGAATGTCCCTTGTGTGGGTTATATGAGCCCTCCTGTTGTAGTTGAGCTTTGATTGTTATTGGCTTCTACAACAGTAGAGTTGCTTCTTCATCTGGTTCTGAGGATCAACCCCATGTGCATTCTATGAGCTGCTGTGGGAGGTGGGGAGGAGGATGGCTCCAGGACGCTGAATTTACCCATATTGGAATCTGCCAAGATCTCCCTTTGTGCGTGCCACTCATGGAGCTACTTGAGTCATGCAGTGATGTGGTCTGTACCATTACTTGTATTGTTTCTGGGGCTTCACGGTGAGATCCTGCTGAGCCTGCTGGTTGATGTCAGACACTGCCAATTCCAGGCCCAGGGCTTCCTGTTCGGAGTTACAAAGTGGTTTACCTTTTTGATTGTCTCTGCTGGGCCTAGGTGAATGAGTGGGGCTTAGCTGTGCACCATGGCCAGTTCCTACAAGCACAGAGCCTCAGGGGAAGATCAGAAAGAGGTCCAAGGCTTCCCAAGATCTGTCTTCTCCCATTAGTTGGCTATTTGCCCCAGTTGCTGACATTATCTATAGGTAGATGCGTTATTTGAGGAAGGCTCTGAGTCACTAGGTAGGGGCAAGTAGCATTTACCATATTGATAGACATTCAAAAGTGGCACCAGTGCTGGGTTTGAGGCCACTCAGCAATAGGCTCAGCGTATACCAATGTCAGCTGTCACCTGCTATGTGTTTTCAGACCTTTGTGGTGATGCTGGGTCTTAGAGATTCATCAGGGTGAGGCCAGCAGTGTTCATAAGGCTCACAAAGACCAAGGTTTGGCCTTGTGCAAGGAGGGCTCTGAACAGGACCATTGGTCTGGTCTCCACAGGAGAAAAAAATGTCCCTGCCTAAAACTATACAATTTATTTCTTCTCATAGTCTACCAGGATCTACTAGAGAGTCTTCTGCATGGGAGAAGGGGTGGTTGGAGACCAGGCTGGACACAGCAGGTTGACAATACTATAGAGCACAACCTCAGCTGGGCCTTAAACAACTATGCTAAAAATTACTTTAAAAAAAGGAGAGAGAAATTACTCCTCATGTTTTGGCTCTCTTCATAGACTTGTAGCTTTATTCTGACATTTGTCTCTGCTTTATCTTTAATAAATGGAAATAAAACTGTAGTAAGCCAAAATAAGATAGTTTGGTTACTGCCAGATCACAGATAAGATTATTCTTTCTCCTGTGTAATAAAAGCCTAATATGCAAATTGTCCCCTCAACTGGAGTTCGACTGGGAGTTTGACTGCTCACTATGATGTGTGCCGACCACCAGGGGGTAACACAGAACATGCAGGGGCAGCACAAAACATGCAGATGTGGCACTGGCAGCAGCTGGCAGTGGAGGTACTGCCAGCCCTGATGGGTCCCCATGACAGCAGGACCACGAAGGAAGGTGGAACAGGTGAAACGACAGCACCAGGCCAACACGGATGTGAAGGGGGCCTGATTGTGCCATTGATCGCCCTACAGATAGCAACCAGCAGTGGTGGCAGGAGGCAGGGTCGCCACATGGCTCCCAAGCGCTGAGGGAGCTGTATGAGGGGCCCGGCTCCAATTGATCACTGCACAGACCAGCATGAATCCATGTGCACAAATCCATGCACTGGGCCACTAATTCATTACATAAATAAAGTTAAATACTCTACAATTATGTAAATTTGAAAGAAACACATTAACCATAGTTTGACCACAAATGTTAAACTTTATAGCACAGCCCACATTTAATACTTTTGCAAAGATCTAAAGAAAGCATCAATATGCTATACAAGCTCTATTTGTTATAATACATCAGTCACAAATAGTAATCAGGTCTTTAAAAAAGTATTCTTTGGTAAAAAACAAAAAATGAATTAATGAATGAGAATTAAATCTATGTCCTTTAGTATGACTGAATTGAAGATGCCAGAAATAGAAGTAATCTAAATTCCTAGTTTGGCCAAGAACTTAATGATAACTGTTAAAATAAAATGATACTACAATCTTGGTGTTGTTGCAATAATATAAATTATAAGCTATTATCTTTTTGGACTACTGTCTAATTTTTGGCAACAAATTCCATGAGTGACATATAAGTTCTTAATATTATCTCAAAAATAAAATAATCCAGCAGAAGAAAAATGTCATATGCACAAAAAATTCATCATTCTATCATGTAGCATGCATCATAAGCTATGTTCTTTGGAAGACAATATCCATAGTATATTAATTGATGTTACTTGAAAAAAATGTGTGTGATCAAATGAGTATGGGAAAAAATAAATTCAGAGTATATTTTCAGAACTATTGTGACTCTCTAGGAAAGGTATGAAGTAGGCAGCCTTTCCCAAATGTATTTGACAAAGAAACTCTTTCTTCATGAACTTAGTATTTTATACAAATTATTCATAAAAATAATGGGGTGAGGAGCCCTAATTAATGTTTCTTCTCAAATATAAAGATTCCTTTATTAACTTTTGGTCAAGAATATGTTTGTATATTTTCAGAAAACAACTCCAAGACCATGTGGATTCCTGCAACAGTGGGAATTGACAGGTCTGCTCCAACCATGAAAACAAGAAGAGAAACAGTCCAGAGATGGAAGACGCTGACAGCGCCTTGCCATGCCAGCAGTCAGCAGCTGTGCAGCGCTGCAGGTTGCCTAGGACCAAACCAGAGAGGGTTGGGCCTCCATTGCCAACATTTGTCCACCATCCAGATAGCGGGAGGGCAGAGGAGGTTGGGGGGTGCTGAAGAGATCAACTGAAGGACTTGTACACATGCATATAAGCATAACCAATGGATACAAGACACTGGGGGGTGGGGCATGTGAGGGTATGTACTGGGGGGTTAGGGGAGGCCGGGAGGAGGTCAATGGGGGAAAAAAGGAGACATATATACTACTATTTGTAATACTTTAAACAATAAAAAAATTAACTATAAAAAAATTAAAAATAAAGTGTTCCCTGTTATGTGACCTTTTGAGTAATCCAAATGAAGAATCCCAAAACTCACACTTATTGTTGTATTAATACAGCATGGTGTGAAATGGTAACTAACACTGGCAGTCCTGCCAATGATAAAAGGTGCCCTGGTTCTTTTCAGAAACTCAGAAAAACAGCAGGTAATAATAACAAAAAAAAGCAGAATGCACAATATTCTGCATTATTTAGCATATAATTTACTCACCAGAGCAAAGCTTATCTAAAGATTCTAATCCTGAAGGAATCCATGTTAATTTAAGTATATCCTAATCTCTGCTTCCCTAATTTTCTTCATTTAAGAAATAGGCTAACCTCAGGTCCAATATATGTTTGTAAGGTTACATATGATGTGCTTGAAAGTATTGGCGATGTTACTGTTGAGAAACTAGCTACACCTAAGCCATGTACATATAACAAACCTGGATTAACTTTCAATTGTAATTAATGAGACATATAATTAATTTTATAGTTCTGAATTATTCCATTTTCCCATCCCTTAAATTACATAATAAAAATATGAAATACTAGAGGCCCGGTGCATGAAATTCATGCACTCAGGGGAGGCAGTCCCTTAGCCTGGCCTTTGCCCTCTTGCAGTCCAGGAGTCCTTGGGAGATGTCTGACTGACAGCTTCTGGCTGAGCGGTGCTGCCCCTGTGGAAGTGCACTGACCACCAGGGGCCAGCTTCTGCATTGAGCATCTGCCCCCCTGATGGTTAGTGTGCGTTATAGCAGCTGGTCGACTGATTGTCTGCTCCCTGGTGGTAAGTGCACATCATAGCGAGCGGTTGAGTGGCCTTAGCATATCATTAGCATATTATGCTTTGATTGGTTGAATGGCCTACCTGATGACTGGACACTTAGCATATTAGGTTTTTATTATATAGGATTATTGGCAGAAGCAAAACATGTCCAAAAAAAATATTGAAAGGCTATACAGTGCAAAAAACATAAGGATATGGCAACATATTACATAGGTAATAATTGCTGCCATTTTAGTTTTTTTATTCATTTTTAGCAAAAGAGGAAGTGATAGGAATAGAGAGATAGAAACATCGATGAGAGAGAAACATCATTGATTGGCCCTCTTGCACACTGCCTAATGGGGATCAAACCAGCAACCCGGGCATATGCCCTGACCAGGAATAGAACCAGTGACCTCTTTCTTGGCTGATGGGTTGATGCTCAACCACACCGGGTGGACTACAATTTTTATTTATTTGAAGTCATTCATTTATTCACTAGTTTTATTGATAGCACACTCTGCCAAGGGCTATGCTAGATATTAGATATAATGATGAACAAACGTCGTATCTACCCTCTGGCATCCTACAATAGCTATCATATATCTATCTATCTATCTATCTATCATCTATTGATCTATCTATCTATCTATAAAACCTTAAGTGACCTAACAACCGGTCAACTGGTTGCAATGCTGTGCAGTGACCACCAGGGGACAGATGCTCAATGCAAGAGCTGCCCCCTGATTAGTGTGCTCCTAAAGCCAACCTCCTGCCCTGCAGCCAGACAGTCAACCTCCCACAGCCCCTCCTCCCAGCCAGCAAGCCCCCTCATCAGCCCCAATAGGGGGCCAGCCAGACGACCTCCCATGGCCCCTTCCCCCAGCTGGCTGGCCCTCCCATCAGCCTTGATTGGGGGTGCCTTCTTCTAACATCTCATGGTCCCTCTCCCTGGCCAGCCAGCCCCTGATCAGCCCCAATTGTTGGCCAGGCCAAGAGACCTGTGCATGAATTCATGCACTGGGCCTCTATTCTATAAAAGCTAAGTGACAGAATGACCAAAAAACTGGTCTGCCAGTCATTACGACACTGATCACCAGAGGGCAGACACTCAACACAGAAGCTGCCCACTGGTAGTCAATGTGCTCTTACAGCCAACTTCCTGTGGTCCCTCCCCAGCCAGCCAACCTCCTGCAGCTGACCAGAACTGATGGCCCCAATGGGAACCTCCCACAGCCCCTTCCCTCAGCTAATCTCCCATGGTCTCAATCAGCCCCAATTGCCAGCCATGCTAAGAGACCCTACCTGTGCATGAATTTGTGCACTGGGGCTCTAGTTTTATCTATAAAAGAAAAGTTTTCACATTCATTTGAAGAACAGAATGTTGATTTGCATTTTTACAGCATTTTAAACAAATGAATAAAAAATACAGTATCCACAAAGAGTTTTTCTAAATAACTTATATTGAAGGTAGAGTAAAGATTTCTAGGCTTTAGGTTGAAATAAAAAGCCCAACTACAAATGATTTGGAGGTATTTTCATGCAATAGATGAAAAACTTTGGTTGAGTACAGCTGAAATTGTATCTAAGGTTTAAAAAACACCTCCAATAAATTTTGAGGAATTGAAACAATACTTTCTTTGCACCTTATTTAAATCAGTAAAGAATCTTACTTTGTCAGGTCTGAGAATCACACCATCTGTCATTCTAAAGAATTTTAATTAAAATATCTAGCAATTTGATAGAAATTTTACTGATTAACTGAACTACAACAACTCTTAGAAACTCAGATTCCCAATTAGGGTTCAGCAACATCTGTAATTCTATTATATACCCACAATCATAAGTCTATGCTTAGATATCACATGAGAACAATTTGGACAACAGGCTGGTGTGGGGCAAGTAGATGTAGTTTCTTTGTCTAAGCTCTCTATGGCTAGAATCTTTATGCATGGAGAGGGGAGAGTGAAAATAATATTTTACAAACTTTTTAAATGTACTCTTATTGATTTCAGAGAGGAAGGAAGTGGGAAAGAGAGACAGAAACATTAATGAGAGAGAATCATTGATTGGCTGTCTTCTGCATGCCCCCTACTAGTGACTGAGCCTATAACTGGGGCATGTGCCCTGTCCGGAATCGAACTGTGAACTCCTGTTTCTTATGTCAACACTCAACTACTGAGCCATGCCAGCCAGGCACCTCTTTTCTTAAAAATATATTTATTGATTTTTAGAGAAAGAGGAAAAGAGTGGGAGAGAGAGAAACATTGATTTGAGCGGACTATCGCTCAATTGCCTCCTGCAAACCAGGCATGTGTCCTGACTGGGAATTGAACCAGCAACCTTTTGGTGCATGGGACAACTAAGCTACACTGGTCAGGGTCCCAAACTGTTTTTTAGATGCATTTCCTACTTTTTTACCAAGGGTATCTGAAATAGTGAATAGTTCTCAACTTTTCCCTATCCTCCCACCATTCATGCACACATAACAGATGTCATTTATGTATTCATACTCTCAACTCTGTGTTAACGATATTTTCTTTTTTTCTGTATTCTTGCTATTACGGCTTTTAGGCCCTTGCTGACTGGGGAGAGACTGCCCCCTCATGGCTAGCTAATTCCTACATGTTACAGAAAATATGCCCCTGGCATTATGCCTTTCTTAAACAAACCAACCAATCCAGAGCATATTATTCTGAACCACCTACTATATCAGGCTCTTATACTCCAGGAGGTAATATTCCTCTGCCCTAGTAATTCCAGAGACAGGTGTCAGACAACTAGAGACAGCTTCTACACCCCAGAACCTGCTGAAAATGTTCAAACCAGTTAATCATAAACCCATTTACCCTGACTTGTCTTGCCTATGAGAACCACAATAAAGTCTTCTATCTGTGATTTCCCCTTACTCCCTATGACTCCTGGTCAACCCTGTTGCTTTCCTCTATGACACGGTGTGGTGTGGCATTTACCCTCTCCTCTTAGCAAGTGTGAGCAACAAATTACTTTCTCAGTGGCAGTTGTATCTTAACTTGGCCTCATCATACCGGAGTAATAAGAAAATCTACATTTAAAAATAGCCTCAGGGAACTTATGATCAAGATGGCGGTAAAGGTAAATGCAGTACTTCCTTCCATAACTACATCAAAATTACAAGTAAACTACACAATAACTATCATTCAGATCCACCTGAAATTTGGCTAAATCAAAGTCCTACAACAAGGGAATTAAAGAAGAAGCCACCTAGACTGGTAGAAGTGGTGGAGACTTGAGGCAGAGTTGCAGAACTGGCTGGTCCTACACCTATGTGTGGTAGTGTAAATCAGGAGGGGTATCTTGGCTATAGAGGGTTCCAGTTCCAAGAGAAAAGTCCCCATATCTTTAGGCTGTAAAAAAACAGCAGAAAGAAACAAAACAGCAGGAGTTGTAGTTGAGTGACACAGAAGTTGCTGGAGTCCCAGACAGTTCATCTTAAAGGGTCTGCACACAGATTTACTCAGACTCACTCCCTGTGAGCTCCAATGTTAGGGTAGCAGCTTGAAAGGAATCAGGAACATTCCAGAAGGAACTAATTTTTCTGGAATCAGGGTGAGAACTAAAGGAGCAGTTTTCTCCCAGCAGAAGTGCTGATAGAGGCCATTGTTCCTTAGATGAGTCCTTCCTGCTATAGAACTGACAGTCAAACACCATATCTGAATTTCCATCAACCCTGCTCACAGTTTATGTCCCACCCTGATGATTTTCTGAGACCCTACCCCTCCCTACTTGCAGGCTCATCCAAGCCATGTCCAGTGGCTTCTCCACATAACTGATTTCTCTTGTCTCACACTTTGGAATTTTCTAAAATCTCTCAAACAAGCATCAGCTGGCATTAGCATGCCCCTCCCAGTAAGTGGCCCAAAGCCTGGCCCACAGCTTAGTACACAGCTTGGTCTCTCCTAGGTAACTCTAAGGCCAACAAAAGTAGCAGCCATCTGCAGATTTCTTTGTAGCTCATGCTGGGTGGCGCCAGGCAGGGCACAGGCAGTAGCTGACTTTGCACCTCCCAGGAGAGTCCAGAGACAGTGTACCTGATGGTCAGCCTCAGACCAATACCAGATTACAACTCTATCACCTCTATGACTAACACACTCAAGGGGTGGATTCAGTGAGCATTAAAGCCCCACTGAAGCAAGTCCAGCTCCATAGGGTTGGCTCCTGCACAGAAGTTCTTCTGTGGTAGTCACAGCTGATCCTCACAACCAATTGGCCTGTGTTTAAATCCCTCCCAGTGATTCCAACATCAGTCAAGGTTCAACTACAGTTCAGAAAGTTCACACAGAGGCACACCTGGAGTGCCCAGCTCAGGTGACTACAGAGGCCAAGCCACTGGGCTCTATAAGACATCTACTACACAGGCCACTCTATCAAGTCCAGGAGACAGTAGAACTACCCAATACATAGAAAGAAATACAGGGAAGCAGCCAAAAGACTAAGACAATGAAACGTCACAAATGAAAGTATAGATGAAATCTCTAGAAAAATAACTAAATGAAATGGAAGCAAAAAAAGTACTAGATACAGAGTTCAAAACAATGACTGTAAGGATTCTGAAGGAAGTTACTGAGAACTTCAAGGCACTTGGTGAGAACTTCAAGGAACTTAGAACATCAATGATATAAAAAGGACAAGTCAGAAATAAAAGATACACCAACTGAAATGAAGAATTTATAGGGAATCAATAGTGGAGCACACTAAAAATCAAATCAACCACTTGGAATATAAGGAAGCAAAAAACACCCTATCAGAACAACAAAAAGAAAAAAGAATTCAAAAATATGAAAATAGTATATGGAACCTCTGTGACAATTTCAAATATCCCAGCATTTGCATCATAGGGGTTCAGGAAAGGGAAGAGAGAAAGAAAAAAATTGAAAACCTATTTGAAAAAAATGACAGAAAATTTCCCTTACCTGGTGAAAGAAATAGACATATAAGCTCAGGAAGCATAGTGTCCCAAACAAGATGAACCCAAAGAGGCCCACACCAAGACACATCATAATTAAAAGAGAGAATCTTAAAAGCACATAGTTATGTACAAGGTAACTCCAACAAGACTTCTCAAAAGGAACTTTGCAGGCCAGAAGAAAGTGGCAAGAAATATTGAAAGTGGTGAAACCTATAACATAGATTATTCTATAATGAAAAGCTATAATTTAGAATTGAAGTTTAGATAAACAGAATCCATGACAAGAAACAGCTAAAGGAGTTTATCACAACCAAGCCAGTACTACATGAAATGTTAAATGGGCCTTCTTTAAGAAGAAGAACATCAAAAGATAAAAAATATGAACAATAAAATGCCAATAAATATATATTTATTAACAATTAAAACTAAAAATAAATGAACAAGGAGAACAGAAACACCTTATAGATACAGAGAACATTTTGATGGTTGACATATGGGAGAGGGAGTGGGAGGATGAGTGAAGAAGATGAAGGGATTTAGAAGTACAAACTAGCAGTTATATGTAGTAATGGGGGCATAAAGTACAGCATAGGAAATATAGTCAATAACATTATAAAAATTATGTATGGTGTCATATGGGTATGAGATTTTGGGGGATGATCACCTAATAAATTTTATAATGTCTAATCACTGGGTTGTACACTTGAAACTAATGTTGTATGTCAACTTTAATTGAAAAAATTAGAAAATGATTAAAAAATAAAAATAGCCCCAAATTTCTATGAGATCTATATCTCAACCTAAAATTTCACACTTGCAATCTAACTGATTGACAGACATCTCAGTCTCGACATGTCTAAGCAAAACTTTTCATTTTCCCAAATCACATTCCCTCTAACAATAAAAAGCCTTGTCATTTACCCAATTGCTTGTACCTGAAAATCCCCATGATTAAAAACCTTCCACAATATCCAATGCATTTGAAATGAACTCCTTGATCCTTAAGAGGGTAAATGGCTCTGAATGATTAGGCTTTGGCTCAGTGCCCCCATTTTCCCTGTAGTTCGCTTGGCATTGTTCTAAAGAAGCAAAACTATTTTCTACCTCAGACTTTTGCACAAGCTACCTGCATTGTTTATTTTACTAGTAAGAGCTCACTTGTCTTTTAAGTTTTCTCAGGGTTAGCTTCTCACCTGTTAGGCTTGAGCATAAAATTAGCTCAACTAGGGTCTTCGTTAGCCATGCTTTAGGAAGGTTAAATATCCCTACATCTTACCCACTTTTAAAAAAGATTTTAGACTACACATCATCCTATCTAATAAAAGAGTAATACACAATTGACCATCACTCCAAGACACAAGATGAATGCCCCTATGTGGTCAAAGATGGCTGCCTCCATGTGGACACAAGATGGCTGCCACAAGATGGCCTGCAGGGAAGTGCAGTTGTGGGCAGTTAGGGGTGACCAGACTGGCAGAGGAGGGCAGTTGGGGAGACCAGGCCTGCAGTGGAGGACATTTAGAGGGGACCAGGCCTGCAAGGGGAAGGCAGTTGAGGGCAACCAGGTCTGCAGGGGAGGAGAGTTAGGGGCAACCAGACTGGCAGGGAAGGGCAGTTAGGGGAAATCAGGCTGGCTGGGGAGCAGTGAGGCATCAATCAGACTGGCAGGGAGTAATTAGGGGGTGATCAGGCTGGCAGGCAGAAGTTGTTAAGGGCAATCAGGCAGAGGCAGGCAAGTGGTTGGCAGCCAGCAGTCCTGGATTGTGAGAAGGATCCCAGATTGGAGAAGATACAGGCTGGGCTGAGGGACACTGCCCCCCCATGCACGAATTTTATGCACCAGTCCTCTAGTAATTCATAACCATTTAAAATTGTACATGTTTACAGCTTATTTTCTCATGTACATAAGTACTAAGAAGGCAAAGGTTCTTTATGTTTTCTTCATTATACTAGATCCTTAACACAAAATTGTCACATATTAAACAGTGAATGAATGAATAAATTAATAAATAATATCAATTTGTATATATGCATTTCCACTTGCCAACCCAGGTTACAGGTTGTGGATTATATCATACTAGAGGTCCAGTGCACAAAATTCGTGCAAAGGGGGTGCGGAGGGTACCCCTCAGCACTGCCTGTACACTCGCCAATCTGGGATGCCTTGAGGGATGTCCATCTGCCCGTTGAGGCCCGATCCTAGTAGGATCGGGCCTAAACAGGAAATCGGACATCCTTCTCATAATGCAGGACTGCTGGCTCCAAATTGCTCATCTGCTTCCCTCCCTGATTGCCACTAACCACTTCTGCCTGCCAGCCTGATCACCCCCTAACCACTACCCTGCCAGCCTAATTGATGTCTAACTGCTCCCCTGCCAGCCTGTTTGCCCCCAACTTCCCTCCTCTGCCAGCCTGGTCACCCCTAACTACCTTCCCCTGCAGGCTTGATAGTCCCCAACTGCCCTCCCTTGCAGGCCTGGCCCTCCCAACTACCCTCCCCTGCTGGCCATCTTGTGGTGTCCATCCTGTGTTCACATGGGGGCAGGATCTTTGACCACATGGGGGCAGCCCTCTTGTGTGTTGGAGTGATGGTCAATCTGCGTATTACTCTCTTATTAGATAGAGGCCTGGTGCATGGGTGGGGCCCAGCTGGTTTGCCCTGAAGCGTGTCCCAGATCAGGGTGGGGGTTCTCTTGGGGTGTGGGGTGGCCTGGTTGAGGGGCCTGTGGTAGTTTGCAGGCGGGCCACGCCCCCCCAGCAACCCAAGTGGAGGCCCTGGGACCTGGGATTAATTTATGTCTACAATTGAAACTTCGTAGCCTGGAGCAGAGACAAGCCTTCTGCCTGCTCCCTGGTGACAGCTATTTCTGTTTGAAACTTTGTAGCCTAGAGAGGAGGCCTAGGCTAGGGCTGCAGAAGTTTGGCTTCCTCCATCACCCTGGCAATCCTAGCTCTTCTCTCTCCAGCTCCGTGGCTGCCACCATTTCTATTGGGATTATGTATATTCTATAATTGAAACTTTGTTGCATTGAGTTGAGGCCTCCGCTGGCAATGGCAGGCAGAAAGCTTAGCTTCCTCCATTGCCAGGGAGACCCAAGATTCCCTCCTGCTCTCAGTGGTGATAGCCATTTGGTTGGGATTTATTTGCATAATTTGCTCCTGATTGGTTGTTGGGCATGGCTGTGGGCATGGCTTGAATGGAGGTATGGTCAATTTGCATATTATTCTTTTATTAGAGAGGATATATTGGATGTTCTATATAATTCTCCCAAAGTCCTAGTTATACCATCATCCATTTCTTTTCTTCCCTAAAACATATATTATAACAATTATAATTTACATGAAAAATGTTTCCAGTCCAGGACATACATCCTTTCCCCCTACAACATCCCTGACTACAGATATGGGGTTTGTCACTCAAATATGTCCATCACAATTCTTCCTGGTTCATAAACAGGCATGTAATCTTAACTGGCACAATAAAGGTAAATTTAAGACTTTTGTGAGAGCTACTGAAACAAAAGGTTTGCTCTTCCCACTTCACTTGACTATGGTTGGTGTAAGGCTGGAATGCTGCGGCCAACTTGCCGTCACATAACTCAGTAGAATGAAGCCAATCAGCAAAGGCAAGCTAAATTAAACTGAGAAGCAGAAAGACCCCAGGTGCTCCTAATGTCAGAGCTAATTACCCCTTAAGTTCACCTCTCTTGGTTTTTAATTACATGGGTCAATAAATTTATTTTTGGTTTAAAAAATTTTCAATTGTGTGGGGTTTTTTTTATTGTTGTTGTTAAACAGACTGGAAATTTATTTTAGGCTAGTGGCCTAGCACATGAAATTCGTGCATGGAGGGGGATTCCCCCAGCCCAGCTTGCATACTCACCAATCGGGGACCCCTTGGGGGATGTTCAACTGCCAGTGGGATCCGGCCTAAACCAGCAGTGGGACATCCCTCTAGCAATCTGGGACTGCTGGCTCTTAACCACTGCCTGCCTGCCTGATTGCACCTGCCTCTGCCTGCCTGCCTAATCACCCCAACTGCCCTCATCTCCTCCCCAACTACCCCTGCCAGCCTGATTGCTCCCAACTGCACTCTCCTGCAGGAGAATTTGGTTCTGATTGGTTGGTTTCTATGACAGTCAGTGTCAAAAAACTCTGCCTCCTATGCAGCCATTGGCTCCTCGCAGTTCACCCAGTTTTGGTTCTGATTGGTCAGTATCTATGCCAGTCAGCATCTCCAGGCCTATCTCTGGGCCTGATCAGAGAGGTGGGGATGATCAGCAGCCCCTGTGGAGGCCTGGAGATGAACAGAGGGGGCTGCTGGCGAAACCTGTAAAGAGTGAAAGGCAATGTCTGGTCAACAGTTGGAACAGAGGCTGCGGATCAGACCCTGGTTTTCTCTCTAGGCCTCTTTCCAGGCCTGATCCACAGCCCACTTGGCAGTCAGTGCTGGGTCACCATGGCAATGCAGCACTGACGCAGGACTGACTTCCCATGTTCGGTTGAGCCTTCTGTCATTTTAGATGTTACAGACCCTGGGTTTTTGGATATTAGGATGTTATAACGACCAATGCAACCAGTTAACATGTGGCCTTCGCATGGCCTATGGAAGATAACAATTTTTTTTAACATTTACACATGAGTTTTTACTTTATAGAACACGTCACTAGTATTAACATATCTGATCATACCACAAACACATGAGGCAAATATGTTGTCTTCAAGTTGAGATGCCAAAAAATTTTAAGGAATAAAGAGTAACAGAAGACCAATTACAAATTTGGGGGCATTTTAGAAAAAAAAAATCACAAAATATTTTATTAATCATCTTTGTGTTTTTAAAACCAGGGACAGTTTGCTATTCAAAGTTCCAAAATGTGTTTTTGAACAGTATTAAGATATTTTAGAAAAAGAATAAAAGTTTTTTTATGAATTAAATATATTTTATTTTTTAAATATATATATTTGTTGTTGAGAACATTACAGATGTCCCCCATTTTCCTCCTCCATTCCCCTTGGCTTAATCCCTAAACCTCCCAAGGACTTCACCACACTATTGTGTGTGTCCATGGGCTATGCATACAAGTTCATAAGTTAGTTGGTTGATCTCTTCTCATTACACACACACACACACATAAACATACATACATACACACACACACACACACACACACACACACACATACCGATAGGCCAGTCTGTTCCATGCTTCCATGCTCTGGGTCTTATTTGGTAGGTCAATTCATTTTGTTCATTAGATTCCACAAATAAGTGAGACCATGTGATATTTGTATTTCTCTGATTGTCTTATTTAATTCAGCATAATAGTCTCCAGGTCCATCCATACTGTCTCAAAGAGTAAGATATTATTCTTTTATACAACTGCATTGTATTCCATTGTGTAAATGTTCCACATATTTTTTATCAGCTCATCTACTAAAGGGCTCTTGTGTTGTTGCAGATGTGAGCTATTATAAATAATGCTGCTAGGAATATAGTGGTGTATATGTTATTTCTGATTGGTGTTTCAGAGCCGTAAGGATATATCCCCAGAAGTGTGATCACTGAGTTAAATGGCGGTTTTCTGTAGTTACTGCATCAGGCTGCATTCTCACCAGTGGTGAACTATTGCTCCCTTTTCTCCACATCCTCGCCAGCACTTATTGTTTGCTGCTTTATTGATGATAGCCATTTTGACAGATGTGAGGTGATATCTCATTGTGATTTTAATTTGCATTTCTCTGACGATTAGTGACATTGAGCAATTTTTGACATGTCTCTTTAGAGAATTGTCTATTCAGCTCCTCTGACAATCTTTAAATTGGGTTGTTTGTTGAGTTGTATGAGTTTATATATTTTAAATATTAAACACTTATCAGATTTATCATTGGTGAACATGTTCTTCCATACAGAGTGTTCCCTTTTCTTTCTGTTGACTGTTCCTTTTTCTGTGCAGAAGCTTTTTTTGGATGCAATCCTATTTATTTATTTTCCCCTTGTTTCTCTTGCCCTAGGAGATATAACTGAAAATTTTGCTATGTGAAATGTTTGAGATTTTACTGCCTATGTTTTCTTATAGGATTTTTAGTTTCATGACTTACATTTAAGTCTTTTATCCATTTTCTTACATTTAAGTCTTGCTGCTCTAGTTTGATCTTTTGGGATGTGTCTGGCCAGTTTTCCCAACACCATTTATTGAAGAGCACTGCATCATGTGTTCTTGCCTTCTTTGTCAAATATTAATTGACTATATTGTTGTGGGTCAATGACTGGGACCTCTGTTTTATTCCATTGGTATATGTGACTGTTCCTGTGCCAGTGCCAGAGTGTTTTGATTTTAATAGCTTTGTAGTATAGTTAGATAGCTGGTATTGTGATCCCTTCAACTTTATTCTCCTTGCACAGGATTGCTGCAGCTATTCAGGATCTTTTCTGGTTCCATATAAATTTTGGAGTATTTATTCTAGTTCTGTGAAGTATACTATTAGTATTTTTTAATTCTTTATTATTGACAGTAATACATATGTCTCCTTTTCCCCCCATTGTCCTTTCCCAGCCTACCCCCAAGCCACAGCCCTGGCCTTCACCCCCATTATATGTCTGTAGGTTATGCTTATATGCATACAAGTTCTTTGGTTGATCACTTACTGCTTCAACACCATCCCCATCCCCACCCCCAGCCTACTCTCCCTGCCTTCCCTCTGAGGTTTGATGGTCTGTTCAATGCTTCTATGACTCTGGTTCTATTTTTGTTGACCAGTTTATGCTGTTCATTATATTCCACAAATGAGTGAGATCATGTGATATTTATCTTTCTCTGACTGGCTTATTTCACTTAGCATAATGCTCAGAGTTCTTTCTTTTTTACAGCAGCATAGTATTCCATTGTGTAGATGTACCAGTTTTTTAATCCACTCATCTGCTGATGGGCATTTAGGCTGTTTCCTAATCTTAGCTATTGTAAATTGTGCTGCTCTGAACATAGTTGTGCATAGGTGCTTTCTGATTGTCATTGGTATTTTAATAGATTGTATTGAATCTATAGATTGTTTTGCATAGTATGGGCATTTTAATGAAGTTAATTCTTCCAATCCACTTCTATTTGTATCTTCCTCTATTTCTTTTTCCAGTGTCCTACAGTTTTCTGAGTATAGATCTTTTACTTCTTTGATTAAATTTGTTTCCAGGTATCCCTACTTTTGTTGTTGCTCTTGTTGCAAATGGTGAATGGGATTTTATTTTCCAGTTTCTCTTTCTCAGAGTTTATTATTGGTGTATAAATCTGCCATTAAATTTTGGATGTTGATTTGTAACCTGTTACCTCAGGACCAAACCAGAGAGGGTGGAACCTGCATTGCCACCATATGTCCACCATCCAGATACCATTGCTCACATGTACACATAAGGAACTATTTGACATTGAAACTGGGACTCAGAACTGTTGGACATTGAAACTGAGACTCAAACATTTTTTGTTCTTATATGTTTACTTATAGTATGCAGATGCAAGATTTTTTAAAGAAAAGAAATGAAGGGGAAAATAGATACAGAGGCAAAGAAGCATTGAACACTCTGTCAAACTATAGTGGGAAGACAGGGGAGGGTGGGGGCGGGGGCTCTAAGAGATAAACCGAAGGACTTATATGCATGCATATAAGCATAACCAATGGATACAAGACACTGGGTCGGGAGGGGGGCAGGTGAGGGCATGTGCTGGGGAGTAGGGGAGGCGGGGGGAGCTTATTGGGGGGAAGAGAACATATGTACTACTATTTGTAATACTTTAAACAATTAAAAAAATGAAAAAATACAATCATATTTGGAAACCTTATAGTCCATCGACAGCTCTAGACAAATCAAACAGAAAATCAATGAACAGATACCAGCCTTAAATACAACACTAGATCAAAAGGACGTAACTGATATTTACAGTACATTTCATCCCAGAACATCAGATTATACATTAGATTCCAGTGCACACCAAACATTCTCAAGGGTAGAAAATATGCTGTGTCACTGAACTAGCATCAACAAATTCAAGAAGACTAAAATTATACCAAACATATTTTCTGACCACAGTGCCTTGAAATTAGAAATCAACTGCAAAAAGAAAGTAAAGGAAATAAAATAACATATTACTAAAAAATGACTGGATCAAAAAAGAAATAAAAGATGAGGTCAAAAGATATACAGAGACAAATGAGAATGACAATACAACATACCAAAAGCAGTAATAAGAGGAAAGTTTATATCATTACAGGCCTATCTCAAGAAACAAGAGAGAGAAATCCAAAGCAAGCAACCTAGCATCACATGTTAAAGTACTAGAAAAAGAACAAAAGCAACCCCAAGTCAGCAGCAGAAAGAAAATAATAAAATTTAGAGCAGAATTAAATGAAATAGAGAACAAAAACACAATACAAAAAAATCAATAAAACAAATACTGGTTCTTTGAAAAGATTAATAAAATTGGCAAATCCCTGGCTAGACTCACTAAGAAAAAAAAAAAAAAGAGGAAAAGATCCATGAAAACTAAATAAGAAATGAGAAAGGAGAAGTTAGCACAAACACCACAGATACACAAACATACTACAATATTATGAAAGACTATGTGCCACCAAATTTAGTAAGTTAGAAGAAGTGGATTAGTTCCTAGAAATATATAACCTTCCTAAAACCCTAGCCCGGCTCATGAGCCTCATGCATCTCTTTGGCCCCTTGAGTATAGCTCTTCCAAAAAATACCACGTGTAGGTGCGCACATACAGTGCAATTGCAATTTCATGGCCCATGCGCAGATGTCGGTTTTTGGCTCTCCAAAGAAATTTCAATAGTTGCGCTGTTGATATTTGGCTCTGTTGACTAATGAGTTTGCCGATCACTATCCTAGACTAAATCATGAAGAGTGGAAAATCTAAAAATACTGATCAACAATGAGGAAACTGAAACTATCAAAACTTCCCAAAAAAACGAAAGTCCAGGATGACACGATTTCACCAGTGAATTCTACCAAACATTCAAAGAATTAAATACTTTTCTTCTAAAATTATTCCAAAATAATGAAGAAGAGGTAATATTTCCTAACACATTCTACAAGGCCAATATAGGATGACACCAAAACCTGGTAAACACACACACACACACACACACACACACACACACACACACACACAACTACAGACCAATATCTCTGATGAAACCAGGTGCAAAAATCCTAAACAAAATACTAGCAAATCTAATACAACAGTACATCCAAAAAATAATACATCATGGTAAAGTGGAGTTCATTCCAGGGTCATAAGGACGATTCAGCATATGCAAATCAATCAATGTATTATACACATTAACAGAAGAAAGGATAAAAATCATATAATCTTATCAATAGATGCAGAAAAAGCATTTGATAAGCTACAACATCCATTTGTGATTAAAACACTCAATAAAATAAGAATAGAGGAAAGTACCTCAACATAATAAAGGCCATAAATGATAACCCTCAACTAAATCATACTCAATGGTAAAAAAAACTAAAAGCTTCTTCTCTAAGATTAGGAACAAGATGAGGATGTCGACTCTCCTCACTCTTATTCAACATAGTGCTTGAAGTCCTAGCCAGAGCAATAAGGCAAGAGAAAGAAATAGAATGCATCCAAATAGGGAAGGAAGAAGTCAAACTTTCACTTTCTGTGGATGACAAGATTCTGTGTATAGGAAACCCTAAAGACTCCACTGAAAAACTATTAGAAATAATAAGCAAATACAGTCAAGTTGCAGGATACAAAATTAATGTGCAAAAATCCATTGCCTTCTTGAATACTAACAACAAAACTTCAGAAAAAGAAAAGAAAAAAATTCCTTTTGCAACTGCAACCAAAAGAATAAAATACCTAGGAATAAACTTAACAAAGAACATGAAAAACCTATATGCTGAAAATTACAAAGAATTATTAAAAGAGATCAAAAAAGACACAACAAAATGGAAAAATATGCCATGTTCAAGGATTAGAAGAATAAACACAGTTAAAATGGCCATATTGCCCAAAGCAATATACAGATTTAATGCAATCTGCATCAAAATCCAATGTCATTCTTTAAAGAAATAGAACCAGAAATCATAAGATTTATATGGAACCACCAAAGTTCCTGCATGGACAAGCAATTCTGAGAAAAATGAACAAAGCTGGAGGTATCATGCTACCTGACTTCAAATTTTACTATAGAGTTACGATAATCAAAACAGCATGGTATTGGTAGCAAAACAGACACATAGATCAATAGAACAGAAAAAACAGACCAGCTCTAAAGCCACATGTATATGGACAGATCATTTTCCACAAAGAAGCCAGAAACAAACAGTGGAGTTAAGACAGCCTCTTCAATAAATGGTGCTGGAAAAGCTGGAAAGCCACATACAAACGAACATACATTCACACACACAAATGAAATGGGATTACAGTTTGTCCCCATGTACAAAACTTAATTAAAATGGATCAAAGGACTAAATATTAACACCCAAAACAATAAGTTACATAAAAAAACCAAGGTCCAAACTTATGGACCTTGGTCATAGAGAACAACTTATGAACTTGACCTGAAAGACAAGGGAAGTAAAGGCAAAAATAAAGGAACGGGACTAAAAAGCTTCTGCACAGCAAAAGAAACTGACAACAAAACAAAGAGGCAACCAAACAGGTAGGAGATGATATCTGAAAACAGTAGCTCTGACAAAGGTTTAATTTCAAAAAATATAAAGAACTCATAAAATTCAACACCAAACAAACTACCCAATCAATAAGTGGGCTGAGAATTTGAAAATATACCTCTCCCAAGAAGACATACAAACAGCTAATCCTATCTAATAAAAAAGTAATATGGAAATGGACCATACTTCCAATCAAGTTATGCCCACCAGCCACACCCACCAGCAAATAAGAAGCAAATAAACCCCAACCAAGATGGCTGTGGTCACTGAGTGCAGGAGGCAGGCTTGGGTTTCCCCAGCAATGGAGGAAGCCAAGCTTTCCGCCAGCCCTTGCCAGTTCAGGCCTCGGATTAAGACAACAAAGTTTCTATTATAGAAGATATATCCCAACAAAATGGCCGCAGTCACCGAGCTGGAGAGAGCAGAGGCTAAGGTTGCCTGGGCGATGAAGAAAGTCAAGCTTCTGCAGCCCTAGCACCTAGGCCTCCACTATAGGCTACAAAATTTCAATTATAGAATTTAAATAAACCCAAACAGAAATGGCTGTCACCACAGAGCAAGCAGAAGGCTTGGCTCTGCTCCAGGCTATAAAGTTTCTACTGTAGAACATAAATCCTAGATCCCAGGGCCTAGGCTTGTGTCACTGGGGGGGCGTGGCCAGCATGAAAACCATCACAGGCCCCTCGCCCAGGCTTCTCCATGCCCCAAGGGAACCCCACCCTGATCTGGGACACTCTTCAGGGCAAACAAACTGGCCCCAACCCAAGCACCAGGCCTCTATCCTATCTAATAAAAGGGTAATTTGCAGATTGACCATCACTCCAACACACAAGAGGGCTGCCCCATGTGGTTAAAGATCCTGCCCCCATGTGGACACAAGATGGCCACCACAAGATGCCCAGCAGGGGAGGGCTGCTGGGAGATTCCAGGCCTGCAAGGGAGGGCAGTAGTGGGCGATCAGGCCAGCAGGGGAGGGCAGTTAGGGGTGACCAGGCCAGCAGAGGAGGGAAGTTGGGGGCAGACAGGCTGGCAGGGGAGCAGTTAGACATCAGTTAGGCTGGCTGGGTAGTGGTTAGAGGGTGATCAGGCTGGCAGGCAGAAGCAGTTAGGAGCAATCAGAGAGGCAGGCAGGTGAGCAGTTTGGAGCCAGCAGTCTTGGATTGTGAGAAGGATGTCCGACTGCCCGTTTAGACCCGATATTACTGTGATCAGGCCTAAACGGGCAGTCGGACATCCCTCGAGGTGTCCCTGATGGAGAGGGTACAGGCTGGGCTGAGAGACATCCCCCACCTCCTGTGCACAAATTTTGTGCACCGGGCCTCTAGTCCTATATAATAGAAGCCCAGTGACCACAACAGCATAATGACCAGAACATCTGCTTGAGGTGCACTGACCACCTCTTGGTCACTCCCTCTAGCCTGTAGGCTCCGATCGCAGCATGGCAAACAGGAAACCAAGGGAAACTGGCTGGGTGGCAGCAGGGCGAGACTGGGGACTGGCAAGCAGGTGGAAAATGGCCCTGATTGCAGGATAGTCCTAGGGACCCTATCCATGCACAACTTTGTGTGTTTGGCCTCTAGTAAATATATGAAAAGAGGTTCAACCTCATTGGCAATTAGGGAAATGCAACTCAAAACTACAATGAAATACCACCTCACACCTGTTAGAGTGGCATTATCAATAAGACAAGCAAGAACAAATGTTGGAGAGGTGGTAGAAAAACCGGAACTCTCATTCACTGCTGGTGGGAATGTAGACTGATGCTACCACTATGGAAAGCAATCCAGCAGTTCTTCAAAAAATTAAGAATAGAGCTACCATACTATCCACCAATCCCTCTCCTAAGTATATAGCTAAAAAACTCAAAGTCATGTATTTGCAAAGATATATGAACCCCTATGTTCATTGCAGCATTACTCATGGTGGCCAAGACATGGAAACAACCAAAGCGTCCTGTGATAGAGGACTGGATAAAGAAGATGTAGTAAATATACATCACAATGGAATTCTACTCAGCCATAAGAAAGAATGACATTGCAACAACATAGATGGATCTTGAGAACATTATCCTAAGTGGAACATGTCAGTCATAAAAAGCCAAGAACCATATGATTTCACTCTTATCTGAAATATAAAACTGAGCTTGTAAATATTACAGCACTGTAGTGGTTGCAAGAGGGAAGGGGGTGCGGGGAGAAGAATGCCCTAATAAATGGTTACAGGAGAATATTTGACTTTGGGTAGTGGGCACATGGTGCAATATACAGATCTTGTAACATACATATACATACACACCTGAAACCTATAAAATCATGTTGAGCAATGTCACCCAAAAACATTTTAAAATAAAATGCTGGTTTTATTTTAAAAGAGTAACAAAACAGCAAAAAGTCATAGATCAAGTAATATAATCACCTGGGATGAAGTAAATATATAACAAGGCAGAAGTATGTTTCACAGACTATTACAGAAAAACCCTTAACCACAACCTGTGTTATATGTACATCACTAGGGCATGGATTTGTGCACTGGTGGGGTCCCCTAGCCTGGCCTGCACCCTCTTGGACCCCTCGGGGGATGTCAGAGAGCCAGTTTTGGCCCAAACCTCATAGGCCAGGCTGAGGGACCCCAACGATGCATGAATTCATTGCACTCCTTCACTGAGCATCTGCCTCCTGGTGGTCAGTGTGCACCATAGTTATTGGCTGGTTGGCCGGTAGGCCGGTCACTTAGGTCACTAATATATATATTAGGGCCCAGTGCACAAAATTCATGCACTGGGTGTGGGTGATCCCTCAGCCCAACCTGCCCCCTCACACATACTGGGAGCCCTCAGGGGATGTTCTACTGACACCTCACCCCTGGCCGAAGTTTTAGGCCTAGGGCACCCAGCCATCACCCTGCAATGGGGCTGATGGTTAGCTCTGCCCCAGCCACTTAGGTCCTGCCCACCCATCCTGATCTTAGCCCTGACCACTGGCAACCACCCAGCGACCGCCCAGCCCTGGGAGCCCCATGCTCACCGGACGCCTCAGCCCCACCCCCCACCCCCAGCCCAGGCTTTAGCCCCAGCAGTGACCACCCAGCACCAGGGGCACCACGCCGGCCTCCCACATGCCACGGCCCTGCCCCTCGTGCCGCTCGGCCCCACCACTCAACCCCGCCCCCCGCTCCTGATTGGCTGGTAGTGTAGGGAAGGCATGGTCAATTTGCATGTTTCTCTTTTATTAGATAGGATAGATATTCTCCCTGTCTGGCCTATTTACGTCTAATTCCTTAACTCTAAGTCTCAGATAGCTACAAGATACACTATTGTATTTAAAACTGTGGTCACTCTCAATATTTATGAACATAATAAAGTATAGAATGTTCTTTTTAACCCATGTTTTATAATTACATAAACTCATTTCATTATTTTTTAATAGAAACAATGCTTTAAAATTTTAAAATAATTTTTAATTTAATAAGTAATAGGACTTTTTAAAGCTATCTGTACATGAATAATGAATAAGTGATTTGACCAACACATTAAAACTTTAGGAATCTAGCAAAGCAAACTCATAGATGCAGACAATCAAATGACGGTAACCAGAGTGGAAGAAAATGAGAGAAGGGTAAAATATATAAAGGGAGTCGAATATACGGTAATGGAAGGATACTAGATTTTGGGTGGGGATTACACTATAGAGTACGGATGTCAAATTATAATGCACACCTGAGAATTATTCAATGTTATTAACCAAATTACCCCAATAAATTTAATTTAAAAAGACAATCCTGTCTCTGAAATCTCAAAATTAAATGCTTTAAGTATCACTAATTCTAAAGACTCCACAACAAATGGTCTTCACTACATTCTCTACATCTGTTGAAAAAGTGACTATTTAATGAAGCAGGTGAAACATGGACTTATAAAGATGAACATTTTTAAAATTACTCATTTGTTTCTAGAGACATTCACTTTATTACGTCATCTGGCCACAACACACAGAAAGAGCTCCATATAAAACAGTCTGATTGCCCGGCCAGTGTGGCTCAGTTATTTGAGCATCGACCTTCGCACTGAAGAGCTGCTGCTCTATTCTCAACCAGGGCACACAATCACATTGTGGGCTCATTTCTCCTGCAGGGGTGTATGCAGTAGGCAACTGTTTACTGTTTCTCTTTCTCCCTTCCTCTTTCTCTCTCAAAAAAAAATTCAATAAAACATATGAAAAAATGCTTTGCTAACCCACCTTATCTCTTACAGTGTTATCTTTCTCCCAAATTAAACAAAACAGATATCAAGTGTTCTTTATTCAACTTTATTCTTATGAATGCTGACTTTTACCATATATATACTTGAAATGGAGATGGGATGTGAAAGGAGATTGGTGGTTGTCTCACTTTTCTCAACATGATGCAAAAAAAGGGGGGGGGAGTGAAGTGAGTCTGTAAAGGTAAGCATATAAAATCCCATTCTCAGTGGTGTCTAGAACATAAAGCAGTAAGATTCAGCATGCTTATATTAACAAAATTAAAGAAATAGCAGCATCTACAAATGCTGAAATATCTAAAATCTAAATCTGAAAACCAAAACAAAACCATGCATAAACACCTAAGAGAAACTCTCTTTTATAATAAGCAAGGCAAAAAGTTTGATATCACTCTAAAAGTCTGTGCAAAGAATATTTGGAAATTATATGTTCTTATATACCTATGTGTGATTAAAAACTATCTAAAAGTAAACACAAGCTTCCATTTATTTTTCATTTATTTTTACCTGGTAAGACTATTTTACTTTCCTTTAGATTCCTTTCTTGACTTTTGAAGTTATCCTATATAATAAAGAGGTAATATACAAACTGACTGTCAATCCCACACACAAGATGACCACCCCCATGTGGACACAAGCTGGCCACCACAAGATGGTTGGCAGGGGAGGACAGTTGTGGGCAATCAGGCAAGCAGGGAAGGGCAGTTGGGAGGGACCAGGCCTGCAAGGGAGGGAAGCTGGGGGTGATTAGGCCTGCAGAAAAGGTCAGTTAGGGGTGATCAGGCCAGCAGAGGAGGGCAGTTGGTGGCAACCAAGCCTGCAGGGGAGAGCAGTTGGGGGTGAACAGGCTCACAAGGGAGGGCAGTTAGGGGTGACCAGGCCAGCAAGGGGGCAGTAAGGGGAGACCAGGCTGACACACAGAGACAATGAGAGGTGATCAGGTGGGCACGGGGGTCAGTAAGGGCTTACTAGGTAGGCAGGCAGGTGAGCAATTAGGAGCCAGCAGTCCAGGATTGTGAGAGGAATGTCCGGCTGCCAATTTAGGCCTGATCCTGGGATCACACCTAAACTGGCAGTTGGAAATCCCACAAGTGGTCATGAATTGGAGAGGGTGCAGGCTGGGCTGAGGAGACCCCATCCCCCATGCATGAATTTTGTGCACCGGGCCTCTAGTATATTAATATTTGTGCTGCACTTATATAACTTGGTAAGCAATTATACATACAGATATACATATATACATCCATATGTATGTATATAATTTTGTAATTGAGAATTTCAATTATTATATAAATCAATATATGACTATATAAATATTTTGAATATCATCCATGGATACAATTATGAGTAGTAATGGAACATAGAGGTGATGTCTGATGTTGAACAAAAGTAGAAGAAGTCAGGGAGATAATGTGCTATCTGGATTGATTCTTATGCAAAAACAATGAAAAGGGTCTTCAGAAAGAAAAAAATGAGGAGGTGCATGAAATAGCATAGCATGTTCAGGAAGACTGATGAGGCTATGTGACTGGATATATCAGATTTGGCCAGTTTGTACATCAACAAGAGTCTAAATTCTACCCTGTACCTAACAAGAGAGCACTTAAGTGATGAAAAGTAAAAATGGCATCAGATTTGCACTTAGAAAAATTAACTGTGACAAATTAACAAAAGGGAGCATAATTTTCTTTTTCAGAAAGATAATTTATAAAGTCATGTTTCCACTTGTAGATAACTATTCTTAATTAGGAGCATCATATTAGAAAAAAATTATTCACTCAAACATTTATTGAGCATCTAGCTGTGCCATGCATTGAAGATACATCAGTGAAAAACAGTTAAGAATTCTGCTTCTCATATTATGTTACAGTGGGAAAATGAATAACACTGTTATATTCATTAAATGTTTAATTTTTTAAAAAAATTTAAAAAACATTCTGTGCCCATTATTTTAAATTTATATCTAGTAAAACATTTACACAAGCCTCAGTATGGTTCTACTGAGATCAATAACCATAGAGTTAGTGAGGAAATCATATTCTATAGAAATTAAGTAAACAGGCAAAATTAACTGGATTTAGTAAGTGATGGACATGCATGGTGAAACAAAATGACCCTTGAGGTCTAGATAGCAAGAATAAGTTTTTCTTAAATGGTTAATAACAGTTTCTTAAATGGTTATATGTAGCCTGCCTTTCTTGATTCTATAGCTTCAGTGCATTTACTTTTGGGCAATTTCTGAATAATATAAAGTAAAGCAAGGGAAGAATTATGGGAACATAAGTCTTTTCTGACTTACAGATTTCTGATCTACTAACCAGTCTTGACACTTTATTTTCAATTTTCAAAGTGGCTTTCTTGAGCTATACTTAAAACCACTAGTTTCAGTGTTCTCAGTTCATATTCTAGCAGCTATATAACTGGAATTAAAGGCAGCAGGCAGGGCATTACCAAAATTATATGATTAAAATTTTCTGGCCCAGCTTTTGTGGCTTCCAAGAGGAAGCTAGTTCTACTTCTGGTCAGGGTACATGTCTGGATTGCGGGCTGGATCACCACTGGGGGTCACTGATTTTATCTCTAAAACCAATAAAAACATTTAAAAATTAAAAAAAAAACTTTCTGCACTGAGGAAACCAGCAAAGAAATAGAGTAGGCACTTCTGCTCTCTCAGTCTGGAAGAATGTAGTCAGGCTTCTCTTGAAACAAAAAGACAAAAATTGTGTTCTGGCTTCCTTCAAAAGATACCACGAAGGGTGCTATTTTTCAAGCTTAGTATCCAATTAAGATGAAAAATAAAAAAATAGTTCTAAATTGAAAACCAAACATGGCTATATAACTACTTTACCTTAATCTCTTTCTTTTAATTTCTTAGTATCAGGAATATTAATACCCTTTGTAAAAGTGAATTTTATGTTAAATGGTACTTAATAACTGAAGGATTTATTCTTGAATCTTCCAACTACAGCAATATAAGAATTCTAAATATAAACCACCTGAAGGTACATTGTATTTTTTTAACTAGGTAGTTATTCCCATAGTGAAAAATTGTTTATATTCAGTTACTTAACAATCAACTTTTTTATACTAAGGGCAGAAACATTAATAAATTAATCATCTTAGTAAATTTACACTAACTTCTCTAAATCAGAATGTTGAGAAAAAATTTTCTTTCTCATTGTAAATGTTTGTGTAACAAACATTTTTTTGCTCCTAGTAAATATATATTCTGAAATTAATCTACATTTGTGAACAAGAAAATAAAACTATATTTGTGTGCTGCTCATTTATTCATCATTTTATTACAAAGTTAAACTTCAATAAATTTTACTTTTCCTTATTGCAATCTGTTCCTTTGGCTTCACTGTTATATTACAAAAGGCACGTGTTTTTAATACTAATCAGGTAGAAAGTTTGTTATAACTATTAAATAAAATCCTTATTCAATTATTATTTATAGCTATAAGATTTTTAAAAGCAGACAGTTTTCCTATAATATCACATGAAAATCGTATTTAATTTTTTTTTCTCAGAGACCCATGTTACTCAGTTTTGTACATATGGGGACACTGACCCAAGCCCAGAACACCACAGCATGTATCACTCTGGAAAATAAAGCACCCTAGGTACACAGATAAAAGCTGCACTGCTTGTGCCCCTGAAATTTGGGTGAGACTTTCTTAAGCCCCTTGCCCCTCCATAGTGCCTGAAAGGGATAAGTGAGGGCCTGCCCAACATTAGCACGAAGAAGCAAATAAATAGGTGTTGGGAGGAACCATGCTTGCTTAGATCACTGATCCCTGCTTCCTTCCTCCTAGCTTTGGGAACCAACAGCACAGGTAAGCAGTCAGTGCCAGGTGGTCCCTTCCTTGTCTGTGATCCAATGGCTGCTGCTCACCAAAGAGGGGGCACAAGGTAAGGTTTGTTCATCCCTTTTGCTGGCCACATCTGAGCCCTTTATTCCCTGCTGTCCATAGCCTATGCAATTGTCCTTTTGACCTCCCACCTGCTGGGGTCTCCTTGTGCTGTTGGGGTTTGGCTCCCCTCCAGCTATTGACTTCAGGGGCTAATGGGACTTAACATAACTTTAGTGAAAATAAGCTCCTGCTGCTCTGGTGTGTCTCTGCAGCAGAGAGAGGTAAGTAGACTCCTGGAGTTCAAATGAGAATGAAGGGAAGAAGAGAGGAATATATGTATTTCTGTGTGTATTTCTCAGAGCAGCTTTAGATAACCATGGGGTTAGGAGCAGGAGGGGACAGGCCTCCTAAATTGTCTGAGCGCTAAGCATCTAGTGCTTAGCCTCTCTGTACTAGCCACAGGGAGGCATGAACACATTTAGGGGAGAAAAGGAACCACTCTGTGAGTGTTCCTGCTTCAAATGCTGCATCACCCTCCCTAGAGTAGCTAGAGAGGGACTACCTTGTCTCAGGTAATCCAGTGGGGAGAAGAGAGTGGAAGGCTAGGGCATCTTTCCAGATCTGAATGGATTGTGGCCTTGTGGAGGGAAGGTGAGGGCATCAGAGAGCCTTTAGATGGCAGTTAAGAACTTTTCTTCCTACTGTGAGCCTCTAGTGCCTTAATGGCATATATGTCCTGGGGGAGCTCTGACTTCCTCCAAAAGCAGCCACTTCCTCCACTTTCTCCTTCTTGATGTCCTTTAGCAACTGCAGGGCCTTTGTGTCCACTGTCCCCATCAGAAGCTGGATGTCCTCTGCTGTGGGTCTCTGTCTCCATCAAATACACAGGAGAAAGTGATGATAGAGCTTGGAACATGGGATACTGGGGATTAAGTCAGCTTCTTGACTTTTTGTCATATATCGAGCTCTTCATTGAGAACTGGCCCTTCTGTTTTTATGCCTTGTATTGTTCAATGCAGTCTCCAAACAGCTTATGATTGATCTCCATAAATAGATTCAAGACATTGTAGATTACTACATGGATGGTCTTGTTCCATGGACTCATCCATGAACTTATCTTGGAGTTCCTGTAGAGACAGGAAACATGATGGGAATGACTCTGGCAGCATTGTCACTTATCAGGTTCATGATGTACTCATTGTTCCAGTAATACAGAGCATACTCTGCCACCTGGGAATGTGGCTGCAGTCGTACTTGGCAAGCTGGCAGAAGAGTGGTTCTCTCACTTTGCTGAACTCTGAGAGTTAGGTCATCCAGAAACTCTTCCAGCTCATTCAGGAACATCACCTCCTGGGGGCTGTGGGTCTTTGGCCAGAACTTGAGAAGTTCCACAATCACTGGCTCAATGATACTGCTGTCCTTGTCGAGAAATTGTACCACACAGTATTCTAGCTGAGAGTGGTAGACACTCAGGGACTTGACCTTGAGAAGGGAAAACAGGACACGGATAAGGAACATCTTGTGCTCGTCCTTAAGGGGAAAAGGTGATGATGCCAGGGTCTCCAGGAGCAAGCAATCCCATAGTGATGCTCATGCTGCTAAATGAACCTATAAAATATATGGTTGACCTGCCCAGGGATACAAGCCCAAAGACCCCAAAACTTGCCATAGATTTGATGCAAGATGGTCTTCAGAAAGTCTGCTCTCAAGGATTCTCACTGTCAGAGCAAAAACAAATTTCTGGTCAATGTACATCTTGGCTCTTCCACTGGTAATCAGCAGACTCAATGAAACACAGGAAAAAAATGCATTTGAGCTGGAGATGTGGCCAGGTGACTTCCAGGGTGGATTCATTTTCTTCTGGGTCAGACTTAGCTCCAGTGGGATGTGATGAAGGCGGCAGTCACCGGAAGAGGTTTGCTGAAAAGATGGTGACGACAGCCTCAGGGTAAATGGCCTCAGTGACAATGATAACATTGTGGCAATGAGTAATATACTCCATTGTTTCCTTGAGACCTGCCCACTTCACTTCCTTGATTTTGAGATCACTGAGTGTGTCTAATATACAGAGAGGACTTGAATAGCTTCTGGATAAATAGCTCTTTCTTTTCAGGGCAGTAAACTTCTCCAACTACTGAATGAAGGAGGAGGAACTTTACTGCAGCTCCTTCTTGACAATCCGGGGGTCACTTGATTTTGCTGAGCTCTATGATGCATGGCTTGCTGTTGCTGGGATGCTTGTTGGATGACAGTGGTGAAGGCTGGGGCTGGGGCCGGGGCTGCAACTGTGGCTGGGCCTCTCCTGCCATGACCAATAGACTTGAGCCTGATTGATGGGTTTGACTCCTGACACTTTAGCTAATTAACTAAAAGTTATAACAGCCTCTCAGTGCCTTAGTTTCCTTGTCTCATCAGAACTCTCACCTCCACTATCCTTGCCTGAGCTGTTGGGCTTGGTAGTGCCTTTGGCAAGAGGGGTGGCCTTTTCCTTTCTTAGTTTATATGGCAACTTGGTCCATTTGGACAGGCCTGGTTCCTGCAGCCCCGCTCTGAATTCAGCTTTGCTCAGTTGCACTTGGCCTGCCATGATTTTACATTTTTATTATATGAAATTAGGAAGTATCTGATAACTACTGAAGAAGTTGAAGCAGCAATCAAAAATCTTCCAGCAAACAAAAGCTCTAGTCCAGACAGCTTTACAGGGGAGCTCTACAGGCATTCAAAGAAGAACTAAAACCTATCCTCCTCAGACTATTCCAAAAAATTCAAGAGGAAGGCATATTTTCAAGCTCTTTCTATGAAGCCAGCATTACCCTAATCCCAAAACCAGATAAAGACACCACAAAAAAAGAGAACTACAGGCAAATATCCTTGATGAACATAGATGCTAAAAACCTCAACAAAATTCTAGCAAATCAGATTTAGCAATACTTCTAATGTATTGCACCATAACCAAGTGGGATTTATTTCGGGGATGCAATGATGATATAATATGTGCAAAATCAATAAATGTGATACATCACATAAACAAACTGAGAGACAGAAATCATATAAACATACCAGTCGATGCAGAAAAGGCATTTGACAATATCCAGCACCCTTTCCTGATCAAAACTCTCAGCAAAGTATGAATAGAAGGATCATACCTCAACATAATAAAAGTCTTATATGATAAACTTACATGCCACATCATACTCAATGGGCAAAAACTAAACTCATTTCCCCTAAAAACAGGAACAAGATAGGGATGCCCACTCTCATCACTCCTGTTCTATATAGTACTGGAAATGCTAGCCATGTGTGGTACAATGTGGCAAGATACAATATTAACACACAGAAATCTATGGCCTTTTTATACACCAATAATAAACTCACAGAAAGAAAAACGAAAAAACACACACACACAAAAAAAAAACAACCCATTTACCATTGCACCAAAAAAATTAAGATACCTAGGAAATAACTAAGGATGTAAAAGACCTGTCCTCAGAAAACTTCAGGACATTGAAAAAAGAGATAGAGGAAGACATAAACAAATGGAAGAACATACCATCTTCAAAAATTCATCTGGAATAAAAGAAGAACCCAATTAGCCACAACAATCCTGAGAAAGAAGAACAAAATTGGAGGGATCACATTACCAGATATCAAGCCATATCTCCAAGCTACTGTTCTCAAAACTTCCTAGTTCTGGCACAAGAACAGACATATAGACCAGTGGAACAAAATAGAGAATCCAGAAATAAACCCAAGCCATTATGCTCAATTAATATTTGACAAAAGAGGCAAGAGCATACAATGGAGTCAAAGCAGTCTCTTTAACAAATGGTGCTGGCAAATTTTGACAGATACATGCAAAAAAATAAAATAAAACTAGACCACCAACTTACACCATACACAAAAACAAACTCAAACTGGCTTGAGGACTTGAGTATTCATAATGGTAAACCATAAAAATCCTAAAAGACTCTATAGGCAGCAAAATAGTAGAGCAATGGAGACTAAGGAAAAAATAAAAAATGGAACTACATCAAAATAAAAAGCTTCTGCACAGCAAAAGAAACCATCAAGAAAACAACCAGAGAATATATTTGACAATGATATTTCCAATAAGGATTTAATCTCCAAAATTTACAAAGAAGTCATACAACTTAACAAAAGGAAGACAAATCATCCAATCAAAAAATGGGCAAAGGATCTAAATAGACACTTTTTGAAAGAGGACATTAAGAAGGCCCAGAGACATATGAAAACATGCTCTAAGTCACTAATCATATGAAAACATGCTCTAAGTTACTAATCGAAACAACAATGAGATACCATCTCACACCTGACAGAATGGCTATCATAAACAAGTGCTGGAGAGAATGCGGAGAAAAAGGAACCCTCCTGCTTGTTGGTGGGAATGCAGACTGGTGCAGCCACTGTGGAGAACAGTATGGACTTTCCTCAAAAAGCTGAAAATGGAACTCCCATTTGACCCAGTGATCCCGCTTCTAGGAATATATCCCAAGAAACTAGAAACAGCAATCAGAAAGGATATATGCACCCCTATGTTCATAGCAGCAGAATTTACAATAGCTAAGATTAGAGAACAACCAAAAAGACTTGTATGCATGCATATCAGCATAACCAACTGATACAGACACTTGGACGGTGGGGGCTTGCCCAGGGTTGGAATGGCAAGGGGTGAGGGGGTTAATTGTGGAAAAAGGAGACAGATGTAAAATTTAGACAATAAAAAAAGAAGTATCTGTTTCACATCATTCACACAAGCAATATTCAGCTTTTAAGGAACATGTTAGAAGTAATATACATACCTGCAGCAGTCAGTTATCAATTATATAAATGGAGAATTTAAAAACGTATGCTCTTTTGCTATATAATTACTAATTTTCTTAACTTGCATTTATTTATTTGCTTTTATCTTTATAACATTGACTAATTAAAACATCTATCAGCTGGGGTGACTACAGCATTCTATATATTAAATATATTTAGGTGATTCCAAGACCTAAACAAACAGGGTATTTTATCAATGTCTTCACTCTGCCTGGTTCAGTGTATTAGACATGAAATCAACTGTATCCTTTGCAGATGTTTTGGAGTGCTATATCTGATAAAAGCAGGTTACAACATTTAACCATCAAGCCTACAAAATATATACTTCCCATCATTAGAAAGTAGAAATCAAACATGCAAACCAAGCTCAAGAGATACAGTGTTTCCATTATTTCACCATGATTATGGGCTTATTAAAATCTTTGTTTAGCTACTACAAGCAATGATATAATTTTCTGAGTCATTTATGACCTTTAAACTCAGCATTACAGAAGTGTTCATTATTGTCAAATTGTATCCCTGTATATCATTTCTCTCCATAAATAGACAAATAGTCAAGCTTTATACACAGCTGCTGTAAGAAAGACAAAAGAAAGGAAAAACAAAGAAAAGGAGAAGAGAAAAAAACAGAGGGAAAATAAGCAAGAGAAGTAAAAATTAAAAATCAAAGAAATGAAAAATTCTGGAAACCCTCACAGTATTTGCCTCAAAAGCAGCAATAGCTACTTGCACAGTCATTATTGTGTAACAGGGACTGTCCTGCAAGAATCATCCTATTTCCATGAACTAGCTTATTTAACGTTCAAAAGAACCCTTATTAGCTGGGTACTATTATTGTTCCACTTTACAAATGAAACTGAGACTAAGGAAGGTTCAGTTACTTGGCTCAGAGTCACATCACCAATTATTGCAAAAGACAGAATAAGTATTTGTTCCAGTTCTATTTCCAAAGCTGTGCTCTTAAATGTGGTCAATAGGTTGGCTTTCCTATCTACATATTTCAAAGCAATCTTAAAATTAATATATTAAAATTGGTCTCTTAATTTCCTCCCTTAAATATTTTCCAGGATCTTCTAGTCTTTTTTTTATCTCAATCATACTGCTATTCTTTGCTGGTTAAGAAACCCAGAATATGCTTAAATTACCCTTTTTGCTTTACTCCATAAACCAACTAATAATAATAAGAGTATAATATGCTAATTAGACTGGACAGATGAACAACCTTCCGGACATCATTCCGGACGAAGCCACAGTGTCAGGGGCTGAGGCAGAGGCGGTTAGAGGTGCTCAAGTAGGCAGGCAAGCAGTTAGGAGCTATCAGGCAGGCAGGCAGAATGTTTTGCGGTGATCAGGCAGGCAGGCAAGCAGTTAGGGTGATTAGGTAGGCAGGTGAGTGGTTACGAGTGATCAGGCAGGCAGGCAGAGTGGTTAGGGGCAATCATGCAGGCAAGCAGGCAGGCTAACACTTAGGATACAGCCGTCCTGGACTGCGAGAAAAATGCTTGACTGCGGATATAGGCCAAATCCCTAGAGAATTGCAAGAGGATGCAGGCTGGGCTAAAGGATCCCTCTCCCCCACCATGCACAAATTTTGTGCTCTGGGCCTCTAGTCTATTAATAAGTCCTAAAGATTGAAATTCAAAATTAAGCAAGTTGGTCATCTTCTTTCCCTATTACGTCTGTCTTACTGAAACAACTTCAGGTTAGTTTCCTTGTTTCCCCCTTTCTACTTCCCCTTCATTCTCTACAGCTGCAAGAATAATCTTAAATATAAATTGGAACATGTTAATCCCTTGCATTAAAATAACTTGTGGGGGTGGGGCAAAATCTAAATTACTGTCATGGGTTTACAAGGCTCTGTACCATTAGGCTCCAGGATAATTTGCCAGCATCTTCTTGCGCTTCTCTCAGCTTTACTAATTGGGTCCAGGCATGTCGGTGCTCTTCTGCTCACTGGAACACACAAAACTGTGCACTCATGCTGTTCCCTATGCTGAGAACATTTCTTCCTCTCTCTTCCTGTCACAGCTTCATTAAGGTCTAATTTTAGATATCCCCTCCAGAGGCCTTTCCTGACAGCTCATCTCTATCTTGGATTTAGTGATAAACTCCATAGTATTTTAAACAATGTATAAATGATTTATTTGTTTACTGCTTCATTTGTACTTATCAAAACCTCAGGTTAAAGATCATGACTGTTGTGTTCATTATTCTATTAGGTCGAAATAAATGCTCTAAAAATACATGTTGAATAATTCAATAAGTAAATGAACATAAAACCTTTCTTTAGCAAGTTTTACATCTGATCCTGAGCCATTGTATGCTCAGAGGTTCTAGCATATATAGACTTATACCAATTTAACTATGTACTAGACCAGTGGTCGGCAAACTCATCAGTCAACAGAACGAAATATCAACAGTACAACAATTGAAATTTCCTTTGAGAGCCAATTTAAAAAAAAAATTGAAAGTTCTTCTAACGCCACTTCTTCAAAATAGACTCGCCCAGGTCATGGTATTTTGTGGAGGAGCCACACTCAAGGGGCCAAAGAGCTACATGTGGCTCACGAGCCGCAGTTTGCCGACCACGGCCCTAGACCATTTAATACCACCTTTTACTTTTCCCAGCAACCCCGAGCAAACTTAAAAACATAGAATAGAATATTCTTGAGTTATATAATATATACTGCAAATAAATATTTGATTTGAGATTATGATATTTTAATGATCTAAAAATATTTGCGTAGTTTTTTTTTAATGGCTGTCATTTATTTTGAGGGTGAATAAAAATATGCTAAACCCCCAGAAATATAACCGATAAGAATTCATAGGCCCTTATCTAAAATAGGACTGGCACGCAGTGGGCTTTCTTGTTGTTGTGTTGATGGTTTCCTTTGCTGTGCAGAAGCTGTTTATTTTGATGTAGTCCCGTTTGTTTATTTTCTCCTTAGTTTCCATTGCCCTAGGAGCTGTATTGGTAAAGATATTGCTACAACATATGTCTGATATTTTGTTGCCTATGGAGTCTTCTAAGAGTTTTATGGTATCCCGTCTTACATTTAAGTCCTTTAACCATTTTGAGTTTGTTTTTGTGTATGGTGTAAGTTGGTAGTTCAGTTTCTTTTTTTTTTCATGTATCTGACCAAATTCCGCAGTACCATTTACTGAAGAGACTATTGACTTCATTGTTTACTCTTGCTTCCTTTATCAAATACTGAGCATAAGGGTTTATTTCTGGGTTCTCCTTTCTGTTCTATTTGTCTGCATGTCTGTTCTTGTGCCAGTACCAAGCAGTTTTGAGAACAGTGGCTTTGTAATATAGCTTGACATCTGGTATTGTGATCCCTCCAACTTTGTTCTTCTTTCTCAGGATTGCTGTGGTGAATCGGGTTCTTTTTTTAGTTCAGATGTATTTTTGAAGAGTTTTTTTTATATCTGTGAAATATGCCATTGGTATTTTAAAGGGGATTGCATTGAATCTGTAGATTGCTTTTGGAAGTATAGACATTTTAATGATGTTGACTCTACCAATTTATGAACATGGTATGTTCTTCCATTTGTTTATGTCTTCCTCTATCTCTTTTTTCATTTTTTTTAATTTTTATTGTTCAGTTTATTAATTACATTGTCCCCCCTTTTTTATCCCCCTATAGCTCCCCTCCACCCTATACCCATCCCACCCTCCACCCTTCCCTCCCCCTCCCCACTGTCCTCTCCCATAAGTGCATGATTTTTGTCCAGTCTCTTGCTGTACTTCCCACACCCCTTTTCTCCCCAAGAATTGTCAGTCCATTCCCTCTCTATGTCCATGATTCTGTTATATTCACCAGTCTATCCTGTTCAACAGCCTATCAATTCACTTGATTTTTAGACTCATTTGTTGATAGATGTGTATTTGTCATTCATAATTTACACTTTTATCTTTTTCTTCCTCCTCTTCATAAAGAATATCTTTCAGCATTTCATATAATATTGGTTGAGTGGTGAAGAACTCCTTTAGCTTTTTCTTATCTGTGAAGCACTTTATCTGATCTTCCATTCTGAATTATAGCTTTGCTGGATAGAGCAAGCTTGGTTGTAGATTCTTGCTATTCATTACTTTGAATATTTCTTGCCACTCCCATCTGGCCTGCATCATTTCTGTTGAGAAATCCACTGACAATCGTATGGGTGCTCCCTTATAGGTAACTGTTTTTCTCTTGCTGCTTTTAATATTTTCTCTTTATCTTTTGCTGTTGGCATTTTAATTATGATGTGTCTTGGTGTGCTCCTCTTTAGATTCCTATATTTTGGGGTTCTGTGTACTTCTTGGGCTTTTAAGTCAGTTTCTTTCACCAGGTGGGGAAAGTTTTCAGTCACTATTTCTTCAAGTAGGTTTTCATTACCTTGCTCTCTCTCTTTGTCTGACACCCCAATAATTCGGATGTTGGCATGATTGAGGTTGTCCCAGAGGCCCCTTACACTATCTTCAATTATCTGGATTCTTTTTGTTTCTTGCTTTTCCAGCCGAGTGGATTTTGCTTATTTGTATTTCAAATCTTTGACTTGGTTCTTGTGGCCCTCTGGACTGCTTTTAGGACTTTGTGTAATATTTTTTATTTCAGTCAGTGTATGCTTGATTTCTAGTTGGTCCTTTTTTATATCCGTGAGGGTCTCGTTCATATCCTCAGAGGTTTTATTCATTTCCTTGTAGGTCTCACTCATTTCCTTGTAGGTCTCATTCATTTCCTGGTAGGTCTCATTCATTTCCTCCTTGGTCTTGTTTATTTCCTCTTTGGTCTTGTTTATTTCCTCGTAGTTCTCATTAAGTTCATTGGCCTTTTCTAGGAGCCTCTTGAAAAGCCTTATAACTGTGGTTTTGAACTCTATGTCTAGTCGTCTTTTTTCCTCCATTTCTTTCACACCTGATTTCTTTCCATGTCTCTGCATGGTGGCTGCTTTATGTGGTAGATGTCCGCTAAGGGACAATGGCTCAGCCTCCCCAGTTACCTGAGGTGGGTACTCTTACTGCAATCCTTTATGGGTTGTACAGTATTTTTGAATTTAAGCCCAGCTTGTTGTTGTTAGCCCTAGGAGGGTTTGACCTCCAGGCCAATTCACTGTGAAGGAAGACTGTGTTCAGGTTGGATGGGTGGATTCTCTGAGCTGAGCAGGCAGCCTCAGCGTCAGTTACATCCTATGCAGCGCTCGCACGCGGGTCTCTGTTGGATGGGAATGGTTGCAGGCACCTCCAAGAGAAAGCTGTTAGTCTCTACGCCTTGCCAGACAACTCTGCCTCTCCCCAAATGAGTCTGCACACCCAAAGTCTCGCCCAGGGTTGTAAAACAAAGCAGTCCAGTGGTCTCCGGGACCAGGGAGCAAGTCGCACGCCTGTGCTGTCAAAGGGAGCAAGTCGCCAGGGAGCAGTTTACGTGCGCAAACTGCTGTTCCGAGCAACCTGGATTCTCAGACTCGGAGAGCTCTGCCCCACCCGGCTTCCAGAGTGCATACCCCGGGCCTCAGACCTCGCCTGGCACTGGGGAATCCGTGCAGTGGGACGTCTCTGCCCTCCCCATTGGAGAAATCCAGCCGGGGTTGCTGCTCCAGCCCTACAGCCCATGCGCGTGGCCATGGCTCCTAACCTCTGTTTCCACGCTTATCTTCAAGGCTGCGCTCCGCCGCTCTTCTGAGTCTCAGTGTCCCACCTTTACTTTTATTTATGGAGTTTTCACTCAGCCAGCTGTCTGGTGATTCTGGATGATGTTTGTTTTGTTGTTATGTTGTAGTTTTTGAATTGTTGCGCGGGGCAGAACATAGGTGTTTACCTATGCCGCCATCTTGGTTCCTCCTTTTCCCTCTATCTCTTTTTTCAATGTCCTCTGGTTTTCTGAGTACAGGTCTTTTACCGCCTCAATTTATTCCGAGATATTTTAAATTTTTTGGTGCAATAGTAAATGAGATATATATATTCAGTTTCTCTTTCTGTGAGTTCATTATTGGTGTATAACAAAGCCATATATTTCTTGGTGTTAATTTTGTATGCTGCTAAATTGCCAAATTCATTAAGTCTAACAGTGTTTTGATGGAGTCTTTGGGGTTTTTTTATTACAGTATCATGTCATCTGTGAATAAGGACAGTTTTACTTATTTTTTCCAATTTAGATGCCTTTTATTATTTCTTCCTGTCTGGTTGCTATGGCTAGCACTTCCATATAATATATCAGGATTGGTGAGAATGGGCACTCCTGACTTCCTCTTATTTAGGGAAAATGGATTTAGTTTTTGCTCATTGAATATGATGTTGGCTATAGGTTTGTCATATAAGGCTTTTATAAAGTTCAGATATGACCCTTCTATTCTCAATTTGTTGAGAGTTTTTATCAAGAAAGGATGTTGGATTTTGTCAAATGCTTTTTTTTGCACTGATTGATATGATAAGGGTTTAATCTCTAAAATTTACAGGGAACTCATATAACTTAACAAAAGGAAAATAAATGATCCAATCAAAAAATGGGCAAAGGACCTAAATGGACACTTTTTGAAAGAGGACATAGAGAAGGCTGAGAGACATATAAAAACATGCTCAAAGTCACTAATCATCCAAGAGATGTGAATCAAACAACAATGACGTACCATCTCACACCTGACAGAATAGCTATCATCAACAAATCAACAAATGACAAGTGCTGGTGAGGATGTGGAGAAAAATTAACCCTCGTGCACTGCTGATGGCAATGGCAGACTGGTTCAGCCACTGGGGAGAATAGTATGGAGTTTCCTCAAAAAGCTAAAAATGGAACTGCCATTTGACCCAGTAATCCCACCTCTAGGGAATATATCCCAAGAAATTAGAAACACCAATCACAAAGGACATATCCACCCTATGTTCACAGCAGCACAATTTACAATAGCTATGATTTGGAAACAGCCTAAGTGCCCATCAGCTGATGAGTGGATTAAAAAACTGTGGTACATCTAAACAATGGAATACTATACTGCTATAAAAAAGAAGGATCTGTTACCATTTGCAACAACATGGATGGAAATGGAGAGCATTATGCTAAGCAAAATAAGCCATTCAAAGAAAGATAAATATCACCTGATCCCCCTCATATGTGGGATATAATGATCAACACAGAGTGATGAATAAAATTAAAATTAGATCCAGAGTGAAGGTAGCACTGAACAGACCATCCAACCTCAAAGAAAAGGCAGAAGTGCGAGCAGGATTTAGGATCAACCAAAATACTTGTATGCATGCATATTAGCAAAACCAATGGACACAGACACTGGAGCAGTGGGGGCTTGCCCCTGGGAATGGGAGTGATAGGGGATGTCAATCACAGGGAAAAGGAGACATATAATACTTTAAACAATAAAAAAAGATATAACTATAAAAACTTAAATAAACCACAAAAAAAGAATAGTCACTGAAAGACCTTCCAAGAAAAGTTTTTCTAAACCAAAGCCAATAAAAATAGTATATCCAGAGGCCCAATGCACAAATATTCCTGCAAGAATGGGCCTTCATTTCTCTGGCTGCCAACACCACCTTTGCTCTAGCTGGAGCTCCTTTCTGCCTTTGCTCTGGCCCAGAGCTGTCTTTCTGCTTCCCATGCTGCCCAGAGGCAAGAGTGGCTGAGATGGTGAGAACAGCTGTGTCATCGGCATGGCGATGATGCAAGCATCCTGACCCTGGGCGCTCAGTGCCGGTGTATGCAAATTAACCTGCCATATTTGTTGGGTTAATTTGCATACTTACTCCTGATTGGCTGGTGGGCATCACAAAAATCTGGTCAATTTGCATCTTACTCTTTTACTAGTGTAGATTACATAGGATTTTGAAATTAACCAAAAGAATAATAAATAATAATTTTTAGTTTATACCTTTCTTTTTTTTTAATCTTTATTGTTCAGTTTATTAATTACATTGTTTCTCCTTTTTATCCCCCTATAGCTCCCCTCCACCCTGTACCTATCCCACCCTCCACCCTCTCCTCCCCCTCCCCACTGTCCTCTCCCATAGTTGCAAGATTTTTGTCCAGTCACTTGCTGCACTTCCCACAACCCTTTTCTCCCCAAGAATTGTCAGTCCATTCCCTCTCTATGTCCATGTCTCTGTTATATTCACCAGTTTATCCTGTTCATCAGCCTATCAATTCACTTGATTTTTATGTTCATTTGTTGATAGATGTGTATTTGTTGTTCATAATTTATATTTTTACCTTTTTCTTCTTCCTCTTCTTAAAGAATATCCTTCAGCATTTCATATAATGTTGGTTTGGTGGTGATGAACTCCTTTAGCTTTTTATTATCTGCGAAGCACTTCATCTGACCTTCAATTCTGAATGATAGCTTTGCTGGATAGAGTAATCTTGGTTGTAGATTCTTGCTGTTCATCACTTTGAATATTTCTTGCCACTCCCATCTGGCCTGCATCATTTCTGTTGACAATCGTATGGGTGCTCCCTTATAGGTAACCAACTATTTCTCTCTTGCTGCTTTTATTATTCTCTCTTTGTTTTTTGCTCTTGGCATTTTAATTATGATGTGCCTTGGTGTGGTCCTCTTAGGGTTCCTATATATTGGGGTTCGATGCACTTCTTGGACTCCTAAGTCAATTTCTTTCACCAGGTGTGGGAAGTTTTCGGTCACTATTTCTTCAAATAGGTTTTCATTGTCTTGCTCTCTCTCTTTTTCTGGCACCCCTATAATTCCGATGTTGGTATGCTTGAGGTTGTCCCAGAGGCCCCTTACACTATCTTCAATTTTTTGGGTTCTTTTGGATTCTTGCTTTTTCAGCTGAGTGGATTTTACCTCCTTGTATTTCAAATCCTGAACTTGGTTCTTGGGGTGCTCCAGAGCACTTTTAGGTCTTTGTATACTATTTTTTATTTCAGTCAGTGTATGCTTAATTTCTGGTTGGTCCTTTTTCATATCCTTGAGAGTCTCCTTTATATCCTTGAGGGTCTCCTTCATTTCCTTGTAGGACTCATTCATTTCCACGTTGGTCTTGATCATTTCCTTGCAAGTCTCGTTTATATCCTTGAGGGTCTTGTTCATTTCCTTGTATGACTCATTCATTTGCACGTTGGTCTTGATCATTTCCTTTGTGGTCTTGCTTATTTCCTTATAGGCCTCAACCTTTTGTTGGAGCCACTTGAAAAACCCTATAACTGTGGTTTTGAATTCCATCTCCAGTCGCTTTTTTCCCTCTATTTCTTTCACATCTCATTTCTTTCCAAGTCGCTGCATGGTGGCTGCTTCCCTGAGTTGGTCAATTAGCTTTGTGTGGTAGACTTCCTACTAGGGACAGTGGCTCAGCCTCCCCGGTTACCTGTGGTGGATATGGGTTGCACAGTCTTGCTGAAGTTAAGCTCAGTTAATCGTTGTTAGCACTTGGAGGGGTTGACCACCAGGCCAATTGTCTGTGAAGCCCAGCTGTGCTCAGGATGGATGGGTGGAGTCTCCAGGCCAAGCAGACAGCGTTAGCTCCGCCCTATGCGGCCCCGGGGACTCTGTGCCGGGGGCAATGGCCGCCAGCACCTCTGAGAGAGAGCCGCTGCCGATCTCCACCGGCTGCCGGGGAATTCAGACTTTCCCAAAATGAGTCTGCATGCGCAATGTCCTACCCAGGGTCCTAAAACAAAGCAGACTGGTGGTTTTCCGAATGAGAGACAAGTCACAGAGAGCTCTCTGCCCGGTCACTCAGCCGAGCTCTTCGCACGCGAGCTGCCTTCTCCACAAGCCGGGAGACCCGGCAGCACCCGAGCTTCCGCGTGCCCTCCCACCATCCAGTCTTCACTCCGTATGATAGTGGGTTCTCTGGACTTCACCCAGAGCTGGAGAATCAGTCCAGTGGGACGTCTTTGTCTCCCCGTTCGAGAAAACTGGCCGGTTTTCAGCTGCCCGCCCTCTCCGCAGCACGCGCTCCAAACCTCTCTCCGCAGAAATCTTTCAATGCTGTTCTCCGCCGCTCCTCTGAGTCACAGTGTCCTATCTTCACTTTTATTTGTGGAATTTTCACTCGGCCAGCTTTTTGGTGATTCTGGAAGGTGTTTGTTCTTTCGTTAAGTTGTAGTATTAAAATTGCTGAGTATGACGGCAAGATAGGTGTTCCACCTATCCCACCATCTTGGTTCTCTCTAGTTTATACTTTTCTATTTAAAAGGTATAACTTCTTTAATGGACATTACAGGTACCTTTATAGAGTGATATTTTTAAAGGCAGAAATCTGATATAGAAAATCTTTGATAATCTAAACAGTTTTGCTCAATGGAAAAAGAAAGACTTATAAATATTTGCCATAATAGCCAACACTACATTCCAACGTCTTTATTCTAATAGATCTTATGCTCTCTTTCAGAGTAAAAATATTTGCATCAGTGCCTGACATTACTTCACAGTCTTATTATAACTCCCTGAGGCATTATCTTTCCTTTGATTCTCATGTTACCAGCAATTAATTTTATTGCCAAGAACGTTTGCCTTTTTTTCTCTAAGCTGAATATGTCCGGAACAGAGTGGAGGACTGTCTGAGGCCCTCTGGGCAGAGTGCTCCTGCTCTGCAGCTACGCCAGGGCTGCATGGGCCTTGGCCAACCTCGCTGGGCCAGGCGCCAGGCGTCCCAGGCTGGGACTGGGGTCAGGAAAGTGGCGGGGAGGCTGGGAAAGTGTTTGCTGCCCCTCCCCCATGGAAGCTTTAAGAAGGGAAGGAGGGAGGGAAGAACCTTATAAAGGAGTCAACCTTATAAAAGAGGATGTGTGAGTGAGCTACAATGAAAATCAAGTATAGTGTGTACTGGGGACAGATTCTAAAAGTAGGAGTCAGAAAAGAAAGATAGATAAATGATAGTGAGTAATTAGGCAAGGAGATAGATATTAAAACAGAGGAAATAAGTAGAAAAGAATGTGGAGAGAGAAAGAGGGAGGAAAGAAATGTTTTACAGGGGAGCCAGTAAAGCTTAAAAGGAGAATGGGAAGAAGAAAGAAATGGGGGAGGGATTAAAATAGGTCTGAGGGAGGAAGTGAAGAAAAAAATAAGGTGGGGAGGACGGAAAAGGGGAGGGAGGGCTGGGGTAAAGAAAAAAGAAAGAAGGAATGTGGGGAGGAGGGAGGATAAGAGAAAGATGGGAAGAAGGATGATGGAACAGAAATAAGAGATAAGGAGGAAAGAAAAGTTTATAAATGATGAGTCAGTAGGAAAAAGTGTTATATAAAGAAGAGAGAAGAATTGTGTGACAGGGAAAAGCCAATAAGGAAGACAAATATAATTTTGTGTGAAAGGGATAAGATTTTTTTAAAAAATTAATAGCGGCGACCAGGCTGGCAGGGGAGGGGATCAAGCCAGCAGGGGAGGATCAAGCAGCAGGGTAGGGCAGTTATGGGGATCAGGCAGGCAGGGCAAGGTAGTTAGGGGGATCAGGCAGGCAGGCAAGTGAGTGGTTAGGAGCCAGAGGTCCTGGATTGTGAGAGGGTGCAGGTTAGGGTGAGGGACACCCTACTCCCAGGCATGAATTTTGTGCACCAGGCCTCTAGTGTTTATATAATGAACTAACAACTTTTTTCTTCTGAAATGAGTTTTTCACAATAACAATAACTTTGGATTTACAGTTACTGTGAATCTATTCAACTTTAAGTGTATTTTATCAAAGGTTTCAAAGAAATTTTCACAGTGTTCAATTTCATGTGTTTAAAAAATGAGATAGGGAGGGTGATGGGAAGGGATCAGTCCATGAACTTGTATACATATATGCATAATCTGTGGACACAGATAATGAATAGGATGGTAAGGGCCTTGGGGAGAAGGGGACTAGAGCGGTCTAGAAAAGGTTAATGGGGGGAAAAGGAGGACCTATGTAATACTTGCAACAATAAAGATTGAAAAACAATAACAATAAGAAAATTTAGAAATGTGAAAGCTTGCCCTGGCTGATTTGGCTCTATGGTTGGAGCATCAGCCCACAGACTGAAGGGCCACAGGTTGGATTTCGGTCAAGGGAACGTGCCTCAGCTGCAGGCTTTATCCCAAGTCCGGCTGGGCACATAAGGGAGGCAGCCAATCAATGTGCCTCTCTCTCATCAATGTTTCTCTCACTCTCTTCCCCTCCTTTACACTCTCTCTAAACATTGTGGGAAAATATCCCAGGTGAGAATTAACAACAAAATGTAAAAGCTTTACTAAAAATCTTCCTTTGTGCCACAGGGATTTAAATTAATGCTAGAATAAGAGATTGTTCTAAAGGAATATGAAAGGTACAATGGAAATTATGTATAGCATTTATTAAAATACTATTTAATTGATCCTTATATTTTAAAAGAGTTTATTTTACCCATTTATCACAAAAAATGGTTTTTTGTAATTTAATTGATAAATAGGTATAAAATGGTACCTTATCTATTCATTTTAATATTTCTTAAATATTTACCATGTGTTCAACCATGCATTAAGTTCTACGATACAAGGATCAATCAAACCTTTTTGATCCTTCTCCACTAATGAAGGTCTTCACATTCCCACATAATAAGAATGTAATCATTTGGGTTGTAAATAAAAGTAGGAATAGAAGCACACAAAAAAGGGTGTGACTAACTCTGGAGGGGAAATGACATTTGGGCCTGGTGCTGAAGAGTGATTAACAGTCATTAGGGTTGAGGGTGGAACATATCTGGAATAATTATGTGAGACTGGCTTTCATGTCATAATAACAAGCTAGAAGAGTTCCTTGTAGAGAAAGCTAAAAAGAGACAAAAGCATTTTCATGTTAGAATACTTTATAGGAAAATTACAGAGTTTAATGCTGAGAGCAAATCAGATAAAAATACTGTATTTGGTTATAGAGGGGATAAAAGAATACATGCTTTATTTCCACAAAATTCTGGAGTATTAGATCTGAAATTAGAATTCAAAGAGGCAATTATAAAGGAGAATGTATTTTTCAGGTCTGTGGAAATTATTATGAGTTATCCTTAGGAAGACATCATGAAGACATAAAGGGTAAAAACAAAATAGAAGATGTTTTAGCTAATCCATAGGTAATTGCTACATACACTCATTTTCACAAGCTCCTTAAATGAAGCCACAGATAATGGGAGCATATTTCCGGAGTTCAGAGTTTGACCTTATAAATAGTAAATATGAGTTTGCATATGTTGACAGGCCCCAGAATACCTGGATATATTTTGACATAATATTTTCATATTCTACACTAATTTGCCAATAAACACATTTCATTACTAAGTGATCACTAACATTACTCTATGATAGACTTTATAATTATAAATTTTAAGAGCTGCATATTTTGTTATGTTGATACCATTACTAAAAAGCTTTTTCTATTTTTATTGGGAATTTAATTTCTAGATTTTTTTGTTTTTACTTGGTGACATACATGTGTTTATAATATTTTGCTTCTGTTGAGCAAATATTCTGTTCTAGTGGAATAGAATATTAGAGCCCTCATGACTTCAACTACATACTCACAGATTTTCCTTCAAAACCATTTTCCCAGTTTACAATTTTATAGACTGCATTCAGTGAACCTATTTTATCACAATCCCCGTATTAAGTGACTTTTTAAAGGGTATTTTTAAAAATATGTGTTTTTACTGATTTTTAGAGAGATAGATGGAAACACCAATGAGAGAGAAACATAGCTCAGCTGCCTCCTGTATGTCCTTTATTGGGGATGGAGTCCAGAATTCTGGCAATACCCTGACCAGGAATCAAACCAGTGACCTCTTGGTTGATGCTCAATCACTGAGCTACCCTGACTGGACTGTGTATTATGTGATTTTTTAAAAAGAGTTTTTGTAATTTAATTGATAAAATAGGTATAAAAATGGTACCTTAAGATTGATTTGATTTGTGTTTATTTGAACTTTAGAAAAAATAAATATTTTTATGTGTAGCTTTAAACAAATAATATAGTATGATACTAAGAAAGAATATTACAAATTTTAGGACACAGTGACTTTTAAAGTGTTCTAAAACAAAAATATACACTCCAGAGGACACAGAACTTTTCCTTCATTAGCCAATCCTATTCTGACTTCATTCTTATCTATTAAACTTTCCTAAAAACTAGTCCTGGAAAACGCAAAAAAGTTCAAATTACCATCCTCCTGCTCCCTGCTCCACACCTATCCTGAGTAAGTATTGAAGTTATTTTTTTAAGGAAAGAAATATGAGATTTTAATTGGCCACTAGCTTCCTGTTATGCAATTTAAGGAAGGTCAGTTACCTATTTCTGTGACTCAGTCTCCCAAATAGGAATATTTTATTTTATAATTTATTTGTTTTTACCAAGCTCTCAGGGATGCTATGTAGGCAATATTTAATCCTACCTAATAAAAGAGTAATATGCAAATTGACCATCACTCCAACATATAAGATGGCTGCCCACATGTGGTCAAAGATGGCCACCACAAGACGGCCAGCTGAGGAGAGCAGTTGTGGGCAATCAGGCCAGCAGGGGAGGGCAGTTCGGGGGGACCAGGCTTGCAGGGGAGGGAAGTTGGGGCCAATCAGGCTGGCAGGGGAGGGAAGTTGGGGAACCAGGCCAGCAGGAGAGAGCAGTAAGTGGTGACCAGGCTGGCAGGGGAGGGCAGTTAGGGGTGACTGGGCCAGAAGGGGAGGACAGTTGGGAAGGACCAGGCCTGCAGGGAAGAGCAGTTAGGGGCAACCAGGGTGGCAGGGGAGGGCAGTTGGGGTGGGGAAGGACCAGGCTGACAGGGAAGGGCAGTTAGGGGTGACCAGGCCAGCAGGGTGGGGCAGTTAGGGGCGATCGGGTCAGCAGGGCAGCAGTTAGGTATCAATCAGGCTGGTAGGGAGTGGTTAGGGCGTGATCAGGATGGCAGGCAAAAGCAGTTAGGGGCAATCAGGCAGGCAGGCAGGCAAGTAGTTGAGAGCCAGCAGTCCTGGATTGTGATTGGGCCTAAATGGCCAGTTGGACATCCCTTGAGGGGTCCCAAATTGGAGAATTGCATGCTGGGCTTAGGGACACCTCTTCCCCTCGTGCATGAATTTCAAATCTAAACTCCCTAAGTGAAAATCTTGATATTATCTGTTCTTCAAATAGCATATTCTTTAGACCTGTCATTTGGTCATTTCCTCCAAAAATAAAAAGCAATAACTCTGTTCTAAGCACCATTCCATTAGTGATAGGTGGTCTTATTCCATTTTTACATCATAACAGAAGAATCTGTGGCTAGCGGGTTCTGATAATACTAGAGGCCTGGCACACAAAATTCATCCCTAGGCCTAGCCTGCGATCAGGGCCTTCTTAGCTGGCCCCAACCCCCACTGCCACCCACCCGGGGTTCCCCATTTGCCACCAGGCAATTAGAGCCTGATGGCGGGGAAAGGGAGCGAGGAGTAGTCAGTGTGTTTCATAGTGACTGGTCGAACAGTCATCCTGGTTGTTCCACCATTAGGGTCAATTTGCGTATTACCCTTTTATTATATAGGATTATTATATAGGGTAATTAAGTTTAAAACAAGATATTTTTAGCTTTCTGTTCTCGATCTTTTGTCTCATTCTTGACTACTAAAATTAAAAGTTATATTTTATTTTTAAGGTTATTTGATGATTATATTTGTCCCAATAATTTCTTTGTTTAGTTATTATCCTAAAATTAATCTTAAACTTGAAGAGATATATATAGTTGATTGAAAGACAACTTGGCATAGAAAGTTCCTATTTTATGCCGTGGTACCTTGACTTGCTTCCCAGACATGAAATACTAAAATTCATGAGCATGTTTATGAATATGCTTACTATCATGATAGGAAGTAGATGATCATAAATCACTACAACTAAGTTCAGCAGACCCACTGGTTCAAAAGTCTATCACCACCTAGATGGGAAGAATAAGTAACCCTGAGAGAGCTCTGTTACTTCTTGGATAAATGAACACATTTGGAGAACTCACCTGGCTTCTCTGATATCTAAATCTCTCCAAAACAAGAATACTCATCCACTTAAGTACCTTTTATAGTTCCTGAGACATACATTTCTTTGAGAAGTGTCAAAAATATCAAATACGTAAGTAATGCCAAGTCAGCAGGGAGAAGAAAGGTAAACCCATCTCTGGAATTTTTCTCTCACACATGAAAACCCTACTTTTGAAAATGCTCCTGAAATGATTTAGTTCTTATTTCCATAAAAACAATCTTTATGAGCTCAGCCACATTTTCAACAAATCCAAAAATAAAACCAATCTCTTCAGCTAATCATTACTAACTTAAAATTCTTCCAAAAATTTGAATATAAACACAAATTTTAAAGTAACTGCTACCATTCCATCAAGCTAAAGGGGAAAAAAAGTACAGAGTTATAGAATATATATATATATATGATGAGAAAAATGTAGGTTTATAGTTATACATGAAACAGAGTTTATTCTTATATTATTATTTATTAATTGTTATATTATTTTCCATATGAACTACTGTAAACATGCTTTTGCTCCAGCCTCTATATATAATGACAGGGCAAAATATATGATGAAGCAAAATATATAAATAAGTATAAGCTATGTCTTAGAATCATATTCACGGAATTTCAAATACGTTTTTATTATTTTTTGCAATTTTAAAGAAAATTATAACTTTATTATTGAGGTTTACTCAGTCATTACTTAAAATAAACATGGTGTCTTAAACCAATGACCTATACTAATTTAGATTATGTTATCATCTCACTATAAAGTTTACTGACTATAATTTCTCATTTGAGCAATACGTTATTCTTTTATGAGTTGGTTTCCTTTTTAGAATTTTATTTCATTTTAAGATTCACTTATCAACAAATAGAATACTTAAATATGATTTGGTTACTATAAAAACAAAGCATTAACTTTCTAAAATACCTGACTTGGGGTAGAAATAAACTAGTTGAAGCCAAGTTAACACTTTTTTTGCCTCACTGGCACAGTCCCAGCAAATTTCATTTTTCAGTGTTGTGATTAGGTTACATCCAAAAATATTTTAATATATTTTATTGATTTTTTTTACAGAGAGGAAGGGAAAGGGATAGAGAGTCAGAAACATCTATGAGAGAGAAACATCGATCAGCTGCCTCCTGCACATCCCCTCCTAGGGACGTGCCTGCAACAAAGCTAAATACCCTTGGGAATCGAACCTGGAGCCTTCATTCTGAAGGCAGATGCTCTATCCACTGAGCCAAACCAGTTAGGCCAAAGATATTTTAAATGAATGTTATTTACTGTTTCAAAACATGTGAAGAGTAAGCATGTACCCTTTTTGAGATAGATAACATATTAATAGCATGCCATTTTAAAAACATCACTTGGAAACATGAATCAATCTGAATTATTTCTTTTCTCCCTCTCTCTTCTCTCTTACACATATTCTCTCACTTCTTATGTCCTATTCATACAATACACATTCTTCCTGATGCTCTATTGCTTCTCTTAAGAACAGGTGTGAACAGAAACATCCTTTTAAATCCCCCTGGAAGCAGCCTTTCTCTCTCCTTGTGTACAGGGTTAAGAAGAGGACTGAAAAGAGTCTGAGCAGCAAAGTTTTGAAGGAGAAATGACAATAATATTGCAAAGGGGCCTTAGGTTACAGGTCACATCCTATTCTCTACAGTGTCCTTCTGTTGTCACCTAGGAAAATTTTATCTAGGCTAAGTTACAAAATCCCCCAAATAAGAAAGTCATCAGACATTGAGATTGGTGAGATTTAAACGCATTTATTTAGCACCGATTCCTTGGTGAAAACAACATATTTTTCACCACACAGTACCCTTGTGAAAATTAGGAAAAGGCAACTTTTTAAAATTTGTACATGAGTACACATACCATGTTAGGGACACCCAGGTAAACAAATGGTTTGCAGGTAGAGCTGGGCTAAATTCCAGTACCCTCCTGTCACCTCAAGCAGGCAGCCTCATACAGAGCATAATCTGAACAACTGGAAATGGAAGTCCTATTTATACAGATATTTCTTTTTAGTGCTTTGTAAATCATAAAATAAAAATAACATAATTAGAACATTTAACTAAAATTATTGCAGATAATAGGGGAGTAAGGACACTTATATAACACCTTAATCAATAAAGAAATAAAATAAAATTATTGCAGAATAGCGCTGTATCAGATTGAGAACATAATATAGCAAATACCAAATTTACTTAGTATAAAATCAGGTGAGCATAAAATAACACTTGATACAGATTCCTTGTAATATCAAAGAGCTACCAAAGAAAATCACTCTCCTTATTTATACTAGGAGAGTATCAAAGGAGAGGGACAAACTTACCACTATCTTCAACTGTAAATTGGAATATATCACTTGTGGCATTAGCCCCTTCTCTTAAAACATAGCATATTTTCATGTCATCAATGTCAGCTAGAAAATAACCAAAGAACAAGATGATTAGTCACTAGGGCAAAATTGATGACTTATGAAATACTATTGTAACTAGCCCCATCCCCTTCTTTTTCTAAGGGAAACAGTGCTATCTTATTACTGGACTTCAACTATCCCATAGAAATCTGATCCCTTATGCAGACTATAAGAATTAGGTTATAATAATAGCAAGGTGTTGCCCTCTCAATGCATTTGCTTATTCATGCACCAAAGAAGCCACTGCCTAAATATGGACTGTCAGGCTCCATGACAGGTAGAAAGAAAGATATTTGGAAGCATGACAGATTTCCTGGCACTACTGAAATCACACCCACTGTCTCCCTTTCGGACTGGCCCTAAGAGGAAAGAGGTTACCTTGCCTTCCCTCAAGCTAACTTTCTTACCACTTGTAGTTTAGCAGACTTCTGGTATTAAACAGTCCAAATTTTGAAAGAAAAATAAATCAGAACTTTTTTTAAGATCGCAAATTGAAATAACTAACATGAGAGAACATAAAATAAAAAACATCCAATATCTAAAAACTTTACTCATAGGAAAAAAAATTATTCTGTCTCAGAAATGCTCTTTCTGTTGCTTTGTACATTAGCTATCAAATTCCCTGGCATAATTTGTTTTTAATATTGACTAAAATACAATTCTTACAATTTATTCATTCATTTTACCAGTTTCTCTCCTTAATGATGTGACACAGAAAACAATAAAATTCTGTGATACTCAAAATAAACCATTATTTCATTGACTTTAAGCAGTAAGTAGTTATTTCCAAAGCTGTGTAAAATCAAGAACATACCTAAAAATTCCATCAACAATGATATGTAATATTTATTTGTCTCATGTATTCTCTATTGTTTTTCCTTCTCTTAAGAACTCTGCTAAGAGTAGGATCCAAGATGGCAGAATAGATAGAAGCTATACTCACCTCTTCCCAGGACCAAATTGGATTACAACTATTTATATAACAATCCCCTTGAATAACCAAATTCACAGTAGCTAAAGAGAAGTCTTATAACCATAAATTTAAAGAAGAAGCCACATTGACAGGTGGAAAAGGCAGAGATACAAAAAGAGCTGACCCTGCTCCCACGAGTGGTGGCTTAAGTTCTGAAGGGATATCTCAGCTGTGGAAGTTCCCCGTGAGGAGCATAGTCTAAACTCCAAACTAGGCTCTCCAGCCCAGAGCAACAGAGTCACCAACATCAGGCCATGAAAAGTAACAGGGTTTCTGCACACCAGGGAGAAACTGCTAGAGGCACAGGAATCCTCTTAAAGGGTCAATGCACAAAATGTTACTTGTAGCCATTTACCCTGGGTTCTGGTGGATGGAGGGCAGAGAGAACTAGTTACATAAGGAGTCTGGGATTTGTGGCCTTGGGAGGGACCTGTAAGGACAGCCACCAAAATCCCTGTGCTGAGTCATTCTCCCATACCATAGATGCCATCTTTTGTAAGTGGGACATTCTGCTTTGTGTGGCATCAGTCGCGGGGAAGGCAATAGCCACACACTCTGAACTTCCTCTCGCCCCACTCTGTGGATGTTACACCCTGCTGAGGAGGATAGCCAGAGGTTCTTTCAGTGACTGAGCCTAACAGGTGGACTGCAGGTGGAGGCAGGAAAGGCTAAACTCTGGGTGCCTTGGGACTTTTGGTGACCTTCCCTCAGGCCTGGTGCTGGTAAAAGCCAGCCTTGGTACATATCTTAGTCCTTACCCTGTGTACCCAGCCACAGAAGAGGCAGTCACAAACTGTGATTTGCTGTTATCTCAAAACAGGTTTCCTGAGGCCAATTACAGGCAGCATCTCACAGTTGCCTGAAACCAAGTGGCTCCCAAGAGGCCCAGAACCAACACACCTAGTGGCCAGCTTCAAACAAAAACAGAAAAGATTCCAATAAGCTTCACAAGTAGTATATCCAAAGGGAAATCTTGGCAGACACTAAACCCTACCTAGGTGAATTAAGCAATCATGGAGTCAGCATCTGTATAGCAGCTTGCACAGCATGGCTAAGGTTGAGCTTCACAGTCAGCCTGAAAGTCAATCCCAGACACAAATGGTCAATAGCAATCAATATTAAATTAAAACAGGAGGGCCTACATAACCTACAGAAGGGACATTCCCAGAGCGCCCAGCTCAGATGATATAAGAGACTGCACCACTCACTGGACCCAATAGGACACCTGCTACATCAGGGCATCCCAGAAGACTGGAAGTCAAATCAGATCTATCCAATACATAGAAACATGCACAAAGAAGCAGCCAAAATGAGGAAACTAAGAAACAGACCCAAATAAAAGAACAGAATAAATCTCCACAGAAAGAGCTAAATGAAATGGAGACAAGCAATTTATCAAATATAGAGTTCAAAGAAATGGTTGTAAAAAGGACATAGAAACAATAGTAAAGGTCAGAAATGAAGAATATTATATATGAAATGAAGAATACTAGTACACTGGGAAGAATAAATAGTTGGTTGAATAAAGCAAAGGACTGACTCAGCTATTTAGAAGACAAGAGCGAATAAATGCCCAACCAGAATACCGAAAGAAATATTTTTTTAGTATAGATTAAGAGGTCTTTTGGACAATATGAAGCATAACAATATCCACATCATAGGGGTATCAGGAAAAGAGAGAGGAATGATCAAGAACACTTGAAGATATGATGGGAAACCATAAAAATACTAGAGGAATCCACAAACAGCGAAATCTCAGACATACGCCAAAGCAGTTTCTTCGCTGATACTGCTCCTAGGGCAATGGTCGGCAAACTCATTAGTCAACAGAGACAAATATCAACAGTACACCCACTGAAATTTCTTTTGAGAGCCAAATTTTTTAAACTTAAACTTCTTCTAATAGCACTTCTTCAAATTAGACTCGCCCAGGCCATGGTATTTTGTGGAAGAGCCACACTCAAGGGGCCAAAGAGCTGCATGTGGCTCTCGAGCCACAGTTTGCTGACCATGGTCCTAGGGCAACGGAAACTAGAGAGAAAATAAACAAATTGAACTACATCAAAATTAAAAGCTTTTGTACAACAAAGGAAACCATAACAAAATAACAAGAAAGCTCACTGTATGAGAGAACATATTTGCCAATGATATCAATGATAAGGGTTTAATCTACAACATTTATAGGGAACTCATACAAATTAATGAAAGAAAGTTAAACAACCCAATCAAAAAATGGGCAACTGACCTAAACAGATACTTTTCGAAAGAAGACTGAAGGAAGGCCAAGAGATATATGAATACCTGTTCAAAGTCACTAATCATCCAAGAGATGCAAATCAAAACAACAATGCGGTACCATCTCACACCTATCAGAATGGCTATGACCAACAAATAAAAAAATGACAAGTGCTGGAGAGGATGTGGAGATAAAGGAACTCCCTTGCACTGCTGGTGGGAATGCAGACTGGTGCAGCCACTGTAGAGAACAGTATGGAGTTTCCTTAAAAAACTAAAAATGGAACTCCCATTTGACCCAGTAATCCCACTTCTAGGAATATATCCCAAGAAACTAGAAACACCAATCAGAAAGGATATATGCACTCCTGTGTTCATAGCAGCACAATTTACCATAGTTAAGATTTGGAAACAGTCTAAGTGCCCACCAGCAGATGAGTGGATTAAAAAACTGTGGTACATCTACAGAATGGAACACTATGCTGCGGTAAAAAATGTTCTTTTTTTAATAATTAATTTTTTATTTTTTAAAGTATTACAAATAGTAGTACATATGTTTCCATTTTTCCCCTCTCATTGACCTCCCCCAGCCTCCCCTAGCCCCCAGCACATGCCCTCACCTTCCCCCCACCCCAGTGTCTTGTATCCATTGGTTATGCTTATATGCATGCATACAATCCTTCAGTTGATTTCTTTCAGCCCCCAATCCCCAACCTCCTCTGCCTTCCCACTATAGTTTGACAGTCTGTTCAATGCTTCTTTGCCTCTGTATCTACTTTTTCCCCATTTCCTTTCTTTAAAACATCTTGCCTCTGCAGACTAGAAATAAACATATAATAACAAAAAATGTTGGAGTCCCAATTTCAATGTCCAACAGCTCTGAGTCCCAGTTAGTTCTTACCATTTGCAACAACTTGGATGGATCTGGAGACCATTATGCAAAGTGAAATAAGCCAGGCAGAGAAAGATAAATATCACATGATTTCTCTCATTTATGGGATACAATGAACAACATAAACTGAGTAACAAAAACAGATCCAGAGGCAGAGAAACATCGATCAGAATGTCAAATCTCAGGGAAGGTTGGGGAGGGTGGGGGTAAGGGAGTGAGATCAACCAAAGGACTTATATGCATAATATAAACCTAATCAATGGACACAGACAACAGGGGGGTAAGTGCATAAATCACAAGGGGGGTTAGGGGTAATTGGGGAATACGGACACACGTGTAATACCACAATCAATAAAGAAATTTAAAAAAAAAAGAACACTTGAAGAAATAATGACCAAATGCTTCCCTAACCTGGTAAAGGCAAAAGACACACAGTTTAGGTAGTGCAAAAGTCCCAAATAAGAAGGGCCTAAAGTGGCTCACACCAAGACACATCATAATTAAAATGTCAAAGATAAAAGACAAAGAGGGAATCTTAAAAGCTACATGAAAAAGAAAGTTACATAAAGGGAACTTCCATAAAACTGTCAGCTGATTTCTCAAAAAAAATGTTTCAAACCAGAAGGGCTGGGCATGAAATATTCAAAGTGATGAAAAGCAACAACCTACAACCAAGGCTACTATAACTAGCAAGGCTATCACTTAAAATAGTAACAATAAAGAGCCTCCCCAAGAGACAAAGTAAAGGAGTTTGTTACCACCAAACCAGTATACAAGAAATGTAAAAGGGCCATTCTTGGACACTACTTGTAGCAATATTTTTTTGATATATCTATTAGGGAAGGGGAATAAAAGAAAAATAAACAAATGGGTCTACATCAAACTAAAAAGCTTTTGCATAGCCAAAGATACCATCAATGAAATGAAAAGACAACCCACTAAATGGAAAAACATGTTTGCCAATAGATCTAGTAAGAAGTTAATATCCAAAACTTATAAAGAACTTATAAAACTCAATACCAAAAAAAACAACAAAAAAACAAAAAACAAAACCAACAATCCAATTAAAAAATGGGCAAAGGATCTGAATACTTACATCTCCAAAGAGGGCATACAGATTGGTCCTTAAACTATGAAAAGATGCTCAATGTCACTAATAATCAGAGGAATGCAAGTTCAAACCACAAGATAGCCTCTCATACCCAGAAGAATGGCTATCATCATTAAATCACCAACCAGCAAGTACAGGCAAGGATGTGGAGAACACGGGATGCTTGTGCACTGTTGGTGGGAATGAAGATTGATATAGCCACTCTGGGGAGCAGGATGGGGGTGCCTCAAGAAATTAAAAGTAGAACTGCCTTATAACCAAGCAATTCTACAACTGGCAATTTACCTGAAGAAAACCAAAACACGAATTTTAAAGAAAATATGCACCCCTGGGTTCACTGCACCATCCCATCCTATATAATAAAAGCCTAAAATGCAAATAGACCAACCAGTGGCATGACTGGCGGAATGACTGGTCGCTATCATGCACACTGACCATGAGAGGGCAGATGCGCAACCAAGGAATTGCCCCCAGCCCACAGGCCCTAGGCTAGCCAAGGTGGGTGTTAGTGGGGGCCCCCTGATCACCCTGCTGGTTGCCCCACATATAGTCCCTAACTCCCAGCTAGGCCTAGGGACCCTATCTATGCACAAATTTCATGCATTGGGCCTCTAATCCTATCTAATAAAAGAGTAATAGGCAAATTGGCTGTACCTCTGCTACACCCACAGACCACGCCCACCAGACAATCAGGAGCAAGCATGCAAATTAACCCAACCAAGATGGCTACAGCCTTGGAGCAAAAGGGAGGCATGGGTTTTTCCAATAATGGAGGAAGCCAAGCTTTGCACACATACTGGCCAGCCTAGGCCTCCACTCAAGGCTACAAAGTTTCAATTATTGAAGATAAATAAATCCCAGATACCAGGGCCTAGGCTTGGGTCGCTAGGGGGCGTGGCCAGCCTGCAAACCACCACAGGCCCCTCACCCAAGCCACCCCATGCCCCAAGGGAACTCCCACCCTGATCCAGGACACACTTCAGGGCAAACCAGCTGGCCCCCACCCATGCACCAGGCCTCTATCCTTTCTAATAAAAGAGAAATATGCAAATTGAGCATCACTCCAACACACAAGATGGCTGCCTCATGTGGTCAAAGATGAGTGCCTACATGTGGAAACAAGATGGCCATGACAAAATGGCCAGCAGGGGAGGACAGTTGGAAGGGACCAGATCTGCAGGGGAGGACAGTTAGGGGTGACCAGGCTGGCAGAGGAAGGAAGTTCTGGGCAACCAGGTCTGCAGGAAAGGGCAGCTGAGGAGGACCAAGGCCTGCAGGGGAGTGCAGTTGGGGGGAACCAGGTCTGCAGGGGAGGGCAGTTAGGGGTGACCAGGCCTGCAGGAGAGGGTAGTTAGGGGCAAACAGGCTAGCAGGGGAGCAGGTAGGCATCTATCAGACTGACAGGGGAGTGGTTAGGGGGTGATCTGGCTGGCAGACAGAAGCTGTTAGGGGCAATCAGGAAGGCAGGCAGGCAAGCAGTTGGGAGCCAGCAGTGCTGCATTGTGAAAGGGATGACCGAACGCCTGCTGGGCTGAGGGACACTCCCCCATGCATAAATTTCATGCACTGAGCCTCTAGTCGTATCTAATAAAAGAGTAATATGCAAATTGACTGTACCTCCAATCAGGCCACGCCCACAGCCATGCCCACCAGCCAATCAGGAGCAAATTATGCAAATAAGCCCCAACCAGGATGGCTGCCACCACTGAGAGTAGGAGGAAGGCTTGTGTTTCCCCAGCAACGGAGAAAGCCAAGCTTTCCACCTGCCATTGCTGGCCTAGGCCTCCACTCAATGCTGCAAAGTTTCAATTACAGAAGACATAATCCCAACAGAAATGGCAGCAGCCACAAAGCTGGAGAGAGCAGAGGCTAGGGTTGTCCAGGCGATGGAGGAAGCCAAACTTCTGCAGACCTAGCCTAGGCCTCTACTCTAGGCTACAAAGTTTCAAACAGAAATGGCTATCACCACGGAGCGAGCAGAATGCTTGGCTCTGTTCCAGGCTACAAAGTTTCAATTACAGAACATAAATTAATCCCAGATCCCAGAGCCTCCACTTGGGTCACAGGGGAGCATGGCCAGCTTGCAAACTACCATAAACCTTTTGCCCAGGCCACCCCACATCCTAAGGGAACCCCTACCCTGATCCAGGACACCCTTCAGGGCAAACCAACCAGGCCTCTATCTTATCTAATAAAAGAGTAATATACAGATTGACCATCACTCCAACACACAAGAGGGCTGCCCCCATATGGTCAAAGGCTCCTACCCGCATGTGGACAAAAAGATGGCCCAGCAGGGGACGACAGTGGGAGGTTATAGGCCTGCAAGGGAGTGCAGTTGTGGGCCATCAGGCCAGCAGGGGAAGGCAGTTGGGAGGGATCAGGCCTGCAAGGGAGGGCAGTTGGGGGCAATCAAGCCCGGGAGGAGGGCAGTTAGGGGTGACCAGGCTGCCTGAGGAGGGCAGTTGTGGGCAAACAGGCTGGCAGGGGAGCAGTTAGACATCAATTAGGCTGGCAGGTGGGTAGCATAGTAGTTGTTAGGGGGTGATCAGACTGGCAGGCAGAAGCGGTTAGAGGCAATCAGGGAGCAGGCAGGCAAGCAGTTTGGAGCCAGCAGTCCTGGATTGTGAGAAGGATGTTCAACTGCTCATTTAAAGCCCGATCCTACTTGGATCGGGCCTAAACGGGCAGTCAGACATCCCTCGAAGGGTCCCAGATTGGAGAGGGTGCAGGCTGGGCTGAGGGACACCAACCCCCACCTGTGCTCAAATTTCGTGCACCCAGCCTCTAGTTATTTATAATAGCCAAGATTTGGAAGCAGCCCAAGTGTTGATCAGTAGATGAAAAGATAAAGAAGCTATGGTACATTTACACAATGGAATACTACTTGGCTATAAAAGGCAAAGAAATTCATTCTTGTGATGACACGGATGGACCTGGAGAGCATTATGCTAAGGGGAATAAGCCAATCAGAAAAAGACAAATACCACATAATTTAACTTATATGTCGATCTAATGAACTAACAAGCAAAATAGAGACAGACTCATGGATAGTGAATAAGCTGGCACCCTTCAGGGGAGGTGGTTGGGTGGGGAAGGTGAAGAGCTTGAGCGAAAAAGAAAAACAAATGAGAAAGAACTCATGGACATGACAACAGAGTGATGGTTGCCAGGAAAGAGGGTGGATGGGTGTAGGTGGTGAACATGCAAAACAGCGTACAGATTATTTATTGTAGAATTGTGCATCTGAAACCTGTATAATTTTGTTAACCAGCGTCATCCCAATCAATTCAATTAAAACAAAAAAAGAGGTTTACTAAGTTTATGCTATCACATTCACAGGCATTATATGTAAGAAAATTATTTTACAAAGCATAGGCTCAAGTCATCTATATATATAAAAAGTCAGCATCTGGAACAACCAATGACCAGTCACTATGATGCCCACTGTGGCCAGGGAACTGGCCTGATCAGGTGGTGGGGCTGACCAGCCAACCTCCTGCAGCCCCTCCCCTGGGCCAGCCCCATTCCCAATGGACACCCACAACCCTGACCAGCCTGCAGCCCCTCTCACTGTCCAACTCCTCCCATGAATGCACCCCATCTCAATAAGGGGTGGGGCTGGATGGCCATTCTCCTGCAGCCCCTCCCCCCAGCCCACACTGCCCCAATGGGCCCCACCACCCTGATAAGCTCACAGCCGCTACCCGCAACAGCCCCACCTTGATCAGGGGCAGGGCCAAATGGCCAACCACCTTGGCTCCTCCCCCAGGTCTCTGACCCCGTCAGCACACCTCACCACATTCAAAAGTGGGCCAGCTGACCCACCACCCACAGCCCCTCCCCATGACTGGCCCCACCCCCAAACAGCCTTCCAACCCCAATTAGGGACAAGGCCCACCAGCCAATAGTGGCCCCTCCCCACAGCCAGCTCGGCCCTAATCGGGCCTCTATCAGGGCAGGCCAGCTGGCCAACCTCCTGCCTTCTCCTCCTTCTGAAAGGCCCAGTCCAGATCTGCTCTGATTGGGGCCAGGCCAGCCAGACCCTACCCTTGCACAAATTCATGCACTGGGCCTCTGGTATAAGATATTAGAATTAAGAAATTTCTCCATCAGTTGTTATAGCTCCACTTCATAGATATGAAATGTGTGTTCTATCTTGGCACACACAGTTTCTTTGTTTGTTTGTTTTTTTAATTTCTTTATTGATTAAGGTATTACACATGTGTCCTTATTCCCCCAATTACCTCTCATCTCCCATTCATGCCCCTACCTCCCTGTCTATTTATTAGGCTTATATGCATGCATATTAGTCCTTTGGTTGATCTCTCCCCTGCCAGGAGTTGTGGACAGGCAATCTGGAGGGCTGGAGACCTTGATTGCTCTGATGGGTCAGAGCTAATCACTAGATATTGATGGCTGAAGCAGTTGCCGCCACCTGTTAGTCCTAAGTAGATTCACTGATTGGCTTTTATTGGAGTTTCCTGCCTGGGGATATAGGTGTAGCTTATAATCTTAATCTTAATCTTAATAAAAGGGATGGTAAAGCCAGAGCGGGTAGTAGTCCTCTCTTGGACTCCCACCTGGCCCCCATTTCCCAAATTAATGTTTTTCTAGTCTCTTTTCCTTTGTGTGCAGCTTCTCCAGAACCCAAACCCTGAACTGGATCACTGAACCACATGGGACGTGAATAGGGGTTCCCACACTCTCCCTTACCTCCACTGTTTTGAAAAGTGTCTTGCTTACAATCAGACATCTGAATAGGGAACAATTTCATTTGGTAGTTAATAGTACCTTATTGCTAATAGAAGAACTTGGAGTTGAAACAAGTTTAAAATGTTTTGTTTACCCTTAGCATTTCATTTCTAGCTCTACTATAACCCCCCCCAATTTTTGTCCTGTATCATGTTTAGTTTTCTGCATGGCTACCTTTCCTAGAAGCTTGAAAAATTCTGGAAATTTATTTTTTCATCATAACTTCCCACAGTCCTTTGCTCGGGGACTAATATTCAGTAAAGGCTCAGAAAATTAAATTTAAAAAATGATACCTAGAGTTCTAGAGGACTACACTTGCATCTCTACCTTCCTATGTCTGACGTTTCAAAAGGATAAGAAGGGAAGCCCCCTCCACAGCTCTTTAGCTGTTCACTCTTATAACTCTTACTTTTTACAACTTTAATTTGTCAGTAAGAAATGAAGTGCACTGTCCTGACAACGTGTTCTGGCCATGTGGGGAAAAGCCTTCCCAACATTCCCATTCCTTCAATTTTATCAGAAAATCTGTAAACTCTATTATGAAAAAATACTGTTTAGTACACTCAATCTCTATATTAATGTTTGCTTAAATCATAGTACTAAGGATATAGTTTTTATTCACCAAAGTCTGGCTCCTGTTTTGGCAGCAAACCTTGCTGAAATAAATAAATAAATAAATAAATAAATACACACACACACACACACACACACACACATATATCAATACTCTCTATAATGAAGGTCACTGCAATGGAACACATGGCAAGAAAGAAGTTATTCCCCCAGGAAAGAATGTCCATGAATTCTCCCTTCCCCTTTATGTCCCTTTCCTTCCTTCTCTTGGAATAGAATTTGAGCCTCTACTTAATAACATTTACAGTGACAGCCATAATCTTAGGGAAAAAGACTTAAAATACCCACTGGTTATAAAGAAAGAAAAATTAACCATACCTTGTGTAAACTGAGTGACACTGTGGTTGCCTTTGCCCAAGTTGAGGAGATATCCATGTTGAGGGACCTCTGTAACAATAAACCTAAGAGAAAAATGCAGGCTGTCTCTGTCCTCAACTTTTAATATTTTGTTTGTGATCATGAATCCCAAGTGGCCAGTGGCCAGAGTGCGAAGTGTAGAAGCTCCTTTGTTCACTGCAATTTGGGGAACACTATTATCAACAGCTAAGACCTGGATCTTCATCACTTGTGGTCTTCTTGTTTCAAATACTGTATCAGGAAAAACATAGAACTCTGTATGGGAACCATCAGTTACTGTGAAGGAGAAGCTGTCTTCACTTGTCTCAGTGCCATCATGCCTATAGCTGATTAAGTTTTCATTTAAGTCTTGCTTGGTAAAAACCATGGTGGGCCTGGTATTGTTAAGTAGGAGTTGACCATGAGCAGGCATCTGGGTGACAGTGAATTTTAGGAGTTTATCAGGAGTATCTCTATCTTCAACAGTGAGTTCAAAGGGAGTAATCAGCTTGTTTTCACCTTCACTGACAATCAGGTTATGGATGGTGACAACTGGCTTTTTGTTGTCCACATCACTAATGGAGATACGGAATGTCCGGAAGACAGGGTTACGTCCATCAGTGACTTGAAACTCAAAACTGTCCATCTTTACCTCATCATCAGCTGTGTGTATGTAGTAGATTTTGTTTCCAGCCAGCTGAAGCTGAGAGAAAGATGTGATGGACACTCCAGGTTGATCTGTGCATTCTAAGAGACCTCTCAGGGGAGTTTTGGTGATAGTAAACACTAAGTTTTCATCAGGACTGTTCAAATCACTAGTGCTTAAGAGGTCTGTTGTGAGGATGACTTTACCACCTTCTTTCAAGGATACTCCTTTACTTATCACATCAGGGAAGACAATGTCAATGCTCCCAATAGATATATAAAAGTAGCAATCTATGAGGGTATTTGTTCCATCAGTCACATCAAATTTAATTAGGTCCCGAATGCTCTCTTGCCCAGAATGGACATATTGAATTAAGTTCCTGTCCACTTCATCCTGGGTAAAATTCATGCCCAGTGTGATATTTTCAAAGGCATGCATAGGTTTTTGTCTCTGTAATAATCCATGTTCTGGCCCATAACGAATTATAAAAACTAATGATTTGTCTTCAGAATCTAAATCAGTTGCCATTAATATTTTATTGTTCATAATTTTGGTTTCTCCAATTTCTATCTCTAATCCATTATTAATGGCCATTCTGGGAGTCTCATCATCAACAGGGATAACCATAATTAGAACCATCTTCTCCACAGAGTACTTACCATCTGTTAGTTTAATCACAAAACTATCTTCCTGGGTCTCAGAGTCATCATGCTCATAAATAATGCTGGAACTCTCTATGATCTGGTGTAAGGTAAAGCTTTTGACCAAAACTGTGCTGTTTATCAGCTGGTTCACGATGCGACCATGCGTAGGAAACTGGGTAAGAGTAAAAGTTAAGTCATCCGGGGGAATGTCAGCATCAGCAGCATTGAGGATGGGTGTATCAATCACCAGACTCATGCCTTCCATCACCATAAATTCCCTCATAAATATTTCTGGCTGTTCATCATTGATGGGAATGATTGCAATGGAGAAAAAATGTCTCTCTGAAAAGTTAATGCCATCAGAACAACGAAATATAAATCTATCTTCCACGGGTTCCACTCCTTTATGTATGCTCTGGACATAGTTAATATGATTGTGCCTGAGATCTTTCAGTGTGAAGGCACTTATGGCAATCCCTGCTCTTGTTTTTTCAGAGCCTGGTGCTGGAGAAATATTTTCAACATAACCTGAGGTAGGCTGAATAACTATAGTGCACAAGATGTCATCATTTAGGGAATCAATATCTTCAGCACTAATATGCATTGAGGTTATAACATTTTTATCACCTTCCATTACTATAAACTGTTCACCTACAGAAATTTCTGGGGCCTGGTTGTCAATAGGAAGGATGGTCACCCACAAAGTAACTCTTTGGATAGTATTGCCACTTATTCTCCATTTTTGAGACACAGGTGACAGACTCAGGTTAAAAGAGTCCTCTCTGGGCAATAGGCCTATCTCACCACTGGTATGGGCATAGACAACAGAGCCCTCCAGGATGTCCCTCTGGGTAAACTGGTCTGCTGGAACTCCATTGACCAGGATTTCTCCATACAAGGGCGGATCTTCCAAGAGGAAAGTAAACACCAAATCATCAGTGTCTTCATCGGTCCTCTTGATAACACTGGCAGTGATTTCAGTAGCTCCATTCTCTAAAACATCTAGATAGGACCCCTGAGTGCCAGCGGGAAGGCTCAGCATGGGCACCTCATCATCCACTGGCTGGACATTCACTCTCAGAGTGATGGGCACTACATGGTGTCTGTCACTGACCTCCAAGGAGCAGTTATCAGTAAGGGAGTCATCCCCACTATGGTCATAGGAAATCCGACCCTGTTTTATGTCCTCCAGATGGAAAACCCCACCTACGGGTAGTATCTGTCCAGACACCCTTATGTGACCATGTTTGGGTGCCTGTGTTAGAGTAAAAGAGATGTGGGCTACATCAGTGTCTGTATCACTCACATGCAACTCAGACTCACTCAGGATGTGGTGTCCTTTCTCCTTAGTAGTAAAGCCAGTGTTGAGGATCTCAGGTGGCTGGTTGTCCTCTGGCTGTAAGTAAAGGGTGAAGATGCCTGAAGCTACATTCCCAGCTCTGTCCTCCACCTGGAACTGGAACTGGGCCACCCGGGCAGCCACTCCCAGTTCTTGATCTGGAGGTCTGTAAGCAATTTTATGGTGATTGATCTGGGCTTGGGTAAAATGGGCCACCACAACAGAAGGGTTGTCAGTCAGGACCAAGGTTCCTAATGGGGCTGGCAAGTGGTTTTTATCTGTGTCCATTGGCGGCTGAGTCACTGTGTAATGTAGTTCTCGGTCATCTGTGTCCAGGTCAGTGTACTGCAGCCACTTCTTTCTCAGTGGTGTAAGCTTGGATTCCTGTACCACCATCCGAAGGGGACAGCCACTGGCCACCTCCGGAGGGAGGCGATCCACAGGATGAATGCGGATCACAAACTTCTGTAGCCCAGATTGATTAGGGGGGTCATGGTTATCCTGAACTCGAAATGTGAACTGATCCATCACTGGTCCAGGATTATGGGGCCCAGAGTGCTTATAGAACAGCTTCCCTTTCATTATGTCCTGCTGTTGCCACTTTGTCACTATTTTCTCATAAAATGTTCCTTGTTTCTTCCAAGGACTCCCAATAAGCTGCCCCACCTCTTGTGGAGGATGAGGTTGGCGGATAATCAGATGGCCTACAGTTGAGGGAGACTCCAGCACAAAAAGCAGCAGAGAGTCATCAGAGTCCATGTCAGTTGCACTGAGAGCAAAGGGTTGTATGGGCATTGTTTCACCCTCTGCCAGTGTCAGTCCTGTGTTGGCACTGAGGACTGGTGGCTGGTCATCCACAGGTACTAAGGTGATAGGGAATAGGAATTGCACCTGGTGCCTGTGTCCTCCATCCACCATTCGAAGCACCAGGTTGTCACTCAGTGAGCCATCTTTGTCATCATGATGGTAGACCACCTGACCGGCTATTAGCTGAGCTACTGTAAAGGCCTTAGTGACAGAGTTGCCGCTGGAGCCATCCACAAGGATGAGGTGACCATGTTGGAGCCCAGCCACCACCTCCAGCTGCACTGCCTCCAGGTCATCTTCGTCGCTGATGACCAAGTTTTGTGGTCCACTGCCTGCGGGGCCGGTGAGGGGTCGAGACTGGCCCTCATAGAGAAAGAGGCCAGTGTTGCGGGTAACCACTGGGGCCAGAGTATTCATGGGCTTCACCACCACCATGAAGGCAAAGGGATCTGAGGCTGCTCCTTCTGGGTCTACTACCTCCAGCTCAAATTCAAAGGGACGCTCCTGGTCAGAGTCTTCAGAGGGTGGCTGGTAGGCGATCTTCAGGAGGCGCAGGTCTCTCTGAGTAAAGGAGGAGAGTGGCAGGTTGCGGTCATCAGTGCTTACGAGGTAGCCCTGGCCAGGCTGGAATGGGGAGGTGAGGTTGAAGATCAACAAGTCAGGGGTGGATTCAGCATCCTCGGCTGCCAACATGTCTGGGGTCAGGGCGGTCAGCACAAACTGGTCCACCTCCATCATCATCATGGCCACAAAACTGGGCTTGGGGGCAGTGTTCTCAACCCCTCCTCGAATTCTCACCAGCACCTGGAAGTGCTCGCGTTTCAAAGCGGGGCTGCCCACAGGAGCCCCGCGCCTGTGCAGCTCCACCACCATGGGCACCCAGTCTCTGTTTGGTGAACCGCTGGCGGCTGTGTGGCGGTAGCACACTCCTAGCTCCTGGAAAGCTTTGCAGTCCATCAGGAGAGGCTCCCGGGTCTCCCCCTGGCTGGCTAGTCCTGGGGCGGGCGGGTAGTGCAGGAGTTCCCCGTAGCGGGGCAGCGAGCTCACGCCGGACAGGACGCCCACACGACACTCCTCGGTCTCGGCCTGGTAGGTGAACTCCAGGCTCTGCCCGTCAAGAGCATTGCTGGTCCCCAGCAGCTCCTCCACGACCAGAGGCAGGTTCCGGGTCACAACTTCCAGCTGAGTGAAGACCACGACCACCTCCAGCACCAAGGGAAGCACCGCGGTCCCGCCCGGGGCGTCGTAGCGCAGGCGCAGCGGGACGCGGTCGCGGGAGGGGCTGCGCGCGCCCAGGTGAGAGTAGCTCACCTCTCCAGCACCGAAGGCGCAGGGGAAGCGCTTGGGGTGCAGGCGGCCGGGCCGCTGGGCCAGGGCGTCGTTGTCCAGGACGGTCACCGCGCAATGGTCCCCCGGCTGCACCTGCAGCACCAGGTCCCGCAGTGGATCCAGCCAGACCTTACGGCCAAAAGGCACCCGGAGTCCGCGGTTCGCCAAGACTATAGCCTCCTCGGCTGGGAACCCTGACACCCCCGGGAGATCCGAGAACAGCAGCGCCCGGCGGGGGGCGTCGGGCTGTGCCTGGGTGCAGCTTACCAGCGGCAGGAGCGGCAGGAGCGGCAGCAGCAGCAGCAGACTCCGCGGCGGAGCCCGAGGCATTGGTTGGAAGCTGGCGGCGCTGGCTACCCGGCGTGCGTGGGGGGCTGTCCTGGGGGCCCGGGGTAAGTGCATGGCCCCAGAGTTAGTGCTCGAACAGGAAGTCCGAGAGCGCGTGGTCTCTGGGCAGGGAGCGACAGCCCCCCAGACAGTGCCGGGAGCTCGGCGCCGCGCGCGGGTCCTGCTGCAGCCGAGGCTGGCGAGGAGGAGGGGAGTCGCCGGGCGCGCCGGGCCGGGAGCTGCCGCGGGGGCGTCCAAGTCCTCCAGCCCCTCGCGGCTCGGTCGCGGGAACCGAGTCTCTGCCCTCCCCCGTTCCTGGTCCCAGGACCTAGCTTGAGCTTTAAGGGAAATCCCTCCCCTCGCACCCCCTCGTTCCAGTCCTTCTTGTAGGCCAATCCTAGGTCCCGGAGGAGGCCCAGGGTCTGGGTTGGACGGTGATTTCTGCCAATCAGTTCCGGGGACGGGGCGGGCAGAGCGCAGGGTGGGCAGAGGGAGACGATTCTACAAGTTGTCTTGCAAGTGCAGGACTTGGCGCTGCCGGCCGGGCCTCCCGCTCTCCGGTGGGGCAGCCGAGCGCAACTCTGGCCGCTGCCCTTGGGCTGGATTCACTTCTTCCGGTACCTGCGGCCCAGGATTACCCACGTTCGCTCCCATCCCCCAAATTAAATGGAATCCCGCGCAGGGAGGGTTATGTCTCACGGAAACTTGCAAACCCGTGAGAAAAGTTATAGCAATGCCGCTTGAATTTGAATCAAAACCCAGGATGGCTTGCAGTTTGGGGGTGAGGGGTGAGGTGGGGGTGGGGATCTGAAGCACATTTGCAAAAGAAGACCGGCTGAAACTAAAGGCCAATCGCTAGAATTAGTGGAGCTCCCTCTGCCCCCGCCCCGTCCTCCCTTTCCCCCCACTTCTGTCTCCTCATAAATGAAAATAAACATAGTCCTCAGGTTGGTGAGTTTAATAAGTCTCTCCTTTGAAAACAAAGTTCACAGAGTAAAAGTAAAAAAGGACGTTTAGAATGCGTGTGAAACACAGTTTGATCAGAATTTGGAGACTGTAACTCAAGTGTAAATTTTAGGGACTGTCGCCCCGAGCTCTTCTGCAGCCATAGCTGTTGTAACTGTCATCAGAGAGGGCCCAGCTGTCGACACAGCAGTTACACCCAGTGCAAACTGAATCCACTTGTCAGCCTCACGTTTCTTTGCCTGCCAAGGGAACTGATAAATATCCCAAGGGTAAACTAAAATAGGTTAGCTTTCATTCAATTAGCCAGTTTTGAAATCAGAGCTTGGCTCTAACTGCCCCCTTGTGTATGTCTGGTTTTAGATGGGTGTAGATTCCCTTACTGGGAAGTTTTCTAACTACCCTCCACTTTGCCCATTCCTCACAATGAAAACCCAACCATTTTCAGGTCAGTTCCTTGAGCAGTCTTGCTTATACTAACCAAAATGTTTCATTTCCAATAATGTTCCTTTCTCTTCAATAATAATAATCAGATTATTAATTGGAATATAGAATTGGAATGATGGTCATTCTGCCCTTTTCTTGCTTAAAGATATTTTACACTGGGAAGGAAAGCAGTATAAAAAAACTGTTATGCCCTTTTAAATTTCAGTCTACGTTGAACATATAGGGTGCATATGTGAGCATATTTCAATAAGAAGCATTTATGTTTTCAACCCTTTTGTGACTTTAGCCTGAGTTCCTCCAATCTGGGATTTGGATCACCTCCAGACACACTGAGTGCTATTTTCCAGGCCACAGCACAATCTTTGTATGTCACTATTGCTGGAAGGTGTCAGATTCTGCTCCAGGAAGCCCACTCACTGGGCAGTGTGTGTCCCTAAGGTCAAGAGATAGAAAGTTCTGAAACCTTTCAGAGAGAGAGAGAGAGAGAGAGAGAGAGAGAGAGAGAGAGAGAGAAAAGAAGCACTCATCCAAACAAATAACATTTAGCTCATTAAATCAATACTGTTTATTCTCCACATTTTATACTTTTGGGAAGCTATTAACTGAAAGATGAGACAGAGGCCGAAAACCAGGACCACAGTTTTATTAGAGGAGAAGGACCCCTGCCGGGCTGCCTCGAAAGAGGACAGAGCAGCAACCCCTGCAGAGGGAACACGCCTTTGGAGGGAGGATGGGAAAGGATGGGGCTTCGGGTACTCGGCACACACTGATTGGTGGCTTCATATAAGGCACATGATTAGGCACTTAGGTACTTAGGAATCAAGAGCTTATGGATTTTGGCAGGTGCTGATTGGTGGTTCGATGTATAGTCCGTATAAGGTGCCTGGTTACATCATAGTCCATTCATCAGTTGGGGGAAGGGAGGATCTATTATTAACTTCTCTTACAATTGATGAATACATTTCAAAATTTAGTACAAAATGAACATAGAAAGTTTGTGGCCAGTATTTTCAACATACAAGAAAATACCATCTAATTGTTAACCAATTTTCAATTTGCTTTGGCATTATTTTTTTTACTTATGCTTCTTTATTATTGCATAAAGAATTCAGATTTCAGTGATAAGGAAAAGGCTATTGTTTCCTTTTCATCAATTAGACAAGTAGGAAGATGCTAAGTGAAATGGAATAGCAATCTCACAGTATGGTTGTTTATATACCACTAGAGGCCCGGTGCATGAAATTCCTGCATGGAGGCAGGGGTGTCCCTCAATCCAGGCTGCAAACTTTCCAATCTGGAACCCCTCGAGGGGTGTCCAACTGCCTGGTAGGATCGGGCCTAAACGGGCAGTCGACACAATCCAGGACTACTGGCTACCAACAGCTCACCTGCCTACCTTCCTGATTGCCACTAATCACTTATGCTTGCCAGCCTGATTACTCCCTAAACACTCCCCTGCCAGCCTGCTTGATGCTTAACTGCTCCCCTGCTAGCCTGATTGCCCCTAACTGCCCTCCCCTACAGGTCTGGTACCCCCCAACTGCTCTCCCCTGCAGGCCTGTGTCCGCCCCCACCCCAGCTGCCCTCCCCTGCAGGTCTGGTCACCCCTAACTGCCTTCCCCTGCAGGCTTGATTCCCCCAACTGCCCTTCCTTGCAGGCCTGGCCCCTTCCAACTGCCCTCCCCTGCTGGCCATCTTATGTCCACATGGGGACAGGATTTTTGACCACATGAGGGAAGCCATCTTCTGTGTTGGAGTGATGGTCAATCTGCATATTATCTTTTATTAGATAGAATAGAGGCCTGGTGCATGGGTGGGGGCCAGCTGGTTTGCCATGAAGGGTGTCCTGGATCAGGGAGGGGGGGTTCTCTTGGGGCATGCGGTGGCCTAGGTGAGGGGCCTGTAGTGGTTTTCAGGCTGGCCACATACCCCGGTGATCCAAGTGGAGGCCCTGGTATCTGGGATTTATTTATCTCCTATAATTGAAATTTTGTAGCCTGGAGCAGAGCCAAGTCTCCTGCTCACTCTGGCAGCAGCCATTTCTGTTGGGATTTATTTATCTTCTGTAATTAAAACTTTGTAGCCTTAAGCAGGGGCCAAGGCAGGACAGGCCTGTGGAAAGCTTGGCTTCCTCCATCACTGGTGGCAACTCTAGCCTCCTGCTCTCTCCAGCTCCGTGGCTGCTGCCATTTTTGTTGGGGTTTATTTAACTTCTGTAATTAATACTTTGTAGCTTTGAGTTGAGGCCTGGACTGGCCTGGGTGTGCAGAAAGGTTGGCTTCCTCCATCACCGGGGAAACCCAAGCCTTCTTCCTGCTCTGTCCCTGGCTGCAGCCATCTTGGTTGGGGTTAATTTATATACTCGCTCCTGATTGGCTGGTGGGCGTGTCTGGTGGGTGTGGCTTGTGGGTGTGGCGGGGGTATGATCAGTTTGCATATTACTCTTTTATTAGATAGGCTATTTCAAATTCTAGTTATGTGCTTTGATTTAAAAATGTCAAATGAAAATAAAAGTGGGCCTTATTTAGGCCTTGTAATTCTGGGTATGTTCTGAGCAGAAGCAGGCAAACAAACCAACCTTTAATGCTTCCCAAGTGGCTCCAGAGTTTTCTTTTCTTTTAAAGTCTAACTCTGTTTCACTTTCAAGCAGTGACAAACAAGATCAGCATTTGAAGTATGGTAGTATGTCTGAATGGCAGAGTTTAGTATTTTATTTCATGGTAAAAAAAAATATATTTTTAAAGAATTAATAGACTACATTTTTTAAACTTGAATTAGCCTGCCTTAATTGAAGTGATAGAGTGAACTTTTGGACTTATTATTGCGGGGGTGGGGGGTGGACTAAACGTTTTCATTCTTTTTTTATTAACATAGACGGTAATCCCTACTATTATTTACTTAAATATATGTTGAATTATGATTATTGATAAAATATCAAAATATTGAATTCTCCTCTAAAGGAGATATTATTGATGATGATGAGCTTTCTTTTGGATAAATACACCAGTGTTAAAATTTTCTATACTTAAATTAGCAAGGAAATATTATTTTACAGATAACAGTCTCAATATCATAAGAGGTAAAATAAATTGACAAACTTGTAATTTTTGAAAAGTCTCAGCTTAAATCTTCAGTTTTCACATTCTTAAGTATATTCACACTTCCTGAATAAAATCTGGGCAAAATATCCTTTCAAATGAATTCTTAAATTTGTTTAGCATATGATAAACATACTAAAATGTCTCCTTAAATCAACTTAAAGCAAAACTTTTAACTTAAAACTTGAATGATTTGTGATCTAAGGTTTTGCACCAGAAGTTTTGTTTCCTAAAATAAATGAAGAATGCAATTAATTTATGGTGCAGGCAAGACATTCAGTTAGAAACTGGATGGGAGGTGTGGGACTCTACATTCAGACTGGAACTAAAGATACATCTGGTTAAATTTTGAATATTACAGTGTCATTACAGAATTTCACTTTCATTTCTTCTCTCTTTTAGAATTTATTGATTAAGGTGTTACATAGGTGTCCTTATTCCTCCATTATCCCCTCCCCCTCTTTCCCCCACTCATGCCCTCACCCGCCTGTTGTCTGTGTCCATTGGTTAGGCTTATATACAAGCATACTAGTCCTTTGGTTGATCTCTCCCTGTAACCCCCACCCTCCCCAACCTTTCTCTGAGGTTTGATGGTCTGATCAGTGTTTGTCTCTGGATCTGTTTTTGTTCATCAGTTTGTATTGTTCATTATATTGCATAAATAAATGAAATCATGTGATATTTATCTTTCTCTGACTGGTTAATTTCACTTAGTATAATGCTCTCCAGGCTGTTGCAAATAGTAAGAACTCCTTTTTTACTGCAGTATAATATTCCATTGTGTAGATGTACCACCGTTTTTTAATCCACTCATCTGCTGCTGGGCACTTAGGCTGTTTCCAAATCTTAGCTATTGTAAACTGTGCTGCTATGAACATAGGGTGCACATATCCTTTCTAATTCGCGTTTCTAGTTTCTTGGGATATATTCCTAGAAATGGGATCACTGGGTCAAATGGGAGCTCCATTTTTAGCTTTTTGAGGGAACTCCATACTATTCTTCACAGAGGCTGCACCAGTCTGCATTCCCACCAGCAGTACACGAATGTTTCTTTTTCTCCGCATCCATGCTAACACTTGTCTGTTGATATTAGCCATTCTGACAGGTGTGAGATGATACCTCATTGTTGTTTTGACTTGCATCTCTCAGATGATTAGAGACTTTAGCAAGTTTTCATATGCCTCTTGGCCTTCCTTCTGTCTTCTTTTGAAAAGTATCTATGTAGATCCATTGCCCATTTTTTTATTGGGTTGTTTATCTTTCTTTTGTTAAGTTGTATGAGTTGCCTATAAATGTTAGAGATTAAACCCTTATCGGTGATAATATTTGCATATACGTTCACTCATGCAGTGACCTTTCTTGTTTTGTTGATGGTTTCTTTTGCTGTGTAAAAGCTTTTTATTTTGATGTAGTCCCATTTGTTTATTTTCTCTAGTTTCCTTTGCCCTAAGAGCAGTAACAGTGAAGAAATTGATGCAGCATATGTCTGAGATTTCTCTGCTTGTGGATTCCTCCAAAATTTTTATGGTTTCCCATCTTATGTTTAAGTTCTTGATCCATTTTGAGTTTATTTTTGTGTATGGTGTAAGTCGGTGCTCTAGTTTCATTTTTTTTTCATGTATCTGTCCAATTTTCCCAACATCATTTATTGAAGAGACTGTCTTGACTCCATTGTTTGTTCATGCCTCCTTTGTCGAATATTAATTGAGCATAGTGACTTGGGTAGATTTCTGGATTCTCTATTCTATTCCATTGATCTATATGTCTGTTCTTGTGCCAGTACAAAGCTGTTTTGAGACAGTGGCTTTGTAATACAGTTTGATATCTGGTATTGAGATTCCTTCTACTTTGTTTTTCTTTCTCAGGAGTGCTGCAGCTATTCGGGTCTTTTTTCACTCCAGATGAATTTTTGGAAAGTTTGTTCTAGGTCTGTGAAATATGCCATTGGTATTTTAATGGGGAGTGCATTGAATGTATGGGTTGCTTTGGGTGGTATGGACATTTTAATGATGCTGATTCAACCAATCCATAAAAACGGTATGTTGTTCCATCAGTTTATCTTTTTTTTTTTTCAGTGTCCTGTAGTTTTCTGTGTATAGGTCTTTTACCTCTTAAGTTTATTCCTAGGTATCTTAATTTTTTTTGGTGCGATTTAACAAGAGCCCCTTCTTTTAAAAGGTAGCCAAAGAAATGTTTTGGGAACAGTCATACTTATTCTTTCTAATGCCTCAAGATTCTGCATGTTAACATCTGTCTGGCCGTGTATATTTGACTTTCAGTGTGGGTAGATGTTTTTTGTAAAAATATAAAGTTAAGCTACTCTTAACTAGAAAAAAAGTATACATGGTTTACTTTCCATTATCTGCAGTCAACTATGGTCTGAAAACATTAAATGGAAAATTCCAGATATAAACAGTTCATAAGTTTTAGATTGTATGCTATTCTGAGTAGCATGATGACATCTCATACCATTCTTGGATGGGATGTGAATCATCCCTTTGTCTGACAAGAGGGAGAAAAAAAGAGGAGGAAGGAGAGAGAGAGGCCATATTCAATAACTTTTATTATGGTGTGGTATTATGATGGTTCTATTTTATTATTAGTTATTATTGTTAAACTCTTACTATGCCTAATACCTAATTTATAAATTAAAGTTTATTATAGGTATTATAGATATGTATGATTAGGACCAAATATAGTAAATACTATGGAGTTTTTACTGTTGACTATTTCAGGCATCCACTGTGGATCTTGGAATGTATCCCCTGTAAATAAGGGCAGACTTTTATCTAGAAACATATTATTTTCATATGTATATTGATATAGGCATATGATATTACCGAAGATTATGTGTTTTGCTTTAGGCTATTATGGAATATCTGACTCTAACTGCTTACTGTTTGTGTTCACCAGAGCTTGTAGCCTACTGTAGGGAATCTGACCAGAGTACACCGGATGTTAAAGGGTTAAAGGCCCATTTGCCACATGCATGTGCAAAGGGAATGACACAGCAATTTCCCTGTACACACTGCATAGGCACACCTTTATAGTACGTAACTAGTTCATATAACACTGATGTCATTATTTGACAAGAAGCCTCTTTTGCCTGAGTTACCATAAAATGTGCTACTGAACAGCCAGTGGCAGGCTGCTTTGGCTGGCTGCTGTGTATGCAATGGCTCTTTGTCTACAATAAAGCATGTTTCATGCACTGCAGTGGTTCATGTCTTCTTCCAAGTCCCAGTATCCAAAGAGGTCCCATCCCTAGCAGAGGGGCTCGAACCCAACACCTGCAATACTCACAGTATTATTGTGTTCCCAGATATGCTTCTGTGGGTCCTTAAAAATAATGTCTTAGTTGCTAAATCTGTTGTGTTGGCCCATGGCTGTGGGAAATATATTGAAGGAATAATAGAAATACCTGTGTACATATATAATATATAAACATATATAGTATGTGACATAAACTATTAAATGTTTATAAAGTAAATATTATTTTATATAGTATTAATATTATGTCATTTAGAGATAATATTATATAGGGGAAAACTAGGCTATTATAATAAATAATTAATGCCTCCAAATAAAAATATTATGACTATGGTTTCTTCCTTTTTTACACAGTGAAAGACTTTTGGGAGGTAAAATTCCATCTAAATTTATTATAGTTGTGTTTTTTCTGATTCATATTTTTATTGTTAACGTTATTACTAATGTCCACCATTACCCACTTTGTATACCTCGACTAGCACCATCATGGCCTTCACCATACTGTTGTCTGAGTCTATGGATTATGCATATATGTTTTTGGCTAACCTCTTTACATCCTTTTATGAAGTCCCTACCAACACTCACCCCTCTGAGATCTGCCAATCTGTTCTCTGAATTCATGACAATGAATCTATTTTGTTCATTCATTTATTTTGTTCATTAGATCCCACATGTAAGTCTCTATCTTACTGGTTTATGTCATATTGCACAATAATCTCCACTTCCATTCTGTTGTAAAGGGAAAGAGATCCTTATTTTCATTTGTACAGCCACATAATATTCCATGCTGTTAATGTACCACAGCTTGTTTGTCCACTTATCTACTGATGAGCACTGGAGCTATTTTCAGAACTTGGATATTATAAATAATGTGATAGGAACATAGGGGTGGAAATGTTCTTTCTGACTGGTGTTTTGGGATTTATAAAATATATTCCCAGAAGTAGAGTTGTTGGATCAAAAGGCAATTCTGTTTTTAATTCTCTAAGGAAACCCCATAATGTTTTCCATAGCCGCTGCGCCAGTGTGTATTCTCTTCAGCAGTGCACACGTGTTCCCTTTTCTCCACATCCGCCATAGCACTTGTTGATTGATTGATTTGATGGTTGCCATTCTGCCAGGGGTGAGGTAATATCTCATTGAACTTTCAATTTGCATCTTTCTTATAATTACTCATGCTGAGCATTATTTTATATATTTACTAGTGGCACATTGAATGAAATTCATGCATGGGGGAGGGGGTGTTCCTCAGCCTGGCCTGTACCCTCTCCAATCTGGGACCTCTCCAAGGATGTCCTACTGCCAGTTTACAGGGAGCAGGTCTAAACCAGCATTCGGACATCCCTCTAGGATTGCTGGTTCCTAACCATTCACCTGCTTGCCTGCCTGCCTGATGGCTCCTAACCACTCTGCCTGCCAGCCTGCTCACCCCCAAAATGCCCTCCCAGCAGCCTGATCACCCCCAACTGCCCCCATGCCAGTGTGCTCACCCCAAACTGCCTCCCCTGCCAGCCTTCTCACCCACAACTGCCCCCTGCTGGCCTGCTCACTCCAAACTGCCCCCTTGCTGTCCTGATCACCTCCAACTGACCCCCACTGATGGCCTGCTTGCCCCCAACTGGTCCCTGCTGCTCGTCTGCTTATCCCCAATGTCCCCACCCCCCAGCAGCCTAATCATCCACAACTGCCCTCCCCTCTTGGCCTCTAACGGCCTCTACCTCGGCCCCACCACCATGACTTTGTCCAGAAGAATGTCCGGAAGGTCTCCTGGAAGGTCTTCCAGTCTAATTAGCATATTACTCTTTTATTAATATAGAGAGAGTCCTGGTGCATAGGTGGGGCCTGCTGATTTGCCCTGAATTGTGTCCCAGATAAGGGTGGGGGCTCCCTTGGGGCATGGGGAAGGGTGGGTGAGGGGCCTATGGTGGTTTGCAGGCAGGCCATGCCCCCATGGGGTGAAGGTCCCTGCTGGGCGTGTGTGGCCAGCCTGGATGAGGGGCTGAGGGCTGTTTTCAAGCTGACCACACCCCCTTTAGGGTGGGAGTCCCTGCTGGGGTGCCTGGCCAGCCTGGGTGTGGGGCTGATGGCTGTTTCAAGCTGGCCAAGCCCCCCAGCAAGGACCCTCACCTCATGGGGGTGTGGCCAGCCTGGGTGAGAGGCTGATGGCTGTTTTCAGGCTGGATGCACCCCCTTCAGGGTGGGGGTCCCCACTGGGGTGCCTGGCCAGACTGGGTGAGGGGCTGATGGCTGTTTGCAGTCTGGCCAAGCCCCCCAGCAAGGACCTCACCCCATGGGAGTGTGGCCAGCTTGGGTGAGCAGCTGAGGGGTGTTTTCAGACTGGCCATGCCCTTTGGTAATTTAGGCTCTCAGCCCCTCTTTTTTTTTTTTTCTTTTTTTTTCTAGCGCCTCCTTGAGCTGAGGCCAGGGCCAGCTGGAAGCATGTATCTCGGATTTATTTATCTTCTATAATTGAAACTTTGTAGCTCTAAGCGGTGGCCAGGGTAATCCAAGCCTCCTGCTCACTCTAGCTCAGTGGCAGCAGCCATCTTGGTTGGGTTAATTTGCATATTCACTCCATATTGGCTGGTGGGCCTGGCTTGTGAGTGTGGAGGAGGTATGATCAATTTGCATGTTTCTCTTTTATTAGATAGGATTGGCCATCTATGTGTCCTCTTAGAAGAAGTCCCCATTCAACTCCTTTTCCCATTTTTCAATTGGATTATTTGTCTTGCTTGTGTTGAGCTGTATAATTTCTTTATATATTTTGGAGATTAATCCTTTATCAGATGTATCATTGAAGAATACCTTCTACCATAGAATGGTTTCTTTTTTCATTTTGTAAATGGTTTCTTTTGCTTTGCAAAAGCTTTTTAGGTTGATGTAGTCCCAGTTGTGTGTGTGTGTGTGTGTGTGTGTGTGTGTGTGTGTGTGTGTGTGTTTGTTGTTATTAACCTTTCCTAAAGAGATATATTGGCAACAAATTTGCTACACAAGATGTCTACTATGTTTTCTTCCAGGGTTTTATGGTTTTGTGGTTTTTTATGGTTTTATGGTTTTTAAGTCCGTTATTCATTTTGAGTTTATTCTTGTGTATGGTATAAGTTGGTAGTCTAATTTCATTTTTTTTGCATGTATCTGTCCAATTTTCCCAACACCATTTATTAAAGAGACTGTCTTGACTCCATTGTATACTCTTGCATCCTTTATCAAATATTAATTGAGTGTGATGGCTTGGGTCAATTTCTAGGGTCTCTTCCACTAGGAGGGTTTGACCTCCAGGCCAATTAGCTGTGTGGGTCAGCTGTGCTCAGGTTGGATGGGCAGAGTCTCTGGGCTGAGCAGGGAGGCTTGATTTCCATCACCTCCACCCTATGAAGCACCTGGGTCTTGGTGCCGGGTGGTAATGGCTACAAACATCTCTGAGAGAAAGCTGCTGCTGAGCTCTATCCACTGCCGGACAATTCAGCGTCTCCCCAAAGTCTCACCCAGGGTCATAAAACAATGCAGTCTGTTGGTTTCCCGAATGAGAGAGTAAGTCACGAGTCCTCTCTGAGAAGTAGCACAGCTCTGCTGTTCCCAACTTTATGCACACTCTCCACAAGCTCACCCCCTCCACAAACTTGCAGACCCTTGCAGTGCCTGAGTTTCAGCATGCTTCTCTACTGTCCAGTTTCACCTCGTATGATTGTGGGTTCCCCGGACTTTGCCCGGAACTGGGGAATGAGTGCAGTAGGACGCCTTTGTCTCTCCTGTTCGAGAAAACTGGCCAGGTTTGCAGCCACCCACCCTATCCACTGGTGCGAGCGCACAGGCTCCAAACCTCTGACTCCACACGTACCTTCAATGTATCTTCAACACTGCGCTCCGCTGCTCCTCTGAGTCACAGTGTCCTAACTTTACTTTGATTTGTGGAATTTTCACTCAGCCAGTTTTCTGGTGATTCTGGATGAAGTTTGATCTGTCATTAAGATGTAGTTTTGAAATTGCTGTGTGGGGCAGCAAGATAGGTGTTTACCTATGCTGTCATCTTGGTTCTCCCTTCCCCTTTTTATTAATGAGGGCTTTTGGAAATTTTATATTGCAGTCTTGGTAATATTAAATTTTAATTTTTGCACATAAATATGACTGCTTTAGGGTCTTTGGATGTTAGGCAATTTTACAATGAGATGAACTACTAATAAAAATTTTAGTTAATATTTTAGGAACAGCTTTTTGTCCAGTACACTTAAATTTTCTTGAGTATTAACTTGTTTTACTTGACCAATTTAAATTAATCTGAAAACTTGATTACTATTTTACTGTCAAATTTAATACTCAAGCAAAAATCTTAATTTATCCTGTAAATATTAGTGGAAAGGATTATTTGCATTCCATCTCACACTGGTCAGAATGGCTTTCATCAACAAATCAACAAATGACAAGTGTTAGAGAGGATGAGGAGAAAAAGGAACTTTCATGCACTACTGGTGGGATTGTAGACTGGTGCAGCCACTGTGGAGAACAGTATGGAGTTTCCTCAAAAAACTAAAAATGGAGCTCCCATTTGACCCAGTGATCCCATTTCTAGGCATATATCCCAAGAAGCTAGAAACATGAATTAGAAAGGATATATGTATCCCTATGTTCATAGCAGCACAATTTACCACAGCTAAGATTTGGAAACAGCCTAAGTGCCCATCAGCAGATGAGTGGATTAAAAAACTATGGTACATCTACACAATGGAATACTACGCCATAGAAAAAAAAGAAGGAGCTCCTACCATTTGTAACAACATGGATGGAGCTGGAGAGCATTATGCTAAGTGTAATTAACCAGGCAGAGAAAGATAAGTATCACATGATCTCACTCATTTGAGGAATATAATAAATGACATAGACTGATGAACAAGAACGGATCCAGAGACTGAGAAAAGTTCATCAGAATGTCAAACCTCAGGGTAAGTGGGAGGTGGCGGGAGTAAGGAGGAAAGTCAATATATTTGACCTCTTGGACTAAGGTAAGTAATTTGTGTTTTTACATCTCTGACAAAGTTCATATAAAGTTATTAAAATAATTGGCAGCTGGTTTGAGATTGAATTGACATGGCCTAGAGCTTGTCATCTCCTATGGACACCAGTCCTTAGGCTAGGTCCTCCTTAACCTCCCGTGACACCATAATACACTTACATGATATTATTCTACAATGTCATTATAATTTTTATATTTGACAACAGCATATTGTACAATTATCCCAAAGAAACTTACAAACTCCTTCTTTGAATGTTTGGCAGCAACTAAAAAAAATGCTAGGAAAATAATTAATCCCTTTCAGAAGGAATTAAGGCACTGGGACGGCACTCAAGCATTCTATATTGGCCCCTCTTGCCCTTTTTGCCAAGAGGGACCCTCTTCTCACAATCTAAGTGCACACAGCTGATGCCTGAGCTTTCAGTTCAAGCTGTGGCTGAAGCCTCTGGGCAGCTGGCACCATGGATCTGTCTCTCGCCCAATGGTGTGAGCTGGGCCCTCTCTGGAGAAGAAACCTGGGTCCCCCGAGATATGTGATCAGTGCTAGGACCCCACCAGCAGGGGAGGGGATTTCAAGGCAGGTACTCAGCATAAAGGCCACGGGGGCATAGACTACAAAGGAGACAAACTGAACCTCACATCAGCCTGCTTGGCCCCGGAGGATGGCTGGTTAGCCAGAGACGGGTAAGATTCCTCAGGGAAGGAACAACCTAAGACAGGCACAGTCACAGAGGGGCCAACAGGAGAGAACTAAAAGGTCAACAGAGTTGGGGCACAGACCCTCACCCACTAACCTTACAGGGGCCTGAACTTTCACCCTTCCTGAGGGAGGTCTCCTGCCCCCATGGCTGTTTCTCCTCCCACGCACAGCTCAGATCAGGACCCAGCTTACAGACAGATACTTGGCCAGCAACAGCTGTCCTATATCTACATTCAGTCTAGCACCAGGAATGCTCAGGGCCTACTGAAGAACGCAAATAATCCTTTTTTTTTTTTTTTTTTTTTTGAGGTAGGCCTCTAGTGCTATGAAGTTCCTTCTCAGTACTGCTTTTACTGTGTCCCAGAGATTTTGAGTTATTGTGTGTTCATTTGTTTCCAGGAAGTTTTTTTCATTTCTTCCTTGATCTCATTGGTAATCCATTCATTGTTGTATAACCTGCTATTTAGCCTCCATGAGTTTGAATGTTTTTGGGTGTTTTTACTGTAGTTGATTGTTAATTTTATTCCACTGTGATTTGAGAAGATGCTTGATATGATTTCAATCTTCTTAAACTTGTAGAGCCTTGTTTTATGCCCTAACATGCGATCTGTCTTTTTGAATGAGCAATGTGCACTTGAAAATAATGTATATTCTGCAACTTTGGGGTAAAATATTCTATAAATTTCATTTAAATCCATCTGATCCAATGTGTCATTTAGAGTCACTGTTTCATTGTTACTATTTTGTCTGAAAGATCTATCCTGTGAAGTCAGAAGGGTGTTAAAATCCCCCACTATGACTTTATTGCTGCCAATCTCTCCCTTAGTATCCACTAGAAGATTTTTTATGTATTTATGTGTTCCAATATTGGATGCATATATGTTCTTCAGGGTTAAATCCTCTTGTTGGTTTGATTCTGGTAGTATTATGTGGTGACTTTTTATGTGTTTTGTGATTGCCTTCATCATGAAGTCTATTTTGTTAGATATGAATTACTATCACAGGTTTTTGGGTATTTTTCCTTTTTTCATTTTCATTTGCCTGAAAATTTTTTTCCCATCCCTTCATTCTCATCCTGTGTGTCTTTCATTATGAGGTTGGTCTATTGTAGACTGCATATAATTGTGTCAGGTTTTTGTATTCATTCAGCTACCTTATGTCTTTTTATTGGGGCATTTAATCCATTTACATTTAAGGATATTATTGATAGGTACTTATTTATTGCCATTTTAATTCTGTATGTTTATGTTTCTCTCTATTTCTTTTCATTACAGTAGTCCCTTTACCGTATTTCTTGCAGTGCTGGTTTGGTGGTGATAAACTCCTTTAGCCCTTTATTTTTATTTTTTGGTCTGGGAAGCTTTTCATTTCACCATCTATTTTAATGATAACCTTGCTGAATATAGTATTCTTGATTTCAGAGCCATGCATTTCTTTATCTTGAGTACAACCAAGATTACTCTATCCAGCAAAGCTGTCATTCAGAATTGAAGGTCAGATAAAGTGCTTCACAGATAAGAAAAAGCTAAAGGAGTTCACCACCACCAAACCAATACTATATGAAATGCTGAAAGGTATTGTTTAAGAAGAGGAAGAAAAAAAAGGTAAAAATACACATTATGAACAACAAATACACATCTATCAACAAATGAATCTAAAAAATCAAGTAAATTAACAACCTGTTGATCAGGATAAAATGGGGAATAGAACAGAATCATGGACATAGAAAGGGAATGGACTGATAATTCTTGGTGAGAAAAAGGGTGCGGGAAGTACAGCAAGAGACTGGACAAAAAACATGCACCTATGGGAGAGGACAGTGTGGGGGAGGTGAGGGCAGAGAGTGGAATGGGTACTGGGTGGAGGGGAGCTATTGGGGCAAAATGTAATTAATAAGCTGAACAATAAAGATAATAAATAAACAAACAAACAAACAAATAAATAAATAAAAGCTCTACCCATGGCTGAGAGATTCAAATGGCTTCATGTCTCTCTTAAAGGAGCATAAACCTAAGATTACCAGCCACCTGAAGAAAGCCTCTATCATGAAAGACAGAGGCTCAAACAAGGTTGCTTTCCTGAGTTGGTCCCTTAGCGGTGTGTGATAGGTATCCTCTAAGGGACAGTGGCTCAGCTTCCTTATGTGACACGCGGCGTCAGCCTTAGCTCTGCCCTACGTGGTGCACCGCTTCAGGTCTATGGGGCTCATGGCATCAGCTTATCTGTGCGGCTCACAGGTCTCAGTGTTGGGTGGTAATGGAAATCCACTGTTGGTCTCCCCATTGCCAGACAACTCTGCCTCTCCCCAAATGAGTCTGAACAGCCAAAGTCTCACTCAGGGTTGTAAAACAAAGCAATACGGTGGTCTCCGAGCAAGTGAGTAAGTCGCGCGTTCTCTGCCTGGTTGCACACTCCAGGAACTGCTGTTCCAATTTACTCGTGCACTCTCCCCAAACTTACAGACCTCAGCCGCGCCCGGGATCTTCCTTTCCCCGACCTGGGAGCTAGCCTGGAACTGGGGGGCTGGTGCTGTGGGAGGCCTCTGCCCTCCCCGCTGGAGAAAACCAGCTGGGCTTGCTGCCTGCCGCCCGTCCCTCACCACTCGCTTGCTCACGCTCTGAACCTCAAAGCTGCACACCACTGCTCCTCCCGACTCACCGCGTCCCACCTTTACTTTTATGTGCGGAATTTTCACTCAGCCAGCTTTCCGGTGATTCTGGATGATGTTTGTTCTGTTGTTAAGTTGTAGTTTCAGAATTGTTGTGTGGACAGCAAAATAGGTGTTTACCTATGCTGCCATCTTAGTTCTCTCCCTGATAAATTTCTTATCTCCATTTCATTTATCTTTTCTTCTGGAGAATTCTCTTTTTGTTTCTTTTGGGGGTTGTCTTTTTCTCTTCCCATTTAGGCTGCCTATTTGGGTTTGTGTCTATGTATTAGGTAGATCTGCTATGACTCCCAATCTCAAGTACAGGACAATGTCAAATACTGCTTCTGATTGGCCATAAGTACCCTATTTGGGGCTATCAGCAACCCACAGCCTATAGCTCCCTCTATTGGTGCTTGATGCCTTTGGAAAGGACCAAGATATGCACCACAGTCTGCTTTTTCTAGCCCCAACCCTAGAAGATGATTCAACAAAGACCCAAAGTCTCCAGAGAGCCTCCATTGCCTGCATTCTGAAGGTAATCATTCTTGATTGGACTCAGGTTCTTTCAACATATTGTGGTGATTGCCTTTTACCAAGGCAAAAACCACACTGATAGCAAAAGTCCATAGAAGAATGATGTCCTTCCAAGCCTGGTGAAATGACTCAGCACAGGAAACCAGGTGGCTGCTCTCTGTGCTCCAACCCCAGACTCCCCAACTCTGGACTCTCTTCACAAAGCTCCAATCCTCTCTGCATTCCCTCTGCCAGAGTCCAAGGTGAGTGGTTGCACACAGAATTTTGTGCATTGGTCCCTTAAGAGGATTCCTTCATTTCCAGCTGTCTCTAGCTGTCAGAAGCAACCTTGCTACTTTATACAAGCAGGTGATATGTTTCTCAGTTCTGGTGTTCTGGACTGGGGAGCCCAGCTTTAAGTTTAGATCACAGAGTTCTCAGTGGGAACCCCCAACAGCTGAGATATCCCTCCATGTTCAGCTTCTGTCTTTAGGAATCTGGTCAGCTTTTGTGGACCTCCATCCTTCTACCAATCTCTATGCAGTTTTCACTTTCCATCCTTGATTATCAGGGTTATCTCCAGGTAGTCTTCATAAGAGTTCAAGGTAGCTTTGCAGAAAGATTTTTGGGAAGGGAAGAGTCTCAATCTTTAGATAATTTCTTTTTGCTTTGGAGTATATGCCAAATAGCTACAAAATTGACTTTCAATCTCAAGGATCAGTTTATTTTTTTTCTTTTCTTTTTTAAAAATATATTTTATTTTATTTTATTTTATTTTATTTTTAATATATTTTATTGATTTTTTACAGAGCGGAAGGGAGAGGGATAGAAAGTCAGAAACATCGATGAGAGAGAGACATCGATCAGCTGCCTCTTGCACGCCCCCCACTGGAGATGTGCCCGCAGCCAAGGTACATGCCCTTGCCGGAATCGAACCCAGGACCCTTCATTCCGTAGTCCAACGCTCTATCCACTGAGCCAAACCGGTCTCGGCTCAAGGATCATTTTAAATTCTAGGTTCTCTCTGAATCCAAAGTAGCTAAGATAATTTGTCTTTTTCTTCTGTGTTCCCAGAAAGTAAAGAATCTATACTAAAGCTTAAGTGACCCTCACATGTAATGTCACAAGATGGCCACCACAAGATGGCTGCCACAAGATGGCTGCCATAAGATAGCCACATGCACAGTGGAGGTGAGGCCCAGCAGCCATTCTGTGCAGTGAGGCCTGGGGATCATGTGGCTTTACAGACACAGTCGCAGAGGGGCCTTCAGGAGAGAACTTGGGGGTCAACAGAGGTGGGGCGTAGGCCCTCACCACCCCAACCTTGCAGGGACCTAAATCCTCACCCCTTCTGAGGGAGGTCTCCTATCCCCATGGCTGCTTCACTTCCCATGCCCAGCAAAGATCAGGACCCAGGGAACAGACAGAAACTTGGCCCAGCTCAGATTGGCACCAAGGGAACAGACAGAGACTTGGCCAACAGTAGCTGCCCTATGTCTAAATCCTGCCTAGCACCAGGAATGCTCAGGGTTTACTCAATAATGCAAATAATTCTTTCCCCTAATATTTACAGGGTAAACTAAGATTGTTGTTAGAGTATTAAATTTGACAGTAAAATAGTAATCAAGTTTTTAGATTAATTTAAATTGGCTAATTGAAATAAGTAAATATTCGAGAAAATTTAATTGTATGGGACAAAAAGCTGTTCCTAAAGTATTAATTAAAATTTCTATTGGTAATTCATCTAATGGTAAAATTGCTTAACATGCAACAAACCTAAAGCAATCATATTTTTGTGCTAAAATTTGAAGTTATCAAGACTTCATTATAAAATTTCCGAAAGCATCCATGAATAAAAAAAAAGGAGGATAGTAGGGTAATATTATGTAAGGAAAAATGTCCTTTAAGTAAATTACACCAAGAAAATTTTTACTTTAGAAAATTAATTTTTATTTGTAATGCTAACAGCAAGACACCCATGACAAAATAAGCCAAAGGAAAATCATTTGGGCAAAAATAAAAAGGGTCCCAAGTCAAATTTATAGAAAACATTCTTTTATTAACTTTTGGTAGAGAATATGTTTGTATATTTTCAGAAAACAACTCCAAGACCATGTGAATTCCTGCAACAGAAAGGAGTTGACAGGTCTGCTCCAACAAGAGGAGAAACAGTCCAGAGATGGAAGACACTGACAAAGCCTTGCCATGTTAGCAGTTAGCAGCTGTACATCGCTGCAAGTTTCCCAGGACCAAACCAGAGAGGGTCGACCTGCATTGCCAAAATTTGTCCACCATCCAGATATCATTGCTGACATGTAAACATAAAGAACTGTTTGACATTGAAACTGGGGCTCAGAACTGTTGGACACTGAAATTGGGACTCAAACATTTCTTGTTCTTATATGTTTATTTCTAGTATGCAGATTCAAGATTTTTTAAAAGAAAAGAAACAGGGGGATAGATACTGAGGTAAAGAATCATTGAGCAGACTGTCAATCTACAGTGAGAAGGCAGGAAAAGTTTTGGGGGGAGGGCTGCAAGGGATCAACCAAAGGACTTTTATGCATGCATAAAGGTATAATCAATGGATACAAGACACTGTGTGGGGGGGCAGGTGAGGGCATGTGATGGGAGGTAGGGGAGGCTGGGGGGAGGTCAATGGGTGAAAAAAGGAGACTACTATATGTACTACTATATGTACTACTATATGTAATACCTTAAACAATAAAAAATGAAAATAAAAGCCTAGGTGGCCCTCGCATGTGACATCACAAAATGGCCACCACAAGATGGCCACCATAACATGGCCATGTGCACAGTGGAGGCAGGGCCCAGTGGCCACTCTTTGCAGTAACGCCTGGGCATCCTGTGGCTTTGGATGGTGTGAAGGAGGCTGGTCCCAGCATCTCTGCTGCCTTGCACAGAGGTGGTGAGTCCTGGTGGAGCATGCAGTTTATGGCAGGGTAGGGCAGTTGTGGGCAATCAGGCCATCAGGGGAGGGCAATTGTGGCTGTTTGGGCCAGCAGGAGAGCAGTTAGGCATCAAATCAGGCCAGCAGGGGAACAGTTAGGGGACGATCAGGCTGGCAGGCAGAAGTGATTAGGGACAATCAGGAAAGCAGGCAGGTGAGTAGTTAGGTACCAGCAGTCCCAGATTGTGAGAGGGATATCCCAGATTGGAGAGAGTGAAGGCCGGGCTGAGAAACAGCAACCCCTCTGTGCACGAATTTTGTACACCTGGGCACTAGTAAGTATATAAAGAGATGACGTAAGGTGTTTTATATTATTATTAGGGACCCGGTGCACGAAATTCATGCACTGGGTGTGGGAGGTCCCTCAGCCCAATCTACCTCCTCTCACATACTGGGAGCCCTCAGGGGATGTCCTACTGATGGCTCACCCTCGGCCAAAGGCTTTCATCCTTAGGCAGAGGACCTCGGCCAGGCGACCCTAGCCAGCGATGGTCCTGTGATGGGACCAATTGCTGACTGGCTCCGTCCCAGCCCTGGCCTGCCCAAGGCCAGTCCTTGAGCAGGGAAACCTCGGCCAGGGTACCCCAGCCAATGATTGCCCTGTGATCTGGCTGATTGCTGGGACCCAGCTAGCAGTTGCCCTGCAATCCAGCTGATTGCTGGCTGGCCCAGCCCCAGCCCCAGCCTTGGGAACCCAGCGGATCACCCTGCCATGGGCAGTAACCATCTTGATTGGGTGTTAATTTGCATATTGTCCCTGATTGGCCGGTGGGTGTGGCTTTTGGGCATGGCTTATTGAGTGTAGCGAAGGTATAGTCAATTTGCATATTACTCTTTTATTAGACAGGATATGTTGGCTTCTCATTTCCAGCACAAGATATTTTTGCTTCAGTATCCGATGGTCTTAGGTAACTCTGCTAGCAGTTCTCAACCTGTAGGCCACCCACAGAACACCATCGGAAAACACAGATATTTACATTACAATTCATAATAGTAGAAAAATTACAGTTATGAAATAGCAATGAAATAATTTTATGGTTGGGGGTCACCGCACATGATGAACTGTATTAAAGGGTTGCGGCATTAGAAAGGTTGAGAACCACTGCTTTAAGGCCTTTAGATAAAACCAGTCACAGTATAATGTCATATCCTTAGAGGTTTGGCCCTGATACATGCTGCAATTTTATCAGTAGTTTTCAGTGCAGAGAGGAATTCAGTAATAGGCAGGTCTAAAGGGAGCCGAAATATGTATATTACCGGTCTCTACTTTCATCTAATTAAAGCTCCTAAATGGGGAGGGAAATTTCAGATTCAAATTTGACATAAGCCAAATTGGATATTAGAGCCTAAGTGTATTAAGTTATATGTCAACCCATGGCTTCAATTCCAAAGTAGGAAATAGACATTTAATTTAGACTAAGACCAAGCATACAGACTGGGCATTGGTAGGTGTGTGTGTGTGTGTGTGTGTGTGTGTGTGTGTGTGTGTGTGTATGTGTATGTTCAGATGGGAAAACATGGGGCAAGGATGTGGATTGGAGAAGAAGTTGGCAGATGAGGAATATGCATATTCCTAGGAGAGAAAGATTAATTGTACTCTGCTGATGCACTTTGGTGCGTCTAAGCCTATTGGAATGCAGACTGCTGAGCCTGAAAGTTCAGTCAAGTTAATGTCTGCAGATGAGAGAAACTGGAGGAATTAGGCACTAACCTGTCCATCATGGAAGCAACTCAGGTCAGAACATATAACCTGGGTGTGTGTGTCTCTGGGTACATCTGAGACTGCCCTTTCTCCATTTATCATTGGTTTTATTCTTCTTATTCTTATTATTTTCTTTTTTAAATACCTCCAAGGATATGTTTATTGATTTTACACCAGACCTTAGCCAAAAGGATGAGAAGAGATAGGTGTTTATTGATTTTAGAGAGAGGGACAGAGACAGAGAAGGAGAGGGAGAAACATCGATGTGAGAGAAACATTTAATGGTTGCCTCCTGTACATGAACAAATTGGGGATCAAACCTGAAACCTAGGTATGTGCTCTGACCAGGAATTGAGCCCACAACCTTTTTGGTACAAGGCAACTATGCTCCCACCAACCAAGACACCTGGCCAGGGCTCATTATTCGTTTTATACTCCACAGGATCAAGTCATACATAAATATTTTAATTGTCCCAAATGTGATGTAACAAAAAACATGATAGCCTGTAAATAGAGAGACCTATATTTAGTTATATTACTTTTGTGACAGTGTAAACAACATACTTTTTTTTAATCAAAATACAAACTAAAGCCAAACTGGTTTGGCTCAGTGGATAGAGCGTTGGCCTGCGGACTGAAAGGTCCCAGGTTCGATTCCAGTCAAGGGCATGTACCTTGGCTGAGGGCACATCCCCAGTTGGAGGTGTGCAAGAGGCAGCTGATCGATGTTTTTCTCCTAACGATGTTTCTGACTTTCTATCCCTCTCCCTTCCTCTCTGTGAAAAATCAATAAAAAATATATTTTTTAAAAATGTCACCACCTCAGAGAACCTTCCCTGACCATCTTTAAAAACAAACAAACAAAAAAAACAAAATATAAACTAAAATTCATTATACTCCATGGGTGTCATCTCATGGAATTATTTACTCTTACTTCATCAGCCTACGTTCTGTTAATCCTGAAGATTACTCCATTTTGGGTGGAGGACGTTACTATTTAGACTTTTTGATTCTACATACCAGACCCAGTATATTAAAAATAAAATCAAATATCTACTTCATGGAAGAGGCTTCTGATGGTCACAAATTTTATTTTGTCTTTTTGGCCAAGAATAAATAGCACATTTTGAACTTCCCTTAAAGTTAGGTTAGCACTATATAATTGGGTTTGGCCATGGGATATGAGCAGAAGTGAGATACATAATTTCTAATTCTGGTGACCCTCCTCACATTCTCCCAGGCAGGGATATAAAAAGATAAATCACCCAGATTGCTGATCCATTGCTTGGAGTACTGATGCCCAGACCAGATCTAACTACCATGTAATAAAGAAATAGAGCTTACCGTGATACAATACTGAGATTTGGGGATTGGTTTAATCTATCCTAGAGGGAAGAGGGATAATCTCACTTATTATGGGGAGTATGTATACATTTACCAAGACCTAATCCAAATAAAATCAATGACAGAGTAGGAAAATTATATGTTTTTCTTTGGATGAACTAGAAAACAAATGATCTGACTTTTAAAACAAAATGAAAATAACTTCGTATTCCCTAGCATATTAATTTATTTTGTTAATGTTTAAAGCATTACATATAGTAGTACATATATCTCCTTTTATTTCCCCACTGACCTTCCCCCTGCCTCCCTTAACTCCTGTTGCATGCCTTCATCCTACCCCAACAGTGTCTTGTGTCCATCGGTTGTGCTTTTATATGTACATATACAAGTCTTTGGTTGATCTCTTTCTCCCCACTCCCCAACATTCCCCAGCCATTCCACTATAAATTGACAGTCTGTTCGATACTTTACTGCCTCTGTATCTATCTTTTTGTTCATCAGGTTATAATGTTCTTTATTTTCCATGAATGAGTGAGTTCATGTGGTATTTTTATTTCATTGCCTGGCTTATTTCACTTAACATAACGCTCTCCAGGTCCATCCATGCTGCTGCAAATGGTAAGAACTCCTTTTTTTATAGCAGCATAGTATTCCATTGTGTAGATGTACCATAGTTTTCTAATCCACTCATCTGATGATGGCCATTTAGGTTGTTTCCAAATCTTGGCTATGGTGAATTGTGCTGGTATGAACTTAGGAGTGCATATATTCTTTCTGATTGGTGTTTCTAGTTTCTTGTGATATATTCCTAGAAGTGGGATCACTGGATCAAATGGGAGATCCATTTTTAGTTTTTTGTGGAAACTCCATATTGTACTGCACAGTGGCAGCACAACTCTGCATTCCCACCAGCAGTGCATGAGAGTTTATTTTTCTCCACATCCTCACCAACACTTGTCGCTTGTTGATTTGTTGATGACAACCATTCTGACAGGTGTGATATGTTACCACATTGTCATTTTGATTTGCATCTCTCAGATAATTAGTGACTTTGAGCATGTTTTTATATGTCTCTTTGCCTTCCCTCTGTCTTCTTTAGAAAAGTTTCTAATTCGGTCTGTTGCCCATTTTTTCTATTGGACATTTATCTTCCTTTTCTTAAATTGTATGAGTTCCCTGTAAATGTTGGAGATTAAACCTTTATCAGTGATAACAGTTGCAAATATGTTCTCCCATACAGTCGACTTTCTTGTTTTATTGATGGTTTCTATTGTTGTGCAAAAGCTTTTTATTTTGATGTAGTCCCATTTGTTTATTTTCTCTTTAGTTTCCATTGTCCTAGGAGTGGTATCGGTGAAGAAATTGATTCAGCAGATGTCTGAGATTTCTTTGCCTGTGGATTCGTCTAGTATTTTTATTATGTCCTGTATTATGTTTAAGTACTTTATCCACTTTGAGTTTATGGTGTAAGGTATAAATTGGTGGTCTAGTATCATTTTTGTATGTATCTGTCTAATTTTCCCAATACCATTTATTGAAGAGAGTGTCTTGACTCCTTTTTATATTCATGCCTCCTTTATCAAATATTAATTGAGCATAGTGGTTTGGATATATTTCTGGGTTCTATATTCTATTCTATTGATCTATATGTCTGTTCTTCTGCCAGTACCAGAAATGTTAGAAATATGCCTGAATGGAAGTCCTACAAGTGGAAAATTAAAGAAGAGTCTGGAGACTGGTAGGAGAAGTGGAGATGCTAAACAGGCTGGTCCCAGACCTATGTGAGGAAGATAAAAATCAGGAGGGATGTTTTAGCTGCAGAGGATCCCCTGAGGAGCAAGGGGTCCCAGCCACACACCAGTGTTAACGTAAAAACAAAACAAAACAAAACAAAACAAAAACAAACAAACAAACAAAACAACCATTGAAACCTGTAAAGAATTGTTGTTAGTTTATTTGAGCCAAACTTTCAAGATATGCTGGGAAGCAGAACCTCAATGAATTGATATAATGCTCCAGAAAATGGAGAGTTACATCTGTATTTTTACATTGCAATAAAAGGAAAGGGACATAGGTGAGTTATATGAAATTCATTGGTGATGGATTAGGGAGGTGGGATAAAGCAAGGAGAGGAAACCTCTGGGATAGGGTAAAAAGTGAAATGATGGACATGTGCTTCTTTTACAGAGATGGATACAGGATACTTTAACATAATTAACAGTTGACAATTAACTTGATAACAATAACAGTAACAATGAGGGAATGTCCCTGTGCCATTTGTTGTGCCCTGAGTAAAAAGGAAGTTACAAGTTACCCAGACATCTCACAGATATGTTATCTTAGAGACGAAAAGGCAAGTGGGCTCAGTAAAGATCTTAGTTGATCTTTGTCAGGGAAAATATTGGCCCAGGACATGACTACCCACTATAACCTGTTTGTAGTTAAATATTTAATTTTCAGACCATCTTTTGTGGCTATTTTAGGTATCTGAGTTTGCAAGACTGCCACGCAGGCCTCCCTTGACCTTGTCAGGTCAGCATGTGATCCCTTTTGTCCACACCAGAAAGAGAAGGCCCATAATTTCTGGCTGTAAAAATTAGAGGGGAAAGAAAATGGTGGCCAAATAGGCAGACCTTTCTTGCAGTTTTTCCCAGGACTAGACTGAAAATAAAACTAAAGTGGGGAGCATACACCTGAAGTTACCAACTGAGGTCCAGGTGAGGAAAAGACCTATATCATGGAAGAACATGGAGATCGCTAGGAAGGGTGAGGTGGCACCCTTCCACAGGCAGCAGGTAGAGTGTGAAGGGCTCTAGCCAGTTTGGCTCAGTGGATAGAACATTGGCCTGGGGACTGAAGGGTCCCAAATTCGATTCTGGTCAAGGACACATGCCCAGGTTGTGGGCTCAATCCCCAGTAGGAGGTATGCAGGAGGCAGCCAGTCAATGATTCTTTCTCATCATTGATGTTTCTATCTCTATTTCCCCATCTCTTCCTCTCTGAAGTCAATAAAAATATATATATTTTAAAAAAAGAGTGAGGAGGGATCACTATGAGGGGGTATTTTCCCTCAGAAGATAGAATTCTGGAACCGCATTGGGCTCCACAGCCCTGAGCACCAGAGCCAAGACCCAGCCTTGAAAGATAGCAAGGCTTACAGGTGCCAGATAGCCTGGAGCTGGTAGACAAGAGCCTGTTGGAGAAAAAGCTTCAGTTTCTGTTGTTGTTGGTTTTTAAACCCAAAACATGGGATTTTCATTTGCAGCTATTCACTCAAGGCTTTGGTACAGAGAGGATGGTGCAGATTTTAGGTGCCTAAGGAGAGGATGGGGTGAAAAAAATTGGTGGGAGATGTGGGAAAGCAGCAGCCAGGAGTCCTAGATTTGGTCTTACCTCTCCCAAACCAAAATGGTCCTTTTTTCTGAGAGAATCGAGCCACTCCCAGTAGCCCCAGTGAAGGAAAGGGATAAAAACCCACTCCAGAGCCCTAGCTGGTTTTGCTTAGTGGTTAGAACATTGGCCTGTGGACTCAAGGGTCCCAGGTTTGATTCCAGTCAAGGGCACATGCCTAAGTTTTGGGCTCAATCCCCAGTAGGGGATGTGCAGGAGGTAGTCGATCAATGATTTTCTCTCTCATTATTGATGCTTCTATCTTTCTCTCCCTTTGCCTTCTCTCTGAAATTAATAAAAAGATATTTTAAAAAACCCACCCTAGGTAAAATAGCCTGCTCCACCCTCAGAAGCCCTGCCTACCACAGCCTGCAAAGGAGATGGCCACAGAGGCCAAGCCTGGGAGTTTGAACAGTCTCAGGGAGCATCTGTGACTGGGGGTGGGGCCATTCACCCCACTATCTTGGGAACCTGACAGGTGCCTCCTCTTCTGCACAGGAGAGCTTATAGAAACTCTAGTATTATAGTTGATCCCATATGAGGATCTAAGGGCATAGTAATATTCTGGGCCCCTCTCAGATGAGTAGCTCTAGGACAGGGAAACACACCCACCACTTTCCCTGAAATATGAATGGCTCCTGACTTCACAGGAGACCCAGAGGTCTAGACTCCTGATTGCACCTAAAGCCCTGTCAGAAACAGACTTTTGAGTGATTAAAATTGACAGTTGGTTAGCAAGCAAAGGCAGGTGGAGGTGGTACCCAGGAAATCTGAGGAAGTCCTGGGTCCCATGCTGCTAACAAACCTACTTTAAAGGGCAGCTTGGCTCCTCCCATATGCAACCAAGTCCTGTGGAGACAAGACACAAACTGTGGATCTCTTGGAGCTTCCAGCAGGTTGCCGACAGTCAAAGAACAGTTTCTGACAGGGGTTAGCACCTTCGTATTTTCTGGGAAGCCCAGAATTGGCAGACAGAACAGTCAGTCACAGTCATCAAAGGGAGCTCCCATGAGGCAATAATTCAGTAGAGGTGAATACCACTTCACTTTTTTTCTCTTACCTTTCTTTTTCCGTTTTTTATCTCATCTATCTACTTTATTGATTTGTTATTATTTTAGTCTCTATTATTTTGTTCATATATCCATTTTTTCTCTCCTTTTCTACTCAGTTTTTTCTTCTTTTTCTCCTGCTTTCTTATATTTATTTCCTTTTCTTATTTTGGGTCTATCTACTTTCTCCTCTATTTTCCTTCTCAAAAACAAATTTTCTCTTTTATTTTAAACAATTATTCTTCCCCTACTTCCCTATTCATTATTCTTATTTTCTTTATTTCTTCTCTGCCTCTTCATATTCCTTCCCCCCAACTTTTTTCTCCTCACATTTTCTTCTTTCTTTCCTTCTATCATTCGTGCTCTCTTTTCTCTTTCTTAATTCTCTGATGGTTACTTTTGTTGTCATAGGGTCTTCTGTGTATTTTTGTTTTATTTATTTTCTTTCATGTTTTGTGGTGTTGTATTTTGTTGTGTTCTGTCAGCACCTCTGATAACTGAAATGGTGAACTGAGAATTTTCCCTGGGGTCATGTCTCAAAGAATGAGCTCTGAGGACCAGAAGATTTAAGCAAAAGTGTGAAAAATGTATTACAAGCATATTCATAATCCCCCTCATGGGAGGGAGCGCAATAATGGAATACTCCCTTCAAGCCTTGTAATCCAGGGGTACATATTTGCTACAAGCCTGCTTCTATATCCCTCTACGTCATCACCTGGTTGATTCCTTCATTTGTTTTTGCCAAGTAATCGATATAAGCTTTCCCTGCTTTTATGTGTTCTTTCTCTGTTCCTGTAGTGAACTTTTTATGTGTCTATGCCTTTGTACACCTTGTTGCTGCAGGTCCTCCCTCATTTTCCCATCCCTTCCACTTTGAGCCTAGAAACATTTTACAGTATTATTTCTGTGTGGTTAATTCCTATGATTAGGCTGGCTCAAATTGCCATGTCTGTCCCTACCTGTGTTCCACCTGCCTTTGTTTTCCACTGAACATGCCCTGTCTGCCTGCATTTCAAGTTAACCCTCTCACTTTCAACAGTTTGCATGATGTTTTCGGGGTGAGCCTCATAATCAGCCAGCCTGAGAGGAGGTTCCATCCATGAATGGGACAACAACATTTAAGACCCAGTTACAACAGGAGAACCTAAACAACTCGAAAAAGGGGCTTTCCTAGAGCTCATAGCTCAAGCGATCTGATTACACCACTGGGTCCCACAGAACACCTACTACATAAGATGACTCCACAAAGTCTGGGAAGCATAGCAGTTTGATTAATAAATAGAAACAAATGAAAGAGAATAAAAATTAGAGACAAAGAAACAACACCACCCCCCCCAAAAAAGGATGAATCACCAGAAAGGAAACTAAATAAAATGAAGGCAATCAATTTGTCAGATAAAGAATTTAAAGTAATCACTATAAAGGTGTTCAAAAAACTCAGTGAGAACTATAAACAACTTAATGTGAACTACCACAGCATAAGAAGAGAGGTAGAAACCATCAACAAGAGTCAAAGAGAGGGGTTTCTCTGAGTGAGAATGTATACAGGGGAAGATTTCTTCACGGTCAAGAGAAACATGTTCTCTCTACTGTGAATATGTGTGCAGCTTCCCCACTTATTTTAGAAGAAATTGACACTGAGGTTACCCTAGTTAAAATTATTATGAACTCTTTTGCTTATTTATTTATTTTTTTAGTAATGAATTAGGACATTTTCTAGGTGAAGAACTATTCTTCACTACATTTCCTTAGAAATATATATATTTTTAACTTTATCTTAATGATTAGAAAATATAGAGGCTATCTTGTAGGTATATATATGATATTGCTAGTACAGTATTACAGTCATATCAATGCTAAATTAACATTGTTTTGTATTATTTATAAGTGGTTATATACTGTTATCTCTTTAAATCAAATTTATAGTAAAAAAGAATTAAACTTTATTTATTACAGCCTATTCAAAATTTGCTAAAAATTTATGCAATATCTAATTCAAACATCATTATCCTCTGATTTTTAAATTATTATTATATTACTATACATCATATATTGTTACTTGGAAAATGGGGGGATTATAGCATAGACAGATTGAGTATATTCCTAATGTCATACAGCTGGTATGTGTGTGGCACAGCTGAGATTAAAACCCAAGTTTTTCTAACTCCTAGATCCATATGATCTCCATTAAGCAGTATGGAATTTTATTGTCATTTCTGGATGCAAAGATAACTATAAGACTTGATGACCTCACTCATTTATAGATTAAAAAAACATTGTAAACTGATGAACAAAAGTAGATACAGAGGCAGAGAAGCATCAAACAGACTGTCAAACTACAGTGGAAAGGCTGGGGAGGGTTGAGCAGGGTAGGAGGTAAGAGATCAACTGAAGGACTTGTATGCATGAATATAAGCATAACCAATTGATGCAAGACACTGGGAGGGGGATAAAGACATGTGCTGAAGGGTAGGGGAGGCTGGGAAAAGATCAATTGGGTGGTGGGGGAAGGAGACATATGTACTATTATTTGTAATACTTTAAACAATAAAATAAAATAAATAAAATAAAATAAAGACTGAATTGTTTCCAGTTAAAATATCATAATTAGTGGGCAGGGTTAGAATTTACTTCAGGATATCTGGTTCCTAATACCATGTTCTCTACATGGCATATCTTAAAATACACGAACAACACAAGGAATTAACAAATCCACAATGAAACGAAATTCCCAAATACTCAATGTTTATTCACTTTGTTCTTAGTTCTAGCAAGTATTGGACCTAGTTACAAATAAATTCTAATAAACAAATTCTAACATAATTGGATAATGATTTTCTTTATGAATGATACCATGCTAAAGTTATTCATAACATCTTTTGATTTGCTATTTAGTATCTTTATTCTTAATAGTTAAAAATATTCAGTTATATTCTTATTTAGAAAATTTATAAGATGAAAACACAAAAATAAATCTCTCCTGTAGATACCAGACATAAAATTATACATTTAAAAATCAGGCAATTTGGGAGAACTAAGATGGCGGCAAAGGTAAAACACCTATCTTGCCGTCATAATCAGCAATTTTAATACTACAACTTAACGAAAGAACAAACACCTTCCAGAATCACCAGAAAGCTCGCCAAGTGAAAATTCCACAAATAAAAGTGAAGATAAGACACTGTGACTCGGAAGAGCGGTGGTGGACAGTGTTGAAAGATTCGCGCGGAGAGAGGTTTGGAGTGCGCGCTGTGGAGAGGGCAGGCGGCTGAAAACTGGCCAGTTTTCTCGAACGGGGAAACAAAGACGTCCCACTGGACTGAATCTCCAGCTCTGGGTGAAGTCCAGAGAACCCACTATCACACGGGCTGAAAACTGGACAGTGGGAGGGCACGCCAAAGCTCGGGTGCTGCCGGGTCTCCCGGCTTGTGGAGAAGGCAGCTTCCGCGCGAACAGCTCGGCTGCGTGACGGCGCAGAGAGCGCACCTCGACTTGTCTCTCATTCCGAAAACCGTCAGTCTGCTTTGTTTTAAGACCCTGGGTGAGACATTGCGCATGCAGACTCATTTTGGGAAAGTCTGAATTCTCCGGCAGCCGGCAGCCGGTGGAGCTCTGCAGGTGCTGGCGGCCATTGCCCCCGGCACAGAGTCCCTGGGGCCGCATAGGGCGGAGCTAACACTGTCTGCTTGGCCCGGAGACTCCGCCCACCCAACCTGAGCACAGCTGAGCTTCACAGACAATTGGCCTGGAGGCCAACCCTCCAAGTGCTAACAATGATTAACCGAGCTTAACTTCAGCAAGACTGTGCAGCCCATATCCACCTCAGGTAACTGGGGAGGCTGAGCCACTATCCCTAGTAGGAAGTCTACCACACAAAGCTAATTGACCAACTCAGGGAAGCAGCCACCATGCAGCAACATGGAAAGAAATCAGATGTGAAAGAAATGGAGGGAAAAAAAACAACTGAACATGGAATTCAAAACCATGGTTATAGGGTTTTTTAAGAGGCTCCAACAAAAGATCGAGGCCTATAAGGAAAGAAGCAAGACCACAAAGGAAATGAATGAGTCCTACAAGAAAATGAACAACACCCTCAAGGATATAAAAGAGAGCTGCAAAGAAATAATCAAGACCAACGTGGAAATGAATGAGTCCTACAAGGAAATGAAAGAAACCCTCAAGGATATAAAGGAGACTCTCAAGGATATGAAAAAGGACCAACCAGAAATTAAGCATACAATGACTGAAACCAAAAATATTATACAAAGACCTAAAAGTGCTCTGGAGCACCCCAAGAACCAAGTCAAAGATTTGAAATACAAAGAGGTAAAATCCACTCAGCTGAAAAAGCAAGAAACCAAAAGAATCCAAAAAATTGAAGATAGTGTAAGGGGCCTCTGGGACAACCTCAAGCATACCAACATCCGAATTATAGGGGTTTCAGAAAAAGAGAGAGAGCAAGACAATGAAAACCTATTTGAAGAAATAGTGACTGAAAACTTCCCACACCTGGTGAAAGAAATTGACTTAGGAGTCCAAGAAGTGCACCGAACCCCAATATATAGGAACCCTAAGAGGACCACACCGAGGCACATCACAATTAAAATTCGAAGAGCAAAAGACAAAGAGAGAATATTAAAAGCAGCAAGAGAGAAACAGTTGGTTACCTATAAGGGAGCACCCATACGATTGTCAGCGGATTTCTCAACAGAAACGATGCAGGCCAGCCGGGAGTGGCAAGAAATATTCAAAGTGATGAACAGCAAGAATCTACAGCCAAGATTACTCTATCCAGCAAAGCTAGCATTCAGAATTGAAGGTCAGATGAAGTGCTTCGCAGATAAGAAAAAGCTAAAGGAGTTCATCACCACCAAACCAACATTATATGAAATGCTGAAAGATATTCTTAAGAAGAGGAAGAAGAAAAAGGTAAAGATGAAAATTATGAACAACAAATACACATCTATCAACAAATGAACATAGAAATCAAGTGAATTGATAGGCTGTTGAACAGGATAGACTGGTGAATATAACAGAGACATGGACATAGAGAGGGAATGGACTGACAATTCTTGGGGAGAAAAGGGTTGTTGAAGTGCAGGAAGAGACTGGACAAAAATCTAGCAACAATGGGAGAGGACAGTGGGGAGGGGGAGGTGAGGGTGGAGGGTGGGATAGGTACAGGGTGGAGGGGAGCTATAGGGGGATAAAAAGGGGAAACAATGTAATTAATAAACTGAACAATAAAGATAAAAAAATGAAAAAAAATAAAATAAAAATCAGGCAATTTCCTAGTATATTTTTTCTTAATGATTTTGTCAATATCTGAATAAAGATATCTAGTCCTGCCCAGTGTTTCTCAGTTGGTTGGAGAATCATGGGTTTGATTCTCAGTCATAGCACATCCTGGGCTGCTTGTTTGGTCCCTGTGTGGTGCATGTAAGAGAGGCAATCAACTGATGTTTCTCACATCTCTCTATCATCCTTCCATGCTCCCAGGAACAAGCTAGTATTACAACTGAAATATGGAAAGGCTTCCTGAATAATCAATTGAAAACTCACAGGAGAGAACCCTGATACCTAAGGACCAAAGGTGAACACATAGAGACTGGTAGGAGTGGCAGAGTTGTAAAAGGTTTGTCCAGGCACCCACGGACTAGAACTGAAGTAGAGAGCACAAAATTGAGGAGGTTACCCACACTGAACATCTAGTTGTGAAAAGTCGTGGGGTGCAATCTGCCAGGGAGTGGCAGCTGAAAGTTTGGGCACCTTCTTAAAGGGCCAATGTACAAAAATTCCCTATGGAGCCACCCACCTGTGTTCTGGCAGAGGAAAGATGAAGTTCACTAGAGCTGTGAGAGCAGAACCCAGGACTAGGGACTCAAGGGATAGAGCTCAGAAGGCAGACATACAAAGTTTCCTGGGCTGAATAATTCCCTCACACAGTGGAGGACATCTTTCTCACAGAGTCTTCTGCCTTGCCTTGGGGGGAAGACAGTGGGTACACCCTATTGGAAAATACCTTTAAGAGATTAAAAATAGCAATTAGCCTCCAGGCAGAAGCAACTGCCCCACCCTGTTGAAAAAACTCTTGCCATACCTAAATACATTTGCCTGGAGGCAATTGAAGTCAGAATCCTATTAGTCTGTAGTCAGAGGCAGTCTCTGAAGGCTTTGAATCTTGGCCTGATCCAATTATTCAGAAACAGCCTTTAACATAGTCCTGAACTAGAGATTGAGCAGTATGGGAGATCTACTAAAACATAGTCACAAACCTAAATAGACAACCAAAATGAGGAAAGAAAGAAACAACCCCCAAATGAAAGAACTAGCAAATTCTCCAGAAGAAGAGATAAATGAAGCAGAGATAAGAAGTTTAAATGAAATGGAGTTCAGAGTAATGATGTTAAAATGCTCAACAGTATGAAAAATATCTAGTAATTATGACAAAAGAACATTTTGAGATAAAAAATGACATAACACAAAGAACACATTGGAAGGAATACTCAGCAAATTAGAGGAAGCTGAGGACTGAATCAGTGAATTAGAAGACAGAGTTGAAAATATCACTCAATTAGAAAACCAAAAAGGAAAAAAACAAAAACAAAAAAACAGGAGGACAGCTTAAGGGAGCTGTAGGACAATATGAAATATCACAATATTAGAGTAGTAGGTGTACCAGAAGAGGTAGAAAGGGGGAAAGGAATAGAGAAGGTGTTTGAAGAAATAATAGTAGAAAACTTCCCTAACCCGATAAAAGAAAGTCACACAAGTTCAGGAGGCTCAGAGAATCCCAAACAAGAAGAACCCAAACAGACCCATGCCCAGACACATCATAATTAATATGCCAAAAATTAAAGACAAAGAGAGAATCTTAAGACAGCAAGAGAAAAGAAAACTGTTACCTACAAATGACATCTGATTTCTCATCAGAAACTCTACAGCCAGAAGGGAATGGCATGAAGTACTCAAGGTAATGGCAAGCAAGGATCTGAGACCAAGAGTTCTATGTACAAACAAGGCTGTCATTCAAAACAGACGGTCAAATAAAGAGCTCCCCAGACAAAAACAAGGCTGAAGGAGTTCATCACCACCAAGCCAGCATTACAAGAAATGACAGAGGAATTGCTGAGAAGAAATAGAGAGAGAAACCTAGCCGTACAGAGTTAACGTGGCTATGAATAAATACCTCTCAATAATAACCCTAAATGTAAATGGATTAAATGCTCCAATCCAAAGGTGAAGGTTAGCTGAATGGATACAAAAACATGACCAACTATATGCTGTCCACAAGAGACCTACTTCAAAACAAAAAACACACGCAGGGTAAGAAATAAGGGATGGAAAAAAATTTTCCATGCAAATGGGAAAGAATAAAAAACCTGGAGTAGCAATACTCATATTCAACAAAATATACTATAAAAGCATCATGCTAAGCAAAATAAGCAAGTCGGAGAAAGATAAATACCATATGATCTCACTCATTTGTGGAATCTAATCTATACCAGCAATAGAAGTGTATGCAAATTGTCTGGGATGCTATCACAGTAACAGCAATGACTGAACAGCAGGCTGCATAGGGCAACAAGGCCAGCAGGGGGTTTAGTGAGGGATGACCAAATGACTGAACAGCAGGTTGTGTGGGACAACCAGGCCAGCAAGGGCGGAAGTTGAGGGTAATAAGGCCAGCGGGTGGGAAGGTAGTTGGGGATGACCAGGCTGGCTGTGGGGGAGGGGGGCAGTTGGGGGCAATCAGGCAGGCAGGCAGGCAGAAGATCAGTTAGGAGTCAGCAGTCCTGGATTGTGAGAGGGATGTCCGACTGCCAGTTTAGGCCCAATCCTTAGGATTAGGCCTAAACCATCAGTTTGACATCCCCTGAGGGGTCCTGTGTCCGAAAGGGTGCAGGCTGGGCTGAGGAGACTCCCCCATGCACGAATTTTGTGCACCATGCCTCTAGTGAACAACATAAACTGATGAACAAAAATAAAGTCAGAGGGAAAAAATATTCTAGAATATAATAGAAGTAATCCTGTTATTTGCAGATTTTTAATATTGCCTACTTTTTTGATATCATAGTATGTTAGTACAGTGTTGGTAATATTATTATACTTAAAATCCTTTTCTTCTTGAAATATTAATGTATGTATATTACATGTAATATTATTATATGTAAGAAAATTTTTCTTGAATAATTGGTGTTCATTGCATATAACAATATCTTACTTAAAATAGTTTTTCCTGAGATATTATTTATTGCATATAAAATTATTATATTTAAAATCATTTTTCTTGAAATTAAAAAAGTGAAAAAAAAATTAAATATGAAAAATAAATAAATAAATATATATACACATCCTCAGGTGAGGATTAAAAAATAAATAATAATAAATGAATAACAAAGTAAACTTTTAAAAAAATATATTTTATTGATTTTTTACAGAGCGGAAGGAAGAGGGATAGAAAGTCAGAAACATTGATGAGAGAGAAACATCGATCAGCCGCCTCTTGCACGCCCCCTACTGGGGATGTGCCTGCAGCCAAGGTACCTGCCCTTGATGGGAATCGAACCTGGGACCCTTCAGTCCACAGTCCGATGCTCTATCCACTGAGCCAAACCGGTCTCGGCACAAAGTAAACTTTTGATATAGGAAAAAAGGTAAAGAATGTAGGTATAGTAAATCATATTTAGAAGCTTATAAATTAGATTTCATGGTTAGCCTACTGTTGTTCTACAGAGCTGATTTAGGCAGATTGCATTGATCCTTGGTGATTATACCTGTCATTCAAGATCCCAATCTGCCTCTGTCTTATAAAAGGCCTTTATGAATAAGACATTATTAAAGGTACATTAAGCATAGTGTAACTGTTTTGCACATTGGCAGAACTTAGGAATATTTAGACACCCTTATGGCTTTGGGGGTACTTCCTTTCAACACTTCCTCCATATAGCATTCCCAGAAGCCCTGCCCTGCTTAATTTTTTCTTTGAAGCATTTAATATAACCATTAAAATATTTGTTTATAATCCATGTCCTTCCACCAAAATATAAGTTTCATGATGTCAAGGTTGTCTTCTAGCTTAGAACAGTGCCTTACAGATAGTTGTTAAATGAATGGATGAAGAAATTAATAAAAGGCAAATAAATAATTGAAGCAAGGCATGGAGATTAAAAGGATCAAATAATTTCTCCAGCTGAGATACTTCATGACAGCATGGTCTGTAGCAAATATTTAACTCTTCCCTTTACAACCTTGACTTTACCAACAAAACTGACAGTTGATAGTTAAGACATTTTATCTTTATTTTTCTACAAGCCTTAGCCTTTTCAGAGCATTTTTCTGTGATTAGTGGGGACATTGTACTTTGCATTTCTCATCTGAATTTTTTCTTCCACCAGATGGCACTATGCCTTCAATAAAAAACCCACTGATAAGTTTAGATTCTTTCTGTCCTGTGTGAACTTTCATGCTTAATGAATGGAGTAAAGTTGCAAGGTATACAAACATAAATGATATAATGCTGAATTAATGGTCCTAAATACTACTATTCTAAAATGAAAAAGCAGGGAGAAACCCAGATGGTGGCATAGTTAAACACCTAAACTGCTGCCTCACACAACAATTTCAAAACAACAACTAAAAGACAAAATGGACATTATCTAGAACCACAGGAAAGCTGGCTGAGTGGAAATTCTACAACCAGAAGGAAAGAGAAAAGCACACGAGAATCAGAGAAACTACAAAAGCCTGAGGTATGGACACACGCACGGGGACAACGGGGGCTGGGTGCCTGGCTGGCTTACTCTAGCACAAAGGAGACAAAAGCTCCCAACTGCACCGAAACCCAGTTCCGGGTGAGAATCTGGGATTCCAGATTCACTGGACGAGAAACTGGACTGTCTGGCAATGGGCAAAACTCAAGGGTGGCTTTCTCTTAGAGGTGCTTGCAGTGATTACTGAGGGATACTGAGACCCAGAAGCGTCTTAGGGCAGGGCTGACAGGAAGCCAAGGCTGTCTGTTCAGCTCTGAGATTCTGCCCTATCCAAGCTGAGCAAGAGGCTTTTGCAATTTTGCAAGTCTTCTCCCATAAGGCTGTTTCCAGCACAGAAGTTCTCCTGGCATAGACACAGCTGATCCTCACAACCAATTGGCCTGGAGGTCAATTCCTCCCAGTGATACCAGCAATAATCAAGACTTACCCACAACAAGGCTGTACACACAGTCTGCAAAGGGGTGCACCAAGAAAATCCACCTCAGGTAACTGGGGAGGCTGAGATGCTGAGCCATATAGGACACCTAGCACACAAAGTTACTCTGTCAAATCAGGGAAGCAGACAAAATTCAGAGACAAAGAAACAGATCACAAACAAATGAAATAAAGGAAAACAAACAACTGGATATAGAGTTCAAAACCACAGTTATAAGGTTTTTCAAGAATTTCCTAGAAAAGGCTGATAAATTTAGTGAGGCTCTCCAGGATATGAAAAAAGATGAACTAGAAATTAAACATACACTGACTAAAATAAAAATATTACACAGAGACCCAACAGCAGACTAGAGGAATGTAAGAATCAAGTAAAGATTTGAAATACAAAGAAGCAAAAACAATCAACCAGAAAAGGAAAAAGCAAAAAGAATAAAAAACTTGAAGAAAATGTAAGAAGCCTCAGGGACAAATTCAAGCATACCAACATCAGACTTATGGAGGTGCCAGAAGAAGAGAGAGAGCAAGGTACTGAAAACCTATTTGAAGAAATAATGACTGAAAACTTCCCTTACCTGGTGAAAGAAATATACTTACGAGGCCAGGAAGTTCAGAGAACCCCAAACAAAATGAATCTAAAGAGGACCACACCAAGACACATCATAACTAAAATGCCGAGAACAGAGAGAACACCAAGATGGCGGCATAGGTAAACACCTATAGTTCTGCCCCACGCAACGATTTAAGAACTACAACATAACAGCAGAACAGACATCACCCAGAATCGCCAGAAAGCTGGCTGAATGAAAACTCCACTAATAAGAGTAAAGGTGGGATGCTGAGACTCAGAGGAGTGGCAGGAGCGCAGCCTTTCAGACGGAAACAGGTTAGGAGCCGTCCTGGTCACGCGCGCAGGCTGGGGCTGGAGCAGCAACCCCGGCCGGATTTCGCCAACGGGGAGGGTGGAGATGTCCCACTACACGGATTCCCCAGCACCAGGCAAGGTCCGAGATCCGGGGTATGTGGAGACGTCCCACTGCACAGATTCCCCAGTGCCAGGCGAGGTCCGAGGTCGGGGGGACGCACCCTGGAAGCAGGGAGCGGCAGAGGCTCCTAGTCTGCGAGAAACCCGGAAGCGGGGAAAAGAAGTTTCCGCGCAAGGGTCGCACAAACCCACGACTTGCCCCCTGGAAACTTGTCTCCTGGTTCCGGAAACCATCTATTTTACAACCCTGGGCTGGACTTTTGGTGTGCAGACACATTTGGGGAAAGGCAGAGTTGTCTGGCAAGGGGAAGAGACTAGCGGCTTTCTCTTGGAGGTGCCTGCAGCCATCCCCATCCAACAGAGACCCGCGCGTGCGAGCACCGCATAGGACACAGCTGACACTGAGGCTGCCTGCGCAGCTCAGAGACTCCGCCCATCCAGCCTGAACACAGTCTCCCTTCACAGCCAATTGGCCTGGAGGTCAAACCCTCCTAGGGCTAACAACAACAAGCTGGGTTTAAATTCAAAAATACTGAATACAACCCATAAAGGATTGCAGTAAGAGTACCCACCTCAAGTAACTGGGGAGGCTGAACCACTGTCCCTTTGAGGATATCTACCACATAAAGCAGCCACCATGCAGAGATATGGAAAGAAATCAGGTGTGAAAGAATTGGAGGAGAAAAGACGACAAGACATAGAGTTCAAAACCACGGTTTATAAGGCTTTTCAAGAGGCTCCTAGAAAAGGCCAATCAACTTAATGAGAATTACCAGGAAATAAACAAGACCAACCAGAAAATGAATGAGAATTACAAGGAAATGAATGAGACTCTCAAGGAAATGAATGAGACCCTCAAGGAAATGAACAAGACCTCTGAGGATACGAACCAGACTCTCGCGGATAAAAAAAAGGACCAACTAGAAATCAAGCATACACAGACTGAAATAAAAAATATTACACAAAGTCCTAAAAGCAGTCCAGAGGACCACAAGAACCAAGTCAAAGATTTGAAATACAAAGAAGCAAAATCCACTCAGCTGGAAAAGCAAGAAACAAAAAGAATTCAGATAATTGAAGATAGCGTAAGGGGCCTCTCGGACAACCTCAAGCATGCCGACATTCGAATTATTGGGGTCCCAGAAAAAGAGAGAGAGCAAGTTAATGAAATCCTACTTGAAGAAATAGTGACTGAAAACTTCTCCCACCTGGTGAAAGAAACTGACTTAAAAGCCCAAGAAGTACACAGAACCCCAAAATATAGGAATCTAAAGAGGACCACACCAAGACATATCATAATTAAAATGCCAAGAGCAAAAGATAAAGAGAGAATATTAAAAGCAGCAAGAGAAAAACAGTTGGTTACCTACAGGGGAGCACCCATATGATTGTCAGCGGATTTCTCAACAGAAATGATGCAGGCCAGACGCGAGTGGCAAGAAATATTCAAAATAATGAATAGCAAGAATCTAGAACCAAGATTACTCTATCCAGCAAAGCTATCATTCAGAATTGAAGATCAGATAAAGTGCTTTGCAGATAAGAAAAAGCTAAAGGAGTTCATCACCACCAAACCAGTATTATATGAAATTCTGAAAGATATTCTTTAAGAAGAGGAAGAAGAAAAAGGTAAAAATATAAATTATGAACAACAAATACACATCTATCAACAAATGAACATAAAAATCAAGTGAATTGATAGGCTGTTGAACAGGATAGACTGGTTAATATAACAGAGACATGGACATAGAGAGGGAATGGACTGACAATTCTTGGAGAGAAAAGTGTTGTGGGAAGTACAGCAAGAGATTGGACAAAAATCTTGCAACAATGGGAGAGGAAATTGGGGAGGGGGAGGTGAGGGTGGAGGGTGGGATAGGTACAGAGTGGAGGGGAGATATAGGGGAATAAAAGGGGAAACAATGTAATTAATAAACTGAACAATAAAGAAAAAAATAAAATGCCGAGAACAAAAGACAAAGAGAGAATATTAAAAGCAGCAAGAGAAAAACAATTACCTACAAGGGAGCACCCATACTATTGTCAGCTGGTTTCTTAACAGAAACTATGCAGGTCAGAAGGGAGTGGCAAGAAATATTCAAAGTGATGAATATCAAGACCCTACAAACAAGATTACTCTACACCCATCAAAGCTATCATTTAGAATGGAAGGTCAGATAAAGAGCTTCACAGATAAGAAAAAGCTAAAGGAGTTAGTCAACACCACACCAGTATTATATGAAATGCTGAAAGGTGTTCTTTAAGAAGAGGAAGAAAAATAAAAGGTAAAAATAAAAATTATGAACAAGAAATACATATCTAGAGTTGATGCTGAAAAATCTATATTGTCAAAACTAAAGCATGAGTGTGGTGCTGCTTTCACCAGCAAACGGAAGGCATGTTCAAGGACATGGAGCTCTCCAAGGACATCGTGGTTCATTTCAAGCAGTATACACAGAATCAGAGTGACCCAGGCTCTATAGATCTAACAGTAAGTATACTTACTATGTGATACTGGCCAACACACACAACTATGGAAGTACATTTAACTCCAGAAATGATTAAACTTCAAGAAGTATTTAAGACATTTTGTCTCGGAAAGCACAGTGGTCGAAACTTCATTGGCAGACTACATTGGGACATGCTGTTTTAAAAGCAGAGTTTACGGAAGGAAAGAAATAGTTCCAAGTATCCCTCTTCCAGACTCTGGTGCTTCTCATGTTCAGTGAAGGAGACGGATTCAGCTTTGAAGACATAAAAATGGCCACTGGGATAGTGGACAGTGAATTGTAGAGAACATTACAATCACTGGCCTGTGCCAAAGCACGAGTTCTGATTAAAAGTCCCAAAGGAAAGGAAGCAGAAGATGGAGACAAATTCATTTTTAATGGAGATTGCAAGCACAAGTTATCTCGAATAAATATCAATCAAATTCAGATGAAGGAAACCGTTGAAGAACAAGTCCGCACCATTGAGAGTGTTTCAGGACAGACAGTATCAGATTGATGCTGGTATCGTCAGAATAATGAAGATGAGAAAGACTAGTGTCTGAATTGTATATTCAGCTGAAATTTCCAATAAAGCCTGGAGATTTGAAAAGGAGAATTGAATCTCTTATAGACAGAGACTATATGGAGAGAAATAAAGACAATCCAAATCAGTACCATTACGTGGCCTGATGCATCAGCCAGCTGTTTTCTCCTACTGAGATACTAGATTGAATATCCATAGCAGTGAAACACCTCTGTGCTGTTTCCAGGACTTTCTGGGATTGAGCCAGCACAGATACTTTGGATTCGAAGGAAAGGAGATGATTCTTGGATAATCCTTCACAAGGCTTAAGGATTTGCAAATGGCATATGTATCTTTTTACCCTCCAGTTCTTCCTCTTGTTCTTGTAGGCTTTAAGTTGTTCCCATTGCTCTGTGCAGAATGAGATTGGGAATGGACAAGAAGATACTGGTTAAATGAGGTTTCTTTGTAAGGTGGTGTTGTGGGGAAAAATTTTGGTTTGTTTTTGTGTGTGTGATCATGACTGCACAATAAAAAAGACCCTCTACGCTGCATTTTTTAGCTACAGGGATTACTTAGGTATTCCTGAAGATAAGCTATTTTAGTTGATGAACACTTAGATTAAAACAAGAACCCTCAATTGGTGAACATTAAGAAGAAAGTCAGTGTTAAAAACTGGCTTATTAATTATGCAATCTAAAAACTGGCATCTATTTTTCATTTATTTTCAAAAAGTTTTCAACTTTAATGACTGGTTTTCCTATAACGAGGCTTCTCAGTGAGGCTCTGACGTGCCAATTACAATTACAATTTAGCATCTCTGTACGGGTCTGGTGTGTCTGGAGCAATGAGCCCATAAGCGTCTTTATCTCCACTGAATTGTCTGTGAATTTTCTGTTTAAGGTTTTGGGGGGAGGGTAGTGTGTTTGTGTTTACCATTCTAAGATTGAGTCTAGCAGTCCCTGTACTTTGCTTTGGGGTGACTGCTGTTTGATTTTTTTTCAGTTGCAGTATTTGTATGAATGGTATAATAAAGTTCGGTTTTGTTCTTACAGTCACGCACAGGGACAGTCATCATTCTCTGTGCCATAACCACTGTAAAATGTTTTATAGGAGACTTAAAGTCTTTATTGTGAAGCAGAGGTCATTTTGTCAAAATATTAAAAGGATTTCATTGGTACCTGGTTTCATGTTGTGTATGTACAGTGAGATTAAATAGCAGATTATGTTAGTATGGTAACTATAACAGATGCTTTTAGATGACATTTAAAACTACTTTATATTTTACATAATAGCATGTTTCATTTTGATTAAAAACTACAAAAGGAATTTTGATCATTATATAAGGGTTTAAAGCAGTATTTTCTGGACTATAACAAGTTTATATAATTTGGTTTTGTGCTAAATTTTTCAAATATTCTGCCTTTTTGAAACATGTGTGTTTAAAATATGACATCCTATGGGTTTCCATATGAAGATCCTCTAAATATCATAATTTCTATATTTGTAAATTTTCATTTGCGTTCTATGATACATAGTCTATAAAACACCAAATAGATTTCTATTTATATTTTCAATTCACTGTCGCTAAAGATTAATATTATAATTTAATGTAGCCTTACTCTGAATGAAATTAGTTAAATTAGCAAAAAAATAAATACATATCTATCAACAAGTGAATCTAAAAATCAAGTGAATTAAAAATCTGATGAACAGAATAAACTGGTGAATATAATAGAATCAGGGGGATAGAAAGAGAGTAGACTGAGAATTCTCAGGGGGAAAGGATGGTGAAAGATGGGGGAAGAGACTGGACAAAAATAGTACACCTATAGATGAGGACAGGTCGGGGGAGAGGTAAGGCCAGAGGGAGGGGTGGGAACTGTGTAGAGGGGAGCTATAGGGGGAAAAAAGAGGAACAATTGTAATAATCTGAACAATAAAGATTTATTAAATTAAAAATAAATAAATAAAATGAAAAAGGAGCTGAAGCATATTAAATTTTATAAAATACTAGAGGCCCGGTGCACAAAATTCATGCATCGGGGGGAGGGTCCCCTCAGCCCAGCCTGCACCTTCTCCAATCTGGGACCCCTTGGGCGATGTCCAACTGCCGGTTTAAGCCCAATCCAACTAGCAGTTGGACATCCCTTTCACAATCCGGGACCACTGGTTCCTAATTGCTCACCTGCCTGCCTGCCTGATCACCCCTAACTGTCTCCCTACTGGCCTGGTCATCCCCAACTGCCCCTCCCTGCCAGCCTAGTCACCCCCAGTTGCCAACCCCCTTCCAGCCTGGTCACCCCCAACAGTCCTCCACCCGCTAGCCTGGTCACCACTTACTCCCCCCCTCTACCAGGCTGGTTGCCTCTCACTGCCCCCCCTCCCCCTGCCAGCTAGGTCATCCCTAACTACCCCCACTGCAGGCCTAGTTGCCCCATGCAGCCTGATGTTTGATCATTTGGTCACCCCTCACTAACCTCCCTGCCAGCCTGGTTACCCTGCACAGCCCCTTGCTCGGTCATTTGGTCACCCCTCACTAACGCCCCTCCCAGCTTGGTTGTCCCAAGCAGCCTGTTTGGTCATCCGTTCGGTTGCGATGGTCACTTAGGCATATATATATATATATATATATATATATATATATGGACATAGAGCAGCCAAATATAAAAGTGTTTTACAGAGCATCAAAGAAACTTCATTTACATAAAAACTGAAACGTAATATGTTACCATATTCTCACACTGCAAAATGAATCAGTACAGAGATGCTAAAAAAAATCATGTGTGATGTGGAATCCTATATAATAAAGAGGTAATATGCAAATTGACCCTCATGCCCTTGCACAAGATGGCCGCCTCCATGTGTTCAAAGATGGCTGCCCGCATGTGGTTAAAGATAGCTGCCACAAGATGGCAGAGGTGGGAGGTTGTGGGCAATCAGGCCAACAAGGAAGGGCCATTGGGGACAACCAGACCAGCAAGGAAGGGAGGGCAGTTGGGGGGGGACAAGACCTTCAGGAGAGGGCAGTTGGGGGTAGACCAGGCCTGCTGGGGAGGGCAATAAGGGGCAACCAGGCCTGCAGGGGAGGACAGTTAGGGTGACTGGGCTGGGAGAGTAGGGCAGTTGGGGGTAATTGGGCTGGCAAGGGAGCAGTTAGGTGTCAATCAGACTAGGAAGGGAGTGGTTAGGGGCAATCAGGTAGGCAAGCAGGTGAACAGTTAGAAGCCAGCAGTCTCAAATTGTGAGAGGGATGTCCAACTGCCGGTTTAGGCTGGATCTCTGTAGGACTGGGAGTTGGACATCCCCTGAGGGGTCCTAGATTGGAGAAAGTGCAGGCTGGGCTGAGGGACACCCCCTCACCCAATGCACAAATTTCATGCACTGGGCCTCTAGTTATGTGTAAACATATACTATACAATTTACTTATTATAATGTACAAGCTAAATTTGCCAGAAAGTTAATAAAATGGAATTTGATCAAAATGTTTTCTGTAACTTTCACCATGGTAAAAGCTCAACCTATGGGGCATTTCATGGAAGTTCTATATTCATGGAAGAGAAATTTGCCATTATTGCTTTTACATAAAGAGAGAGTTATAATAGGTGTAAGCCCATGATATTCAGTTCCAGGATAACACCCATATACAGAAAAATACAGAAATCACATGTTTTCTCTCTAAGTTACATGGGCATCTAAATAATATTGGTAGCACGTTTTCAAAATATTAGATTTATTTCACAGATCTAGAACAAATACTCCAAAAATGTATATGGACCCAAAGAAAGATCCCAAATACCCACAGCAAGAACAAAGTTGGAAAATTCACAATACCAGATATCAAGTTATACTACAAAACCATTGTACTCAAAACAGCCTGGTATTGGCACAGGAACAGGCATCTAGATCAATGGAACAGAAGAGAGAACCCATAAATTGACCTAAGTCATTATACTCAATAAATATTTGACATAAGAGGCAAGAACATACAATAAAGAGAGTCTCTTCAAAAAATGTTATTGGGAAAATTGGACATATACATGCAAAAAAAATGAAACTAGACCAGCAAATTACACCATACGCAAGAATAAACTCAAATGGATAAAAGACTTAAATGTAAGTTGTGAAACCATAAAAATACTAGAAGAAACCATAGGCAGCAATATATCAGACTTCTCTTGCAGCAATATGTTTATGGATACATCTCCCAGTGCAATGGAAACTCTGGGGAAAATAAACAAAAGGAACTACATGAAAATAAAAAGCTTCTACAAAGCAAAAGAAACCATTTACAAAACAAAAAGAAAATCCACTCTATAGGAGAACACATTTTGCAATGACACATCTGATAAAGGGTTAATATCTAAAATAAATAATGAACTTATACAACTTAACAAAAGGAAGACAATCAATCCCATTTAATAATTAGCAAAGGACCTAAGTGGACACTTCTCCAAAGTAGACATTCAGATGACCAAGAGATATATAAAAAAAAATGCTCAAAGTCACTGATCATCAGAGAGATGCAAACTAAAATGGCAAGGAGGTATATCACCTCACACCTGTCAGAATCTCTACCATCAACAAATCAACAAATCTCAAGTGCGGCTGAGAATGTGGAGAAAAGGGAACTCTAGTACACTGCTGATGGTTATGCAGACTGGTAAAGACACTATAGAAAGCCGTATGGACTTTCCTCAAAAAATTAAATATGGAGGAGAAAAAAATGGTGGTGGAACAAATGGATGCACTCTGAATCTTGTCCCACGGCAGATGGAGGGAGCAGCTGAGGGTCGCACAGGGAGTGTTTATTGGCAAGTTGGGGGACAGCTGTGCTCCAGGAGAAGGTGGGGGAATGCTGGACAGGCCTTCCCTGACCGAGCGGCCCCCGGTGCTGCTGGGTTCTCCTGCAGAGCCACCAGCTGGGAGGCAGACAGCGTCATCTTGAAGGGACTGGGCATGAAAATATACAGCTGCAATACCCACTGGACAGCTGAGAGACCCAGAACACTGGTTCCCAGTTGGAGCAGATGCGTGGATTTGGAGGGGCTCTGCGTTCCTCCAAAGGAGAGTAAGAACTACATAACCAGACAGAGAGACTATGGGGAGACAAAAAACAGCCTGCATATGAAAGAAAACAAACCTCTCCAGAAAAAGAGGTAAATGAAATGGAAGCAAGCAACCTGTCAGAGAAAGAATTCAGAAAAATGGTCATAAGGTGGCTGAAAAGAATGGAAGACAAATTGACAATATGAGTAAGAACCAAGAGGTACTGAAGAAGAACCAAGAGGAAATGAAAAATACCCAGGAAGAAATGAAGAAGAGCCAAGAATAAATGAAGAAGAGCCAAGAAGAAATAAAAAGTGACATCACTGAGGTAAAGAATGCAATAGAAAGTATCAAGAGTTGACTAGAAGAAGCACATAACCACATCAGTGAGCTAGAAAACAAGGTAGGAAAAAATACCCAAGTAGAGAAGCTTCTAGAAAAATAAAATTATAAGCAGGGGGAGAGCCTACGGGAACTTTGGGACAACATGAAACAAAACAACATTCGTATAATAGGCCTTCCAGAAGGACAGGAAATTTAGCAAGGAATAGAAAACCTGTTGGAAGAAATAATGATGGAAAACTTCCCTCATACAGGAAAGAAAAAACCCACACAAATTCAAGAACCACACAGAGTCTCAAGCAAAATGAACCCCAAAAGACCTACGCCAAGGCACATTATAACTGACTTGGCAAACACCAACGACAAAGTAAGAATCTTAAAAGCTGCCAGAGAGAGACAGGAAGTCAACTACAAAGGAACTCCCATCAGACTAACAAGTGATTTCTCAACAGAAACTTATCAGGCCAGAAGGGAATGGAATGAAATATACAAAGTCATGCAAAGGAAGGGGCTAAATCTTAGAATAACATACCCAGCAAGGCTATCAATCAAAATTCAAGGTCAATTCAGGAGCTTCACATACAAAAAAGGATTAAGGGAATTTGTTACAACTAAACCAGCAATGCAAGAAATGCTAAAGGGTCTGCTGTAAAAAGAAATAGGAAGTGAAGAAGGAAAACAGGAGTAAAGAACAAATAAGTACCTATCAATAATAACTTTAAATGTAAATGGTTTAAACGTTCCAATCAAAAGATATAGGGTAACGGACTGGATAAGAAAGCATGACCCAGATATCTGCTGTGTACAAGAAACCCACCTCAGAAAACAAGATGCACACAGACTGATGGTAAAAGCATGGGAAAAGGTTCTTTAGGTGAATGGAAATGGAAAAAAAAGCTGGGGTAGCAATACTTATATCTGACAAATTAGATCTCAAAGTGAAAGACATAACAAGAGATAAAGAAGGCCACTTCATATTACTAAAGGAAGCAATCCAACAAGAAGAAATAACTCTGATAAACATATATGCACCCAATAAAGGAGCACTCAAATAGATAAAAAAAAACTCCTACAGGATATCAAGGGAGAGATTGACATCAATACAATCATAGTAGGAGACTTTAATATCACACTATCACCATTGGGACAAATCCTCTAAACAAAAAATCAGCAAAGAAATATCAATCCTAAATGACTCACTAGACCAGATGGAATTAATTCATACCTTCAGATTATTTGACCCCAAAGCCACAGAATATACATTCTTCTCAAGTGGACATGGGTCATTTTCAAAGATAGACCGTATGTTGGGTCATAGTCAAAGTCTCTCCAAATTCAAGTAGATAGAAATAGTATCAAGCACGTTCTCACATCACAGTGGCATAAAATTAGAAATCAAATACAATAAAAACAATCCAAAGAAATCAAACACACGGAGAATAAACAGCAGGCTATTAAACAATGACTGGGTTATCAGGGAGATCAAAGAAGAAATAGAAAATATCATGACAACAAATTACAGCAATAGCACAGCAATCCAAAATCTATGGGACACAGTGAAAGCAGTTTTGAGAGGGAAGTTTATAGCTCTACAATCCTACTGTAAAAAAATAAGAAACAATGGAAATAAATTATCTAACCCAACAACTAAAAGAGTTAGAAAGAGAGCAACAAGAAAAGCCAAGTGTAAGCAGAAAGAAGGAAATAGTAAAGATCAGAGCAGAGATAAATGACATAGAGACAAAAGAAACAATACAAAAGATCAACAAAACCTTTCTTTGAAAGGATAAACAAGATTGATAAACCTCTAGTCAGGCTCACCAAGAAGCAAAGTGAGAGGACCCTAATAAATAAAATCAGAAATGAAAGAGGTGAAATAACAACAGACCCCATTGAAAGATAATGGGTTGTTTAAAAAATACTATAAAAAACTCTACTCCAACAAACTGGACAATCTGGAGGAAAAAGATATATTCCTAAAAAAAATAACCTCCCAAAACTCAATAAGGAAGAATCTAAACAGCTCAATAGACCGATAACTATTGAAGAAATTGAAGCAGTCATCAAAAAGCTTCCAGCAAACAAAAGCCCAGGGCCAGACAGCTTCACAGGGGCATTTTAAAAAACATTCAAGGAATAACTAAAACCTATTTCAGAAAATTCAAGAGGAAAGAACACTTCCAACCTCCTTCTATGAAGCCTGCATCACCCGAATACCAAAACCAGATAAAGACAACACAATGAAAGAGAATTACAGACCAATATCCCTCATGAATATAGATGCCAAAATCCTCAATAAAATTCTAGCAAATCAAATCCAGCAGTACATCAGAAAGTTCATACATCATGACCAAGTGGAATTTATCCCAGGAATGCAAGGATAGTACAATATCCGCAAATCAATAAATATGATACATCACATAAACAAATTGAGAGATAAAAATCACATAGTCATATCAACCAATGCAGAAAAAGCTTTTGACAAAATCCAACACCCTTTCTTGATAAAAACTCTCAACCAGGTGGGAATAGAAAGATCATACCTCATCATAATAAAAGCTATATATGGTAAACCCACAGCAAACATCATACTCAATGGGAAAAAACTACAAATGTTTCCCCTAAGAACAGGAACAAGACAGAAATTCCCTCTCTCACCACTCCTGTTCAACATAGTACTGGAAGTATTAGCCATTGAAATTAGACAAGAAGAAGAAATAAAAGGCATCCAAATTGGAAAAGAAGAAGTAAAGCTATTCTTCTTTGCAGATGACATGATATTGTACATAAAAAACCCTAAAGACTCCATAAAAAAACTAATAGACTTTATAAATGAGTTCAGCAACATAGCAGGCTACAAAATTAATGCCAAGAAATCTATGGCATTTCTATTCACCAATAGTGAACTTACAGAAAAAGAGACTAAAAAATCAAACCTATTAACCAACACACCAAAAAATTAAAATACCTAGGAATAAACTTAACTAAGGAGGTAAAAGACCTATTTGTGGAAAACTACAGGACACTGAAAAAAGAGATAGAGGAAGATGTAAACAGGTGGAAGAACATACCAAGTTCATGGATTGGGGGAATCAACATCATTGAAATGTCCATACTACCCAAAGTAATCTATAAATTTAGTGCACTTCCCATTAAAATACCAACAGAATATTTCACAGACCTATAAAGAACTCCAAAAATTCATATGGAATAAAAAAAGACCCCCAATAGCTACAGCAATCCTGAGAAAGAAGCACAAAGTCTGTGGGATTTAAATATCAGATTTCAAGCTATATTACAAAGCTATTGTTGTTCTCAAAACAGTGTGGTACTGGCACAAGAATGGACATATAAATCAATGGAATGGAATAGAGAATCCAGATATCAACCCAAAACACTATGCTCAATAAATATTTGACAAAGGAGGCATGAACATAAAATGGAGTCAAGACAGTCTCTTCAATAAATAGTGTTGGGAAAATTGGACAGATACATGAAAAAAATGAACCTAGACCACCAACTTTCAGCATACACAAAAATAATCTCAAAATGGATATAGGACTTAAACATAAGATGGGAAACCTTAAAAATACTAGAGGAATCCACTGGAAGAAAAATCTCAGACGTATGCCGAAAGAACTTCTTCACTGATTCTGCTCATAGGGCAATGGAAGCTAAAGAGAAAATAAACAAATGGGACCACATCAAAATAAAAAGCTTTTGCACAGCTAAAGAAACCATCAACAAAACAACCAGAAAACCGACTGTGTGGGAGAACATATTTGCAAATGTTATCACTGATAAAGGTTTAATCTCAAGCATCTACGGGCAACTCATACAACTTACTAAAAGGAAGACAAATGATCCAATTAAAAAATGGGCAATGGACCTAAATAGAATCTTTTTGAAAGAAGACAAAAGGATGGCCCAGAGACATATGAAAACCTGCTCAAAGTCACAAGTCATTGGAGAGATGCAAATCAAAATGACAAAGCGGTACCATCTAACACGTGTCAGAATGGCTTTCATCAACAAATCAACAAATGCTGGAGAGGATGTGGAGAAAAAGGAACCCTTGTGCACTCCTGGTCGGATTTCAGACTGGTGCAGCCACTGTGGAGAACATTATGGAGATTTCTCAAAAAACTAAAAATGGAGCTCCCATTTGACCCAGTGTTCCACTTCTAGGTATATCCTCAAGAAACTAGAAACATGAATTAGACAGGATATATGCACCCCTATGTTCATAGTAGCACAATTTACCATAGCTAAGATTTGGAAACAGCCTCAGTGCCCATCAGCAGATGAGTAGATTAAAAAACTGCCATACTTCTATACAATGGAATACTATGTTGTGGTAAGAAAGAGGGAGCTTCTATTGTTATTTGCAATAACATGGATGAAGCTGGAGAGCATTATGCTAAGTGAAATTAGCCAGGCAGCACAAGATAAATATCACACAATCTCACTCATTTGTGGAATATCATGAACTGCATAGACTGATAAACAAGGATGGATCCAGAGACTGAAAAAAGTCCATCAGAATGTCAAACCTCAGGGTAAGTGGTGGTTGGGGAAGTAAAGGGGAAAGTCAATATATTGTGTTTTTACATACCTGACAAAATTTATATAAAGTTATAAAAAAATTGGCAGCTTGTTTGAGGTTGAATTGACATGGCCTAGAGCATGTCATCTCGTATGGACACCAGTCCTTAGGCTAGGCCCCCCTTAATCCCCTGTGGCATCATAATGTCCTTACATGATATTATTCTACAATGTCATTATAATTTTTGATATTTGACAACAGCATATTGTACGTTATTCCAAAGAAACTTACAAACTGATTCTTTGAATGTTTGGAAGCAATTTTTACAAAAGGAAATGAAAGGAGTTAATCCTTTTCAGAAGGAATTAAGGCACTGGGAAGGCACTTGAGCATTCTATATTGGCCCCTTTTGTCCTTTTAGCCAAGAACGACCCTCTTCTCACAATCCAAGTGCACACAGCTGGTGCCTGAGCTTTCACTTCAAGCTGTGGTTGAAGCCTCTGGGTGGCTGGCACCATGAATATGTCTCTCACTCAGTAGTGTGAGCTGGGCCCTCCCTGGAGAAGAAACCTGATTCCCCTGAGATATGTAATCAGTAACGCGACACTGCCAGCAGGCGAGGGGATCCTAAGGCAGGTAGTCTACCAAGGAGATAGACTACCAAGGAGATAGAACTGAACCTCACATCACCCTGCTTGGCCCCGGAGGATGGCTGGTTAGATCCCTCAGGGAAGGAACAACCTAAGACAGGCATAGTTGCAGAGGGGCCAACAGGAGAGAAATTAAAGATCTATAGAGGTAGGGCACAAACCCTCACCCCCCTAACTTTGCAGGGGCCTGAACCCTCACCCCTTCTGAGGGAGGTCTTCTGCCCTCACAGCTGCTTCGCCTCCCACACATAGCTCAGATCAGAACCCAGGGTACAGACAGAGACTTGGCCAGCAACAGCTGCCCTATATATAAATTCAGTCTAGTACCAGGAATGCTCAGGTCCTACTCACGAATGCAAATAATCCTTTCCACTAGTATTTACAGGGTAAACTAAGATTATTGTTTGAGTATTAAATTTGACAGTAAAATAGCAATCAAGTTTTCAGATTAATTTAAATTGGCCAAGTGAAATAAGTGAATACTCAAAAAATTTAAGTGTACTGGACAAAAAGCTTTTCCTAAAATATCAACTAAAATTTGTTATTACTTCATCTCATTGTAAAATTGCCTAACATGCAAAGTACCTAAAGCAGTCATATTTTTGTGCAAAAATTAAAATTTAACGTTACCAAGACTGCAATATAAAATTTCAAAAAGCCCCCATTAATAAAAAAAGGGGGGTAGTGCAGTAATATCATGTAAGGAAAAAAATCCTGTAAGTAAATTACTTCTAGAAAATTCTTACTCCAGAAAATTAATTTCCATTTGTAATGCTAACAGCAGGACACCCAGAAAAAACACACATGGTGTCAGAATAAGCCAAAGATAAATCATTTGGGCAAAAATAAAAGAATCCCAAGTATAATTTACAGAAAAGATCTCTTTATTAACTTTTGGTTGAGACTATGTTTGTATATTTTCAGAAAACTATTCCGAGACTATAGGGATTCCTGCACAAAGAGGAACTGACAGGTCTGTTCCAACTGCAAAGACAGTCCAGAAATGGAACACACTGACAACACCTTGCAATGCTTGCAGTCAGCAACTGTGCATCACTGCAGGCTTCCCAGGACCAAACCAGAGATGGTGGAACCTGCATTGCCACCATATGTCCACCATCCAGATGCCATTGCTCACATGTATACATGAGGAACTATTTGACATTGAGACTCAGAAGTGTTGGACATTGAAACTGAGACTCAAACATTTTTTGTACTTATATATTTATTTTTAGTATGCAGATGCAAGATTTTTATAAAGAAAAGAAACGGGAGAAAAATATTGATACAGACACAAAGAAGCATTGAACAGACTGTCAAAGTACAGTGGTGAGGCAGGGGAGGGTGGGGGGCGGAGGCTGTAATAAATCAACCGAAGGATTTATATGCATGCATATAAGCATAACCAATGGATACAAGACACTGGGGCGTGGGGAGAGGCAGGTGAGGGCATGTCCTCAGGGTAGGGGAGGCTGGGGGGAAGTCAATGGGAGGGAAATAAAAGGAAATATATGTACTACTATTTGTAATACTTTAAAAAATAAAAAAAAACATAGGCAGTAAAAAAATTAAATATGGAATTACTGTTTGAGCCAGTGATGTCACTTATAAGAATATATCCTAAGAAACTCAAAACACCAATCATAAAGAATGTATGCACTCCTATGTTCATAGCAGCACCATTTACAATAGGTAAGATCTGGAAACAGCTCAAGTGCTCATCAGTAGATGAGTAGATGTGGTAACATGGAATATTATGCAGCAATAAAAAAAAGGATCTCTTACCCTTTGAGGCATCATGGAGAGACCTGGAGAGTATTATGCTAAGCAATATTAGTCAGTTCCAGTAAAACAAGTATCACATTATCTCACTCATACATGAAATCTAATGAACAAAATAAACTGATGAACAAAATAGATCCAAAGACATAGAATCATAGAACAGACTGAAACTTAGAGGGAAGGCTGGGCAGTGTGTACAGGTGGGGAGTGATTAACCAAACCCCCCCCCACACACATATATACACACACATACACACACATACATACATACATACACACACATATATGCATATATATAACACATGGGCACTGACAATAGGCTGGTGAAGGCCTAGGGTGAGGGTGGGGCAGGCTGGAATGGGTCAGTGTGGGGAAAAGGGGGACATATGTGATATTTTCAACAACAAATACTTAAAAATTTAAAAAATAATATGTTTGACCAGATTAGCAGGTAGCCAAGTTAAACTTTTAATACCTAATGACTAGGGAGACAGATATTATTTCCATTAGGAAGCCGAAGAAAGATAATCTTATATAGTAAAAGCCCAGTGACCAAAATGGCAGAATGACTAGAATGACCAGAGAACAGAATGATGGTGGCCCCTTACCCCAGCTGGCCTTGCCCCCAAAGGGGACCCTCATCCCCATTGGGGGTGTGACAGGTCTGCAAACCACCTGTGGCCCCTTGTCCAGGCCAGCCCCAACCCTGATTGGAGGAGTGGCCAACCTGAAAACCACCCATGGCGCCTCACCCAGGTCAGGTCCAACCCTCAGCGGGGACCCCCATCCTGATCCAGGGACTCATCAGGCCAGGCCAGCCAGCCCTCACCCATGCATCAGGCCTCTATCCTATTTAATAAAAGGTAATATGCAAATTGACCTAACAGAAGAATGACCAGAACGACCGCTGGACCAGTTACCATGAGGTGCACTGACCACCTCTTGGTCCCTTTCCCCAGCTGTCAGGGGAAATGGCGAATGGAGAACCAGGGGTGGGTGGCAGGGTACACGGACTGTGGCAGGCCAAGGCTTCTGCCCCGCCTGTTTCCCCACACATAGGGGCAGGGCTCGTGAGCAGGCGGGAACAGCCAACCTGACCTCTCAGTCCCTTTCCCCGGCTGTCAGGCGGCTATCACTTGATGGTGAATGGGGAGCAGGGGTGGGTGGCCGCGGGGGATGGGGCTGGCAGTAGGCAGCCGGGAAAGTTGGCCCTGATCCCAGGCCAGGCCTAGGACTGTACCCACAAGTGAATTTCATGCACCGGGCCTCTAGTAACAATATAAAAATTATTTTATGTACATTCAATCAATAACTATTGGGTGATATAAGAACAAGGTTTGAACAGCATCAATCTGTAAGCATATAGTCCATGTTGTCATTTTGGGTTAGCCATCAGCCTCTATGGTTTGCAGCTTCTCATCCTGAAAAATCTTTGATTTCCATTGCACATGGAGAGTTGTGTCAGAGACAGGTAGTGTCCATTCATTGTTAGGTACCTAACTAAGTAAGGTTCCTTTTAACACAGTTGGAGAGAATCTTTCCCAATGGACAAAAATCCCCTAGTTGTAAGTTATGGGCTTTGAAATCTTTGTCTCATGGGAGTACTGTGTAATGAATGTCACTAATTTATTAATTTATGTAATAATGCAGAATATCTTATTTTTAGTTCTCCTTTATTTGGAAAACAAAAGGTTTTAAAAACCAAGAATATTTTAAACAGTCATGAGAATAATTATTATGCTCAATTCATTTATTTCCATAACCATTTGTGTTTATTCTGATTGTTTGCCAGTATTTTTATGCATCGAGTTATTCATTAGAGTTCTATAAATCTTCATCCAGTTCAAAGAGATGACTTTCTTAGAAACCTGTTATTTAGAGTAAGTCAGAATTCTTTTCATGGATTTTTCTAAAGATATAACATATCTGCAATTGCATCAGAGTAAAATGACTATCTATAAATGACAAACTTAAAATGGCTTGGTTATAGATTTGATTATAATGCAACTGATAAAAATTTTGCTTTTCTATGACTTACAACATTCCAAAACAACAATTTATTGGTAAATAATAATTACTATAAAACTAGGTACAGAATAACATAAAGTCTATCTCTATATAGACTCAATATATAATTTCAACATAAAAATAACAAACAGTATGTAAAAATTTCAAGTATTGCACATAACTTATGTGAAGTGTGCATTGAGCATTGGAAATAATTCATTGACTCCCAATGTCTGATGTACTTACTAGTGCTAGGTGTCTCCACGGGTAACCATCACTCTTGGCTTACTCTGTATCACTGGCTGGTCACCTGTCAACCCTGAGAATTTTGTTTGAACTTGACTCTGAATCTTTGCAAGTTCCTTTCTGGAGCAGACTGAAATTTCTAGAACATCCATTTTAATAAATTATATGTGTACAAATATAACATAGTTATTATTAGTAATTTTTATTTAACAAAGCTTCCCATGTAATTTCAAGTATATTAAATTAGCCTAATTTATTTTAAAAACTAGAGGCCTGGTGCACAAAAATTTGTGCATTCGGGACAGTCCCTCAGCCTCTGCAGGAGGCAACCAGGGGATAGCGCTGGCCTGCAAGTAGCCTGCCCCACCCCCACACACCCCACCACCACTGGTTGTTGCCCCCTGATTGCTGTCCCCTCCTTCTTCCTTCTGGCACCCACCTTTGCTGGCCTGGTGTCACCTGCTCAATGGCCCCACCTTCTAGCAACCTGTCATTCTGCCATTTGGACGATTTGCATATTAGGCTTTTATTATATAGGACATTTTTTTTATAAGAAGAGAAAACAAATCGTTGAGGTATTCCTGGACCCATAGGAATGACTCAAAGACATTTCTCAGTTTAAAAATCTTTTAAAATTTATACTTTTAAAGTTTGTCTATTATACTTAACCAAAAGATTATATCATAGAGGGAGACAGAAGATGGCAACCAGCAGGAAGGTAGAGAGGGAGAGAATGTGAGAGAGTGAGGGGACGGTAGAGGAGTGTGTGGATGTGTGTGGTGTGTGTGTGTATGAGCTAGGGACAGTTAGATTATGCAGGTCTTCCAAGGGGCTGCCAAAGTGAGCAGTCTTAGATGGCAGAGCCCTGTGCACAGTGTGGACACTTCTGGGCTGTCAGTGCAGGCACAGAGACCACATCATCTGGAGAAACAGGCTGATTGAGACTAGGCTCCTGGCCTCAGCACCACCCAGTCTGGAATCAGACGCAAACCAGGACCATGCAACCACTGAGGACAGAGACCTGCAACCACAGCTGCAGACCCTCAGACAACAAGAATCCAGACAACCTGGCGACAGATTTCTCTGAGCCAAGGAGCCTTTCCCCATCTCCACAGGCCCATGGGCAGGGCCATAGTAATTGATAGGCCTCCCTCCTCCCCCGCCCCCCAGACCAGTACAGGAATTTGAGACTAGGAGCATGTAGGCACTGGGAATCAGTTCACCACAACACAATCGGACAAACAAACCTGAAGCCCACACATGGTGATAGTGCGATCTGACTTTGATTTCAGGCAAGCACACATGGAAGTCTGTTTTCTGCAGTACAAGGGCAGATCAAATGCTGACATAGTGCTACTGTGCAACTCAGTCCCCCAAGCTGACCAGGACCCCAATTCTCCAGGCGGGAGGCAGCACTGAGCACCACTGACTTGACTCTGTGTCTTATCACATGCACCTGGGATCCCTGACTTTCAGTACATTCACACGAAGAGCCAGTGACTCCAATTCATGGTGCATGCACAAACAGGGACCCTGATTGGAGGGAGAGGCTGCACAAAGCAACAGACTTTGATACTCGGTTCTTGCTTCAGACACAGGGGAACTTTGACTCTTGGCACACGCTAGGGGATTCTGATTTTTGGCTCACACCATCAGGGTCTCTGTTTCAGTGCAGTGCAGGCCGGGTCCCAAATTCCAAATGCGCATATGGGATCACACTGAGCGCTGGCAATGCTGACCCTGTGTAGCTTAGTTCCCACCAACCCATGGCAGCCACATGTCTTCGTGTTGGAGCAATTCGGTGACACGTGGGTAATGCAAAGCTCCCTCTGCATATGGCCCCAGGTCCATGAAACTTGACGTTTGAACCTTCTGGAGATAGTCAGAATGGGGAGACAACACAATCCGCAGAGGAAAGAAAATTAGGAGTCACCAAGAAAAAAAATTAGTAAAATCAAAGCATGCAACATGACCAAAAAAGAATTCAGAGTAATTCAATTCACACATTGTGGAACTCATACATAGGATGCATGAGAAAATCAACGCCTTATGCAAGAACCAGGAATAAATGAAAAGTGATATAGCTACAATAAAAAACACCATGGAAAGTTTCAACAATAGAATAGAAGAAACAGAGGACCTAATTAGTGAGTTAGAAAATAAGGTAGAGAAACAAGCTCAATCTGAACAGAAAATGTAGAAAAAAATAAAAAAGCAGGAGGAGAGCCTAAGGGAGCTTTGGGACAATGTGAAATGAGGTAAGATATGTATAAAGGGACTTCCAGAAGGACAAGAAGAGTAATAAGGATTAGAAAATCTTTTTGAAGAAATAATGACAGAAAACTTCCCTGGTATGGGGAAGAAAAAAGTTCCCCAAATACACAGAGTCCCAAGCAAGATGAACCCCAAAAGACCCACACCAAGACATTTCACAATTACTATGGCAAATGTTCACGACAAAGAGAAAATCTTAAAGGCTGCAAGAGAGAGACAGAGAGTTACCTACAAAGAATACCCCATCAGATTATCAAATGATTTCTCAACATAAACACATCAAGCTAGAAGGGAATGGAAGGAGTTATGCAAAGTGTTGCAGAGCAAAGGACTGAATCCAAGAATATTCTATCCAGGATGACTATCAATCAAAATTGAAGGGGAAATCAAGAGCTTCACAGAAAAAAAAGGCTAAGGGAGTTTATCACCACCAAACCAGCAATGCAAGAAATGCTGAAAAGAATGCTGTAAAAAGAAGAAATAAAAAGGTAAGAAGGGAGACAGGCACAAAAATAGAAATGACTACAAACAAGTACCTTTCAGTAATGAATTTAAGTGAAAATGGACTGAATGTTCCAATCAAAAGATATCAAGTGGCTTAATGGATTAAAAAATGACCCTTATATGTGCTATCTACAAGAGACCTACCTCAGAACAAGGGACTCACAAAGACTGAAAGTGAAAGGAGGGAAAAATATCTTTCAGGCAAATGGAAATGAAAAAAAAAAAAGCTGGGATAGCAATACTTATATCTGCCAAAATAGACCTCAAAGTGAAAGGTGTAACATGAGCTAAAGAAGGCCACTTCACAATACTAAAGGGATTGATAAAACAACAGGATATAACCATGATGAACATATATGCACACAATGCAGAAGCACCCAAATACATAAAAAACAACTCCTGGAAGATAATAAGGTAGAGATTAATAACAATACAATCATTGTAGGGGACTTTAATACACCACTGACATCAATGGGTAAGTCCTCTAGACAAAAAAAGCAACAAATAAACAGCAATCCTGAATGACTCACTAGGTCAGAAGTACTTAATTGACATCTTCAGAACATTTCACCCAAAAGCCATGGAAAATACATTCTTCTCAAGTGCACTTGGGACATTTTCAAAATAGACCACATATAGGGTCACAAGTAAAGTTTCCCCAAATTCAAGAAGATTGAAAGCATACCAAGAATCTTCTAAGACCACAATGGCATAAAATTAGAAATAAACTACAATGAAAACGATTCAAAAAACTCAAACACTTGGAAGCTGAATAGCATGCTATTAAATAATGATTGGGTTACTAATGAGATCAAAAAAGAAATTAAAAATATCCCAGAAAATAATGACAATAAAAATACAACAATCCAAAATCTATGAGACACAATGAAAGCATTCCTGAGAGGGAAGTTTATAACTCTATAGGCCTACCTCAAACAACAAGAAAAATAGTAATAGAACATCTAACTTTACAACTCAAAGAATTAGAGAGAGATCAAAAAGAAAAGCCCAGAGTGTGCAGAAGGAAGGAGATGATAAAGATCAGAGAAGACATAAATGACATAGACACACACACACACACACACACACACACACACACACACACACACAGAGAGAGAGAGAGAGAGAGAGAGAGAGAGAGAGAGAGAGAGAGAGAGAACAATATAAGAGATCAGTGAAACCAAAAGCTGGTTCTTTGAAAGGATAAACAAGATTGATGAATCTATCTGGCCAGGCTCTCCAAAAAGCAAAGAGAGAAGACTCAAATAAACGACGTCAGAAATGAAAAAGGTGAAATAATGACAGACTCCACAGAAATACAAAGGATTGTTAAAAAGCACTATGAACAACTCTAGTCGAACAAACTAAACAATGTGAAGGAAATGGACATATTACTAAAAAGAAATACAACCTTCCAAAACTCAATCAGAAAGAATCTAAACATCTCTATAGGCCAATAACTATGGAAGAAATTGAAGCAGTCATCAAAAAACTCCCAGCAAACAAAATCCCTGGGCCAGATGGCTATACAGGGGAGTTATACCAAACACTCAAGGAAGAACTCAAATCTATCCTCCTCAGACTATTCCAAAAAATTCAAGAGGAAGGAACACTTCCAAGCTCATTCTATGAAGCCAGAATTACTCTAATACCAAAACCAGGTAAAGACGACACAATGAAAGAGAATTACAGGCCAATATGCCTCATGAATATAGATGCCAAAATACTCAACAAAAGTTTTGCAAATTGGATCCAGCAATACATCAGAAAGATCATAAACTATGACCACGTAGGATTTATCCCGGGGATGCAAGGATGGTACAATATCCATAAATCAATAAATGTGATACATTACATAAGCAAATTGAGAGATAAAAATCACATAGTCATATCAATTGATGCAGAAAAAGCATGCGACAAAATCCAACACCCTTTCTTGATAAAAACTCTCAGAAAGGTGAGAATAGAAGGATCATACCTCAACATAATAAAAGCCATATATGACAAAGCCACAGCTGACATCATACTCAATGGGCAAAAACTAAAACCATTTCCACTAAGAACAGGAACAAGACACAGCTGGCTACTCTCACCACTCCTTTTTGACACAGTACTGGAAGTACTAGCTACTGTGATAAGACAAGAAGAAGAAATAAAAGGCATCCAAATTGGAAAGAAGAAGAAAATCTGTCCTTATTTGCAGATGACATGAAACTGTACATAGAATCCCTAAAGGCTCCATCAAAAATTATTAGGCTTAATAAATTAATTTGGCAATGTATTAGGGGACAATATTAATGCCAAGAAATGTTTGGCATTTCTTTACACCAATAGTGAACTTACAGAAAAAGAGCCTAAAAAGCTATCCTATTAGCATCACATCAAAAACATTAAGATACCTCGGAATAAACTTAACCAAGAAGATAAAAGATATGTATACGAAACACTACAGAACACTGAAAAAAAAAAAGAGATAGAGGAAGACATAAACAGATGGAAGAACATACCATGCTCATAGATTAGTAGAATCAACATCATCAAAATGTCCATACTACCCAAGCAATCTATCAATTCAATACAATTCCCATTAAAGTACCAATGGCATATTTTACAAACCTAGAACAAACTTTCCAAAAATTCATCTGGAACAAAAAAAGACCCGGAATAGCTTCAGCAATCCTGAGAAAGAACAACCAAGTAGGTGGGATTTCAATACCAGATATCAAGCTGTATACAAAGCCACTTTTCTTAAAACAGCTTGGTACTGGCATAAGAACAGACATATAGATCAATGGAATAGCATAGAGAACCCAGAAATTGACCAAACCACTATATCCACTTATTATTTGACAAAGGAGGCATGAACATATGATGGAGTCACGAAAGTCTCTCCAACAAATGCTATTGGGAAAATTGGACAGATACAAGCAAAAAAAAAAAATGAAACTAGACCACCAACTTATACCATACACAAAAATAAACTCAAAATGGATCAAGAACTTAAACATAAGATGGAAAACCATAAAAATACTAGAGGAATGCACAGGCAGCAAAATCTCAGACATATGTGGAAGCATTTATTCACTGATAGAGCAATGGAAACTAAAGAGAAAATAAACAAATGGGACTACATCAAAATAAAAATCTTTTGCACAGCAAAGGAAACCATCAACAAAACATCAAGAAAGCCCACTGCATGGGAGATTATTTTTTGCCAATGCTATCACCAATAAGAATTTAATCTCCTGTATTTATGAGGAACTCATACAAGTTAACAAAGGGAAGATAACCAATCTTGGTTAAAAAATGGGCAAGGGACCTAAATAGATACTTTTCCAAAGAAGACAGAAGGAAGGCCAAGAAACATATGAAAACCTGCTCAAAGTCACTAAGTAACCGAGTGATGCAAATCAAAAGGACAATTCAGTATATTCTCACACCTTTGAGAATGACTATCATCAACAAATCACAAGTGTTGGTGAGGATGCAGAGAAAAAGAAACTCTTTTGCACTGCTGGTGGGAATGCAGACTGGTTCAGCCACTGTGGAGAACAGTATGGACTTTCCTCAAAACAATAAAAATAGAACTCCAATTTGACCCTGTAATCCCACCTCTAGCAATATACCCCAAGAACCTAGAAACACCAATCAGAAAGAATATATGCACTCCTGTGTTGATGCAGCACAATTTTCCATAGCTAAGATTTGGAAACAGCGTAAGTTTCCATCAGCAGATGAGGATTAAAAAACTATGGTACATCAACACAATGGAATACTATTCTGTGGTAATAAAAAAAAAAGAAGGAATCCTTACCATTTGCAACAGTATGGATGGAACTGGAGAGCATCGTGCTAAGTGAAATAAGCCAGTCAGAGAAAGATAAATACCACATAATCTCACTCATTAATGACTATAATGAACAATATAAAGTGATGAACAGAGACGGATCCAGGGACAGAGAAGTATCAATCAAACTGTCAAACCTCAGAGGGAAGGTAGGGGAAGGGGAAGTAAGGGCAAGAGATCAACCAAAGGACTTTTATGCATGCATATAAGCCTAACCAATGGACACAGACACCAGTTGGGTGAGGGCGTGAGTGTGTGTGTGGGGGACTGGAGGTGTTAATGGAGGGACGAGGACACATATGCAATACCTTAATCAATAAAGAAATTTGTTTAAAAAGATTATATCATGAATTCTTTGAAAAACAAACACATATTTTATGGTAATCACTCTAAAAGACATTGTTCAAATGTAAGAACAGTTTTGATATTAAAAATTTTGTCTAGAGTATGAGATTTTCTTAATTTATATATTTAATCTTTTTTGGCCAATAAAAGATTATTCCTGGTCATTCCATCCAGAGGCTGAAAATTTCCCATACATAATACACAAAAAAACTCATATCATCTAAATACAATATATATAAAGACCATATATTTAATTCAAATTACTAATTTTTACAGATAAAACATAAAATTTTTAATAACATAAAACCTTCACAAACTTTTGTTACATTCACATCATTTTACAAACTTTTCTACCACTTTCACAGATCTTCTTACCCATCCTATATAATAAAGAGGTAATATGCAAATTGACTATCATACCCTCGCACAAGATGGCCACCCCCATTGTTCACAAGATAGCCACCCCCATGTTGTCACAATATGCTGTCACAAGATGGCCAGCAGGGGAGAGCAGTTTGGGGCAACCAGGCCTGCAGGGGAAGGCAGTTAGGGGTGACCAGGCCAGCCAGGGAGGGAAGTTGGGGACAATCGGGCTGCCAGGGGAGGAATTATGCATTGATCTAGCTGGCAAGGGAGTGGTTAGGGGGTGATCAGATTGGCAGGCAGGAACAATTAGGGGCAATCAGGCAGGTTGGTGAGTGGTTGGGAGCCAGCAGTCCTGTATTGTGAGAGGGATGTCTGACTGCTAGTTTAACTGGAAGTTGGACATCCCCCGAGGGGTCCCAGATTGGAGAGGGTGCCAGATGGGCTGAGGTACACCCCCCCCCCAACAGTGCACATATTACATGCACCAGACCTCTAGTCTATATATAAAAAGGCTAATATGCTAAATCTTTGACTGTTCGACCAATAGCTATGATGTGCACTGACCACCAGGGGGCAGATGCTCAACACACAGGCATGGAACAGACTGACTAATTTCAGAGGAAAGGGGACGGGGGGGTGGGAGGGGAAGATATTAACCAAACATCTTATATGCATACTAGAGACCTAGTGCATGTATTCATGTACCAGTGAGGTCCCTCAACCTGGCCTGTGGGGATCAGGCCAAAGCCATGCACTGGGCCTCTGACATCTCCCAAGGGGTCCTAGATTGTGAGAGGGCTCAGTCCAGGCTGAGGGACCACACCAGTACACGAAATCACGCACCAGGCCTCTAGTTAAGAAATAATTGTCCTTAGTACATCCTACTTTCTCCTTTGTCCCTCAAAAATGAATCTCCATACCTCATGCATTCTATTATCACAACTATTTAATTTCTTCCCACTTAACTTGAACTTTTAACTCTTAGAAGCCTCAGTTGCCAATGATAACCAAAAAATAAATTACCAGCGTTCTTTAGATTGACGTTTATGAACCATTTAAAAAATACTTTCATTTTTGCCAAGACCGGTTTGGCTCAGTGGATAGAGCGTTGGACTGCGGACTGAAGGGTCCCGGGTTTGATTCCGGCAAGAGCATGTACCTTGGCTACGGGCACATCCCCGGTGGGGGGCGTACAAGAGGCAGCTGATCGATGTTTCTCTCTCATCGATGTTTCTGACTTTCTATCCCTCTCCCTTCCGCTCTGTAAAAAATCAACAAAATATAAAAAATACTTTCATTTTCAAGAAATACCTTCTACAAAGCACATGACATTACATCAACTGCTCCAAATCCACTTTACAGACACTAGGCAACAAAAAGACAAAAGCACACAGACCTAAGACTTCTATAACTATCAATGTTTCAATATTTCATATTATAGGCAGTCTTTGGGTTAGTTACATTAGACTTAATGTATGTCATTTCATGGTTATGTCACCATCTCCCATTTATTTATTTAAAAAAAAGTTCCACCATTTTGATGTATGTACATGTTCTTTATTTTTTATTATTTACTATATTTACCATAACTAAAGGTTAGGAATTGTTCTCCTTTCTTTCTTTCTTTCTTTCTTTCTTTCTTTCTTTCTTTCTTTCTTTCTTTCTTTCTTTCTTTACTTTTTTACTTCATTACTATTGTGTATGTTCTCCATGTGAGTGATGTCGGTGCTTATGTAGGTGGGTTCCAACTTACAGAGAAAATCGCATTATGTTGCACCATAGAAATGGATCTCCAATATAACCTGAGTACCTATTGTATTTCTAAGTATTTAGATATTCAATAATTTTAGTTAAAATTAACTAATTTAAAAGCATAAGAAATGACATAGAAAACTTAAAAATACAAAAAACAATGAAAGCAAGATCTGCTTCTTTGAAAGCATAAAAAAAATTGATGAACATTTAGCCAGGCTCATCAAGATATGAAGAGAAAGGACCCAAGTAAAATCAGAAATGGAAGTGGAGAAATAACCACTGACACCACAGAAATACAAAAGATTGTAAGGAAATAATATGAACAACTATATGCCAACAAGCTGGACAATGAGGATGAAATGTACAAATTCCTAGAAAAAAATACAGTCTCCCAAAACTGAATCAGGAAGTATCAGAAAACCTGAATAGACCAAAAAATAACTGGTGAAATAGAAGCAGTAATAAAAAAAAACTCAGCAAACAAAAAGCCAGGGTCCATACAGCTTCACGGGGGAGTTTTACCAAACATTCAAAGAAGAACTAACACCTATATTCTTCAAACTATTCCAAAAAATTCAAGAGTAAGGAACACTTCTAAGTTCTTTTTATAAGGTCAGTGTCACATTAATTCCAAAACCAGATAAAGGCACTACAAAGAAAGAGAATTATAGGCCAATATCCCTAATGAACATAGATGCTAACATCCTCAACAAAATATTAGCAAATCAGATCCAACAATATATTGAAAAGATGATACATCATGATTACAAGGATACAAGGCTGGTAAGTTAGTCCCAAATCAATAAATGTGATACACCACATAAACAAATTTCAAGGCAAAAACCACAAGATGATATCAATAGACTCAGAAAAAGCATTTGAGAAAATCCAACACCCATTTTTGACAAAAACTCTCAGCAATGTGTAAATAGAGGGAGCATGTCTCACAATGATAAAGGCCATATATGAATAAACATCATACTCAATGGGCAAAACTAAAACCATTTCCCATAAGAACAGGAACATGACAGGGATATCTGCTTTCACCAATCTTATTCAATATAACACTAGAAGTCCTAGCCTTAGTAGTCAGAAAAGAAGAATAAATAAAAGAATTCCAAAGGAGGAAATGAAACTCCGATTTGCAAATGACATGATATTGTACATAGAACCCTCCCTAAAAACTCCACCAAAAAACTACTAGATTTAATTAATGGATTTGGCAATGTAGCAGGATACAAAATCAACAACCAAAAATCAATGGCTTTTTTATACACCAACTAGAGGCCTGTTCCACCAAGATTTGTACAATAGGCCTTCCTTCCTCTGGCTGCCAGCACTGGTTTCCTCTGATACCCAGAACCCAGGCCTTTGCTCTGGCTTCAGTGAAGAAGCCAAGCCTCTTTAGTCTTCAGTCTTCAGTCTTGAATTTTCAGTCTTTGCTCAGACCAGAACCTTCAGTTTTTGCTCTGCAACTGTGTATGCAAATTAACTCACCATATTTGTCAAGTTAATTTGCATATGCACACCTGATTGGCTGATGGGTGTCATGGAGGTACAGTCAATTTGCATATTTCTCTTTTATTATTGTAGATAATGATTTCTCAGAAAGAGAAACTAAACAAGCAATCCCATTTATCAGTGCAACAACAAAAAAATCAAAATACTTAGAAATAAACTTAACCAAGGAGGCAAAAGACCTGTACTCAGAAAACCACATGAAGAAAATAGAAGAAAATATAAACCAGTGGAAGAATTTGCAATGTTCATGGATTGGTAGAATCAACATCATTAAAAAGTCCATACCAACCAAGGTAATCCCTATTAAAATACCAATAGCATATTTCACTAATATAGAACAAAATATCCAAAAATTTATATGGAAACAAAAGACCCTGGATAGCCACAGCAATCTTGAGAAAGTAGAACAAAGTTGGAGGAATCACAATATCAGGTTAAGTTATACTACAAAGCCACCATAATCAAAACAGCTTGGTACTGGCACAATAACAGGCAAATAAATCAATGGAACAGAATAGAGAACACAGAAATCAACCAAAGCTATTATGCTCAATTAATATTTGACAAGGGAGGCAAGAGCATACAACGGAGTCAAGACAGTCTCTTCAATGAATAGTGTTGGGAAAATCAAGCAGATACATACAAAACAATGAAACTAGACCACCAACTTACACCACACACAAGAATAAACTCAAAAATGGATAAAAGACCTAAATGTAAGGCACAAAACCATAAAAATTCTAGAAGAAACCATAGGCAGTGAAATCTCTCATAGCAATATATTTAGGAATACATCTCCTAAGGCAAAAGAAACTGAGAAGGAAATAAACAAATGGGATTACATCAAAATAAAAAGTTTCTGCACACAAAAGAAAGCATCAATAAAACAAAAAGGGAGCCCAGTGTATGAGAGAACATATTTGACAATGATACATCTGAAAAAGGGTTAATGTCCAAAATATATAAGGAACTCATGCAACTTAACAGAAGGAAGACAAACAATCAAATTAAAAAATGGCAAAGAACCTAAATAGACATTTCTCCAAACTGGACACAGATGGCCACCAAGACATGAAAAAACTAGAGGTTCTATATATGAAATTCAGCAAGAGTAGGCTTTTGCATCCCTCACTTCCTCACAGCTCTGGCTTTGTCCAGAAGGTTGTTAGGAAGGTTGTCAGGAGGATCATTCCTTTGTTCAGCCATTTGGCCAATTTGCATATTATGATTTTATTATCATAAGATGCTCAAAGTCAATGATTACCAGAAAAATGCAAGTTAAAATGACAATGAGTTATCACCTTACACCTGTCAGAATGTCTACCATCAACAAATGACAAGTGCCGGCGAGGATGTAGAGAAAAAAGGAACCCTTGTAACACTACTGGTGGAAATGCAGACTGTAGTAGCCATTATAGAAAACAGTATGGAGTTTCCTACAAAAAATAAATATGGAACTACTTTTTGACCCAGTGATCTCAGTTCTAGGAATATATACTAAGAAACCTGAGATTCCAATGAAAAAGAATGTATACATTTTTTGTTCATAGCACTATAATTTACAGTAGCCAAGATCTGGAAATAGGCCAAGTGTCCATCAGTAGATGAGTGGATAAAAAAGTGTGGTACATTTATACCGTGGAATACTATACAGCAGTAAAAAAAAGGATGTCTTACCCTTTGAGACAGCACTGAGGGACCTGGAGAGTATCACGTTAAGTGAAATAAGTCAGTCAAAGAAAGACAAGTATCACATGATCTTACTTATATGTGGAATCTAAGTAAAAAATGAACTTATGAATGGAGTTAATCTAGAGAAACATGAAATGAGGGAAGGCAGGGGAGAGTGAGTAGGCAGCAGGTAATCAACCAAGGACCTTGTTTGCATATATACATGCCCATGGACACAGACAATAGAGCGGTGAAGGCCTGGGGAAGGGGCAGTGGCAAGCTGAAGGGGATGGATGGGGGACAAAAGGACACATATGTAATACTTTTAACATTAAAAAATTATTTTTTAAATGCACTAATTTAGAAAGGAATAGTTGAAATAAGTTGAAGTTATTTGCTTATGTGTCTAAGGTTGTTTTTTGCTTGTTTGTTTTCTCATAAGATTTATCCAGAGACCTGTGTTTTTAGAAAATGGCAAAGCGTTGGCCAGTTTGATTCAGTGGAGAGAGTGTTGGCCCAAGGACTGAAGGGCCCAGGTTTGTTTCTGGTCAGGGCACATACCTCAGTTGCAGCCTTGATACTGGGTCCTGATGGGGGCTCCTGTCGGAGGCAAACAATTAGTATGTCTCTCTGACCTCAATGTTTTTCTGTTTCTTCCACTCTCTAAAAATCAATCAAAAAGTATCATTGGGTGAGGATTAACAAAAACAACAGATAAATGTCCCAGACAGGAGTTCTTGGGCAGCTTTATCTATCTATCTATCTATCTATCTATCTATCTATCTATCTATCTATCTATCTATCATCTATCTATCTATCTATCTATCTATCTATCTATCTATCTATTTATCTATCGATTGATTTAAATACTTCAACAAAGAACTGACAAGTTCATTCACCTCTCTCTCTCTCTCTCTCTTTCTCTCTCTCTTAAATGCTTTCTCCCATTTGGGTACATTTTTATAGTTTATAAAAATCACATAGCTTAGGTTCATCTCTGAGAGGCATAAAGGCTTTTAGATGTGTGGGACTTCTGTTTCCCTTGGGAACGGTAAAACAGGTCATAACAGCAAAATGGTATAAAAATAAACGGTGCCATTAACTGGCCAAACTCTCTATTGCCAGGCCTTGTTTCTTGAGGGACCCAGAGTCAATTCCTCCCAGTTGGGTGTATGTACCCAAAAGGGGACTCTTAAAGCACTATGGAATTGTTCCCCATCTACAGACAGACATATGTAGCAAGCTGAGAATTAGAGGCATCCCTTCAATCTCTGGGCTGTTCAAGCCATTCTGAGTAGGGCAGGTCCCATGTTAAGAGGTGTCTCAGGCTATCACAGAAGTTAATAATGAAGAAAATGGTTAGTAAAGGTTCAGTCAGTCCCAAGATTCATTTTCTCTTGGGAAGTTCCCCTTTTAAAATCATGATTTTCTTCTTTTGTTTCAGTATCTGGTTCATTTAGTTCTAAATACATATTACCTTTCTGGAAAAAGCATATGTGGGCAACATGGGTTTTTAAAAAATCTCTTCCTATCAGGTGAATTAGGTCAATTTGAACAGTAAAAATGTATTTTTCCCTGTATCATGCTCTAGTTGAAAGGGGACAGGTTCTGATTTTAAAATAGTCATTGGTTGATTAGGTACCCCTACCATATGCACAGAAGCTTTACTCTGAAGGAGAAGGAAACTTATTTGGGTAGGATTAAGAATGAATAATGTAACCCCAGTATCCACAGGGTGTTAGTAGCTTCTCTTTTATGATAATCTCAATTTCTCTTAACGTATTGTAAGAAGAAGGGGAAATATCCTCTCACAGCTCTATGTTTACTTTTGTTCATTTTCTCTTTATAAATTCAATTTCAGTTTTCTACAATATTTCTTATGGTGATTTGGCTTTCCACAATAAAATCAGATTCATCTGCAGTTTCACAGCAGACCCTAGTTAGAAAACCTGTTTCTTTATTCTCAGAAACCAGTAGTGTATTCATTGGAATAGATCAGAATAGCCAGGATTACATGTGTTAAAAGTTAAATTTCTTTGCTAACCCATAAGGTATCTGGATAAAATCTGGAACAATTGCTGGTACCTCTCTAGCAAAGACCAGCTTTTTTTTCAAAGGGGGCTGCTAGAATTCCTATTCTCATTTTCCCTTAAGTCAATATGGAGTAGTAGTGAAGGAGACAGAAGACAAGGAAGAAAGTAGGGGAAACGGCAAGTCTGGACAAGGAAGTTCAAAGTGGTGGAGGAGCTATAGAAGGGAAAAAGAAGAAGGTGTAGGCATTTATTAGCTTCAGAATAGTTTGGAGACAGTCTCTAAAATTTCTTCTTATTTTTTTTCTTTTTAAAGATTTATATAAGTTCCTCTTTAGAAGCTTCTAATTTCCAAATCAAGATTGCTTCCCGTTCATTCACTTTAATTTTCGAGCTCTCATTTTTCTAATTTCTGCATGCAAAATATTAATTTAGGTACCCAAAGACAACTGCATTTTGGCCATTTCTAAGGTGATATTTTCTAATTAAACCTTCCCATTTCTGTAAAGCACTTACAAATAAAGGCTTCCTATGAAAAGTATTAAGAGAGGGCTGAAGGTTGGGAGACACAATTTTTCATGTTAGTTTTATGTAGTTTTTTGTTTGTTTTGTTTCTTGTTGTCTTGGATATCTGCAGAGTCTGAGCGCATGTTCTGGGGGTGTTATGTAGTGGGTCAAAGTGAGCTGCTTATGAATTAAGCTCCATGCGGCTATCATCCTTTAAGTTGCATTTAACCCACTTTCATGCCTCGATCTCTCCCTGCTGTCTAAAACAACTAGAGGGGCTCAGGGTGCTGGCTGACCAAGTCTTACGGGTGCTTTCCTCAGATGAGCCAGTCAATTAGTTGCAGTTGAGTTGGTATTTCCCTATGCTACTCTTGAATGTCACGAGGAATGATTTCTGAGACCTCCACAGATTCTTAGTTGTCTAAGAATGCAACTAAGATACCAGTTGGAGGGAGGATGTGGCCCTTTCTATTTGGATCTGAATAAATTCAGCTCTCATTTATATGATGAAGGTTTTTAGCTCAGACTCTCAGAAAGCAATTTCAATTGAAAAGCCCAAATAAAAACCAGCCATCAGTTATTCCTTTATTCTTGCCTTAGTCTGGGTTCTATTAACCCTTAACCTTAGTTCCACCTTGAAGATCAAAAATACAACTCAAAAAAAGTTAAACTCTCTATGAAAAGTAAGCTGAGTTCTTGGATCCAAGAGAAAACTCACCCAACTTCACCCAATCAATGGTGGGGGAACCTGTAGGCTCAACAGGCTCTTTTATAAATCCTAGCACCTAATCTGGGTCTGGCAGATGATCATGGCGAGCTTCTCTGGACCCTGCCACACTACACCAATTAACATTAAGGTAAGGAACATTCAAATTTATGAAGAATTTCTGTGAGTTTATTTGAGCCAAACTGTCAATAATTGCCGGGAAGCAGAATCTCAATGGATTCAGATAATGCTCCAGAGAATGCAGTTTTGCACCTTGTTTTATACATTACAATCATAAGAGGAGATGCAAGTGGGTTACATGAAATCCACTAGTGATAGATTAGGGAGGCAGGAGAAGCAAAGTGGGGAAACCTCTGGGATTGGATAAAAAGTAAAATGATAGACACATTTGATTTAGTACCTACTTATTTTTAGTTAGGTTCCTGCAGGATAATTAACAGTCAACAACTCAATAACAATGAAGAGATTTGTGGTGTCTGCAGTGGTGCCTAAACTTTAAGGGTCTGGAAAAAGGAAAATTACTTTGACATTCCAAAGATATGTTATCATAGATGCAAAAAAGAAAATAGGCTCAGTATAAGTAAAAATTGACCATTGTCAGGGCAGATACCAGCATAGTACATGACTACTCACAATAAATTGCATTTTTATTTTAAAAGTTTTAATTTCATACCATTTTTTGTGGTTATTTTGAGCGTATTTTCATGTGTATCTGGGTCTCATGTATGTCAACTTTGGAGAAATGTCTATTTAGGGCCTTTGCCAAATTTTTAATTGGATTATTTATCTTCTGTTATGTTGTATGAGTTCCTTATATATTTTGGAAATTACACTTTATCAGATGTCTCATTGCCAAATATGTTCTCCCATACAGTGGGCTCTTCTTTCATTTTGTTAATTTTTTTTTTTTTTTTTTTTTTTTTTTTTTTGCTGTACAGGAGCCTTTTTATTTTTATGTAGTCCCATTTGTTTATTTTCTCCTTAGCTTCCTTTGCCATAGGAAATGGATGGGTAAACATATTGCGAGGGGAGATATCTGAGACTTTGCTGCCTATCATTTCTTCTAAGATTTTTATGGTTTCATGACTTATATTTAACTATTTTATCCATTTTGAGTTTATTCTTATGTATGGTGTAAGTTTGCTGTCTAGTTTCATTTTTCTGCATGTACATGTTCAATTTTCTAATACCATTTATTGAAGAGACAGTCTTTGCTCTATTGGTTGCTCTTGCCTCCTTTGCAAATATTAATTGAACATAATGGCTTGGGTCAATTTCTGGGTTCTCTGTTCTGTTCCATTGATCTATATGCTTGTTCTTGTGCCAGTACAGTGGCTTTGAAGTATAACTTGTTATCTGGTATTGTGATTATTCCCCCTTTGTTCTTCTTTCTCAGAATTGTTGCAGGTGTTTGGGATCTTAGTTGTTTCCATATAAATTTTTGGAGTATTTGTTGTAGATCTGTGATAAAGGCTGCTGGAATTATAATAGGCATTGCATTAAATCTAAAGATTGCATTGGGTATTATGGACATTTTAATTATGTTAATTCTACCAATCCATGAACATGGTATTTTATTCCACATGTTTATGTCTTCATCTATCCCATCTTTCATTGTTATGTAGTTTTCTGAATACAAGTCTTTTACCTCTTTAGTTAAGTTTATTCTTAAGTATCTTAATTCTTTGTGGCAATGGTAAGTGAGATTGTTTTTGTTTTTGTTTTTCACTTTTCTTTCTTAGAGTCTACTAATGGAGAATAAAAGAGGCATTGATTTCTGGGTATTAATTTTGTATTTTGTTACAATGCCAAATTCATTTATTAAATCTAGTAATTTTTGGTGGCATCTGTAGGGTTTTCTATGAATAAATATCATATCATCTGTGAATAATGAGAGTTTTACTTCTTCCTTTCCAATTTAGATGCCTTTTATTTCTTCTTATCAATATGTCTAGAACTTCCAGTACTATGTTGAATAAGAGTGGTGAAAGCAGACATTCCTGTGTTCTTCCTGAGCTTATGGGAATTGGTTTTATTTTTTTGCCCATCGAGTATAATGTTGGCTGTAGGTTTGTCATATATCACCTTTATTATGCTGAGCTATGATCCCTCAATTCCTACATTGCTAAAAGTTTTTATCAACAAACGGTGTTGCATTTTGTGGAATTCTTTATCTGCATCTGCAGTTTTTCTTATTCTTAGAGGTAAGCCTTTAATGCTATGAACTTCCTTTTCAGGATTTCTTTCACTGTACTCCATAGATTTTGGGTTGTTGTGTGTCCATTTTCACTTATATCCAGAATATTTTAAAATTATTTTATGTTATTTTTTATTGTTTAAAGTATTACAAATAATATTACATATGTTTCCTTTTTCTCCCCCATAGACCTTCTCACAGCACATGCCCTCACTCCACACCCCAGTGTTTTGCATCCATTGGTTATGCTTATATGCATGCATACAAGTACTTTGGTTCATCTGCTACCTACCCCCTACCTTTCCAGCCTTCCCACTATAATTTGACAGACTGTTCGATGCTTCTCTGCCTCTGTATCTTTCTCTTTGTCAGGTAATAATGTTCTTTATTTTCCTTAAATGAGTGAGATCATGTGGTATTTTTCTTTCACTGACTGTCTTATTTTACTTAGCATAATGCTCTCCAGTTCCATACATGCTGCTGCAAATGGTAAGAATTCCTTTTTTTTCTTTTTTTCTTTTTACTGCAGTGTAGTATTTCATTGTGTAGATGTACCATGGTTTTCTAATCCACTCATCTGCTGATGGGCATTTAGGCTGTTTCCAAATCTTAGCTATTGTAAATTGTGCTGCTATGAACATAGAGGTGCATATATAATTTCTGATTGGTGTTTTGTTTTCTTAGGATATTACTAAAAGTGTTATAACTGGGTAAAATGGCCATTCCGTTTTTAAATTTTTGATAAAATACCATACTGTTTTCCACAATGACTGCACCAGTCTGCATTCCCATCAAGAGTGAAAGAGGGTTCCTTTTTCTCTGCATCCTCTCCAGCACTTGTTGTTTGTTGATTCGTTGATGATAGCCATTCTGACAGGAGGAAGGTGGTACCTCATTGCTGTTTTGATTTGCATCTCTCAGATGATTAGTAACTTTGAGCATGTTTTCATAAGTCTCTTGGCTTTCTGAATGTCCTCTTTCAAAAAGTATCTATTTAGATCCTTAGCCCATTTTTTGATTGGATTGTTTATCTTTCTTTTGTTAAGTTGTATGAGTTCTCTGTAAATCTTGGAGATTAAACCTTTATCAGAGAGAACATTGGCAAAGATATTTTCCCTTGCAGTTGGCTTTCTTATTGTTTTGTTGATGGCTTCTTTTGCTGTGCAGAAGCTTTCTATGTAGATGTAGACCCATTTGTTTACTTCCTCCTTATTCTCTCTTGCCCTAGGATCTATGTCTGTAAAGATATTGCTACTACACCAGTTGGAACTAAGATGGCGGCAAAGGTAAAACACCTATCTTGCTGTCATAATCAGCAATTTTAATACTACAACTTAATGAAAGAACAAACACCTTCCAGAATCACCAGAAAGCTCGCCGAGTGAAAATTCCACAAATAAAAGTGAAGATAAGACACTGTGACTCGGGGGAGTGGCAGCGAACAGCGTTGAAAGTTTCGCACGGAGAGAGGTTTGGAGTGCGCGCTGCGGAGAGGGCGGGCAGCTGAAAACCGGCCAGTTTTCTCGAACGGGGAGACAAAGGCGTCTCACTGGACTGATTCTCCAGCTCTGGGCGAAGTCCAGAGAACCCACTATCACACGGGGTGAAAACTGGACAGTGGGAAGGCACGCCGAAGCTCGGGTGCTGCCGGGTGTCCCGGCTTGTGGAGAAGGCAGCCTGCGCGAACAGCTCAGCTGCGTGACGGTGCAGAGAGCGCACCGCGACTTGTCTCTCATTCGGAAAACCGTCAGTCTGCTTTGTTTTACGACGCTGGGTGAGACATTGCGCATGCAGACTCATTTTGGGAAAGTCTGAATTTCCCGGCAGCCGGCAGCCGGTGGAGCTCCGCAGCGGCTCTCTCTCAGAGGTGCTGGCGGCCATTGCCCCCGGCACAGAGTCCCTGGGGCCGCATAGGGCGGAGCTAATATTGTCTGCTTGGCCCGGAGACTCCGCCCAACCAACCTGAGCACAGCTGAGCTTCACAGACAATTGGCCTGGAGGTCAACCCTCCAAGTGCTAACAACGATTAACTGAGCTTAACTTCAGCAAGACTGTGCAGCCCATATCCACCTCAGGTAACTGGGGAGGCTGAGCCACTATCCCTAGTAGGAAGTCTACCACACAAAGCTAATTGACCAACTCAGGGAAGCAGCCACCATGCAGCAACATGGAAAGAAATCAGATGTGAAAGAAATGGAGGGAAAAAAACGACTGGACATGGAATTCAGAACCATGGTTACAGGGTTTTTTAAGAGGCTCCAACAAAAGATCGAGGCCTATAAGGAAATAAGCAAGACCACAAAGGAAATGAATGAGTCCTACAAGAAAATGAACAAGACCCTCAAGGATATAAATGAGAGCTGCAAAGAAATGATCAAGACCAACGTGGAAATGAATGAGTCCTACAAGGAAATGAAAGAAACCCTCAAGGATATAAAGCAGACTCTCAAGGATATGTAAAAGGACCAACCAGAAATTAAGCAGACACTGACTGAAATAAAAAAATATTATACAAAGACCTAAAAGTGCTCTGGAGCACCCAAAGAACCAAGTTAAAGATGTGAAATACAAAGAGGTAAAATCCACTCAGCTGAAAAAGCAAGAAACCAAAAGAATCCAAAAAATTGAAGATAGTGTAAGGGGCCTCTGGGACAACCTCAAGCATACCGACATCCGAATTATAGGGGTGCCAGAAAAAGAGAGAGGCCAAGACGATGAAAACCTATTTGAAGAAATAGTGACTGAAAACTTCCCACACCTGGTGATAGAAATTGACTTAGGAGTCCAAGAAGTACACTGAACCCCAATATATAGGAACCCTAAGAGGACCACACCAAGGCACATCATAATTAAAATGCCAAGAGCAAAAGACAAAGAGAGAATATTAAAAGCAGCAAGAGAAAAACAGTTGGTTACCTATAAGGGAGCACCCATACGATTGTCAGCGGATTTCTCAACAGAAACGATGCAGGCCAGACGGGAGTGGCAAGAAATATTCAAAGTGATGAACATCAAGAATCTATAACCAAGATTACTCTATCCAGCAAAGCTATCATTCAGAATTGAAGGTCAGATGAAGTGCTTCGCAGATAAGAAAAAGCTAAAGGAGTTCATCACCACCAAACCAACATTATATGAAATGCTGAAAGATATTCTTTAAGAAGAGGAAGAAGAAAAAGGTAAAGATGAAAATTATGAACAACAAATACACATCTATCAACAAATGAATATAAAAATCAAGTGAATTGATAGGCTGTTGAACAGGATAGACTGGTGAATATAACAGAAACATGGACATAGAGAGGGAATGGACTGACAATTCTTGGGGAGAAAAGGGTTGTGGGAAGTGCAGCAAGAGACTGGACAAAAATCTTGCAATAATGGTAGAGGACAGTGCGGAGGGGGAGGTGAGGGTGGAGGGTGGGCTAGGTACAGGGTGGAGGGGAGCTATAGGGGGATAAAAAGGGGAAACAATGTAATTAATAAACTGAACAATAAAGATTTAAAAAAAAGATATTGCTACTACATGTCTGCAACTTTGCTGCCTATGGAGTTTTGTAGGATTTTTATGGTTTCCCATCTAAAATTCAAGTCCTTAAAAATTAAGTTAAAAAAATTCTAAGTCCTTTAGCCATTTTGAGTTTGTTTTTGTGTATGGTATAAGTTGGTGGTCTAGTTTCATTTTTTTGCATGTATCTAATCAAATTTCCCAGCACCATTTATTAAAGAGAATGTTTTGACCCCATTGTATATTCTTGCCTCCTTTGTCAAATATTAATTGAGTATAATGGCTTGGGTCAATTTCTGGGTTCTCTATTTTATTTCGTTGGTTTATATGTCTGTTCTGTGCCAGTACCAAGCAGTTTTGAGAACTACGGCTTAGTAATATAACTTGATATCTGCTATTGTCTTCACTTCAACTTTGTTCTTCTTTCTCAGGATAGCTTTCGCTATTTGGGGTCTTTTTGAATTCCACATGAATTTCTGAAAAGTTTGTTCTAGATCTTTGAAATATGCCATTGGTATTTTAATGGGGATTACATTGAATCTATAGATTGCTTTAGGCAGTATGGACATTTTAATGATGTTGATTCTACCAATCCATGAACATGGTATGTTCTTCCACTTATTTATGTCGTCCTCTACTTCTTTTTTTCAATATCTTGTAGTTTTCCAAGTACAGGTGTTTCACGTCCTTAATTAAGTTTATTCCTATGTATCTTATTTTTTTGGTGCAATGACAAATGGTATTTTTTTCATTTCTCTTTCTGTGAGTTCATTATTGCTGTATGAAAAGGCTATAGATTTGGGTGTTAATTTTTTATCCTGCTACATTTGCCAAATTTATTTAAAAGCACAAGGAATTTTTTTTTTATGTGTGGAATCTTTGGGGTTTTCTATGTATAGTATCATGTCACCTGCGAATGAGGACAGTTTTACTTCTTCTTTTCCAATTTGAATGCCTTTTATTTCTTCTTCTTGTCTGATCACTATAGCTAGTACTTCTAGTACTATGTCAAAAAGTGTGGGGGACCACCTGGGCAGCCCCGGGGATCGCCCCTAGGCGAACCAGAAAACCCCACTACAGTCCCCTAAAGGCAACCAAGTGGAAAAATACCCTTTAGACAGAATATAAAGGGAGGTCACTGTCTTGAGATGCTTACGGAACTGTTGGCAGAAGCTGGCTAGCTTAAACACAGAATGTACCAAGAGATAAGGGAGAACACGATTACCGGGAACTGACCTGTATGCTTTGCTATGCTGTTCCCAAATATGCTGATTAAGGGCTAGAATAAGGGAAGCTTTGTGTAAGAACATATATAAGGAGTGAGAAGAATAAACTCGGGGCGGCAGTGGCGCAGTGCTGACCGTCCTCCCCGCATATCAGTGTCTGTGTTTTCATTCTCACCCCCTCCTTCAGGTCCTGTTCACCTGGATCAAGCCGGCAGGTACCGGCAAAAAAGGAGTGGTGAAAGTGGGCATCCTTGTCTTGTTCCTTTACTTAGGGCAAATGAATTTAGTTTTTGCCCATTGAGTATGATGTTGTCTATAGGTTTGTTATATAGGGCTTTTTATTATGTTGCAGTATGATACCCCTATTCCCACTTTGCTGAGAGATTTTATTAAGAAAGAGTGTTGGATTTTCTCAAAAGTTTTTCTGCATCAATTGATATGATTATGTGATTTTTAAAATATATATTTTATTGATTTTATACAGAGAAGAAGGGAGAGGGAGAGAGAGTTAGAAACATCTATGAGAGAGAAACATCAACAGCTGCCTCCTGCACTCCCCATACTGGGGATGTGTCTGCAACCAAAATACATTCCCTGGGCCAGAATCAAACCTGGAACACTTTAGTCCACAGGCTGATGCTCTATCCACTGAACCAAACCAGTTAGGACTGATTATGTGATTTTTGTCTCTCAGTTTGTTTATGAGATGTATCACATTTATTCATTTGCAGATATTGTACCATCCTTGCATCACCAGAATAAATCTCAGTTGGTCATGGTGTATGATCTTTCTAATGTAATTCTGAATCCAATTTGCTAGAATTTTGTTGAGGATGTTAGCATCTATGTTCATCAAGGATATCAGCCTCTAGTTCTCTCTCTCTCTTTTTTGTGGTGTCTTTATCTGGTCTTGGGATGAGGGTAATGCTGGCTTCATAGAAAGAGCTTGGAATTGTGCCTTCCTCTTGAATTTTTGAATAGTCTGAGGAAGATAGGTTTTATTTATTTTTTGAATGCTTGGTAGAACTCCCCTGCAATACTGTCTGGACCAGGGCTTTTGTTTGCTGGATGATTTTTGATTGCTGTTTCAATTTCTTAAGTAGTTATCAGCCTATTCAGTTTTTTTTTTTAATTTTCTTGGTTGAGTTTTGGATGCTTGCATTTTCCTAAGAATATGTTCATTACATCGAGGTTGTCCATTTTGTTGAAATAGAGTTGTTCATAGTATTTTTTCATAATTGTTTGTATTTCTGTGGGATCGGATGTTACTTCACTTCTTTCATTTTTGATTTTGCTTATTTGAGTCCTCTCTCTTTGCTTCTTGGTGAGCCTGGCTAGCGGTTCATCAATCTTGTTTATCCTTTCAAAGAACCAACTCTTGGTTTTGTTAATCTTTTGTATTGGTTTTTTGGTCTCTATGTCATTTATCTCTACTCTGATCTTTATTATTTCCTTCCTTCTGCTTATGTTGGGCTTTTCTTATTGCTCTCTTTCTAACTCTCTGACTTGTAGGGTTAGATAACTTATTATCATGTTTCTTGTTTTTTGAGGTAGGCTTGTAGAGCTATGAACTTCCATCCCAAGACTGCTTTTACTGTGTCCCATAGATTTTAGATTGTTGTGTTTTCATTGTTATTTGTTGCCATTATGCTTTTTATTTCCTCTATGTTCTCTTTGGTAATCCAATCATTGTTTAATAGCATGCTATTTAGCCTCCAGGTGTTTTTTTTATTGTTCTTATTGTATTTGATTTCTGGTTTTATGCCATTTTGATCTGAGAAGATACTTGATATTATTTCTATCTTATTGACTTTGAGGAGACTGACTGTGTCCCAACATATGGTCTATCTTTGAAAATGACTCATGTGAACTTGAGAAGAATATATATTCTGTGGCTTTGGGGTAAAATTTCTGAAAATGTCAGTTAATTCCATCTGATGGAGTGTGTCATTTAGGATTGATATTTCTTTGCTGATTTTTTTGTTTAGAGGATTTGTCCAGTGGTTTTAGTGTGATACTAAAGTCCTCTACTATGACTGTATGGCTGTCAGTTTCTACCTTGATATCCTACAGGAGGTTTTTTATGTATCTGGGTGCTCCTGTGTTGGGTGCATATATGTTTACCAGAGTTATATCTTTTTGTTGGATTGCTCCCTTTAGTAATATGAAGTGGCCTTCCTTATCTCTTTTTATGTCCTTCACTTTGAGATCTAATTTGTCATATATAAGTATTACCAAATCAGCTTTCTTTTTCATTTCCATTTGCCTGAAAAACCCTTATCCATCTTTTCACCATCAGTCTCTGTGAGTCCTTTATTCTAAGGTGGGTTTCCTGTAGACAGCAGATATATGGTTCATGTTTTCTTATCCACTCAGCTACCCTATGTCTTCTTATTACGGCATTTAATCCATTTACATTTAAAGTTATCATAGGTTCTTGTTTTTTGCCATTTTTATTATTTACCTCTGTGTTCCTTCTTTGCTTCCTATTTCTTCTTTTTACAGCAGACCCTTTAGCATTTCTCTTTTATTTCTTCAATCATTTTATTGTTTAAAGTATTACAAATAGTAGTACATATGTTTCCTTTTATTCCCCTATTGACCTTCCCCCAGCCTCCCCTAACCCCCAGCACATGTCCTCACCTGTGGCGCCCCCCCCCCAATGACTTGTATTCATTGGTTATGCTTATATGCATGCATACAAGTCCTTCGGTTATCTCTTACAGCCCCTGCCTCCCAACCTCCTCTGACATCCCACTGTAGTTTGACAGTCTGTTCAATGCTTCTTTGCCTCTGTATCTATTTTTCCCTCCATTTCTTTTCTTTAAAAAATCTTGAATCTGCATACTAGAAACAAACATATAAAAACAAAAAAAATGTTTGAGTCTCAATTTCAATGTCCAACAGTTCTGAGTCCCAGTTTCAATGTCAAATAGTTCCTTATGTGTACATGTCAGCAACGATATCTGGATGGTGGACAAATGGTAGCAATGCAGGTCCCACCCTCTCTGGGTTGGTTCTGGACAACCTGTAGCGATGCACAGCTTCTGACTGCTAGAATGACAAGGTGTCCTCAGCGTCTTCCATCACTGGACTGTTTCTCTTTTTGTCTTCATGGTTGGAACAGACCTGTCACCTCCTTTCTGCTACAGGAATCCATATGGTATTGGAGTTGTTTTCTGAAAATATACAAACATATTCTTTACCAAAAGTTAATAAAGGGATCGTTACTATAATTTGACTTGGATCCTTTTTATTTTTGCCCAAATGATTTTCCTTTGGCTTATTTTGAAACCTTGTGTGTTTTTCATAGGTGTCTTGCTGTTAGCATTACAAATGGAAATTAATTTTCTAAAGTAAAAAATTTCTAGATGTAATTTACTCACAGGCTATTTTTCCTTACATGATATTACCCTACTATACGCACCCCCCCCTTTTTTTTATTAATGGAGGCTTTTGGAAATTTTATAGTGCAGTCTTGGTAACTTTAAATTTTAATTTTTGCACAAAAATATGTCTGCTTTAAGTTCATTGCATGTTAAGTAATTTTACGATGAGATGAACTACCAATAGAAATTTTAGTTACTATTTTAGGTACAGCTTTTTGTCCAGTACAATTAAATTTTCTTGAGTATTCACTTATTTCAATTGGCCAATTTAAATTAATATGAAAACTTAATTACTATTTTACAGTCAAATTTAATACTAAAACAATAATCTTAGTTTACCTTGTAAATATTAGTGGAAAGGATTATTTGCATTCTTGAGTAGGCCCTGAGCGTTCTCAGTACTAGACCGGATTTAGATATAGGGCAGCTGCTGCTGGCCAAGTCTCAACTCTGTAACCTGAGTCCCAATCTGAGCTGTGCATGGGAGGCGAAGCAGCCACGGGGGAAGGAGACCTCCCTCAGAAGGGGTGAGGGTTCAGGCCCCGGCAAATTTAGGGGGTTGAGGATCTGTGCCCCACCTCTGTGGATCCCCAAGTTCTCTCCTGATGGCCCCTCTGAGACTGTGCCTGTCTTAGGTTGTTCCTTCCCTGAGGAATCTTACCCGTCTCTGGCTAACCAGCCATCCTCCGGGGCCAAACAGGGTGATGTGAGGTTTAGTTCTATCTCCTTGGTAGTCTATGCCCCTGTGGCCTCCATGCCCAGCACCTGCCTTGGGATCCCCTCACCTGCTGGCAGGGTCCCATTACTGATCACATATCTCGGGGGAATCAGGTTTCTTCTCCAGGGCAGGCCCAGCTCACACCATTGGGCGAGAGACAGATCCATGGTGCCAGCCATCACAAGGCTTCAACATCAGCTTGAACAGAAAGCTCAGGCAACAACTATGTGCAATTGGATTGTGAGAAGAGGGTCCCTCTTGGCAAAAAGGGCAAGAGGGGCCAATATAGAATGTTCAAGTGCCTTCCCAATGCCTTAACTTCTTCTTAAAGGCATTAAATCCTTTCATATTCTTTTTTAAATTGCTGCCAAATATTTAAAGGATTAATTTCTAAGTTTTTATGGGATAATTGTACAATATACTGTTGTAATATATCAAAAATTATAATGGCATTGTAGAATAATATCATGTAAGGATATTCTTTGCTCTATGCCATGTCAATTCAATTTCAAACTGGCTTTCAATTTTTTTTATAACTTTATATAAACTTTGTCAGGGAGGTAAAAACACAAATTTCTTACCTTAGTTCAAGAGGTCAAATATTTTAACTTCCAGTTGCAATCCTTTCTCTTAAGGTTATGGTGACTCCTACTATGGATTATATTTAATATTTTATTTTATACTAAGGGCACGGTGCGCAAAATTTGTGCACTGGGGATGGGTGGTCCCTCAGCCCAACCTGCCCTCTCTCATATACTTGGAGCCCTCAGGGGATGTCCTACTGATGGCTCACACTTGGCACAAGGCTGAAAGCCTCTGGCTGAGGCTTTTGTCCTTGACCAGGGGACCTCAGCCAGGAGACCCTAGCCAGCAATCGGCATGGGGTTGATTGCTTGCTGGCTCTGCCCTGCTATCGGCCTGCCCAAGGGCTTTTTCTGGCCTTGGGAACCCAGCGATCGCCCTGCCAAGGGGGCGATCATGCTGGCTGGCTCTGTCATGTACCCCCGGCCCACCCAAGGATGGAAAAAGCCCGGCTTTTTCTGGCCTCGGGCAGCAGCCATCCTGGTTGGGGTTAATTTGCACATCACTCCTGATTGGCTTGTGGGCATGGCTTGATCAGAGATATGGTCAATTTGCATATTACTCCTGTATAAGGTAGGATTATTTTTTTATCTTTATTGTTCAGTTTATTAATTACATTGTTCCCCCTTTTTTATCCCCATATAGCTCCCCTCCACCCAGTACCCTTCCCACCCTCCACCCTCACCTTTCCCCCTCTGTCTTCTTCCATAGTTGCATGATTTTTCTCCAGTCTCTTGCTGCACTTCCCACACCCCTTTTCTCCCCAAGAATTGTCAGTCCATTCCCTCTCTATGCCTATGATTCTGTTCTATTCCCCAGTTCCTGTTCATAAGATTGTTAATTCCCTTGATTTTAAGATTCATTTGTTGATAGATGTGTATTTGTTGTTCATAATTTATATTTTTACCTTTTTCTTCTTTCTCTTCTTAAAGAATATCTTTCAGCATTTCATATAATATTGGTTTGGTGGCGATGAACTCCTTTAGCTTTTTCTTATCTGCAAATTACTTTATCTGACCTTCAATTCTGAATGATAGCTTTGCTGGGTAGAGTAATCTTGGTTGTAGATTCTTGCTATTCATCACTTTGCATATTTCTTGCCACTCCCATCTGGCCTGCATGGTTTCTGTTGAGAAATCCACTGACAGTCGTATGGGTGCTCCCTTATAGGTAACTAACTGTTTTCTCTTGCTGCTTTTAATATTCTCTCTTTATCTTTTGCTCTTGGCATTTTAATTATGATGTGTCTTGGTGTGGTCCTCTTTAGATTCCTATATTTTGGGATTCTGTGCACTTCTTGGGCTTTTAAGTCAATTTCTTTCTCCAGGTGAGGGAAGTTTTCGTTCACTATTTCTTCAAGTAGGTTTTCATTACCTTGCTCTCTCTCTTTTTCTGGCATCCCCATAATTCGGATGTTGCCATGCTTGAGGTTGTCCCAGAGGCCCCTTACACTATCTTCAATTATCTGGATTCTTTTTCTTTATTGCTTTTCCAGCCTAGTGGATTTTGCTTCTTTGTATTTCAAATCTTTGACTTGGATCTTGCCGTCCTCTGGACTGCTTTTAGGACTTTGTGTAATATTTTTAATTTCAGTCAGTGTATGCCTACTTTCCAGTTGGTCCTTTTTCATATCCTCGTAGGTCTTCTTCATTTCCTCATAGGTCTTGTTCAGTTCCTTGTAGTTCTCATTAAGTTCATTGGCCTTTTCTAGGAGCCTCTTGAAAAACCTTTTAACTGCGGTTTTTAACTCTATGTCTAGTCATCTTTTTTTCCTCCATTTCTTTCACACCTGAGTTCTTTCCATTTCTCTGCATTGTGGCTGCTTTCCTGAGTTGGTCCATTATCTGTGTGTAGTACATGTCCTCTAAGGACATGTGGCTCAGCCTCCTCAGTTACCTGAGGTGGATACTCTTACTGCAATCCTTTATGGGTTGTACAGTATTGTTGAATTTAAGCCCAGCTACTTGTTGTTAGCACGAGGAGAGTTGGATCTCCAGGCCAATTGGCTATGAAGGAAAGCTGCATTCAGGTTGGATGGGCAGAGTCTCCAGGCTGAGCAGGCAGAGTCAGCTCCGCCCTATGTGGCATGCGGGTCTCTGTGCCGGGCGGTAACGGCTGCACACATCCAAGAGAAAGTCGCTGCTGGTCCCCACTTGTTGCCAGACAACTCTGCCTCTCCCTAAATGAGTCTGCAAAGCCAAAGTCTTGCCCAGGGTTGCAAAACAAAGCAGTCCGTTGGTCTCCCGAATGAGGGAGCAAGTCACGAATCCTCTCTGCGTGGTCGAGAAGTTCTGTCCCCAAGTTTACGCGCAAACTGCTGTTCCAAGTTTAGTGCACTCTTCTCAAACTCGCAGACCTCAGCTGCGCCTGGGTTTTAGTGTGCCTACCCCGGACCTCAGACCTCACCTGGAACTGGGGAAGCAGTGCAGTGGGATGCCTTTGCCCTCCCTGTTGGAGAAAGCCGGCCGGGTTTGCTGCCACCTGTCCTTTACCGCTCATGTGTGCACGGCTCCAAACCTGTCTCTGCATGTATCTTTATTATTATTTTTTTAAATATATTTTATTGTTTTTTTACAGAGCGGAAGGGAGAGGGATAGAAAGTCAGAAACATTGATGAGAGAGAAACATCGATCAGCTGCCTCCCGCACGCCTCCTACTGGGGATGTGCCTGCAGCCAAGGTACATGCCCTTTTAGGACTTTGTGTAATATTTTTACACAAATTGGAATTGAACCCAGGACCCTTCAGTCCACAATCCGACGCTCTACCCACTGAGCCAAACCGGTCTCGGCTCTGCATGTATCTTCAAGGCTGCGCTCCGCCACTCTTCTGAGTCACGGTGTCCTATCTTTACTTTTATTTGTCAAATTTTCACTCAGCTAACTTTCTGGTGATTCTGGATGATCTTTGTTTTGTTGTTAAGTTGTAGTTTTGGACTTGTTGTGTGGGGCAGCAAAACAGGTGTTTACCTATGCTGCCATCTTGGTTCCTCAGGATTATTATTTTGTTATAATTTTTAAAAATTTTTCATTTTTTACATATGTGTCCTGTTCCCCCATACTTTCTACCCCCCCACTCAAGCCCCACCTCCTGTTGTCTGTGTCCATTGATTATGCTCATATGCTTGCACACAAATCCCTCTGTTGATCTCTCCCCCTTACTCATGCTGACCCCCACTTACCCTTGGGTTTGATGTTCTGATGGACATTTCTCAGTCTCTGGATATGTTCTTGTTCATCAGTCTATGCCATTCATAATATTCCACGAATGAGTGAGATCATGTGAGATTTATCTTTCTCTGCCTGGCTAATTTCACTTAGCATAATGCTCTCCAGCTCCATCCATGTTGTTGCAAATGGTAGAAGCTCCTTTTTTTTTTTACTGCAGCGTAGTATTTCATTGTGTAGATGTACCACAGTTTTTTTATCCACTCATCTACTAATGGGCAGTTAGGCTGTTTCCAAATCTTAGCTATGGTGAATTGTGATAATATGAACATAAGGGTGCTTATATCCCTTCTGATTCATGTTTCTACTTTTGGGGGATATATTCCTAGAAGTGAGATCACTGGGTCAAATGGGAGCTCCATTTTTAGTTTTTTGAGGAAACTCCATACTGTTCTCCACAGTGGCAGCACATCTCTGCATTCCCACCAGCAGTGAATGAGGATTCCTTTTTCTCCGTATGCCCACTCGCACTTGTCATTTGTTGATTTATTGATGAGAGCCATTCTGACAGGTTTGAGATGGTACCGCTTTGTTGCTTTGATTTGCATCTTTCCAATGACTCATGACTTTGAGCAGGTTTTCATATGTCTCTTGGTCTTCCTTTTGTCTTCTTTTGAAAAGATTCTATTTAGGTCCGTTGCCCATTTTCTTATTGGATCATTTATCTTCCTTTTAGTAAGTTCATAAGTTACCTTTAGATGCTGGAGATTAAACCTTTATCACTGATAACATTTGCAAATATGTTCTTCCATACAGTGGGTTTTCTTGTTGTTTTATTGATGGTTTCTTTTGCTGTGAAAAAGGTTTTTATTTTTATGTAGTCCCATTTGTTTATTTTCTCTTTAGCTGCCATTGTCCTAGAAGCAGTATCAGTGAAGGAATTCTTTTGGCATATGTCTGAGATTTCTCTGCCAGTGGAATCCTCTAGTATTTTTATGGTTTCCCATCATATGCTTAAGTATTGTATTTATTTTCAGTTTATTTTTGTGTATGGTGTAAGTTGGTAGTCTATTATTATTTTTTTGCATGTATCTGTTCAATTTTCCCAACACTATTTATGGAAAAGACTGTCTTGACTCCATTGTATGTTCATGCCTCCATTGTCAAATATTAATTGAACTTAGTGATTTGGGTCAATTTCTGGATTCTTTATTCTATTCCATTGGTCTAAATGTCTGTTCGTCTGCCAGTACCAGGCTGTTTTGAAAACAGTAGCTTTGTAATACAGCTTAGAATCTGGTATTGAAATCCCACCTACTTTGTGCTTCTTTCTCAGGATTGCTCTGGCTATTCAGGGTCTTTTTTTTATTCCAGATAAATTTTTGGATAGTTCTTCCTAGGTCTGTGAAATATGCCATTGGTATTTTAATGGGGAGTGCATTAAATTTATAGATTGCTTTGAGTAGTATGGACATTTTAATGACGTTGATTCTCCAAATCCATGATCATGGTATGTTCCTCCACCTGTTTACGTATTCCTCTATCTCTTTTTTCAGTGTCCTGTAGTTTATTGCAAATAGGTCTTTTATCTTCTTAGTTAAGTTTTTTCTTAGGTATCTTAATTTTTTTGGTGTGATGATAAATGGGACTGCTTTTTTAGTCTCTCTTTCTGTAAGTTCACTATTGGTGTATAGAAATTGCGTAGATTTCTTGGCATTAACTTTGTATCCTGCTACATTGCTAAACTCATTCATTGAGTCTATTGTTTTTTTTTAATGAAGTCTTTCAGGTTTTTTATGTACAATAACATGTCATCTGCAAATAAGGACAGATTTACTTCTTCTTTTCCAACTTGGATGCCTTTTATTTCTTCTTCTTGTCTAATTGCAATGGCTAATACTTCCAGTACTATGTCGAACAGGAGTGGTGAGAGTGGGCATCCCTGTCTTGTTCCTGTTCTTAGGGGAAATGGTTGTAGTTTTTTCCCATTGAGTATGATGTTTGCTGTGGGTTTATCATATATATAGCTTTTATTATGTCGAGGTATGATCCATCTATTCCCACCCTGTTGAGAGTTTTTATCAAGAAAGGGTGTTGGATTTTGTCAAATGCTTTTTCTGCATCAATTGATATGACTATGTGGTTTTTATCTCTCAATTTGTTTATATGATGTATCACATTTGATGATTTCCAGATATTGTACTGTCCTTGCATTCCTGGGATAAATCTTACTGGGTCATGGTGTATGATCTTTCGGATGTACTGCTCGATCCAATTTGCTATAATTTTGTTGAGGATTTTGCCATCTATATTCATGAGGGTTATTGGCCTGTAATTCTCTTTTATTGTGTTGTCTTTATCTGGTTTTGGTATTAGGGTGATGCAGGCTTCATAGAGTGAGGTTGGAAGTGTTACATCCTCTTGAATTTTCTGGAGGATAGGTTTTAGTTCTTTCTTAAGTATTTGGTAAAACTCCCCTGTGAAGGCATCTGTCCCTGGGCTTTTGTTTGCTGGAAGCTTTTTGATGACTGCTTCAATTTCTTCCACAGTTATTGGTCTATTGAGCTATTTAGATTCTTCCTGATTGAGTTTTGGGAGGTTATATTTTTCTAGAAATATATCCTTTTCCTCCAGGTTGTCCAGTATGTTGCAGTAGAGTTGTTCATAGTATTTTTCAACAATCCTTTGTATTTTGGTGTGGTCTGTTGTTGTTTCACTCTTTAATTTCTGATTTTATTTATTAGGGTCTTGTGTCTCTGCTTCTTGTTGAATCTGGATAGAGGTTCATCAATCTTGTTTATCCTTTCAAAGAACCAGCTCTTGGTTTTGTTGATCTTTTGTATTGTTTCTTTGTTCTCTATGTCATTTATCTCTCCTCTGATCTTGACTATTTCCTTCCTTCTGTTTACACGGGGCTTATCTTGCTGCTCTCTTTCTAACTGGTTGAGTTGTTGGGTTAAATAATTTATTACCATTGTTTCTTGTTTGTTGCAGTAGGATTGTAGAGCTATGAACTTCTCTCTCAAAACTGCTTTCACTGTGTCCCATAGATTTTGGATTGTTGTGTTATCATTGTCATTTGTTTCCATGATGTTTTCTATTTCTTTCTTGATCTCTCTGGTAACCCAGTCATTATTTCATATCATGCTATTTATTCTCCTTGTGTTTGATTTCTTTGGATTGCTTTTATTGTAGTTGATTTCCAGCTTTATTCCACTGTGATCCGAGGATATGCTTGATATCATTCCTATCTTCTTGAATTTGGAGATACTTTGCCTATGACCCAACATGTGGTCTATCTTTGAAAATGAACCATGTGCACATGAGAAGAATGTATATTCTGTGATTTGGGGCTGAAATGATCTGAAGGTGTGTATTAATTCCATCTGGTCTAGTGAGTCATTTAGGATTGATGTTTCTTTACTGATTTTTTTGTTTAGAGGATTTGTCCAATGGTGATACTGAGGTATTAAAGTCTCTTACTATGATTGTATTGCTTCAATCTCTTCCTTGATATCCTCCAGGAAATTTTTTTATGTATCTGGGTGCTCCTGCATTGTGTCCATATATGTTAATCATGGTTATATCCTGTTGTTTTATCACTCCCCTTATTATTATGAAGTAGCCTTCCTTATCTCTTGTTATGTCCTTCATTTTGAGATCTAATTTGTCAGATATAAGTATTACCACCCCAGCTTTCTTTTTTATTTCCATTTGCCTGTAAAACCTTTTCCCATCATCTCACCCTTAGTGTGCATGCGTCTTTTTCTCGGAGGTGGGTTTCTTGTATAAAGCAGATATATTGGTCGTGTTTTCTTATCCAGGTCATTATATTATGTCTTTTGATTGGCACATTTAATCCATTTACATTTAAAGTTATTATTGATAGGTACTTATTTGTCACCATTTTTATTCTTTATCCCTGTGTTCCTTCTTTGCTTTCTATTTCTTCTTACAGCAGATCCTTTAGCATTTCTTGCATTGCTGGTTTGGTGGTAACAAATTCCCTTAGTCTTTTTTTTTGTCTGTGAAGCTCCTGATTTCACCTTCTATTTTGATTGATAGCTTTGCTGGGTACAGTATTCTTGGATTCAGCCCCTTCCTTTGCATGACTTTGTATATTTCACTCTATTCACTTCTGGCCTGGTAAGTTTCTGTTGAGAAATCCGTTGCTAGTCTGATGGGGGTTCCTTTGTAGGTGACTTTCTGTCTGTCTCTAGTCACTTTTAAGATTCTTACTTTGTCATTGGTGTTTGCCAATTTAATTATTATGTGCCTTGGCATTGGTCTTTTGGGGGTTCATTTTGCTTGGGTCTCTGCGCTTATTAGATTTGTGTGGTTTTTTTCTTTCCTATATCAGGGATGTTTTCTGTCATTATTTCTTTAAACAGGTTTTCTATTCCTTGCTTAGTTTCCTCTCCTTCTGGAAGCCCTACTATGAGAATGTTGTTGCTTTTTTCCAGGTTGTCCCAAAGTTCCCTTAGTTTCTTCTCTTGTTTTTTAAGTTTTTTTTCTAGATGCTGTTCTGCTTGAATATATTTTCCTATCTGTATTCTAGCTCAGTGATGTAGTCTTCTGATTCTTCTAGTATACTGTTGATGCTTTCTATTGAGTTTTTTTTGTTGCAGTGAGTTAATTTTTTCATTTTTCCTTGGTTCTTCTTCATTTCCTATTGGTTCTTACACATATTGTTGAATTTGTATTTCAACCTTTTCAGTGACCTTATGACAACTTCTCTGAATTCTTTCTTTGACATATTTCTTGCCTCCATTTAGTTTACTTCCTTTTCTAGTGATACCTTCTTTTCTTTCATATGTGGGCTATTTCTTTGTCTCCCCCTGATTTCTCATTCCCACATGTCTGGTTATGTTGCTCTATCTCTCTTCTTGTTGACTTTCTTTGGTGAAATCTGACCTTTTTGTGAGAAGGTGCAGAGTTCTTCCAGGTCTGTGTATTCACGCTGCTTGAGACTAAGTATTTGTGGGTTCGCAGCTGGTTTCTGGGTGTTGTGGTTGTAGGATCCCGTGTGGTATCTGATTCTTCCTGATTAAAGGTTATTCTAGGCTTCCAATCACAGCCACTCTACCCTTCAAGATGGCATTGTGTCTGCAACAGAGGTAGTTGCTCTGGGAGAGATTTCAGCAGCAGTAGAATCTTCCCAGTCAAGGGAGCCCAGTCTAGAATTCTTTTTATTTATTCATTGAGCTCTTTGTTCATCCATTCATTGTTTAATAACATGCTATTTAGTCTTCACATGTTTGAACATTTTTCATGTTTTTTATTATAGTTCATTCTTATTTTCATGCCATTGTAATCTGAGATGTTTCATATGATTTAAATTTTCTTGAACTTGTAGGAACTTTACCTATGTTCTAATATGTGATCTATCTTTGAAAATGTCTCATGCACTTGAGAAGAATATATATTTATAGTTTTGTGAGAAATAATTTGAATATTAATTAATTTAATTGAATATAATGTGTAGTTTAGTTTTCCTTATTAATATTTTCTCTAGAAGATCTTTTTAGTGATGTCATTGATTCACATCACTATGATTGAATTGCTATTGATCTCTGTCTTGAAATTTTCCAGAAGTTTTTAAACATATTTGGATGCCATTCCTCTATTGTTTGCACATATATTATGTCCTTCATGCCATTCCTCTATTTGGTGCACATATGTTATGTCCTCTTTTTGAATCGATCCCTTTAATATTGTGAAGTGACCTTCATTATCTCTTGTTATGTCCTTCATTTTGAAATGTATATTGCCAGAAATGGGTATTGTTACCCCATCTTATTTTTAATTTCCATCAGTATGGAAAAGGCTTTTTTAAAATCCCTTCACTAGCAGTGTGTGTGAGTCCTTTGTTCTATGTGGGTCTCTTGTAGATAGCGTATATATGGGTCATGTTTGTTTATACATTCAGCCATCTGATATCTTTTGATTGGAGCATTTAATCTATTTACAGTTCAGTTTATTATTGACTAGTGGCACAATTCATTGATTCCTGCACATTGAAAGGAAATTAATGAGAAGGTGGCTGGTAGGATGAGACTGGGTGAGACAGGCCAGACACACCCTGGAGCTAACCTTCCACAGTCCCTCCCTGGCCAGCCACATCTGGGGCAGTGCCGTCGCTCCAAGGTTGTCTGAGGAGTAAACAGGTCCCTCTAGCAGGTTGGGTGTCTTGGTCTGGCCTGTAGGAATCAGGAAAAAACTAGCTCTATGACATCCCCTGAGGGGTCCTGAAGTGCAAGAGGGCACTCTGCAAAGTTGATATCATATACAGTGTGGAACGCAAATGCAAGTGTGCAGTAAACCAGATTTGGGGCCGATAGTGCCTCAGCACAACATAACCCATGGCCAAAGGTGGAATCTCATGGTCCTGCATGGAATTTGACTCCTTCTTCTCTGATTCCATGGTGCATCACCTGGGAACCACTGCTGTCAAGTCTCCACAGCTTGGCAGGTCTTGCATTGAACATCTGCCCCCTAGTCGTCTGTGCACATCATACCTACCAGCCAGTTCTCTTTAGCTTCGTGGCTGCCACCATTTCTATTGGGATTATGTATCTTTTATAATTGAAACTTTGTAACATTGAGTGGAGGCCTAAGCTGGCAATGGCAGGCAGAAAGCTTGGCTTTCTTCATTGCTAGGGAAACCCAAGCCTCCCTCCTCCTCTCATTGGCAGTAGCCATCTTGGTTGGGGTTTATTTGCATATTTGCTCCTGATTGGCTGGTGGATGTTTCTGTGGGCATGGCTTGATCAGAATTATGGTCAATTTGCATATTACTCTTTTATTAGATAGGATAGGTAGGTATTTATTGCCATTCTTATTCTTATAGCCTGTGTTCTCTTTCTCTCTATTTCTTCTTTGTACAACTGTCCCTGTAACATTTCTTGGATGCTGGTTTGGAGGTAATATACTCTCTTAGCCCTTTATTTCTACAAAGCTTTCTTTTACCTTCAATTTTGAGTGATAACCTTCTTGGATAGAGTATTCTTGTTTTCAGTCTCTCAATTGTTCTTGCCCAGCAAGGGACCTGTTCCTATGTGTTAGTTCACATTATTTTTGCAGCTCCTTCCTAATTTCACATACCTCCCACTCTGAGTCTAAAAACATTCTGTTATTTATGCATGGTTGGTTCGTGTGATTAGGCTGGCTCAAATTGCCATGTCTGCCCCTACCTATGTTCCACCTGCCTTTGTTTTCCATTTGAACCCTGCCCTGTCGGCCTGTGTGTCAAGCTAACTCCTCTCACTGGTGCAGGGAGGGAGACACAGACTGGAGGTCCCTAAGGAGAGATTGTGGTAGGAAGCATTGCTGGGAGACATAGAAAAGCAGCAAACAGAATTTGGTGGTAGGCCCCCAAACATAAACATAGACCATTTTTCCTGAAAGGAGTTAATAGCTCTCAGTAGCCCCAGACAGGAAAATAAAATGAAAACAATAACAACAACAAAAAACACCCTAGGTGATGCAACCTGACCCACCCTCAGGGGACTTGCATGCCACACCCTGCATTGTGACCCTTTCAGAGGAAACAAAAGCCGAGGCCAAGTCTACAGTTTTGAACAGTCTCAGGAGTGTCAGTGAGGTGATTAGGAGATGGCCATCTGCCTCATTATCCTGGGATCCAAACTGGTACTGTCCCATCATGGGAGAACTGATAAAACCTCCAGGTTTCCAAATAATCCCACTGGTATCCATAGAAGAATCTCTGTCCAGCTGAGGGAAGAGTAGTATTTAGGGCCACTCACCAACACCCTCACCACATTTCCTAAGAGCTAAACAGCACTTCCCCTGTCTGAAGCTCTTTCAGAAAGAGACTTTTGAGTGATTAAGATTGACAGTTGGCCAGCAAGCAAAGGTGGGCAGAAGCAGACCCCAGGGAATGAGGGGCTGTTTGATGACCCAGCCCTGGGCCCAATGCTGCTAAGAAACTTACTTTAGAGGGCAGATCAGCCCCTTCTTCTTGCAGCCAAGTTCTGATGAGACAGACAAACAGTGGATCTCTTGGAGCTTCTTCAAGCAGGTTGCTGAAAGCCAAAGGGGAACAGTCCCGATAGTGGTTAACACCGAGTACTTCACAGGAATCCTGGAATTGGCAGACAGGACAGAAGAGAGGGATACAAAGGGGCTCCCATGGGGCACTAAACTATTGAAATTAATGCCACTTCACTTTATTTTTCTCTTTTTTTCTATTCTTTTCTCTTTCCTATCTTTTATCCAGTTTTAAATTTATCTCCTGATGGATAATACAATGAAAAGGCACAATTGGATGTCCAATAGCTTCCGTAAACAATTTGACAAGTCTGACTTTCCCCCCCACAATGTTTGGTGCCCCATCTGTTGTCACTGACACAACTTTAGAGATATCAATGCTTAGGTCATGGAATGTTTGTATAACAACTTTACATATTTTGCTTCCGGATGTACTTGTTGGCACTGATACTAACTTTATCAACTCTTCTCTCATTGTGAGACCATCAGAATATTGACCACTAATGTGCCAACTGAGCATGTGATGTGACATCAGTAGTTTCATCAAGAGAGATTGAACAATATTTACAGTTACCTCTGTCTCTCTTTAATTGATGTTGTATGTTTGTGTTCAGTCTCATTATTTGGTCTTTTATGATATTTCTACTAAGTGGTAACTCAAATATTCTCTTAATAATTGCAATTTTATTCTGCATATCATGAAATAGAACTGGTGCACATGTTAGGAGATTGTCTTTAATAAATTCTCCCTCACCGAGTGCTTTTCCATGCTGAGCTATGGAATAAGCAATGCTCAGACTTGCAGATGTTAAATTTGTAGAGCCTTTTATAAATTTAAGGATGGAATTAGATTGGCTGTTATAAAGGTGTAGCTGCCTGGAAATGTATGCCTTCCTTTTATCCTCACTTTTTTTCAAGAGCTGGGAATTATTAGTTTCAAAATGTCTATTTATATTCCACATTCTGCTTACTATCATTTCAGTAGCAAAATGATCTGCCTTTTTTTTTCTATAATGCCATACATCTCAGTCCATGTCTCTTGAAAGGGTCGGCTACTGCTACTACCACTGCCTTTACTTAACCGTGGTTTTTTATTTTTTAGGTTCTCCATCAGGGGGGCAGTGACAGAATATAGAATTATAGATATCCTGTTAGCCCTGCAGGCAATTAGGAGTTAACTAGCCTAAAAGACCACAAGATGGCACATGTAACTGTCTTTTAGGAAAGGGCAGGATTAATAAGCAGAAATAGGGGTTAATAAGGATGCACAACAGTAATAGTGGTGAAATAGAGTCTGCACTATGCTGCAAAATGACGTTCCTTATATAAGTTAAGATGGCTGCCACTATTTCTTTTTTTTTTTCCTTATTGTTTTTTTTTAAATCTTTATTGTTCAGTTTATTAATTACATTGTTTCCCCTTTTTATCCCCCTATAGCTTCCCTCCACCCTGTACCTATCCCACCCTCCACCCTCCCCTCCCCCTCCCCACTGTCCTCTCCCATTGTTGCTAGATTTTTGTCCAGTCTCTTGCTGCACTTCCCACAACCCTTTTCTCCCCAAGAATTGTCAGTCCATTCCCTCTCTATGTCCATGTCTCTGTTATATTCACCAGTCTATCCTGTTCAACAGCCTATCAATTCACTTGATTTTTATGTTCATTTGTTGATAGATGTGTATTTGTTGTTGCTAGTTTGCACTTTTACCTTTTTCTTCTTCCTCTTCTTAAAGAATATCTTTCAGCATTTCATATAATGTTGGTTTGGTGGTGATGAACTCCTTTAGCTTTTTCTTATCTGCGAAGCACTTCATCTGACCTTCAATTCTGAATGATAGCTTTGCTGGATAGAGTAATCTTGGTTATAGATTCTTGCTGTTCATCACTTTGAATATTTCTTGCCACTCCCGTCTGGCCTGCATCGTTTCTGTTGAGAAATCCGCTGACAGTCGTATGGGTGCTCCCTTATAGGTAACCAACTGTTTCTCTCTTGCTGCTTTTAATATTCTCTCTTTATCTTTTGCTCTTGGCATTTTAATTATGATGTGCCTTGGTGTGGTCCTCTTAGGGTTCCTATATATTGGGGTTCGGTGCACTTCTTGGAATCCTAAGTCAATTTCTTTCAGCAGGTGTGGGAAGTTTTCAGTCACTATTTCTTCAAATAGGTTTTCATTGTCTTGGCCTCTCGCTTTTTCTGGCACCCCTATAATTCGGATGTCGGTATGCTTGAGGTTGTCCCAGAGGCCCCTTACACTATCTTCAATTTTTTGGATTCTTTTGGTTTCTTGCTTTTTCAGCTGAGTGGATTTTACCTCTTTGTGTTTCAAATCTTTAACTTGGTTCTTGGGGTGCTCCAGGGCACTTTCAGGTCTTTGTATAATATTTTTTGTTTCAGTCAGTGTGTACTTAATTTCTGGTTGGTCCTTTTTCATATCCTTGAGAGTCTGCTTTATATCCTTGAGGGTTTCTTTCATTTCCTTGTAGGACTCATTCATTTCCACATTGGTCTTAATAATTTCTTTGCAGCTCTCGTTTATATCCTGGAGGGTGTTGTTCATTTTCTTGTAGGACTCACTCATTTCCTTTGTGGTCTTGCTTATTTCCTTATAGGCCTCGATCTTTTGTTGGAACCTCTTAAAAAACCCTATAACCGTGGTTCTGAATTCCATGTCTAGTCGTTTTTTTTCCTCCATTTCTTTCACATCTGATTTCTTTCCATGTTGCTGCATGGTGGCTGCTTCCCTGAGTTGGTCAATTAGCTTTGTGTGGTAGACGTGCTACAAGGGACAGTGGCTCAGCCTCCCCAGTTACCTGAGGTGGATATGGGTTGCACAGTCTTGCTGAAGTTAAGCTCAGTTAATCGTTGCTAGCACTTGAAGGGTTGACCTCCAGGCCAATTGTCTGTGAAGCTCAGCTGTGCTCAGGTTGGGTGGGCGGAGTCTCTGGGCCAAGCAGACAGCGTTAGCTCCGCCCTATGCGGCCCCAGGGACTCTGCCGGGGGCAATGGCCGCCAGCACCTCTGAGAGAGCCGCTATGGAGCTCCACCGGCTGCCGGTTGCCAGGGAATTCAGACTTTCCCAAAATGAGTCTGCATGCGCAATGTCTCACCCAGGATCGTAAAACAAAGCAGTCTGACGGTTTTCCGAATGAGAGGCAAGTCGCGATGCGCTCTCTGCGCCGTCACGCAGCCGAGCTGTTCGCGCGAGCTGCCTTGTCCACAAGCCGGGAGACCCGGCAGCACCCGAGCTTCGGCGTGCCCTCCCACTGTCCAGTTTTCACCCCGTGTGATAGTGGGTTCTCTGGACTTTGCCCAGAGCTGGAGAATCAGTCAGTGGGACGCCTTTGTCTCCCCGTTCGAGAAAACTGGCTGGTTTTCAGCCGCCCGCCCTCTCTGCAGCGTGCACTCCAAACCTCTCTCCGGGCGAAACTTTCAAGCCGTCCGCCGCCGCTCCTCCGGGTCACAGTGTCTTATCTTCACTTTTATTTGTGGAATTTTCACTCGGCGAGCTTTCTGGTGATTCTGGAAGGTGTTTGTTCTTTCGTTAAGTTGTAGTATTAAAATTGCTGATTATGACGGCAAGATAGGTGTTTTGCCTTTGCCGCCATCTTAGTTCACTACTATTTCTAATGGCAGGAAATGGCACCCATAGCACAGGCCCTGGCATCTCACAGCCTCCACCTCTCTTATCTCAGTAATGATGGCCGTGTGTCATCAAAAATGGCTATGCATGTCAGTGCTGACACGTGTCATAGGTCTGCCATCATGGCTCTAGACTGAATAGCCTCAGTGGCAACCCATTATTGGACTGCCTCCCCCTGTGGGGATTCTGAATCTGCTTTCAATAAATTTTCATGTTTTTACTTAAATCTTCTGGTCTGTGATTTCATTCTTCAACTTCATGAGACACTATCCCAAGAAGAACTTTGGCTTGCCATTCCAGGTATCACCAAAGCCTCTACTGAGTAGCTGCAAATGAAAATTCCTATGCTCTAGGTTTAATGAAAGAAAACTTCCAGCTTTCTCTTTGGCTATGGTCTACTGGCTCCATACTCTCCTGTGTCCAACCAACCCTGCCTCCTTTCACCAATGAATGTTACATGTGCTGCTGATGTTAGGTCTGGTGTTCTGGGCTGTGGAGTTCAGCCTGGGTTCCAGGCATCTATCTTTTGAGGCAATAGACCTTCCCATAGCCAGAAGCTCCCTCCTCACCCATAGCCTGCTGGACTGCCATTCCTGGAAGCTGGATCAGCTTCTCTCATGACCTCACTCTCCCTACTAGTCTCTAGGTGTTTTCTGTCCTTCCTTGATAAGTATTTTCCTTAGGTGGACTTCAGTTGGTAATTTACTTTATGCATTAGAATCAAAGGAGAAGATGTAAGTAGGCCCTAGGACAAGGTGCATGACAGGTCTGCCTATTTGGCCACCATTTTCTCACTTTTATAATTAAATGATGAGAGAGAATCATTGATCAGCTGCTTTCTGCATGCCCCCTACAGGAGATTAAGCCTGAAACTTGGGCATGTGCCTTGGTCATGAATCAAACCATGACTTCCTGGTTCATAGGTTGACTCTCAATCACTTAGCCATACCAACTGAGCAGAAATTAAAACTTTTTAACTAAAAGTGTTGTATCACAAATCAGTGAGATAGACAAGATGCCTTAATGAGCCAATTAGTTAGGAGTAATCTTTATTGTGTGCAGGTTCAGAGCAGATTACCTCTGTCAAATTCTGAACACCAAAAGGAGGAAGCATTCTCTTTTTATATCTTTTTAGGTCCTTGTGTAAGTTATTTTTACAGACAATTTGTAACCTTGAGTATATATCATATCTAACAAACACCTCTCATATCTATACAGAAACTTGTAATCTTGAGTACATATCTATACAGACACCTGGCATTAGTATCAGTATATCAGCCCCTTACAATAGATGGCAAGCTTGCAAGGTCAGACAGTTAAGTTTATATTTTCTATTATTCAAGCTAAAAAACAAAGTTATATTTTACAGAATAAGAGACTGTCTAAAAATAACATAGTTGACTTACAGAGCAAGGGACTATCTAAAAATAGTAGAGAATGTCAAACAGCACTTTTTTCCAAAGGAGGCATTATTGTGCTTCAAAAGCAGTTTATGGCAGGTAGACATGTGCTAGGTTAGAATTTTTCCTGACAAAAGGGGGCCAGACGGTAGCCCATCTCTAGTGGAAGGACTGCCCTGTGATCTGGCCTGGCTATCTCTTTTATTAAGACTATAGGATCCGCCCATAGCCTTTAGGCAGGAAATTCCAATAACAGAAATATACAAAAAACAAACAGAGGTGTTTCAGTTAACAATGTTTTTAGCTCTGACCTTTCAGAGCAATTAAGATTGTTTACCAGCTTTCTAGACTTCTTGTTCACATCTTTCTATTAGTGAGACAGATTGGTTTCCGGCAACTCCCCCCTTTCTTTTCTTTAAAAAATCTTGCATTTGAAGACTAGAAATATATATATAAGAATAAAAAATAAGACCAGCAACAATGGCCATGCTGAGAGGCAAATGAATCAGTCTGCAGTAAGTTCTTTCTGGGCCAATAGTTGTTGAGACCCAATTTCAATGTCCAACAGTCTTTTGAGTCCCAGTTTCAATGTCAAACAGTTCCTTATGTGTACATGTCAGCAATGATATCTGGATGGTGGACAAATGGTGATAATGCAGGTCCGACTCTCTCTGGTTTGGTCCTGGGCAACCTGCAGCGACTCACAGCTGCTGATTGCTAGCATGGAAAGGTGTCGTCAGCATCTTCCATCTCTGGACTGTTTCTCCTCTTGTCTTTATGGTTGGAGCATTTCTGACAATTGCTCTCGGTTGCAGGAATTCACATGGTCTTGGAATTGTTTTCTGAAAATATACAAACATATTCTCTACCAAAAGTTAACAAAGGAATCTTTTGATTTGGGATTCTTCTTTTTCCCCCAAACAATTTTCCTTTGGCTTATTTTTATATCATGTGTTTTTCCTGAGTGTCTTGCTTTTAGCACTACAAACGAAAATTAATTTTCAAAGTAAAAATTTTTAATTTACTTACAGGATAATTTTTTCTTACATGATATTTTTCCACTATCCCCCTCCCTTTTTTAAAATTAATGGAGGCTTTTTGTAAACCTTATAATGCAGTCTTGATAACTTTAAATGTTTTTAATTTTTTTTTGCACAAAATAGGTTAATTGCATCTTAAGCAATTTTACCATGAGATGAACTACCAATAGAAATTTTAGTTAATACTTTAGGAACAACTTTTTGTCCAGTACAATTCAATTTCCTTGAATATTCACTTATTTCATTTAGCCAATTTAAATTAATCTGAAAACTATTTTACTGTCAAATTTAATACTCTAACAACAATCTTAGTGTACCCTGTAAATATTAGTGGAAAGGATTGTTTGCATTCTTGAGTAGGCCCTGAGCATTCCTGGTGCTAGATATAGGGTAGCTGCTGTTAGCCAAGTCTCTGTCTATTATCTCGGTTCTGCTCTGGACTGGGCCAAGTCTCTGTCTCGGGTTCCAATTACCTGGGTTCCAATCTGAGCTGGGTGTGGGAAGCAAAGCAGCCGTGGGGCAGGAGACCTCCCTCAGAAGGGGAAAGTGTTCAAGCCCCTGCAATGTTGAAGGTGTGAGGTTCTGTGCCCCACCTCTGCTGGCCCCCAAGTTCTCTCCTAATGGCCCCTCTGTGACTGTGCCTGTCTTAGGTTGTTCCTCCTCTGAGGAATCTTACCCGTCTCTGGCTAACCAGCCATCCTCCGGGGCCAAGCAGGGTGCTGTGAGGTTCATTTCTGTCTCCTTGGTGGTATATGCCCCCATGGCCTCCATGCCCAGCACCTGCCTTGGCCACTGGCAGGGCTCTGGCACTGATCACATATTTTGGGAAACCCAGATTTCTTCTCCAGGAGGGCCCGGCTCACACCACTTCACGAGAGACAGATCCATGGTATAAGACACCACGAGGCTTCAACCTCAGCCTGAACAGAAAACTCAGGCAACAGCTATGGACAATTGGATTGTGAAAAGAAGGTCCCTTCTTGGCAAAAGGCCCAACATAGAATGCTCAAGTGCCTACCTAAGGGGCCTTCCACACAGTGGAAGGGATTAATCCTCTTTCATGTCCTTTTTAAATTGCTGCCAATCATTCAAATAATTAGTTTATAAGTTTGTTTGAAATAATTATACAATATGCTGTTATAAAATATCAAAAATTATAATGACATTGTAGTATAATATCATGCTCTAGGCCATGGAAACTGGCTGTTAATTTCTTTTTATATAGACAAGGTCTAATTACATTTTCTGCGCCTTTCCCAGGAGAAAGTAGTGATAGAAGATGTATTTTTGCCTCCTCTCCTTTGGTGTCCATGGAAGCTAGAAACCTCTCTTTAATTTTAGACACAAAGGAACAGTGGTTTGATTTTGTGTCATACAAAAAGGAAAGCTAGGTGGCAAAACTTATGTAATTATACTTCCTTGCCCCACTTCTATTGCTACTGGATGAACCAAGGTGTTTGGTATATTGGTGACTACATTAGGCATTGAATCAGTCCACATAAGGGTTCTTACCCATGAAGGATCAGGAACATAAGTCCAAAATACTTTCCCATTTACCCCAGATAATATTACCGTACAGCTGATTACTGCTATTATGGCCAGGAAGATGTTCTCAGGCATTCGAACTGTCTTCTTTACCATGCCCTGGGTGGTCTCTGGGCTGTTTGTTGTCCAGCTCATCCTCCTTATGTTCTTCATCTTCAGTGGATTGCTTGGAGTCACTGCTCTCTGTGGCTGAGGTAGTTGATTGTCTGTAGCTGCATGGAGTGGCTCCAGGTGCAAGGTCCTCATTATTCTGGCTAGTTTCTCTCTTGGATTCCTGTTGCAGTTTAATATTTCTAACAGGGATCCACACGGGTTTGGAAAAATTCTCTGGAAATATACAAGCATACCCTCTGCCAAAGGTTAATAATGGATCAGGTCCTTTCCATAAACCAGATTCTGGATCCTTCCATTTAACTAGACCATTTTCTTTTGTTATATTTTGGCTCTAAGTAAATTAAATAAATTCATCATTTCTCCTGTAGAGATCTTCAGATAAGGTATTAATTAACCAATTAATGTCCCCTAATAATTTCTGAAAGTCATTTAAAGTTTTAAGACAATCTTATCTTATCCCCACCTTCTGAGGCATAATACATTGGTTTTCAATTACAATCCTTAAGATATTTGAAGGAAACCTCTCTTTATTTCCTCCCAAAATAATTTTCAGGCTACAGAGAGTTTCATTTAAAAACCTTTGTCACATGAAACAATTTTTCTTAAGGTTATGGTGACCACTAGTACCGATTAGATTTAATATTTAAATAATAATCTTCAGTTTATCCTGTAAATACCAGTGAAAGAGATTTCAAAATTTTCAAATTTCTCCTTTTTATTAAGCTAGAATTTTATTTTAGTTTTTAAAGAGTATCCCCTTAGGCTTATTATTTGCACCCACAGAGGGGTGGTGGGAGGTCTTAGTAGCTTAGAATACTTAATCAAATTGCTTACCAAGACATTGGCTTTGCATTTAGCTAAAAACCTTAATTTTAATTTTAAAAAGCTAATTTAAGTAATTAAAGTAGGTATCATCATTTAATAAGTAAAGTGAATTTAGTAAATGTAAACATCTGATTCACAAGCTGCAAATGTTGCCCCGCCTTTAGCTTAATTAAGAATGCAGGCGACTACGGGTTTTTTTTTTTATTTTAAGTTCTGCTATTGGATTTTAAGAAATATTCAGTTACTTCATTTTGCCCTTCATAGAAGCCAAAATCTTTATAACATTTAAAATAATTTATTAATTTTCATTTGATAAAACTTCCCATGCAATTTCAAGTATATTGGATCTGTTAAATTTAAAAAGATTTCATTTAAGAAGAGAGAATAAATTTCCTGTACTACTCAAAGCCCTTGGAATTTTCCAAGAATCATCTGTGGTAAGGCCTTGAAATTTTAACATGGAAAAACCCATCATATATGTTTATATATGATTTAAAGATTATAATGTAAGGCAGCAGAATTGGAAGCAGTGGCCGGTAAGGTGCACCCTGTAGGGCGACTAGATTGGTAGCAAAGATTACTGAAACATTAACCAGTAAATTACATCCTGCCCCTCCTGCAGAGTGGGAGAGCCCAGGGGTAATGATAAGAGAATAGGAGAACAGGATGCTTGACCAAGAATGTGAAACTGAGATTGTGAAACTGAGATTAATGTAAATGTCACTGTTTTGGGAAAAACCAACTGTAACAAGTCCCCTTGACGACATCTGTGTGACCCTGTTGTTTGTCTCAGAGTATTTAAGCCCTGGCTCTGCCCTGTCTCGGGGCTCTCAGCCTCTACTCTGACTTCAGGGTATGTTGTGAGCCCCAGCATGCTTGGTGAATAAACCCTTTGCTGTTTGCATGAGAACGTCTCTTGGTGCCTTTGTCAGAGCGGCAGGCGTCCCGGACTTAACAATAATTTTTATAATTATCTTAAGATATCAATTAGATTTTAAACTAATTTTTTGCATAGAATAATTTTGGTTGGGATCACAGAATTAATCATCTTTTTTTAAAAAAAATTAGACCAATAGCAACTTATTTTGAATTCCTAATTATTTTCAGAGAAAATACATTTTTTTCAAAAATAAGTTCTTATACTTTAGACATGTAATTATTATAACCACTTTTTTTCCCCAACTTAATTTGCACTTTGAATGTCTAAAGCTGGCAAGTCAAACATTTAGCAGTTCTTAGATTAATAACACTTTGTATTTCTAAGAATAATACAAGATATAATCAATTAATAGCTTCAATTCTGTCCTCTAGGTTTTTCTCATGAGGAAGCAAATTTAAACTATAATTTTTATTTGCCAGTGGCTCTGGGAAACCAGGTTTGGTTTATTCGAATGTAAATTACCACATTCTTTAAAAGATGGCTGCTATATGCTGGGGGAGATCAACCGAAGGACTAGTATGCATACATATGAGCATAACCAATGAATGAAAGACTCTGGGGCGGGGAGGGGGGCAGGTGGGGACATGTGCTGGGGGGTAAGGGAGGCTCGGGGGAGGTTATTGGGGGGGGGAGGAAAACATATGTACTACTATTAAATATAAGTTATATTGTAAATAAAATTAAAAAAAAAAGATGGCTGCTGGCAGAAAACTGGTCTACCTCTACCCTGGGGAAAGGGCAACTACCTTTCTTCCTCCATTAACAAAGGGCATAGCCAGTTACCTGGGCTATTTAGATCTTTATAATTGATACATTATTTATCTGTATTTCAACAATTTGTTTGATATTCAAATCCAATTCCAATTATTTTAAGACATTTATTTTGGGTAAATTACATAACAGAGAATTTACTGCTTTTCTTAAAGGCCTTAAAAAGTTAACTTTTTAACAAGGTTCATTAGCATTTAAAAACTGCTCTTTATTATGGAAATGCAAATCCTGTTGCTAGAATTAGCTTGAATTTATATTCAGATTTTTTCCACCATTTTTTTTTTTTTTTAGGAAAAACCAGTTTTGGGTTTTTCATTTGCTTTAGGTTTTGCAGAGAGATTCCAGCTGAAGACAATCTGAATGTCTGAAATCAGACCATGTGTGCATTCTGTCTTACAGCTAAGTTCTCTCCACATGAAAACAGAAATTCCAGATACACTTCTAAATTTTTAAGACTTTTTCATGGCGAGAAAGGAAATGTTCATTTAGCACACTGGGAGAGTGGGCTTCTATATTGGATCGCCAAGTGTCTCCCTTCCCCACATCTGCTTACTTTGGGGAAGCATCAGCAACATATCTGGCCGAATTTCTTTTCATGCTTAAAAGATAAAGACAGATCTTAAATTTTCTTTTCTTTCTTTTTCATTTTCCAAAGCAATAACTAATTCCCAATTTGGCCAAGATTTGCATTTCCCTGCAAGTTTTTTTATAATTTTTAAACAATACCTTAAGCAATCTCATTGCAGGAGAGCAGATAGCCCTGCCCTCTCCTGCTACCTTTGAATTTCTCTGCACCAGAGGAGGTTTCAGCAAGGGAGTTCCACTTCTCCTTACAGTTTTTAGATTCCAAATACAAACTAAGATTTTAATTTGAACAAGAAACCACATTCTTTAAGCATACAAACTAAAGTCTATACTGAAGTTTACTTTATAACCTAATTCTTCCCCATTAGCCTGGCTGAAGAAGACATTCCCACCCTACTTTCATATTGTGACTTCTGCAGCTGGCAGTGGGCTTTGTGTATGGTGAAATTTCCACATCTTTTCTGGGTGTGTTAAGCCCGGAACGCAAGCCGCACTCACGGAGCACCAAGAGACGATCTCATGTAAAAACAAAGGGTTTATTCAGACCAGCATGCTGGGGCCCGCAGCATACTCCAAACACAGAGCAGTGGCCGTGAGCCCCGAGCCTTTGTTACACGACCGTTTTATAGACCGCACACGGGAAGGGGATGGTGTTCTGTTTGAATTACTGGGTTGTCCTATCCTGATTGGCTGGACAGGAGCAGGAACCTGCTTACAGGATGTGAAGTCAGGAAGCGGGCTAGTAGGAAGCGGGCTAACGGCAAGAGGGGGAGAAGCTGTTTTGGCCTTATTTGGCCATCGTCCTGCACATTCCTGTTGGCTTACCTAATGGGGGTTGGGGACGGACTAGTTCCTTTGTTTTGTTAGGAACGTGGTCACTTAAAATGGAGGAGGCTGGAACGGATCTCAAAATGGAGGAGGCTGGAACGGATTGGATTGCCCTTTCATTCCCCCCTTTTTCTTGTGGGCAGTTTCTAATCTTAGAGACCATCTGGTTCCGTCAGGGCAGCATATTGTTGCCTGATGATTAGAAGTTTGACATCTCCTATCCTCTGCTGTATGAATCTTATGAGTTTGTTGAGGATACAGGGCCCTATTGTGAAGATTAGCAGCAAGACTACGAGTGGCCCAGCAACTGCTGACAGGAGGGTTGTTAGCCAGGGTGACTGATTAAACCAAGATTCAAACCAACCTTTCTGCGCCTCCCTTTCCTTCTGTCGTTCGGCTAGCCGCTGCCGAAGTTTGGTCATGGACTCCTCCACTACCCCTGTATGATCGGCATAAAAGCAACACTCTTCCCTGAGAGCTGCACAGAGCCCTCCTTCCTGCATGAACAGGAGGTCGAGGCCCCGTCTGTTTTGCAGAACTACCTCCGAGAGTGAGGTGAGGGAGTTTTTGAGGGCTGTTATAGAAGTCTCTAATTCTTTTAGGTCTTGGTCTATGGCAGTCTGGAGTTGCTGTAAGTGGCTAGTCCCTTGGATAAGAGCTGTGGTCCCAACCCCAATTCCTACTGCTGTTCCGGCTCCCAAGAGAACGGCCAAGGTGAGTGACAGAGGCTCCCTTCTAAAGCGGGTAACCTGCCCTTCTGCTTTATCTTCGAACGAGTCTGCCCCATGGTATAATACCCGGGGAAACAAACGGACCATAACACAGAAATGGTGGCTGTTATCGAAAATAGCAGTGGCCACGCAGGGGGTTAGGCCGGTGTCACAGGCCCACCAGGTTCCCGCCTCTGAGGCCAGGTACTCATTAGTGGCGTTCATAGGGACGGCCCTGGCACATAGCTGCCGGTGACTTGGAGGGGGGTTTCCTAAACAGAGTCCCCGGCCAGAGACTTCGGGGAGTGTTAGCTGGTGATTGCTCCCCCAGTTGCAGGCAGAAGGGTTGCTCGTTAGGTTGTAGGACCCATTTACAGCGATTCCCTCATAGTAGGGGGGTGCTGCCGAGAGGCAGAGCCAGCAGGACTGAGTTAGTCCGTCCTGAGTCGCGTTAAGAGCGGCGTAGGCCCCGCTTATGAGGTTGAATAGGGGAAATCTACCACTTGGTTCCGTCAGGGTAGGAGCCTTGCTACTCTGGGCTTGCGGGGTGTCTTCTGGGGTGGTAACTGAGGGAAGGGTTCCCCCTACTCTTACTGATGGGCGACTGCGAGATGGTTGGACCGGCCGAATTGCTACCGCCGGATTGGGTCCCAGAAGGACCGGTGTAGTCCTTTTCTGCAGCCTGACAGTAAACCAGAGGCCAAAGTCATAACCTGAGGCATAAAACCTAAGCCCCCATGTCCTCCCCTTATACCAAGAGGGAAGGTTTTCTGCCTTCCTTCCATGCCCAGTGAATGAAATATTTAGCCCATTGCAATAGGGGGTGCTTGTACAGGTCTGGGGGTTTGTGAAGCAGCTCTCATGGGAGGGTCTATCAAATCCGTGGCGAGGGGAACTGTTACGGTGTACTACTATCCAATCTGAACTGAGCCCAGAGGTCCAGTGAGTCGATCCTGTAGTCTCGCAGCCCCAAGCCGCACAATATAAGGATTCCGGCCCTCCACATTTTCTTATTTGGCTACGGGTTCGGCCATCTTTTGGGCATACATAAAATTCCGTTTCCCTCAAGAAACACCTCTTGTACTTGTCGTTACAGCCAGGTGTTTTATGAGGGAAAGTTTTGCTCCTCTCATCTCCCAAGGGGATCTGGGAGGGGCTGTCAATGTCGCCAAGGTCCCAGGTGTCTAATCCTACAGCTAGTTGACATATATCTGGGTGCAGAGAGGGCCACCACGTACCTGGGGTGTGGGTTCCTTTGATCGACCAGACCACTTGCCCCATCGGGTTCACCACCTCCCAGGCTAAGGTCGCAGGGGCATGGGGGTTACCTGCCACCGGACTGGGTAGGCAGGGGCTTACAGCGAAGGCGAAGCTTAAGAGGATTGTCAGTCTTTTCCACTGTCCATTCAGGTCCCGGCTGCGGGGCGGGCTTGAGGTGAGAAGCATGGATCCACGATGCGATGCCATCTACTTTCACCGCAGTTGGAGTGGTCAGCAGCACCACGTAGGGTCCTTTCCACCGGGGCTCTAAGCTGTGGGCTTGGTGCCTTCTCACGAACACTGAGTCTCCGACGTGGAAGGAGTGGGGCACCTTGAGGTCTCCTGGCTGGTATGCAGCGGCTAGGGGCTTCCAGACAAACCGCTGGATTCCCTCTAGGGCTCTTAACCTGGCAAGTAGAGGAGCATGGGGTAATAAGTTCGGGTCTGCAGCAGGTGACATTTTCGAGATTGGAGGTGGAGTTCCATACAGAATCTCAAAAGGGGTGAGGTTATACATGGAGGGAGAGGGGGTGTTCCGAGCACGGAACAGGGCATAAGGTAGGAGCATGGTCCAATCCTGGACGCCAGTCTCTATGGTCAATTTAGTCAAGGTCTCCTTAATTGTTCTATTCATCCTTTCTACCTGTCCTGAACTTTGGGGATGGTAAGCACAATGTAATTTCCAATTAATCCCCAATACCTTGGCCACACCCTGCCTTACCTGGGCCACGAAAGCAGGTCCGTTGTCAGACCCGATTACCTGCGGTAGTCCAAATCGAGGAATGAGTTCTTCCATAATCTTCTTAGTCACCACTTGCGCGGTTTCCCTGCGGGTGGGGTAGGCCTCTACCCACCCTGAGAAGGTATCTACAAAGACTAGAAGAAACTTTAACCCATATTTAGCTGGTTTTATCTCAGTGAAGTCTACTTCCCAGAATTGACCAGGCCTGTTCCCCCTAAATCTCTTTCCATCCGTGGATTGGGATGGATGTGCATTTACAACCTGACAGGCCTGACAATTTCTGGCTACTCGTTCCGTCAATCTTTTGTTCTCTGATGCAGTCAGGGAGAAAGGCTGTTCACTCAGCAGTTCTTGCATCTTCCTAGCCCCCAGATGTGTGAGCCGGTGCACTAGTTGCAAGTAGGAAGTTGCTTGTTGCTCCTTACTCTCTGTGTGTTCGGGCGCCTCGGGAGTTTTGGTCACTAGTGCTAGCGCCTCCCCTCCCCTAAGGGCCGCCGCTTTAGCTTCTTCATCCGCTCGCCGGGTCCCCGTGGCTACGGGGTCCGACCCCTTCTGATGGCCAGGGCAATGAACAATGGCTAATTTCGAGGGCATTAGGACAGCTGCAAGCAGTCGGAGGATTTCAGCCTTGTGTTTTATGTCTTTTCCTGCCGAGGTCAGGAGCCCCCTCTGTTGATATATGGCCCCATGCACATGAGCAGTAGCGAAGGCATAACGGCTGTCAGTGTAGATTGTAGCCTTCTTTCCCTCCGCCAGTTCTAAGGCCTTTGTGAGGGCGATCAGCTCGGCCCTCTGAGCAGAAGTCCCTTCTGGCAGCCCCGCAGACCATATGACCTTGTCCTTGCTGACTACTGCCGCCCCCGCGTGTCTCTTACCGTCCCGTAGGAAGCTGCTGCCATCTGTGAACCAAGTTACCTCCAAGTCTGGCAATGGAAGGTCCTTCAGGTCACGACGGATTCCCGCTTCTTCTGCTAGAATATCCTGGCAGGAGTGCAGGACCGGGTCTGCAGCTTCATCCGGGAGTAGGGTGGCGGGGTTTAAAACAACTGGAGGTCCAAAAGTTACTCGATCTTTGTCCAGCAGAATACTCTGATAGTGTGTGATACGGGCATTCGAGAGCCACCGGTCGGGGGGCTGCCTGACAATACTTTCCAGCATGTGGGGGGCCACTATCGTAAGTCTTTGCCCCAGGGTTAATTTGTCGGCATCCTTGGCCAGCAGGGCAGCTGCAGCTATAGCTTTCAAGCAGTGGGGCCAGCCTCCAGCCACTGAGTCCAATCGTTTGGACAAATAAGCCACAGGTCTCTTCCAGGGTCCTAGCGCCTGTGTTAGGACCCCTCTTGCCACTCCCCCTCTTTCTTCAATATAAAGGGTGAAGGGCTTCTCGACATCAGGAAGCGCCAATGCCGGGGCTGATAGCAGAGCCCTCTTTATCTCATCGAAGGCCTGCTGTTGGTCGGGCCCCCAGGCGAATTCTGCATCCCCCTTCAGGAGTGGGTACAATGGGGCTGCTAGCAGGGCAAATCCTGGAATCCACAGTCTACAAAACCCAGCCGTCCCCAGAAACTCTCGGAGTTGTTTCCTGGAAGTTGGTACGGGGATCTGCACTACAGTCTTTTTTCGTGCTTCGGTCAGCCAGCGCTTCCCTCCCCGGAGAGTATATCCCAGAAAAGTGACTTCCTGTCTGCATATCTGGGCCTTCTTAGCTGATGCCCTATACCCAAGCCGAGCAAGCTCCTGTAATAAGGAGCGAGTCCCGTACTCACATTCTTCCTGTGACGACGCTGCCAGCAGTAAGTCGTCTACGTATTGAAGCAGGGTTACCTCCGGGTGCTGAGTTCTGAAGGCTCTCAGGTCCTGATGAAGAGCCTCATCAAAGATCGTGGGGGAGTTTTTAAATCCTTGGGGTAGTCTAGTCCAAGTCAACTGTCCAGCGATACCAGCCTCCGGGTCGGTCCATTCGAAGGCGAACAGTGGTTGACTACTCTCGCAGAGCCGCAGGCAGAAAAAAGCATCTTTTAAGTCTAATACCTTGTACCAATACCTGTCAGGCGGAAGAGAACTCAGAAGATTGTAAGGGTTAGGGACCGTGGGGTGAATGTCCTGTACTCTACTATTAACTTCTCGCAGATCTTGCACTGGCCGGTAGTCCCCAGTCCCTGGTTTTTTAACGGGAAGGAGTGGTGTGTTCCAGGCCGACTGGCAAGGCTTTAAGACACCTTCTTGCAGCAGCTTCAAAATGTGTGGCCTGATTCCCTCCCTGGCTTCCTTACTCATAGGATACTGCCTTATCCGGACTGGAATTGCTGAGGTCTTCAGGGCCACTACTACTGGGGGTTGATCCCTGGCTAGTCCCAGTCCGGCCTTCTCGGCCCAGGCATCGGGATATTCTTTAAGCCATTTTGTCATATCCTGCTCCTTTATCGGGGAGCCATATAGTCGATATTCGTCCTCTACAGACATCGTCAGGGCAGTAACCACCGGTTCCTGAACTAAGGGGTTTAGGAACTCTACTTTTGGTCCTCCTGGGTTGAAGGTGATGCGGGCCTTTAATTTGGTGAGCAGGTCTCTTCCCATAAGAGGAGCCGGGCAGTCGGGTATGACCAGAAAGGAATGGTGGACCTTTCCCCTTCCTAAATCCAAAGTTCTTTTGGTGGTCCAGGCTCGGTATCGGCTGCCGTTGGCACCCCTCACTAGGGACCTTTTGGTTGACAGAGGCCCCAGAGGGGCCTGTAGCGCCGAATAAACAGCTCCAGTATCCACCTCGAAGTTAATAGGGGTCCCCTCCACGTCAAATTTTACCCTGAGCTCGGGGAGGGGATCCGAGCCCCGTCTTCCCTAGTCTTCATCCAAGGCCAACAGAGCAGGTTGCTTGGTCGGCAGGCCCTTTTTGGGTCTCTTAGGACAGTCTTTCTTCCAGTGTCCATACTCCTTACAGTAGGCACACTGATTCGGGTCCAAGCTCGGTCGTGGCCCAGTACTACCTCCCTTCTCTTTCTGTTTCCTTCCGCTATCTACTACCGTGGCCAGGATTTTAGTTAACTCCTTATTTCTCTTTTTGTCCCTAGCATCCTCCCTCTCCTCTCTCTCTCTTTCCTTCCGCTCTTCCTTCTCTTCTTCGGTCTCCCTTTTGTGAAAAACTTTATCTGCCTCTTTGACTAAATCTTTAAGGGTGAGGTCCTGTAATCCTTCCAGGCATTGTAGCTTACGCCGTATGTCGGCAGCGGATTGACCAATAAAGGCCATGGCCACCGAAGCCCTTTGGTCCTCCGACTGCGGATCGAAGGGAGTGAACCTCCGATAGGCTTCCATTAGCCTTTCTAAAAAGACCGCGGGAGATTCAGTGGGACCCTGAACGACCTCTCTTACCTTAGCCAAATTGGTGGGTCGCCTTGAGGCTGCCCGGAGACCTGCCACAAGAGCCTGGCGATAGGAGGACAGATGCTCCCTACCTTCTGGAGAATTCGGATCCCAATTAGGGCGCGCCAGCGGAAAGATGTCATCAATGATGTTCGGCAACTGCGTCGGACGCCCGTCTCGCCCTGGGACGTTCTTCCGTGCTTCTAGAAGGATGCGGTCTCTTTCTTCAGTGGTGAAGAGAGTCCCTAGAAGCTGCTGGCAATCGTCCCAGGTGGGTTGATGAGAAAACATGAGAGACTCCACGAGACCTGTTAGTCGGGTGGGGTCTTCAGAGAAAGGAGGATTATTATTTTTCCAGTTATACAAGTCTGAGGAGGAAAAGGGCCAATATTGGAGGGCCGGCATTTCCCCCCCTTCCCCATTATCCACCATTGGGCCGTATGGGCGCAATGGTAGGGTAATGGCCACGGGCCCTTCATCCCGTTGGAACCGGCTACGAGTCCGCTGTGCTGGTCCGCTGCCTGGCGGTGGCAAAGGACCCTCGAGGGTAGAATCTGGGGAAGCCACCGCTGGGGACGCAGGCAGAGGAGCCGGGCCCGGTGTCGGAGGAGGTCCTTGGCCGTCCCGCGGTACTCCGGCCGAAACATAAGGCGGAGGCGGGAGATCTAAAAGGATAAGATCAGGTTGTGAGTCCGGAAGAACCGGGGGAGCGGAGGGAGGAGAGGTAGGCGAGGCAGGCAGAACTGGCTTAACGGGGAGGATAGCAGGTTCGGAAGCGGAGGCCTGCGACCTAGGGAGAGAATCGGGGAGTAAGAAGGGCTTGACCCACGCTGGGGGATTTTCACATAGGTCTTGCCAAACCAAGACGTAAGGCTCCTGGTCTGGGTGGCCATGTGGTCCAGGCTGAAAGACGATACTCCTCACTCCCCTTATGAGAGGCAGATGAAAAGACCCCTCCGGAGGCCACCCGGCATTAAAGGCGGGCCACTCGGACGAGCAGAAGGTCTGCCATTTGCCCTTTCTGATGACCAAGGAAAGATTTTGAGCTCGCCCCTTAACCTCTGACCAATGATCCAGGGTTAGAGACAAGGGAGTAGAAGTACTCTGCCCCATGATCTCGAACACACTCGCACACACAACAAAGAACACAGAACAAAAGATAAGGACGAACACAACGCGTTTAGACAAAAATTGAAGGATCCAAAAATCAGGCCTCACAAAAACAATTGGCCTAGCTGGCAACAGATTTTCAGAATCAATATTAAGCAGATGAGAGGAGTCCAGGTACCCCCGGTCCTCTCCAGATCCCACTGGGGCGTCCCCCGGGGATGTGGCCTGCGGCCTCCCGACACGTCTGTCAGCCGCAGCCGGAGGAGACTCACGTCCCTCCCCGACGGCCACCAGACCGAACAGATTCGCCAGCCCTGCCAAAATTTTAAACAAAATTTCAGAACAATTTCTTATTTAAAAAGAAAGTGCGCCGTCACTTACCCCGAGAAGCGTCTGTTGGAGCCCGAAGGCGGCCGCGGTGATCTCGGTGGGACCTCCAAATGTTAAGCCCGGAACGCAAGCCGCACTCACGGAGCACCAAGAGACGATCTCATGTAAAAACAAAGGGTTTATTCAGACCAGCATGCTGGGGCCCGCAGCATACTCCAAACACAGAGCAGTGGCCGTGAGCCTCGAGCCTTTGTTACACGACCGTTTTATAGACCGCACACGGGAAGGGGATGGTGTTCTGTTTGAATTACTGGGTTGTCCTATCCTGATTGGCTGGACAGGAGCAGGAACCTGCTTACAGGATGTGAAGTCAGGAGGCGGGCTAGTAGGAAGCGGGCTAACGGCAAGAGGGGGAGAAGCTGTTTTGGCCTTATTTGGCCATCGTCCTGCACATTCCTGTTGGCTTACCTAATGGGGGTTGGGGACGGACTAGTTCCTTTGTTTCGTTAGGAACGTGGTCACTTAAAATGGAGGAGGCTGGAACGGATCTCAAAATGGAGGAGGCTGGAACGGATTGGATTGCCCTTTCAGGTGCACCTTTCCTCCTTCCCTCTTAGGTGAAAAATATCTTCTTCTCCAGACTCACCGAGTTGGGCACCAGTTGTAGGAACCCCTTTCACATCCTGTGTGGTTCAGAGTTCCAGTTCAGGGTTTGGGTTCTGGAGAAGGCCGTACACAAATGAAGAGAGACTTAGACAAGTTTGGATTTGGGAAATGAGGGCCAGGCGGTAGCCCAGCTCTGCTGGAAGGACTGCCCTGTGCTCTGGCTTGGCTATCCCTTTTATTAAGACTACTAGAGGCCCGGTGCATGAAATTCGTGCACAAGGGAGCAGGGGACGATACCAGTAGGATCGGGCCTAAAAGGGCGGTCTGACATTCTTCTCACAATCCAGGACTGCTGGCTCCAAACTGCTCACCTGCCTGCCTCCCTGATTGCCCCTAACCGCTTCTGCCTGCCAGCCTGATCACCCCCTAACCATTTCCCTGCCAGACTAATTGATGTCTAACTGCTCCCCTGCCAGCCTGTTTGCCCCCATCATCCCTCCTCTGCTGGCCTGGCCACCCCTAACTACCCTCCCTTGCAGGCCTGGTTGCTCCCAACGGCCTTGCCCTGCTGGCCATCTTGTGGTGGCCATCTTGTGTCCACATGGGGACAGGATCTTTGACCACATGGAGGCAGCCCTCTTGTGTGTTGGACTGATGGAATTACTGCAAATTACTCTTTTATTAGATAGGATAGAGGCCTGGTGCATGGGTGGGGGCCAGCTGGTTTGCCCTGAAGAGTGTCGCAGATCTGGGTGGGGGTTACCTTGGGATGTGGGGCAGCTGGGGCGAGGGGCCTGTGGAGGTTTGCAGGCCAGCCACGGCCCCCCGTGGAGACCCTGGTATCTGGGATTAATCTATGTCTACAATTGAAACTTTGTAGCCTGGAGTGGAGCCAAGCCTTCTGCTTGCTCTGGGGCGGCAGTCATTTCTTTTTGAAGCTTTGTAGCCTAGAGTGGAGGCCTAGGCTGGTAACAGCAGGCTAAAAGCTTGTCTTCCTCCATTGCCAGGGAAATTCAAGCCTCTGTTTGCTCCAGCTCAGTGGCTGCCACCATGTCTGTATCTTTTATAACTGAAACTTTGTAACATTGAGTGGAGGCCTAGGCCAGCAATGGCAGGCAGAAAGCTTGGTTTTCTCTTTTGCTGGGTAGGCTTCAGGCAAGGAATTCAATAATAGAAATATACAAAAAACAGAGAGATGTTTCAGTTAACAATGTTTTTACCTTTGACCTTCCTTTCAGAGCAATTATGGTTGTTTACCAGCTTTCCAGACTTCCTGTCCACATCTTTCTATTAGTGAGACAGACTGATTTCTGGCAATTCTTCATAAAAACTTTTAAATAAACTTTAAGAAACTAATGTTTGTTAAATTTTGTTACAGTGCCAAAGAAGAATAACCACTGTTATTCAAGAAGATTGTTCAAATATCTTTTTATTTTTCAACTGCTTACCAGCTTAAGGCTAAATTTTCTTTATGTAGTTAACCAAAACAAAACATCATATCTGAATAAAAGCAGAAGTAGAAGCAGATAGGATAAACCAGCTGACTTTTATGAATCCAAATATAATTTGCCAAAAATTAAGCAATAAAATTCTCACTAATTATTTTAAATAATTTTAGAGAGAGAAAGGGAGATGAGAGAGAGAAATTAATATATATGGGAACTAATTGAGATAAGGTAAATATTTCATACCTCATCAAACTTTTTAATTCATTAAAAAACATTTATTATAGTAGTTGTCAAAAGATGATACTCTAAATTCATAATTTTTCTACATTTCTTGATTGTCATTTCACTGTGATGTAGAGTAAACATTTAAAAATGTTTTCACTGGGAGAACCAAGATGGTGGCATAGATAAAACACGTATCTTGCCATCATACTTAGCAATTTCAACACTACAACTTAACGAAAGAACAAACACCTTCCAGAATCACCAGAACGCTCGCCGAGTGAAAATTCCACAAATAAAAGTGAAGATAGGACACTGTGACTCGGAGGAGCGGCGGTGGACAGCGTTGAAAGATTCGCGCGGAGAGAGGTTTGGAGTGCGCGCCGCGGAGAGGGCGGGCGGCTGAAAACCGGCCAGTTTTCTCGAACGGGGAGGCAAAGGCGTCCCACTGGACTGAATCTCCAGCTCTGGGTGAAGTCCAGAGAACCCACTATCATACGGGGTGAAAACTGGACAGTGGGAGGGCACGCCGAAGCTCGGGTGCTGCCGGGTCTGCCGGCTTGTGGAGAAGGCAGCTTGCGCGAACAGCTTGGCTGCGTGACCGAGCAGAGAGCAATTTGCGACTTGTCTCTCATTCGGAAAACCGTCAGTCTGCTTTGTTTTACGACCCTGGGTGAGACATTGGGCGTGCAGACTCATTTGGGGAGAGTCTGAATTCCCCGGCAGCCGGTGGAGCTCGGTAGTGGCTCTCTCTCAGAGGTGCTGGCAGCCATTGCCCCCGGCACAGAGTCCCTGGGGCTGCATAGGGGGAGCTAACACTGTCTGCTTGGCCCGGAGACTCCGCCCACCCAACCTGAGCACAGCTGAGCTTCACAGACAATTGGCCTGGAGGTCAACCCTCCAAGTGCTAACAATGATTAACCTGAACTTAACTTCAGCAAGACTGTGCAGCCCATATCCACCTCAGGTAACTGGGGAGGCTGAGCCACTGTCCCTAGTAGGAAGTCTACCACACAAAGCTAATTGACCAACTCAGGGAAGCAGCCACCATGCAGAGACATGGAAAGAAATCAGATGTGAAAGAAATGGAGGGAAAAAAACGACTGGACATGGAATTCAAAACCACAGTTATAGGGTTTTTCAAGAGGCTCCAACAAAAGGTTGAGGCCTATAAGGAAATAAGCAAGACTGCAAAGGAAATGAATGAGTCCTACAAGGATATGAATGAGACCTGCAAGGAAATGATCAAGACCAACGTGGAAATGAATGAGTCCTACAAGGAAATGAAGGAGACCCTCAAGGATATAAAGGAGACTCTCAAGGATATGAAAAAGGACCAACCAGAAATTAAGCATACACTGACTGAAATAAAAAATATTATACAAAGACCTAAAAGTGCTCTGGAGCACCCCAAGAACCAAGTTAAAGATGTGAAATACAAAGAGGTAAAATCCACTCAGCTGAAAAAGCAAGAATCCAAAAGAATCCAAAAAATTGAAGATAGTGTAAGGGGCCTCTGGGACAACCTCAAGCATACCAACATCCGAATTATAGGGGTGCCAGAAAAAGAGAGAGAGCAAGACAATGAAAACCTATTTGAAGAAATAGTGACCGAAAACTTCCCACACCTGGTGAAAGAAATTGACTTAGGAGTCCAAGAAGTGCACCGAACCCCAATATATAGGAACCCTAAGAGGACCACACCAAGGCACATCATAATTAAAATGCCAAGAGCAAAAGACAAAGAGAGAATATTAAAAGCAGCAAGAGCAAAACACATGGTTACCTATAAGGGAGCACCCATATGATTGTCAGCGGATTTCTCAACAGAAACGATGCAGGCCAGCCGGGAGTGGCAAGAAATATTCAAGGTGATGAACAACAAGAATCTACAACCAAGATTATTCTATCCAGCAAAGCTATCATGCAGAATTGAAGGTCAGATAAAGTGCTTTGCAGATAAGAAAAAGCTAATGGAGTTCATCACCACCAAACCAATATTATTTGAAATGCTGAAAGATATTCTTTAAGAAGAGGAAGAAGAAAAAGATGAAAGTGTAAATTAGGAACAACAAATACACATCTATCAACAAATGAATCTAAAAATCAAGTGAATTAATAATCTGATGAACAGGATAAACTGGTGAATGTAACAGAATCACGGACATAGAGAGGGAATGGCCTGACAACTCTTGGGGAGAAAGGGGGTGTGGGAAGTGCAGCAATAGACTGGACAAAAATCATGCAACTATGGGAGATGACAGTGGAGGGGGGTGAGGGCGGAGGGTGGGATGGGTACCAGGTGGAGGGGAACTATAGGGTGAAAAAAAAGGGAACGATGTAATTAATAAACTGAACAATAAAGATTTTTAAAAAATATTTAAATTTGGGAGATTATAAAAAATGTTTTCACTGATTTGTTCACATTAATTTATGTATTTATTTCAGCATAGACACACATTTTTATTTTATTCAATGGGTTATAATTTATTACTATTTTTTTTTCAAATTGTCCCAAATTTGGAGAGTAAGGGCCATTTTAGAATTATTCCTTTGCTATTTTGACATGTCCAAAATATGTTTTTATTTCTTCTTTTTTGGGGCATTATATAGAATTCCACTTTCACCATATACTTTTCTTGCTCTGGAACCATTTCATAAAGATTACTGGCTTTGTTTAGTAAAGAATAATATCTAGAAACCAAAATTGTGATGCTAGGTGTTTACTGCTACTGAACTTTCAGATCGTGTCAGCAGGCAGAACTATAAATATATATACACGAGAGGCCTGGTGCATGAAATTCATGCATGGGGGTGGTGTCTCTCCACCCAGCCTGCACCCTCTCCAATCTGAGACCCCTCGAGGGATGCCCGACTGCCCATTTAGGCATGATCCCGCTCACAATCCAGAACTGCTGGCTCCCAACTGCTCCCATGCCTGCTTTCCTGATTGTCCCTAACCATTTCTGCCTGCCAGCCTGATCACCCCCTAACCTCTCCCCTGCCAGCCTGATTGATGCCTAATTGCTCCCCTGCCAGCCTGGTCACCCTCACCTGCCCTCCCCTGCAGGCTTGATCACCCACAACTGTCCTCCCTTGCAAGCCTGGTCCCTCCCAACTTTCCCCCTCTGCTGACCATCTTGTGATGGCCATCTTGTGTCCACATGGGGGCAGTCATCTTGTGTGTTGGAGTGATGGTCAATCTGCGTATTACTCTTTTATTAGATAAGATAGAGGCCTAGTGCATGGGTGGGGTCCAGCTGGTTTGCCTTGAAGGGTTTCCCGCATCAGGTTGAGGTTTCCCTTGGGGCATGGGAAGGCCAGGGTAAGGTGCCTGTGGTGGTTTCCAGGCTGGCCACACCCCCCAGTGACCCAAGCAGAGGCCCTCATATCTGGGATTTATTTTTCTTCTACAATTGAAACTTTGTAGCCTGGAGCAGAGCCAAGCCTTCTGCTTGCTCCATGGCGGCAGCCATTTTTGTTGGGATATATGTATCTTCTATAATTGAAACTTTGTAGCCTTAAGTGGATGCCTGGGCCGGCCTCTTTCCACCAGGTGGAAAACTTGGCTTCCTCCATCTCTGGGTGCAACTCAAGCCTCCTGCTCTCTCCAGCTTTGTGGTTGCCATCATCATCTTCTATAATTGAAACTTTGTAGCATTGAGTGGAGACCTGGGACTGCCAAGATGTGTGGAAAGCTTGGCTTCCTCATTACTGGGGAAACCCAAGCCTCCCTCCTGCTCTCTGTGGCTGGCAGCCATCTTGATTGGGTTTATTTGCATCTTTGCTCCTGATTGGATGGTGAATGTGGCTGGTGGGGATGGCTGGTGGATGTATTGAAGGTATGATCAATTTGCATATTAGTCTTTTATTAGATAGGATATATAGTATGTTCATGCCACTTAGATATATAAATTTTTCTATACCCATCTAGCTGTATATATTAAAGAACATACATTAATAATTCCAATCTGACACTTCAAAGTTGTCTTACCTTTACTATTTATATATTTGTATTTTCTGAAACAGTGAGAAGTCAGGCTCCCATAATTCCCAATGTATTCACTTAGTTTTTGTGCGTTTTTCTTTTTAAAAAATGTTTTTATGAGTTTTATTGATTTTAGAGAGAGTAAGGAAGAGAGCGATAGAAACATCAATGAAGAGATAAAATCAATTGTCTCCTGCACACCCCATACTGGGGATTAAGCCCACAATCCGGGTATGTGCCCTGACCAGAAATTGAATTGTTGACTTTCTACTTCATGGGTCAACACTCAACCACTGAGTCATCCTGGCTACGATCCTATGCCTTTCTATAACCAGTTTTCTAATATTGTGAACCATCTCTCCTGCTTCAACCACTACATGCATGGAGGTTCCTTTAGGCCAAAGAAGGACATATCCCAAGAAGCAGCTCGTCTGATGCTATGTTATTCTAGCACTATTAAAGTCTTGCTCTTTTGTTGTGCTCTATTTTATTAAAGGGAACAATAGAATTAGAATAAGTTATTTTCCTTCTGATCAATTTAACATCCAGTAAATAGTATGTATATACTTATTCAGGATCAGCTACATAATTTGGGGCCCCAATATAAAACAAAAATGCAGGACCCCAGTAGGGAAGGGGAATCACAACCCACACCTGACACCCAAGGGAAACTCCAAACTCAGTACCTGGATTAGGTGTGCAAAAGAGGCTTGCTCCTATCACACATGTTATGACACTGCCAGCTCAAGGATGGGGTGAACATACCATGGGTCTCCTCTAGACACTGTAGGGTACACATAAGTGACTCTAACCTTCCCCATGACCTTTGCTATGCCTGCAATGGAAGTGAAGGTCAATAAGAGAAATGTAAGCTTCTCCCATGAACATGGCCATTTGCTGCCCTGAATAGAAGGTGGTAAAGGTCAGGCAGTAAAGTCAAGGAGGACTTCAAGACAGGGCTTCTTGAATGGGTATCAAGTAGTGGGAGTGGGCCGAAACCAGTGTGGCTCAGTGGATAGAGCGCCAGCCTTCGGGCTGAAGGATCCCAGGTTCGATTCCAGTTAAGGGCATGTACCTTGGCTGCTAGGACATCCCAGTGGGGGTGTGCAAGAGGCAGCTGATCAGTGTTTCTCTCTCATAGATGTTTCTGACTTTCTATCCCTCTCCCTTCCTCTCTGTAAAAAAAAAAAAAATCAATAAAATATATATTTTTAAAAAGTAGTGGGAGTGGGCTGTTCATAACTCCTCCCATGGAGTCAGGGAGGTGACAGGAGGGGGGAACATATGTGGATTCAGGCTCTAAGTCCCAGTGCATGCTCTATTGTGCCATTGGATTTCATTTTAAAACAAATTTAAACACCCCAGTCATTGGCTCCTGGACCCCCACAGTGGTTTGCAGAGTGATGCCACCCCAGCCAGAGTCCCACTACCTCAGCTGCAGAGCCCTGGACCCCCAACCCCTAGTCATGGGCTCTGGATCCACCTGCAGTGATTGGCAGAGCAACGTCACTCTGGCCAGAGTCACACTAACTCAGTCATGGGCTCTGTGAACCCTGAAAAGATCCACAGAGAACAGGCCACTGTGCTGTGAGCTCTGGGACCCCACAGTGAGTCACATGTCAGTGAGACCTCAGGCAACCCTTGCCATAGGAGCCGGGGTCACGAGGACATGCACAACAACTTGCACAATGAGGATAGGGGTGAGTCACATTGTCAGAAAAATTTTGAGGAGACTCTATCCACAAAGGGGGAAATAACATTCAAGACTCCACTACAACAGGAGAACCTAAATAATGCAAGTAGGTTACTCTCCTAAAACTCCAACTCAGGAGATAGGAGAGACTGCACCATTGGGTCCCACAAATCACTACATAGGACCACTCCCCGCAAAATATGGGTGGCATAGCAGTTGGATATAAGACATAGAAACAATTTCAATAGGACAGCAAAAATGGGGAGACAAAGAAACAATCCCCAATATAAAGAAAAGGAAGAACCTCCATCTGATTTATTTAGCTTAGCATAATATTCTCAAGATCCATCTATGTTGTCACAAATGGCCCTATTTCATCTTTTCTTATCGCTGATTAATATTCCATCTATACTTATAATAGGGTAATACGCAAATTAGTCAGAACGCCATCACAGTAATTTATCAGCAGGCCTCAGGAGAAGGCAGCACCTTGGGAGAAAGTGAGAAGGTGAGAAGGCCATTGACATGGGAGAAGGAAGAAGGGAGAAGGTGAGAAGGTCTGGGCTGTGGAAGAAGTGAGAAGGCCAGCATCCTGTGAGAAGGCAGAATGGAGAAGGCAGTGCTGTGGGAGAAGGTGAGAAGGCAGTGCTGTGGGAGAAGGCAGAAAGGAAAAGGTGTCAGACAGCAGTTAGGGTGATTGGGCCAGGAGGGAAGAGCAGATAGGCAGTTAGGGGGATCAGGCTGGCATGGGAGAGCAGTTAGGGCCATTAGGCAGGCAGGCAGGTGAGTGGTTAAGAGCCAGTGGTTCCAGATTATGAGAAGTATCCCGGATTAGAGAGAGTACAGGCTGGGCTGAGGGACTCCTCCTCTACTGTGCATGAATTTTATGTATTGGGCCTCTAGTTGTAAATAAATACCACACATTTTTTATTCAATCATCCATCGAAGGACACTTAAGCTGTTTCCATGTTAGCCACTATGGATAGGTACATCTATCTTTATTAATAAATATTTCCAAAATTTTAAGTAGATACCCAAAAGATGGTTTGCTGGTTCATATGGTAACTCTATACTTAATTTTTGAGAAACCTCCATACTGTTTTTCCAAAATGGCAGCATCAATTTACATTCCCATCAGTAGTGTATGAGGGCTCCTTTTTTTCTTACAACTTCTCCAACACTATGTTTTAATAATAGTCATTCAAAAAGTTGTGAGGTGGTACCTCGTTGTGGTTAGGATTTGCATTTTCTTTAATAGTGAAGTCAAGCACCTTTTCATATGTTTATTGAGTATTTATATGTTTTTTTAAAAAGAATTATCTGTTCAGAATCTCTGCCCATTTTTTAATTGAATTGTTTGTTTTGTTGTTAAGTTCTATTAGTTATTTATATATTTTAACTATTAACCCCTTGTCAGAGATGTTGTTTGCAAATATTTCTACTATTTGGTTTCTTGCCTTTGTTGGTTTTTTTTGGTGATTTCTTTTGCTATACAGAAACTTTTTAGTTTAATATAGTAGCATTCATTTATTTCCCTTCTCTTTGGAGTGAAATCCACTAAATCTTTTATGAGACCAAAGTCTATAAGTTTTGTGTCTATATTCTATGTAACTTATTTCAGGTCTTATATTTAGGTCTCTGATCCATTTTGAGTTTATTTATTTTTATATGGAGATAAACAGCAATCTAGTTTCTTTTTCTTTTTGTTTTCTTTTTCTGTTCTTCTTCTTCTTCTTTTTTTTTGTATGTGGATTTCCAATTTTTCCAGCATCATTTATTGAAGAAGCTTTCTATTCTCCATTGTATATTTTTGGCTCCCTTTGCCCATATACATGCAGGTTTAAGTCTGGGTTTCAATTCTATCCTATTAGTCTATATCTGTTTTTCTACCAATACCAAGCTCTTTTGAACATTGTTGCATTGTAGTATAATTTGAAGTCAGGGAGTGTTATATTCAATTATTGGTTTTGAGGATCTAGCTACTATAATTGGTTTGGGAAGTTTTCATCACTTCTTTGTTTGAATAGGCTCTCTGTTCCCTTCTTCTTTTCTTCTGCTATGACTCTTATTTTTATACTAGTGGCCCGGTGCACGAAATTCATGCACATTAAAAGGCTATTAATTAGAGGAAATAATTTAATATTGCTATTTGCTTTTTCTCTATAATAGAAGTATCAAAGACTAAAGAAAATTAGTAAAATGTATATGAAAACCTTCCTCCTGTCAGAGTCTGGGGTGAACCACAGGACCCAGAGTCAAGTTTCCACTCACTCACATGTGCCTCAAAATCACGTGAGACCCAGACCCAGCTGCCCCTCTCCCCCCACCCCCACCCCCGCATTGGGGTAGATCCAGACCTGGCCAGTCCACCCTTGTCAAGCCCTGCAGGGAAGGGGGCATCTTTGGGTCCCCTGGCCCAGCACCAGGATGGAGGGGCATGGCCTGAGGTCTCCCATCAAGCCCCACCAGGCAGAGGAGCACAGCCTCAGGTCCCCTGGCACAGCACCGGGAGGGAGGCGCAGCCTCAGGTTCCCTGTCAATCCCCTCTAGCATGGGAGCACAGGCTCAGGTCCCCTGTCAAGCCCCACTAGCATGGGGGCACAGGCTCAGGTCCCCTGTCAAGCCCAGCCAGGCAGGAGGGGCATAGCCTCAGGTCCTCTGGCATGGTGCTGGGCGGAGGGTATGGTCTGAGGTCTCTCAGCCTGGTGTTGGGGTGGGGGTGTGGCTTGAGGTCCCCTGTCAAGCCCTGCCAGGTGGAGAGAACAGTCTGAGGTCCCCTAACCCAGCACCAGGATGGGAAGAGCACCTTGAGGTCCCCTGTCAAACCCTGCCGGGTTGGAAGTGTGGCTTGCAGTCCCCTGTCAAGCAGCACCAGGTGGGAGGTACTGCCTGAGGTCCCCCAACCTGAGCTGGGGTGGGGGAGCAGCCTGAGGTTCCCTAGCCCAGCACCAGGGTGGGAAGCACAGCTTGAGGTCCCCTGGCCTGGTGCCGGAAGATCTCCGGTCTTGGCGCCACAGCCATGCCCCCTGCCGGCCTCCTGTCCCGCACGCCCTGCGCTGCTTTCTTGTTTTTATTTTTTCCATCTGCTCTTTTGAATGGGTGTCTTTTTTCTACCTTGTCTTCTAATTCGGTGGTTCTATCCTCAGTTTCTTCTAGTCTGCTCAGTCCTTCGAAGGTATTTTTTTATTTCAGTTGTAATTCCTCAATTCCAATTGATTTTTTTTAGTCTTTATTGTTCAGTTTATTAATTACATCGTTCCCTTTTTTCCCCCTATAGTTCCCCTCCACCTGGTACACATGAAACCCTCAGCCCTCACCCCCCTCCACTGTCCTCTCCCATAGTTGCATGATTTTTGTCCAGTCTCTTGCTGCACTTCCCACACCCTCTTTCTCCCCAAGAGTTGTCAGTCCATTCCCTCTCTATGTCAATGATTCTGTTATATTCACCAGTTTATCCTGTTCATCAGATTATTAATTCACTTGATTTTTAGATTCATTTGTTGATAGATGTGTATTTGTTGTTCCTAATTAACACTTTCATCTTCTTCTTCTTCTTCTTCTTAAAGAATATCTTTCAGCATTTCATATAATATTGGTTTGGTGGTGATGAACTCCTTTAGCTTTTTCTTATCTGCGAAGCACTTTATCTGACCTTCAATTCTGCATGATCGCTTTGCTGGATAGAGTAATCATGGTTGTAGATTCTTGTTCTTCATTATTTTGAATATTTCTTGCCACTCCCGTCTGGCCTGCATCGTTTCTGTTGAGAAATCCGCTGACAATCGTATGGGTGCTCCCTTATAGGTAACCAACTGTTTCTCTCTTGCTGCTTTTAATATTCTCTCTTTATCTTTTGCTCTGGCATTTTAATTATGATGTGCCTTGGTGTGGTCCTCTTAGGGTTCCTATATATTGGGGTTCGGTGTGCTTCTTGGACTCCTAAGTCAGTTTCTTTCACCAGGTATGGGAAGTTTTCGGTCACTATTTCTTCAAATAGGTTTTCATTGTCTTGCTCTCTTTTTCTGGCAACCCTATAATTCGGATGTTGGTATGCTTGAGGTTGTCCCAGAGGCCCCTTACACTATCTTCAATTTTTTGGATTCTTTTGCTTTCTTGCTTTTTCAGCTGAGTGGATTTTCCCTCTTTGTATTTCAAATCTTTAACTTGGTTCTTGGGGTGCTCCAGAGCACTTTTAGGTCTTTGTATAACATTTTTTATTTCAGTCAGTGTATGCTTAATTTCTGGTTGGTCCTTTTTCATATCCTTGAGAGTCTCCTTTATATCCTTGAGGGTCTCCTTTATTTCCATGTTGGTCTTGATCATTTCCATACAGGTCTCGTTCATATCCTTGAGGGTCTCGTTCATATCCTTGAGGGTCTCGTTCATTTCCTTGTAGGACCCATTCATTTCCTATGTGGTCTCGCTTATTTCCTTATAGGCCTCAATCTTTTGTTGGAGCCTCTTGAGAAGCCCTATAACTGTGGTTTTGAATTCCATGTCCAGTCGTTTTTTTTCCTTCATTTCTTTCACATCTGATTTCTTTCCATGTCTCTGCATGGTGGCTGCTTCCCTGAGTTGGTCAATTAGCTTTGTGTGGTAGACTTCCTACTACGTACAGTGGCTCAGCCTCCCCAGTTACCTGAGGTGGATATGGGCTGCACAGTCTTGCTGAAGTTAAGCTCAGGTTAATCGTTGTTAGCACTTGGAGGGGTTGACCTCCAGGCCAATTGTCTGTGAAGTTCAGCTTGCTCAGGTTGGATGGGCGGAGTCTCTGGGCCAAGCAGACAGCGTTAGCTCCGCCCTATGCGGCCCCAGGGACTCTGTGCCGGGGGCAATGGCTGCCAGCACCTCTGAGAGAGAGCCGCTGTGGAGCTCCACCGGCTGCCAGGGAATTCAGACTCTCCCCAAATGAGTCTGCACACCCAATGTCTCACCCAGGGTCGTAAAACAAAGCAGTCTGACGGTTTTCCAAATGAGAGAGCGAGTCGCAGAGCGCTCTCTGCGCGGTCACGCAGCTGAGCTGTTCGCGCAAGCTGCCTTCTCCACAAGCTGGCAGACCCGGCAGCACCCGAGCTTCGAGTGCCCTCCCACTGTCCAGTTTTCACCCCGTATGATAGTGGTTTCCCTGGACTTCGCCCAAAGCTGGAGAATCAGTCCAGTGGGACGTCTTTGTCTCCCGTTCGAGAAAACTGGCCGGTTTTCAGCCGCCAGCCCTCTCTGCTGGCGCACGCTCCAAACCTCTCTCTGCGCGCGAATCTTTCAACGCTGTCGCTGCTGCTCCTCCGAGTCACAGTGTCTTATCTTCACTTTTATTTGTGGAATTTTCACTCGGCAAGCTTTCTGGTGATTCTGGAAGGCGTTTGTTCTTTCGTTAAGTTGTAGTATTAACATTATTGAGTATGATGGCAAGATAGGTGTTTTACCTATGCCGCCTTCTTGGTTCTCCATCCCAATTGATTCTTATTTATTGTTTCAACCTCTCTTTTCATGTCCCATCCTGGCGCACCACAGCCATGCCCCGTCTGCCTCCCATCTCAGGCCTGGTGTGCCACGGCCACACCCCCTGTTCCTGATTGGCTGGTAGCGTAGTGAAGGTACAGTCAAATTTGCATGTTTCTCTTTATTGTATAGGATTGCTCTTTCTGATCTAATCGGCTCTTGTAGAATTCTTTTATTTCATTTTTTATGCTGAAGTATCTCTCTTCTTCCTTTTGCATCATTTCTAAAGTTCTATTATCAGTATTACTAATTCTTTTCTCCATTTTGTTAACTCTACTTCCTTTCCTTAGCAGTTCATTCTTTATCTCTTTCATCGAATTCTTCATCTCCAGAATTCTTTTTTTTAATGTTTCTTTTTTCTCAGATAAAAATATTCATTTTGTTTATTGATTTTATTTCTGAGTTTATTAAGGTGCGTATCTGAGATTTTTTTCCATCTTGTTGAGTTTTTTCAGAACAAGAATAGTAAATTATCTGTCACTGTAATCACATATTTCTATGTCTTTTAGTTTATTTTCTGAAGATTTTAAATTTCTTTTTGAGCTACCTTATACCTTGGTTATGTTACCATAGACAGTTGGTCAGAGAATTAGGGAATCTCCCTCTTTGGCCAAAATAGTGATGGGGAGGTTCTTTAACTAAGTGCACCTAAAGCTGAAAATATGAATAGTTAGAGCCAGAGCTTGCCAAAAGCTAGAGATGTGAATGGACAGGATTCCAACCGGCCAAAAGTTAGAAAGATAAATGGATAGGACCCCAAGTATTCCAAAAGTCAGCAAGATAATTGTATAGAAAAAACTCCCTCCCCTTCCTATCCTTATAAGAACAGTTGGGTTGAGCAGGAAGAGAGATGTTCTTTGAGGTGAGATTGTTTTTTGAGACAGGAGCCAGGTTGTCTGGCCCCTAAATAAAAATCTTTTCTTCTGTACCAGCACCTGCCACCGGAATTTGGCTTTCTTTGCGGCAGGCAGGCAAACCTTTGTTTTTTGTTCGGTTATGTTATTTAGGATATTTAATGGATTTCTTCTTTGTACAGACATCCATGTATGAGTGGCACTTATTACGGTAGATTGATTTTTTTTAAAGTGTTAAAGTGTTTGTGAGTGTGTGTGTGTGTGTGTGTGTGTGTGTGTGTGTGTGTGTGTGTTTAGTAGGTGGTGGAAAATGATAATGTTTTTAGCTCTCTTGCACTTCTCTGGATTTTCAGAACTCGGCAGAGTGGTAGAAAATGGCCTGTGTTCCTTGGCAATGGGAACTTCTTCTCTATATGCTGGTTACCTGGGTCTCCGTGGACCAACCCATGGGAACATGTGGTGGTCAATAACATTTCTAATCTGAAATCCCAGTGGTGTTTTTTTGAAATCAGATGCTGCCTGCAGTCTAACTTCAAATCGTGGGTATGGGGTGAACTGGGAAAATTTGGCCACTTCCTTTGATGCTTTGCTCTTCCAATAATTGGCAGATCTGAATATCCCCTCTGAGTCTCCACTAGACCCTGCAATTAGTTGCAGAGTGTGCCTGTTGTTCTGGAAAAAAGTATTTTGTAGTACCAGTTTTTGTACTCTTGCAAATAGTGTGCTCCACACCCCAACATGGAGGGTGAAGGGGAGTGAGCTCTGTGAGGGAGAGCATAGCCGGGTTCTGTTGCTTTGTTTCTATGTCCGGAATACCAATTGCCAGATAACTGTGGCTGCACTTTTGTGCTTTGTCTCTGCCCAGATCACTGGGCGCAGGGGTAGCTAGTACTGCCCACCCATGCAGGAATATTCACTGAATATCTTTCCTCTCCAGGTTAACAGTAGGACCAACATATCTGATTTCTTTCCTCTTCAGGCTGAGTCCCACAGTGATCTCAATGCGTTGTGCTGTGAGCTTTGAGCCACAGGGCTGTGTCTGTGACCCATCTTCGGTCTTCTCCCTTCCCACCTTCCCAGTTCTTTACCACTTGCCCACCTTCCAATGTTTCAATGTATATAGCTTCCATATGTGTTTGTGCATTGAGCAGGGAAACCTCTGTTGAACTGTACTTATTCAAATTGTTGAAACTTCAAAGGGAGACCAAGGGCATTTCCCATGCTGTCATTCCTCTGGTATCATTAATATTTTCTTATTTAAGGCTTAGTTATTACCGGAGTTGCTGTAACTTCTCTAAAAGAAGTTCTCAGTTCTTAAAACAGTAAGAAAAGTATTTAGTGTCACGGACTCAATATTTCATGGCATAAAATGCTAACTAATCATACATTTGCTGGGAATTAGTTTTCTATTATTTTTTCAAAAGGCTGTGTTCACTAGCTCACATATATCAGACTAAGGTTGGGGTTGTTTTTACAGAGACTGGGAAATTCTCTGTTTTCTCAAAATAGTAGGTGGAAATATAAATACATGTACATGTACATTGAATAATGTATTTGTTTAAAAGAGATTAATAGGTTACCTTTGAAGTTGTCATTGCTGTTGTTATGTATCGTTGTTGAAAAGAGTCCATGGATATGTTAGTTCCCTTTTGAGGGTATATTAAGATACTATGAACACAGAAAAATAACTACCTTCTAATGATATTTTTCAGGTGAAAAATAGCTTCATTGGATTTTCTAAAAGTTAGGCAAAAGAAATTATTAATTACTTAAATCTGAAAAGATAAAACATACATATGGGACCCTTCTATCTTCTCTCTGACATGAGTCAGAGAGTTACTCATTAGATTGCTTTTTAACTAATACATAACAGTTACAAAGAAGAACCACATTTTACCCCTTCAACCACATCTAAAATCATTTCCATTTTCTCTTTGGCCTTTAGGGAGTGACGAGGAACAATAAAAATTGCTTTCCCTGTTATCTTAGAACTGATAGCCCTGCCTGTGAATCTGTGCATCAGTAGCTTGCTAGTAGCTCACTGCTGCCCTCCAGTAGCTCCTCCCACTTTCCCCTCATAGCTTGCTGCCCTCCCCCCTCCTGTAGCTCTCTGCTGCCTGCTTGTAGCTTGCTGCCCCACCCTCCTGCTGATCTGTGATACAGTCATTATGTGGTCAGTCATTACACTTTAGGGTATAATGACCATTTGCATATTACATCTTTATTATATAAGATGTGTTTCTGTTTAACTTTATTCTTCAATGTGAAAATCACTGCTTTTGTGTCATTGGAAACTCTAGCTAGAAATATAATTTGACAAAATGCTGGACTGAAAAATAACCAGAAAAATAGCAGTTGAAGTCACTTTTATTAAGTTTAAGTTTGGTGACAATAAAAATATGCAATGATAGATTTTTGTGTATCTCAAATATTTCATTTATCTTAAATACAAGATGGAGTATGCTTTTCTGCTTTATATATGTTTAACTTTTAAGTTTAATTCAGTTCTTTAAAAACAACTTTAATGAATGTTTCCTTTGCCTAAAAGAGCATAAAGCAATCTCACTATCATTTTGACACAACAAAACCATTAGATATAAGGTGCTACTTATAATTTTTATAAAATAAAGAATTAGTGAACTATAATCTGATAAAGTGATGCAGTTATGATATAAAATTATATATATTTATATATTATACTGCAATATGCTGTAAATAAAATTAACCTCCTATGGTATTTGTGACAGTCAAATGATTGAATACCTCCAAAAATGTCAGTAATAAAGTAAAAATGAATACATTTTAATTCCTTTTTTACCTTCTTTTTACATTCTTTAAATTAAAAAACCATAAAAAAGTATAAAAGCAAATTAGATTAAAATCACTTTTAAAAAAGGGCAATATTATGAAAATGTTAGAACTACAAAAGGAATCCAAAACAATTTCTATTTGCTTATTTATTTGACAAATACTTGCTTAATACCTACTAGGTATCTGATATCAATCTAAGCACTTCACAAATATTAATTCATTTAATTTACTTAACAACTTTTTGAGATGGGTACAATTATTGCTTCCCACTTTATGAATGAGAAAAATGAAGCACAGAGAGGTTAAATAACATACCCAAGTTACACAACTGAAAAGTGCCATATTAGAGAAAAAGAAAAAAAAAAGCCTAGGCATTCTGTTTCCAGTGTTCATGCTTTTTTGGATGATGATAGTGGTGCTAACATTTATATTTTACTTAATATGTGTTATGTACTTTTAAGGCACCATATGTTATAATATATATATATATAAAAGACTAATATTCAAAGTGTCCCCTTGGGAGTTTGACCCACCAGGAGTTCGATTGCTCTCTATGACATGCATTGACCACCAGGGAGCGGCATGGAATGAAGGCCCCCCACCAGCAGCTAGCAGCTGTTAGGGAAAAATCTATGCACACATTTTGGGCACAGGTAGGATTCCCTAGGCCTGGCTGGTGATCAGGGCCAATTGGGACTTTCAGGCTGCCAGTGGGGCTATGTTTTTAGTCTTCTGAAAGAGACAATGGATTCCATTTGCACTTTACATAATCCTGTTGCTATAGAAACCGCTACTCAGAGAACCTCTGCCATTTTCTCCTTATAGTAACCCAGAAAATTCCATTTTTAACCTAAGTAAGTACTTCTGGAGTGCAGCACTTTATCTGATAATTTTATATGTGCCTGCTGACTCAATTTGTTTATAAACAAGTCCTATTTAACTCGTCATGCTCTTCAATTTGTTTATTCTGTTCCTATACAATCTGTTCCTGTCCTAATGATTTATGTTATAACTGATCTCTTTGCCTTTGAATCTCTTTTACTTGCTTCCTAATTCATCTTTCTTCTGCTACCAGCATTTTCTTTCCAAAATTTAGGTTGGAATTTTTCTGGTTTCTCTCTGTTTTCAGATATTACTATGGAATGGTGTCCATGTCTCTTTTGTTTACTGGCAGTTTGGTTTTGATTTCTCTCTTTAATTAAAATCTTTATTGTTGAAAATGTTACGGACATTACCCTTCTCTCCCCTGGATCACTACCACTTGGTCTCAGCCTCATCCCAAGCCTCCCCCTCTATTGTCTGTGTTTGTGGGCAACATACGTACACACATAAATTCTTTGGTTAATCTCCTCCTAGCCCCCGCTCTCCTTCCGTCTGAGATTTGTCACTCTGTTCCATGTTTTCAGGTGTCTGGATCTACTTTACTCATCAGTTTATTGTGATCGTTGGATTCCACTTGCAAGCATGGTAATGTGTTATTTCTCTTTCTCTGACTGGCTTATTTTGCTTAGCATAATCATCTTCAGGTCCTTCCATGCTGTCTCAAAGGGTAATAGATCCTTCATTTTTTAAAGCTGCATAGCATTCCATTGTGTAAAAATACCACAGTTTTTTAAATCCATTCAGCTACTGATGGGCACTTGGGCAGTTTTTAGATCTTAGCTATTGCAAATAATGCTGTTGTGAACATAGGGATATATATATATGCTTTCTGTTGGTGTGTCTGTATTCTTAGGATATATTCCAAGAAGTGGGATCACTAGGTCAAATGGCAATTCCATTTTTAATTTTTCTAAGAAACTCCACAGTGCTTTCCACAGTGTCTATACCAGTCTGCATTCCCACCAGCAGTGTACGAGGGTTCATTGCTAGAATCTTTTTGTATTAGTGCTTCAATTTCATTACTTGTAATTGGTCAATTCTGGTTTTCTGATTCTTCCTGATTCAAATTTGGAAGATTGTATGTTTCTAGAAATTTACCCATTTTGCACCTAGGTTGTCTAATTTGTGGGCATATAGTTGTCCATAGTATTTTCTTATGATCCTTTGTATTTCCGTGGTGTCAGTTGTTCTTTTTTATTCCTGATTTTATGTATGTTGGTTCTCTCTTTTTTTCTTGATGAGTCTGGATACCTTTTTGTCAACCTTTTTTATCTCTTGAAAATAGCAGCTCTTGGTCTCATTGATCTTTCATATTGTTTTATGAGTCTCTATATTATTTATTTCTGCTCTAATATTTATAATTTTCTTTATTTTACTTAATCTGTGCTTGCTTGTTATTGTTTTTCTAGTTCTTTAGGTGTAGGCTTATACTTTTTATTTGAGATTTTTTTTGCATTTTGAGGTAGGCATGTAATGCTCTGAATTTCCCTCTTGAGATTGCTTTTGCTGTGTCCCATAGGTTTTGGGTTATGTGTTCATTCACATTTGTTTCCAGGTGGCTTTTGATTTTTTCCTTGATATCATTATTAAGCTGTTCATTACTTAATAATGTTATTTAGGCTTCATATATTTTAGAGCTACTCAGTTTTTTTTCTTGTGATTGATTTCTGGTTTCATAGCATTATGATCAGAGAATATGCTCGATATTATTTCAGTTTTCTTAAATTTATTGAGATTTATTTTGTGTTCTAACATGTGGTCTATCATAGAAAATGTTCTACATGCACTTGCAAAGAATTTATATTCTGCTGTTTTGGCAAAGTAGTGTAAAATAAATTTACAGGTGCAGAGACGATATGCTAGCAAATAATCAGGGATATACTGTGGCCATCACACCATAACACCATCATGACCAAACAAACAGCAGCTCTCATGGTGGGCAGGGCAGAGTGCGAGCTACTAGCAGTGGAGAGCTATGAGTGGCGGAGAGCTACGAGCAGTGGAAAGCTACAAATGCCGGAGGGTGGGGCATGAGTAGTGATGGGTGAGGTGGCCAGCTGAGGTAATCCGAAGAGAGATACTTGCACATGATTTCGTGTGCACTGGGCCTCTAGTATAATATATTAATGTTGAACCATACCATGATTTATTTGATATTATAGATATTACCAATCCAAAGGATATTAGAATGATGACCTTTTCATAAATTATTTATCTAGGGTAGAAAACAAGTAAATTATTCCTATCAAAGAGTTTAAACAAGATGATAACTTTTGTAAGTGTTTATCTTGAAGTAAAAATAGACTGCCAAATTTTAGTCCTTAATTTTTTGGTAAAATTAATTATGAGCAAGTAATCCTATATAATAAAGAGATAATATGCAAATTGACCATCACTCCAACACACAAGTTGGCCTTCCTGATGTGGTCAAAGATGGCTGCCCCCATGTAGACACAAGATGGCCACCACCAGATGGCCAGTAGGGAAGAGCAGCTGGGAGGGACCAGGTCTGCAGGGGAGGACAACTGAGGGCAACCAGACTTGCAGGGGAGGATAGTTGTGGGGAACCCAGGCCTGCAGGGGAGGGCAGTTGGGAGCAAGCAGGCCTGCAGAGGTGGGCAGTTGTGAGGGACCAGGCCTGCAGGTGAGAGCAGTTGGAGGGGACTAGGCTACAGGGGAGGGCAGTTGGGAGCAACCAGGCCTGCAGAGGTCGGCAGTTGTGGAGGACCAGGCTGGCAAGGGAAGGCAGTTTGTGGTGTCTGGGCCAGCAGAGGAGGGCAGTTGGGGGTGACCAGGCCTGCAGGGGAGGACAGTTAAGGGCAACTAAGCCCACAGGGAAGGGCAGTAAGAGATGACCAGGCCAGCAGGTGAGGGCAGTTAGGGGCAATTGGTATCATACTGGCAGGGGGGTGGTTAGGGCATGGTCAGGCTGCCAGGAAGAAGTAGTTAGGGGCAATCAGGTAGGCAGGCAGGTGAGTGGTTGGGCACCAGCAGTCCTGGTTTGTGAGAGGGATGTCCGACTGCCCGTTTAGGCCCAATCCCAGTCGGACATCCCTTGAGGGATCCTAGATTGGAGATGGTGCAGACTGAGCTGAGGGACACAACCCCCATGCACGAATTTTGTGCACCAGGCCTATAATACAATATAAACAGTGAGTTGATAATAAATAAAATTTTATTAGTCACAAAAATAATTTAAGCAATTGATGTTTTTAAATATCATGTAAGTTAAAAATTATAATTAGGTACCAGGAGTTTTTATATCTTTTAAAAGTTGCTTCTACAACTTTATACAACCCACACTCCAACTATGGCTGTGAAATTGTTGCTCAGTGTTAATTCTCAATCCATAGAATAAGTCATGATAGAGTAAAAATAAACCCCGAACAAACAAAAAAACTGAACCATCATGTTCTTAGCAAAACTACATAGCATAAATTCATGCTACAGGGTTCCAAATCATTTAAGCTATTTCAGAACAATGGTATCTATTTTTAAATTTGAATTACTGTAATTTCAATAGCAGCTGAAAATTACAATGGTCAACATTTAATCAGCACAATGTTTTTTCCTCTCCATCAGTCTATCAACTTTAGTTAGCCGTTAGTAACATTGAAAGCCTCATTGGAATCTGGCACTACCTGCTGATCTCTCATTTTCTAAGGCTCCCTAATATGTAATCTAGGATCTGTTTCAGCAGTTTCCATACACACCAGCCACGCATTGCTTTTCCTTAGACTTCTCAAGTCTAGAGAACCATCTGTTTTTCCTCTAGTCTACACAAACACTGTATTTTTGACATTAAAAGCTAGTTGCACCTCCTCAAGAAAGTTTTATTTGCTTATGCTAATTTAGCTTTGTCTGATTTTCCCTTCTCTAGTTTTCTGTAAATCTCTTATCTTTCTCCCCTAATTAAACAGTTTTTACTGGTCTTGTTTATCTAACCTTATTGTAGATCTAAAAAGCAAGAATTATTTCTTATTTTTCTAATTCCCTTACAGTACACAACAGTGTCTCTATACAAGAAATATCTTGGTATGCCATTGGGTGCTAATAGGGAAAAATTCATTGCTTTTGTTTTCCTGAGTTTCTATAATGTTTTATATATAATTGATATTTTATTTTCAGAGTCTAGACAAATACTAAAACACTAAAATTTTTGTATATGTCTCAGTCTTCTGTAAGCTACTTGAGTTTATTTAATCATTAAAATCATTCTTTGAACACCTACTCTATAGTAGTAGGTTGTGTGCTAGCTATTAAATAAAACAAAATAAGAAAAACTCTGCTGTCATAGAGATGACAGTTTAGTGACCTGAGGATGGGAGAGATGATCATATGAGGTGGGATTGGATTATAGCAAACTTGTGGAAAAAGCTGAGAAAACTCAGAGGAAAGAACCACTGTCTTTGTTCAGTATAAGAAAGACATAATAATTGAGCTGGTTATTAAAATAAAAGCAAGACTTTACCAGTAGAGAAACATGTCAATGTAAGAAACATTCAAACCTGTGAAAATTTTTTTGTGAATTTATTTGGGCCTAACTGTCAACAATTGGCAGGAAGCAAAATCTCAACAGAATGTGATAATGCTCCCAAGAATGGCAGTTTTGCACCTTATTTTATACACTAGAGGCCCAACGCACAAAATTTGTGCAAGAATAGGCCTTCCTTCCCCAGGCTGCTGGCACTGGGTTCCCTCTGGCACTCAGACCCGGGCTTCCCTGGCAGCCCCAGCTTCATCCAAAAGGTTATCTAGAAGGACATCTGGTCTAATTAGCATATTAGGCTTTTATTATTATAGATTATAATCAAAAGAGGAGATATATATTTTGCAAAATGGTCCTTGTGCTTTGAGGAGTCCGGAAAAAGAAAAATTATTTTGGCATTACAATGATATGTTGTCATAGATGCAAAAGACAATAGTCAGGCTCAGTTACGGTAAAGATTGACTTTTGTCAGGGAAGATGCTGGCCTATGACATGACTAACCACCGTAACTTGTTTTTAGTTTAAAAAGTTTTAAATTCAGACCATCCTTTGTGATTACTTTACATCTCTGAGTTTGCAAATCCACCATGCAGGCCTTCCCTGAGCTAGTCAGGTAGCATGTAGCCCCTTTTCATCCACACACTACTTTTTGGTCATAAATAAATCCAAAGGATGCACTGATAAACTATCTTTTGATTGGATAACAGGGTCCCATGGTATTAGGAAGGCTCATTCCCAGGAAGTCTCATTGTTAGCATTTGTCTTACTGAACAGGTTAGACCACTGGGGATGGGGAAAGACCGTAACCTTAGATGGTATTCAAGGTCGAATTGTTATTATTATTATCTAATAAAAGAGTAATATGCAAATTGACCATACCTCCGACCAAACCACACCCACAGCCATGTCCACCAGCCAATCAGGAGCAAATTATGCAAACACACACCAACCAAGATGGCTGCCACCACTGAAAGCAGGAGGGAGGCTTGGGTTTCCCTGGCAATGGAGGAAACCAAGCTTTCCACCTGCCCTTGCCGGCCTAGGCCTCCACTCAATGCTACAAAGTTTCAATTATAAAAGATACATAATCCCAACAGAAATGGCGGCAGCCACAAAGCTGGAGAGAGAAGAGGCTAGGGTGGCCAGGGTGATGGAGGAAGCCAAACTTCTGCAGCCCTAGCCTAGGCCTCCATTCTAGGCTACAAAGTTTCAAACAGAAATGGCTGTTGCCACTGAGCAAGTAGAAGGCTTGGCTCTGCTCCAAGCTACAAAGTTTCGATTGTAGAACATAAAATAAATCCCAGATCCCAGGGCCTCCACTTGGGTTGCTGGGAGGCATGGCAGGCCTGCAAACCACCATAGGCCCCTCACCCCGGCCACCCCACACCCCAAGAGAGCCCCCACCCTGATCTGGGACACCCTTCAGGGCAAACCAGCTGGCCCCCACCCATGCACCAGGCCTCTATCCTATCTAATAAAAGAGTAATATACAGATTGACCATCACTCCAACACACAAGAGGGCTGTCCTCATGTGGTCAAAGATCCTGCCCCTATGTGGACACAAGATGGCCACCACAAGATGGCCAGCAGGGGAGGACAGTGGGAGGTTTCAGGCCTGCAAGGGAGGGCAGTTGTGGGCAATCAGGCCAGCAGGGGAGGGTATTTAGGGGTGACCAGGCTGGCAGAGGAGGGAAGTTGGGGGCAAACAGGATGGCAGGGAAGCTGTTAGACATCAATTAGGCTGGCAGGGGAGTAGTAAGGGGGTGATCAGGTTGGCAGAAAGAAGTGGTTAGGGGCAACCTGGGAGGCAGGCAGGTGAGCAATTTGGAGTCAGCAGTCCTGAATTGTGAGAAGGATGTCCGATTGCCCGTTTAGGCCTGATCCTATTAGGCATCAGACATCCTTTGAAGGGTCCTAGATAGGAGAGGGTGCAGGCTTGGCTGAGAGACACCCTGCCACCCCCCATCTCCCTCCCCGCCCCCCGCCCCCCCCGCCACACACACACGAATTTCATGCACCGGGCCTCTAGCTCAAAATAGAAAGCAGGTGAATGGGGAAAAAAAAAAAAGGCAGGTGAATGGAAGGCAGTTAGATCCTATATGACCTTGTTACAAAATAATCTGGATTATTTCCACTTTTAGAGCCACCTTGATCTAAGTCATTTGCTGCTTAAGTCTTATTTTTTCTGCTTCTTGTATAATATTTACATAGCAGGAACAAAAGCAAAAAATTAAACAAGTAACACTGAGCAAAAAAATGTCTAATATTAGACAAGGAAGGATCTGAGAGGAATAACTGTCCTAACCAACTGAAAAACTCTTCATGTGTATTATCACATTTTTTTATTAAGCTAATTATGTGTTTCTTCCTTTTCTTTTTAAAAAATCCTCACCTGAAGAATTTTTCCCCCATTGATTTTTTTAGACAGTGGAAGGAAGGGAGAGGAGGGAGGGAGAGAGAAACATTGATTGGTTGCCTCCCATTCATCCCAACCCTGGTAAGAAATCAAACTGGTGAACCTTTGGTCTGCAGGCTGACACTCTAACCACTGAGCAAAACAACCCAGGGCTATGCGTTTTTTTCTAATTTTTTATCCATGGTACTTGTACTTTATGTTTGGGCAGATGAATTAAAACTTTCTATTTCTTTTATTTTAACCAATAATTAGAATATCATTGTCCAGCAGGTGGGAAAGATTAGCAGATACCCAAGTTAAATTTTTCATATATAATAAGGGAGGGAGTCTGAGGAGACAGATATTGCTTCCATTAGGAACCCATAAGGAAGATAATCTTAATATATAAAAAGCCAGGGGCCATTGCAACCAAAACAACTGGACATACAACTGAACACAAGCTGCGTGGGGCGACAAGGCTGGCAGGCAGGTTAATGAGGGGTGACCACACGATTGAACAACAGGCTGCATGGGGCGACCAGGCCGGCAGGGGGGTGAGTGAGGGACGACCTAATGACTGAACAGCAGGCCGCATGGGGCGACCAGGCCGGCAGGGGGGTGAGTGAGGGACGACCTAATGACTGAACAGCAGGCCGCATGGGGCGACCAGGCCGGCAGGGGGGTGAGTGAGGGACGACCTAATGACTGAACAAAAAATCATTTTTGCACATTCAATCAACAACAATTAGGTGATATAAGAACAAGATTTGCGCAGCATCAATTTGTGAGCATGCAGGCCTTTTTGAAGTCTTGGGATACCTGTCTGCTTTTATGGTTAGTGACTTCTCATCTTTGAAACATCTTTGATATGCACTGTAGATTGTGGGTAGTATCAGAGACAGGGGAAGATGTCCATTTGTGGTTAGCACCTGATAAAGCAAGGAATCCTTTAACTTTTGTTGAAGAGAGTATTTAATTAATTGTCTTTTCCAATGGACAAAAATCTCTTGGTTGTAAGTTGTGGTCCTTGAAGTCTTCATCTCCTGGGAACATTATGAAGTGAATTTACCAATTTCTATTACCTTATTAGTAAGTCATTGATAACAATGCAAAATAAGCTGCTTTTAGTTTTTCTAATATGTGGAAAATATTTAAAAATAAGCAATATATTAAATAGAGTCATAAGAACAATAATCATCCTCAGTTCATTTAGTCTCATAAGCAATTTTTTTGTTTTGTTTAAGCTGATTATTTGCCAGTGGTTTCATGAATTCATTTATTCCTTATAGTTCTATAAATCTTCATCCAGTTCAAAGATACTACTTAGAAACCCATAATTTAGAGTAATTCTCCTTCTCATGAATTTTTCTAAAGATGTAACATATTTGTAAATGCATTAGAGTAAAACAATGTCTACAAATGAAAAAGCTTAAAGTGGCATAGTTATAGACTTTATTATAATGTAATTGTTTAAAATACTTGCTTTTTCTGTAAAATACAATATTCCAAGACAATAATTTTTGGTAAATAATAATTAGTGTAAATGACATAGAGAATAATATAAAGTATAAATATAGAATTTAAATATATATTTAAATTGAATACACAATTTCAATATATGAAAAACAGATAATATGTAAGATTTTAAAACATTGTATGTGGCTTATTGGAAGTGTGTACTGAATATTGGAAATAGTTTATCAACTCCCAATGTGTGGACCACAAATATCTGGAGTACCACTGCTAGATACCCCCTCAGGGAACCATCACTCTTGGCTTGCCTGGTGTCACTGACAGGACACCTGTTATTTGTGAGAGTTTTTGGTTTGAAGTTGGCATTGAATCTTTGTAAGTTTTTTTCTAGGGCAGGTTGAAATGTTTAGAACATCCATTTTAATTGAATTTAATTATATATATATTTATATAAATTGGATGTTTATATATACAATTTTATATATTTATTTATATAAATTGAATATATATAAACATCCAATTTAACATATATAGGAAAACCATTTTTTATTTGTCAAAGCTTCCCATCTAATTTCAAGTATATTAAATAAGTCTAATTTATTATTATTATTTTTAAATTAAATGTATTGGGGTGACATTGGTCATCATGAACATACTAGGGGCCTAGTGCATGAATTTGTGCACCTTGAAAGGAACTGTGGGCTGTGAGGCTGCAGTGGCACAGCAGCAGGTCTCAGTCCGTTCTCCATGCCCTGACAGCCCCTCCCACCATGGCCCCAGTCCCATGTCTTCTGACAGCCTCGCCCCTGCCACTACCACCCCCACACACTGACAGTGCCAGCCTGCTCACTCTGCTGACAGCGTGGAGCAATTGGGGCTGGTGCCAGCAGTGAATGTGAGCAGCAGTTGCTGCCCTGATTGCCCTTCAGGAGCAGAGGGATGTGAAGAAGCCCTCGGAGCAATTGGGGTCAGCAACCACTGCTTGCACCCGCAGACAGCGTCAAGCGATCAGAACCAGCACCAGGCCCCAGCAGTGGGTGCAAGTGGTAGCTCTGGCACTGGCAGCAGGTGCAAACACTGGGCAGAACCAAGGTGTGCAGGAACAAAAAAAATTCAGTAACCACCAGAGGCCAGGCTTGATGACAGTGACTGGTACCCCACCTTGGTCTGGTGCCCCACTCACCTGCTCCACCATTCCACCGTGGCCAACACCCACCATGCTCCACTCTGCTGCCTGCCTCCCGTGCCCGCCATGTTCTGCGCACACCCTTTGGTGGTCAGATGGCAAAAGGTCTTAAATATTAAACAAGAAAACCTATTAAGACCAAACCGGTTTGGCTCAGTGGATAGAGCATCGGCCTGTGGACTGAAGGGTCCCAGGTTCGATTCCGGTCGAGGCATGTACCTTGGTTGCGGGCACATCCCCAGTGGGGAGTGTGCAGGAGGCAGCTGATCAATGTTTCTCTCTCATTGATGTTTCTGACTTTCTGTCCCTCTCCTTTCCTCTCTGTGAAAAATCAATAAAATATATTTAAAACAAACAAACAAACAAACAAACAAAAACACCTATTGAGACTTTCAATGAAAGCTTCAAGGGCTATGAATGAGCAGTAGAAATAAAGTCTCCACTCTCAATAAAAGGAATTAAGAGGAAAAACCAAGATGGTGGTATAGGTAAACACCTAAACTGCTGCCTTGTACAACAATTTAAAAACTATAACTAAAAGACAAAACTTCTATCACCCACAGGAAAGCTGGCTGAGTGGCAATTATACAGCTAGAAGAAAAGAGAAAAGAGCATTGAGATGTGCACAGTGCTGAAAAGCTGAGATACAGAGGTGCATGAACTGGGCTGGCGGCGGGTGACGTTGGCGCTGCTTTTTTCAACCCGAAGGGACACAAGCTCCTGATTACCCTGAACTCCAGTTTCTGGGGAGATGCTGAGAACCCAAACTCCTATGGGGAGATGCTGGATTGTCTGCCATCGGGTTGGAAAGTGAGAGTGGATCCCTTGGAGAGGTGTGTGCATCAATCATTGTTTACTGCACTGAGGCATGGGATGTGGGGACTTGGAAATGTGGAGACGCAGAGACAACTGACTTGCAGCCATCCCTGTTTGCCGTGCCCTAGCCTAGTGACTCCCTGAGACCCCACCCCGCACAATCTACAAACCCACCCACGCTCCACACAGTGGCTTTTGCATATAAATGTCCTGCCCTATTGCAGTTTAACCTAACTGCAGCTCTGATCAGACAGCTCCAAAACCTTCAAACCCCAAGCAAAGAGAAGAAAACTGTAGTTCTCGCTGTAGCTCCTGCTGGGTGGCCTCAGACAGTAGCTGACTTGCACCCCATTGGAGATCCAGAAGCTAATGTATCGAGAGATCAGTGTGAGACGACACCAGATTTCAACTACTCACATCCCTCAGTGACATGTTCAAGAGGCAGACTCGGTGAGCACCAAAGCCCCACTGAAACAAGTCCTGCCCCATAGGCATGTCTTCAGCACAGCAGTTCTTCCACTCCATCAACACAGGGAAGCGGCAAAATGCGGAGACAAAGAAACATGTCATGAATGAAAGAAACAGAGGAAAGCAAACTACTGGACATAGAGTTCAAAACCACATTTATAAGTTTACTCAAGAATCTTCTAAAAACTGCCGAGAAGCTAGATGAGACCTCCAAGGAGCTTAGTAAGATCTTCAAGCACCTTAATGAGAATGCAAAAAAAAAAAAAAAAAAAAAGGAAAAGAACCAGTCAGAAATTAAGCATACACTGTCTGAAATAAGGAATATTCAGAAATTTAACTGTAGATCAAAGGACCCCAAGAATCAAACCAAAGATGTGAAATATGAGAGAACAAAAAACACCCAACCAGAAAAACAAAAAGAATCTAAAAATATAAAGATAGTGTTAAAAGCCTCTGGGACAACTTTAAGCATACCAATATCCAAATTATTGGGGTCCAGAAGAAGAGAGCAAAATATTGAAAACCTATTAGAAGAAATAATGACAGAAAACTTTTCCTACCTGGTGAAAGAAATAGACTTACAAGTCCAGGAAGTATAGAGAACCCCAAGCAAGAGGAATTCAAGAGGATCACACCAAGACACATCATAATTAAAATGCCAAGGGTAAAAGACAAAGAGAGAATAGTAAAAGCAGCAAGAGAAAAACAGTTAAATACCTATAAGGGAGTACCCATATGACTGTCAGCTGATTTCTCGATAAAAATTATGCAGGCCAGACGGGAGTGGCAAGAAATATTCAAAGTGATGAACAGCAAGAACCTCCAACCAAGATTACTCTACCAGCAAAGCTATCATTCAGAATTGAAGGTCAGATGAAGTGCTTCACAGACAAGAAAAAGCTAAAGGAGTTGATCACCACCAAATCAGGATTATATGAAATGCTGAAAGGTGTTCTTTAAGAAGAGGAAGAAGAAGAAAAAGGTAAAGATAAAAACTATGAACAACAAAATGACAACAAATACATACCTACCAACAAGTGATCTAAAAATCAAGTGAATGAAAAATCTGATGAACAGAAAGGACTGATGAATATAATAGAATCAGGGACATAGAAAGGGAGTGGACTGACAATTCTCAGGGGGAAGATGGTGTGAGAGGTACAGGAAGAGACTGGACAAAAATCTTATATCAGTGGCATGGCTTAGGGCATGGGGTGGGGAATCAGGTGGAGGGGATCTATGGGGGAAAAAGAGGAACACTCGTAATCATCTGAACAATAAAGATTTATTTTAGAAAATAAACATAAAAATAAAAGGGATTAAGCAATAAGAGAGAGCCTGGGAAGGCCCCTGAAGTGTCAGAGACCTGGTAACAAAACAACTGCTTCCGATAGAAGATTGGGAATTGCAGTACGAGCAGCTTGTTCACACTAGCAGAGAAATAGAAAGAAAGAGTGTGTTTATGGATGTTTACCCCATGCCCTGAGGGTGGTCTTTTCAAGTACCAGGACTTTGGTTAGATTCCTTGGTGGTGGATTTACCTCACTCAGACAAGGGACTCAATACCATACTGGCAAAGAAAGAAAGCCATTTAACCTCTGAATGTGTCCAACCCATTACCAAGTCACCAGCCAGATGCCCTGAGAATGAATTTAACCCATTCAGACAGGGGACTCAACCCCACATTGAGCAAGCAAGGGGGAGAGAAGAAGTTCTTTCAGATATAAGGGTGATCAGATCCTGACTCAGCAGACCCATCACCCAGATGTTGTCTTGGGATGGATGTGTGGGCAAATGACTCCGAGCCCAGAGAGTCATCTCAGCATTGATGAAACATACTTTGATGAAGGATTTACTCCACACTTATGAGGGCAAGAGAAAGTGTAATGAAAACAACTCCAGGTCTCATCAGAGTCATCAAAGAATGTCACCAAAAAGAAATTAGGTGCAGGAAGGGAGACTGGAGCCTGACTGGGGATTTTTTCTTTAAAAATTTAAAAATTTCACAAACTTCCACAACCTCCAATAACTGTCTTACCTATTCAGGAATAACTATCTTTAGAACAAACTCAACTTACATTTTTGTCCTTTATCTTCATATTGAGAGAGATTAGGTTGACATGCAGGGAAACAGGGTAGAAGTCCCCTGGAAAACAGGCAGGTGGATCGTAGGCAAAGGAAGTCACGGCAGTTTGAGCCAGCCTAATCCCAGGAACAAACCATGAAGAAATAATAAGTGTTTTTGGATTCAGAGTAGGAGGCATGTGAAGCTAGGGAAGTGCTGCAACAATAAGGTGAACTGACACATAAGGATAGGGAAGGTCCAGGTCAGAATAGTTGAGAGAATCTATTAGGTAGTAATAGGAATATATAAAAAGCAGGATCATAACAAATATATACTTCTAGACTTCAAGGTTTCACTGGAAACCCATTATTTGGGCCTCCTCCCTGTGTGGGGAGTCTGAATCTGCCTGCAATAAATTTTCCATGCTTTTGTTGAAATCTTCTGGTCCATGGTGCTCATTCATCAGCATCACAAGACACAATCCCAGGAATAAGACCTCATCTCACAATTCCAGCTATTAATATTTCATATCTTCTTTTACCAAAACTGTACAATGTCTTTCCAATTTGAATTTCTATGTTTTAAAAACCTCAATCTACAGTGATGATAAAATAACCAGCATTCCTTACATTGACACTGCCATGAACACATCTTAAAACCTTTAGAAACATAGGTTCCTCTATTGGCAAACACACTCTTACTTTCAAGAATCACATCTCCAACAAAGCATGAGATATTCATTAACAGCTCCAAATACACTTTATATCCTTTATGCAATAAACAGCCAAAGGCAGACAAATTTAAGACATGACTAGCAATTAATGTTTCAGTATTTCATATCATTTCAAAATATGAAGATATTCAATAACTTTAATTAAAACTTACTAATTTAGAAAGTAATAGCTGAAATAAGTTAAATTGATTTTCTGAGATGTAGCTAAATTGTTTTTTTAATCCTTTGTGATAAGATCTATCTTTAAAGTATTTGCATTTCAAAGGTGTAGGGAAAGTAAAGCAAGATCTCCCTAGAAGGACTTTGTTTTATAAAGTCAATTAGCTATAAGTCTTTTTTTTTTTTTAAGATAACAAGATTTAAAGGACTTTGATGTTCTAGAGCCATATCTCTGGTCTTGTAAAGACTTTATTTGTAAACAAAGACAGTTGTTTTTAATGTCTCAATAGTTAAGTCAGCACTCAGATGTTTGTACAGGGCTAACAAATCCATTCACTGATTTTTGAAATGCCTTTTTTTCTCTTTTGAGTACATATTTCTAAATACATTTCATTCTCTGGAAAACATATCTATGTACTAGAGGTCCAGTGCATGACATTGTGCACTGGCCGAGGGGTCCCTCAGGCTGGCCTATGCCATCTCACAGTTGACATCTCCTGAGGGTCTGCCTCAGAGGCAAGAGAGGCTCCCACCGTGCCATTGCTCACCAGCCATGAGCCCGATCCTCTGGCTGAGCAGCACTCACTCTTCCCGTGGATCACACTGACCACCAGAGGGAAGCTCCTGAATTGAACATCTGCCCCCTGGCGGTCAGTGCACATCATAGTGAGCAGTAGTTCTACTGTTTGGTTGATTTGCATATTAGCCTTTTATTATATAGGATTACTATATAGAACATATTTTTCCCATAACTTTCAATAGTTGGAAGGAAAGATGTTCTGATTAAAATACTGACATTAATTAGATATGCCTATTATTTGTACAGAAGCTTACTCTGAGGGAGGGTGACTGCATTGAGTAGGGTTAAGAACTGATAAAGTATAATAAACAAACATGCAAAATAAAGATAAATCCATAAATACAGATATCAGATTGATAATTGACAGAGGAAAGGGGGTGGAGTCTTAGGAGGCTAGGTGAGTAAGATGAAGGGATCAAGAATTTCAAATTACAAAATAGTCACAAGGATATAAAATGTAGTGTAAGGAATATAGTCAATCTATATATATAAAAGCCTGATATCTATGATGCTACTGACTACCCGGGAGCAGATGCTTAATGCAGGAGCTTCCCTCTGATAGTCAGTGCACTCCCACAGTGGGAGCATTGCTCAGACCAATGGGTGCCAGACACTGAGCTTATGGCTGGCTGGCGAGTGCAGCTGTGGCAGCGCAACCTCTCCTGAGGACACTCCCCCTGCATGCCCCTCCCCGATCTGGACCAGGTCTAGGATTGGGACCTGCATTGGGACTGACTGGGCAGGAGCTGTGGCTGCTTCTTGTTCACAGGTGTCCAGGTATTGCCCTAGGATGAACGTGTGGAGACCACAGTGGAGTGGCAGTGAACCTACTAAGTGGTGGTGACGGAAGGTACAGCAAGGGATGAGTGAGAGCAGTATGGTGCTTGGCCAGGCTCAGATTCCTCCCAGGCCCCCCGTCACTTTGTGCACTAATTCATCCCTCAGGGGATGTTGGACTGCCATTTATGGCCTAATCCTTGCAGGCCATGCTGAGGGACCCTATTGGTGCACAAATTTGTGCACCAGGCCTCTGGTAATATTATAATATCCATGTATGGTAGCAGGGGGTACTTGAGATATTGTGGGGATTGCTTTATAAACTATATTCATAGGGGCAGAAAAAGAATACTGGGGCCAGCTATAAAGGTAAGAAATATTAACCATGTTTTGTTAACCAAGATTGTTTTGCTCTGATTAAAGAAGGCACATTCTAAACTGGTTACAGGTACACATGGGACCTGAGAGCTCAACTGGAAATGTGGCCCATGCTCCCCATCTGGGAGCTGCCTATTATCATGGAAAGATTAACAACCTTGTTGTAGAAACCAGAGCTGACAGCCCTTTGAAGACCCCCAGCCTTTGCCTACCCACAGGCCTTTGGAAATCTCCAGCCTACATTCCCTGTAAACTGCCCATTTACCTAATTCCCAGGTAATCTTTGTCCTTTTACCCAATATAAGCAGCTGGCTCATGGTGGGGGAAGAGAAGATTTTTATAGATGACCTCTGCTCTCCCATACTGCTTGCAATATTGGAATAAATTCTTGTATATATGATTCAACCCTGTTTCTGCTTAATTGACTAAACTAGTGATAGACCCATTGGATTGTCTGGTTATAATATGACTATGTAACCACTATGCTACACACCTGAAACCAATCCTTATAGGACCTTAGTAGTTTCTCTTTTTATAATTTCAACCTTTTCCAAAGTATTTGTAAGGGAAAAAGTGCCCTCAGAACTGTTAGGTCGATGTAGGGGGGTAAGCCCAGAGCTGTTGCATTTGCAAGCTGTATACCTGATAGATCCCACCTCCCTCCAAGTGGTGGGCGGACTTATGCTATAACCGCCATTTGCAGCCAAAACATCCCAAAGACATTGAACCACCAATCAGTGTGTGCTGAGTGCTCTGGGTCACACCCCTTCCTGTTCCTTCCTCAAAAGGCATCTTCACTGCTGCAGATGTTGCTGCTCTCTCCAGTCTGCAAGTCAGGTCTGTGAGGCAGACCCCCTCATTCTTCTCCTCCTCCTCCTCTAATCCTGGTTTCTCTACCTCCTCTGTAATAAACCTCCCCTTTGACATGTCTTGGTTTCTGGCTCCCATTTCCCGCATGTGGAACCTTACATCTGGTGCCAAAGCCGGGTGAGTGCATGCCTCCCATGTCCATTCATGGTCTGGGATGACCCCCACTGTGGCTCGGGACCCTCATCCTCTTCCCAGCTCAGCAGTGTCAGCGATAAGGCCCAGCCTGTGCTAATCCCTGGTAGTTTTTCCGGCTTCTTTGTTCATAAACCACGGCTCATGTCAGAGATTGCTTTCTGGGCATTAGCCCCCTGGGCCTCTCCAAGAGGGGTTCCGAACCTGGGGAGGCAGTGAAGACTTTCCTGACCCCCCCCCCCCCGCCAGTTCTCTGGCCTTTTAGCCTCTGTCCAGACCTCAGGAAGTAGAGGAGTTGTCTTCTACTGTCCCTTGGGTCCCTGTTTTCATAGCCTTGGCTCAAAGATTGGGACACCGATCCTTAGGCCTCTGCTACCCCACCACAGGAATTAGAATGGGAAATCAAAAATCTAAATCTTATCCAAAGACACCTCTGGGGTGTCTCCTCAACCAATCTAGCCACTTCTGTAACGTGGCATGGCCTGTGTCCAGATGACCCCAAACCGGGACTTAACATCCTCTCTGACTTCAGTAATTTCTGCCGGAGAGCTGGGAAGTGGCCTGAGGTCCCACAGCCCAGGCATCTGTGCTCCTGCCCCTCCCTCTGCTCCTTCTGTTCCACATCCCAGGATCTCCTAGCCCACGGGAAACTCCTTCAAACCACCCCTCTCTCTGTTGCTGACTGTCTCTGACTCTTTCGACCCGGCTGCTCTCTCATTTCCACCTCTCCCACACCTGCCATACCACCTTCTGCTCCTTCTCTTCCTCCTTTTCTTTCTTTGCCATGGCCATCCCTTTCCTGAAAGGCCGCCCCTTCCCAGTGGCTACCGCTGCTATGGGAACCACCATCTTTGTCTCTGGCCGCATGACTAGAGGCTGCCACGCAGTGGGAGAACCACCCGCCCACTGTCCCACCAGCCGTTCCAAACAACTAAGTGAAATTTCTGTTTTGGGTTGCTCTTCCCTTGTGTATGGTGAGCAGCTGCTCATCTCTGGTCATGTGGCCTGCCATTCCCATGGGGGCCACCATCTTGACATAGCAAGTCCTGTCCCTCTTTGGCCACATGGCCTGCCATTTCCATAGGGGCTGCCATCTTGAAATAGCAAGTCCAACCCATCTCTTTAAACAGTTACTGAGACCTCCCACAGCCTGCCCCCACAGGTGCACCCTGGTGTGGCTGCCCACCACCAAGCTTCTCCTCTGGCCCAGGGCCTGTTGCCTGCTCTGCCACCCCTCCTCTAATGCCTTCTCAGACCCAGGTCCAAGATCCGAATACGGCATTTAAGGTTTTAATGCCTCTGAGGAGCAGGCAGGGTAAGCCCGTCTTTGACAGAAAGTGAATCTGCAAAACACAAGCCTTATCAGCTCTGAGGTGACGGCAGCCATGCATGGTCCACAGGGGACTGTGCGTGGTGAGGGTGCAATGAAAGGACTTCCTCTGAGTGGATGAATCCCATCTGGAAGATGCTTCATGTGTGGGAAAAAGGCCACTGGGCAAAGCTGTGCCCCCGGTCCCTGGCTCCAACCAACCCCTGCCTGGCATGTGGTCAAAATGACCACTAGAAAAGTGATGGATCCTCCACATCTCAGCATAGAGGGACCGTCCTTCCAGGTCATGACCTGCGCTGGCCATGCTGGAACTAGCTAAAGACTGAAGATGCCCAGACTCGACGACCCCCATGACCCTCACTGAGCCCAGGCTAATGCTCAAGGTAATGGGTAAGCAGATCTCCTTTCTGGTCAATGCAGGGGCTACCGTCTCTGTCCCGCCTTTCCTTTTCCTGGCCACTCTTCCCTTCTGCGATCTCAGTTATGGGTATTGATGGCAAATCACTCTTTAGCTCTGAAAACTGCTCTGGCTTCAGTGCCTTCTCACCCCATCCTTTCCCCTGCTCCACCCTTCCTAGAGAACAACTTTCTTGATGGGACAGGCTTACCAGAAACTTAGATCTTTATCTCTAGGAAAAAGTGACTAATCCTATATAATAAAAGAGAAACATGCAAATTTGACGGTACCTTGGCTCCTGATTGGCTATGCTACCAGCCAATCAGGAGCAGGGGTGGGGCCAAGTGGCAGGCAGGCGCTGGGCCCTGGGAGTGGAGATGAAATGGCAGTGGTAGTGAGCACCCAGCCCCCGGGGCCAGCCAGGTGGTTGCAGGCAGCTGGGGCTGAGCTAAGCAGGGCGATGGCTGGGTGCCCAAAGCCAGGTGGTTGCAGGCAGGCTGGGGGTGAGCCATCAGTTGGACATCCCCTGAGGGCTCCCAGTATGTAAGAAGGGGCAGGTTGGGTTGAGGGACCACCCACCCCCAGTGCACAAATTTCATGCACCAGGCCCCTAGTAGCATATAATACTGAAACATTAATTGTTAGACATGTTTAGAAATATTTAATCGAAGGAAGAAGGAAGAAAGAAAAAAGTCCTCAAGTTAACTGTTGACAAGAATTGTAAAAGGACCCACTATACCAGGCCACTAAAGAAACACCAGTAGGCTTCCTCTCCTCACCCTTCCTCATTCACCAGGCTTTTTCTAACTCCAGGATACCGTTTATACCCTTTGATCTCTCTCTCTGTCTCTGTTTCTCTCTCTTTCTCTCTCTCTCGGACATCTCTAGGCCTTTCCAACTATTTACTAATGATAATCAGGGAATAGCTATGGGGATCCTCACTCAGCCCCTATGGGCCAGCCTTCATCCCCGTAGCCTACCTGTGCAGACAGCTTGATCCCATGGTCCAGTGATGACAACCCTCCTCCGGACTCTGGCTGCAGCTGCCGTTCTCACCAGGAGGCCCAGAAGCTCCCTCCAGCAACCCTTACCTGTCTTTTCCACCCATAGAGTACAGAATCTTCTGTCCCACCAATCCTTAACTGTCCTCCCCTCCACTCCCATGCAGAAACTCCATCTCCTGTTCCTCGAGAATCCTGACATCTCCCTAACTCAGTCCCCAGCCCTGAACCTGGCCACTCTCCTCCCCGCTGCCTCCACCCAACCTGCAGCAATGCACTCCTGTCCCAAGGTCACTGAGGCCCTCACTCAACCTCAAGTGGGACTCTCAGGTTTTTCCTCTCTTTAAGCCTTACTTAACTAAACTGCACATAGCCTACTGCCCACAATCGTCAGGTAACATCGAGAGGATCAACGCCTTCCTTAAAGACCATCTAACTAAACTCTATAGAAATTCACAGCTCCTGGCCGGACCTCCTCCCTATGGCCCTGACTGGAATCCAGACTACACCAAGGAGCCCCACCTTCTTAAGCCATTTTCAGGCAACTTCTCCCAGAACACACTGACAGGTTTCTGCCCAGGCCAGGACCAGCCCTCCAGCCGGGGGACGGGGGTGGGGAGACTCAGTCCTCCTCAAGAACCTTACCCTCAGGTTGTATTTCAGCTCCACATCCAGAAAAAAGCAGCAAAACCAGACAAGTGATGCTGTGGCAGCCTCAGGACCAGCTTTTACCTCCAAGTGACTCAACAGGATTGCTCTTGAGACTTCCCTAACCAGTCCCTTGGGGAAACCATGCTGCTGCACCCTCGTTAAGAAAGGAAAATACCCCCTGTTTTTCGCTCACTTACCCCATGGCTCCTCTCATCACTAGGCACACTGGAATCTATTCCTTTAATTTTGCTCTCTGGCCCCTGTCACATGCACTATTTCACTAGTCTTTTGCAGAACAGAATGCAGGCGTTCACCAACCAGAAGGTGGGAGACATCTGGCCTTGAATTCACCAGAATCCTTGAGACCCCAGGTAGAAGTCCTGTTTTAATGGTTCCAACTTATCCAACACACTCTACTATTCCCTAATGAGACTCGCATCCTGCCCGATGTCTCGCACTGATTTCTATGTGTCTCTCTCCAAAGACCTTTGCTGGCTGCCATCCCGCTCAAGACTACTCCAGGAACCCAGGGACAAGGTGAATGTCAGTCTCCCCTGGCTGGCATTCCCCTCTGGGAACCCGAAACTCCAGAACTGACCCGCGGATATGCTACCAGACCAGCAACTCGGTAACTGGGGGACGGGCCACTTGGAACTGTACCCAAAACCACACAACAGCAAGTCCCACCAAGGCCAGCCTGGGTACCTTCTTTTGGTGCAAGGGCACCTTAAGCAACTGCATCAACTCCTCTGACCCCGGGCTTTGCTTCGTGGTCACAATAGTTCCCCAACTAACCTGTATGGAGAGTCGGAGCTCGCCTGGCTGCTGCGACGGGCCCTAGCCCTTCTTACTGTGGAGAGAGGAGGAACCTGCATGTTCCTTCAAGAAGAATGCTCTACTACATCAGCGAGGCCGGAGTGATGGAAGAGAACGTGCAGAGGCTGACTGAGCTGAGTGAAGAATTACGTGCAAGACACTCCCGGGACAACTCTCTTTTCGGCTGGCTGCAAAGCCCTCTAGCTACCTGGATCCTACCCCTGACAGGGCCCCTGATTCTCATCTGTGTCTTTTTCCCCAGCTCCCTGCCTCCTCAAGTTCATCCGCTCCTGAATCACAGAAATGTCACGGGTGACTGTACACCAGCTCCTGCTTCACCCCAACACTCGGCTGCCCTCCAACCCGTCTCTGCCTGACCCTGGCCTTTAACATCCCCTCCCCCCCCCCCTTTGCCTGTGGTCAGCAGGAAGCAGCAATGACGATTTTGAAGCTCCCTATCACCAAAAGGCTAGGATGTTAGGTTGATGCAGGGGAAGGGAGGAAGCCCAGAGCCCATGCATCTGCAAGCTCTATACCTGATAGATCCTACCTTCCCCCAACTGGTGGGCGGAGTTATGACTTAACCGGCACCTGCCCCGGAGACATCCCAGAGACATTGAACCACCAATCAGCGTGTGCCGAGTGCCCTTCCCATTCTGCTCTGGGCCCAACCCCTTCCTGTTCCTCCCCTCAAAGGCGTCTTCGCTGCTGCACAGGCTGCTGCTCTGTCCAGTCTGCGAGTCAGGCCTGTGAGGCAGCCCGGCTGGGCCCCTCATTCTCCTTCTCCGCTAATCCTGGGTTCTCTACCTCCTCCGTAATAAACCTCCCCTTTGACGCGTCTTGGTTTCCGGCTCCCATTTCCCTCACCTCAGATCTTATAAGAACAACCTTGTGTTTGTTTTTCTTTCTTTTATTTTACTCTCATTTTCATTTCTCATTAAGGTGACCTGGCTTTCTGACCAGGCGCTTCCACAGGAGTTTCCCAGCAAACCCATTTAGAAATTATGCTGTTTTGCTCCCTGAAACTGCTACCAGGAAACCCTTAGAGGGGCTCAGGTTGCCTGTAAGCGATGTCCAATAATGAAGGCAGGGTTGAATCATATCAAGTATATATTGAGAAAGCCAGCCAACCAAGAAGACAAGGAGCTTACTGTTGGGGAGCACAAGAAACTTGGTAAATTACAATGAGAACATTCTGATAAAAGGGAAGTATGTGGAAAGCCACCTGTCCTGTTTATCAGAATTCTGACTTAAGGATGACAGGGGAGTGTTAAAGGCAGCACCCTGAATTATTTCTTGACCTTTCCAAACAAGTCTGTGCATGTGCAGACCCCCAGGTGTTTACTGGAATCCTTATGCTTAATCTGTGGATGCCCTTGTCTAGAGAACAATGTAAACACCTGTATCCTCCCAAGATTACTCACCCTATTGATGCTATCTAAAGGCAAAAGTTCCAATAAAAGCCTAACAAGGCAAGCAATTGAGATTGCCTGGCTTCTTCAGCCAGGCTTTCCCGCAGCGCTCTCCCCTACAGTGAAACTGTCAGAGTAATCTTTTCATCCATTGTTCAGGGGCTGCTGGTCAATCCTGGAAAGGTGGTGACCCATGTGAGGAGCCCTGGCAGTTTACAAGCATCCAAAACCTGTCTTGCAGCAAGATGCAGGGGACAGGATTATAAAGGAGAATAGGCTAGGGTGAGGTTGGGAGTCCTGGAAGTATGTGGAATTCAGCTGTTGTTCTTGGTCATCAGGCAATGAAATGATGTCTTGACTCTTGGTGGGGTCGGCCTAACCATGCTTAATGGATCTGCTCGCTTGCTGGGTACATTGTCCATTGTCCATATTGAGTCACCTCCTCAATCACTGTGTTCAGGATAAAAGGGAGTGTGTGTGCAGGTGCACCAGCCTAAAAAATGAAATTCAGAAAAACTTAACCCTCTTGAAGTTTCCATATAAGAAACTTCACCCTCTGTTCATGTAAGTATATGTATTCTAGGATGTAAAATTAATGTGATTATTTTTTAGATTAATTCAGCTGCTCTATCAATCAGATTATAAGTCCCCCCCCCCATACCCATCAAATCCAGTAGTTACGTTAATTGGAATAGGTTAGAATAGCCAGCACCATATTCTTAAATTAAATTTCTTTGTAAATCCATCAGGGTCCTAGAGAAAGGAATGTATACAGTATTTGTTCCCCTCTGGCCTGGAACTGGTCTTTCTGGTTTTCTGTGTAATTTACCCGAGCTCCTCCTAAGAGTTTCTATTTTGCAATCAAGATAAGCTTACAATTTATTCAGTTTAATTTAGAGATGGTATTTTTTAATGTTTATGTAAAAATAGATTTAGGCATCAAAAGAGCTACATTTTGGGCCACATTGCCAGTAATTCTGGAAATCCAAGCATGAGAGGATATGCCTTCTCCATGTGGTAGAGGGACTCAGAAGACCAAAGTGGAGCTAAGTCCTCTGCTGAGTGAGGTAAAATCAATTCCCAGGACACTGGCCTCATTCTTTTTAAGATGTAGGAGGCTAAGGAGGTTTTTGAGTCAAATAAGAATTAAGACATAAGGAGATGGGGCTCAGAAGACCAGGGTGGAGTTGAATCCCGTCTCAGTGGGTAAAATCCGTTCCCAAGTGCTGGATCTGAGTTCCTCTGCTAGGGACTGGACCTTCGGGGACACCGAGAATTGGAAGACGGCGTGAGCAGCCGCAGGAAGATAGGGTATGCTGATCAATTTTAAAGACTTTATGGAGACAGAAGCATCGATCAGACCTTCTAACCTCAGAGGGAAGGTAGGGGAGGGAAGGTGGGGTAGAGGTCAACTAAAGCCTGACCAATGGACACAGACAACAGGGGTGAGGGCATGAGTGGGGGCGGGGGGCCATGGGGGAATAAAGGCACATATGTAAAACCTTAATCAATAAATAAATTTTAAAAAAGACTTTAAGGGTGGAAGTCCCCGAGGGGATATGTAACAGGATAGCAAGAAGTAGGAAAATTTTTAGCAAGTGATACAGGGAGAAAAGAAAATTAAATAAGGCCAAACAGTTTGAGCAGCTTGTAGCCAGCTTGTGAATCACAAGACTTTATATTTCCCAACCAAGGACACTTGAGAGCAAATGATTAATACCTCTCCTCCCTAAGCAGAGATACATAACTTAAAACTAAAGCAGAATGGGGTGGTAAGGGGAGGGGTTGGGGAGGATGAAAGATTAGGGGATTTTTATATCACTCACTAAACGAAGAAGTCAGCCATCATTGAAAACGGGGAAAGGGGAAATTAATCTCACTAATCATAGAAGTTAGCAATTTTAGGACTTGCCAGATGTTGGCATAAATTCTGGAAACGCCACAACAAAGTAAAAGGAAGATTTGAAATCTAGTCTGTGCCCAAGATATCTGGCAGAGGAACCTTGAAACCTGAAGGCAGAAAGCTATGTGCTCATATTAACTGGGTTCCTACCTGTGCTTTCTGCCAGGTGTATTTTGATAGATTTGCCTGCCTTACTTATTTAATGAATTTGCTTGCTTTGCTTCCTTAGTAAATTTGATTGCTTTACCGCAATGCTGCTGTCTGGTGTCTCTCATCTGAAATCTCCCTTTGGGTGACTAGAATGATGAGGGAACAGCTCTCTCCTTTGATTCGGGGGGCTAATAACATCTTTTCTGGTATTTCTCAAGTCCTATAATACAGATAGTATCTATTAAGATACCTGTTTTGTCCAGGGATGATTATTTTGTTATAAAATGTGGAACAATAAGACATCAACAGTTTCATAAGAGTGCTTTTTAACCAAAATAGATTAGTGGGGAAATTTAATTAGTAATCTAAAGACTTATTCCTCTGCCCCCTTACATATCAGCAAGTTGATTACTTTGTGGAGATACTTGTTACTTCATTTTTAAACCTGCTGATATCTGGGTCATAGGAGTCTCACTGGAAGATAGTGATTCTGAATTTACAGTGCGGCTAGAAAAAGGGATGCACAAGTCAACACCTTTTACCACATAATCTATTAATTTTGTCAGTTCATTAACCTTTATTTGATGATTGATAGCTCCTCCCTCTCCCCAACTGGTGGGTGGAGTATGGCCTTACTGACAGAAGGACCTCCCTGAGACACTGAACCACCAATCAGGGCGTGCTGAGTGCCCGGGGTCCCACCCCTCCCCATTCCGCCCGGGCCCAACCCCTTTCTGTTGCTCCCCTCAAAAGGCATCTGCACAGCTCATGAGTTGCTGTTTCTTCTAGTCTGCTGAGGCAGTCCATTTGTGATCCTCCTTCTCTTCCCCCTGCTCTAATCCTGGTCTTTCTCTACCTCCTCCATAATGAATCTTGCTCGTTAGTGCGAAATAAACCTCCCTTTTAACATGTCTTGGTCTCCGACTCCCGTTCCCTGCGCCTCAAACCTTACAACAATTACACTGAATTTAAAGAAATGCGCCTCAGTTAAGAAGGCAGAATCTGTCAAACAGGAAATAAGCTTCAGATGTGCAGCACTCGTTGCTTTTTTACAAAATAGCTCTGGTCTGACTCAAAGCAAACAAGATTTTCAAAACCAATTTAATTTAAAAATTCTATTTATACTCCGGGGTACTTCTTGGTAATATGGTATTGATTCTTCATTTATCAATGATAAATATGGTGAACAAATTAATTACTAACATGCAATAGCTCTAATTTCTCATAATTATACTGGATTTAAAAGTCCATGTGGGTGGGAGATATTATGTATTGGTACAATTCGTTCTGAGTAGGTGGCAGTTCTGTGCCTGATGTGTCAGGAAACATGACTAGATCCAAAAAAAAAAAAAAAAAAAAAAAAAAAAAAAAAACCCCGAAAGAAACATTATCTTTATCAAACTGTATTTTAAAATTTAGATAAATTAGCTGCATTGCCATACTTACTTTCAGGGGAAAAAATCTAATTCTTTAGCACATGGAGAAAAAACGCCTTTTATGAATTCATGTTTGTCTACTCTAATCTCAGCCCTGACTGTCTCTCACTGTATTAACTCACCATTCCTTGACTCCACTTTCCCAGATTTCATTAATTATAAAACTTTTCTATTTAGCCAGAACAACTCCCTATCCCATTCTTCCAATCTCTAAAGAGACTATCCCATTGATGTTCCCAGCAAGATGGCAGATCTATTTATGCTACTCAGATGGCAGATCTATTTATGCTACTCAGAAGGTTTCACAATTTAACATCATTTCCATTGTTATTTCTCTAAGAAGCCTTCCTGAATGTTTCAAGCATCCTCACTTTTCCCATGGTGCACTGTGTAGATTAGCATTTTAATAATTATCATCTTTTTTAGTACAATTGGTACACCATTATCCTTGGAGGATACATTCCAAAACCCTCAATGGATACCTGAACCCACTGGTAGTAATAATGATTTTGTATGTGCACACATATTTATGATAATTTTCCATTTACAAATTGAGTACAATAAAATATTTAATAAGTAATAAAATATAACAATTATAACAACATACTATAATAATTAAGTGAATATGGTCTTTCTGTCTTGTCTGTCTGTCTCTCCCTCTCTCTCTTTTTCTGATAACTGGGTTAATTACTAAGTGACTAATGTGTGAGAGAGTATATAGTATGGATACACTGGACAAAGGGATGATTCCCATCTAAGGTGGTACAAAGCAAGATGGCAGATCTATTTATGCTACTCAGAAGGTTTCACAATTTAACATTTGTGAATTATTCATTTTTGGAAATTTTTATTTAATATTTATGGACCACCATTGAATGAAATTAATTTAAACCACAGAAAATCAAACTGTGGATAAGGGCGTCTGCTGCACTGGCTTTCTTGTTTGCCTCCCTAACTGGGCTGCAAGATCCCTAAGTTCAAGAACATCATCTCATTTATATTTATGCCCTCTCAATAAGCTGATTGAATAATTTAACTAATGAATTAAAATGAAAAAATAAATCTATATTAATTATTTAATTAATTTATCTAAATAATCCAGCTAGAATCTAATTTTAAATAAGATGAATAATGTCTGCCTAATTTTAATGGACTTAAATATGTATATTGATATATTTTGGATCTTTTTCAGTTGAAACTAGGATGGGTGCAGATATTTGTACATCCATGATCATGGAACAGTGTTATTCACAATAGCCAAAATCTCAAATAAATGAATAAACTAAAAGTGGTATATGCATACAAATGAATATTATTCAGTTTGTAAAATAAATAAAATTCTGATATGTTATACCTTAGATGAACTTTGGGACATTATTTAAGTAAAATAAATCAGACACAAAAAAACAAATACTACATGATTTCATTTATCTGAGGTGGTACAATTCATAGAGACAGAATAATTATTAGGGGGCTGAGGAATGGGAGCACTAAGAAGTTATTGTTTAAAGGATCTAGAGTTTCTTTTGGGGATGATGAGAAAATTCTTTTTTTTTTCTTCAGTGAAACAGTACTTTTTTATTGTCATTACAAACATTGAGCATCCAGTCTCATTACATTTTTGCAAAGTTTGGAATCTAATTTAGAGAAAGTCCCTTGTTCACAAAGAGCATACCATGTAAGATTATGGTATCAGTAAAGACATTCTTTCCAACACCTAACTTAATAGATTTTTTTAATGCATTTATTTATTTTTATTTTTTAATTATACTTATTTTTTGCAATATACCTTAGATTTAATAGTGGTACATATGTTTTCCTCCCCCCGCCCCCGTTGTCCTTCCCCCAAACTCCCCTACCCCCAGCACATGTCCCCAGCTGCCCCCCTCCCCGCCCCCCAGTGTCTTGTATCCACTGGTTATGCTCACATGCATGCACACAAGTCCTTAGGTTGATCTCCCACAGCACCCAACCCCCACCCTCCCCAGCCTTCCCCCTGTAGTTTGACAGCCTGTTCAATGCCTCCCTGCCTCTATATCAATCTCTCTCCCCTGTTTCTTTTCTTCAAAAATATCTTGCATCTGCATACTAGAAATAAATGTATAAGAACAAAAAATGTTTGAGTCTCAGTTTCAATGTCAAATAGTTCTTTATGTGTACATGTCAGCAATGGTATCCAGATGGTGGACACATCCTCTCTGATTTGGTCCTGGGCCACCTGCAGCCACGCACAGTTGCCGACTGCTAGCATGGCAAGGTGTCCTCAGTGTCCCCCATCTCTGGACTGTCCTCGTGGCTGGAACAGACCCACCAGTTCTTCACTGTCGCAGGAACCCACATGGTCTTGGAGTTGTTCTCTGCAAACACACAAACACATTCTCGACCAAAGGTTAACAAAGGGATCCTCTCTGCAAAATAGACTTGGGATTCTTTTTATTTTTGCCCACATGATTTTCCTTTGGCTTATATTGACATCATATGTGTTTTTCATGGGTGTCCTGCTGTTGGCATTACAAGTGGAAGTTACTTTTCTGGAGTAAGAATTTTCTAGATATTTTTCCTTATATGATATTACCCCACTATCTCCCCCCCCCCCTTTTGATTAATGGGGGCTTTTGGAAATTTTATATTGCAGTCTTGGTAATTTTAAATTTTAATTTTTGCACACAAATATGACTGCTTTAGGTTCTTTGGATATTAGGCAATTTTACAGTGAGAAGAACTACTAATAGAAATTTTAGTTAATGTTTTAGGAACAGCTTTTTGTCCAGTACACTTAAATTTTCTTGAGAATTCACTTATTTCATTTGGCCAATTTAAATTAATCTGAAAACTTGGTTACTATTTTACTGTCAATTTTAATACTCAAGCAAAAATCTTAGTTTACCCTATAAATATTAGTGGAAAGGATTATTTGCATTCTTGAGTAGGTCCTGAGCATTCCTGGTACTAGATTGAATTTAGATATAGAGCAGCTATTGCTGGCCGAGTCTCTGCAACCTGGGTCCCAATCTGAGCTTTGCATGGGAGGCATAGCAGCCGTGGGGGCAGGAGAGCTCCCTCAGAAGGGGTGAGAGTTCAGTCCTCTGCAAGGTAAGTGGGTGAGGGTCTGTGCCCCACTGCCGACTGCTAGCATGGCAAGGTGTCCTCAGTGCTCTTTTAGTGCTCTTCTGTCAGCCCCTCTGTGACTGTGCCTGTCTTAGGTTGTTCCTTCCCTGAGGAATCTTACCTGTCTCTGGCTAACCAGCCATCTGCTGGGGCCAAATGGGATCATGAGAGGTTTAGTTCTCTCTCCTTTGTAGTCTATGCCCCTGTGACCTCCACGTCCAGCACCTGCCTTGGGGTCCCCTCGCCTGCTAGCGGGTTCCTGGTACTGATCACATATCTCAGGTGACCCAGGTTTCTTTTCCAGAGAGGGCCCAGCTCACACCATTGGGCGAGAGACAGATCCATGGTGCCATCCACCTAGAGTCTTCAACCACAGCTTGAACTGGAAGCTCACTCAAGAGCTGTGCACACTTGGATTGTGAGAAGAGGGTCCCTCTTGGCAAAAAGGGCCAGAGGGGTCAATATAGAATGCTCAAGTGCCTTCCCAGTGCCCTAATTCCTTCTGAAAGGGATTAATTCCTTTCGTATCCTTTTTTAAATTGCTGTCAAGCATTCAAAGAATTAATTTGTAAGTATCTTTGGGATAATTGTATAATATGCTGTTGTCACATATCAAAAATTATAATGACGTTGTAGAATAATATCATGTAAGGGTATTCCAGTGTCACAGGAGTTTAAGGGGGGCCTAGCCTAAGGACTGGTGTCCATAGGAGATGACTAGCTCTAGGCCATGTCAATTCAATCTGAAACTAGCTGCCAATTTTTAAAATAACTTTATATCAACTTTGTCAGGGATGTAAAAATACAAATTACTTACCTTAGTTCAAGAGGTCAAATATATTGACTTTCCCCCTCACTCCCACCACCTCCCACTTACCCTGAGGTTTCACATTCTGATGGACTTTTCTCAGTCTCTGGATCCATTCTTGTTCATCATTCTATGACTTTCATTATATTCCACAAATGAGTGAGATCATGTGATATTTATCTTTCTCTGCCTGGCTAATTTCACTTAGCATAATGCTCTCCAAATCCATCCATGTTGTTCCAAATGGTAGGAGCTCCTTCTTTTTTACCACAGCATAGTATTCCATTGTGTAGATGTAGCATAGTTTTTTAATCTAGATGAGAAAATTCTTAACATGGATAGTAAATGTACTTAATGCCACTTAACATTATACTTTAAAATGGTTAAAATAATAATTTTTCTTTATATTTATTTGCCACAATAAAAAAGAATGGATTTTAACATTTTACACACACATTTAAAGTCCGTAGGTGATATAGATACATGTGCATTAAACATTTTTGGCCAGGTAATGTTAGAGTGGAGGCTAGATAATGTCGTTCCCTTGGAGGCCCTTCATTTATCCTAGGAAAACTTGCTTCTATTGGTCACAGGATGTTGGGGAGACTGAGATAAAAGGCTGAGACACTCCTCAATTTACATGGAGCTCAAGGAACTCATGAACACACAACATACACATACACACACACACACACACACACACACACACACACACACACCCCAAAACAAAAATCCAAAAAAACCTTGTTTCTAGCCTATAATTGGGATAAAGATATTTTTATAGGAATAAGAAACAGAAAAGACAATGGAGCTTCTGGCAAAAAAGCATCATGAGTCAAGAAGGATAGGACAGCCTGAAAATAGGCATTAAAATTGGCAGATGCAGTGAAATATTGTACTTGGACATCTCTTTTCCCTTTCCAAGAATCTTTGTAGACTGTGGTATAAATGAAAAAAATAAAGTGTCACAAGGGAGTCAACATCTCTCTGAGAGTCAACCTAAATGAACTTGTCATGAAAAGTGAAAAGAACTCTCCTGTTGAAAGGAGAAAGATATGAGTATAGTAAGTCAATAGTCTGATGAACTATAGAATGTCCACGCTGGTATCGGTGGCCAGGGGCATTTGGGATAGAAGGGAGCCTAGCTAGCAATATAAAGGCAGCAAGGGGCAGCAGAGCAAGGTAATCAAGAATATCAAGAAGAATGAATTCCATGATGCAGGAATTGGAGAGCTGCTAGCTATAGTCCAGATTATGTGTAAAAACCAAGAAAAGTGTGGTCAACTTCTAATTAAGTGTGGGAGCTCAGAGCAATGCGGTATGGGATATTGCAGTAAATGTGAGCTATTTGAAACTACCAGTGAATTTTATATGGCATGAATATGTTCAAATTATTAATGTTAGAGACTTAGTTTCCATAAACTGAGATTTCATATATAAATATTAATAGCATATTCTTTTGTTATCTTATTACTGCTTAAAATAATAATTTCTATCACAGTCATCTTGAACCTCAGAAAAAGCTCTAGGGTTTAAGATTAAGCAATAATTATAGAAATTATATACAGTATGCCATATTTTCAACTATAAAAATGGAAACATCTATTTGAATTACCGTATGTATCAATTTTAGAACTAATTTTACTTAGAGTTAAATAAATATGTCAGTATAAGCCCAGCCAACAGTGGGAATTATGAAAAAAAAATTCTTACACAAGATGTTCTTTAGGTACAACAATTTCCCTCAGAATGTTTTCCATTCTATATCACAATTGAAAATTTTTAAAGAGGAAAAACAGCATTGGTGAAATAAACAATCTTTTAAATATTATCTTCTGGGAGAGGAACCAAGATGGTGGAATAAGTAAACACCTATCATGCAGACCCGTACAACAATTTGAAACTACAACTTAATGAAAGAACAAACATCATCCAAAATCAGCAATAAGCTGGCTGAGTGAATATTCCACAAATAAAAGTAAAGATAGGACACTGTGACTCAGAGGAGCAGTGGAGGGCAGAGTTGAGGATAAGTGCAGAGTCAGAGGTTTGGAGCTATGCGCATGCTAGCAGATAGGGCAGGTGGCTGGATACCAGCTGGATTTCTTGAACAAGGAGGGAAACAAAGGCATCCCACTGCACTGATTCTCCAGTTTCAGGTGTGGTCCGGGGAACCCACACTAATACAGGGTGAAGCTGGACAGTAAGGAAGCACACTGAAACCCGGGCAAAACAGAGGTTTGTGAGCTTGTGGAGAGGGCACGCAAACTTGGGAATAGTAAAAGTGTGGGAGCATGCAGAGAGGACTCATGACTTGCTCTCTGGTTTGGGAAACAACCAGACTGCATTGTTTTACAACCATGGGTGAGACTTTGGGTGTGCAGACTCATTTGGGGAGAGGCTGAATTGTCTGGCACTGGGTAGAGCTCTGTAGCAGCTTTCTCTCAGAGGTGCGTGAGGCATTAACACCAGGGACAGAGACCCAGGTGACACTGCTTGCTCAGCCTGGAAACTCCGCCCATCCAACCTGAACACAGCTGAACCTCACAGCCCATTGGCCTGGAGGTCAAACCCTCCTAGAACAAACAACAATAATCAAGGTACAGTCAACAAGACTGTACAGGCCATAAAGGGCTGCAGCAAGAGAATCCACCTCAGGTAACTGGGGAGGCTGAGCCACTGTACCTTAGAGGACATCTACCACACAAAGCTAATCAACCAACTCAGGAAAGCAGCCATAATACAGAGACATGGAAAGAAATCAGATGTGAAAGAAGTGGAGGAAAAAAGACAACTGGACATAGAGTTCAAAAACACAGTTATAAGGTTTTTCAAGAGGCTCCTTAGAAAAGGCCAATGAACTTAATGAGACCATTGAGGAAATGAATGAGACTCTCAAGGATATGAAAAAGGACCAACTAGAAATTAAGTATACACTGACTGAAATAAAAAATATTACACAAAGACCTAAAAGCAGTCCAGAGGACCTCAAGAAAAAAGTCAAAGATTTGAAATACAAAGAGGCAAAATCCACTCAGCTGAAAAAGCAAGAAACCAAAAGAATCCAAAAAATTGAAGATAGTGTAAGGGGCCTCTGGGACAACCTCAAGCATACCAACATCCGAATTATAGGGTTGCCAGAAAAAGAGAGAGAGCAAGACAATGAAAACCTATTTGAAGAAATAGTGACTGAAAACTTCCCACACCTGGTGAAAGAAATTTACTTAGGAGTCCAAGAAGTGCACCGAACCCAAATATATAGGAACCCTAAGAGGACCACACCGAGGCACATCATAATTAAAATGCCAAGAGCAAAAGACAAAGAGAGAATATTAAAAGCAGCAAGAGAAAAACAGTTAGTTACCTATAAGGGAGCACCCATATAATTGTCAGCAGATTTCTCAACAGAAACGATGCAGGCCAGATGGGAGTGGCAGGAAATATTCAAAGTGATGAACAGCAAGAATCTACAACTAAGATTACTCTACCGAGCAAAGCTATCAATCAGAATTGAAGGTCAGACAAAGTCACAAGTAAGAAAAAGCTAAAGGAGTTCATCACTGCCAAACCAATATTATATTAAATGCTGAAAGATATTCTTTAAGAAGAGGAAGAAGAAAAAGGTAAAAATATAAATTATGAACAACAAATACACATCTATCAACAAATGAATCTAAAAATCAAGTGAATTAAAAATCGATGAACAGGATAATCTGTGAATATGGCAGAATCATGGGCATAGAGATAGAATGGACTGACAGGTCTTGGGGAGAAAAGGGGTGTGGGAGGTGCAGCAAGAGACTGGACAAAAATCATACACCTACGGAAGAGGACAGTAGGAGGGAGGTAAGGGCAGAGGGTAGGATAGGTACCAGGTGGAGGGGGGCTATAGGGGGGAAAAAGGTGGAACAATGTAATTAATAAGCTGAACAATAAAGATTAAAATATTAACAAATAAAAAATAAATAAAGATCTTAGTGAGAATGTAAAAAATAAAAAATAAAAAATAAATAAATATTGTCTTCTGGTATATTCCACTGGAATACTGTCAAGAGAAAAAAATAATTAACCCTTTCTATCAACAATAAGAAAAAAACAAACAATTTTTGTTCAGAACAAAGATGTTTCACCCAGGAACCAATTGGCGGCATAGGTAAAACACCTATCTTGCTGTCATACACAGCAATTTTAAAACTACAACTTAACGAAAGAACAAACACCACCCAGAATCACTGGAAAGCTGGCTGAGTGAAAATTGCACAAATAAAAGTGAAGATAAGACACTGTGATTCGGAGGAGCGGCTGATGACAGCATTGAAGATACGCGCAGAGAGAGGTTTGGAGGAGCGTGCACCAGCTGATAGGGCGGGCAGTTAAAAACTGGCCAGTTTTCTCAAATGGGGGAGACAAAGACGTCCCACTGGACTGATTCTCCAGCTCTGGGCAAAGTCCAGGGAACCCACTATCATATGGGGTAAAAACTGGATAGTGGAAGGGCATGCTGAAGCTTGGGTGCTGCAGGGGTCTGCTGGCTTGTAGAGAAGGTGAGCTTGTGTGGAGTGCATGTGAACTTGGAAACAGCGCAGCTGCCTGACCGCGCAGAGAGGACTCATGACTTGCTCTTTCATTCGAGAAACCATTAGACTGCTTTGTTTTACGACTCTGGGTGAGACATTTGGTGTGCAGACTCATTTGGGGAGAGTCTGAATATCCCAGAAGCTGGTGGAGCTTGGCAGCAGCTCTCTCTCAGAGGTGCTGGGGGCCATTGCCCCCAGCACAGAGTCCCTGGGGCCGCATAGGGCGGAGCTAATGCTGTCTGCTTGGTCAGAGAATCTGCCCATCCAACTTGAGCACAGCTGAACTTCACAGACAATTGGCCTGGAGGTCAACCCCTCCAAGTACTAACAACAATTAACCTGAGCTTAACTTCAGCAAGACTGTGCAACCCATATCCACCTCAGGTAACTGGGAAGGTTGAGCCACTGTCCCTTGTAGGACGTCTACCACACAAAGCTAATTGACCAACTCAGGGAAGCAGCCACCATGCAGAGACATGGAAAGAAATCAGATGTGAAAGAAATGGAGGGAAAAAAAACAACTGGACATGGAATTCAGAACCACGGTTATAGGGCTTCTCAAGAGGCTCCTAGACAAAGTCAAGACCTATAAGGAAATAAGCAAGACCTACAAGAAAATGAATGAGAACCTCAAGGCTATGAATGAGACCTGCAAGGAAATGATCAATACCAACTTGGAAATGAATCAGTCCTACAAGGAAATGAAGAGACCTACAAGGATATGAACGAGACTCTCAAAGATATGAAAACGGACCAACCAGAAATTAAGCATACACTGATTGAAATAAAAAACTATTATACAAAGACCTAAAAGTACTCTAGAGCACCCCAAGAACCAAGTTAAAGATTTTAAATACAAAGAGGTAAAATCCACTCAGCCGAAAAAGCAAGAAACCAAAAGAATCCAAAAAATTGAAGATAGTATAAGGGGCCTCTGGGACAACCTCAAGCATACCAACATCCGAATTATAGGGTTGCCAGAAAAAGAGAGAGAGCAAGACAATGAAAACCTATTTGAAGAAATAGTGACTGAAAACTTTCCACACCTGGTGAAAGAAATTGACTTAGGAGTCCAAGAAGTGCACCAAACCCCAATATATAGGAACCCTAAGAGGAACACGCCAAGGCACATCATAATTAAAATGCCAAGAGCAAAAAACAAAGAGAGAATATTAAAAGCAGCAAGAGAAAAACAGTTACTTACCTATAAGGAGCACCCATATGATTGTCAGCGGATTTCTCAACAGAAACGATGCAGGCCAGATGGGAGTGGCAAGAAATATTCAAAGTGATGAATAGCAAGAATCTATAACCAAGATTACTCTATCCAGCAAAGCTATCATTCAGAATTGAAGGTCAGATAAAGTGCTTCGCAGATAAGAAAAAGCTTAAGGAGTTTGTCACAGCCAAACCAATATTATATGAAATGCTGAAAGATATTCTTTAAGAAGAGGAAGAAGAAAAAGATAAAAATGTAAATTATGAACAAGTACACATCTATCAACAAATGAATCTAAAAATCAAGTGAATTAATAAGCTGATGAACAGGATAAACTGGTGAATGTAACAGAATCACGGACATAGAGAGGGAATGGACTGACAACTCTTGGGGAGAAAGGGGGTGTGGGAAGTGCAGCAAGAGACTGGACAAAAATCATGCAACTATGGGAGAGGACAGTGGAGGTGGGTGAGGGCAGAGGGTGGGATGGATACCAGGTGGAGGGGAGCTATAGGGGGGGGGAAAAGGGAACAATGTAATTAATAAAGATTAAAAAAAGATGTTTCACCCAGAGGGCAATGCCTGTCTTGTTCTAAGACCCAAAAAAGAAGATAAAAACATATAGTACCAGCAGGAAAATAAATAATGTAGAGTTCACAACATAGCTAGGATAGATATCTCTCAGATTGGCTACTCAACAATTTCTTATTTTCTTATACTTCAGTTTTGTGATTAATCAGTCTGATGATGGACACCACATCTAAAGTGGAAAAAATAGATGTTTCTTCTCTGGATTAAAACATGGGCCATAAAATGCAGACTAATAGTCATTGAAGCCAAGTCTTTTGAATGATTACACTGAGTGGTCAGACTATTATGATCTCTGAACACATAATAATCTGGCTATTCAGTGTATATCCTATATAATAAAAGGCTAATATGCAAATTTTACCCTCGACCAGGAGTTTGACCAGCAGGCAGTCCAGCCAATTTCCCATGTGCCTCCAGGCTGGCAGAAGCCCACCCATGCAAGAATTCATGCACTGGGCCTCTAGTATATCTTTGAAAATGTGCACTTGTGGAGAATGTATGTTCAGTGGCTTAGTGGTGAAATGTTCTGAAGATGTCAATTAATTCCATCTGATTTAGTGCGTCATTTAGAATTGATGTTTCTTTGTTGATGTTTTGTTTAGAGCATTTTTCCAGTTGATTTGGTGTGATATTAAAGTCCCCTCTATAAATGTGTTTTGGTAATCTCTTCCTTGAGACATTACTGAAGGCTTTTTATGTATTTGAGTGTTTGCGTATTGAGTGTATTTATGTTTACCAGAATTTTATCTTTTTTATGCTCCCTTTAGTATTATGAAGTGGACTTCCTTATCTCTTGTTATGTCCTTTATCTTGAGGTCTAATTCGTCAGATATAAGTATTGTTACCTCAGTGTTTTTTTTTTTCATTTCAATTCTCTCTCATCATTGATGTTTCCATCTTTCTCTCCCTCTCCCTTCCTCTTGCAAATCAATAAAAATATATTTAAAAAATCAATAATATCATTTGATGCAGAAAAAGAATTTTAAAAAATACAAGACCCTTGCTTGATAAAAACTCTCAGTAAAGTGGGCATAGAGGAATCATACTTCAACATAATAAAAGCCATATAAGACAAACCTACAGCCAACACCATACTCAACAGGAAAAAAATAATTTCCCCTAATAATGGGATCAAGACAGGGATGCCCACTTTCACCATTCCTGTTTGATATAGTACTGGAAGTACTAGCTTATAGCAATCAGACATGAAGTAGAAATAAAAGGCATCTAAGTTGGAAAAGAAGAAGCGAAACTGTCCTTATTTACAGATGACATGATACTTTACGTAGAAAACCCCAAAGACTCCATCAAAACTACTAGAGCTTTTTTAAAAATAAATTTAGCAGTATATCAGGATACATAATTAACACCCATAAATCTATGGCTTTTTTACACACTAATAATGTACTCATAGAAAAAGAAATGAAAAAAAAATCTCATTTACCATTGCACCAAAAAAAATAAGATACCTAGAAATAGGGAGAAACCAAGATGGCAGCATAGGCAAACACCTGAACTTGCTGCCTCCAACAACCACTTCAAAACTACAACTAAAAGATAAAATGGACAACATCCAGAACCACAGGAAGGCTGTCTGAGTGGAAATTCTACAACTAGAAGGAAACAGAAAAGCACACTGAGACTCAGAGGAGTTGCAGAGGTAAAGTGCAGAGGTACGGAGGCACGCGCACATAGAAAGGGGCTGGCAGCTGACTACCTGGTTGTTTTTTTCAAGTGGGAGGGAGACACAAGGTCCTGATTGATCAGAACTGCAGTTCCAGATGAGACTCTGGGGACAAAGACTGGACTGCCTGGTATCGGTTAAGAACACCAGGGTGGCTTTCTCTAAGAGATGCTTGTAGTGATTAGTGGTTCACTGAGACATGGCAGCTGAAGGTCAGCCATTGCTGTTGGCTTGCCCTGTTGATTTCCTGAGACTCAGTTCCACCCAATTCACAACCCAACCCCAGCTGTATGCAGAAGCTTTGCATATGAATGGCCTGGCCCTTTGCAATCTAAGATTACTTAAAAAACTGCAGCTGAATATGAGAACTCCCAAACTTCCAATAGAAGGCCTAAGGCTCACAGTAGCTTGCATTGCTTCAGAGCTGGGCCTCACCTGGACACCTCCAAACCCCCCAAAAAGAGGAGGAGTCTGTATATCTCTCTCTATCTCCAGCTGGGTGGCCTCAGGCAGAGCTTAACTTTGCACCTCCTTGGAGATCAAAGAACCAGTGTACACAGGAGTCACAGTGGAACCATCCAGATTACAACTCCAAAGATCCATAATGGACACACTCAGGGGGCAGACTCCATGAGCACCAAAGCCACACTGAAGCAAGTCTTGCCCCATAAGGCTATCTCCAGTACAGAAGCTCTCCCATTGTAGACACAACTGATCCTCATAGCCAATTGGCCTGGAGGTCAATTTCTCCCACTGGTACCAACAACAATCAAGGCTTAACTACAACAAGACTGTGCACACAGCCCACAAAGAGGTGCACCAAGAATGTTCACCTCAGGTAACTGGGAAGGATGAGCCACTGAGCCTTATAGGACACCTAACACAGAAAGCCACAGGAAAGCAGCCAAAATGTGGAGACAATGAAACAGGACATAAATGAAAGAAGTGGAGAAAAGCAAATGACTGGATATAGAGTTCAAAACCATGGTCATAAGGTTACTCAAGAATATTCTAGAAACCTCCAATAAATTTAGTGACACCCTCAAGGATATGAAAAAGGACCAACCAGAAATTAAACATACGCTGAAATAAATAATAATATACAGAGATTCAACAGTAAACTATAGGATTACAAGAATCAAGTCAAAGATTTGAAATACAAAGAAGCAGTAACACCCAATCAGAAAAACAAAAACAAAAAATAAATAAAAAAGAATCTAGAAATACGAAGATAGTATAAGGATTCTCTGGTACTAACATCCGAATGATAGGGTGCCAGAAGAAGAGAGAGAGCAAGATATTGAAAACCTATTTGAAGAAATAATGACAGAAAACTTCTCCTACCTCGTGAAAAAAAAAATAGACTTACAAATCCAGGAAGTGCAGAGAACCCCAAACAAAATTAATCCAAAGAGGACCATACAAAGACACATCATAATGAAAACGCCAAGAGCAAAAGCAGCAAGAGAAAATCAGTTAGTTACCTACAAGGGAGCACCCATACGATTGTCAGCTTATTTCTCAACAGAAACGATGCAGGCCAGAAGGAGTGGCAAGAAATATACAAAGTGTCGATTAGCATGAATCTACAACAAAGATTACTTTACCCAGCAAAGCTATCATTCAGAATTGAAGGTCAGATAAAGAGCCTCACAGATAAGAAAAAGCTAAAGGAGTACTTCAACACCAAACCAGTATTATATGAAATACTGAAGGTTATTCTTTAAGAAGAGGAAGAAGAAAAAGGTAAAGATAAAAATTATGAACAACAAATACATATCTACCAACAAATGAATCTAAAAATTAAGTAAATAAAAAATATGATGAATGGAATAAACTGTGAATATAATAGAATTAGGGGCATAGAAAGGGAGTGTACTGACAATTCTTAGCTGGAGGTGCAGGAAGAGACCAGACAAAAATCGTACACTTATGGATGAGGACAGTGTGTAGGGCGTCAGGGCAGAGGGTAAGTGGGTGGGGTAACTGCATGGAGGGGATGTACGGGGAGGGGGGAGGGGAAAGAGAAACAACTATAATAATTTGAATAATAAAGATTCATAAAAAATGTACATAGGAATAAACTTAACTAAGGAAGTAAAAGATATCAACTTAGAAAACTAGAGGACATTGAAAAAAGAAATAGAGGAAGACATGGCATAAACAAATGGAAGAACATACCATGTTCACGGACTGATAGAATCAATGTCCTTAAAATGTCCACACTACCAAAAGCAATCACCAGATTCAATGCAATCCCCATTAAAATACCAATGGCAAATTGCAAAGATCTAGAACTAACTCTCCAAAAGTTCATTGGGGATAAAAAAAAAGACCCTGAATAACCACAGCAATCCTGAAAAAGAATAGCAAAGTTGGAGAAAATACAATATCAGATATCAAGCTATATTACCAAGCCACAGTTCTCAAAACTGTCTGGCATTGGCACACACACAAAAAACATATATATCAATGGTACAAAACAGAGAGCCCAGAAATTGATCCAAGCCATTATACCTAATTAATATTTGATAAAGGAAGCAGGAGAATACAATGAAGTCAAAACAGTCTCTTAAGTAAATGATGCTGGGAACTTTGGTCATATAGATGCAAAAAATGAAACTATATCATCAACTTATATCATAAACAAAACCAAACTAAACTGCCTAAGATGGAAAACCATAAAAATATAAGACAGAAAACCGTAAAAATTCTACAAGACTCCATAGGCAGCAAATAGTAGACATATGTTGTAGCAATATCTTTACTGGCTCAGCTCCTAGGGCAATGGAGACTAAGGAAAAAATAACCAAATGGGACTACATCAAAATGAAAACCTTCTGCACAGCAAAAGAAACCATCAACAAAACAACAAGAAAGCCCACTGCATGGGAGAACATATTTGCTAATATTATCTCTGATAAAGGTTAATCCTCAAAATTTACAAGGAACTCATACCATTTCTCAAAAGGAAGATAAATGTTGCAATCATAAAATGGGCAATGGACATATGAAAATATACTCTAAGTCACTGATCATCAAGGAGTTGTAAATCAAAACAACACCAATGTACCATCTCACACTTGTCAGAATGACTATCATCAACAAATCAACAAATGACAAGTGCTGGCAAGGATGTTGAGGAAAAGGAACCCTCATGCACTGCTGATGGGAATGCTGAGTGCTGTGGCCATGTGGAAAACAGTATGGAGTTTCCTCAAAAAACTAAAAATGGAACTCCCATTTGACCCAGTGATCCCACTTCTGGGAATATATCCCCAGAAACTAGAAACACCAATTGGAAAGGAGATATGCACCTCTATGTTCATAGCAGCACAATTTACCATAGCTAAGATTTGGAAACAACCTAAGTGCCCATCAACAGATGAGTGGATTAAAAAACTGTGGTACATCTACACAATGGAATACTACATTGCTATATAAAAAAGGAATTTTTACCATTTTCAATAGCCTGGATGGAACTGGAGAGCATTATACTAAGCAAATAAGCCAGTCTGAGAAAGATAAATATCAAATGATCTCACTTATATGTGGGATATAATGATCAACCTAATTTGGTGAACAAAAATAGATCCAGAGACAAATGGCAGAGGATGTGGCAGTGTTAGAGAGCAACCAAAAGACTTATATGCATTAATATTAGCATAATCATGGACACAGACACTGGGGTGGTGACTCCTTGCCCAGGGTGGAAATGGCTATGGGTAGGGAATCTATGGAGAGGGGGGAAGACATATGTATTACTTTAGACAATAAAAAAAGAAATGTCAATATAAGTACAAAAAAACCCCTAAAGAACAAATAAAAAGAAGTACAGCCACCACCAAGACTGCCCAAGGTGTAACTGCAGCCAGTGACCATGTAAAAAGCCATTCCAGTAGCAGCTACTATGACTACTCATGGGAATGCCCATGAAGTAGTCATCACCCATGACCACAGGGAAAGCCATCCAAACAGCAGGTGCTGCACCTGCCTGAGGAGCAGCCACAGCCAGCAACTGCATCAAAAACCACTTCAGCAACAACACCCTTGACTGCCAGTGCAGCAGCTTCCACCTGTGGTAGTCTGAGTAACAGCCACCATCCATGACTACCCTACTGCACAATCTGCCACCAAATATACCCCTATAGCCCCATGACTTACTGAATCAACACCCAGATCCTTTGGTGACAGCAAAAATGGGAAGACAGAACAGCAATCCCCAAAGGAAAGAAAAGGAGGAATCTTTAGAAAAGGAACTAAATAAAATGGAGGTATGCAATATATCAGAAAAAATTTCAGCATAAGAATCATATAGTTCATAGACTGGATGGATGAGAAAATCAACAACATATGCAAGAATCAAGAGGACATAGTGATATAGCTACAATAAAAACAGTATGGAAGCTTTCATGAGTATACTAGGAGAATTGGAATCCGAATTAGTGATTTAGAGGACAAAGAAGCAAAACATTCTCAATCTGAATGGCAATTGGAGAAATAAATCAAAAGACAGGAGGAGAGCCTAAGGGAGCTTTAGAACAACATGAGATGAAGCACCATACATATAATAGGGGTGAACAAACTACAAGAAGTGCTAGGGTTAGAAAACCTATTTGAAGAAATGACATCAGAAAACTTGCCTGATTTGAGGAAGAAAAAAGTCACACAAGCACAGAGTGTTCTAAACAAGATGAACCCAAAATGACCTACACCCAAGACACATCATAATTACAATAGAAAATGTTAATGACAAAGAGTGAATATGAAAGGATGCAAGAGAGACAGAAGTTATGTACAAAGGATCTCCCAATAGATTATGAAATGATTTCTCAATTGAAACATTTCAGGCCAAAAAGCAGTGGAAGGAAGTATACAAAGTATGCAAAGCAAGGGACTGAATCCAAGAATACTCTATCTAATAAGGCTATCATTCAAAATTGAATGAGGAGCTTCACAGACAAACAAGGCTAAGGGAGTTTGTCACTACCACACCAGGAATGCAAGTCATGCTAAAGGGACTATTGTAAAAAGAAGGGGAAAAAAGAAATGAAAAAAAAATTGGGGTAGCAATACTTATATATGATAAAATGGACCTCAAAATGAAGGCCATAACAAGAGATAAGGAAGGCCACTTCAGCAAGAGGATATAACTCTGGAAAACATATACACCCAATGCAAGAGCACTCAGATACACAGAAAAAAACTTCTGGAAGTATTAAGGAAGAGATTGACAGCAATATGATCATAGTACAGGACTTTAACACTCCACTGACATAACTGAGATTTGGGTCAATCCTCTAGAAAGAACAATCAGCAATGAAACAGCAATACTAAATGACTCTCTAGACATGATGGACTTACCAGTAATTGACATCTTCAGAATATTTCATCCCAAAGCCAAAGAATATACACTGTTCTCACGTGCTATTGGGATATTTTCAAAGATAGACAATATATTGGGTCACGACAAAGTCTCTCAAAATTCAAGAAGATGGAAATGATATCAAGCATCTTCTCAGACCACAATGGCATAATTTGAAATCAACTACTTTTTATTAACAACAACAATAACAAAAAACATTCAAACACTTGGAGGCTGAAGATCATGCTATTAAACAATGATTCGGTTACAAAAGAGATCAAAGAAGAAATTGAAAACATCCTGGAAAGAAATGACAGGGTAGTTCATAGCATAACTAAAAAAATAGTAAGAGATTATTAACTCTATAACTTAAAGAATTTCAGTGTCCTGTAGTTATTTACATATAGGTCTTTTACCTCCTTAGTTGAGTTTATTCCTAAATATCTGATTTTTTTTTGGTGTTATGGTAAATGGGGTTGCTTTTTTAGTCTCTCTTTCTATAAGTTCACTACTGGAGTAAAGAAATTCCATAGATTTCTTTGCATTAATTTTGTATCTGCTACATTGACAAGTGTATTTATTAAGTCTAATAATTTTTTGAAAGAGTCTTTAGAGTTTTCTATGTACAATATCATGTTATCTGCAAATAAGGACATTTTTAGTTCTTATTTTCCAATTTAGATGCCTTTTATTTCTTCTTCTTTCTGATCACTATTGCTAGTACCTCCATTATTATGTCAAAAAGGAGTCATAAGAGTGGGCATCCCTGTCTTGTTCCTATTCTTAGGAAAAAATGGTTTTAGTTTTTGTCCATTGAGTATGATGTTGGCTGTGGGTTTATCAAATATGGCTTTTATTATTTTGAGGTATGATCCTTCTATTTCCACCTCACTGAGCATTTTTATCAGTAAACAATGTTGGATTTTGTAAAATACGTTTTCTGCATCAATTGATATGACTATGTAATTTTTACGTCTAAATTTATTTATGTGATATATTGTGGGTGTTTTTCTCTCTTTTCCATGTCCAGTGTGGAGAGAGAGAGGGATTGGGTTCAGTTTCTGAGTAGAGGAGTTGGGGATTAAGAAATAAAAGTATAGAAGACGAAGACGTAGTAATAGAAAAATAGCTGGGGCTAGGTGGGATGTCTGTTCTCTCTGAGGGAGAGACAGCATATGACACCCAAACAGCAGCATTTTATTAATAATCCAAAAATACAAAGGTGCTGGAATCCAATTCTTGTCTCACCAATAGAAAGATGTGGACAGGAAGCCGAGAAGGCTGGTAAGCAACCTTAATTGGCTCTGAAAGGTCAGAGCTAAAACATTGTTAATTAAAGCAGCCTCCCCATCAAACAATCATGTAAATCCTTAGTGATCAGGTAATCTGCCTGTTACTTGTTACTGGAATTGGCTGCCTAAGGGCAATGGGTGTATCCCAAACCTGAACAAAAGGGATAGCCAGATGCCTTGGATTTAGCCCACAAAAGGGAAGGAATGCTCAAGGTGTCTTGCCTGGGGTGCCCTCCCAATATATCATGTTTATTGATTTGCAGATGTTGTATTATCCTTGCATCCCCAGGATAAATCCTACTTGGTTATGGTGTATGAGCTTTCTGATGTATTGCTGGGTCTGACTTGCTGGAAATTTGTTGAGGATTTTGGCATCTATATTTATGATTCTCTTTCATTGTATTGTCTTTTTTAAATTAATTTTATTTATTTTTTTTATTTTTTTAATCTTTATTGTTCAGTTTATTAATTACATTGTTTCCCCTTTTTATCCCCCTATAGCTCCCCTCCACCCTGTACCTAGCCCACCCTCCACCCTCCCCTCCCCTCCCCACTGTCCTCTCCCATTGTTGCAAGATTTTTGTCCAGTCTCTTGCTGCACTTCCCACAACCCTTTTCTCCCCAAGAATTGTCAGTCCATTCCCTCTCTATGTCCATGTCTCTGTTATATTCACCAGTCTATCCTGTTCAACAGCCTATCAATTCACTTGATTGTTATGTTCATTTGTTGATAGATGTGTATTTGTTGTTCATAATTTTCATCTTTACCTTTTTCTTCTTCCTCTTCTTAAAGAATATCTTTCAGCATTTCATATAATGTTGGTTTGGTGGTGATGAACTCCTTTAGCTTTTTCTTATCTGCGAAGCACTTCATCTGACCTTCAATTCTGAATGATAGCTTTGCTGGATAGAGTAATCTTGGTTGTAGATTCTTGCTGTTCATCACTTTGAATATTTCTTGCCACTCCCGTCTGGCCTGCATTGTTTCTGTTGAGAAATCCGCTGACAATCCTATGGGTGCTCCCTTATAGGTAACCAACTGTTTCTCTCTTGCTGCTTTTATTATTCTCTCTTTGTCTTTTGCTCTTGGCAGTTTAATTATGATGTGCCTTGGTGTGGTCCTTTTAGGGTTCCTATATATTGGGGTTCGGTGCACTTCTTGGACTCCTAAGTCAATTTCTTTCACCAGGTGGGGGAAGTTTTCAGTCACTATTTCTTCAAATAGGTTTTCATTGTCTTGGCCTCTCTCTTTTTCTGGCAACCCTATAATTCGGATGTTGGTATGCTTGAGGTTGTCCCAGAGGCCCCTTACACTATCTTCAATTTTTTGGATTCTTTTGGTTTCTTGCTTTTTCAGCTGAGTGGATTTTACCTCTTTGTATTTCAAATCTTGAACTTGGCTCTTGGGGTGCTCCAGAGCACTTTTAAGTCTTTGTGTAATATTTTTTATTTCAGTCAGTGTATGCTTAATTTCTGGTTGGTCCTTTTTCATATCCTTGAGTGTCTCCTTTATATCCTTGAGGGTCTCCTTCATTCCCTTGTAGGACTGATTCATTTCCACGTTGGTCTTGATCATTTCCTTGCAGGTCTCCTTTATATCCTTGAGGGTCTTGTTCATTTCCTTGTAGGACTCATTCATTTCCTTTGTGGTCTTGCTTATTTCCTTATAGGCCTCGACGTTTTGTTGGAGCCTCTTGAAAAACCCTATAACTGTGGTTTTGAATTCCATGTCCAGTCGTTTTTTTTCCTCCATTTCTTTCACATCTGATTTCTTCCCATGTCGCTGCATGGTGGCTGCTTCCCTGAGTTGGTCAATTAGCTTTGTGTGGTAGACTTCCTACTACGTACAGTGGCTCAGCCTCCCCAGTTACCTGAGGTGGATATGGGCTGCACAGTCTTGCTGAAGTTAAGCTCAGGTTAATCGTTGTTAGCACTTGGAGGGGTTGACCTCCAGGCTAATTGTCCGTGAAACTCAGCTGTGCTCAGGTTGGATGGGCGGAATCTCTGGGCCAAGCAGACAGTGTTAGCTTTGCCCTATGCGCACCGAACCCCAATATATAGGAACCCTAAGAGGACCACACCAAGGCACATCATAATTAAAATGCCAAGAGCAAAAGACAAAGAGAGAATATTAAAAGCAGCAAGAGAGAAACAGTTGGTTACCTATAAGGGAGCACCCATACAATTGTCAGGGGATTTCTCAACAGAAACAATGCAGGCCAGATGGGAGTGGCAAGAAATATTCAAAGTGATGAACAGCAAGAATCTACAACCAAGATTACTCTATCCAGCAAAGCTATCATTCAGAATTGAAGGCCAGATAAAGTGCTTCGCAGATAAGAAAAAGCTAAAGGAGTTCATCACCACCAAACCAACGTTATATGAAATGCTGAAACATACATATAATAGGGCTGCAAGAATGACAAGAGGAGCAGCAAGGATTAGAAAATTTATTTGAAGAAATAATGACAGAAAACTTCCCTGATATGGGGAAGAAAAAAGTTACACAAGTACAGAGATGAATTCCAAAAGACCCACACCAAGACACATCATAATTACAATTGCAAATGTTAACAAGAAAGAGAGAATCTTAAAGGCTGCAAGAGAGAGACAGAGAATTACCTACAAAGGATCCCCCATCAGATTATCAAATGATTTCTCAACAGAAACACATTAAGATAGAAGAGAATAGAAGGAGATATACAAAGTGATGCAAAACAAGGGGCTGAATCCAAGAATACTCTATCCAGCAAGACTATTAATCAAAATTGAAGAGGAAATCAGGGGCTTTGTGGACAAAAAAAGGCTAAGGGAGTTTATCACTACCAATCCAGCAATGAAAGAAATGTTAAAGAGAATGCTATAAAAAGAAGATATAAAAATGTAAGAAAGAACACAGGCTCAAAAAATGGCTACAAACAAGTACTTTTCAATAATAACTTTAAATGTAAATGGACTAAATGCTTCAATCAAAAGACATCAAGTGGCTGAATGGAAAAAAAGACATAACTCATAGATATACTGTCTACGAGAGACCCATTTTAAAGCAAGGGACTCACAAAACTGAAAATGGAGGAATGGAAAAATATCTTTCAGGCAAATGGAAATGAAATAAAAGCTGGGGTAGCAATACTTATATCAAACAAAATAGACCTCAAATTAAAGGTCAGAATAAGAAAGGAAGGCCACTTCATAATACAAAAAGGATTGATACAACAAGAGGATATAACACTGGTAAACATATATGCACCCAACTCAAGAACACCCAAATACATAAAAAAATCTCCTGGAAGATAACAAGGGAGAGATTGACAACAATACAATCATAGTGGGGGACTTTAATACACCACTGACTTCACTGGATAAATCCTCTAGACAAAAAATCAGCAAAGAAACAGCAATCCTGAATGACTCACTAGATCAGATGGACTTAACTGAAATGTTCAGAACATTTCATCCCAAAGCCACGAAATACACATTCTCCTCAAGTGCATGTGGTACATTTTCAAAAATAGACCACATATTGGGTCACAAGCAAAGTCTTCCTAAATTCAAGAAGATAAAAATCATACCAAGCATCTTCTCAGACCAAAATGCCATAATATTAGAAATAAACTACAATAAAAACAATCCAAAAACACTCAAACACTTGGAAGCTTGAATTGCATATTATTAAATACTGACTGTGATACCAATAAGATTAAAAAAGAAATTAAAAACATCCTGGAAACTAATGACAAAAATGATGCAACAATCCAAAACCTATGGGACTCAATGAAAGCAATCCAGAGATGGATGTTTATAGGTCTACAGGCCTAATTCAAACAACTAGAAAAAAATGGTAGTAAGCGATTTAACTCTACAATCAAAGAATTAGGAAGAGAGCAATAAGAAAAGCCCAGAGTGAGCAAAAGGAAAAAGATAATAAAGATCAGAGCAGAAAGAAATGACATAGAGACTAAAACAAACAAACAACAACAACAAAAAATACAAAAAACAATACAAAGTATCAATGAAACCAAGAGCTGGTTCCTTGAAAGGATAAACAAGATTTATAAACCTCTAACCAGAGTCACCAAGAAGCAGGACTCAAATAAACAGAGGACTCAAATAAACAAAATCAGAAGATAGAGGCAAAATAACAAAAGACCCCACAGAAATAGAAAAGATTGTTAAAAAATGCGATGGACAACTCTATTCTAACAAACTAGACAATCTGGAGAAAATGGACACATTCCTAGAAAAATACAACCTTCCAAAACTCAATCAGGAAGAATCTAAAAATCTCAATAGGCTGATAACTATGGTAGAAATTGAAGCAGTCATCAAAAAGCTTCCAGCAAACAAAAGCCCAATGCCAGACGGCCTCACAGGAGAGTTATACCAAACATTCAAGGAAGAATTAAAACTTATTCTCCTCAGAATATTCCAAAAAATTCAAGAGAAGGGAACACTTTCAAGCTCATTCTATGAAGCTAGCTTCACTCTAATATCAAATTCAGATAAAGACAACACAATTAAAGAGAATTACAGGCCAATATCCCTCATGCCAAAATCCTCAACAAAATTCTAGCAAATTGGACCCAGCAGTACATTAGCAAGATCATACACCATGACCAAGCAGGATTTATCCCAGGAATGCAAGGATGGTACAATATCTGCAAATTAATAAATGTGATACATTACATACACAAATTGAGGAATAAAAATCATATAGTCATATCAATTGATGCAGAAAAAGCATTTGACAAAGTCCAACATCCATTTTTGATAAAAACTGTCAGCAAGATGGCAATAGAAGGATCACACCTCAACATCATAAAAACCATATATGACAAACCCACCACCAACATCATATTTAATGGACAAAAACTAAAACCAATTCCCCTAAGAACAGGAGCAAGACAGACATGCCCACTTATCACCACTATTATTCAACATAGTACTGGAAGTACTAGTAATTATGATCAGACAAGAAGAATAAATAAAAGGCATCCAAATAGGAAAAGAAAAAGTAAAACTGTCCTTATTCGCAGATGACATGAATACTGTACATAGAAAACCCTAATGACTCCATCAAGAAATGTTAGACCTCATTAATGAATTCGGTAAGGTAGCAGGATACAAAATTAACATCACAAAATCTATGGCATTTCTATACACCAATAATGAATTTACAGAAGGAAAGACTAAAACAACGATCCCATTTATCATCACACCAAAAAAATTAAGATACCTAGGAATAAACTTAACTAAAGAAGTAAAATACCTATATGCAAAAAATGACAGAACACTGAAAAAAGAGATAGAGAAGACGTAAACAGGTGGAAGAACATACCATGTTCATGGATTGGTAGGATCAACATCATGGAAATATTCGTACTACCCAAAGCAATCTATTGGTTCAATGCAACCCCCATTAAAATACCAATGGCATATTTCACAGACCTAGAAAGAACTCTCCAAAAATTAATCTAAATTTAAAAGACCCTGAATAGCCACAGCAATCCCGAGAAAGAAAAAAATAGGCGGGATCTTAATACCAGATATCAAGCTCTATTACAGAGCCACTGTTCTCAAAACAGTTTGGTACCTGCCCAAGAATGGATATATAGACCAATGGAATAAAAGAGAAAATTCAGAGATTGACCCAAACCACTATGCCCAAATAATATTCAACAAAGGAGGCATGAACATACAATGGAGTCAAGATGGTCTCTTCAATAAATAGTGTTGGGAAAATTGGACAGATACATGCAAAAAAATGAAACTAGACCACAAACTTACACCATACACAAAAATAAACTCAAAATGGATAAAGAACTTAAGACAGGAAACTATAAAAATACTTGAGAAATCCACAAGCTGCAAAATCTCAGACATATGCCGAAGGAACTTCTTCACTGATTCTGCTCCTAAGACAATGGAAAATAAAGGAAAAAATAATCAAATGGGACTACATCAAAATAAAAAGCTTTTGCACAGGAAAGGAAACCATCATCAAAACAGCAAGAAAACCCACTGAATGGGGGAACATATTTGCCAGTGTTATCACTGATAAGGGTTTAATTTCCAACATTTACAGGGTACTCATATAGCTTAACAAAAGGAAGATAAACAACCCAATCAAAAAATGGACAACAGATCTAAATAGAAACTTTTCAAAAGAAGACAGAAGAAAGGCCAAGAAACATAAGAAACCTGCTCAAAGTCACTAATTATCCGAGAGATGCAAATCAAAACGACACTGTGGTACCATCTCACACCTGTCAGAATGGCTATCAACAAAACAAGGAAAGGCAAGTGCTGGCTTGGATGCATAGAAAAATGAACCCTCATGCACACTGTTGGTGGGAATGCAGATTGGTGAAGCCACTGTGGAGAACAGTATGGAATTTCCCCAAAAAACTAAAAATGGAACTCCCGTTTGACCCAGTCATCCCACTTCTAGGAATATATCCTAAGAAGCTAGAAATATCAATCAGAAAAGATATATGCACCCCTATGTTCATAGCAGCACAATTTACCATAGCTAAGATCTGGAAACAGCCTAAGTGTCCATCAGCAGATGAATAGATTTAAAAACTGTAGTACATCTACATAATGGAATACTATGCTGTGCTAAAAGAATGAATTCCTACCATTTGCAACAGCATGGATGTAACTGGAGAGCATTATGCTAAGTGAAATAAGTCAGTCAGAGAAGGTTAAATATGACATAATCTCACTCATCTATGGGAAATCATGAACAACATAAAATTATGAACAAAAAAGATTCCAAGACAGGGAAGCATTGATCAGACTGTCAAACCTCCGAGGGAAGGTAGGGGAGTTTGGCGGTAATGGGTAGAGATCAACAAAAGGACTTGTATGTATGTATATAATCCTAACCAATGGACACAGACAACAGGGGGTGAGGGCATGAGTGGGGAGGAGGGGGTTGGTAAGGTAATGGGGGGATGAGGACAAATATGTAATACCTTAATCAATAAAAAATGTTTAAACAATTAAAAATTAATATTTAAGAAAATTCCCTCAAAATAATAAAAGCCACTTATGAAATCTCATGGTTATCATCATAATCAATGTAAAAAAATGAATGCCTATCCTCCAAAACCTGGTATAAGTGAAGAATTGCCATTTTGATTTAATATAGTACTGGAAATCCTAGTTGAAACAATCAGGTAAGAAAATAAAAGTTATTTAAATTAGGAGAAAAAGCCCTAGCTGGTTTTGCTGAGTGTGTAGAGCATCAGCCTGTGGACTGAAGGGTTCTGGGTTTGATTTGGTCAAGGGCACATGCCTAAGTTGCGGGCTGGATTCCCAGTAGGGGGCATGCAAGAGGCATCTAATGATTCTCTCTCATCATTGACGTTTTTATCTCTCTCTCTCTCCCTTCCTCTCTGAAGTAAATAAAAATAAATTAGGAGAAAAGAAGTAAAAGATTTCTTCCTATAGATGGCATAAACCTATATGTTGAAAACCACAGAGTACACAAAAACTTCTTAGAAAAGATAATTTCAGCGAAGTAGCAAGAATAAAAAATATTCAAGAATCAGTTATATATAGATCTTTACAAGATCTATTTGAGAAGTAAATAAGGAAAATGACACCATTTATAATAGCAACAAATAGATTAAAATACACGGGAAAACATTTAACCAATAGGTGAAAGATCTAGACACTTGAAAACCATAAAACACTGATGAAAGAAATTAAAGAAAACATAAGGATTGGAAGAAATAATAGTGTTAAAATGTACATATTACCTAAAACAATCTACAGATTTAATGTAATTTCTATAAAAATTCCAATGACATCTCCCCTCCCCCAAATAGAAAATATAATTCTAAAATTATGTGGACCCACAAAAGACCTCAAATAGTCAAAACAGGAAGAACAAAGCTAGAATCATCATACTTCCAGATTTTTAATTCTATATAATAAAAGCCTAATATGCTAAGTGTCTGACTATTGGACTGTTTGACCAGTCACTATGAGATTTATGGTCCTTGTCTTTCTCTGGCTGGCTTATTTCACTTAGCATATTAATCTCCAGGTTCATCTATGCTATCGAAAAAGGTAGGATTTCCTTCTCTTTTGTGATCACATATATATTCTACTGTGTAAATGTAAGTTGTATTTTTTCCTCCACTCATAAACTGATGGGCACTTGAGCTGTTTCCAGATCTTGGCTGGGCTTCTCATGATATGTTACCTGAAAATGGGAGTGTTAGGTGAAAAGAAAGATACATTTTTAATTTTTTAAAATCAAACTCCATATTGTTTTCCACAGTGGCTCACCAGTCTTCATTCTAACAAACAGTGCATAGCATTTCCTTTACTTCATATTCTGGCCAACACTTGTTAGTTGTTGTTTTACTGATGATAGCCTTCCTAGCAGGTGTGAGATATTTACTTATTGTTTTAGTTTTTATTTTCTAAAAATATTTGCTCATTAAATTGATTGGGGTGACATTGGTGAACATGAAAATATAGGTTTCAGGTATGGATTTCTGTATATCACAGTGTGTGCCCAACCAGCCAAAGTCAAATATTTTCCTGTTACCTTATATTAGAATCCCCTGAGATGATATTTCATTGCGGTTTTTCCTCAAATGATTACTGATGTTGGGCATTATTTCATGTCTGTCAGCCATATGTATATCCTCTACATACTGAGCAGGGGACCAGAGAAAAATTAATTATGACTACAGAGTAATTACCTATGTAAATGTAAACAAGCTAATTAGTATTTTTTGGTTATTACTTTTATCACACATAATATGAGATAGTGGATCTGATAACTTTTAAGGTCATTTTATGCATTTAAAATTCCATATTAAATAATATAAAGTCAATAAATATATTAAAATATCAGAGTTTTAATTGAAAATAGTTTTAAGGCAAAGCATACATAAATTCAGTATATGACATATTGTGGAAAAGTCATCTCAACTACAAAAGTGCACAATTCTAGTGTATATCTCCAAATCCCACTATAAAGTTAACTCTGTGAGATAGGGAAATGTGTCTAGTTATTTATCCCATCCTCCTAGTATCTAGAGCAGTACCTGAAAAAAAAAATGTCTGTCAACTCAATATATCAAAGATTCGAGACTATCTCAAACATGCCTGTTTTTAATCTGTTTTGGTTGATGTAACAAAACACTACAGAGAGGATAGTCTATAGCAACAATAATTTCTCACAGTTCTGGAGGCTTAGAAATCCAAGATTAGGGTGTCAGCATGATCTTACAGGAATAGCTTTACCACTTATTTCTAGTCTCTACATTCTTTGTTGGAAAGATTGTTCTGAAAGCAGATGAAAACAGTTTATTTAAGTCTGAAACTACTACATCATCTCTCAATAACTATTTCCTATATTCTAATCCTTTCAGTGACAGCTGGCCCTGAGAGAATCTCATAAAATGATGAACATGCTTTTATATGAAGCCATATGAACAAATTTTGAACTAAATAACATGAATCTTTAATAACAATATGTTACATTTGTACAGCTTACTAAATTGACCTCACAGTCATCATCTCAGAGATAAGAAAGTTAGGTACATTAAGCCATTGTCTTAAAAACAAACAAAAGAGGGAGAGAAAAAAATGGTGGCAGAATAGAAGGACATGTTCTGAATCTTGTCCCAGGGCAGACAGAGGGAGTAACTGAGGGTCACATGGGGAGTGGTTGTTCGTGAGTTGGGAGAAGGAGGGGGACTGCTGGAGTGGCCTCCCCTTACCGAGCAGCCCCCGGTGCGGCTGGGTTCTCTCCCAGAGCCACTGGCTCAGAGGCGTACTACACCATCTTGAAGCGGAAGGACCTGAAAATATACAGCCGCAGTACCCACTGGGCTGAGAGACCAAAAACACCAGTTCCCAGTTGGCGCAGATGCAGATTTGGAGAAGCTATGCACTCTACCACGGAAAGAAGAGTGAGAATTACATAACCAGACACATGGAGAAGAGAGACCATGGGGAGACAAAGAAATAGCCCACAAATGAAATAAAAACAAGCCTCACCAGAAAAGGAGGTAAACGAAATAGAAGCAAGCAACCTGTCAGAGAAAGAGTTCAGAGAAATGGTCATAAGGTGGCTGAAAGGAATGCAAGACAAATTTGGCAATATGAATAAGAACCAAGAGGAACAGAAGATGAACCAAGAGGAAATGAAGAAGAGCCAAGAAGAAATGAAGAAGGTAGCCGAAGTGGCTAGAGTGGGCAGACAGCAAGGCGAGGTGAGAGCTGCACAGGGCCCTATGCGGCCGCCTCACCATGTCAGACTTCAACAAGTTCGAGCGGCAGCTCAATGAGAATAAGCAAGAGCGAGACAAGGAGAACCAGCACCGGAAGTGCAGCCACAGCCGCTCACACAGCTGCAACCGCAAGCGCTGCAGCTAGAGCCGCAACAGGCGCAACCAGGACCAGCGCAGTGCATCCCGGGACCAGAGGCAACAAAGCAAACCTTTGACCAGAGGCGCTAAAGAGGAGCACAGTGGACTGATTTGCTCCCCTCGCCATGAGAAGAAGAAGAAGGTCCGCAAATACTGGGATGTGCAGCTGCCAGGCTTTGAGCACATCAGCCCCATGCAGTACAAGGCCATGCAAGTTGCGGGTCAGATTCCAGACACTGCCCTCCTCCCTACCATGACTCCAGGCGGTCTGGCTGTGACCCCAATGCTGGTGCCTATTGTGGGGAGCCAGATGACCAGTCAGGCCTGGTGCCTCTACATTGGCAACATCCCCTTCGGCATCACTGAGGAGGCCGTGATGGACTTCTTCAATGCCCAGATGTGCCTGGGGGGGGGGGGGCGGGGCTGACGCAGGCCCTGGGAAGCTCCATCCTGGCTGTGCAGATCAACCAGGACAAGAACTTTGCCTTCTTGGAGTTCTGCTCGGTGGAAGTACATCAAACTAAAAAGCTTTTGCAAAGAAAAATAAACCATCAACAAAATGAAAAGGGAACCCACTGTATGGGAAGGGGTTAGTTTCCAAGCTTGTGGAGAGTGAGCCTAAACTTGAGAACAGCAGAAGGTGCATGAGCATGCAGAGAGGACTAGTGACTTGCTCTCTAGTTCGGGAAACCACCAGACTGCATTGTTTCACAACCCTGGGTGAAACTTTGGGTGTGCAGACTCATTTGGAGAGAAGCAAAATTGTCTGGAAGTGGGTAGAGCTCAGCGGCAGCTTTCCCTGAGGTGCTTGCAGCCATTACCACCCAGCACAGAGATCCAGGTACCGCATAGGAGGAGCTGACACTGTCTGCTCAGCCCAGAGACTCCGCCCATCCAACCTGAGCACAGCTGATCCTCACAGCCAACTGGCCTGGAGGTCAAACACTCCTAGGGCTAACAACAATAATCTAGGCTTAACTTCAACAAGACTGGGCAACCCATAAAGGCTGCAGCAAGTGTATCCACCTCAGGTAACTGGGGAGGCTGAGCCACTGTCCCTTAGAGGACATCTACCCACAAAGGTAATCAACCAACCCAGGAAAGCAGCCACCATGCAGAGACATGGAAAGAAATCAGATGTGAAAGAAATGGAGCAAAAAAGACGACTAGACATAGAGTTCAAAACCACTGTTATAAGGTTTTTCAAGAGGCTCCTAGAAAGGGCCGATGAACTTAATGAGACCTACAAGGAAATTAACAAGACCTATTAGGATATAAAAAAGGACCAACTAGAAATTAAACATACACTGACTGAAATAAAAAAATATTATACAAAGACCCAAAAGCAATCTAGAGGACCACAAGAACCAAGTCAAAGATTTGAAATACGAAAAGGCAAAATCCACTCAGCCAGAAAAGCAAGAAGCCAAAAGAATCCAAAAAATTGAAGATAGTGTAAGAGGCCTCTGGGACAACCTCAAGCATACCAACATCTGAATTATAGGGGTGCCAGAAAAAGAGAGAGAGCAAGATAATGAAAACCTATTTCAAGAAATAGTGACCACAAACTTGCCCCATCTGGTGAAAGAAATTGACTTAAAAGTCCAAGAAGCAAAAACTATAGGAATCCAAAGAGGACCACACCAAGACACATCATAATTAAAATATCAAGAGCAAACGACAAAGAGAGAATATTAAAAGCAGCAAGAGATAAACAGTTACTTACCTATAAGGGAGCCCCCATAGGATTGTCAGCGGATTTCTCAACAGAAACCATGCAGGCCAGAAGGGAGTGGCAATGAATATTCAAAGTGATGAATAGCAAGAATCTACAGCCAAGATTACTCTATCCAGCAAAGCTATCATTCAGAATTGAAGGTCAGATAAAGTGCTTCACAGATAAGAAAAAGCTAAAGGAGTTCATCACCGTCAAACCAACATTATATGAAATGCTGAAAGATATTCTTTAAGAAGAGGAAGAAGAAAATGGTAAAGATGAAAATTATGAACAACAAATACACATCTATCAACAAATGAATCTAAAAATCAAGTGAATTAATAGGCTGTTGAACAGGATAGACTGGTGAATATAACAGAATCATGGGCATAGAGATGGAATGGACTGACAATTCTTGGGGAGAAAAGGATTGGAGGAGGTGCAACAAGAGACTGGACAAAAATCATGCACCTATGGGAGAGGACAGTGGGGTGGGGGGGTGAGGGTGGAGGGTAGGATGGGTACCAGGTGGAGGGGAGCTATAGGAGGGGAAAAAAGGAACAACGTAATTAATAAACTGAATAATTAAAATTAAATTAAAAATAAAATAAAGATAAGAAACAGGGGCAAAAGATTGATACAGAGGCAAAAAAGCATTGAACAGACTGTCAAACTACAGTGGGAATGCAAGGGAGGGTGGGGAGTCGGAGTGTAAGAGATCAAATGAAGGACTTGTATGCATGCATATAAGCATAACCAATGGATACAAGACACTGGGGTGGAGGGACAGGTGAGGGAATGTGCTGGGGGTTAGGGGAGGTTGGGTGAGGACAATGGTGGGAAAAAGGAAAACATATGTACTACTATTTGTAATACTTTAAAGAATCAAATACATAAATAAAAATAAAAGAGGTGCAAAAAAACTAAGGCAGAAAAGAAAGATGACTGCTGATCAGATGGCAGCCTGCAAGATAGTGTGTCAGTGAGAGAAGGAAAGGAGATTGTGTGGTTTCATGGGAAGTGTATATTTGTGGGTGAGGGACAGCTATACTCTAATGGACTGTTGGGGATTGCCAGACCCGGTTTCCCTGATCAGGGAGCCTCCACTGCTGCTGAAATATCTCCCAGAGCAACCAAGACCTTCAAAGAGTTGCACGTAGTGCCAGAGGGTAAAGGTCGTGAGGTTGCCTACTTACACTGGCTCTTTTTTTTTATCTTTAAATCCTTGCTTTTCATTACTAAGCCCAACACATAGGATCACCCATTTGGCAACACTCTCAGAGACTGCAAGGAAAAGTTGTGTTGGTGGAACATGGGGATCAGAGTGGGGAGTAATGATCAGAGAACAAGCTCTGGGGCAGTCCATACTCCCAAACCAGTATTAATTGCAACAGGAAAAACAAAATCCAAACGCTGGCTAGAGAGGACTTACTGTCTCAGAGATAAATCCAGAAACACTGCCAGCCAGGGGTTGAATCACAAATTGACTCTTGCGTAAACACAAATAAAATAGTCTAAGAAACAAAGAAATGCTGCCTGCTGGAAAATCAGAACTAGGATTTATAGCACAGAGGAGCAGTGGAACACAGGGAACTTCAATATTGTCCTGACTACCAGACAGGAAACAGGCATGCCAAACAGGATAGAAGCAGAAGTGAATGACCTCACGACTGCACATTTTTATTTTTTCATCTTTTACTTAAGAAACTAATTTTTTAAGTCTTTTATCCTCAGCTGATTTTAACTTTTTAATTATTATCTTTATATTTTTAATCAGTATTATTACTACTATTATTTTATCTTTTTCTAAAAAGGTCATTTTATTTTCTCTTTATTTTATTTTATTTTGGTATTAGTATTCTACATTTTATTTATTAAATTTATTTATTGATTAAGGTATTACATTTGTGTCCTTATTCCTCCATTACCCCCCACCTCCCATTCATGTCCTCACCCCTCCTGTTGTCTGTGTCCATTGATTAGACTTATATGTCTGCATATAAGCCATTTGGTTGATCTTTCCCCCTTACCTCCACCATCCCCTACCTTCCCTGAGGTCTGCTGTTCTGACTGATGTTTCTCTGTATCTGGATCTATTTTTGTTCATCATTTTATGTTGCTCATTATATTCCACAAATGATTGAGATCATGTGATATTTATCTTATTCTGCTTGGCTTATTTCACTTAGCATAATTTTATTTTAATTTTTCCTTTAGAATAATTTTATTCTACCTTTATGCCAACACTCTCTTCCTCAGCTCCCCCTTTTGTAGTCCTGTTTCTTTTACCCTATTCCTGCTTTAGATCTTCCCTATTCCTTCTTTTTACCCCTGTTAAAAATTCACCCTATTTATATATCTAATTCCTAATCCCCTGCTCTAAATCCATACACACCTCTCTCTTCTCTTTCTTCACTAACCAAAATTTTTCTCTCTGCCATTTTTTTTCCTTTTTTGTTGTTGTTGTTTTGTTTTGATTTGGTTTGGTTTTTTGTTCTAGGTTTTTGTTTGTTTTTTGCTACTATTTTTCCTCCCCTCACTTGTTATGAGTTGCTGTTTATAGTTTTCATTCATCTCTGGGTATTTGTTGTTTGCATTTTTGGGGATTAGTGGTTGTTCTATTGGAGTTTTCTCCCCATATAAATAGTTCCCCTCCTTTTTTATTCCCTTTCTTTTACCTCTTACTTTTTTTCCCCTTTTCCCAATATCATTTTTGAACTCCTTTTTTTTTCTTATCCCCTAATTCTCTTTTCTCTAGTGGTCACATTTATTTGGGGTTATTAGTATTGGGAATACATTGGTATTCAGTGCCTTGTGCATTATGCCTTGTTGTGTTGTATTGTAAGCCTTTAAATCAACACAGAAGAGAGAGCTACATAACCAGATAACCAGAGAAGAGAGATCATGGGAGACAAAAAACAAAAATAAAAACAAAAACAAAAAAACAGCCCACATATGGGAAAAAGGAGGCATCACCAGAAAAGGAAGTAAATTAAATTGAAGGAAGCAATATCTCAGAGAAAATATTCAGAGAAATGGTCATATAATGTTGCTGAAGAAAATGAAAGAGAAATTCAACAATATGTGTAATAACCAAGAGAAAATGAAGAACCAAGAATAAATGAAAAAATGACATTGCTTTTATAAAGAACTGAATAGAAAGCATCAACAGTAGACTAGAAGAAGGAAAGGAATGCATCAGTGAACTAGAAGACAAGGTAGGAAAAAAGTACCCAAGCAGAACAACATCTAGAGAGAAAAAAAAAACTTAAAAAACAAGAGGAGAGCCTAAGGAAACTTCAGCAAAAAATGAAATGAAACATCTGCCTAACAAGGGTGCCAGAAGGTGAGTAAACTGAGCAAGGAATAGAAAACCTGTTTGAAGAAATAATGACAGAAAATTTCCCTTCTATGAGTGGTTTGCTGTCTATTTCTCTCTTAATGTTCACTAAGAATGTCTATATATGTAGGTTCTCCTATTTGGGTGCATATATGATACAAGAGTTATATCCTCCTTTTAGATTGATCCTTTTAGTATTATACAGTGACCTTCTTTGTCTCTTTTATGGTCTTTGTTCTGAAGTTTATTTTGTCAGATATAAGTATTACTATTACAGCTTTTTGTTGGTGTCTATTTGCATGGCATATTTTCTCTATTCTTTCACTTTCAGCCTACGGAAATATTTTGATCTGAGGTGGGTCTCTTGTACACAGCATATACATGTGTAATTTTTAAAAAATTAGTTAGCTACCCTATGTCTTCTGATTGTAGCATTTCCTGTGTTTACATTTAAGGTCGTTTTTGATTTATAATTATTTTTTTGTCATTTTATTTTTTACGCTTACATTCCTCTCTCTATATATATTTATTCTTTCTCTTAAGGCAGGCCCTTTAACATTTCTTGAAACACTGGTTTGGTGTTAATTAACTTTGTCATATTATTATTATTATTATTATTATTATTATTATTGGTCTGTGAAACTCTTTATTTTGCCTTCAAATTTAAATGATAGCATTGCTGCTTAGAGTATTCTTGGTTGGAGGTTCTTGCTATTCATCACTTACATATTTCATGCCAATCTCTTGTGGCCTGAAATGTTCCTGTTGAGAAATCAGATGACATGCCCTGGCTGGTTTGGCTCAGTGCATAGAGCATTGTCCTGAGAACTTAAGGTCCTATATTTGATCTGGTCAAGGGCACATGCCCAGTTGTGGGTGCAGTCCTCAGTGGGGAGCATGCAGGAGGCAGACAATCAGTGATTCTCTCTCATCATTATGTTTCTATCTGTCTCTCCCAAGATATATCACTGGATAGATCTTCCAGACAAATATATCAACAAGTAAACAGAGACCCTAAATAACACATTGGAGGGGGTGGATTTAATTGATAATCACAGATCATTTTATCCCCAAACAGCAAAATATAAATTCTCCTCAAACACACATGGAACATTCTCAAAGACAGACCACATATTAGGACACAAAGTAAATTTTAACAAACTCAAGATTGAAATAATATTAAGCATTGTCTCAGATCACAATGGTATGAAACTGCAAATAACCATAATAAAAAAACCTGGAAAACATTTTAACACATGGAGGCTAAATAGCATGTTATTAAATAATGAATGGGTTAACAATGAGATTAATAAAAAAATCTATAATTTTCAGGAAAAAAAATTAACATGCAACTACCCCAAATCTATGGGACACACCAAAAGCAGTCTTGAGAAGGAAGTAGATAGCATTACAAGCCTATCTCAAGAAGCAATAAAAATCACAAATAAATAATTTAACCATAAATATAAAGGACTAGGGAATTAACAAAACATACAATCTTCCAAAACTCAGTCAGGAAGAATCAGAAAATCTGAATAAAATGAATGAAATTAAAAGAATAATAATAAAAGAAAACTCCCAACAAACAAAAGACCTCTACTGGATGGCTTCACAGGCAATTTTACAAATCATTCTAACACCTATCCATCTCAAACTGTTCCAAAAAATACAAATGGAGAAAGGACTTCCAAGCTCTGTTTACAAAATCAACATTATCCTAATTCCAACACTAGCTAAAGGCACTACAAAGAAATAAAATTATAGGCCAATATCCATGATGAAGATAGTTGCTAAAATTCTCAAAAAATATTAGCAAAGTTGATCTAGCAATACACCTAAAAAGATCACACATCACAATAAAGTGAAATTGATTCCAAGGATGCATGGTTGGTGCAATATTCACAAATCAATAACATGATACATCAGATAAACAATATAAAAGTCACATGATTATATAAATAGATGTAGAAAAAGCATTTGATAAAAATCATTACCCATTTGTGATAAAAAAAAAAAAACAACACCTCTCCTCAAGATGGGAATAGAAGGATCATAAAGGCCATATTTAAAAACCTACAGCCAATATAAAACTCAATGGTCAAAAATTAAATAAGTTTCCTTAAGATATGGAATAAGATATTTTTCAAAGATAATACTGGAATTCCTAGCCACATAAATCAGACAAGAAAAAAAGGCATTCAAATAGTAAAGGACGAAGTAAAACTCTCATTTGCAGATGACATGATATTGTACAAAGAAACTATTTAAAAAAAACCTGTAGGTCTAATAAATGAATTTGACAAAGTAGCAGGATATAAGTTATTATTCTGAAATTGATGGCATTTTATACACCAATAATGAACTATTAGAAATAGAAATTAACAAAGGAAAAAGTAAATAAATGGAAGTACATCAAACTAAAAAGCTTTTGCAAAGAAAAATAAACCATCAACAAAATGAAAAGGGACCCCACTGTATGGGAAAAAATATTTTCCAATGATATACCTGATAAGGGGTTAGTTTCCAAAATAAATAAGAACTTGTACAACTCAACACCATGAAGACAAACAATCCTATTCCAATTTTTAAAATGTGCAAAGAATCTTGAACATATTGCTTTCTCTATGTGAAATTTAGTTTTATCATTACCTATAAAACTAGAGGCCCAATGCATGAAATTCATGGAAGAGTAGGCCTTTCTTTCCCCAGCTGCCTGCACCGGCTTCCCTGTAGCACCTGGGACCCAGGTTTTTCTCACAGCCCTGGCTATATCTAGAAGGTATCCAGAAGGATGTCCAGTCTAATTAGAATATTATCCTTTTATTATTATAGATAGGCATGTAGCAATGAACTGGTTTCATTAGGATTAAATAATAATTTAATTGTTATTTTATTATATAATTTATTATATTATCATTATTAATTTAATAGGCCAGGAATGTAGAAAATATTTGTAATGTTAATCATCCTTTTTTTTATATTACCTTGAAGAAATGTAGAAAAATCACACTTAAGAATTCTTGATTTTGATATTCTTCTATATTTTTGCATGAGTTTTCTTTCTATTATGTCATGGCAAAATTCAAGTGATGTCTAAATGTAGTTTTATATTAATAAATAACAGCAACATAAAATATCATTCATGACTTACTAAGTTGAACACTTTCTTCTTAGTTGAAGGAAAAGAATAAAACAAGCTTCAGCAAGATTAAAATGTTGGTGATAGTGAAATCCAAGGATTTCTGAATTCCCTATTTATTTAACACGTTTTTTTTCTATTTTTTAAAGCTGCCTCCAAACTATACACTAAAAAATCTATTTTTAAAAGCAATCAGTGGTGCTTCTCTTGTTGGTTAGGCTCAGTGGATAGAGGATAAGCCTGAAGATCAAAGGGTCCCAGGATAAATTCTGATCAAGGGCTTGATTGCAGGCTCTTCCCAACCTGAAAACGGATGTGGTTCTCTCTGTCTTTCCCTCTCTGTTACATTCTCCCTAAAAATTAATAGAACACTTCCTTGGCTGAGGATTAGCAAAAAAATAAAAATCCTATCTAACACTTCCTTGGCTGTAGGTTTTTAAATATGGCAAATTGACCATCACTCCAACACAGAAGATGGCCACCCTCATGTGGTCAAAGATGGCCACCCCCATGTGGACACAAGATGGCCACCACAAGATGGCCTGCAGGGAAGGGCAGTTGGGGGAGACCAGGCCTGCAGGGGAGGGCAGTTGAGGGGGACCTAGGTCTGCAGGGGAGGGCAGTTAGGGATGACCAGGCTGGCAAGGGAGGGCAGTTATGGGTGACTGGGTCAGCAGGGGAGAGAAGTTGTAGGGGGACCACGCCTATAGGGGAGGACCGTTGTGGGGACTCAGGCCTGTAGGGGAGGGCAGTTGTGGGAGGGACCCAGGACTATAGGGGAGGGCAGTTGGAAGAGACCCAGGCATGCAGGGGAAGGTAGTTAAGGGTGACCAGGCTGGCAAGGGAGGGCAGTTAGCAGTGACTGGGCTGGCAGGGGAGAGCAGTTGAGGGGCATGCCTGCAGGAGAGGGCAATTGAGGGGGATCAGGCTTGTAGGGGAGGGTAGTTGGGGGTGACCAGGCCTCCAGGGGAGGGCAGTTAGGGGTGACCAGGCTGGCAAGAGAGGGCAGTTAGGTGTGACTGGGCTGGTAGGGGAGGGCAGTTAGGGACAACCAGGTTGGCAAGGGAGGGCAGTTAGGTGTGACCAGACCACCCGTGAGGCCACTTGGAGGCTTTCAGGCAGGGCAATTAGGGGCAATCAGGATGGCAGGGGAGGCCAGTCAGGAGTGACCAGGCTTGCAGGGGTGGAGTTAGGCATAGATCAGGCTGGCAGAAGTGTGGTTAAGGGATGATCAGGCTGGCAGGCAGAAGAGGTTAGGGGGAATCAACAGGCAGGCAGGCGAATAGTTGGGATCCAGCAGTCCTGGATTGTGTGAGGGATATCTAACTGCCAATTGAGGTGAGATTGGGTCTAAATGGGCAGTCAGATATACCTAGAGGGGTCCCAGATTGGAGAGGGTGCAGGCTGGGCTGAGGAACACTCTCTATGCTCAAATTTCATGCACCAGGTCTCTAGTAAGTAAATAAAAAAAATCAATGCTGAATATTCTGTTAATAATGATGGACATAAGATCCAAGAAATTAGATTTTGTCTTTACTTTAGCTCAATAACTAGTTGATTCCATTGTTTGCCATATATTATTCATGCATAACTGATAAAAATATCTTCTTTTGCTTATTTCTTAGAGTTACTTAGATTATAAAATAATCTTACCTAATAATAGACAAACGTGTAAATTGTACCTCTGCTATGCCACAAGCCAATCATGAGTGATATGCAAATTATCCCAACAAAGATGGTGGTTAATTTGCATACATAGGCACTGAGTGATGGGGTTTGGATGCTTGCATCATCTTCATGGTGATGATGCAAATGTTCTGCCCCACCCACGGTCTCTCAGGGCCTCTGCGCAGTGTGGGAAGGCAGGGCCAGAGTGGGAAGAGGTGGCTCCGGGGCCTGAGTGGAAAAGGGCTGGGACAGAGTGGAAAGGCGGTGGCAGCAGCCAGGGAAAGGAAAGCCCATTCTAGCACGAATCTTCATATAACAAGTTTCTGTTCCATATAAAATTAAAAAAACTCACAAATTAATAAGGAATTGATAACAATCCCTTAGGAAACATTCATATATAAGCAATTAATACATTAAAAGATTAAAAAACATTCTGTTGTATTATGACAAAAATCTGTTGCTGCAAAATAATTTTTTATGATCCAACAGATGTATATATACATTTTAACCTCAAAAATAAAATTTTAGGGAAGATATTACTTAGGTTAGTTTTAGAATGTTAAACATATCGCTGGTAGAAGAAATTGGAACACTTAGAAAAAGTTTTTGAGCAGTTAGTTTTATAAGGAAACACATAAAATGCTGAAGTATCTAATAGTTTCACAGTACAAAAATAAATCATTCCTTGTTTTCAAATTTTTATCAATAATCATGCAGCTGTGAATACTATATGCAGAATTTAATCAGCATGTTGGTAGAAAAGTTGTTGATGATGGCATGAATCACTGAGCAAGTAAATAATTTAATGGCTAAGAAGACAAAAGGACGAGACTGGAAAAAATAAATTATACAGGGTAGACAATTAGTAACTAGGGCAAGCCAGTGGCTATGGGGACATAATCTGTAAAATAGCATGAAAAGTAGTGCTTAAAATATTGTGCTTGTAATTAATTATTGCTGCTTTTCTTTGTTCCCAGAGATCATATATTGAATTTATAATTTTATTATTTTAAATTAATTGATTTTGTGCCTAATTTTGACACATTCTTTTAAATTTTTCATAGGATCTCAGTACTAGATATGATCTAGTACTTTAAAGTCATTGTGATATACTGTATGATGGTTTCAAGTATAATTACTAAAATAATAATTATTTTTAAATTTATCTTTATTGTTAAAATTATTACTGACATCCCCTTTTTCCACTGTTCACCCCTCCTACCCAACTCCTGCCTATCTCCTAAGGCCTTCACCATGCTAGTGTCTGTGTATATTGGTTATGCATGTATGCATATAAGCTCTTAGGTTAATCTCTTCCCTCTCACCCATCTATCTCCACCTTCGCTCTGAGTTCATCAGTTTGTTCCATGTTTCCATGTCTCTAGATTTATTTTGTTCATTAGTTTATTTTGTTTTTTATATTCCACATATTAGTGAGATCAAGGGATACTTGATCTTCCTCTGACTGGCTTATTTCCCTTAGCATAATACTCTCCAGGTCCCTCCATGCTGTCTCAAAGGGCAAAAGATGCTTCTTTTTTAAAAAATATATTTTTATTAATTTCAGAGAGGAAAGGAGAGAGATAGAAACATCAATAACGAGAGATAATCGCTGGTCGGCTGCCCCTGAATGCTGCGCACTGGGGATGAGCTCACAGCCCAGGCGTGTGCCCTGACCAGGTGTGGAGCTACGAGCTCCTGGTTCATAGCTCCTGATGCTCAACCGCTGAGCCATGCCAGCCAGGCAAGAGATCCTTCGTCTTTGGTGCTGCATATTATTCCATTATCTAAACGTACCATGATTATTCCATTATCTAAACGTACCGCTTTTTATTTACCCATCTACCAATGGACATTGGACTGTTTCCAGGTGTTTTTAGCCATTATAAATTGTGCTTCTGTGAACATAGTAGTGCATACATTCTTTCTATTTGGTTTCTTTGGGTTCTTAGGGTATATTTCCAAAAGTTGGATCACTGGGTCAAATGGTATTTCAATATTTATTGTTCTGAGGAAATTCCATACTCCTTTCCATAGTGGCTGCACCTATCTGCGTTCTCACCAGTAGTGTAGCAGGATTCCCTTTTCTCCACATTCTTGCCAGTACCTGTCATTTGTTTATTTGTTTATGGTAGCCATTCTTATAGGGATGAGATGGTTCAGGCATATAGATCAATGGAACAGAATAGAGACCCCAGAAATGGACCCAATCCATTACACTAAATTAATATTTAATAAAGGAGGCAACAGCATAAAATGAAATTAAGACAGTTTCTTTAATAAATGTGTTGGGAAAATTGGACAGAAAATGCAAAAAAAAAATTTAAACTAGACCTCCAACTTACACCATACACAAGAATAAACTCAAAATGGATAAAATATTTAATGTAAATCATGAAACTATAACAACTCTAGAAAAAAACATAGGCTGCAAAATACCAGACATCTCTTGTAGCAATGTTTTTTACAGATACATCTCCTAGGGCAAAGGAAACTAAGGAGAGAATAAACAATGGGACTACATCAAAATAAAAGATGTCTGCATAGCAAAGGAAACCATCAACAAAATGAACACAGAGCCTACTCTATAGGAGAACATATTTGCTAATGATATATCTGAGAAAGGGTTGATAGCCAAAATATATAAGGAACTCATACAACTTAAAAAAGGAAGACAAACAATTTGAATTTAAAACAAAAAATGGGCAAAGGGCCTAAGTAGACATTTCTTGAAAGTGGCCATACAGACAGCCAGGAGACATATGAAAAAATTATCAGCCACTAATCAACAGAAAGGCAAAAATTAAAACAATGAGTTAAAATAATAAGCATTTTCAGTATACTCCTTTATTTAAGTTCTAAGTTAAATACATATAAAATATAACAATTGAAAAAAATTTCAAATTAATTATCTAAGGAAACTAGAGAAGAGACTTGGGAACTTGGCAAGAAAATTAAATAATTTATCTTATGTTGAAGTAAATTGTTGAAATAAAAAAATGGAGGTGATGCAGAAGAAATCAGTAATTAAATGGTAAAAAAATTTCAACTTTATTGACAATTACATTAAATGTTAATAAAATAAACATGAGTTCTGAAAGGCAGAATGAATTAAAAACAACATCTACTCAATATATGAAAGTACTATCAATAAAAATATATTAAAAATGAAAAAATATACACTGAGTGGCCAGATTATTATGATCTCTGAATGCATAATAATCTGGCCACTCAGTGTATATATTTATAGTATATTAGAGGCCCAATGCATGAATTTGTGCATGGGTAGGGTTTGGCCACCCTGGCCAGGCGGAGGGGATATGGGCAGTTGGCCTGCCTGCTTGCTGGTTGAATTCCTGGTTGAGGGGACAATTTATATATTAGACTTTTATTATATAGGACCAGAGGCCCGGTGCACAAATTATGTGCCGGGTGGGGGCAGTCAAGGGTGTCTGGGGGGCCAGAGGGGTCTCCCTCACCCAGCCTGCACCCTCTCCAATCTGCAACCCCTTGAGGGATGTCTGACTGCCTGTTTAGGCCCAATCCCAGTAGGATCAGGCCTAAATGGGCATTCAGACATCCTTCTCACAATCCAGAACTGCTGGCTTCAAACTGCTCACCTGCCTGCCTCTCTGCCCCTAACCGCTTCTGCATGCCAGCTTGATCACCCCCTAACCACTATTCTGCCAGCCTAAATGATGTTTAACTTCTCCTCTGCCAGCTTGTTTGCCCCCAACTTCTCTCCTCTGCTGGCCTGGTCACACCTAACTGCCCTCCCTTGTAGGATTGATCGCCCCCAACTGCCCTCCCTCACAGGCCTGGAACCTCCCAAGGGTCCTTCCCTGCTGACTATCTTGTGGTGGCCATCTTGTGTCCACATGGGGGCAAGATCTGTGACCATATGGGGGCATCCCTCTTGTGTGTTGGAGTGATGGTCAATCTGCATATTACTCTTTTATTAGATAGTATAGAAGCATGGTGCATGGGTAGAGAATGGCTGGTTTGCCCTGAAGGGTGTCCTGGATCAGAGTGGGTGTTCCCTTAGGGTTTGGGGGGCATGGGTGCGGGCCTATGGTGGTTTGCAGGCCATCCATGCCCCCCAGCGACTCAAGCAGAGGTTCTGGGATCTGGGATTAATTTATGTTCTACAGTTGAAACTTTGTAGCCTGGAGTGGAGCCAAGCCTTCTGCTCGCTCCATGGTGACAGCCATTTCTGTTTGAAACTCTGTAGCCCGGATTGGAGGCCTAGGCTAGGGCTGCAGAAGTTTGGCTTCCTCCATCACCCTGGCAACTCTAGCCTCTGCTCTTTCCAGCTCCATGGCTGCCGCCATTTCTGTTGGGATTATGTATCTTTTATAATTGAAACTTTGTAGCATTGAGTGGGGGCCTAGGGTGGCAACAGCAGGAAGAAACCTTGGCTTCCTTCGTTGCTGGGGAAACTCAAGCCTCCTTCCTGCTCTCAGTGGAGGCAGCCATCTTGGTTGGGGTTTATTTGCATAATTTTCTCCTGATTGGCTGGTGGGCATGGCTTGATCAGAGGTAAAGTCAATTTGCATATTACTCTTTTATTAGATAGGATATACACTGAGTGGCCAGATTATTATGTGTTCAGAGATCATAATAATTTGGTCAATCAGTGTATAGCTGAATGATAACCTTGTCAAGTAGAGTATTATTGGTTTTAGGGTTTTTCTTACATTATGTTGAATACTAGAGGCCCATTGCAGGAAGATTCCTGCAGAAATAGGACTTCCTTTGGCCTATTCTTGCAAGAATAGGGCTTTCTGCCTCCCTCCCTCCCATCTCCACTGCCTTGCTCCCTTCTGCAGTACTTGGCTTCCTTCTACATTGTCTTCAGTCTTTGCTCTGTGCCTATGTATGCAAATTAAGCACCATCTTTGTTGGGTTAATTCGCATATTTGCTCTTGATTGGCTGTTGGGCATAGCAGGACAATTTGCATGTTTCTCTTTTATTTGTCTGGATATCATGCCAATTCCTTCTGGCCTGAAAAGTTTCTGTTGAAAAATCAGCTGATAATCTTATGGTCAAGCCTCATATATAACTAGTTATTTTTTGTTTGCTGCTTTTAAGATTCTCTCTTCACATTTTCACATTTTAATTATGATGTATCATGGCATGGATCTCTATAGGTTCACTTTGCTGTGTACTTTCTGGACTAGGATGTCTGTTTTCTTCTCCAAGTTGGAAAGTTTTCAGCCATTATTTCTTCAAAAAGATTTTCTGTACCTTTCTCTGTCTTTTTGTGGGATCTTTATGATGTGAATGGTAGTACATTTGATGACATCCCAGACTTCCTTTATGCTATTCTCATTCTACTGAATTATTTTTGTTTCCATCTTCCAATTGGGTGATTTCCTCTCATGTATTCCTGATCATTGATCAGAAGCAATGTGATTTTTTGGCATCATTTGTTCTGATGTTGATTTCTTCTCATGTATTTTTATTTTAGTTTCAGTTATATTTTTTCAGTTCTAATAGGTTCTTTTTAAAATAGTTTTTATCTCTTTGTTGAAGTTCTCACTGAGTTTACCTATTTGCCTGCAGTTTGATAAGCATCTTTGTGACTAATACTTGAACTTTTCATGTAGTAGACAGCTTATTTCTGTTTCTTTTATTTATTTTTTTCTGGAGGTTTGCCTTTTTCTTGGAACATTCTTCTGTCTCCTCATTTTGCTTGTTTGTTTGTTTCTAAATATTATTTGATCAGCTATATCTCCTGGTTGTAAAATAGGCAATATTTAGAAGGTGTCCTGTGAAGCCTTGGGATGGAATAATGAAAATCACCAGAGTCTGATGCTCCAGAAGTGTTCCCTGTGTGGACTAGTGTGGCCTCTTGTTGTGGTTGGGCCACAACTGTTATAACACCCTGGACCTGATTGATTGTGAGGTCTGTTGCAAGTGCTTCAGGCTCTTAGTATGGCTGTACATTCGTGTGTGGCAAACTCAGTCTGGACTGTTTCAGCACTGTGTACTGGTGCTGACTGAAACTGCTCATCAGGTGTGGCAGTGCAGTAATCACTTTCAAGTGGTGCCACTTTGGTGATTTCCTTACGGAAACTGCAGGGTGGGGTGAACAGTGTTACAAGACTAATAAAGAGAGTCAGAAATGGAGCCTTCCAGTGTAAGATCAGCTAGACGGGGGGAAATGGCACCTTCCAGCATCTCTAACTCTAAAGAAAGTTTCAAAGTATCCCTCTAGCATATGCCCTAAAATTAGTCAATGTATCACCGTCATGTATGATCTAGGTGCTTTTAAAATTGTTGCCTCTGCCCTGAGACTTGAAAAGAATACAACCTTGGATTCCTACAATCCTTTGGTTTTCCCTGGCACAAGCCCACTGGTTTTCAAAGACAGGTTATTGGAGCTTTTCTTCTGGCGCAGGTCCCACAGGCTGGAGCTTGGAGACCTCACTCTTTGAAGGGGTCTTCTGTGGTTGTGCTATCCCTTACCCTTGGGGATCACCACATAGGGAGTGGGGGATAGGGTGGGTCCTGACTAGACAGAATCTCTGACCATCTCAAAGTAGCTTTTTCTTTATATTTGTAGTTCAAAAAAATCTTTCCTATTTGGATATAGCTGTTCTTTATGTAGTTTTGGTTTTGATGTCAATAAGAAGAGATGAACTCATGATCTTCCTGCTCTGCTATCATTAACTCCTGGCCAGGGTCCTCACTCTAGAATGCCAATTCAGTTTGTCAGTGAAATGTTGTTCCCTGTGGTTGTACAGTGTCTCCACAACAAACATCTCCTCAGTTCACCAAGTTCCTGCCCCCGACTAAACATAGTAAATGTATTTATAAATGTCAAAAACTTTTAAGCAATTAATATTTTAGGCCATTTTTATAATCTTATAACAAGTTATTGGAAAATGTATTTTATGCATTTCAGTAGACTTCAAATTGAAAATTATTTTTGTGCACTGTTTTCTGTCATGCATTCATAATATTTACAAATGGATTTATTTTGGGGGGAACTTAGTTGCCACTTTAATGTAAGAAATATTTAGTATTTCCAAAGGAGCAAGCAAGATGTATTTTAATTACACCATAGCTTCAACTAATAAAAAAACTCTGCTAGTTTTAAAGCTTAACCATTCTGTTAAAAAGGGAGTAAATAAGTCCCTTGTATGGCTAATGAAGCTGATATGATTTAAAGTGGACAAAGTTTATCACCATACGAACACTTAAATAATATAAGACTACAGCATGAGAATTAGAATATTTTAGAGATGGAAGCAGGCTTAGGAAGCATATCTAAACATCTGTGCAAGCAAGAGATTCTGTTTGCAACATCGCATGAATGTTTATTCATTTATCAAACTAAATTAGTAGTATTTGTTCAATCCAAACATATTTTAAAATATGGTATAGTAATATATAAACAAATAATAAAAATTACAAGTGTATTAAATTAAATATTTCTATCCTTGATTTTAGGGTCATACAGCATTAGATAAAATTCAACTATGGTAGAACATGTACACAAATTGTTCTGACATTCTTTCTTTGGAATTATGATGATACATGGCAACTAGTTATTCATTGTAAATGATAAATAGTTTTATAATTAATCAAACTAAGCATTGCTTCTACATAATAAAACCAGATACTAGTTGATTAATGCATCAATTAATGATTGGATATGTTTTGAGAAGACGTTATTAAGCAGTTTTGCCAAGCAAATAGAGAATATGCCTACACAGTGAGTAAAGCCTACAGCAGGACTAGGCTATATGTTATAGACCAATGCTCCTAGGCTACAAAACTACAGCATGCCACTGCGCTGTATGCTGTAGGTAATTGAAATACAACGGAATTGTTTGTGAGTCAAAACCTATCTAAACTTTGTTAAGTTGTATGAGTTCTTTGCATATTTTGGATATTAACCCCTTTTCAGATATATCATTGGCAATATGTTCTCATGTAGAGTAGGCTGTCTTTTTATTTTGTTGATTTCTTTTGCTTGGAGAAGCTTTTCATTTTTATACTAGAAGCCTGGTGCACAAAATTTGTACACTGGAGGGTCCCTTAGCCTGGCCTGCACCCTATTGCAGTCTGGGATCCCTCAGAGGATATCTGCCTGACAGCTCTTAATAGCTTCCCAGAATATGGCTACTGTGATCTTTATTTCTGTAGCCATGGTTTGGTCTCTCTTGATAAATTTGTCTTTTAAATTTAGTTGTCCCTCTTCTGTACCTGGGGTCATGTTGGTGTGCTTAACCAATGCCTCCATAAAACAAACAAACAGACAAACACAAACACACACACACACACACACACCACCACCACCACCACCACCACAACAACAACAATAACAACAAAATAAACACTAAAGAGTTTTTGTCAGCCCTTTGATTAATACTGGTAGGTTTAGAGTGATTAACAGAGTCTGGTGCCTTCTATAATACAGAACTGACAGTGCTTTATCTTCCACCTCTCAGTTTCTGGGTTCCATTGAGTGTCTATGGGAGGGATTGCCCCCTGTCCTATTAAGAAATTCCCTTTCCTTCCCTCAGAGTCTTCTACTCCCAAACATAAGTAATAAAATATTTCATTCCCAGATTCTCTTGCTTTTTCTAATGCAGCTTGCTTTTTGGTGGCTGAGAGGGTCACGTCTAATATGAGCATGATGTGTCTATATGAGAGATCAAACATTTGTTAGGCTTTGGAAGACCTCAATATATGTGTCAGGGTCTTCTGAGAACTTTCCCAAATCAATCTTAATTTGTCTCATGTCCGGAGTGAGAAGAGGATCTGTACTAAAGAATGAGCAGACTCTCCATCTGCCTGCCCTATCAGAGGATATATATCTTTTGGGCAGCGGAGGTTGGCCCAGCCCTGGGTGGGGCATGGCCTCCACTTTGCCCCCATGGATTCTGGGTTACTATTGCCAGGGATGAGGGGTAGATTTTATAGCCCCTACATAAATCTTGTTTGACCCTTAGGGCAAAGAAAGCCTGCTCATAGGGGACTTAGGACCATTTTCCATCCTTTCTGCAGAAAAGACTCCCCTATGGGGGCCAGCTTTCCCCATTCACTAGGTGATGCTGGAGCCAAGCCTGGATACAAAAGTAAATTTGTTCTTTTTCTTAAGTGTTTATGGATCAAAATTATTCCAGTTCTTAAGGATGCATCCTAGGGGGCTGTCTTTACACAATGTGGACAATGCACTTCCCATCTGTAAGAAAACACACAAAAGGATATCCAGTATCCTTTGTGACTCTCCCTTTGCCAGTGAGGGAATCTCCCCTTTCTAGCTAAGGGTGCAGGGAACTCTCACCTGCAAGGTGAGAAGGTCAGAGATTAAGATTGGGTGTACTTAACTGTACTCACCACTGTGATATCAGGGGCCTGACCTCACGCCTAGCTGCCCTTCTAACTCTCCCTCTCCTGGGGAGTGGCACATACCCACGTTTGCTTGCTGCAGTGTGCCTAATGATAAGAATATCTTTCTAATGACCTCTGGCCCTCTTGTCTGTGATTAAAAGTGCCTGAGATGGTTTTAATGTTTTGAAGTACCTGTTGAGTTTCCTAGGGGAATGTAAAAGGAGGTAACTCTAGGCTGAGGACTCAGAGAGTTCAGCCAGTACCCAGAGCTCTAGGAAGAGTATAGGCAACTCTAGTCTTATTCTGATACATGCCCTTCTTATCAAAGGGTTTATCTTCTTCATCCTGGTTCTCCTGGTCTGCCAACAGTGAGGGACTCAAATGGAAAATGGTGAATCCACTTCTAGCCAAGATTAGGACTTTAAATTTCTTTGGGTTGTAATCTCCTATTCACTAGCTTAACCTTTTACTTTTTTCTGAACCCCAATCCTTATTCTCTTTACTCCCAAACATTAAAATGTTATTTTAAAGATTTTTACTCTCTTTAAAACAGACCAATCAACTTTGTTGCCTCCTAGAAAAACAACTGGGAGAGAAACATATTAGTTGACTTTATAAGGCACACATCAAGTAAAGGCAACACTTTTTTTATTTATGGTGTCTCATTAATGGTGATATTTAATGCTTGAATAAAAACTTTTGGGTTACTCTGTAAATAGTAGTAGAAGACATTTTAAAATTTCTTCTTTCTAAGCTTAAATTTACTCCTAAATATCACTCTTTTTTGGCTAGTGTTCATTGCATATACATGAGGTTTGCTGGAAAGGGGTCTGAAGTACCACCTTGCCCAATTGCTTCATTTAAACTTTCTTGCAATATTTCTCTTCTCCTTTCTATCACTTACTCAACCTTTACAATTCTTATCCTATCTAATAAAAGAGTAAAATGCAAATTGACCATACCTTCGCTATACCCACAAGCCACGTCCACCATCCAATCAGGAGCAAATAAACCTCAACCAAGATGGTGGGCTAACCAACCACTCCCCAAAGCAGGCCATGGTGGCACTTTGGGCAGCTGGGGTCTGGTCCCCAACCCCAGACCCAGCCAGGGTCCGGATCACAGCCCCAGACCCAGTAGGGTATCCAGATTGCTGCCCCAGACCCAACAGGGGCAGCCGGGGACTAGATCGCAACCCCAGACCCAACAAGGGATCTGGCCCTCCTGCTACCCGAACTGCTGCCATGGTGGCGCTTCCTGCAGCCAGACTCCGGATAGCAGCCCCAGCCCCAGCCCCAGCAGGGGAGGCCAGACCTGGACAGCTTGAGTTGCTGAGGGGCGTAGGTTGGGGCAGTAGAGACACAAATCCACAAGAAACCTTTGGAAAGGTAGATAAACTACCATAACTTTATTTCCCTTTCCACAAGATGATCAAACTGTCCCTGGATTACTTAGTACTGTGGCCAACACCTTTCTACAAACACAGGGTAATGTTATGATCACTTCAAGGAAGGTCTGTTTAGAATACCGTCTCCAGGGAATAATGGCAAATCATCTGTGGCAAATCATCTAAGAGAGGAAACAAGCTTTTGTTGGTTTTATTCTGAAGGTCAGAAAACATGCCACCCCCAACATAGCCTATGTTGTTATATCGATGATTTTGAGCTGTAGATGCCTGAAAAACAGCAAATTTATGCAGAGGATTTCACTCCAGTCTCCTGAACTCCCTAAAATCAGACACCCCCTGCCCCCAAGGAGCTTAAATGTCATAGGTCCCCTTGATGGGAGAAGTGTCATCAGGCAGAGAAGACTGACTCTTGTCACAGAACAGGAGAGTAGAAGTTGACATCACCCCCAAACTTTGTTACAAACTATTTTCCCCCACCCCATTCATCTTTCCTAAATATCATTTACTCTCCTCTAAGAGGTCTATATCTCCCATCCTCTTTCCCTAAGAAGAAGGTATTTAAATCTGCATTCGAAGCCACCTTGGGGAGTTACTCATTTTTCCCTGGGATCTCCCACATATACACAAGGTACACATGTTAATGAACTTTTGTTTTTCTCTTGGTGATCTGTCTTTCATTATAAGGGCCCCCACTAAGAACCCAGAAAGGTAGAGGAAAGCTAATTCTATCTTGGGAAATCAAGTCCCCAGCTGAACAATGAGGTTGGCTCAAGTACCAAGCAGTCCCAGCTGAAGAGAGGGAAGCTTCTAGAGAGAAATCAATGATATTGCTATCAAAGTGGGATGGAGGGCACACGCATGGTTGCTGGTGGGAGTTTAAAGTGGTTCAACATTTTTGGAGGATGATTTGGCAAATTTGATAGAAATATTCAAGATACATCCAAGAGTCTTCTTCTAGGAGTCACATCTGCTGAGATAAAGCACAAGCGAGTAAGCCTTGCTCAGAACCCAGGATGCTACTGCGGGCTCCCCTTCTATGATAAGAAAACCTGGGAACAACCTGCATTTTTAGGACAAAGTTGCATCTATACTAATAAAAGGGTAATATACTAATTAGACTGAACATCTTCTGGACGACCTTCCAAATGTCCTTCCGGACAAAGCCATGTTGGCGGGGCCAAGGCAGAGGATGTTAGAGGCAATCAGGAAGGCAGGGGAGAGCAGTTAGGGCAAATAGGCTGTCAGGGGAGAAAAGTTAGGGGGATCAGGCTGGCAGGAATGTAAGTGGTTAGGAGCCAGAGGTCCCAGATTGGAGAGAGTGTAGGTCAAGCTGAGGCAACCCCCTTCCCATGCATGAATTTCATGCACTGGGCCTCTAGTACTTTCATATTCGCCTTCTAACCTTCTTTCTATGTTATTCAAAAATGCATAACAAAGCTTTATGCCTTTCATATTCCTACAGTATCATTTGCAACCAATAACTCACCCAATACTCAAGAAAAGTGAACCACTATGATTCTTTAGATTGACCCAGAGTGCTGGGTGACCAGCCCTTATGTGTGTTCCCTGGATGAGTCAGAGTTTAATGACATTTGAGGTAGAGCCTTGTGATGCAGCCTTTTTGCCTTAGGAATTTAATCCCAGGCACCTTTGTGAGGGCTCTTATTCACATAAGGACATCCTAGAGTCTTGGACCGGAGGGAGGAATTGCCTCTTTGATATTTGGAGCTGGGCAGAAGTCCAAGCCATCATTTAGTCTTTGGTCAGATTTTTCTTCTGGCTGGCAGGGAGCTTATTTGATCTCTATAATACGGTCTGACTATCAGCTTATCCTTCCATGGGAAAATTTTTATGTGGCAATTGCCTTGGTGGCTCCTAAGAAGTTGCCCACGGCTGCTTTAGTTTGGCTCTTGTTGTGGAGAGTGCACCTGGGAAGGGATAGTGAAGGAGAATGGAGAAATATACACATAAGATGGCAGCCAAGTTTAAGTGGTTGGCAGGTGTCCATTAATGTCTCCAAAATTATAAAGGGATATCAGAGAAAGGGATAGAGTCCATGGGTCCTTCATATTCTCCCCATTTGACATGCTGAGGTTGACTTTCGAGCTCCCGGCCCTATCTATAGTATGTCAAATGGCCAAAGCCACTCTGAGCATGGTAATCTTAATCAGGGTGTCCAAGGACTATACACAGATTCAAGGCCACAGCAATCTCACAGTACACTGTGCCCTTCTATAAACCAAAATATGATGTTACCAAAAGAGGCAGGAAGCCTCTTTTTTCTGAATAATAGTAAAGTAGGTTACCGACCAGCAGGCTGCAGTAAGCACAGAGGATGCAGCTACTATGAGAGACTGGAGAGTGTGCTGGGGAGAGAGGCTAGGGCAGCGATGGGCACCCTTTTGAGCTTGGTGTGTCACAATTCACCAAAAAACCAAACGTAACTCGGGTGGTGTCTCACTTCGAGAAAAAAACCATAATTTCATGATATTTAGTTTAAATAACAAAAATGTATAATTGTAATATATAACTGTATTTAATAAACTAAAAACTAATTATTTAACTTATCTGCTTAGTGAATTCTTTGTTCATCTGTCAGTCGGGTTTTTTTTTGTTGGTCTTGATATTATTTAACTTGTGTGGGGTGCCATGAACTAAGAAAAGTGAGGGGGAGGGGGAATTTTTAAACTAACCTGCCTATTAGTGACTTTTTGTTGCTGAATTTCACTGGCTAAACCTTCAATTGAAGGTTGGTATTTTGAACACTTCAAGCCTAAGCAAGCACTACTAACTTCATCTGTCAATCTGTTTCTTTTTTTGGTTTTGATATTATTTAACACTGAGAATAAGGTCTCACAAAAATACATAGAGAAGAAAATTTTGAGTAAAGCCATTGCTATATTTTTCAGGGTGCTAAAAGTGTCTGGTAATCGGTTCCAGGCACTCCAAATTTCCTGCTCATAGTGGTACTCCTCTTGATTCTCCAAGCAGCACCTTTCCAGATTCTCAAGCTTTGACCTCACTAAAGTCAATAAACACCTGAGCCCAGATGCTGTCTTGAAATTCTGCAAGTTGCATCTCCAAATCATCAATTTGCATCCATTGGAAACCATTTAATTCCAAACTACTGTAGACTACTACATCAGGATACTTATTTTTATGGTCTGTTCTAGGCTTCTAAATTGATTCAGTCTATCACTGAACTGGTCAAGTAACGAGTCTAAAACATGCTGGTACTTTGTGTGCAAGGGTTCCATTTCATTTTGTACAGCTGCACTGGCCTTCTCAAAATACTTTGTTACCCGAGGAAAATACTTATAACTTTTAGTTTCTACATCTCACTTGAAAATTTTAAGTTTACTTTCAAAAGCTTTTATGTTTCCAAACCTAACCTCAATACTTTTGCCCAAACCTTGTAACTTTAAGTTCAGTTCATTACTATGAACAGAGAGATCTTTAAAAAATATCAGGGTGTGGACCCACTTATTATCATTGAGCTGAAAAAAGTTTCCCAGATTCTTATCCTCCTCAAGAAATACCTTAATTTCTTCAAAGCACTTCACAAAGCGCTCAAGAACTTTTCCTCAGCTCAGCCATCTTATATTATTGTACATCAACTGTCCACTGTAGATAGAATCAACCTCCAGTAAAAGTGCAGAAAATTCTCGCTTGTGAAGGGGTGAGCAGCTATTAAATTAACTATTTTTGTAACAACTGACATTATGTCCTTTAAGTCAGTGAATCCTGCCTTAGCACATAAAACCTCCTGATGGATAATACAATGAAAAGGCACAATCGGATGTCCAATAATTTTTGTAAACAATTTGACAAATCTGACTTTTTCCCCCACCATGTTTGGTGCCCGAACTGTCGTCACTGACACAACTTTAGAGATATCAATGCTTAGGTCACAAAATATTTATATAACAACTTTACATATTTTGCTTCCTGATGTACTTGTTGGCACTGATACTAACTTTATCAACTCTTCTTTCATTGTGAGACCATTAGAATATTGACCAATAATGGCCAACTCAGCATGTAATGTGACATCAGAAGTTTCATCAACAGAGATTAAAAAATACTTACAATTATTTATGTCTCTCTTTAATTGATGTTATACTTTTGTGTTCAGTCTCATTATTCAGTTTTTTGTGATATTTCTACTGAGTGGTAACTCAGATATTCTCTTAATTTCATCTTTATTCTGCATATAGTGAAATAGAACTGGTGCACATCTTAGGAGAGTTTCTTTAATAAATTCTCCCTTACTGAGTGCTTTTCCATGCTGAGCGATGGAGTGAGCAGTGCTCAAACTTGCAGATGTTAAATTTTTAAAGCCTTTTATAAGTTTGACAATGGAATTAGATTGACTCTTTTAAAGGTGTAGCTGCCTGGAAATGTATTCCTTCATTTCATCCTCACTTTTTTTTCAAGAGCTGGGAATTATTGGTTTCAAAATGTCTATTTATATTCCACGTTCTGCTTACTATCTTTTCGGTACATAGAACGCAAAATGATCTGCCATTTTTTTCTATAATTCCATACATCTCGGTCCATGTCTCTTGAAAGGGTTGGCTACTGCTACCACCACTTCCTTTACTTAACCTTGTTTTTTTTTATTTTTTGTGTTCTCCATCAGGGGGGCAGTGGCAGAAGATAGAATTATAGATAGCCTGTTAGCCCTGCAGGCAATTAGGGGTTAACTAGCCTAAATGACCACAAGATGGCAGATATAACTGTCTTTTAGGAAAGGGCAGGGTTAATAAGCTGAAATAGAGGTAATAAGGATGCACAGCAGTAAGTGGTGAAATGAAGTCTGCACTATGCTGCAAAATGGCATTCCTTATTTAAATTAAGATGGCTGCCACTCTTCCTAATGGCTGGAAATGGCACCCATAGCACAGGCCCTCACCTTTCCCAGCCTCCCCCTCACTTATCTCAGTAATGATGGTCAATTAGAAATCCAGGAAAAGGATTGATACAGAGGCAAAGAAGCTTTGAACAGACTGAGGTTAGAGAGCTCGGGTGCCACTGCTGTAAGAGATCAACCGAAGGATTTGTATGCATGCATATAAGCATAACCAATGGATACAAGACACTGGGACGGGGTGGCAGGTGAGGACATGTGCTGGTGGGAAAGGGGAGGATAGGGGGAGGACAATGGGGGAAAAGAAAAACATATGTACTACTATTTGTAATACTTTAAAGAATAAAATAAAATAAAATAAAATAAATGTTTAATAACAAAAAAAAAGAGAGAAAAATCCACAACACCCCAGAACAGTAGATGGATGATGGTTGCTGTGGTTATTTGGTTGCTGGTAATGGTGATCACAGGGCCCCCAGAGATGCGTCCCCCGCAGCATTGTGCTGCTCTCTGCTCTGCCGGCCAGAAGTGAGGGCAAAGATCCCCTAAGGGCCTAACTGGAAGTCCCAGAACTAGACACTCTGTGCTGGAGTTCTGCTGTTTTGGCCTCCAGACCTCCGGCACAGTGTTTATACTACACTACAGCAAATGTTTCATCCCCAGCTTTGCAGCTCGCCATGCAGTAGCCGAGGATGAAATGTCTTTCTTGGCACGGGGCCCCATACTTCTCTGTATGTGACTGCGTGTGGCCGCGTGTCATCGAAAATGGCTACGCATGTCAGTGCTGACACGCATGTCATAACTTCACCATCATGGGGCTAGGGAAAGAGGTGAGAGAGGCTACTGAGACCACTGAAGTTAGAGAGCTCGGGTGCCACTGCTATGTGAGGCAGTGGGTCTAGAGGTAGCACATGGATACTCAGATAATAGCTGTAGATACTTAGGTTGCTGCTGCTTTATGAGAAATATTTGTTAACCAGCTTGTATATGGCTGCCTGTATGGGACTATTGTGAAGACCTGCTTTGCCTGATAGCTTCTTATTAGCAGTGGCCTTTGCCTCCTAAAATAAAGACTCATTTTTTAAAAATTATATTTTATTGATTTCTTACAGAGAGGAAGGGAGAGGGATAGAAAGTCAGAAACATCGATGAGAGAGAAATGTCGATCAGCTGCCTATTGCACACGCCATACTGGGGACGTGCCCGCAACCAAGGTCCATGCCCTTGACATGAATCAAACCTGGGACCTTTGAGTCTGCAGCCCAACACTCTATCCACTGAACCAAACCAGTTTTGGCAAGACTCATTCTCACAATACTTCTCAAGAATTCTCTGTCTACCTGATGTCTGAGAAGGTCCACCCCTGGCAGAGGGACTCGGACCCCATAGTTAGTGTAGTATGGCAGGATTCAGAAGAATATACAAACTCAGAGAAGTTGTTCTCTGATAATTGGCAAACATTCCTGTGAGAGTTGCCTGAGATTTAGCTCCTATGATTTATTCTAGGAATTTTTATGGTTTCACTAATTACAGTTAGGTCTTTTATCCATTTCGAGTTTATTCTTGTGTATGGTGTAAACTGGTGGTCTAGCTTCATTTTTTTTTGCATGTACCTGTCCAGTTATCCAAACCCCATTTATTAAATAGACTGTCTTTTTAAAATATATTTTTATTAATTTCAGAGAGGAAGAAAAAGGGAGAGAGAGATAGAAACATCAATGATTAGAGAGAACCATTCTTCAGTTGACTCCTGCATGCCCCCTGCTGGGGATCAAGCCCACAGTCTGGGCATGTGTCCTTGACTGGAATCAAACCTGGGACCCTTCAGCCCACCAGCTAATGCTCTATCCACTGAGCAACTGTCTTGACTCCATTTTATGCTTTTGCGTACTATGTCAAATATGAATTGAGCATAACAGATTAGGTCAATTTCTGTGTTCTGTGTTCTGACCCATTGATCTATATGACCATTCTTATATCAATATTATGTTATTTTTATTACAGTGGCTTTTTAATATAACTTGATATGTGGTATTATGAACCCTCTAACTTCGATCTTCTTTCTAAAAATGCTGCTGCTATTCGGGGTCTTTTTGCATTCCAAGAGAGACAAACCATACAATTTTAAAATGGGCAAAGGATGTAAATAGACACAAAGTGAACATACAAATGGCCAAGAAATAGGAAAAAATGCTAAAATTAACTAATCATTAGAGAGGTGGAAATTCAGACTATAATGAGGTATCACCTCTCACCTGTCGAAATGGCTACCATCAACTAATCAATGAATGACAAGTGCCAGTGAGAATGTTTGGGAATGCAGACTAGTGCAGCCAATATGGAAAACAGTATGAACTGCTATTTGACCTAGTGATCTGACTTGCAGGAATATATCCTAAGAAAAACAAATCACCAATCAGAAAGAATATAACCACCCCTATGTTCATTGCAACCCTGTTTACAACAGCTAAGATCTGGAAACAGCCCAAGTGCCCATCAGTAGATCAGTGGATAAAAAAACTGTGGTGCATTTATACCACGGAATACTATGCGGAAGTAAATAAGAAGGATCTATTATCATTTGAGACAGCATGGAGGGACCTGGAAAGTATTATGCTAAGCCAAATAAGCCAGTCAGAGAAAGACAAGTATCACATGATCTCACTCATATGTACAATCTAATGAACAAAATAAACTGATGAACAAAATAGATCTGGAGACATATAAGCATGAAACAGACTGGTGAAAATTCATCTCCTTTATAATATTATGGGACCATCATCATATATTTCATTTATAATTGGCCTAAATGTCATTATGCAATACATGACTATAATTGTCTTCATCATATTTTATTCATTTTCATAAATGTTCATGTCCTTATTTAAAAAACAAAACATATCTCAGAAACAGCCAGAAGATGGCATTTAAACCATAGTTACATACAAAAAGTGTAAACAGAATCTCTATACATCAAAACCTAAGTGATGATTATGACTGTCAACCAAATGACTGGTCGACCAGTTGCTATGATGTGCATTGACCACCAGAGGGCAGATGCTTAACCCAAGAACTGTCTTCTGGTGGTCAGTGTGCTCCCACAGCCAACCTCCCATAGCTGGCCAACCACCTGCACTCCCTCCCCTGGGGCCGGCCTGATCAACCCCCACTGGGACTGAGTGAGATGGCCCCAATTGACCCCAATCAGTGGCCAGGCCGAGGGACCACACACATGCAGAATTTATGCACTGAGCCTCTAGTTATCTGATAAAGTTATATTAAAAATATTACTGATAGTGTAACAAAATAATCAAGTAACATATTAATAATTTGTATTTGATCCAATGCAAGTCAAATACTTAATGGTTAATACATACTAAAACCAAAGTTAACTAGATAATTGAATAACTAAGAAATTACCTATTGTTGTTGTTACATTTTGCTTTTGCAAATAGAAGAGAAAATGTTAGATTTAGAATTCCGAGGAGAAAAGGGAGGTGTGCTTGAATAAAAACAAGAATTAAAAAGGATGTTAACTATATTATTTTGCCTTTATTTAGAATATATATCTTCAATAAATGTTTTTTATATAACAAAATTCATAAAAAAGTTGTGTCTCTTTATGAACCTTTGAAATGTTTGATTTTACCAAATTTAGATGATGTCAAATCATATCCTTTATTTTATTCTATTAAGATACAAAATGTAAATTTATCCAATAAAAACAAGTGATCCATCAATAAAATTCAAATCAAGAGACCTCAAAGTGCATTTAGAGAATTAGAGAATTTCAAAATTAAAACTTTCATAGTTTGAGCTGTCATTATTTAATTCAGTCCCATTGTTCTTCTGTAATAATAATTTTTAATTTCATTTTATTGTTTAAAGTATTACATATAGTAGTACATATATATATCCTTTTTTTTTCTCCAATTGTCTTCCTATTTTTAGTCATTGCAATTCATTAAAAGCTTGCCAAAAAAATAAAAAGGATGTTGCTTAACACAAACTTAAGCAAATCTGCATGGAGACACAAGAAAACCTGCAAACTGAAGATTTTGTTATACCATATAATATACTAAATTAACATTTCCAAATATAAGAAATCTGTGCTGTTATTGTCATGAATTATTTATAGTCCATTATTATAATTTCAAAGATACTTTATAAAACTAATTCTAAAATCCTGCATCCCCCACTGATTGAAATTACACAAATATTTAAAAATTCACAAGTTTGTATGTGTGTTGTGTATATATTTCAAGTAAATTTAGTAAAGTATCATCAATCATAAGAAGGAATATTTAAGTAATTTACATTAAATTTATACACTAAAGTAAAAGATATATATTTAAATAGCTACATTTTGTTGCACATGTTTACCTGAAAAATGTCTAGGTTGCTTTAGTAAAAACACTATTTTGATTAATCCAATAAAAATGACTACATAAAAAGAATGTGTGTGTCTCTGTGTGTGTTACAGAAACAAGATAAATTTTATTTGAAAAAAATAATCTAAAATATTTGTGTTCCAAGTTTTTATTGAAAAAGACCCAATTTTGATTAAAAAATGAACATATATAAAACACTCCATTATATATATCCTATATAATATAGAGGTTATATGTAAATTGACCCTCACTCCAACACACAAGATGGCCACCCCCATGGGGTCAAAGATGGCTGCTCCCATGTGGACACAAGATGGCCACAATAAGAAGGCAAACAGGGGAGGGCAGTTGGGGGTGACCAGGCTGGCAAGGAAGGGCAGTTAATGGTGACGAAGCTTGCAGGGGAGGGAAGTTGGGGGCAACCAGGCCTGCAGAGGAGGGAAATTAGGGGGAACTGGGTCAGCAGAGGAGCAGTTAGGTGTTGATCAGGCTGGCAGGGAGTGGTTAGGAAGAGGATGATCAAGCTGTTGGGCAGAAGCGGTTAGGGGCAATCAGGCAGGCAGGGAGGCAAGCGATTGGGAGCCAGCAGTCCTAGATTCTGAGAGGGATGTGGGATCAGGCCTAAATGGGCAGTCAGACTTCCCTGTAGGGGTCCCAGATTAAAGAGGGTGCAGGCTGTGCTGAGGGACACCCCCTCCCCCATGCACAAATTCTGTGCACTGCTTCTCTAATAATAAGGGTATTAAAATAAGTGTATTATAGTATGATTTCTTTTAAGTTCTAATTGTCGATATTTTACTAAGTATTCAGAAAATCAGGTTTATTTATTTTAAAATTTTTAAATCTTTATTGTTCAGTTTATTGATTACATTGTTCCCTTTTTTCCCCTATAGCTCCCCTCCACCTGGTACCCATCCCACCCTCTGCCCTCACCCCCCCCACTGTCCTCTCCCATAGTTGCATGATTTTTGTCTAGTCTCTTGCTGCACTTTCCACATCCCTTTTCTCCCCAACAATTGTCAGTCCATTCCCTCTCTATGTCAATGATTCTGTTACATTCACCAGTTTATCCTGTTCATCAGCTTATTAATTCACTTGATTTTTAGATTCATTTGTTGATAGATGTTCATTTGTTGTTCATAATTTACACTTTTATCTTTTTCTTCTTCGTCTTCTTAAAGAATATCTTTCAGCATTTCATGTAATATTGGTTTGGTGGTGATTAACTCCTTTAGCTTTTTCTTATCTGTGAAGCACTTTATCTGACCTTCAATTCTGAATGATAGCTTTGCTGGATAGAGTAATCTTGGTTGTAGATTCTTGCTATTTATCACTTTGAATATTTCTTGCCACTCCCGTCTGGCCTGCATTGTTTCTGTTGAGAAATACCCTGACAGTCATATGGGTGCTCCCTTATAGGTAACCAACTGTTTCTCTCTTGCTGCTTTTAATATTCTCTCTTTGTCTTTTGCTTTTGGCATTTTAATTATGATGTGCCTTGGTGTGGTCCTCTTAGGGTTCCTATATATTGGGGTTCGGTGCGCTTCTTGGACTCCTAAGTCAATTTCTTTCACCAGGTGTGGGAAGTTTTCAGTCACTATTTCTTCAAATAGATTTTCATTGTCTTGGTCTCTCTCTTTTTCTGGCACCCCTATCATTCGGATGTTGGTATGCTTGAGGTTGTCCCAGAGGCCCCTTACACTATCTTAAATTTTTTGGACTCTTTTTGCTTCTTGCTTTTCCAGCTGAGTGGGTTTTGCTTCTTTGTATTTCAAATCTTTGACTTGGTTCTTATCGTCCTCTAGAGTACTTTTAGGTCTCTGTATAATATTTTTTATTTCAATCAGTGTATGCTTAATTTCTGGTTGGTCCTTTTTCATATCCTTGAGAGTCTCCTTCATATCCTTGAGGGTCTCATTCATTTGCTTTTCGGTCTTGCTTATTTCCTTATAGGTCTCAACCTTTTCTAGGAGCCTCTTGAGAATCCCTATAACAGTGGTTTTGAATTCCATGCCCAGTCGTTTTTTTCCCTACATTTCTTTCACATCTGATTTCTTTCCATGTCTTTTCACGGTGGCTGCTTCCCTGAGTTCATTGTATTGTGAGAGAATAGGAGTTGAAGAACTGGGAATAGGAGCTCCAATTACATGAAATTAGGAATTTAGAAAGGTTTTAAAAAATAATTTTAAAATATTTGCCTTGTAAAGATTCCAAATTAGTCAGAAAATGTTTCACTGGCTCTATTCATATTTACTATATGTAGTAATAATAAAATCTTCTCTTTAATTTTATCTCTTCTGAATGTTTTCTGTTAGCAAAACAGAATTTGCATGATATAAAGGAATTTAATTAATTTAGTTATTTTTTTCAACCCTCACTACATCCAGAAAATAACCCTGTGTATTATTTTTCTCAATAATTTCTCTTTAACTGTCTTATTTTACTCTAAGTATTAATTTACTTTAGGTCTTTCATAATTTATTTCCTAGTGTTTTCTTGATTTGTAGACAAGCTTTAGAGTTTTTAAACTTGACATTTTAGAGTCAATTGCAAGAAAAATTTAGCTTTTTTTCCATTCATGTGAAATAAAATAGCTTATCTGGTCTTGTGACAGAGCTCTGATTAAACTATGAAATAACTGATATTTGCTTTGAAAGTCCTCATCTGAAACTTACATTTCCCTTTAGATAGAAGCATACATAAGCTAAGTTGTTGATGAAGTGGTAGGGGTGATGTAGATAGGAGGAGGTATTTTTCTACCTGTAAAAAGTATTTTTTATGAATACCTAAATATATTTTGGTCCTTAATTAAACTGATAATCCTGAATTAGACAGAGAAATAAACCTCATTATACAATTAATATTTTAACTCAAATTGCCAGTTATTACAGAAAGTACATCTTTCCAATTGAAGCTTTTTACATGCAGGGTTTAACAGAGTAGTATACCAATTGTCTTTATAAAATATATGCAGCCTGCTACCTAGGAAACTTGAGTGTAGGAGGAGCTGTTCCGAGAAACTGCATATGGCTCCAGTTTCCAAGGAAACTCATGCCCCTTTTTTCCCCTGTAAATGTCCAAAGCAGTTGTTTATTAGGAATTAGATTAACAGTCTTTTCAAAGGAGGCTTTTTTCATACATATGAACTAAATTGTAAATTGAATTAGCTGTGTTTAATTTTTTTCAGTATGTAGGTCTCAGGTATAAATAAAGTCTTATGGATTAGCACATATGGTTTTAATATAATGTAATTTAAAATATTAAGAATGCAAAAGCTTGTCCTTTAATAAAAATAGATGTATAAGAATGCGAATATTAAGAAAATAAATATTAAGAATGAAAAAGCTTGTCCTTTAATAAAAATAAATGTATAAGAAAAAGTTTTTTACTGAAAAATAACTAGCAGATACTGAATGCATGATACTTACCTAAATCCATATGTGTTGAATGTGCATATTTAAAGAAAATATTTTCCCTTGAATGCTTTCATATGTAATAATTTTAATTACATTTTATGTTGAATCCTTTATTTTCTATCACTCGATTTTATTGTGCTAAAATGTCACATATTACATCTTCTACTAACATTCTTTTTTTTGCTATTGGGTAATTAACATACTTTGAAATATATAATCCTATATCTATAAATTTCAAGATGCTACAGAGTAGGTGAAAGCTACTAAGATATTATAACCAAGGATTTACAGAAGAAGTCATATAGCCATATATACTGGTAAGAAGGGTTGAGAGGCAGAAAGGGCTAGCCCCCACACTTTTGTGCCTCAACTGAGAAGCCAGAGGGACAACTCAGGTGCAAAACTTCCAGGAGCATGAGGGTCTCAACCTTATGCAGAGATTCCCAATCCAGAGCAACAGAGATAAAAAGAGGAGTCCCTATAGCATTTGGTGGTGAAAATCAGTGAGGAATTTGTTTGCCTGGGAGAAAATGAAGTTGGCTACAGACCCAAACACTAACGTCTCAGGGTTTAAAACTCCTATTGTTACAGTACCAGTCTAGGGAGTGCACTGCCTCCTGGTCTGTCAACTATTGGCAATACCATTCTGCCATAATGGTCTGCTGGCTACATACCACAAGGACCTTTGCAGAGCTCCTTTTTTTTGGAGAAGCACTTGGCAGAAATTTAGACAGTGATTGAACTATATAGCCTTAGAAAGGGGACCATTCACCTAACTTGAGGGCACAGCCACCTGTCAAATCACTTGGCCTGCTCTATGACTTTATGGCCCTGCCCAGCTAAGTTCAGTTCTGCAGGGGGAATCTGAGTGACACCCAGAGCTGGGACTTTTAAAATTCATTTCCTGGGGAAGTTTTGTTCAGGAATCAGATAGGGAGAAACTAGGTTATATAGCTATATTACCACTCCTACCTCTCTTGTGAGCTCGGCATGCATCATTCTGCCAATGAGAAATTCATTTGACATGTTTTTCTGGCACCAGGGGCCCAGCGCTGTAGAGCTCTGTCCCTGAAGGGGATATAAGAGGTGATCAGAGATGGGACCTTTGATGCTCATCTAAGACTTTTGCCTAGGAAAAGCAAGAAATGCCCACCCCCTCCTACAGGCTATCTGGCACCACCACCAATGGAAGATAGTTTGGATCTGTTGTCCCAAGTCCTGGTGTTCCCATACTGCAGAGCTCAGCTCCATGGAGAGAAGAGAGTGCTTCTCAGAGCTGGAATATTTTAGTGTGTCTACCTTAGCCACATTCTGAGGTCTTGTCTAACACCACCTATCCCCAATGAAAGGCTCTTTTGACCTATCCTTTTAAGTCCAGGTGGCTCAACCCTCTTGAGCTTGCTCCTGCAGAGGGGACAATTGGATGCACCCAACTGGAACATGAAGCACATTAACCCTGGGGGAGCAAGAGTTGGAGACTCTGGCAGGGACTGAGAGTATACAGCTTTGGAGTAAGGGTCAATTTCCCCTAATTGTGCCTGACCGTGTATCCCTTAAGTAGGGGATCCACTAATCTGTACACCTGACCCAGGTTGCCTTACACTAGTGAGCTTGCAACCTGTGGAAGGGGCTATAAGTGGCAGCTAGACTGGGGCCACTGTACAATTTTTCTTTCTTTTTTAAATTCATCCTTACTGTTGAAAGATGTTCCCCTTTTCCTTCCCATTGACCCTCTCCACCCCACATCCACCCTTTATAGGCCTTCACCTCACTATTGTTAGTGTCCATGCATGATACATCCATGCATAGAAGTTCCTCAGTTAATCTTTCTTACCCACCCTCACCTTTCTTTTGAGATTCCTCAATCTGTTTCATGCTTCTATGTATCTGGATCTGTGGAGGAAGACCAGGCAACCTCATGGGGAGGAAATATAGGTGGAGGAGGACCTCACAGAGCCATAGATGTCTTATAGACCTACTCCCGGTTCTAATCAGGAGGAAGCCACATCTTGCACCCAGATGGGCTCCTCCCATGTGCACCCAGGCCCAGTAGATGCAACTACAAACAGTGAATAACATGGTAGCTCCAAACAGGTAGACCAATACCAGTTATACACAAAATCTGAAATCAACCTGTACGTAAATCCTGTGCAAGTGGACTCAAAATAAACACAACTAGTAGTGGGTATCAGACCAGAGCTTTTACCAACAAGCCACACAAGCAGCACTCCTACAGGGGGATTGCAGAGGGCATCATATCTTGCAGGGAACAACTCTGTCTTGGGGGGTAGTTCCTACACAGCACTCATACATTGATTGAGGTTTATCTTTATCATCATTTATCTTTATCACCGGCCAGCCTGAAGAATTAGCTCCAACCAGGAAGAGACCAACAAATTCAAGACTCAAATACAACAGGAGAGTGCGCAAAAACATGTAACATTTCTTGAGTACCGAGCTTAAGTGATCTGGAAGATTGTGGCATTGAGTCCAACAAAATACTGATATTATAAAGCCATAATAACAAGTTTTGGAATAATAGCAGATATACCTAACACAAGAGTCAAAAAGTTAAGTCAAAGAAATATTCCCTAAATAAAGGAATAAGAAAATTCCTCAGAAAAAAATTTTTTTAATGAAATGGAGGAAACAAAAATACCAGATGCAGAGTTTAAAACAATGGTCATAAAGATGCTCAGTGACTTTAGGGAAACAATGAACGACCTCAGTGAGAACTTAAGCAAATAGATAGGAAACATTTAAAAGGACATAAAATCATTAAAAAGAATCAATAAAAAATTAAGAATATAATATGTGAAATGAAGAATACTCTAGAAGAAATCAACAGCAAGTTAGATGAAGCAGATAATTGAATAAGCAATTTAGAGAAAAAGATGACAATAAGCACTTAGACAGAATATAAAAAAGAATAGATTTTGTTAAATTGAGGAAAGTCTGAGGGTCCTCTGAAACAGAAAGCATAACAACATCTACATAACAGGGATAATAGAAGGAGAAAAGAGTAAGCAAAGGATGAGATCCTGTTGGAGAAATAATGGCTGAAAACTTCCCTAAATTTCAAAAGGGAAAGGCACAGAAGTTCAGAAGATACAGAGAGTTTAAATCAAGATAAACCCAAAGAGGCCCGCACCAAGATACATTATAGCTAAAATGTCAAAGGTAAAAGACAAACAAAATTCTAAAGGCAGCAAATTGGTTACTTACAACAGAGCTCACATAAAACTATCAGATGATTTGTCGACAGAAACATTTCAGGACAGAAGTGAATGGCATAAAATATTCCAAGAGAGGAAAGCAAGGACATACAACCTAGACTATTCTATGCAGCAAACTTATTTAAAACTGAAGGCGAGGTCTTGAAGAGGGAAGCAGAGGAGGCCAGGAGCGTGACCCCAATACCCATACTGCCTTTGGACATCACCCTAAACCCAAGCAGTGATTCACTTACCATCCATAACTCATAAGGGACCACCACTGGGCCCTGTAGTGAGAGGCATCCTACCTTGCCACTGGCTCCAAAATACCCACAGTGACCACAGACCAGAGAGACTTCTCACACTTCACCTCCCCACCCAGATTCTGGACCTTGCACTTCTAGACCCAGTGCTCCTCCACCCTGTGCTCCCAGACCTGGTGTAGTGAGTGCAAGTGAGAGAGACCCCACACCCCACCTCACCCACCCCAAGGATTGAGCCCCAGGTGTAAATTTGGGACCTTCAGCCTGGTGCCCCACCCAATCCAAAGGACTGTGTGGACAGTGATGTCTGGTGACACTCATCCCACCACCCCACTCAGCTCCAAGGACTGTCTGACAGGGCAAGCCAGAGAGTGTTAGAAGACAACCTTGTCATAAGCACTGGGGCAGCACAATGAGTTGCATGCCAGAGGGCTCTGGGATCTCACAAGGAGTCACACACCAGAGGATCTCTGCAAATGACCTTGCCAACTCTTAGTACCTTCAGTGGCCAAAAGAGGAACCAGAAGTATGGCGGAAAGAAATGCAAGTCAGAGCAGAGACATTAAAGGGATGAGACTCAAGGCAGACTCAGTCTCTGGGATACACAATACTGGACCATTAGACCGCTAGAGGCTTTAATTTCTCAGAAGTCAAGCAGGTTGCCCAGAACTAGGAAGTTTAAGCAACTCACATTGCATAGAAACAAATGCAAAGGGACAGCAATAATGGGAAGACAAAGAAACAATGCCCAAAGGAAAGAAGAGGATGAATCACTAGAGAGAAAACTAAATGAAATGGAGACAAGCAATTTACCAGAGAAAGAATTCAGAGTAATAGTTATAAGAATACTCAAACATCTGAATGAGAAATCCACCAACATGTGTAAGAATTAAGAGGAAATGAAGAATGAAGAATGGCATAGTTGCAATAGAGAACACAATGGGAATTTCCACAGTAAACTAGAAGAGGCTGAGGACCCAATCAGCAAGTCAGAAGACAAGGTAGAAATAAACAGACCACAGCAACACTCAATCTGAACAGCAATAGGGAAAAAATAAATAAAAAGCAGGAATAAAGTTTAAGGGAGATTTGGGACAACATGAAACAAAGCAACATCTGCATAATAGGGGTGGAAGAAGTTGTGGAAGCTGAGCAAGGAATAGAAAACCTATTTGAAGAAATATTGACAGAAAAATTCCTTCTTTTGTGGAAACAATAGTCACACAAGCACTGAGAGTCCCAAACAAGAGCCCAAAAAGACCCATAACAAGGCAAGTTGTTATTACAATGGCAAATGTTATGAAGAAGAAATAATCTTAAGAGCTGCAAGAGAGAGACAGAAAGTTACCTAAGCCTTAGGTATTTCCCATTAGACTATCAAATGCTTTTTCAACAGAAACACATCAGGCCAGAAGGGAATTGAATGAAGTATGCACAGTAATGAAAAGCAAGGTACTGAATCCAAGAATACTCTATCCAGCAAGGCTATCATTCAAAATTAAAGGGGAAATCAGGAGCTTCACAAACAAACAAAAAAAGGCTAAGGGAGATTATAACCATCAAGCCAGCAATGCAAAAAATCCTATAGGAATTGATGTGAGAAATAGAAATAGAAAGAGATGGAGAAACACAGACATAAAGGATAAACATGGCAACAAACAATATTACCAATAATAACCCTAAATGTAAATTTATTAAATGCTCCAATCAAAAGACATAGGGGACTGAATGGATAAAAATACATGACCCATATATATGCTGTCTACAAGAGACCCACCTCAGAACAAAGCACTCACAGACTGAAAGTGAAGGGGTGTGAAAAAGATTTTCAAGAAATGAAAAAAAACAAGAAAAATTAGTAATATCTTCTCCTAATATATGACTTAAAGAATTAAAAAGAGAGCAAACAAAATAATAAAGATCAGAGCAGAAATAAATGACAAATATATTAAGGGGAAAAATACAAAAGATCAATAGAACCAGGAGCTGATTCTTTGAAAGAATAAACAATATTAATGAACCTCTAGCCAAGCTCACCAAGAAACAAAAAGGGTGGACCCAAATAAACAAAATCAGAAATGAAAGGAATTAAGTAAAAATGAACAAAGATTGTGAAATACAAAGGACTGTGAAAAAATACTATGAACAACTCTACTCCAACAAACTGGACAACCTACACAAAATGGACACATTCCTAGAAAAATATAATCATCCAAAACTCAATAAGGAAGAATCAGAAAATATGAATATACTGATAACAACTAATGAAACTGAAGCAGTAACCAAAAAACTTCCAGCAACAAAAGCCCTGCTCTGGATGGCTTCACAGGGAAGTTTTACCAAACATTCAAAGAAGAACTAAAACCTTCCCTCCTCAGACTATTCAAAAAAATTCAAGAGGCAGGAAAACTTCTAAGCTCTTTTTATGAGGCCAGCATTATTCTAGTTCAAAAACAAGATAAAGACACTATAAAGAAACACAGGCCAATATCATTGATGAATATAGGTGCTAAATTCCTCCACAAAATATTAGGAAATTGGATTTAGCAATACATTAAAAAGATCATACACCATGACCAAATGGAATTTATATCAGGGATACAAGGATGGTACAATATCCATAAGTTAATAAATGTGACACATCATGTAAACAAGTTAAAAGACAAAAATCGTATGGTCATATATATATATCAGTTGATGCAGAAAAGACATTTGACAAAATCCAACACCTCTTTTATAATAAAAACTCTCAGCAATGTAGAAATAGAGGAATCAAACCTTAAAATAATAAAAGACTTATATGACAAACCTACAGCCAACATCATACTCAATGTGCAAATACCAAAACAATTTTACCTAATAACAGGAACAAAACAGGGATTGCCACTTTTACCACTCCTGTTTGATAAAGTACTGGAAATGCTAGCCATTGTGATTAGACAAGAAATAGAAATAAAAGCCATACAAATTGGAAAAAAAGAAATAAAATTGTAATTATTAAAGAAATACATGACATTGTACATAGAAAACTATAAAGACTCCATCTAAAACTAGTAAATTTAATAAGTGAATTCAGTTTAATACCCAGAAAACTACGCCATCTTTATAACCAACTAGATGCCTGATGCATGCAATTCATGCAAGAGAAGTCCTTCCTTGGCCCAGTGCCAGCACCAACCTTCCCTCTGGCATCCAGGACCGGGGCTTCCCTCTGGCTGCCATTAGGCATCTGGGACCCAGGCTTCCCTCAGAGCCCAGCTTCATCTGGAAGCTCATCCAGAATATTATCTGAAAGGATGTCCAGTCCAATTAGCACATTACACTTTTATTATTATAGTTAATGAGCTCACAGACGATAAACTAAAAAATACAATCCCATAAACCAGTGCCACAAAAACTTAAGATACCTAGGAATAGACTTAACTAAGGAAGTAAAAGACTTGTACTCTGAAAACTATAGGACTTTGAAAATAAGAGACAGGGGAAGATACTAGTAAGTGAAAGAATATATCTTGTTTATGGATTGGCAGAATCAACATAATTAAAATGGCCATATTACTCAATGCAATCTGCAGATTCAATGCCATCCCCATTAAAAATACTAACTGCATATTTCACAGACCTAAAACAAACTCTCCAAAAACAAACAAACAAACAAACAACCAAACAAAAAACCCACCTCAAATAGCCACAGCAATCCTGAGAAAGAAGAATAAAGTTAGAGATATCACAATACCAGATATCAAGTTATATTACAAAGCCACTATTATTAAAACAACCTGGTACTGGCATAAGAACAGACATATAGATCAATGGAACAGAACAGAGAACCCAGAAATTGACCCAAGCCAGTATGCTTAATTAATATTTGACAAGGCGGTAACAGCATAAAACAGAGTCAGGGCAGTCTTTTCAAAAATGGTGTTGGGAAAATTGAGCAGATAGATGCAAAAAAGAAAGAAAAGAAAAGAAAAGAAAGAAAAAAGAAAAGAAGGAAGAAAGAAACTAGACCAGAACAGAGAACCCAGATAATTGATCCAATGGAATATCACTCAGCAGTAAAAAATAAAGGAGATATTACTTTTTGTAATAGCATGGATAAACCTGAAGAATATTATGCTAAGTGAAATAAGCCAGTCTGAGAAAGACAAATACCTTATGATCCCATTTACATGTGGAATTTTATGAGCAAAATAAACTGACTAACAAAATAGATGCAAAGGCATGGATACATGGAATAGACTCACAGTTGTCAGAGGGAGGTGGGGCTGGATGAATGAAGGTGAAGGGACTAAGCAAACACACACACACACACACACACACACACACACACACACACACACGCACGCACAACATATCTATACTAATAATAGCTTCAGTGGCATCATACCCTCACATCATCACAAGATGGCCATCACAAGATCACTGCAGAGGAGGCAGGTCCCAGTGGAGGAGGCTGGTCGCAGCAGGGTAGGGAAGTTGGGGGTGATCAGACCCTGGCAGGGGAGTGCAGTTGGTGGTCATCAAGCCAACAGGGAAGGGCAGTTGTGGGCCATCAGTCTGGCAGGGGAGGGCAGTTGTGGGTGATCATGCTGGCTGAGCAGGCCAGTTGGGAGCAATCGAGCTGGCAGGGAGGGCAGTTGGGGGCAATCAGGTTGGCAGGGAGAAGCGGTTAGGGGGAATCATATAGGAAGGCAGGCAAGCGGTCAGGAGCCAATGGGTTTAGATTGTGAGAGGGATGTCTGGCTGCTGGTTTAGGTCTGGTCCCTGTGGGGGCCCATGTTGGATAGGACGCAGGCTGGGCTGAGGGACTCCTCCTGTGCACAGATTTCATGCAATGGGCCTCTAGTAGTCTAAATATACATTCTAAAAAAAGGATAATATGCTAATTAGACCAGATAGACCAGACATCTTTTAGAAGTCATTCCAGATGTCCTTCCAGACTAAGCTGTGATTGCGAGGGCTCTGGCATAGATGGTTCGGGACAATCAGGCAGGCAAGCAAGCAGTTAGGGGCAATCAGGTAGGCAGGCAAGTGATTAGGGGTGATGAGGCAGACAGGAAGAGCCCTGCAATCGATTGCCACACAGAGGGAGACCCAGGCTGCAAGCCACAGCCTGTGAGGGGGATGCTTGGTGGCTGGCGGCTGGGAGGTGGTGTCTACGACAGAAGGCACTGGCAGCAGTGGACACTCCAGGGTGGGCTGGTACCATGGCAGCTCCTGCTCATGGTTTCTGTAGGACTGGACTGCCACTGCCCCTACTACGATACCTGGGCAGATCCCCAACCCTTCCATGACTGATGGCTCTCTGCCAGAGCTTGGCCCCCTTATCAGACTCCCCAGCTGGCCCTGACTGCAGAGGAGCTGAAATACTCTGACATCCACAACGTTGAGGCCATGATCACCTCTTTTCAATTCCGGGAGGTGAAACTGGGAAAGAGGCCTCAACCTGTGAAAAGTGATCTAGATGAAGAAAAGGAGTGGAGGAAAAGAACAAAGTGGTGGCAGCCCGATGCCAGAACAAGAAGAAGGAGCGGACAGACTTTCTGCAGCAGAAATCTGAGTGGCTGGAGCTCATGAATGCGGAGCTGAAAAGCCAGATGGAGGACCTGAAGCAGGAGCTGCAGCAGCTCATCCTGATGCTCAGCCAGCATCACCCCAAATGCATCATTAGGACTGACAGCATGAAGACCCCTCACTCAGAAGGCAACCTACCACTGGAGCAGCTAGAGAAGAAATGACCATGGACTAGGAGGCAGGACAGAGGCTCTAGGCTGGAGAGATGCCCAACAAGGTAGCTGTGGGCACTTCTCTGGCCTCTCCATTGGGGCACCCACCCAAAGGAACTCTGAACAATCAGGAAAAGCCATGAGTTGCAACCAAAATTAGGCAGAGTGAAACTGCAACCTGCCTGTCCTCAGTCCTGATCCTGACCCTGACCTTGATCCTGATGCAAAGGTAGAGAAGGGCACAGTGCCAAGCCCTGCTGCACCCACCCATGGTGGCCCAGCTCAGTTCTGCCAGAGTGGGAGCCAGGACATATACTCGCCAGCCCTGCTAGAGCTGCTGAGGGCATGAGGCACAGGCACCCTTCCAAAGCACACACTCACTGAGTGTTCACGACTTGTCCTAGCAGGGCTTTCAACTGCACATGTTTTATATATTCTCTTTTTTTTAAATATATTTGTTACCAAAAAAAGATCTTACACAATAAATATATAAATGGATTTCTATAATCACTCAGTGTGATACAGTATAAATGTCTGTTACTAACAGATATGCAGTAGTTATGGCTATCGCATGTACCTTCTAAAGTAATGTGGTCTCTTGGTGTTGGGGTGGCAGGGGCAGGGGTACACTGCATTTCCATCCTGGAAAACTCTTCATAGTACTCAGTTCTATATCACTTAGTAAACAGCACTCTTACTTTAAAAAAGAAGAAAGAGGGAGGCCCAGGCTACCTGGCTGGTGGCACTGTAGCAGGTGGGTGAGGCCTTTCTCTGCAGGGTGATCTATTTGAGGGCCCCACCATCGATCGCCCCACAAAGGGAGGCCCAGGCCACCAGTCAGCGATGCTGTGGCAGGTGTGTGGGGCTGGCCAGTGATCACCCCCAAGAGGGCACCTCACACCTGTTGCCTGCAGAGGGAAGTGACTGGTGGGAGGAAAGGGGTGCAGTGCTGCAAAGATGGCAGGCAATGGCAGCAGTGGGGGTGCAGACAGCTGCCAGCAGCCAGGGGAAGAAAAGCCCTGATAGGCCCTGAACTCAGGCCAGACCTAGGGACCCTACTTGAGGGTCCCGGATTGGGAGGAGTTGCTGGCTGGATTGAGGGATCCTCTCCCCCTCCAAAGTGCACAAATTTTCATGCACTGGGCCTATAATATATATATATATATATATATATATATATATATATATATATATATAGTCTCCAGAGGGAAAATGATAAGGTTGGGAGTAGGTGGAGGCAGCAAAAGGGAGAATAAAAGTATACAGAAAGAAACTGCTTTGGGTGATAGGTGCACAATGGAGTGTGCAGATAATGTTTCATTGATTTATACACTCAAAACCTGCATGGCACTCTAATGAGTTCAATTAAAATTAATAACTAAATAAAACTTATGAATTGTTAAAAAATTTTGTCACATATCACAAATATTACATTAAAATGATCTATCATAATTTATTAAACCATTACTTATCAGTTATATACAACAACTTCAGTATAAATTTACTAATAATATTCTTCAAAGAACCAAAGAAAAGAATATACTCTGAGGGGGAAAAAATGTTAGAATATTTGCATATTTAGCAAGGAGGCCATTTCTTGGAAATACCAGCCCTTGCTTCTATCCTATCTAATAAAAGAATAATATGCAAATTGATTGTACCTCCACCACACCCACAACCCATGCCCACCAGCCAATCAGGAGCAAGTATGCAAATTAACACATCCAAGATGGCTGTGGCCACAGAGATGTAGCAAGCAGGGGGCTTGGGTTTCCCCAGCAATGGAGGAAGCCACGCTTCCCTGCTGCCCTGGTTAGCCTAGGCCTACCCTCAAAGCTACAAATTTTCAATTATAGAAGATAAATAAATCCCAAGAAAAATGGTCACAGCCACAAACCTGGAGAGAGCAGGATGCTTCAGTTGCCCCCAGTGATGGAGGAAGCCAAGATTCCACAGCCCTGGCCTGCCTTAACCTCCTCTACAAAGTTTCAATTATAGAAGGTAAATAAATCCCAACATAAATGTCTGTGGCCACTGAGTGAGCAGGAGACTTGGCTCCACTCAAGGCTACAAAGTTTCAATTATAGAAGATAAATAAACCCCAAACACCAGGCTCTCTGCTTGGATCACCAGGGGTCATAGCCAGCCTGTAAACCACCACAAGCCCCTCACCCAGGCTGCCCCATTACCCCAAGGGAACCCCTAACCTGATCTGGGACACCCCTCAGGGCAAAACAGCTGGTTCCCACCCATGCACAAGGCCTCTCTCCTATCTAATAAAAGAGAAATATGCAAATTGACCATTACCCCAACATACAAGATGGCTGCTCCATGTGGACACAAAATGGCTGCAATAAGATGGCCAGCAGGGGAGGGTGGTTGGGAGGGACCAGGTCTGCAAGGGAGGGGGTGATCAAGCCTGTAGGAGAGGGCAGTTAGAGGTGACAAGGACATAAGAGGAGGGAAGTTGGTGGCAACTGGGCCTGCAGAGAAGGGCAGTTGAATGGGACCCAGGCCTGCATGGGAGAGCAGTTGGGTGTGTGTGTGGGGGAGCCAGGCCTACAGAGGAGGGCAGTTATGGGTGACCAGGTCTGCAGGGGAGGGAAGTTGTGGGCAATCAGGCTGTCAGGGGAGTGGTTATGGAGTGATCAGGCTGGCAAGCAGTAGCAGTTAGGGGCAATCAGAAGGCAAGCAGGCAAGCAATTGAGAGTCAACAGTCTTAGATTGTGAGAGGGATATCCGGCTGCCTGTTTAGGCCAGATCCCAATCCCTTGAGAGGTCCCTGATTGGAGAGGGTGCAGGCTGGGCTGAGAGACAACCTCACTCCCATGCATTAATTTTGTGCACCGGGCCTCTAGTATTAAAATAATAGCACTATATCCGTAGGCATCCAACCTAAATGCAGACAGTGTTAATGCAAGTATTTTATTGCAAAATAAGTCAAAATGTGTAAGTTTCTCTCTCTTTGGAAATAATTCATGAAGAACTATAATTTTTTTGTGTGTGTGTGTGGTCTGTTGGGCAGACAAAGTGTGTAAAAGTAGGCACCTTCATGAATCAGCAATGGAGTGCATATTTTATCAGTCTGTATAGGAGGCAATTTGACAAAGTACTTTAAATGCCTTACAAGGTCATTAATTTTCATTGAATTCAGTAATAAAATTTTAAGGCAACTTTCTAAAAAACTACATGTATAAGGAAAATCATAACAGTTTTTAATTTTAAAAAATCTAAATCCTAACACTTGATCATTGATAAAATTATGGAAAAAGAGAGCAATAGAAACTCTGATGATATTCCAGTATTAAAAATAATCATAGTGAGAAAAATACAAAATGACATGAAAGTGTTCATTATATAATTATAAGTGAAAAATAAAATATATGAAAACATGATAAGAAAATACTGACAATATAGATGTCAAGGTTTATGAGTAGATAATTTTGTGTGTTACTTTATCTTTGCATTATCTATTTCTAAGTTGTTCATACTGAATGTTTATTACTTCCATATTTAAAAATGTTTTAAAGTGTTAAAGAGAACAATATTTATAAAAAATTTAAATGATATAGAGGATACTTATGATGTAATGTCAACTGAAGAAAGCAGGTTTGCATAATTTATAGACACAACATTACAATGCTAAGAGTACCATTGTGGACCCCTATCTTGGTAAAATCAAGCAACACATTCTTGTTCTCAGCTATTATTTCCCAGAGATAAATGGGGTGCTTATAGGAAAATGTTGACCTGGCTCTTAATACCAACTATAGGGCAACTACAGGAAGTTGATAAAATGGAGTCACTAAAAGTAAAGAACACAGAATAAAAATCTAAGAAAGAAACCTCCAGTTGAGAATAAAAACTAAATGAGAAGCTCCCAAATGTTGTTACTTACAGATCTCTATAAAAAGGATGTCTGTATGGAAAATTCAAAAAATAAAAAGGCAAGTTTGTGCTTAAGAACTTGAGGTATTATTATGTAATTGATTATTACTTCATTTTTAAAAAAATATATAACTGTGCATGGACAAATGCATTTTCCTAATATCTGAATATCTACTATAGTTTCCTAATGAACATAGCTTAAAAATATGGGATTTGGGAATGGAACCATATCTTGAGAATCTATAGAAGGCTACTAAGCTACTTGATGCATGACTCCTCAAAAAACTCATATAGCTTGTAAAACACGACTCCTAAAAGGCTATACATAAATACTGCATCTATGAGATGTGTATTTGGAACATGAGGTACTGTGTTTAGGAAGTACTTGTCTTCCAATCAAATGTGCTGGCATTCAACTATCATACTGTTACATGACCCTGCTTTAGTTATTCCAAGCGTCTCTTCCCTGAAGATTCACTCCTCACCTATCTCAAGCCACTGATAATAAATCACCTTGTAAGCTTTCCCCAACCTCCTTCAATTTACTTTACCCTCACATTCCCTGATGTTGTCCCAGAGGATCCTTACACTATCTTCATGTTTTTTAATTACTTTTGCTTTTTGCTTTTCAAGTTGGGTGTTTTTTTTTTTGTTTTGTTTTGTTTTTTGCTTCTTTGTATTTCAAATCTTTGACTTGATTCTTGGGATCCTCAAGTCTCCTGTTGGATCTCTGTATATTATTCTTTAATTCAGTCAGTGCATGCTTAATTTCTAGTTGGTCCTTTTTCATATCCTCAATGGTTTACTAAATTTATTGTCCTTTTCTAGAAAATTCTTATTAACCTTATAACCATTCTTTTGAACTCTATATCTAGTAGTTTGCTTTCCTCCATTTCTTTCATTTGAGACCTGTTTCTTTGTCTCTGCATTTTTGTTGCTTCCCTGTGTTGATAGCGTGGCTTTGTGTGCTAGATGTCCTATAGGGCCCAGTAGCTCAGCCTCCTAATTACCTGAGGTGGACACTCTTGGTGGACCCCTTTGTGGGCTGTGTACACAGTCTTGGAGGTAAGCCTTGATTTCTGTTGGCATCACTGGGAGGAATTGACCTCCAGGTAAACTGGCTATGAAGACCATGGTGTCTACAATGGGAGAACTGCTGTGCTGGAGACATGCTTCTGGGGCAGGACTTGCTTCAGTGGGGCTTTGGCACTCACCGAGTCTGCCCCCTAAGTGTGTCTCTTATGGATGTGAAGAGTTATAATCTGGATAGTCTCACTCTGACTACTGGGTACACTGGCTTTGGATCTCCAAGGAGATGCAAAGTCAGCCACTGCCTGAGGCCACCCAGCAGGAGCTACAGAGAGGTCTGCAGATTCCTCTTCTTTGTTTGGGGTTTGGAGGGCCCAGCTGTGAAGCAATGCAAGCTGCTGCTGGGCTTTGGGCCTTCTTTTGGAAGCTGTGGGGTTCTCTGATACAGCTGCAGTTTGTTAGGTAATTTTAGATTGCAAAAGGCCATGCCATTATATGCAAAAGCCACTGCACACAGCTTGGGTGGGGCTGTCAATTGGGTGGGGTGGAGCAAACCACATAGTGGAGCAAACCACAATGGATGATGATCAGCCCTGCCTCAAAGAGGTCCCCGGGTCCTTGTGTCCCACGGCACTGTGCAGGAACAATGATTGCTGCAAGCACCTCTGAGAGAAAGCCTTATATTTTGGCCCAATGTCAGACAGTCTAGTTTCTTTTGGTATGAGTCTGGGTCCCCAGAGTCTTGCCTGGAACTGGAGTTCAGAGCAGTCGGGAGCTTATATCTTCCTCCCAATTGAAAAGACAACAGTGTGCTCAGTTGTCAGCCCTTTTCACATGTGCCTCCATACTTCTGCACTTCACTCCTGCATCTCCTACTGGACTCACTGAGCTCTTCCCTTTCCTTCTAGTTGTAGAATTTCCACTCATCCAGCCTTCCTGTGGTTTTGGATGATATTCATTTTGTCTTTTAGTTGTAGTTTTGATATGGTTGTGCTCAGCAGCAAGTTCAGATGTTTACCTATGCTGCCATCTTGGTTATCCCTTTTTAATTTTTTGGTCCTGACCCTCTCTCAGTCAGTCCTGCTTTACCCATTAGATTCTTTTCCTTCATGAAAAACATACCCCCCAATACTTCTGATTCTGCATTTACTTTTGACCCAATAGACCACTGACTGCCATTCCCTTATGCACCCCTCCCTCACCTGCAGTAGACTCCCCAAACCCAGTCCCTCCCATCTAGTCTCATAACCATTAGCCACCTCACCTCACCGTTGAATTTTACTAAACACCCCCTTTATACACTCTTTTCTCATTCCACCTCAGTGCCCAACCGGAGTTACTGCACATCCCCTCATAAAGCCCAGTTGCCCGGAACCACAGTTACTTACCTCATTTTAACTCTCACCCCACAAACCTGAGCCATCACCTTGGACCATAAATGCCATATCTCCTCCGTGACTGTCCCCTCCTCTAAATAAGAAATATTCTCCCTCCTCGGGCTTGCTCTGTTCTTTTGCCTCTGGATTCTCAACTTTAGTCTTCTTACAAAGCCCCTCTATGATGAATGAAAGGACGCATCACTGAGCCTTTAGACCTGAAGGCCAGCATTATTACCCCCTTTAATGCTCTGAAAACTACTCTCACCTCAGCATCTTCTCACCATCCCTCCCCAAAGAACAACTCTCTTTACTGCAAAACTGCAAACCCTTACTTAGCAGTCCTGCTACTATCTGAAGCTGAACTCATTATCACCCCAACCTTAACATGTTATCCAAGTGAGAATGTGTCAGTTTTAAATGCAAACAGCTGCGGGGCCTGCTCCCCCCTCTCCCTGCCTTTTCTCCAGCCTTATAGGTCATTACATACTTTTTCAAAGTTTTTGATAACTTGGAGCATTGCTTGGAACATCTAAATGTTTTAAAATTACATAAAATACTGAAGTATTGATAGCTAGACAAGTTTTAAATTTGTCTGCTTTTAGTTTTTATTACAAATGGTCTCTTGTACTTTGTTGAAGGTGTATTTTCTTGAAGGTAAGAGTGTGTTTATAAATGTAAATGCTGTAAATGCTGGTTGTTAACTAAACTGGTTATTTGCGAATGAATAGGTTTGTGGGAGATGTATAAAATTTTGTCCAGTGAGTCAGGACCTGATCACCCCTGATGCCGGAAGGGACCCCTTCTCTCCCAGTAAGTTAAAGCAGACCTGACCAGGCTCTCTCCTGTTGCTTGCATCCTTAGATAGGAGTCTAGACTTTCTTTATTTACAATGCTCATTCATAGTCCTTGACACTATCATTGGAAGCCTCAACAGGTATTTAGGAACTTCTATCCCCTTTTATATTCTAGCCTTCTTAAAAGCCATACACTGTAAAAGACACCAAGTCGGTAAAAAGCCCATAACACATGGATATAATAAAGCAGACCAGGAGGCCAAGAGGGTGACTCAGAGGAAGGCTCCATCTCCCGAACTGTTATCTCTGCTTTAAATAACACCCAAATACACTCCAGAGGAACTTCAGTTCATATTAGCTCTTGGGGCCACTAGGGAAGATCTATCATTAAAATTTCAGGGAAAATATATCCTTCCCTAATGACAGGCCTGCAATATCTTACAGGCTACTCACAATTCCCTACCTATAGCATACAGACCACATTTACAACTCCTAAAACCCCTGATAATATAGCCTGGCCTAGCCTTCTTACTGCAAGATATATCAAAACCTGTTCTACTTATTACTCAATATCTCCCTAAGGAGAGTTTAGACCTCATTCTTTTCCCACTCCTTAGACAGGAGCCAAAACCTTGAACAAGACTTCACTTTTCTTCCCTTTATTAAAAGAACCAAATATCTCTTTTTTATTTTATTTTATTATTTTACTAGAGGCCCGGTGCATGAATTCATGCATTAGTGGGGTCCTTGGAACTGGCCTGTAGGATTGGGCCAAAACCAGCTCTCTGACATTCCCTGAATGGTCCAGTATTGTGAGAAGGCACAAGCCAGGCCAAGGGCTCCCACTGGTGCATGATTGGGACCACGGAGGGACACAGGAGATTGGCTAGCAGGGGAGGGACCACGAGAGGGCTCCAGGGTATGCCTGGCCCATCTAGCTCAGTCCTGATTGGCCAGTCTCCAGCAGCAATTTAACATAACGGTCAAAGTGTCTGTCCCCTGGTGATCAGTGCATGTCATAGGAAGTGATTGATCGACCTTAGCATATCATTAACATATTATGCCTTGATTGGTTAAACAGCCAACCAGACAACTGGAACTTAGCATATTAGGCTTTTATTATATAGGATTTTTAATTGTTTAAAGTATTACATACATCTCTTTTTTCCCTGATTGAACTCTCCCAACACTCCCAAACCACAGGACAAGCCCTCTCCAACCCAGTGTCCATATCCATTGGTTATGCTAATATGCATGCATACAAATACTTTGGTTGATCATTTACTCCATGCTCCTGCCTTCTTTCTCAGGTTGTGGAAGGTTTATACAGTGTTTCTTTGTCTCTGGATCTATTTTTCTTCATCAGTTTGTGTTGTTCATTAAATCCCACCTATGAGTGAGATCATGTGATATTTATCTTACTCTGACTAGCTTATTTCACATAGCATAATGCTCTTCAGTTCCATCCATGCTGTTGTGAATGGTAAAAGTTCGTTCTTTTTTAAAGCAGCACTAGAGGCCTGGTGCACAAATTTGTGCACTGGTGGGGTCTGGCCATCCTGCCCTGATCAGGGCCAATTGGGCCAGGCTGGCCAGGTGAGGGGTCATGGGGTGGGGTGGGGGGAAGATAGGCAGTTGGCCGACTGGCCCTGGCCCTGGTCAAACTCGTGTGCGAGGGAACAATTCGCATATCAGCTTTTTATTATATAGGTTAGTATCCCATTGTGTAGCTGTACCACGGTTTTTAATCGACTCATCTACTAAAGGGCACTTAGGATGTTTCCAGATTTTAGCTGTTATAAATTGTGCTGCTATGGGCATAGGGGTGTATATGTTCTTTCTGTTTGGTGTTTTTGATTTTTTGGGATATATTCATAGAAGTGGGATTACTGGGTTGGATGAGAGTTCCATTTTCAATTTTTTGAGGAATCTCCATACAGTTTTCCACAGTGGATCTATCAGCGTGCATTCCCATCAGCAGTGCACAAGGTTCCTTTTTTCTTCACATCTTTTTCAGCACTTGTTTGTTGATTTGTTGAGGATAACTATTATGACAAGTGTGAGATGGTACCTCATTGTTGTTTTGATTTGCATCTCTTGGATGACTAGTGACTTTGAGCATGTTTTGCTATGTCTCTGGACCTTCTGTATGTCCTTTTTCAAAAAGTGTATATTTAGGTTCTTTGTCATTTTTTATTGGATTGTTTATCTTCCTTTTCTTAGGTTGTATGAGCTCCCTGTAAATTTTGGAGATTAAACCCTCCTCTGTGATAGCATTGGCAAATATGTTCTCCCATGCAGTGGGCTTTCTTGTTGTTTTGTTGGTGGTTCTTTTGTTGTGCAGAAATTTTTATTTTGAATTAGTCCCATTTGTTTATTTTCTTCTTAGTTTCCATTGCCCTAGGAGCAGTATTGGTAAAGATACTTCTATGAAATATGTCTATTATTTTGTTACCTATAGAGTTCTCTGAAATATTTTTATGGTTTTCCCTCTTACATTTAAGTCCTCTAACCATTTTGAGTTTATTTTTATGTATGGTGTAAGTTGGTGATCTAGTTTCATTGTTTGCACATATCTGTCCAATTTTCTCAACACTATCTATTGAAGAGACTGTCTTGAACCCATTGTATGCTCTTGCCTTCTTTGTCAAATATAAATTAAGCATAATGGCTTGGGTCTGCTTCTAGGTTCTCTGTCCTGTTCCATTGGTCTGTTTTTGTGCCAGTATCAGGCAGTTTTGTGAACAATGGCTTTGTGATATAGCTTGATATCTGGTATTGTAATCGCTCAAACTTTGTTCTTTTTCTGAATTCCAATGCTATCTGTAGTCCTTTTTTATTCCAGATGAATTTTTGGATACTTTGTTTTAGGTCTGTGAAATATGCAGTTGGTATTTTAATGGGGATTACATTGATCTATAAGTTGCTTTGGGTATTATGGGCATTTTAATTATGTTGATTCTACCAATCCATAAACACGGTATGTTATTCCATTTGTTTATATCTTCTGCTTTTTTTTAAATATCCTATAGTTTTCTGAGTACAGGTCTTTTACTTCCTTAGTTAAGTTTATTCCTAGGTATCTTAATTTTTTGGTGTATGGGATTGTTTTTGTAGTGTCTGTTTATTTGAGTTTATTATTGGTGTACAAAAAAGCCATAGAATTCAGGGTATTAATTTTATATCCTACTGCATTGCCAAATTCATTTATTTAGTCTAGTTATTTTTGATAGAGTTTTTAGTGTTTTATATTTACAATATTATGTCACCTGCAAATAATGACAGTTTTACATCTTTTCCAATTTGGATGCCTTTATTTCTTCTTCTGGTCTGACTATTATGGCTAGCACTTCCAGGATGATGTTGAACAGGAGTAGTAAAGTGGGTATCCCTGTCTTGTTTCTGTTCTTAGGAGAAATGGTTTTAGTTTTTGCCCATTGAGTATGATGCTATATAATAAAGCTTTTCATGGAAGTCTTTTATTAAGTTGAGGTATGAACCTTCTATTCCACTTCACTAAGAGTTGTGTTGTTTGTTTGTTTTTTTTTTAATCAAGAAAGGGTGTTGGATTTTGTCAAATGCTTTTTTTAAATCAATTGATATGATTAAATGACTTTTGTCTCTCAAGTTGTTTATGTGATGTATCGCATTTATTGATTTGTAGATATTGTGCCATCCTTCCATCTCTGGAATAATATCCCACTTGGTCACAGTGTATGATACTAATCTAATGTTGGATCCCATTTGCTAGAATTTTGTTGAGGATTTTAGCATCTATGTTCACAAGGGATATTGGCCTGTAGTTTTCTTTCTTTGTGGTGTCTTTACGTGGTTTTTGGTATTAAGGTAATGCTGGCTTCATAGAAAGAGCTTGAAAGTGTGCCTTCCTCATGATTTTTTTTTGCAATAGTATGAGAAGGATATGTTTTAGTTATTCTTTGAATGTTTGGTAGAACTCCCCTGTTAAGCCTTACAGATGAGGGCTTTTCTTTGCTGGGATATTTTTTATTACAGCTTAATAACATCAGTAGTTATCTGCTTGTTTATGTTTTTTTCTTTTTCCTGATTCTGTTTTGGAATCTTGTATTTTTCTAAGAATATGTCCATCTCTCTAGTTTGTATAGTTTGTGGGAATAGAATTGTTCCTAGCATTATTTTACTACCCTTTTTTTATTTTTGTGGGGTCTGTGATTACTTCTCTTCTTTCATTTCTGATTTTGTTTACTTGGGTATTCTCTCTTTATTCCTTGGTGAGCCTTGCTAAAGGTTCATCAATCTTGCTTATCCTTTCAAAGAACCAGCTCTTGGTTTTGCTTATCTTTTGTATTGTTTTGTTGTTTTTGGTCTCTATGTCATTTATCTCTGCTCTGATCTTTATTATTTCCTTCCTTCTACTTAGGCTGAGCTTTTCTTGTTGCTCTCTTTCAAATTCTTTAAGTTGTAGTGTTAGATAATTATTACTAGTATTTATTTATTTATTTATTTATTTATTTATTTTGAGGTAGGCCTGTAGAGCTATGAACTTTGCTCTCAGGACTGTTTTCACTGTGCACCATAGGTTTTAGTTTGTTGTGTTTTCACTGTCATTTGTTACCAGGATGTTTATTTTTATTTTTTTATTTACTCTTTGATCTCTTTGGTAACCAGATCATTCTTTAATATCATCCCATTTAGACTTCAAGTGTTTGATTTTTTTCATTGATTTTATTTTAGTTGATTTCTAATTTTATGCCATTGAGATCTGAGAAGATGCTTGATATGTGTTTAATCTACTTGAATTTGAAGAGACTTTGGCTGTGTCCCTGTTTTGATAACAGTGGACTTATAATACAGCTTGAAATCTGGTATTGAGATCCCACCTACTTTGTTCTTCTTTCTCTGGATGGCTATGGCTATTTGGGGTATTCTTAAAATTTCAGATGAATTTTTGGAGAGTTCTTTCTAGGTCTATGAAATATGCTGTTGGTATTTTAATGGAGAGTGCATTGAATCTATAGATTGCTTTGGGTAGTACAGACATTTTAATGATGTTGATTCTACCAATCCATGAACACGGTATGCTCTTCCATCTATTTATGTATTCCTCTGTCTCTTTTTTCAATTTCTTGTAGTTTTCTGAGTAGAGGTCTTTTACCTCCTTAGTTGAGTTTATTTCTAGGTATCTTAATTTTTTTGGTGCGATGGTAAATGGGATTGTTTTCTTAGCTTTTCTTTCTATAAGTTCGCTGTTGGTGTATAGAAATGCCATAGATTTTTTGGCATTAATTTTGTAACCTGGTATCTTGCCGAATTCATTTATTAAGTCTAATATTGGTTTGGTGGAGTCTTTGGGGTTTTCTACATACACTATCATGTCATCTGCGAATAAGAATAGTCTTACTTATTCTTTTCCAATTTTGATGCCTTTTACTTCTTCTTCTTGTGTAATTACAATGGCTAGTACTTCCAATACTATGTTGAACAGGAGTGGTGAGAGTGGGAATCCCTTTATTATTCCTGTTCTTATGGGAAATGGTTTTAATTTTTGCCCATAGAGTATGATGTTATCTGTGGATTTGTCAAATATGGCTTTTATTATGGTGAGGTATGATCCTTCTATTCCTACCTTGCAGAGAGGTTTTTTTAAAATAAAAAAGTGGGTATTGAATTTTGTCAAATTATTTTTCTGCATCTATTGATATGACTATGTGGTTTTATGTCTCAATTTGTTTATGTGATGTATCACATTTATTGATTTGCGGATATTGTACCCTCCTTGAATCCCTGGGATAAATCTTACTTGGTCATGGAGTATGATCTTTCTGATGTAGTGCTGGATCTGATTTGCTAGAATTTTGTCAAGGATTTTGGCATGTATGTTCATAAGGGACATTGGCTTGTAATTCTTTCATTTTGTTGTCTTCATCTGGTTTGGGTATTAGGGTGATTCCAGCTTCATAGAATCAGCCTGGAAATGTGCCTTCCTCTTGAATTGTTTGAAATAGTTTGAGGAGGTTAGGTTTTAGTTCTTCCTGGAATGTTTGGTAAAACTCCTCTGTTAAGGCATCTGGACCCAGGCTTTTGTTTGCTGCGAGCTTTTTAAATGACTGCTTCAATTTCTTCCATAGTTATTGGCCTATTGAGATTTTTAAATTCTTCCTGATTGAGGTTTGGAAGGTTACATTTTTCCAGGAATATGTCCATTTCCTCCATGTTGTCCAGTTTGTTGGAATAAAGTTGTTCATAGTATTTTTTTAAACAATTCTTTGTTATTTCTCCACTTTCATTTCTGATTTTGTTTGTGTCCTCTCTCTTTGCTTCTTAGTGAGCCTGGTGAGAGGTTCATCAATTTTGTTTATCTTTTCAAAGAACTAACTCTTGGTTTTGTTGATCTTTTGTGTTGTTTCTTTGATTCCTATGACTTTTATCTCTGGCTCTGGTTTTTATTATTTCCTTCCTTTTGCTTACACTGGGCTTTTCTTGTTGAACTCTTTCTAACTCCTTGAGTAGTAGGGTTAGATAATTTATTACCATTGTTTCTTGTTGTTTTTTTGCCCTCTCCTTATTTATTTGTTTTCAGACTCGCCCCTCCCCCACTCCTTAGTCAGTAGCATATCTGAAATAAATGGTATCAGTGGTCCAGGGTCTTCATCTGTGTCCTCAGTAGTGATGGTGGTGTTTTTGTTTGTTTGTTTGTTTGTTTGTTTTGCAGTAGGCTTGTAGAGCTATGAATTTCCCTCTTGAGACTTATTTCACTGTGTTTCATAGATTTTGGATTGTTGTGTTTTCAGTATCATTTGTTGCTTTGATGTTTTTTTTTAAAATTTCTTCTTGATCTCTCTGGTAACCCAGTCATTGTTTAATAGCATAATATTTAGACTCCAGGTGTTTTGATTTGTCAAGTTGTTTTATTGTAGTTGATTTCCAGTTTTATGTCATTGTGATCTGAGAAGATGCTTGATATGATTTCTATCTTCTTGAATTTGAAGAGATTTTTCCTGTGTCCTAATATTTGGTTTAACCTTGAAAATGTTCTCTGTGCACTGGAGAAGAATGTATATTCTGTAGCTTTGGGGTGAAATGTTCTAAAGATGTCATGTCAATTAAGTCCCTCTGTTCTAATGTGTCATTCAAAATTGCTATTTCTTTTCTGAGTTTTTGTTCAGTTGATTTATCCAGTGGTGTCAGTGGGGCATTAAAGTCCCCTACTATCACTATCAATCTTTCCCTCAATAACTTCCAGAAGTTGTTTTATGTATTTGGGTGCTACTATATTGGGTACATATATGTTTACCAGAGTTATATCTTCTTGTTTAATTGTTCCCTTTAGTATTATATAGTGGCCTTCCTTATCTCTTGTTATGACCTTTACTTTGAGGTCTATTTTACCAGATATAAGTATCACAACCCCAGCTTTTTTCTCATTTCCATTTTCCTGAAAATGTTTTCCCATTCCTTTACTCTCAGTCTGTGTGAATCCTTTGTTCTGAGATGTGTATTTTGTGGAGAGCAAATATATGGGTCATGTTTTCTTATCCATTCAACTACCCTATGATTTTTTTTATTGGTACATTTAATCCACTTACATTTAATGTCATTATTGACAAGTACATGTTTGTTGCCATATATTTCCTGAGTGTTTGTGTTTCTTTTTGCCTTTCTCTTTCTTCTTTTTATAGCAGTCCCTTTAGCATTTCTTGCATTGCTGTCTTGGTAGTGATAAACTCTCTTAGCAATTTTTGTCTTTGAAGCTCCTGATTCCACCTTCAATTTTTAATGATAGCCTTGCTGGGTATAGTATTTTTGGGTTCAGTCCCTTGCTTGCATCACTTTGTAAATTTCATTCCATTTCCTTCTGGCCTGGAGTGTTTCTGTTGAGAAATCTGTTGATATTCTAACAGGAGAACCCTTGTAGGTAACTTTCAGTCTCTCTCTGGCAGCCTTTAAGATTCTTATTTTGTCATTGGTGTTTGCCAATTTAATTTTGATGTGTCTTGGTTTCGGTCTTGTTTGGGACTCTATGTGCTTCTTGGACTTGCATGTTTTTTTTTCTTGCTAATATCAGGAAAATTTTCTGTCATTATGTCTTCAAACAGGTTTCCTATACCTTGCTTCTCTTCCTCTCCATCTGGTACTTCTATTATGCGAATATTGTTTCATTTTGTGTTGTCACAAAGCTCCCTTAGACTCTCCTCTTCCTTTTTAAGTCTTCTTTTCAGCTGCTGTTGTGTTTGTGTGTTTTGTCCTACCTGGTCTTCTAATTTGCTGATGCAGTCCCCAGCCTCTTCTAGTCTACTGTGCAAGCCTTCCATTGGGTTCTTTATTGCAGCTATGTCATTCTTAATCTCCTTTTGGTTCCTTTCCATGTTGGTGACATTCTCATTCAGCTCCTTATAATTCTCATTGAGTTGTGTGTATATGTCATCCAGCCATTTAAACATCATTATAACCATTACTCTGAATTCTTTCCCTGATATGCTGCTACCCTTAATTTCATTTAACTCTCTTTCTGGTTATTCCTCTTTTTATTTCCTTTGTGGATTGCTTTTTGTCTTCCCATGTTTTCCTGTAATGTTTTATTTGTAGATCCAATTGCTTTGCTGCCCAGGTTCCTTTGGGGATGGTACTACAGGTGGAATCTCTCAGTTCTCCTGGGCTTGGTAATGTAGTGCAGCTCCCTAATTGAGACATTTGGGTTGACTTGATGTAGGCCTGTGAGATTGAGAGGCAAAACTGGGGTGTCTAGAAGTCGGCAGCCATGGAGGGGAGTGTCCCAATTTTTGCTACCTTGTACCCTTAATTGAAATCATGCATGTTTCCATAGCTAGTTCGAATTTCTAGCTCTGCTTTTACTCAGCAGGGACTCACAGTGGGACCCAGGAACCATCTGTTGGGGTAAGGGGCTCAGGGGACCTGCACTCTGGAAAGGCGTGACTGTGGTATCCAGAGTTCTGTAGTTGTGAGGTGGGAAGACTCACATACACTCACTCACACACACCACACATCCAAACACTCTCCTTTCATACCCTCACTCACTTCCTCTCCTTCACTTCCATCCTGCTAGCCACCATCTTCTCCAACAATCAAGATTTCCTTCTTTATAGATTCTGCACATACCCTTTCTCCCCTTGGAACAATCCCAACCCTAGAAGTGGGTATTAGCTCTACTTCTTATACTATTCTAACCCTCCTCTCCTACACCCCTAAGCAACTTTCTTACCTCGACTCATCTCAAATGAACACTTAACCTCACCCATTCCCTCCTAAACCAGAAATTTCTAGCTCTGCTTTTACCCCACCTCTTCATCATATATCAATTCTTATACCAATCAAGAGATGGGATCAGGAAAAAAATCTCTCTAGCTTGTTAAAAGGGAACCATGTTTCTCAAAAAAGCAAACACACTTCTAGGTAATTATCTTATAGCACAGGAAAATAAAGCTTCCCCTCTTTTTTTGTACTTATATTCAATCTATTACTAAAGTAGTACCTTTCTCTATACCAGTAACAGGTCCTGTCATTCTACACACCCCACTAATCACCCAAGCCCTTTAGGCTTTACAAGGTTACAGGGCAATATAACACTAGACCATCTCCCATCATCAGCTTTCAGTACCACAATTAACCCAGAACTACCACATGATCATTGGTCCCAGTGGGTTGACTACCAGATGTCCCCAAAAGCCAATAATTATTTCATACAGCTGGTCCATTTTAATTCTTATCCAACTATGCAGGCCCAAGTCTTCAACTGCTCTTTTTCTTCCCTTTCACTTTTCCCTTAGATAACAGCCCATTGTAGCATTTCTACTCACTTTTGCTGTAATAAAATCTCAACCACTCCTCTGTAACACCTTATCATTAGTGGCATGGAAACTACCCTCTCAATTTGGATTGCAGAACTGGGGAAAGGAACCTTACACTTTTTAGTCCACCTCTTCTCCCTACACCTTTAACCTTGTCTCCATGATCAGGAAATTTTCTCTCTCTGTAAGGAGAACACATATATCTGACCCCTGATCAACTGGACAGCAGCCTGTAGTCTTATCTATCTTTCACACAATAGATATAGCCTATAATAATAAATCTTTACCTGTCCCCATAACCTATCATGTTTGACACAAAGGGAAGTCCAGATAATTCCTCTCTTAATAACTCTTGGCATCAAAACAAGGGTTGGAACAGTGGGCCTAACCACTGCTCAATCCTATTTTAAGATCCTGTCTCAGTACTTACAAGAAAGCTCTAATGCTTAGCAAGGGGAAAAACTGGTTAAGCAAGAACCTCACCCCAAGAGTAATCTATTCTCTCCTTCCATAAAACCAGTCAGGTAACTCAGATCCCTGATCTTTTTCTCCCTAAAGATAACAACTGCAATATCCAAGATGGTGGCCAATGAGATGGCAGTAAGTGACATAGTGTGAGTGAGTGAGAGAAAAAAGGAGAGTGTGTGCATGTGTGTGGAGTGTGTGTATTTGTGAGTGATGGACAGTTATATTCCATAGGACTGTCAGGGACTGGTGGACCAGGATCCCCTGGCAGGACAGCCTCTACTACTACTGAAATCTCTCCTGGAGTGGCCAGCTCTGCCATAGAAACCACTCCATTTTGAAGGGGAGAGTGGCTGTGATCACAAGCCAAGCCTTACCATCACCTGGGGAAACCTTGGATACCTCCCAGGACCCTATAGCCACAATGCCCAGGGACCAGCTGCATCAGCTGTGAACACACAAACACGGAGACTCCAGCTTCCCTCGCCATGGGTGTGTAAAACGTTTTTCCAGGTGGAGACAAGATGGCAGCTGAATACACAAACAGTTCCTGCACCATCATACAGAGCAGTTAGAGGAAACAGCTGAATCAAGTAACATCCACCAGGCATTGGGGAGTTAAACACAGCTGGTGAGGCATTCCATGAACGGAAAGGTCAGAGATTGCCTGGAGAGAAGTGAGGTCTGGGATCTGGGTGGAGGGAGAAACACACCTCGAAGAGACTATAATCTCAAAGGGAGGCTGTGCTGTACCAAATCTGCAGCCCTTGAGGTCAGTGTAGCCCTCAAATATGGATGGTGCACATCCACGGGAGACTGTGCTCAGAAAGGCAACCTGAAGTTCTATACCAGCTGCACAGTGCAGGAGGAGAAAGACGAGAAGGTGGAATGGTTGTGTTGTCTTTATAACTTCATTGCTTTTACTTGCTAAACCCAGTGCATGGGATCTTTCAATTAGAAACACTCACTGAGCCTGCAGGGAAGATGTTTTTGTGGAAACCGGGGAGCAGAATAAGGACAGATGAGCAGGAAACCCGCTCTGGGACAGGCTGTTCCTCCAACACAATCTTGAGTGTGGCAGGGAAAGGAAGAGTCTATACACCCCCAGGTTGCCCTGGGGGAATGGGTTGAGGGGCCATTTGGTTCTGGAAACTAATACAGAAACGTTACCACCTAGAGTAAATCTGTGTCAGAAATAGACACTTGTGTAAATACAGTACAACTGAAGGCATGCAGAGAAACAAAATGAGCAGAGTGATCACACCTGCTTGAAACCAAGGTTGTGGCTTGTGACACAGAGGAGTGGTGGATCACTGGGAACTTCAACACTGTGCTGACTACCTGATAGGAAAGAGATGTGCCAGGCAGAACAGTAGAGATGAGTCTTAAACCAAACCCCATGGGTCATTGAAACTGCTGAAGTGAACAAACTTCACTACTTCACATATTTAATTTTAGCTTTTACTTAAGAAAGTAATTTTTCTCACTTTATTTTACTTTTTATTATTATACTTTATTAATTATTATTATTACTATTATTTTATCATTTTTAGGTTTTATTTTACTTTTTGATTAATGTTCTACAGTTTTTAAATTTTTAACATTATTTTACTCTCAATTTTTTCTTTATTCCAACATTTTCTTCCTCATTTTTCCCCCTTTTCATCCGGTTTCTCTTCCCCAATTCCTGCTTTAGTTTTTCTCTATCCTTTTTTTCTACTCTCTGTTAAAAATTGATCTTACTCATATACCTAATTTCCTCTCCCCAGATCCAAGTATTCATACTTCTTTATCTTTCTTCATTAGACAATATTTTTCCTTTTTAAATTCTTTCTTTATTTTTTATTTTCTTTTTAAAATTAATCTTTATTGTTTGGTTTATTAATTACATTTTCCCCCATTCTCCTGCCCATAGCTCCCCTCCACTTGGTACCCATCCCAACCTCTGCCCTTACCTCCCCCTCCCCACTGTCCTCTTTCATAGGTGTATGATTTTTCTTCAGTCTCTTGCTGCACCTCCCACACCCCATTTCTCCCCAAGAATTGTCAGTCCATTCCCTCTCTATGCCCATGATTCTGTTATATTCACCAGTTTATCCTGTTTATCAGATTTTTAATTCACTTGATTTTTATTTGTTGATAGATGTGTATTTGTTGTTCATAATTTATATTTTTACCTTTTTCTTCTTCCTCTTCTTAAAGAACACCTTTCAGCATTTCATATAATATTGGTTTGGCGGCGATGAACTCCTTTAGCTTTTTCTTATCTGCGAAGCACTTTATCTGACCTTCAATTCTGAATGATAGCTTTGCTGGGTAGAGTGATCTTGGTTGTAGATTCTTGCTATTCATCACTTTGAATATTTCTTGCCACTCCCATCTGGCCTGCATAGTTTCTGTTGAGAAATCCACTGACAATCGTATGGGTGCTCCCTTATAGGTAACTGTTTTTCTCTTGCTGCTTTTAATATTCTCTCTTTGTCTTTTGCTCTTGGCATTTTAATTATTATGTGTCATGGTGTGGTCCACTTTGGATTCCTATAGTTGGGGGTTTTGTGCACTTTCTGAACTTTTAAGTTGATTTCTTTCACCAGGTGGAGGAAGTTTTCAGTCACTATTTCTTCAAATAGGTTTTCATTATCTTGCTCTCTCTCTTTTTCTGGCACCCCTATAATTCGGATGTTGGTATGCTTGAAGTTGACTCAGAGGCTCCTTACACTATCTTGAATTTTTTGGACTCTTTTTGCTTCTTGCTTTTATGGCTGATTGGGTTTTGCTTCTTTGTATTTCAAATCTTTGACTTGATTCTTGCGGTCCTCTAGACTGCTTTTAGGTCTTTGTATAATATTTTTTATTTCAGTCAGTGTATGCTTAATTTCTAGTTGGTCCTTTTTCATATCCTTGAGGGTCTTGTTCACATCCTCAAGGGTCTTGTTCATATCCTGGAGGATCTCCTTCATATCCCCCAGGGTCTCGTTCATATCCTCGAAGGTCTCATTCATTTCCTTGAAGGAGTCATTAAGTTCCTTGGCCTTTTCTAGGAGCCTCTTGAAAAACCTTATAACCGTGGTTTTGAACTCTATGTCCAGTCGTTTTTTTCCCTCCGTTTCTTTCACATTCAATTTCTTTCCATGTCTCTGCATTGTGGCTGCTTCCCCGAGTTGGTTGATTGGTTTTGTGTGGTAGATGTCCTCTAAGGGAAAGTGGCTCAGCCTCCCCAGTTACCTGAGTTACCTGAGGTGGATACTCGTGGTGCAGCTCTTCATGGGTTGCACAGTCTTGTCGAAGTTCAGCCTAGATTATTATTGTTAGCAGTAGGAGGGTTTGACCTCCAGGCCAATTGGCTTAAGGATCAGCTGTGCTCAGGTTGGACAGGTGGAATCTTCAGACTGAGCAGGCAGTCTTGATTTCCCATCAGCTCTGCCTTATGTGGCACCTGGGTCTCTGTGCCTGGTGGTAATGGCTGCAAGCACCTCTAAGAGAAAGCTGCCGCCGAGCTCTACCTGCTGCCAGACAACTCAGCCTCTCCCCAAATGAGTCTGCACACCCAAAGTCTCACCCAGGGTTGTAAAACAATACAGTCCAGTGGCTTCCCTTCTTTCTTTCTTTTTTTTCCTCCTTAATGAGAGAGCAAGTCATGAGTCCTCTCTGTGTGCTCACACGCCCACTCTGCAAGCTCGCAGACCTCTGCAGTGCCCGAGTTTCAGTGTGCTTCCTCCTTACTGTCCAGTTTCACCCTGTATGGGTATGGGTTCCCCAGACCTTGCCTGGAACTGGGGAATCAGTGCAGTGGGATGCCTTTGTCTCCCCATTTGAGAAACCAGCTGGTTTGCAGCCGCCCACCCTATCTGCTCATGCACTCACAGCTCTGAACCTCTGACTTCGCTCGTATCCTCAACTCTGCCCTCAGCCACTCCTCTGAGTCAGTGTCCTATCTTTATTTTTATTTGTGGAATTTTCATTCAGCCAGCTTTCCAGTGATTCTGGATGATGTTCATTGGGTCATTAAGTTTTAGTTTTGAAATTGTTTTGTGGGGCAGCAAGATAGGTGTATACCTATGCCACCATCTTGGTTTCCTAATTCTTTTTTTCTTATTGTTGTTTGTTAGATTTTTTCTGTTTTTATTATTTATTTATTTATATTTAAAAAAATGTTTTATTGATTTTTTACAGAGAATGGAGAGAGATTGACAGTTAAAAACACCAATGAGAGAGAAACATCTATCAGTCGCCTCCTGCACACCCCTTACTGGGGATGTACCTGCAACCAAGGTACATGCACTTGACTGGAATCGAACCTGGGGCGTTTCAGTCCACAGGCCTACACTCTATCCACTGAGCCAAACCAGTTTAGGCTATTGTTTTTTATTTTTTTTTATGTTTTTATTTTTCCTCTCCTTGCTTGTTCTCTTCTTCTACTATTAGCTTAATTATTGTCAATCACCAACTCAGGCTTATCTGCTCTGTATTCTCCTTTTCATAAAATAGATGAATACATAGATAAATTAGATAAAGGGAAATCATATATATTCATATTTTTCAATTATATTTCATTTATATTTTTAGCTATTTTATTGTTATTTTTAGTATTTTGTATTTTATTTTTCTTCTTATACACTCATTCTCTTTCTATCTTACGTCTTTCGAATCATGTCAATTTCCCATTCATTCAATATCTTGACCTTACCTTCTGGAAATAAGCTGTGTCCCTTCAGATTTAGCTTCTGTCCTGATCTTTTCTGGGTGTTTGTTATTTGCATTTTTTTGGATTAGTTGTTTGTTTTTTGCAGTTCTATCCCCTTATTCATATCTATTTTTTACCTTCTATTTTCTTCTCTTTCTTTTCCTCTTACATTTTTTTCTCCTCTCAATATCATTTTTGCACTCTTTTCTGTTCCCTGAAACTTTTATCTAGTGGTCACCTTTATCTGGGGTTATTGGCATAGTGAACACATTCATGTTTGGTGTCCTCTGTGTTGTGGCGTGTCATGTTGTATTTAGTACCTTTAAGTCAATGCAGTAGAGAGGGAGCTACAAACCCAGACACCCTGAGAGGAGCGAAAATTCAGATACAAAGAAACAGCCTCCATATGTAAGAAAAGGAGGAATCACCAAAAAAAGAAGCAAACAAATGGAGGTCAGATATTTGTGAGAGAAATAATTCAGAGCAATGGTCATAAGGATACTAAAAAGGATGAAAGACAAATTCAACAACATGTGTAAGAACCAAGTACAAATGAAGAAGAACCAAGAAGAAATGAGTAATGTCATAGATGCAATACAGAACACAGTAGAAAACATCAAGAATAGACTATAAGAAGTAGAGGACCACATCAGTAAGCTAGAAGACAAGTTAGTAAAAAATAACCAAGCAGATCAGCCACTGGAAAGAAAAAACTTAAAAAACAGGTGGAAAATATGAGGGAGCTTTGAATCAACATGAAACAAAACAATATCTGCAAAATAGGGGTTCCAGAAGGATCATAAACTGAGAAAAGAATAGAAAACCTGTTTGAATAAATAATGACAGAAAACTTCACTGATATTGGAAAGAAAACACTCAGACAAGTCCAAAGATTGACACCAAGACATATTATAATTAAATTGGCAAACATCAACGACAAAGTAAGAATCATAAAGGTTTCTAAAGAGAGACAGAAAGTTACCTACAAGGGATGTCTAATTAGACTATCAACTGATTTCTCAACAGAAACACATCAGACCAGAAGGGAATGGAATGAAATATACACAGTCATGCAAAACAAATGTCTGAATCCAAGAATCATATACCCAGCAAGGTTATCATTCAAAATTAAAGGTGAAATTAGCAGCTTCACAGACATAAAAATGGCAAAGAGAGTTTATTACAATCAAATCAGCAATGCAAGAAATCCTAAATGGACTGCTGTAAAAAAAGGAAAAGAAAGAAAGAGAGAGAGAAAGAAAGAAAGAAAGAAAAAAAGGAAGAAAGAAAGAAATAGAAAGAGAAGAATGAACACAAGCATAAAAAATAAAAATGGTGAAAAACATGTACCTATCAAGAATAACTTTAATTGTAAATGGATTAAATGCCCCAATCAAAAGATAAAGGGTAGCTAAATGAATAAGAAAACATGGCCGATACATCTACTGTCTACAGAAGACCCACTTCATAACAAAATACTCACACAGGCTGAAAGTGAAGGGATGGAAAAAAAATTTCAGGTGAATGGAAATGAAAATAAAGTTGAGGTAGTAATACAAATTAGACCTCAAAGTAAAGGCCATAACAAGAGATAGGAAAGGCCACTTCATAATACTGAAGGGATCGCTACAAGAAGATAATATAATCCTGATAAACATATATGCACTCAAAGCAGGAGCACCCAAATACATAAATAAACTTCTGAAAGATACCAAGGAAGAGATCAAAGGCAATATAGTCACAGTGGGGACTTTAATACCCCACCCACACCACTGAATAAATCCTCTAACAAAAAAAATTAAAGAAAGAGCATTCATAAATGACATAATTATCATCTTCAGAACATTTCTTTCCAAATCCACAGAATATATATTCTTCTCAAGTGCAGACAGGTCATTTAAAAAGAATGACCACATATTAGGACATAGGCAAAATCTCTTCAAGTTCAAGAATATTGAAATCATTTCAATCATGTTCTCAGATCACAATGGCATGAAATAATAAATTAACAACAATGAGAACAATAAAAAATCAAACACTTGGAGGGTAAATATCATGATATTAAATAATGATTGAGTTAGCAAAGAGATTAAAGAAGAAATAAACACCATCCTGACAACAAATGATAATGAAAACACAGCAATTCAAAATCTGTGGGGCACTGTGAAAGCAGTCTTGCAAGAAAAATTCATAGGTCTACAGGCTTACCTCAAAAAACAAGAAGCCATAACTGGTTTGGCTCAGTGGATAGAGTGTCAGCCTGTGGACTGAAATATCCCAGGTTCAATTCCAGTCAAGAGCGTGTACCTTGGCTGTGGGAAGATCCCCACTGGGAGGTGTACAGGAAGCAGTTGATAGATGTTTCTCTCTCATTGATGTTTCTGTCTATCACTCTCCCTTCCTCTCTGTAAAAAAATCAATAAAATATATTTTTTAAAAAACAACAAGAAAAAATGGTAATAAATGATCTAACCCTACAACTAAAAAAGTTAGAAATAAAGCAAAAGAAAAGCCCAGTGTAAGCAGAAGGAAGGAAATAATAAAAATCAGAGCAGAAATAAATGACATAGAGACAAAAAATGCAAAAGATCAACAAAGCCTAGAGTTATTACTTTGAAAGGATAACAACATTGATGAAACTTTAGACACTGTCACAAAGAAACAAAAAGAGAGATCACCCAAATAAACAAAATAAGAAATGAAAGAGAATCCCATAAATATACAAAGGTTTATGTAAAAAAAAACCACTATGAACAATTCTATTCCAACAAAATTAACAACCTAGATGAAATTTACATATTCCTAGAAAAACACAGGCTCCCAAAACAGAATCAGGAAGAAGAGAAAAACCTAAACAGGCCAATAACTACCAAAGAAATTGAAGCAATTATCAAAATTTTTTCAGCAAATGAAAGGTCTGGTCAGGAGAGCTTTACAGGGGAGTTCTACCAAACATTGAAAGAAGAACTAAAATCTATCCTTCTCAGACTATTCCAAAAAATTCAAGAGGAAGGCACACTCCCAGGCTATTTCTATAAAGCCAGCAATACCCTAATCCCCAAACCAGATAAAGACACCACAAAAAAAGGAGAGAGAGAACTACAGGCCAATATTGATGATGAATATAGATGCTAAAATCCTCATCAAAATTCTAGCAAATCAGATTCAACATTAAATTAGAAAGATCATACACTATGGCTAAGTGGAATTTATTCTGTGGATGCAAGAAAGGAACAATATTTGCAAATCAATAAATGTGATACACAACATAAACAAACTGAGAGACAAAAAAATCACATAATAGTGTCAATCAAAGCAGAAAAAGCATTTGACGAAATCCAACACCCTTTCTTGATAAAAAATCTCAGTAAAGTGGGAATAGAGGGATCATACCTGACACAATAAAATCTTTATATGACAAACATACAGCCAACATCACACTCAATGGGAAAAAACTAAAACCACTTCCCCTAAGAACAGGAACAAGACAGGGATGCCTACTTTCCTCATTCCTCTTGGATATAGTACTGGAAGTTCTAGCCATAGTGATCAGACAAGAACAAATAAAAAGCATTCAAACTGGAAAATAAGAAGTAAAACTGTCCTGATTTGCAGATGACATGATACTATACATAGAAAACGCAAAGACTCTATGAAAAAACTACTAGACCTAATAAATGAACTGGGCAGTATAGCCAGATACCAAATTAACTTCTAGAATTCTATTGTCTTTTTATACACCAAAAATGAACTCATAGAAATAGAGACTAAAAAAATACCATTTACCATTGCACAAAAAGATTAAGATACCTGGAAATAAACTTAACTAAGGGTGTAAAAGACCCGTATTCAGAAAACTTCAGGACATTGAAAAAGAGCTAGAGGAAGACATAAACAAATGGAAAACATACCATGTTCATGGATTGGTAGAATCACCATCATTAAAATGTCCATACTACCCAAAGGAATCTACAGATTTAATACAATCCTCATTAAAATGCCAACAGCAAACTCTCCAAAAATTCATCTGGAATATAAAAAGGCCCAGAATAGCCACAGCAATCTTGAGAAAGAAAAATAAAGTTGGAGGGATCACATTAACAAATACCAAGTTATATTATCAAGCCGTAGTTCTCAAAACTGCCTGGTACTAGCATAAGAACAGACATATAATGGAACAGAAAAGAGATCCCAGTAATTGACCCAAGCCATTATGCTCAGTATTTGGCAAAGGAGTCAAGAGCATACAATGAGTCAAAACAGTCTCTTCAATAAAATGGTGCTGGGAAATTTGGACAGATACATGCAAAATAATAAATCCAGATTACCAACTTACACCATTTCCAAATTCAATGGTTAAAGGACTTAAACATAGATGGGAAACCATAAAAATTCTACAAGACTCCATAAGCAGCAAAATAGCAGACATATGTTGTAACAGTATCTTTACAGACACAGCTCCTAGTGCAATGGAGTCTAAGAAGAAAATAAACAAATGGGACTACATCAAAATAAAAAGCTTCCACACAACGAAAGAAACCGTCAACAAAACAACAAGAAAGTCCACTGCATGGGAGGACATATTTGTCAATGATAATTCAGATAAAAGTTTAATCTCCAAAATTTACAGAGTACTCAATACAACTTAACAAAAGGAAGATAAACAAGCCAATCAAAAATGGTCAAAGGATATAATTAGACACTTTTTGAAAGAAGACATACAAAAGGCCCAACCATATATGAAATCATGCTCAAAGTCGCTATTTTTTCTAGAGATGCAAATGCAAACAGCAATGAAATACTATGTCACACCTATTCGAATGGCTATCATCAACAAATCAACAAACAAAAAGCACTGGCAAGGATGTGGATAAAAAGGAACCCTCTTGCACTGTTGGTGGGAATGCAGACTTGTGCTACCACTGTGGAAGATAATATAGAGTTTCCTCAAAAAGCTGAAAATGGAACTCCCATTTGACCTAGTGATCCCACTTCTAGGGCTATATACCAAGAAACCAGAAACATCCATCAGAAAGCATATATGCACTCATATGTTCATAGCAACACGATTAAAAATAGCTACGATTTTAAAACAGCCCAAGTGCCCATCAGTAGATGAATGGATTAAAAAAATGTTGTACATCTACACAATGGAATATTATGCCGCTATAAAAAAGATGAAACTTTACCACTTGCAACAACTTAGATGGAACTGGAGAGGATTATGTTAAGTGAAATAAGCCATTCCAAGAAAGATAAATATCACATGATCTTACTCATATGTGGGATAATGGTCAACATAAATTGATGAACAAAAATGGATCGATCTAGAGACAAATGGTAAGAGAGGTGAGGTTAGAGAGAACTAAAGGACTTACATGTATGTGTATTAGCATAACCAATGGATACAGAAACTGGGGCATTGGGGACTTGCCCAGGGTGAGAATGGATGGATGGAGAGGTCAACTGGGGGAAAAGGAGACATATGTAAAACTTTAAACAATAAAAAAAGAAAAAAAATTAAATTGAAATAAAAGGGAGAAAGAGCAAGAACCATAAATAATGGTTGGATGTAAAGATTATTTTACATGGTGTAACAGATGTAAGAGAATTAGGGGTGATGGAGACAGAAGATACAAAAAAAAAACCCCACACAGACCCAAAATATTCTTTGGAACGTAATAATGAGTTTGAGACAGATTTGGGGATAGTGACAACTTTTTCTGTGGACATAATGTGTGGCTCAAATCTCGGTAAAAGAGAACATTGTGTCTTTCCCTGGACATTAGAAAAGCATGCTTCTCCCCTAGATCAAAAGTTGAATTTTCTTTACATTACATTATTTTTAGAAACAGTGTTCTCTCTTCAAATCCATAGTTTATAAGGATGATTACATATTTGAATAACATGTTCTATTAGTCATGCCCTATTTTAAATTCATATAAAAGAAAATAAAGCAATATAAAAAGAAGTCAGGAAAGGGGATATAGGTTAGAGCTCAGAGCAGATAAACATTTAATTCTCTGTTATGAAAAATAAGTTTAAAGGTATGCAGTTCTAAATTTGTTTTGGAAAATCTAGATATATCAAGAATTGGATTGAGGCTGCCTCTGCCTCCCTCTTCTACCATACTAGCAGTAACTGTAATTCCAGCCACAATAATCTCATTTCAGACAAAAGGAAGGTATAGACTTGACATGCACCTTCCCTTTTAGGTAACCATACTAGAAGTCCTATTCAAAACTTATGATATCATTTAATTGGAAAAATCTGTTCAACATGACCACACTTCTGGAAATAAAACTGAAGCATTTAGTCTTTATTCCAGGAGGCAAGATGCTCACCTAAGAATTATGGTTCAGTTTCTAAGATAAAGCTAACAGATCTTTAGTAGGTAACAGTTTGATTCAGCTACAGATGGGCAAACCTGAATCATTATCTCTCCTATTCTCAAAGTGACTTTTCTAACTTTGGTCCCTATCTTAACAAACTACTCAATTGCTCAAGAAAAAGTCCTAGGAATTATCACTGGTTAACTTTGTATTATCCATCTTCATCACACCTACATCCAATTAAGCAATATGACTTATTCAATATCTCTCTCCATATTCATTATTCATTATAATCACTAGGTCATAATATCTATTCTCTCACCTAAATTTAGAATGTAAGCCTTGAAATTGAACTTTGTGTTTGTGGATTTGGCCTTCCTCTTTCCATGCTCAAATACATTGTAAATACCACAGACCCTGTGTCTTTATATAAAGCAAATCTGGTCACTTTGCTGCCCATAAAAAATTACTCATGGACATCTTATTATTTTAAGATACAGTTCAAAACCTATAAAGTGTACTAAATAATCTTGCATCGTATAAAACCCATTGTAACAATTATCTTTAAAATATGAATAATTTCTTTTTTTTCTTGACTTACTATAATGTAAAGTTTTAACATGGATATTGAGTAAAACTTGTAAGATTGGAAATGCTAACCTTGGTTACAAGTCAAGATGGGAATAAACTTTGTAAGAGGAGGTGGAGGGAGAGGAGGAAGAAAAGGAGTACGATCAATTTACCACCTTAAACTATTCCAAACTCTCTCAGTACTTGAAGATTGTTTTTGAGAAACTATTTAGAAATAGTAAAAATGACAGTAGAGTAGGTGGATGCTGTATGGACATGCTCCCAGGATAAAACTGAAATTACAACTAAAATACAAAAAAAAAATTCCTGAATAATCAACAGAAGACTTGTTGGAGAGAATCCTGATAAGACAAAAAGTGGAGACCCCATTGAGACTGTTAGGAAAGGCAGAGGCACAAAAAGCTGTCCTGGCTCCCATAGACATCAACTAAAATTATGGAGAGATATATAAGCTGTAGGGGGTTGCCAATGAGAAATATGGGGTCTATTCTCCAAGTTGGACCCCGAGCAGAGAGCACCAGAACTGATAAGAGTACCCAAAAATATCTGGTTATGAAAAGAAGTGGGTTTTCTGTCTGCCAGGGAGAGACTGCTGGAAAGCAAGCACACTCTTAAAGGGCCAACACAAAAAATTCCCTGTGGAACCACTCACCATGTGCTCTGGCAGAGGGAGGGCACATTGGACTGGAGCTGTGTGAGCAGAAGTCAGGATAGGGGATCTGGGGTTAGAGCTCAGTCGGCAAACAGAGGTGATCTCTGGAGGCTTTGAGACTTTGCCTGACCTATTTTGTCAGGAACAGCATTTGACACTTTCCTTCACTAGAAATTGAGCAGCATAACAGATCTACCTAATATATAGTCAAAAACCAAGCAGGCAGCAAAAATGGGGAGACAATGAACAACCTCCAAATGAAAGAACAAGAAAATTCTTCAGAAGAAGAGATAAATGAAATGGAAATAAGAAATTTAATCTGATGTAAGAAATGCTAAAGTGTCTGCTGTGAAAAGAAGACATAAAACAGAGAAGAAGGAACACGGGCACAAGAAATAGGTATGGCTACAAACAACTACTTATCAATAATAACTTTAAATGTATAGACTAAATGTTCCAACCAAAAGACATTGAGTGGCTGAATGGGTAAAAGTACATGACCCATATATATGTTGTCTATAAGACACCCACCTCAGAACGAGAGACTCAAACAGACTGAAAGTGAAGGAATGGAAAAATATCTTTTAGGCCAATGAAAATGAAAAAAAAAAAACTGGTGTAGCAATAATTATATCTGACAAATTAGACCTCAAAGTGAAGGCCAAAACAAGAGATAAGGAAGGCCAATTTATAATACTAAATGGATCAATACAACAAGAGGATATAATCCTGATATACATATATGCACCCAATGCAAAAGCACCCAAAAACATAAAAACACTCCTGAAAGATATCAAGAGAGAGATCGACAACAATACAACCATAGTAGGGGACTTTAATACCCCACTGACATCATTGAATAAATCCTCTAGACAAAAAAAATCAGCAAAGAAACAGTAATCCTAAATGACTCACTAGATCAGATGGATTTAATTGACATCTTCAGAAAATTTCACCCCAAAGCATTAAATATATGTTCCTCTCGAATGCACATGGGACATTTTAAAAAATAGACCACATATTGGGTCACAGGCAAAGTCTCTACAAATTTTAGAATATTGAAATCATATCAAGCATCTTCTCAGACCACAATGGCATAATATCAGAAATAAATAACAAAACAAAATTTAAACAGTGGGAAGCTGAATAGAATCCTATTAAAGAATGATTGTGTTATGAAAGAAATAAAAAAAATAAATTAAAATGACAATGAAAACATAATCCAAAATCTATGGACACAATGAACGCAGTCCTAAGAGGGAAGTTTATAGCTCTACTGGCCTACCAAAAAAAATTATAGTAAATCATCTTCAATACAATTTAAAGAATTAGATAGAGAGCAACAAGAAAAGCCCAGAGTGAGCAAAAGGAAGGAGATCATAAAGATCAGAGCACAAATAAATGACATAGAGACCAAAAACACAATACAAAAGATCAATGAAACCCAAAACATGTTTTTCTGAAAGGATAAACAAGATTGATGAACTTCTAGCCAGGCTCACCAAGAAGCAAAGAGAGAGGACTCAAACAAAATAAGAAATGAAAGAGGTGAAATAACAAGAAACCCCACAGAAATACAAAGGATTGTTAGAAAAAACTATGAACAACTCTATTCCAAGAAACTATACAACATGGAGGAAATGGATATCCTATCTAATAAAAAATTAATATGCAAATTTGACCACACCTTTGCCACACCCATCAGCCAATCAGGAGCAACTTATGCAAATAAACCCAACCAAGATGGCTGCTGCCACTGAGAGCAGAAGGAAGGCTTGGGTTTCCTCAGCAACAGAGGAAGCCAAGCTTTCAGTCTGCCTAAGCCTCCACTTAATGTTACAAAGTTTCTATTATAAAAGATACAGAAATGGTGGCAGCCACTGAGCGGAGAGAACAGAGGCTTGGGTTTCCCTGGCAATGGAGGAAGCCAAGCTTTTAGCCTGCTGTTGCTGGCTTAGGTCTCCACTCTAGGCTACAAAGTTTCAAACAGAAATGGCTGCTGCCCTGGAGTGAGCAGAAGGCTACAAAGTTTCAGTTGTAGACAGAGATTAATCCCAGATCCCAGGGCCTCCACTTGGGTTGCTGGGGGGCGTGGCCTGCCTGCAAACCTCCACAGGCCCCGCGTCCAGGCCGCCCCTCATCCCAAGGGAACCCCCACCCTGATCTGGGACACTCTTCAGAGCAAACTAGCTGGCCCCCACCCCTGCACCAGGCCTCTATCCTATCTAATAAAGGAGTAATTTGCAGATTGACCATCACTCCAACACACAAGAGGGTTGCCCCCATATGGACACAAGATGGCCACCACAAGATGGCCCGCAGAGGAGGGCCATTGGAGGTTCCAGGCCCTGCAAGGGAGGGCAGTTGTGGGCAATCAGGCCATCAGGGGAGGGTATTTGGGAGGGACTAGACCTGCAAGGGAGGACAGTTGGGGGCAATCAAGCCTTCAGGGAGGGCAGTTGGGGGTGACTAGGCCAGCAAAGGAGGGAAGTGGGGGGAAATAGGCTGGCAGGGGAGCAGTTAGACATCAATTAGGCTGGCAGGGTAGTAATTAGCAGGTGATCAGACGGGCAGGCAGAAGAGGTTAGAGGCAATCAGGGAGGCAGGCAGGTGAGTAGTTTGGAGCCAGCAGTCCTGAATTGTGAGAAGGATGTCTGACTGCCCATTTAGGCCCGAGCCTACCAGGATTGGGCCTATACAGGCAGTTGGACATCCCTCGAGGGGTCCCAGATTGGAGAGGGTGCAGGCTGGGCTAAGGAACATCCCCTGCCCTCCATGCATGAATTTTGTGCACCGGGTCTCTAGTATTCTTAGAAAAATACAATCTTCCAAAACTCAATCAGGAAGAATATAAAAATCTCAATAGATGATAACAAGAAGAAATTGAAGCAGTCATAAAAAACCTTCCAACAAACAAAAGCCCAGGGCCAGATGGCTTCACAAGCAGAAGGACATAGTAAAGATCAGAGCAAAATAAATGACATAGAGACCAAGTGATTCCACTTCTAGGAATATATCCCAAGAAACTAGAAAAACCAATCAGAAAGATTGCACTCCTATGTTCATAGCAGCATAATTTACAATAGTTAACATTGGAAGCAGCCTAAGTGCCCATCAGCAAATAACTGTGGTACATTTACACAATGGAATACTACTCTACTGTAAAAAAGAAAGAACTCTTACCATTTGCAACAACATGGATAGAACCGGAGAGCATTATGCTAAGTGAAGTCAGCCAGAGAAAGATAATTGTCACAGAATATCACTCATTTGTGGATTATAATGAAGAAAATAAACTGATTAACAAAAATAGGTCCAGAGACATAGAAGCATGGAACCACCATCAGACCTCAAAGAAGAGGCAGGGGAGGTGGTCCAGAGGTGTGCATTGACAGGGTAAGAGATCATAGCATAACCAATGGACACAGACAATAGGTGGGGTTGAAGGCCAGTACTGGGGAATGGGGGTAGGCTAGGCAAGGATAATGGGAGGAAAGGGGACATATGTAATACTTTCAACAATGAAGGATTAAAAATTAAAATTAAAAAAAGCTTTGGTACATTTATAAGTTGGTATTCTGTGCAGCTATAAATAAAGAAGGATCTATTACCCTTTGAGACAACATGGAGGTTCCTAGAGATTATTTTGCTACGTGAAATAAGCCAGTCCGAGAAAACCAAATATTACATGATCTCGCTTATATGTGCAATTTAATTATAAAAATTATCTGATGAATAAAATAGATCCAGTGACATGGAAACATGCAACAGACTGACAAATCTTAGAGGGAAATGTGGGAGAGATTCACAAAAGAATTTACATGTATAACCTGTGGACAAAAAAAATGGGGCCCAGGGGGTTAACAAGGTGGATGGCAGAGATATCTTTAATACTTTTAACACTAAAGATAATTTTTAAAGGCTTTTCTTTTTCTTATATAGTGTAGAATGTGCTTTGGGCTAAAGCTTCTATCTTGGGTCGAGATATGGAGGGATGGTCATTTGTCAACAAAATAAAAATCACAGGCAAATCACTGCTACCTGATGCAATGGATAAAAGTTGGGGAAAACAATGAATTGACATAAATGAGTATTAAGAAAGCCTTGAGGAATTAGATTCTTTGGGAAATAAGGGGTTTCAAAAACTGACATATTCTTAGGAAGCTAAGGGACCATGCACACACGAACGGGTCTGTGCATAGGCTAAGGAAAGACTTGAGTAGAACCTGAGCCCTCACCTCTGAGCTTAAGATCCGTTCTAAAAGAAGATAATAAAAGTTAAGGCAGAGGGAAGAAAAAATGGCGGCGGAACGGAGGGATTCGATCTGAATCTGCTCACAGGGCAGAGGGAGGGAGCAGCTGAAAGTCACGCAGGGAGCATTTGTCCGCGACTAGGGGGACAGCTGTGCTCCAGGAGAAGATAGAGGACTGCTGGGCTGGCCTCCCTAGCCTGAGCGGCCCCAGTACTGCTGGGTTCTCTCCCTGAGCCAACTGCGCGAGGAGGCGCGCGTAGGCGGACTACGACATCTTGAACGAGAGGAGCCGGAAAACATACAGCTGCCTTTCGCGGTACCGGCTGCACCGCTGGGGCTCCAGGTAGCTCAGAGGCGCGCAGAGCCCAGGGAGCGCTAAACTCCAGCTCGGAAAGGTCAGATTTCCCTGGGGGTACTTTGGGCGCGAAACTGAGGGGGCTGGCAGTCTGGGAGATCTGCACCTCGGAACTCAAAACCTGGAGATCTGCACCTGAAATAGAATCTGTGGCTGTTGAAGCTGGTGAACGTGGGAGAGGGCCCTTGGAGCTGGTGGCAGAGTTGATCCCTGGAGCGCAATCGGTTTGGACCTGACAGAGGGGGGAAGCCCGGAAGATTTTGGGAGGGTTCTGGCTGCTAAAACAGCAGTCACCATTAGAGAGGCAGTATTGTTTAGTTCAGGATAAAGAGGACCAATAGACCCAGAAGTCAATCTAGAAACACTGCCACCCAGGGGCCAAATCACAAATTGACTCTTATGTGACAGGGAATTGATTATATTTTCTCTTCGACCTTGGGAATACAGTCTATTTTCATCTACACTTTAGTATCTTTTACTCTACCTCAACTTCACCTTTATACCACCACTCTCTGGCTAACCTTTCCCTATTTAGTGCCTTGTTTCCCTTACACTTTTCCCGCTTTAGATTTACCTAATTCTTTCCCCTTACCCCCTGTTAAAATTTCACCCCACAGATATATCTAATCTCTAACCACCTAATCCAAGTGCATATATACCTCTAGCTTCTCTGACTTCACTACCTTAAAGTGTTTTTAGCCCTGTCCTGTTGTTGTTGTTTACTTGACTGTTGATTATATTGATTTTTTAATCAGGTTTATGAGATTGATTTGCTTATTCTGTTATTTTGGTTTGTCTTGTAGGGGGGGTTATTTTTATTTTTGGTGTTGTTTCTTGTTTCGTTGTCCTCATCTGCATTGTTTTTGAGATAGATTTTTGCTTCTGTGTTCCCTCACCTCTCTTGATATTAGTAGTTGTATGTAATTTGTATCAATCTCCAAGTACTTGTTGCAGGTTTGGTTCGGATTAAGGGCTGTCCTATAGGAGTTTTCACCCCACATTTATAATTTACTCCTTTTATTTCTTTTTTTCTTCTCCCCCTTTTCCCATTATCATTTTGGCATTCCTGTCTTTCTTTTTTGTGAGTGTATGTGTGTGGGGGGGTCTCTTTCTTTTTTGTGTGAGTGTGGGTGTGTGAGTGTCTGTGTGGGTCTGGGGGAGGTTCTCTTTCTTTTTTCCCACCTATCACCGAATTTGCCTTTCTCTGGTGGTCACCTTTATTTGGAATTACAATTACTTTGACTACATTCCGGTTCAGTGCCTGGTGCGTTGCACCTGGTTGTGTTGTATTTTGTGCCTTTAAATCAACGCAGGAGAGTGAGAACTACATAACCACATACACAGAGAAGAGAGACCATGGGAAGACAAAGAAATAGCCCACATATGAAAGAAAAGCAAGGCTCACCAGAAAAGGAGGTAAACGAAATGGAAGTTAACAACCTGTCAGAGAAAGAATTCAGAGAAATGGTCATAAGGTGGTTGAAAAGAATGGAAGACAAATTTGATAATATGAGTAAGAACCAAGAGGAAATGAGGAAGACCCAGGAAGAAATGATGAAGAGCCATGAAGAAATGAAGAGTGACATTGCTGAAGTAAAGAACTCAATAGAAAGTATTAAGAGTAGACTAGAAGAAGCAGAGGATCGCATCAGTGAGCTAGAAGACCAGGTAGGAAAAAATAACCAAGTAGAGCAGCTACTAGAAAAAAAAATTAAAAAGCAGGAGGAGAGCCTAAGAGAACTTTGGGACAACATGAAACAAAACAACATCCGTATAATTGGGCTTCCAGAAGGACAGGAAACTGAGCAAGGAATAGAAAACCTGTTGGAAGAAATAATGACAGAAAATTTTCCTGGTATAGGAAAGGAAAAACCCACACAAATCCAAGAAGCTCACAGAGTCCCAAGCAAAATAAACCCCAAAAGACCTACGCCAAGGCACATTATAATTAAATTGGCAAACACCAATGACAAAGTAAGAATCTTAAAAGCTGCCAGAGAGAGACAAAAAGTCACCTACAAAGGAACACCCATCAGACTAACAAGTGATCTCTCAACAGAAACCTATCAGGCCAGAAGGCAGTGGAATGAAATCTACAAAGTCATGCAAAGGAAGGGTCTGAATCCTAGAATACTGTACCCAGCAAGGCTCTCAATCAAAATTGAAGGTCAAATCAGGAGCTTCACAGATAAAAAAGGACTAAGGGAATTCGTCACCACCAAACCAGCAATGCAAGAAATGCTAAAGGATCTGCTGTAAAAAGAAATAGGAAGCCAAGAAGGATCACAGGGGCAAAGAACAAAAATGGCAACATATAAGCACCTATCAATAATAACTTTAAATGTAAACGGTTTAAATGCTCCAATCAAAAGACATAGGGTAATAGACTGGATAAGAAAACACAACCCATGTATCTGCTGTCTACAAGAAACCCACCTCCGAAAAAAAGACGCACACAGACTGAGGATGAAAGGTTGGAAAAAAGTTATTCAGGCGAATGGAAATGAAAAAAAAGCTGGGGTAGCCATACTTATATCTGACAAATTAGATCTCAAAGTGAAGGACATAACAAGAGATAAAGAAGGCCACTTCATAATACTAAAGGGAGCAATTCAACAAGAAGAAATAACTCTTGTAAACATATACGCACCCAATACAGGAGCACCCAAATATATACAAAAACTCCTAGAGGACATCAAGGGAGAGATAGACAGCAATACAATCATAGTAGGAGACTTTAATACCCCATTATCACCATTGGACAGATCATCTAAACAAAAAATCAGTAAAGAAACATCAATCCTCAATGACTCACTGGACCAGATGGAATTAATTGACATCTTCAGATCATTTCACCCCAAAGCCACAGAATATACATTCTTTTCAAGTGCCCATGGGTCATTCTCAAAGATAGACCATGTGTTGGGTCATAGGCAAAGTCTCTCCAAATTCAAGAAGATAGAAATCATATCAAGTATATTCTCAGATCACAGTGGCATAAAGCTGGAAATCAACTACAATAGAAACAATCCAAAGAAATCGAACACATGGAGACTAAACAGCATGCTATTAAACTATGACTGGGTTACTAGAGAGATTAAGGAAGAGATAGAAAACATCATGGAAACAAATGACAATGATAGCACAACAATCCAAAATCTATGGGACACAGTGAAAGCAGTTCTGAGAGGGAAGTTCATAGCTCTACAATCCTACTGCAAAAAACTAGGAACAGCGGCAATAAATTATCTAACCCAACAACTCAAAGAGTTAGAAAGAAAGCAACAAGAAAAGCCCAGTGTAAGCAGAAGGAAGGAAATAGTAAAGATCAGAGCAGAAATAAATGACATAGAGACCAAAGAAACAATACAGAAGATCAACGAAACCAAGAGCTGGTTCTTTGAAAGGATAAACAAGATTGATGAACCTCTAGCCAGACTCACCAAGAAGCAGAGAGAGAGGACCCTAATAAATAAAATCAGAAATGAAAGAGGTGAAATAACAACAGACCCCATTGAAATACAAAGGATTGTTAAAAAATACTATGAACAACTCTACTCCAACAAACTGGACAACCTGGAGGAAATGGATATGTTTCTAGAAAAATATAACCTCCCAAAACTCAATCAAGAAGAATCTAAACAACTCAATAGACCAATAACTGTGGAAGAAATTGAAGCAGTCATCATAAAGCTTCCAGCAAACAAAAGCCCAGGGCCAGACGGCTTCACAGGGGAGTTTTACCGAACATTCAAGGAAGAACTAAAACCTATACTCCTCAGACTATTCCAGAAAATTCAAGAGGATGGAACACTTCCAAACTCCTTCTATGAAGCTAGCATCACCCTAATACCAAAACCAGATAAAGACGACACAATGAAAGAGAATTACAGGCCAATATCCCTCATGAATATAGATGCCAAAATCCTCAATAAAATTCTAGCAAATCGGATCCAGCAGTACATCAGAAAGATCATACACCACGACCAAGTAGGATTTATCCCAGGAATGCAAGGATGGTACAATATCCGCAAATCAATAAATGTGATACATCACATAAACAAATTGAGAGATAAAAATCACATAGTCATATCAATTGATGCAGAAAAAGCATTTGACAAAATCCAACATCCTTTCTTAATAAAAACTCTCAATAAGGTAGGAATAGAAGGATCATACCTCAACATAATAAAAGCCATATATGATAAACCCACAGCATACATCATACTCAATGGGCAAAAACTACAACCATTTCCCCTAAGAACAGGAACAAGACAGGGTTGCCCACTTTCACCACTCCTGTTCAACATAGTACTGGAAGTATTAGCCATTGCAATTAGACAAGAAGAAGAAATAAAAGGCATCCAAATTGGAAAAGAAGAAGTTAAGCTATCCTTATTTGCAGATGACATGATATTGTACATAAAAAACCCGAAAGACTCCATAAAAAAGTTAGTAGACTTAATAAATGAGTTCAGCAATGTAGCAGGCTACAAAATTAATGCCAAGAAATCTATGGCATTTCTATACACTAATAGTGAACTTACAGAAAGAGAGACTAAAAAAGCAATCCCATTTACCATCACACCAAAAAAATTAAGATACCTAGGAATAAACTTAACTAAGGAGGTAAAAGATCTATTTGTGGAAAACTACAGGACATTGAAAAAAGAGATAGAGGAAGATGTAAACAGGTGGAAGAACATTCCATGTTCATGGATTGGGAGAATCAACATAATTAAAATGTCCATACTACCCAAAGCAATCTATAAATTTAATGCACTCCCCATTAAAATACCAATGGCATATTTCACAGACTTAGAAAGAACTCTCCAAAAATTCATCTGGAACAAAAAAAGGCCCCGAATAGCCACAGCAATCCTGAGAAAGAAGCACAAAGTCGGTGGGATTTCCATACCAGATTTCAAGCTGTATTACAAGGCTACTGTTCTTAAAACAGCCTGGTACTGGCACAAGAACAGACATATAGATCAATGGAATAGAATAGAGAATCCGGATATCAACCCAATCCACTATGCTCAATTAATATTTGACAAAGGAGGCAGGAACATAAAATGGAGTCAAGACAGTCTCTTCAATAAATGGTGTTGGGAAAATTGGACAGATACATGCAAAAAAATGAAACTAGAGCACCAACTTACACCATACACAAAAATAAACTCAAAATGGATACAGGACCTAAACGTAAGACAGGAAACCATAAAAATATTAGAGGAATCTACAGGAAGAAAAATCTCAGACATATGCCAAAAGAACTTCTTTGATGATACTGCTCCGAGGGCAATGGAAGCTAAAGAGAAAATAAACAAATGGGACTACATCAAAATCAAAAGCTTTTGCACAGCTAAAGAAACCATCAACAAAACAACAAGAAAACCCACTGTATGGGAGAACATATTTGCAAATGTTATTAGTGATAAAGGTTTAATCTCAAGCATCTACAGGCAACTCACCCAACTCAATAAAAGGAGGACAAATGATCCAATAAAAAAATGGGCAACAGACCTAAATAGAATCTTCACGAAAGAAGACAAAAGGAAGGCCCAGAGACACATGAAAACTTGCTCAAAGTCACTAATTATCCGAGAGATGCAAATCAAAACGACTATGCGGTACCATCTCACACCTATCAGAATGGCTTACATCAACAAATCAACAAACGACAAGTGCTGGCGAGGATGCGGAGAAAAAGGAACTCTTGTGCACTGCTGGTGGGATTGTAGACTAGTGCAGCCACTGTGGAGAACAGTATGGAGATTCCTCAAAAAACTAAAAATGGAGCTCCCATTCGACCCAGTGATCCCACTTCTAGGAATATACCCCAAGAAATTAGAAAGGCGAATTAGAAAGGATATATGTACCCCTATGTTCATAGCAGCACAATTTACCATAGCTAAGATTTGGAAACAGCCGAAGTGCCCATCAGCAGATGAGTGGATCAAAAAACTATGGTACATTTACACAATGGAATACTACGCCGCGGAAAAAAAGAAGGAGCTCCTACCATTTGTAACAACATGGATGGATTTGGAGAGCATTATGCTAAGTGAAATTAGCCAGGCAGAGAAAGACAAATATCACATGATCTCACTCATTTGAGGAATACAATCAATGACATAGACTGATGAACAAGAATAGATCCAGAGACTGAGAAAAGTCCATCAGAATGTCAAACCTCAGGGTAAGTGGCAGGTGGTGAGAGTAAGTGGAAAAGTCAATATACTTGAACTCTTGAACTGAGGTAAGTGATTTGTGTTTTTACATCCCTGACAAAGTTTATATAAAATTATAAAAAAAATGGCAGCTAGTCTGACATTGAATTGACATGGCCTAGAGCTTGTCATATCCTATGGAGACCAGTCCTTAGGCTAGGCCCTGCTTGACCTCCCATGACACCATAATACCCTTACGTGATATTATTCTACAATGTCATTATAATATTTGATATTTGACAACAGCATATTATACAATTATCCCAAATAAACTTACAAACTAATTCTTTGAATGTTGGGCAGCAACTTAAAAAAGAATAGGAAAGAAATTAATCCCTCTCAGAAGGAATTAAGGCACTGGGAAGGCATCCGAGCATTCTGTATTGGCCCTTCTTGCCCTTTCTGCCAAGAGGGACCTTCTTGTTACTATCCAAATACACACAGCTGATGCCAGAGTTTTCAGTTCGAGCTGTGGCTGAAGCCTATGGGCACCTGGCACCATGGATCTGTATCTCGACCAATGGTGTGAGCTGGGCCCTCTCTGGAGAAGAAACCTGGGTCCCCCGAGATATGTGATCAGTACCGGGACCCCGCCAGCAGGCGAGGGGACCCCAAGGCAGGTACTGGACGTGGAGGCCACAGGGGGGCATAGACTACAAAGGAGACAGAACTGAACCTCATATCACCCTGTTTGGCCCTGGAGGATGGCTGGTTAGCCAGAGACGGGTAAGATTCCTCAGGGAAGGAACAACCTAAGACAGGCACAGTCGCAGAGGGGCCAACAGGAGAGAACTAAAAGGTCAATAGAGGTGGGGCACAGACCCTCATCCACAAACCTTGCAGGGGTTTGAATTCTCAACCCTCCTAAGGGAGGTCTCCTACCCCCACGGCTGCTTCGCCTCCCACATACAACTCGTACGGGGACCCAGGCAGCAGACAGAGACTCGGCCAGCAATAGCTGCTCTATATCTAAATTCAGTCTATTACCAGAAATGCTCGGGACCTACTCAAAATTGCAAATATTCCTTTCCACTAGTATTCACAGGGTAAACTAAGATTTCTGCTTGAGTATTAAAATTGACAGGGAAATAGTAATCAAGTTTTCAGATTAATTTAAATTGGCCAAGTGAAATATGTGAATACTCAAGAAAATTATAGTGTACTGGACAAAAAGCTTTTCCTAAAACATTAACTGAAAAATCTATTAGTAGTTCATCTCACTGTAAAATTGCCTAACATCCAAAGAACCTAAAGCAGTCACTTTGTGGGCAAAAATTAAAATATAAAATTATCAAGACTGCAATAGAAAATTTCCAAAAGTCCCCATTAATCAAAAAAGGGGAGGGGACAGCGGGGTAATATCATGTAAGGGACAAAAAAAAAATATCGAGTAAGTAAAATACATCTAGAAAATTCTTACTCCAGTAAAGTAAATTCCATTTGTAAAAACAATAGCAGAACACCCATGAAAAAACACACATGGTGTCAAAATAAGCCAAAGGAAAATCATTTAGGCAAAAATTAAAAAGAATCCCAAGTCTATTTTGCATAGAGGATCCCTTTGTTAACTTTTGGTCGAGAATGTGTTTGTGTGTTTTCAGAGAACAACTCCAAGACCATGTGGGTTCCTGCGACGGTGAGGAACTGATGGATCTGTTCCAGTCACTAGGACGGTCCAGAGATGGGGGACACTGACGACACCTTGCCATACTAGCAGTCAGCAGCTGTGCATGTCTGCAGGCAGCCCAGGACCAAACCAGAGAGGATGGATCATGCATTGACACGATATGTCCACCATCTGGATACCATTGGTGACTTATACACATAAAGAATTATTTGACACTGAAACTGGGACTCAGAAAAGTTGGACATTGAAACCGAGACTGAAACACTTTTTGTTCTTATACATTTATTTCCAGTATGCAGAGGCAAGATATTTTTGAAGAAAAGAAACAGGGGAGAGTGATTGACATAGAGGCAGGATGGCCTTGAACAGGCTGTCAAGCTACAGGGGGAGGCTTGGGTGGATGGGAGGCAGATGCGGGGGGAGATCAACGGAAGGACTTGTATGCATGCATATGAACATAACCAATGAATGAAAGACACTGGGGCGGGGAGGGGGGAAGCTGGGGATATGTGCTGGGGGGTGGGGGAGGCTGGGGGGAGGATAAGGGGGAGGGGGAAAGGAAAACATGTACTACTATTATACTGCAAAAAATCAATAAAAAATAATTAAAAAAAAAAAAAGTTAAGGCAGATATGTACACTGCCCGCCTTACTGTTTTAGGGTGCCCCAACACATATATAGATCCCCCTGCAAAGTCAGAGGTTTTTTGATTTTAGGAATTTTAAGATATCTTGATTTGATGATTAGTTGACCACTAAGCTAATGCACATAGACTTAAGTAGTGCGAAAATAAAAATAATACAGCCTTTACAAAATTAGTTGTTATTGTTTTTTTTAAAAAAAACAAACACCTTGACAATCAGGTAAATAACTAAACTATAACAAGCAGCAAGGGGAGAGCATATATTTTCAGAGTTCCTACATGGAACTGTTCAACTTTCACAACAAAAAAATCCTAATGCAAAAAGAAATTATGACCTAGAAATAGGGGAAAGAAGCAATCGAAAATAGATACAGAGACAAAGAAGCATCAAACAGACTGTCAAATTTCAGGGGGAAGCAGAAGAGATTTGCAGGGCGTGGGGAGATGGGTAAGAGATTAACCAAAGAACTTGTATACATGCATATTTAGCAGCATAAAGAATGGATACAGACACTGGGGGGTCGAGGATGAGGGCAAGTGCTGGTGTATGGGAGAGGCTGTGGGGAGGTCAATGGGGGAAAGGGTGAGATATGTATCACTATTTGTAATGCTTTAAACAATAAAAAGAGACAAACCTGTAACATTAAGCATATTCCCACACACATCATAAAAGTCACAGTAGGATGGGACAGAATTAAAAGGACAGAAAGAATATTTGAAGAAATAATGTTTAAAGAAATTTTGATGTAGAGCATTGATATACACACCAAGAAGCTCAAGAAACTCCAATTAAAACTGAAGAGATCACAGTAAGAAAAAACGTAATTAAATTTTCACTTTGAGAACTATCAGGTTGTGCCATGCTTCCATGCTTCTGGACCTATATTGTTTGTCAGTTAATTTTGTTCATTAGATTTCATATAGAAGTGGAATCATGTGATACTTGTATTTCTCTGACTGGTTTATTTCTTTAAGCATAATACTCTCCAGATCCCTCCATTATTTTTTTTACATCTACAGTGCTCCATTCTGTGAGTGTACCATTCATAGCTTTTTTATCCACTTATAGACTGATAGGCATTTGGGCTGTTTCCACATCTTAACTATGCTAAATTGTGTTGCTATGAACATAGGAGTGCATATATTCTTTTAGATAGGTACTTTGGGCATTTTAGGATATATTCCTAGAAGTGGGATCACTGGGGTAAAGCTTAGTTCTAGTTTTAATGTTTTTGGGCACACTCCATACTGTTTTCCATAGTGGCTACACCAGTATGCCCACTAGCACTTTTTTCTCCACATCCTCACCAGCACTTCTTTGTTGATTTATTGATGGTAGCCATTCTAACATGTGTGCAGTGATAACTCATTGTATTTCTAATTTTTATCTCTCCAATGATTAGTGACTTTGAGCATGTTTTCATATGTCTCTTCATTTGTATCTCCTCTTTGGAGAAGTGTCTATTCAGAACATCTGCCTATTTTTAATTGCATTGATTGTGTTTTATTGAGTTGTATGAGTTCTTTATATATATTTTAGAGGTTAACCCTCTATCAGATGTATCATTTGCAAATATGTTCTCCCATACAGTGGGTTCCCTTTGCATTTTGAGGATGTTTTCTTTTACTTTGATATAGTCCCATTTGTTTATTTTTTTTATGGTTTCTCTTGACTTAAAAGACACATCTCTGAAAATTTTGCTGCTTAAGATGTCTAATATTTTGCTGCCTATGTTTTATTCTAAGGTTTTAATGATTTACAATTATTTTTTATCCATTTTGAGTTTGTGTTTGTGTGTGGTGTGTTTTCAGTATAGTTTCATTTTTTTACATATACATGCCCAATTTTCCCAACACCATTTATTGAAGAGACTGCCTTGACTCAATTGTATACTCTTGTTTCCTTGGTCAAATATTAATTGAGTGTAATGACTTGGGTCAATTTCTGGGATCTCTGTTCTGTTCCATTGCTCTATATGTCTATTCTTGTGCCAGTACCAGACTGTGTTGATTACAATAGCTTTGTAGTCTACCTTGATGTCTGCCATTATGATCCCTCCTTTTTTTGTTCTTCTTTCTCAAGATTGCTGTGGCTATTTGGAGTATTTTTGGTTCCATATAAATTTTTGGAGTATTTGTTCTAGGTCTGTGAAATATGCTCTTGGTATTAGAGTCAGGATTGTTTTGAATTATAGATTGCTTTCGGTATATGGATTTTTAATGATGTCAAATTCTCAAATCTAGGAACATGGGATATGTTTTCATTTATTTGTATCTTCCTCTATTTCTTTTTTCAATGTCTTATCGGTTTCCAGTTTAGGCTGTTTACCTCCTTGGTTAAGTTTATTCCCAGGTTTCTTTTTGTTATTATTGTTACAATAGTAAAAGGTATCTACACTGTTTCAGAGCGCAGCCCACCACGAGACAGACCACCACACAAATTTGAAGTTTTGGAATATTTATTTGCTGATTCGTCCAAACACAAATCATGGTGGAGAGCCCCGATCTTCAGTCAAGCCGATATTTTATACCCCGCGCAGGGGGTGAAGGTTGGCTTGGCAGCTCCTGATTGGCTAATACAAAGCTAAAAACCTTAACTACTTCTTTGTTCTGTCTTGACACAGCTAAAGGCCACATTTGCAAAGTATATTTCAAAATAACACTTCGTGGTCAGGTCTGGTCTACATTCTGGGAAGCCGGTCTCTGCTAAAGTTTATCCGTATCTACCATCTGCTTACACCTGGCCGTTTTTGGCCGGGCCTGTTTGTCTCAAAATCTTCCGCTCCCTACATTCCGGGACCTTCCAGTCCCCAGGGCGGTGGGGCTCACATACACTAAAGAGAAACATGCAAATTGTCCATCACTCTGTACACCCACCAGCCAATCAGAGGAAAATATTCAAGTTAGAAGGACAAAGATGGTGGCCGCATAGTTGCTCCAGGCATGGAGTGGCTGGGCGGGGCAGGACTCCTGCTATGAGAGGGAGGGTAGGGGGGTAAAGGGATCTACAGGAGTGCCACTCTAGTCGCAGCGAAGATGAAGACTGCGTGAAGATGAAGATGGCAGACTCCAGTTGGAGTCTGCAGCAAAGACCAAGATTGCAGTCTGCAGCAAAGATGGCAGACTCCAGTTGGAGACTTCAGCAAAGCAGTGAAGACAGAAATGGCAGACTCTAGCCAAAATCTGCAGCAAAGACAAAGAAGGCAGACTCTGACTGGAGTCTGCAGCAAAGGCGGCAGGCTCCAGCTGGAGCTAAGGGCTGGGTCCTGGGTGGAGGAGGAAAACTGGTGCTGGAAGTTAAGGGAAGGAAGGCTTGTTCCATAAATCTGTTTGTGCAACAGGCCTCTAATATATATATATATGTATATATATATATATATATATATATATATATATATATATGCTGTATATATATACAATCTAATAAAGGGTAATATGCAAAGTAATAATCACTCTGACACAAAGATGGAAGCATCCACAGTGGCTGGGGTGGGACACTGGCATGTCCTGTGCCCTGGCCATGGAGGGAGGAAGGGAGGGCTGTGGACACAACGCAGTCCAGTGGACACAATGCAGGACTGTTGGGCTGGGAGCATGCTCCTGGCAGCCTCCGCACAGCTCAGGACATACCCCAGCTCAGTGGACAACGCCGGGGGTCCTCTGTGCATGAGCTGCAGAGAAAACACTTTTTTTCTGACCACTCATTGGCTAAGGTCCCTGTATGCCACCACTTGCAGTGTTCTTGGTAATGTGGGTAATAAGAAGCCAAGAAGGTGATCTAGGGTATTTCCACCAAATTCCTGGAGGGGGAAAAAAACACACCAAAGTCTGCTGCTAGAGGGGGTCAGAAATGTCATATCCTGCCCTAGCTAGTTTTTCTCAGTGGTAAGAGCTTAGCCTGCTGACTAATGAGTCTGGGGTCAATTCTGGTCAAGGGCATGTATTTAGGTTGCAGGCTCCTCCCTGGCTGGGGCCCAGGTCAGGGATCATGCAGGAGGCAACCAATTGAAGTATCCCCTCTCACATTGATATTTCTCTCTGTCATTCCCTCTCTCTTCCAAGCTCTCCAAAAACCAATGGAAGCATATCCTCAGGTGAGGATTTTTAAAAAGGAAAAAAAAAAAGTCATATCCTACAAAAGACTCATCTTGAAAATGCCTAAAAAAAGTTGTCATTTTTTCATGGTTGAGGGACTGGAGTCTGTGTTGATCAAAACCTTGGTGACTGCAGCACTGGCAGCAGCAGTGACGTAATTGGGCTGGTGCCTTCACCTGATCAGCCTAGTCACCTCCTGCAGAGGGAGGCCAGACTGCAGCTTAGGCCTGCTTTAAGCCATTAGTAGGATATCTCCCGAGGGCTTCCAGTCTGTGAGAAGGGGCAGACTGGGCTGAAGGAACCCCACTCTGTGCACAAATTTTGTGCATCAGGCATCTAGTATTTACAGTATATATTAGATGTATCAGTTAATAATGCAGTTTTTCACAATAGATGTTGATATATATGTGATTCGATATGTATGCTATTTTGTTGTATTGACAGCAAGCATCAAAACTTCTTATGTCAAATTTGCTAAAGGTGTTAACATCATAGATATTTTTATGTTTAAAAAAGTCTAATTTCATGCCAAGAAAGGAGCACTTGTGGGAAGTTTTTATTCATTACTTTATTTTGAAGAAAAAGTTATTGTATATTTCAGAAAGCTTATGGTGAATATGCTCCATCTCAAGATACTTGTGAATGCTGGTTTAAAGCATTACAAATAGTAGTACATATGTTTCCTTTTTTCCCTCCATTGACCTCCCCCTGACCTCCCCTACCCCCAGCACATACACTCACCTAGTCCCCCCCTTAACTCCCCCCCTTGTGTCTTGTATCCATTGGTTATGCTTATATGCATGCACACAAGTCCTTCAGTCAATCTCTTACAGCCCCATCCCCCACTCTCCCCTGCCTTCCCACTGTAATCTGACAGTCTGTTCAATGCTTGTTTGCCTCTGTTTCCATTCTTTCCCCCCATTTCTTTTCTTTAAAAAAATTTGCATTGGCATACTAGAGATAAACATATAAGAACAAAAAAAATGTTTGATTCTCAGTTTCAATGTCCAACAGTTCTGAGTCCCAGTTTCAATGTCAAATAGTTCCTTATGTGTACATGTCAGCAATGATATCTGGATGGTGGACAAATGGTGGAAATGCAGGTCCCACACTCTCTGGTTTGGTGCAGGACAACCTGCAGTGATGCACAACTGCTGACTGCTAGCATGGCAAGGTGTTATAAGTGTCTTCCATCTCTGGACTGTCTGCATGGTTGGAACAGACCTGTCAGTTCCTCTCTGTTGCAGGAATCCATATGGTCTTGAAGTTGTTTTCTGAAAACATACAAACATATTCTAGACCAAAAGTTAATAAAGGAATCTTTTCTATAAATTAGCCTTGGGATTATTTTTTATTTTTGCCCAAATGATTTTCATTTGGCTTATTTTGACATCATGTGTGTTTTTCATTGGTGTCTTGCTATTAGCATTACAAATGGAAATTAATTTTCTCAACTAAGAATTTTCTAGATGTAATTTACTTGCAGAATATTTTTCCTTCATGGTTTTACCCTACTATCCTCCCCCACTTTTTTTGATTAATGGAGGCTTTTGGAAATTTTATATTGCAGTCTTGGTAACTTTAAATTTTAATTTTTGCACAGAAATATGACTTCTTTAGGTTCTTTGCATCTTAGGCAATTTTATGATGAGATGAACTACTAATAGAAATTTTAATTAATATTTAGGAACAAATTTTTGTCCAGTACACTTAAATTTTCTTTGGTATTCCCTTATTTCAATTGGCCAATTTAAATTAATCTGAAAACTTGATTACAGGTTTACTGTCAAATTTAATACTCAAACAATAATCTTATTTTACCCTGTCAAATTTTTTAATTGTTTTTTATTTTTATTTATTTATTTTGCTTTATTTTTTATTTTTATTTTTTTGCAGTATAACTTAGATTTAATAGTAGTACATATGGAGATGAGAAAAAATGGTGGTGAAACAGAGGGATGTGATCTGAGTCTGCTCACAGGGCAGAGGGAGAGAGCAGCTGAAGGTCGCGCAGGGAGTGTTTGTTGGAAAATAGGGGGTCAGCTGTGCTCCTGGGGAAGATAGGGGACTGCTGGACTGGCCTCCCCTGCCTAAGCGGCCCCAGTACTGCTGGCTTCTCTCACTGAGCCACCAGTGCGGAGGCAGACCATGCCATCTTGAAGGGGAAGGATCTGAAAATATACAGCTGCAGTACCCACTGGACCGCTGAGACCCCCAGAACACTGGCACCCAGTTGGCGCGGATGCGCAGAGTCTAAGGAGCTCTGCGCTCCAGCACAGAAAGGTCAGAATTCCCCTGGGGTTACTTTGGGCACGAGACCGAGGGAGCTGGCAGGCCGGGAGATCTGTGCCGTGGAACCCAAAGCTGGGAGATCTGCACCTGAAATAAAATATGTGGCTGTTGGAGCTGGTAAATGGGTGAGAGGGCCTACAGAGCTGGTGGCAGAGGGAATCCCTGGAGGGCAACCAATTTGGACCTGACAGAGGAGGGAGATCCGGAAGATTTGGGGAGGGTCCTGGCTGCTAAACCAGCAGTCACCATTAGAGAGGCAGCTCTGGAGCAGCCCACCCCCACAATTCAGTATTGAATACCACAGGGACAGCAAGGTTTTAGTTCAGGCTAGAGAGGACCAATAGACCCAGAGGTCAATCTAGAAACACTGCCACCCAGGGGCCGAATCACAAATTGACTCTTGTGTAACACAAGGAATTGATTTTATTTTCTCTTTATTCTACTTTGGGAATAGTGTTCTACAGTCTATTTTCATCTACCCTTTAGTATCCTTTACTCTACCTCAACTTCACCTTTATACCACCAGTCTCTTGCTAACCTTTACCTATTTAGTGCCCTGTTTCCCTTACACTTTTCCAACTTCAGATTTACTTTAATTCTTTCTTTTTACCCCCTGTTAAAATTTCACCCCACTTTTACATCTAATCTCCAACCATCTGCTCCAAGTCCATACACATCTCTTGTTTCTCTGACTTCACTATTCTAAATTGTTTTTATCCCTGTCCTCTTGTTGTTGTTTACTTGACCATTGATTATATCGATTTTTAATGCAGATTTGTGAGATTGATTTGCTTATTCTTTTATTTCGGTTGGTTTTGTAGTTTGTTTTTTTTTTGGTGTTGTTTCTTGTTTGGTTGTCCTCATTTGCATTTTTTAAGATAGATTTTGCTTCTGTGTTCCCTCACCTCCCTTGATATTAGTAGTTGTATGTAGTTTGTATCAATCTCCATGTACTTGTTGCTGGTTTTTGTTCGGAATAGTGGCTGTCCTATAGGAGTTTTCACCCCACATTCATAGTTTACTCCCCTTTTCTTTTTTTTTCTTTATTTTTTAAACTTCTTCCCCTTTTCTTATTATCATTTTAGCATTCCTGTCTTTCTTTTTGTGTGTGTGTGTGTGTGTGTGTGTGTGTGTGTGTGTGTGTGGAGGGGCGAGTTCTCTTTCTTTTTTCTCACCTATCCCCGAATTTGCCTTTCTCTGGTGATCACCTTTATTTGGAATTACCATTACTGTGACTACATTCCTGTTCAGTGCCTGGTGCGTTGCACCTGGTTGTGTTGTATTTTATGCCTCTAAATCAACGCAGGAGAGTGAGAACTACATAACCAGATACACAGAGAAGAGAGATAAAGGGGAGACCATGAAGCAGACCACATATGAAAGAAAAACAAGCCTTACCAGAAAAGGAGGTAAATGAAATGGAAGTTAACAACCTGTCAGAGAAAGAATTCAGAGAAATGGTCATAAAGTAGCTGAAAAGAATGGAAGACAAATTTGACAATATGAGTAAGAATCAAGAGGAATTGAAGAAGAACCAAGAGGAAATGAGGAAGACCCAGGAAGAAATAAAGAAGACTCATGAAGAAACGAAGAAGAGCCAAGAAGAAATGAAAAGTGACATTGCTGAAGTAAAGAACTCAATAGAAAGTATTAAGAATAGACTAGAAGAAGCAGAGGACTGCATCAGTGAGCTAGAAGACAAGGTAGGAAAAAATAACCAAGTAGAGCAGCTTCTAGAAAAAAAATTATAAAAAGCAGGGAACTTTGGGACAACATGAAACATGAAACAAAACAACATCCGTATAATTGGGCTTCTGGAAGGACAGGAAACTGAGCAAGGAATAGAAAACCTCTTGGAAGAAATAATGACAGAAAACTTCCCTGATATAGGAAAGAAAAAGCCCACACAGATCCAAGAAGCTCACAGTGTTCCAAGCAAAATGAACCCCAAAAGACCTATGCCAAGGCTCATTAAAATTAAATTGGCAAACACCAATGAGAAAGTAAGAATTTTAAAAGCTGCCAGAGAGAGACAGAAAGGCACCTACAAAGGAACCCCCATCAGATGAACAAGTGATTTCTCAACAGAAATGTATCAAGCCAGAAGGCAATGGAATGAAATTTACAAAGTCAAGAAAAGGAAGGATGTGAATCCTAGAATACTATACCCAGCAAGGCTATCAATCAAAATTGAAGTTCAAATCAAGAGCTTCACAGACAAAAAAGGACTAAGGGAATTCATTACCACCAAACCAGCAATGCAAGAAATGCTAAAGGATCTGCTGTAAAAAGAAATAGGAAGCGAAGAAGGAACACAGGGGTAAAGAACAAAAATGGCAACATATAAGTACATATCAATAATAACTTTAAATGTAAATGGATTAAATGCTCCAATCAAAAGACATACGGTACAGACTGGATAGAAAACATGACCCATGTATCTGCTGTATATAAGAAACCCACCTTTGAAAAAAAAGGCGCACACAGACTGAGGATGAAAGGATGTAAAAAGATTCTTCAGGCGAATGGAAATGCAAAAAAATCTGGGGTAGCAATACAGATATCTGCCAAATTAGATCTCAGAGTGAAGGACATAACAACAAATAAAGAAAGCCACTTCATAATACTAAAGGGAGCAATCCAACAAGAAGAAATAACTCTGGTAAACATATACACACCCAAAACAGGAGTACCCAAATACATAAAAGAACTCCTAGAGTATATCAAGGGAGAGATAGATAGCAATACAATCATAGTAAGAGACTTTAATATCACACTATGACCATTGGATAAATCCTCTAAACAAAAAATCAGTAAAGAAACCACAATCCTCAATGACTCACTAGACCAGATGGAATTAATTGACATCTTCAGATCATTTCACCCCAAAGCCACAGAATATACATTCTTTTCAAGTGCCCATGGGTCATTCTCAAAGATAGACCATGTGTTGGGTCATAGGCAAAGTCTCTCCAAATTCAAGAAGATAGAAATCATATCAAGCATATTCTCAGATCACAGTGTCATAAAGCTGTAAATCAACTAGAAGAAGAACAATCCAAAGAGATCAAACACATGGAGACTAAACAGCAGGATATTAAACAATGGCTTGGTTACTAGAGAGACCAAGGAAGAGATAGAAAACATCATGGAAACAAATGACCACGATAGAACAACAATCCAAAATCTATGGCACACAGTGAAAGCAGTTCTGAGAGGGAAGTTCATAGCTCTACAATCCTACTGCAAAAAAACAAGAAACAGCGGCAATAAATTATCTAACCCAACAACTCAAAAAGTTAGAAAGAAAGCAACAGGAAAAGCCCAGTTTAAGCAGAAGGAAGGAAATTGTAAAGATCAGAGCAGAAATAAATGACATAGAGACCAAAGAAATAATAGAGAAGATCAACAAAACCAAGAGCTGGTTCTTTGAAAGGATAAACAAGATGGATGAACCTCTAGCCAGGCTCACCAAGAAGCAAAGAGAGGACTCTTATAAATAAAATCAGAAATGAAAGAGGTGAAATAACAACAGACCTCATCGAAATACAAAGGATTGTTAAAAAAAATACTATGAACAACTCTACTCCAACAAACTGGAAAACCTGGAGGAAATGGGTATATTTTTAGAAAAATATAACCTCCCAAATCTCAACTAGGAAGAATCTAAACAGGTCAATAGACCAATAACTGTGGAAGAAATTGAAGCACTCATCAAAAAGCTTCCATCAAACATAAGCCCAGGGCCAGATGGCTTCACAGGGGAGTTATACCAAAAATTCAAGGAAGAACTAAAACCTATCCTCCTCAGACTATTCCAGAAAATTCAAGAGGATGGAACATTTCCAAACTCCTTCTCTGAAGCTAGCATCACCCTAATACACAAACCAGATAAAGATGACACAATGAAAGAGAATTACAGGCCAATATCCCTCATGAATATAGATGCTAAAATCCTCAATAAAATTCTAGCAAATAGAATCCAGCAGTACATCTGAAAGATCATACACCATGACCAAGTAGGATTTATCCCAGGAATGCAAGGATTGTACAATATTTGAAAATCAATAAATGTGATACATCACATAAACAAATTGATAGATAAAAATCACATAGTTATATCAATTGATGCAGAAAAAGCATTTGACAAAATCCATCACCCTTTCTTGATAAAAACTCTCAACAAGGTAAGAATAGAATGATACCTCAACATAATAAAAGCCATATATGATAAACCCACAACAAACGTCATACTCAATGGGCAAAAACTACAACCATTTCCCCTAAGAACAGGAACAAGACAGGGTTGCCCAATCTCACCACTCCTGTTCAACATAGTACTGGAAATATTAGCCATTACAATTAGACAAGAAGAAGAAATAAGAGGCATCCAAGTTGGAAAATGAAAAGTAAAGCTATCTGTATTTGCAGATGACATGATATTGTACATAAAAAACCCGAACAACTCCATAAAAAAACTAATAGATTGAATAAATGAGTTCAGCAATGTAGGAGGCTACAAAATTAACACCAAGAAATCTATGGCATTTCTATACACTAATAGTGAACTTACAGAAAGAGAGACTAAAAAAGCAATCCCATTATCATCACACCAAAAAAATTAATATACATAAGTTATACTGCAGAAAATAATTTTAAAAATTTAAAAATAGTAGTACATATGTTTTCCTTCCTACCCACCATGAGCCTCCCCACCCAGTCTCCCATAACCCTCAGCACATGTCCCCTCCTGCCCCCCATTCCTCCGTCCCAGTGTCTTTCATTCATTAGTTATGCTCATATGCACGTATACAAGTCCTTCAGTTGATCTCCCCCAGCACCCGCCCCCCACCCTCCCCAACCCTCCCCATGTAGCCCAACAGCATGTTCAATGCTTCCCTGCCTCTATATCACCACTCTCCCCTGTTTCTCTCCTTCAAAAATAGCTTGCCTCTGCATACTAGAAATAAATGTATAAGAACAAAAAAATGTTTGAGTCTCAGTTTCAATGTCCAACTGTTCTGAGTCCCAGTTTCAATGTCAAATAGTTCTTTATGTGCACATGTCAGCAATGATATCCAGATGGTGGACACATTGTGGCAATGCAAGATCCATCCTCTCTGGTTTGGTCCTGGGCTGCCTGCAGCCATGCACAGCTGCTGACTGCTAGCATGGCAAGGTGTCCCCCATCTCTGGACCATCCTCGTGACTGGAACAGACCCATCAGTTCCTCACTGTCGCAGGACCCACATGGTCTTGGAGTTGTTCTCTGAAAACACACAAACACATTCTTGACCAAAAGTTAACAAATGGATCCTCCCTGCAAATTAGAATTGGGATTCTTTTTCTTTTTGCCCAAATGATTTTCCTTTGGCTTATTTTGACACCATGTGTGTTTTTCATGGGTGTCCTGCTATTGGCATTATAAATGGAAGTTAATTTTTTGGAGTAAGAATTTTCTAGATGTATTTTACTTACGGGATAGTTTTCCTTACATGATATTACCCCACTATCACCCCCTTTTTGATTAATGGGGGCTTTTGGAAATTTTATATTGCAGTCTTGGTAATTTTAAATTTTAATTTTTGCACACAAATATGACTGCTTTAGGTTCTTTGGATGTTAGGCAATTTTACAGTGAGATGAACTACTAATAGATATTTTAGTTAATGTTTTGGGAACAGCTTTTTGTTCAGTGCACTTAATTTTTCTTGAATATTCACTTATTTCACCTGGCCAATTTAAATTAATCTGAAAACTTGATTACTATTTTACTGTCAATTTTAATACTCAAGCAAAAATCTTAGTTTACCCTGTAAATATTTTTGGAAAGGATTATTTTCATTCTTGAGTAGGCCCTGAGCATTCCTGGTGCTAGACTATGTTTAGATATATAGCAGTTGTTGCTGGCCAACTCTCTGTCTCCAAACTGGGTCTGGATCTGAGCTGGGCATGAGAGGCAAAGCAGCCATGGGGATAAGAGTCCGCTCTCAGAAGGGGTTAGAGTTCAGGCCCCTGAAATGTTGGGGGGTGAGTGTCTGTGCCCCACCTCTGTTGACCTTCAAGTTTTCTCCTGATGGCCCCTCTGTGACTGTGCCTGTCTTAGGTTGTTCCTTCCCTGAGGAATCTTACCCATCTCTGGCTAACCAGCCATCCTCTGGGGCCAACCAGGTTGATGTGAGGTTCTGTTCTATCTCCTTGGTAGTCTATGCCCAGCACCTGCCTTGGGATCCCCTCACTTACTGGTGGGGTCATGGTACTGATCATATATCTCGGGTGACTCAGGTTTTTTCTCCAGGGAGTGCCCAGCTCACACCATTGGTCAAGAGAAAGATACACAGTGCCAGCCACCCAGAGGCTTTAACCTCAGTTTCAACCGAAAGCTCAGGCAATAGCTATGTGCAATTGGATTGTGAGTATAGTCCCTCTTGGCAAAAAGGTCAAGAGGAGCCAATATAAAATGCTCAAGTGACTCCCCAGTTCCTTAATTCCTTCTAAAAATGATTAACTCCTTTCATTTCCTTTTTTAAAATTGCTGCCAAACATTCAAAGAATTAGTTTGTAAGTGTCTTTGGGATGATTGCACAATATGCTGTTGTATAATATAAAAAAATTAATGACATTGTAGAATAATATCATGTAAGGATATCCATCGCTCTAGGCATGTCAATTAAATTTCAAACTAGCTGCCAATTTTTTTATAACTTTATATAAACTTTGTCAGGGACGTAAAAACACAAATTACTTACCTTATTTCAAGAGGTCAAATATGTTGACTTTCCCCCTTACTCTCCCCCCGCCCCCCCCCCCCCACTTACCCTGAGGTTTAACATTCTGCTGGATGTTTTTCTGTCTCTGGATCCATTCTTGTTCATCAGTTTATGCCATTCATTATATTCCACAAATGAGTGAGATCATGTGATATTTATTTTCTCTGCCTGGCTAATTTCACTTAGCATAATGCTCTCCAAATCCATCCATATTGTTTCAAATGGTAGGAGCTCCTTCTTTTTTACCGCAGCATAGTATTCCATCATGTAGATGTATCACAATTTTTAATCCACTCATCTGCTGATGGACACTTAGGCTGTTTCCAAATCTTAGCTATGGTAAATTGTGCTGTTATGAACATAGGGGTGCATATATCCTTTCTAATTCTTCTTTCTAGTTTCTTTGGATACATTCCTAGAAGTGGGATCACTGGGTCGAATGGGAGCTCCATTTTTAGTTTTTTAAGGAAGCTCCATACTATTCTCCACAATGGCTGCACCAGTCTATTATGAGCTTTTAAAACCAGGTGAAACCATTAATACTAACATTTTACTGACAACAAATAATCAATTTAACCATGCTTTGATCATGAAATGACCAGAATGGGCCAAAAGACCAGGCAAAATAATTTTGTTTTCTGATGATGCACCATCATACACTTTAAAACCAGTTGAAGACACATTAAAACACCTTGCCTGGTTGAAACCAGTTTGGCTCAGTGGGTAGAGTTTTGGCCTGAGGCCTGAAAGGTCCCAGGTTTGATTCTGATCAAGGCCACATACTTTGGTTGCAGACACATCCCCAGTGGGGGGGGGGGGGGCGCGGGGCGGGGGTTGTGTGCAGGAGGCAGCTGATCGATGTTTCTCTCTCATCGATGTTTCTCTCTCATCGATGTTTCTAACTCTCTATCCCTCTTCCTTCCTCTCTATAAAAAATCAATAATAATAAAAAAATATCTTGCCAGTGAAGTATTAACCCACCCACTGTATTTACCAGACCTCGTTCCTTCAGATTAACACTTGCTCCAATTGATGGCTCACACACTTTGAGCAGCCCTTCAAAACATATGAAGAAGTGGAAAATCGGGTCTCTAGTTTGCTTCAAAACAAGAATCTATAAATTACCTGAAAAATGGGGGAAATGTGTAAGCTAGCGATAGACATTACTTTGAATAAAGCACTTTTGATGTTTCTCTTGAAATTATTGTGTTTTCTTTGATTACAAAATCTACCATTATTAACTGGTATACTTAGTATATATTTATTATATATATTTATAATATATTATATTTATACATTTAAAAATATATATATATATTAGTTTTTTTCTGAGAGTTAATTGTTAATATATAAAAATGCCATCAATTTTTGGATACATGTTTGTATCCTTCTATTTACATAATCCACCTCATAACTACTAGATTTAATAAATGAATTTGTTCACATTCACATGCACATGCACCTGTGAGCCTCCAAAACCTTTCCTCCTATCCTCAGAAACTTTGGGTCTGTACCTCGCTCAGGACTTGCCCCACCCAGGTCTGAGCGGTCTGATGGGGCAAGAAAGGCTGAGTATAGGGTCGGGGAGAGTGAAGGGCGCTCACCACTTCGTCCCATCTTAGGTCAGCTTAGGTCAGTCGTATAATTTCTCTGAGCCTCAGGTTTCCTCAGCTGTCACAAGAGCAGTTACCACAGCCTCATCTACCCCAGCCCCAGATGCAGGGACAAATGAAGGAGACAGGAAGTCACTTTGGAAACGTAGAAGCACTGGTAGGTGGTGACAGGAGGGATCCTGAGCATCTCTGAGCCCTTGCGAGTCCCATGGGGCTGCAGTGAAGGGTGGAGCAGAGGACTGCCCCTAGACTGCTCCTCCCTTGCCAGGCCTGGTTGAGTGGAATGGGAAAACAATTGCTAGGGGTTAGGAGGGGGTGGGGGGAGCGAGTACTTCCGGACTGTGCACAAGTGTGTGTGTATTTGTGTGTGTGTGTGTGTGTGTGTGTGTGTGTGTGTGTGAGAGAGAGAGAGAGAGAGAGAGAGAGAGAGAGAGAGAGAGAAGGCCACGCAGAGCTTGCACCACTGCCACCCTCTCCCAACCCACTCAGATTGGGGTCAGGGGTAGGACTGCAGGCCGAGGGGCTGGAGCATGTAGCACACCCTGCGACCGGGAAAGACAGTAGTAGCTCGTGACCAAGATGGTGGGTGGGTGGGTGACAGAAGGGGCAGTATGATGGCCTCATGGAGGGCTTGGTGGGGGTTACTGGAGGGCCTCGGCTAAGAGGCCAGTTTCACCATCATGACTTGGCTGTTTCAAAGTTGAGCTCACTCCCATCTTGTCCTGCTCTAGCTTGCTCATGTCACTGATGAAAGTGGTATAGGTATCACCCTCAGGTGGCTTCCTCTTGGGGACCCAGCTCTTCCACATAGTGCATCGGACATTGGTGAACAGGTCAGCCACCATGGCATTCATTTCACTCTCCTTGAAGTTCAGAGCAAAGTTCTGGCAGCAGTGCTTGACAGCATGGAGGATGCGACTATCCAGTGGTTTGTTTCTGGGATCATTGTTAGAAAAGCGATGCCAGTGCCACAGCTGTTAGCCAGTGTGCTCCGGTCAAAGGAGGAGGCCAGGAGGCGCCGCAGCAGGACCTTGTGCCATGTGGCTGCGCTGACATGGCAGTTCATGAGTTGTACCCTTGTGATGTACACACTGGTGCCTGTCACCAGCTCTAGCTTCTCGGAGGGGTCACCCTCATCATAGAGCTTGGGGTGGCAGCAGTTACAGACCTGGTGGATGAGTTTGGCTGGGAGAGATGCCAAGTCTTGCGGCACCAGGATGCGATTCTGGGATTCAAGGGTCGCTTGCTCAGGGAGGGCCTTCTCTGCCAAAGACATTCATCATGCTATACATGGTGTGCATGCTGCAGATCTGCCGGTATCGCTGGTCTGTGCCTTCCTCGCCCCCATTCTCCTCCGCTTCCTCCTCATTACAATGAGAGCCTGGACTGGTATAGGTACCAGGGCTGGTCGGTCAGTTCTGACATGCTGGGCCCGCTCACCACGCCCCTTGCTGAGGCTGCTGCTGAGGTGGCCAGCTGGCAGCCAGGTCTAATTTTCCAGCTACTGTTGCCACCACTGCTGCGGCCGACCCCGGCCTCCTTCTGGCTGCTGTTCTACAGCCGCTTGGCCACGGGTGTGCACTGCACAGAGTCCGGCTCCTGATGCTCTGTGTTGACATGAGGCACCAGGGGCAATGGGGTGCTGCAGGCCGTCCAGCTCCATGTCTGAAATGACAGAGCCTCCTCCTCATGTAGGTCCTGGAAGTCACAGCTGGGAGAGCTCACCTTAAGGAAGAACGCTGTGGCCTTCTCCATGATCTCCTGGATCTGCAGGAAGCTAGTCTTGTACATGAGCAAGAACTGGTCCCCATATTAATGCTCAGCTGGCCCATGTAGCAGCAGCTGAGGATTTGTTGGAAGGACTGGGGCTCTGCCACAGCGATCGGGCTGCTGCTGAACACATCTCAGAAGTAAGAGCTGCTAGCAGCAAGTACGGCCTGGTGGTCCTTGAAGGCTGTATCCTGGTGGTCTTTGACTACCACTGATACATCACAGTACAGGCCCTGAAGCCGCTGCACATTCAGGCAATCCAGAATCCTGTTGCACAGTTTGGGATCTCCATCTTCAGAGTCTGGGCCATGGCCGGACTACCAGGGCTCCTGGTAAGCTCCATAGCTGTAGCTGGGGCTGGACCTGGGCCCCGGGTGCACCCCCTGCGCTGGGGCCTCTGCCTCCCCATCAGCAGCAGTGGCAGCTGCTGCGGCCATTTATTCTCTGTACCATCGTTTTCTAATCCACTTATCTGCTGATGGGCACTAAGGCTGTTTCCAAATCTTGTCTATTGTAAACTGTGCTGCTGTGAACATGGGGGTGTTTCTGATTGGTGTTTCTGGTTTCTTGGGATATAGTTCTAGAAGTGGTATTACTGGGTCAAATGGGAGTTCCATTTTTAACTTTTTGAGGAAGCTATCCTATCTTCCACAGTGGCTGGACCAGTCTGCATTCCCAGCAGCAGGGCACCAGGATTCCTTTTTTTCCACATCCTTGGCAGCATATGTTTTGATTTGCATCTTTCAGATGATTAGTGACTTGGAGCATGTTTTCATATGTCTCTGGGCCTTCTGTATGTCCTCTTTTGAAAAGTGTCTATTCAGATACTTTGCCCATTTTTTATTGGAACATTTATATTCCTTTTTCTTAAGTTGTATGAGTTTTCTGTAAATTTTGCAGATTAAACCCTTATCGGAGATATCATTGGCAAATATGTTCTCTCATGCATTGGGCTTTCTTGTTTTGTTGATGGTATATTTTGCTGTGCAGAAGCTTTTTATTTTGATGTAGTCCCATTTATTTTCTCCCTAGTATTCATCGCCCTAGGGGCTGGGTCTGTAAAGATATTGCTACGACATATGTCTGAGATTTTGCTGCCTATGGAGTCTTGTAGGATTTTTATAATTTCCTGTCTTACATGTAAGTTCTTTATCTATTTTGAGTTTGTTTTTATGTATGGTATAGGTTGGTGATCTAGTTTCATTTTTTTGCATGTATCTGACAAAATTTCCCAACACAATTTATTAAAAAGACTGTCTTGATTCCATTGTATGTTTTTGCCCCCTTTGTCAAATATTAATTGAGCATAATGGCTTGCATCAATTTCTGGGTTCTATGTTCTATTCCATTGGTCTATATGTCTGTTCTTGTGCCACTATCAGGCAGTTTTGAGAACCAGGGCTTGGCAATATAGCTTGATATCTGGTAATGTGATCCCCCCAACTTTCTTCTCCTTTCTCAGGATTGCGCTGGCTATTCCGGGTCTTTTTCTTTTTCTAATGTTTTATTTATTTGTTTATTTATTTATTTATTGTTTAAAGTATTACATCGGGTCCTTTTTTAAAAATTTTATTCCAGATGAATTTTTGGAGAGTTTGTTCTAGATTTTTGAAGTATGCCATTGGTATATTAAAAGGGATTGCATTGAATATTTAGATTGCTTTGGGTAGTATGAACATTTTAATGATGTTGATTCTACCAATCCATGAACATGGTATGTTCTTCTATTTGTTTACATCTTCCTCTACATCTTTTTTCAATGTCCTGCAGTTTTTTGAGTATAGGTCTTTTATGTCCTTACTTAAGTTTATTCCTAGGTATCTTAGTTTCTTTGGTGCAATAGTAAATAGGATTTTTTTTTTCATTTTTCTTTCTGTGACTTCATTATGGGTGTATAAAAAGGCCACAGATTTCTGACTGTTAATTTTGTATCCTGCTACGTTGCCAAGTTCATTTATTAAGTCTAGTAGTTTTTTGACAGAATCTTTGTTGTTTTCTATGTATAGTATCATGTCATCTGCGAATAAAGACAGTTTTTCTTCTTCCCTTCCAATTTGGATGCCTTTTATTTGTTCTTCTTGTCTGGTCGCTATGGCTAGCACTTCCAGTGATGAAAGTGGGCATCCCTGTCTTGTTCCCAGTCTTAGGGGAAATGAGTTTAGTTTTTGCTCATTGAATATGAGCAGGTTTGTCATATATGGCTTTTATTATGGTGATATATGATCCCTCTATTCCCACTTTGCTGAGTCTTTTTATCAAGAAAGGGTGTTGGATTTTGTCAAATGCTTTTCTGTATCGATTGATAGAATTATGTGATTTTTGTCTCTCATTATCTTTATGTGATATATCACATTTATTGATTTGCAAATATTATACCATCCTTGCATCTCTGGAATAAATCTCACTGGTCATGGTGTATGATCTTTCTAATATAATGCTGACTCTGATTTGCTAGAATTTTGTTGACGATTTTGGCATGTATACTCATGAGGGCCTTTAGTTCTCATTCTTAGGTGTCTTTATCTGATTTTGGAATGAAGTTAATTTTGGCTTCATAGGAAGTCCTTGAAAATGCTTCCTCTTGAATTTTTTTGGTATAGTCTGAGGAGGGTAAGTTTTAGTTCTTTGAATGCTTGGTAGAACTTCCCTGTAAAGCTATCTAGACCAGGTCTTTTGTTTGCTGGAAGATTTTTGATCACTGCTTCAATTTCTTTGGGAGTTATTGGCTTATTCAGATTTTTTATTCTTCCTGATTGAGTTTTTGTATTTTCCTAGGAATATGTCCATTTCAGCTAAGTTGAACATTTTGTTGAAACAAAGCTCTTGATAGTATTTTTTTCATAATCATTTGTATTTCTGTGAAATCGGTTGTTATTTCTCCTTTTAATTTTTGATTTTGTTCATTTGGGTCCTCTCTGTTTCTTGGTGTGCCTGGCTAGAGGTTCATCAATCTTGTTTATCCTTTCAAAGAACCAGCTCCAGGTATTGTTGATCTTTTGTATTGTTTTGTTTTGTCTTTGTCTCTCTTTGCTTTTTGATGAGTCTGGCTAAAGCTTCATCAGTATTGTTTATATTTTTAGTAATTTTTTACAGTGTTGAGAATTCACTTCTCCAATTTTTTACAGTGTTGAGAACTCACTTCTTCTCACTTTGTTCATTTCCCCACTTCCTCTGTGGTCTCTTTATCAGGTACTTTATTTCTCTATTTGTATGTCCTAGGTCCACTTATCATGCCACACACTCTGCCTAATAAATTTCACCTAGTCTAGATGAAGTATATTCAGAAAAACATTAATTATAGTCTTCATAAAAACACTGAAGAAAATAATGTGTATAATTTCTTGAACTGAGGATCATGTTTTTCAATAAGCTAAAATGCCTTTTTTTGTATCTTATAGAATTTAATCTCCATATAAATTTCAAACAACTCTACCCACTAAGTGTGTTGTAAATATATTCCAAGTAATAGTAAGATATATAAAGGTTTGAAATTAATATTATCAATAGGTTAATAACAAAATTGTACCTAAGAGCTTTTAGAACTATCACACAATTAATTGTTTTTATTTGGTTTAAAACAGCTAGATTAAATGTATTACAATACTTTTATTTTTTTGACAATGACTATAATGTGGCAATATATCCTCCATTCCTATTATTGTTCTAAGTAATCTGCCTTCCAAATGATCACTGGTCTATTTGTTATGGAACTGATTCAAATTTTATTTTCTACTCAAAATTCTCTTATTTTTTCCCTTTAGAATAAATATTTCTTATTTACCTGTGAAGGAGAAAATAATACCCAAACACATGAATGAGTTGTAAGAGAGGAACAAAAGTGCAGCTTTCACATTTTTGAAAAAATGCAATGTAACTTTTATGAGAAAATAAATTAGCAAGGTTTCTTATTACTTTTATAATTTGGGGAGCTGAGAGGGAATGAGGGTTCATGCTATTGAGTACAGACTTTTAAGCAATTAGTGGGAGAATCTGAGGCCTAAAAATATTTTAGAGTTATCTCACTAAAATCTTGCAATATTTTCACAATTTTACCGTTTAAATATCCAATAGAATGTTGGGAAATTTCTTTTTTACATCATGAAGATGGTGAATATTGAGTGTACTTACCAATAGACATTTATCCTTAAGTGAACATTTTCAAGTGTATAATTAGTTGAAAGGGCAATTTCCATTCCATTTGGGTGAATTTAAGTAACTGAATCTTGGTGAAAAGAAAAGACTCATGTTTCTAAAAGCAACTACTTAACAGCAGGCGTGTCAATCATTTTCTTTGTATGTGTAGCTTTCAATCTTTACTAAAAACTCTGAAAGGAGGCAATCTTACATGAACAACAAATTAACAGCAAGAAAATTCCATTAAAAGCAATTGAACAATGTGAAGTGCAATCTAGACATGTATTGAAGGCATCTTTGGGATTCTGTAAAAAAAAAACAAAAACAAAAGCACTTGACTTCATTTTTATAAAGGAACACAATAGTTTAATACAGGAAACCAGATCAATACATGTGCCCAAATCATAGGATGATATATCAGTACTCATAAGCATTATAATAAAATGAGACAATTAAAATGTATGCCCTTTTCCCATGAAAAGTTCTTACTACAATGAAAGATAAAAAAACAGGCCTTTCAACAGTGTTCTATTGACTATTGTAGTACCTACATATTGTATTAAGCTGTTAGTAACAAAGATCAGAAACTAGACTGAATTTATTTTTCTCTTAATCAAATTGAAAGGTGAACAGTCTGAACTGGTATGGTAACACATTATTATGGTTATTGCTTCCTATCTTGACCAAATTACCTTTATTCTAAAGTAATTTCATACTCAAAGATAGCATCTGGATCTCCAGCCATTTGTATTAAGGAGCAAGAAAGTAAGAAAAAGAAACATAGAAAAAGATATGTCATTTTTTCCCCTTACACTTAATGAGCTTCTCCGGAAACCACAATCAACAATTTCTTCATACATCTCTCTGGCTAGATGTATTCTCATAACCATACACAGCTACAAAAAGGCTAAAAAATATACTCCTTAAGCTGGAATATTCTCTCTCTAGTAAAATCAGTTTTGTTTTGTTTTTGTTTTTTTGCTTGAGAAAAAGAGAATAGATATCGAATGACCAAACTTTTATTGATAATAACAAACTTTATCCAGCAGTCTCTGCCACAAAAGGAACAAGGAAGGTTTCTGTAGTTATTCACTAACTCATCCATATATCTTTTCAAAAATGCATATTAGCTGTTAAACAGCCCTAGCCAATGTGGCTCAGAGTTCAGAGCATCTGATTCCTGATCAAGGACACGCACGGGGATTGCAGGTTCAATCCCTGCCCCTGGTTGGGCATACGGGGGAGGCAACCAATCAATGTGACACATTGGTTTCCTCTCTCTTTTTCTCTCCCTTTCTCTCTTCCTTCCTATCTTCCACTCTAATGGAAAAAAATCCTTGGTTGAAGATTAATAACAACAAAAAGTGAAATATATATAAAGTACTATGATAGAATCCTATATAATAAAAGGGTAATATGCAAATTGATCTTAAAGGCGGAATGACCAGGTACAACCAGTCGCTATGATGTGCACTGACCACCAGGGAACAGATGCTCAAGGTAGGAGCTGCCCCTAATGGTCAGTGTGCTTCCACAGGGGGAGCGCTGCTCAGCCAGAAGCCAGCTCATGGTTGGCCAGTGCAGCAGCAGTGGTAGGAGCCTCTACCAACTCTGCAGCAGCATCAAGGATGTCCCTCTAATGGCTTAGATGCCCTCAGCCATTAGTCAGACATTCCCTGAGGGCCCCTGTGCCGCCAGAGGAATGTCTGACCGCCAGCTTAGGCCTGATCCCCTGGGAAGCTGGCAAGTGGACATTCCCAGAAGGGTCCTGGACTGTGAGAGGCTGTACTCGGGGCTGGGTGGCCATCCTGAGTGCACGAGTTTTAATGCTCTGGGCCTGTAGTGGAAATTAAAGACAAATTCTTGCAAGGAGTGTGTAACATAGAGATAATAAAAATAGAGAATGACAATAAAATGTGCAATCGTGTGTGTGATATAGATAAGCACAGATAGCTAAATTTATTCATTTCATCACGCCAAAATATCTAATAATTGTCCCAAAGTGTCAGGTTTTATTACGTAGTGGTAATAGTCCACAACTAAGATAGAGATCTTTATTTTATGATTAATACAAGCTGAATGTATTTTTTCTTTTGTCTTATTCTTTATTTTGAATCTTTATCAAGTTTCATCTCAATTCAGTCAATTGAAACAGACTCTCCTAAGACAGCATGATTGAGATTCATTTTTCTGTTGTAGTGATTTTCAACCAGGATCATTTTTCTTCCCAGAAACATTTGGCAATGACTGGGAATTTATTTGGATGTCATAATAAGGATGAAAGTAATTGCTACCAACATCTAATAATTAGAAGCCAGGGATATTGCTGAATTTCCTATAATGCACATGCTAGTTCTCCTTTTACCTACACAAATTAAGATCCACCCAATCCAAAATGTCAATAGGGTTGAAATCACTGAACATCACTGATCTAAGGAGTCATTCTGGCATGTTAATTGCAATTACAAAATAGGGGTTCATGTTCTAGTAGGAAAGTGTTTGATGCTGCTGGGCATTGTGGAGATGCATGACTCTCACAGGCTTCTTGGAGGATTTGAAATCTAGCTGATCGAAGTTAGCCATGATAAAGTGTAAAGAAGACAAATGGAGAAAAATAACTGTTAAAGGCCAGGTGCCCGTGTATTTATAGGACTAAAGGAGGAAGAAAACAGCAAAGTGTAGTGCCATAGGAAAGCAAGTTACTTAATTGGATGGAATAGGGTTACCTTTGGAATGGTGACTTTGGAGAGAAAAAAAACTAGAATTGACAGTGTTGTCATACTTATCTTAAACTTAGAGTTCAATAGTCCTTTTGATTTTGTTAATTATTGAATCAAAATAATCCATCATGATAAATAGAACGCAAATACTTTAGTTTTAATAAATTTTCCTTGGAGCAAAAGCCAATAGGAGTTTCCTCTCAACAATTCATCTATGGCCATGTCTTTGTAAAAATTATATTTTATAGTTCATGGTATTCTGCTTTTAAAATAATCTATTTTATAATTTTTACCATTTTGTACACAATTCTATTAATAATGTCGTTAACATTAATACTTATAATGTCATTAACATCTTTTTAGTATTATGTGGTAAACTCTTCACTTGTATAATGCTATTTAATCTTCACCCAAAATCCTATCTAATAAAAGAGTAATATGCAAATTGCCCATACCTACAATCACCACACCCACCAGTCATTCCCACCAGTCAATCAAGGGAAAATTATGTAATAAACCCTAACCAAGATGGCTGCAGCCACTGAGAGCAGGAGGGAAGGCTTGGGTTTTCCTGGCAACAGAGGAAGCCTACCTTTCCTCCTGCTGTTGCCGGCCTAGGCCTCCACTCAATGCTACAAAGTTTCAATTATCAAAGATATATGCTAACAAAAATGGCAGCCATGGAGCTAGAGAGAGCAGAGCCTAGGGTTCCTGGGTGATGGAGGAAGCCAATCTTCTGCAGCCCTAGTGCCTAGGCCTCAACTCTAGGCTACAAAGTTTCAATTATAGAAGGTCAATACCCCAACAGAAGTGGTTGTCTCCACGGAGTGAGCAGAAAGAAGGCTTGGCTCCACTCCAGGCTACAAAGTTTCAATTGTAGAAGATAAATTAATCCCACAACCCAGAGCCTCTGTTTGGGTCCCTGGGGGGCATTGCCAGCCTGCAAACCACCATAAGCCTCTAGCCCAGGCCGGCCCATCTTCCAAGGGAATCCCCACCCCAATCTGGGACACTCTTCAGGGCAAACCAGCTTGCCCCCACCCATGCACCAGGCCTCTAGCCTATCCAATAAAAGAGTAATTTGCAGATTGACCATCACTCTAACACACGAGATGGCTGGCCCCATGTGGTCAAAGACCCTGCCCCTATGTGGACACAAGATGGCCACCACAAGATGGCCATCAGGGGAGGGCAGTTGGGAGGTTCCAGGTCTGCAAGGGAGGGCAGTTGGGGGTGACCAGGCTGGCAGAGGAGGGAAGTTGGAGGCAAACAAGCTGGTTGGGGAGCAATCAGGGAGCCAGGCAGGCGAGCAGTCGGGAGCCAACAGTCCTGGATTGTGAGAAAGATGTCTGACTGCCTGTTTTCACCCAATGTGATTGGGCCTAAATGGGGAGTCGGATATCCCTCAAGGAGTCCCAAATTGGAGGGGATGCAGGATGGGCTAAGGGACATCCTCTGCCCCCCATGCACAAGTTTTGTGCACTGGGCCTTTAGTAAATAAATAAAAAGGCAACAATAAAAACAGCAAAAAACAGTAACTGCTAAGAGGATTAAAATAATTTGTCCTGTTTATATAGTTAGTAGGTGATAAAGTCTAAATAAGAACGGCACTTCCACAGTTTAAACATTTAGGGCCTGTGTTATATTGTTGCTGATTCCATAAAACATAACTATAAACAAATCAACAAAATGTATTAAGGAATCTACTTAGATCCATTTTATTTAAAATCAACTCAAGGAATTCATAGCTATAAATGTAGAAAGATATTGTATTGTTCTCCTGCTGCTGTTTCTCTTACTAAGCCCATATGGTTCTAATAGCTTGCAAGAGTTACATTCCAAAGAATCACATTCAGAGAATCTCTTATCCTCATCAGAGATATACAAATTGTGTTTATTTACCTCCTGCCAAATTTTATTATATTCTAACTAGTAGCCTGGTGCATTCGTGCATGCAGGGGAAGAGGTGGAGGGGCGTGTGTCCTTAGCCTGGCCTGCATCCTCTCTAATCTGTGACCCCTGTGGGATCAGGCTTAAACTAGCAGTCGGACAACCCCCTTGCAATCCAGGACTCCTGGCTCCTAACTGCTCACCTGACTGCCTGCTTGATCTGCTCTAACCACTCTGCATGCTGGCTTGCTTGCTCCCAACTGCATCCCCCTGCCAGCCCGATCACCTCCAACTGCCCTCCCCTCCTGGCCTGATCACCCGTAACCGCCTCTGCCTTGGCCACGCCACCATGGCTTTGTCTGAAAGGACATCTGGAACATCTCATGGTCTAATTAGCATATTACCCTATATTATTAATATAGATAAGATATGACATACTGCCATAACTATAACATCTACCAGTATTACCTATGAGCATACATACTTCATGAGATAGGAAGGCATCTAATGCATTATATTGTATATGTTGTAAGTAGTAAGAAATACAGTATTTGTAGCAATAATATACACCCTGTGACTTCCCTTCCTGATCTGAGAATGGTTCCCAGGTCTTTGAACATTTCATGGACCCTAATGTGTTTTTTTTGTCATTCAGTGTAACTTTATTTACTGTTTATTCCACATGATTTGAGGTCTTTAATTTCTAACCACCAAAAATTCAAAGGAATATTTTTTCCATGAATTTTAACATTAACATTAGTGAATTCATGTGTTTTTATTGTAAACATTTGAATTATTCACATTGTCATAGATTCTGAACTCATAAGCATAGCAAACTGATACTCTGCATAAGGAGAAAAGTCATAGCATAAGATTTAATGTCTGACTTTAATTCATATACTATCGGGGACTCAACTGCTTGGTTGGTGATGCGGTTAATTATTGGGAGGATTATTTCTGAAATAATTAAGGAAAGGGGGGATCAATCTTTCTTCTTGGTTGCTTCCTCCTCCCCAGCACCTTCATCTCTTTGGGCAGCTGCTTGGGCAGCTTCTCCTTCACCTTCTCCTCAGCTTCTTGGGCATCTTCTCCTTCACCTTCAGCTCCTTCCTCCTTTGCATCCTCAAATTCTTTCTTGGCACCTTCATCCTCTTCTTCTCTTTCCTGTTCCTCAGCCTCTTCCTTCTCCTCCTCTTCAGCTTCTCCTTCAGAAGGGGGTTCATCCTTAGTTTCCTCTGCTTTTGCAACATCAATGGTCTCCTCCACCTCCATCTGCTCCTCCTGGATGTGGCAGGGGTATTAAGAAGGGAAAGAGCGAGCAGACATCAAGTAGGAGCTAGTCTGTAAACCACCGTAGGCAGAGCACCAAAGACCTGGGAACTCTGGGAGTAGCATCTGGCTATGCTTCCCATGCTGGTGAAACTGAGCAGGGTCTCCTCACCTTCCAAGAGTTTCCTGGAAGCTGCAATGTCAATGTCCAAAGCCATCTTCACATTGAGGAGGTCCTGGTATTCTTTTAAATATCGTGCCATTTCACTCTTTGTAGTTCTCAACTCATTTTCTAATTTGTTGATCGTGACCTGCATAGCACTAACATCGGAGTTCACGTTATCCTTCAGCTCTCGCAGCTGCTTTCCCAGTGCTTTGTTCATGCCCCGGCATATTTCCATCTCCAAGGTCTTGGCCTTGAGAGGTCACTGGCCCACACTGCATATGTGTTCTTGGCAGAGCTCTCGGTCAGCATGGTGAAGTGGCTCTTGTACCATTCTTCAGCATTCTGCATGTTCTTGGCAGCCAGCTTCTCGTACTGGGCGGGGATGCCCTTGGGCATAGGGGAGAGGTTGGTCTTGGAGAACACGTCCATCTCCATGGAGATCTGAGCATACTGGATCTGTGCCAGCAGCTTGGCGATCTCTTCCTCTTGCACCTTCTTCAGAAAGGCGATTCTGTCCATCAGGCTGTAGATACACTTTTCCACCCCAGAGCCTGCAAGAGCCACCTTTGCTCACCTTCATCAGCCAGCACTCTGCATCCTCATGATTCAGCACCTCTTCCTGGTAACATGCCTGCAGGTTGTTCCCAGCCACTTTGGAGCTCAGGTGCCTCCTAACTGCCCACTTCCCTCTCCTCTCCAGGGACAGGGCATGGTGGGGCGGGACACAGGCATCCCATTTTCATTAAAATGTTCAACCCAGGCCTGCTCCACCAGTGTCCTCAGGCAGCCCAGGGGCAGACAGTGATCCCCGAAGACCGTGGCCACCCCTGCCTATGGACCCCCTCCCCCCCAGTGACTTCAGGTGCTGTCCATGGCACCTGCTCGATCCCGATTGCAGCCTGGATCCTGTGGGCAACATCAGGAGCTGCCTGCTGGAACTGCCCAGTTCTGATTGCCACCTGGACTCCACGGGCAGCGTCAGACACAATGGCTGGACTTCGCCGGCAACATCAGACGCTGTCCACCATGCCCTCCCGGTCCCGATACTGCCTGGACCTCGCAGGTGACATCAGGCACTGTCCATGATGCCTCCCCTGTCCCGATCGCTGCCTGGAGCCCACGGGAAATGTCAGGTGCTATCTATGCTGCCTGCCCCATACCGATTGCTGCCTGGACCCCACGGGTGACACCAGGAGGTGCCTGCTAGAACTGCACAGTCCCTATCACAGCCTGAACATAGCAGGCAGCATCAGGCATTTTCCATGTCGCCTGCCTGGTCCCAATAGCTGTGGAAAGGGTCAGGTGCTGCCTCCCAGGCCTGCCCGGTCCTGATCACAGCCTGGACCCTGCAGGCAGCATCAGGCACTGTCTGCCAAGCCTACCCAGTCCCTATCACTGCCTTGACTCCCCAGGGGCATCAGGCGCTGCCCACCAGGTCTGCCAAGTTCATGGTGGCCTGGACCCTATAGGATACATCAGGTGCTGCCTGCCCAACCTGCATGTACAAATTTACCAGTCCTGGGCACCCAGCCATTACCCTGCTATGGGCTGCACCATTGCTGGCTATCCCTGCCCACAGCCCAGCCAGGCCTAACCCAGGTCCAGGGGCCTTTTCCAGCCTGGGCACCTGGCCATCACCCTGCAATTGGCTTGTGGGGGTAGCTTGTGGACGTGGATTATTGGGTGTAGTGAAGGTAAGGTCAATTTGCATATTACTCTTTTATTAGATAGGATTTTCTACCCAATTTCCAAACCACAACAGTCATTCTATTCAAATATAATGGTTATATCAAACTTAATTTTATGCATTTGAATTTTATTTAAATACTAGAGGCCCAGCACATAAAATTTGTTTATGGGGGTGTGTGTCCCTCAGCCCGGCCTGCACCTTCTCCAATCTGGGACCCTTCTCACAACCTAGACTGCTGGCTTTCAACTGTTCACCTGCCTTCCTTCCTGATTGCCCCTAACTGCTTCTGCCTGCCAACCTGATCACCCCCTAATCACTCCCCTGCCTTTCTGATTGATGCCTAACTGCTCCCTTGCCACCCTGTTTGCTCCTAACTGCCATCTCCTGTAGGCCTGGTCACCCCTAATTGCCCTTCCCTGCAGGCCTTGTCACCCCTAACTGCCCTCCCATGCAGGTATGGTCCCTCCCAACTGCTCTCCCCTACAGACCTGAGTCCCTCCCAACTGCCCTTCACTACAGGCCTGGGAACCCCCTACTTCCCTCCTCTTCTGGCATGGTAACCCCTAACTGCCCTCCCCTGCAGGCTTGATCACCCCCAACGGCTCCTCCCAAATGCCCTCCCCTGTTGGCCATCTTGTGGTGGCCACCTTGTGGCGGCCATCTTGTGTCCATATAGGGGCAGCTATCTTTGATCACATGGGGGCTGGCAGCCATTTTGTGTGTTGACATGATGGTCAATTTGCATGTTACTCTTTTATTAGATAGGATAGAGTCCTGGTGCACAGGTGGGGCCAGTTGGTTTGCCCTAAAGGGTGTCTTGGATTAGGGTGGGGGTTCCCTTGGAGTGTGGGGTAACCTGGGAGAGGGGCTTGTGGTGATTTGCAGGCTGGCCGTGCCCCTAGGCGACCCAAGCAGAGGCCCTGGTATCTGGGATTTATTTATCTTCTACAATTGAAACTTTGTAACCTTGAGCAGAGACCAAGGCAGAGCAGGGCTGCAGAAGCTTGGCTTTTTCCATTGCCGGGGCCACCTCAAGCCTTCTGCTATCTCTAGCTCCATGATTGCCACCATCTTTGTTTGGTTTTATTTATCTTCTATAATCAAAACTTTGTAACCTTAAGTGGAGGACTGGGCCATCCAGGGTGTGTGGAAAGCTTGGCTTTCTCCATTTTCAGAGAAACACAAGCCTCCTGCTCACTCTGTGGCCACAGCCATCTTGGTGAATTAATTTGCATACTTGCTCCTGATTGGCTGGTGGGCAGGGCTTGTGGGTATCGAAGAGTGTTGATTAATTTGCATGTTACTCTTTTATTAGATAGGATTTTAATAACTGCTGTCAATGTCTATTTATATAAAGAGCTAGGTTCCTTAACGACTGACAGCTCAACCAAGTGTGCAGGGACTGGCCAATGGGCTGAACTCTGCAAGATTCCTGCTGGCAGAGGGTGCAGAGCAGGAGTGTGGGTGTGTGGGTGTGTGCATGAGTATGGTCCCGAGTGACACACACTCGCACACCCGCACCCACCCAGGGCCCGTGGCAGTGCTACCCATACCTCCCTGGACTTCACCCTCAAGCTTGGATCCTCCAGGTCCTGTGCCCCTGGGTCACTCAACTTAAACAAGAGTTTGTAATTTTTCCAAGGCAAATCGTTGAGCAGTTTTCTCTTAACCCATTTTTGGGAGTGTAATCTTATTTAAAACCAATGGACTAAACAAACAGAAGCTAGAAAGTCAATTTAGAAATGTGGATAAAAATTCAAGTGAATTAGCTTTGGGCCAGGAGTTCCATGTCAGTGAAGGTGTCCTAAGTAAAGAGTCAAATAAGCAATTTATGTTTACTGTCGTTGTTGATGCTGGGGGAAACCAGAAGCAACCTATCTCACAATAAAGGGTTAGTGAAGTAAACCATAGTAGTGTCAAATATTCAGGGATAACACTGTAACCATTAAAAATTATGTCTGTACATTGAATTCATTGATATATTTGGCCATAGCCAAATATGAAGTGGAGGGTAGGGGAAGCTCAGAAGAGGCCATGTATATTTATATGTATGTATATTTTATATGTCAGGGAAATAATAGTTTTAAAGACAGTGATTCTCCCTGATCTCTGAAATTATGAGTGTTAGCAAATTGTGTTTCAGGTGTGACAGATGTCCTTTGGTGTCCCATACACACAGACATCTTTGCCTGTGGGACCGCCTGAACCTTTGCCACACTTGTCCCTCTCTGCTGTGCGATGGCCCAATCAGACATTCCCTTTTATTGGGCGGATTTTCTTTTCTCCTTTGCCCAAATCACACCTTTCCAACAAAAAAATATTAACCAAGCAGTCCTAACAACAAGTTTTGTTGCCAATTGCAACTTATGCCCTTTTACACAAATGTTGCTTTCAAGCCTACCAGGTTGTATTTCAAAACTTTTATTTTTCTGCAACTTGAATATTTTTATATTTGATTAAAATATTCTGGAGTATTTTGCATACATATAGAGAAGTAGGGAATATCATGACAAATATTTATCTATACGAATAAAAGGGTGATATGCTAATTAGACCAGACATCTTTTCAGACATCCTTCTGGAAAAAGCCATGGTATGGGGGCCAAGGCAGTGGTGGTTAAGGGCAACCAGGTCAGCCAGGGAGTGCAGTTGGGGCAACCAGGCAGGCAGATTAGTGAGCAGTTAAGAGGCAGCAGTCCCAGATTATGAGAGGGATATCCAAAATGAAGAGGATGCAGGCTGAGCTGAGGGACCTCCCCCCTCGCCATGAATTTTGTGCACCGAGCCTCTAGAATCTAACTAAATAAAGCAATATTTTTATTTAACCGGCTTTCTCAAATTATTTTAACATGATTAAATTAATAAAAAAGTATATCTTGGAAAATTAGAATATATTTCTTTAGTTTATTTGAAATAAATTTTGGCTATTCTAAGGCCTTCTTTTTCCCTTCTTATGTTATGTGACCATGTGATGGGCGAGATTAAACTGAAAAATATGAATGGGCCTAATGTATTCCTTATAAGAGCAAAGATAGTAGTAGAATAATGTGATGTAAGCAAGACCAGGTATTGTTTCCCTTGAATAAGAAAGGAGGTCATGCGCCAAGAAATGGACTCTGGGAAATGTAAGAAAATGAATAATCTTAATAACCTATAGAAGAAAACACAGCCAGACCAATATTTTGGTTTTAGCCAATTCAGACCCATTTTGGACTTCTGACCTTTATAACAATAAGATAAAAAATTTATGTTGCTTAAACTTACTAAGTTTACAGTTATTTTTTTTACAGCAGCAATAAGAAATAAATATGCTATACTAATATATGTCCTTGTTTTTACCGCTGAGATGGCCTGAAAGTAACCGCACTCCACCAACATACCTATTACATAGATCTAGGTTGCTAATACCATTCTCCATTAAAAGGAACCAGGGCTCTTTGGGGGGAAAAAAGGCTAATCCTGGATCAGAAATACACAAAATGAATCTGGGTGCATTTTATAGTGCCAGAAACTAAAGAAGTGCTCTAACAAGTTGAAAAAGTTTCACAATGTAGGACATATGACAGAAACAACAAAGTGGAACAATTTGAGAAACAAAATAAATATGAAATATTTTATTATAATGTGAAATGTAAAATAATATTTACAAGTTCATATGTATAAAAATAAATGATTAAAAAAAATAAATGGGAAAGAAGGGACAAAACCCTGGGTAGAGAATTCCAAATAATTTGCATAGGAACTCCATTCTTAAGGAGATAGAGCATAACTGCCCAGTCCTTAAGTGTGGGATGCAGGTAGTAACTTTGGCCCCCAGAGTACAGTATGCAAAGGATCTAGGAGGAATGGTAACTTTATAATGAAGGAGCACTGCGTTAATATCAGCAATTATAGCATATTGATAGTATGTATCCTTGATATGATATGTTGAAAATTTACCTTGTGTGGTCTTCATATTGCAAAATCATAACTCCAGTCTAATTATGTGGAAAAGATTATAAAAGCCATTATTGAGGGACATGCTAAAAAATACTTAACCAGCACACTCCATAAATGTCAAAGCCAGGAGAAATAAGGTACCACTAAAGAGCTTAATAAAACATGATGAATAAGTATAATGTTGCATCATGATGGTATCCTGAAACAGAAATAGATATTACATTAAAACTAAGGAAATATGAATATAGTATACTTTTATCTAATAATATTATATTAATATTGATTCATTAATTGTGAAAAATCTATCATAAGATTTTAACATGAGGGGAAAATGTACTTGAGATATATTGGGAATCCTCTGAACTATCTTGGCAATTTTTTTATAAATCTAAAAGGTTTGTTTTTATTATTGTTTAAAGTGTTACAAATAGTAGCACATACCTTTTCCTTTTTTCCCCCTTGACCTCCCCCTGGCCTTCCCAACCCCCAGCACATGCCCTCTCCTGCCCCCCACAAGTGTCTTGTATCCATTGGTTATGCTTTTATGCATGCAGACAAGTCCTTCCGTTGATCTCTTGAAGCACCCCTCTCCCCAATCTCCTTTGCCTTCCTGCTGTAGTCGACAATCTGTTCCATGCTTTCTTGCCTCTGTATCTTTTTTAATTTCCCCCATTTTCTTTCTTTAAAAAAAACATTGCCTCTGCAGACTGGAAATGAACATACGAGCACAAGAAATGTTTGAGACCCAATTTCAATGACCAACAGTTCGGAGACTCAGCTTCAATGTCAAACTCTTCCTTATGTGTGCATGTGTGGATGGTGGACAAATGTTGGCAATGCAGGTCTGACCATCTGTTGTTTGGTCCTGGGTAACCTGCAGCAATGCACAGCTGCTGACTGGTACCATGGCAAGGCGTCATCAGAGTCTTCCATCTCTGGACTGTCTCCCCTCTTATCTTCATATTGGAGCCCACCTGTCAATTCCTCTCTGTTGCAGGAATCCACATGGTTTTGGAGTTGTTTTCTGAAAATATACAAACATATTCTTGACCAAAAGTTAATAAAGGAATCTTTTCTATAAATTTGACTTGAGATCTTTTTTATTTTTGCCCAGATGATCTTCCTTTGGCTTATTTTGAAACCATGCTGTTAGTATTAAAAATAAAAATTAATTTTCTGAAGTAAAAATTTCCTGGATGTACTTTACTTACAAGATTTTTTCCTTACATGATATTACCCTACCAATCTTTTTTTTTAATTAATGGGGGCTTTTGGAAATTTTATAATGCAGTCTTGATAACTTTAAGTTTTATTTTTTTGCACAGAAATATGATTGCTTTAGGTTCATTGCATGTTAAGCCATTTTACTACTAGATGAACTATCAATAGAAATTTTAGTTAATACTTTCGGAATAGCTTTTTGTCCAGTACAATTAAATTTTCTTGAATATTCACTTATTTCAATTAGCAAATTTAAATTTATCTGAAAACTTGATTACTATTTTACTGTCAAATTTAATACTCTAACAATCATCTTAGTTTACTCTGTAAATATTAGTTGAAAGGATTGCTTACATTCTTGAGTAGGCCCTGAGCATTCCTGGTACTAGGCTGGCTTTGAATATAGGGCAACTTTTGTCAGCCATGTTTGTCTGTTACCCGAGTCCCATTCTGAGCTGGGCTAAGATTCTGTCTGTTACCTGGGTCCTGGTCTGTGCTGGGCATGAAAACCGAGGCAACCATGGGGGCAGTAGACCTCCCTCAGAAGAGATGAGGGATGAGGTCCCTGCAAGGTTGCAGGGGGGAGGTTCTGTGCCCCTCATCTGCGGAGCCCCAAGTTCATTCCTGATGGATCCTCTGCGACTGTGCCTGTCTTAGGTTATTCCTTCCCAGAGGAATCTTACCCATCTCTGGCTAACCAAACATCTTTTGGGACCAAGCAGTGTGGTGTGAGGTTCAGTTCTGTCTCCTTGGTAGCCTATGCTCCCGTGGACTCCAAACCCAGCATCTGCAGTGGGTTCCCCACACCTGCTGACTGGGCCCCTGCACTGGTCACACATCTCAGGGGCCTCGGGTTTCTTCTCCAGGGAGGGCCCAGCCCACACTATTGGGTAAGAGACAAATCTATGGTATCAGCCACTGCAAGCCTTCAATCTCAGCATGAACAGAAACTCAGGCAACAGCTATGGGTTATTGTATTGTGTAAAGAGGGTCTCTCTTGGCAGAAAGGGCAAGAGAGGCCAATATAGAATGTTCAAGTGCCTTCCCAGTACCTTAGTTCCTTCTGAAAGGGGTTATATCCTTTCATGTTTTTTAAATTGCTGCCAAACATGTAAGGAATTATTTTGTATGTTTGTTTAGGAAAATTGTACAATAAGCTGTTGTTGAATATAAAAAATTTTAATGAGATTGTAGAATAATATCATGCAAGGATATTTTTTGCTCTAGGCCATATCTATTCAATTTCAAACTGGCTGTCTCATTTAGTAACTTTGTATAAACTTTGTAAGAGAGGCAAAAACACAAATTACTTACCTTAGTTCCAGGGGCCAAATATATTGACTTTCCATATCCATTCTTACAACATTTGAAGGAAATCTCTCTTTATTTCCATCCAAAATAACTTTCAGACTATCAAAAGTATCATTTAAAACTCTTGGTCACATGAAACAATTTCTCCTAAGGTTATGGTGACCACTAGTATAGATTAGATTCAATTTTTTTGTTATTTTTTCCTTATAATTTTATTTTTGATTATTTTTTAGGCATGTCTCCTTATTCCTCTAGTACCCTCCACTCCCCACTCGTGCCCCACCCCCCCTGTTGTCTCTGTTCAATGATTACGCTCATGTGCATGCACACAACTCCCTCTGTTAATACTTCCCCCTGATTCCCACAATCTCCACCTTCCGTAAGGCTTGACGTTCTGATAGACATTACACGGTCTTTGGATCTGTTCTTATTTATCAGTCTATGCCATTCATTATGAGTGAGATCATATGATATGTATCTTTCTCTGCCTGGCTTATTTCTCTTAGCATAATGCTCTCCATCTCCATCCATGTTGTCGAAAATGGTAGGAGCTCTTTCTTTTTTTACCCCAGCGTAGTATTCCATCGTGTAGATGTACCACAGTTTTTAATCCACTCATCTGCTGATGGGCACTTAGGCCGTTTCCAAATCTTAGCTATGGTGAGTTGTGCTGCTATGAACATAGGAGTGGATATATTCTTTCTAATTCATGTCTCTAATTTCTTGGGATATATTCCTAGAATTGGGATCACTGGGTCAAATGGGAATTCCATTTTTAGTTTTCTAAGAAAGCTCCATACTGTTCTCCACAGTGGCTGCACCAGTCTGCATTTCCATTACCAGTGCAAAAAAGTTCCTTTTTCTCCACATCCTCACCAACACTTGTCATTCATTGATTTGTTGATGTTAGCCAATCTGACAGGTGTGAGATAGTACCACCGCATTGCTGTTTTGATTTGCATCTCTCTGATGATTAGTGACTGAGCATATTTTCATATGTCTCATGGCCTTCCTTCTGTATTCTTTCAAAAAGTGTCTATTTAGACCAATTGTCCCGTTTTTTTATTGGGTTGTTTATCTTCTTTATGTTAAGTTGTTTGAGTTCCTTATAAATGTTGGAGATTAAACCCTTATTGTTGAAGTCATGAGTAAATATGTTCTCCCATGCAGTGGGGTTTCTTGTTGTTTTATTATTGGTTTCGTTTGATGTGCAAAAGATTTTTATTTTTATGTAGTCCTATTTGCTTATTTTCTCTTTAATTTCCAATGCCCTAGGAGCAGTATCAGTGAAGAAGTTCCTTAGACATATGTCTGAGATTTTTCTGCCTGTGGATTCCTATAGTATGTTATGGTTTCCCACTTAATGTTTAAGTTCTTTATCCACTCTGAATTTATTTTTGTCAGAGGTGTAAGGTGGTGATCTAGTTTCATTTTTTTTGCATGCATGCATCTGTTCAATTTTCTCAACACCATTTGTTGAAGAGACTGCCTTGACTCCATTGTATGTCGTTGCTTCCTTTGTCAAATATTAATTGGGCATAGTGGTTTAGGTCAATTTTGGGGTTTTCTATTCCATTGGTCTATATGTCTGTTTTTGTGCCAGTACCAGGCTGTTTTAAGAACAGTGGCTTTGTAGTACATCTTGATACATGATATTGAGATCCCACGTACTTTGTTCTTCTTTCTCAGGATTGCTGTAGCTATTCAGGGTATATTTTTATTCCAGATGAATTTTTGGAAAGTTTGTTCTAAGTCTATGAAATATGTCTTTGGTATTTTAATGGGGAGTGCAATGAATTTATAGATTGCTTTAGGTACTATGGACTTTTTGATGATGTTGATTCTACCAATCCATGAACATGGTATGTTCTTCCATCTGTTTATGTCTTCCTCTATCTCTTTTCTCAGTGTCCTGTAGTTTTTTGCGTATAGGTCTTTTACTTCCTTAGTTAAGTTCATTCCTAGGTATATTAATTTTTTTGGTGCAATGGTAAATGGGATCGTTTTTAAATCACTCTTTCTGTAAGTTCATTATTGGTGAATAGAAATACCATAGATTTCTTGGCATTAATTATGTATCCGGCTACATTGTGGAATGTGTATATTAAGTCTAATAATTCTTTGATGGAGTTTTTAAGGTTTTCTACATTCAGTATCATGTCATCTGCAAATAAAGATAGTTTTACTTCTTCTTTTCCAATTTGGATGCCTTTTATTTATTTATTTTCTTGTCTGATTGCAATGGCTAGTACTTCCAGCACTATGTTGAACAGGAGTGGTAAGAGTGGGCATCCCTGTCGTGTTCCTGTTCTTAGGGGAAATGCTTTTAGTTTTTGTTCATTGAGTATGATATTGGCTGTAGGTTTGTCATACATGGCTTTTATTATGTTGAGGTATGATCCTCCTATTCCCACCTTGCTGAGTATTTTGATCAAGAAGGGGTGTTCGATTTTGTCAAATGCTTTTTCTGCATCAATTGATATGACTATGTGGTTTTTATCTCTCAATTTGTTTATGAGATGTATCACATTTATTGATTTTCTAATATTGCACCATCCTTTTATCGCTGGGATAAATCCTACTTGGTCATGGTACATGATCTTTCTGATTTACTGCTGGATTTGATTGGCTAGAATTTCGTTGAGAATTTTGGCATCTATGTTCATGCAGTATATTGGTGTGTCATTCTCTTTCATTGTGTTGACTTTATGTGGGTTTGGTATTAGGGTGATGCAGGTTTCATAGAAGGAGTTTGGAAGTGTTCCTTCCTCTTGGATTTTTTGGACTAGTTTGAGGAGGATTGATTTAGTTCTTCCTTGAATGTTTGGTAAGACTCCCCTGTGAAGCCCTCTGGCCCTGGGCTTTTATTTGCTGGAAGCTTTTTGTGACTGCTTCAATTTCTTCCATAGTTATTGGCCTATTGAGATGTTTAGATTCTTCCTGATTGAGTTTTGGAAGCTTATATTTTTCTAGGACTATGTCCATTTCCTCCAGGTTGTTCAGTTTGTTGGAAGAGAGTTTTTCATAGTATTTTTGAACAATTCTTTGTATTATGTAGGGTCTATTTTGTTATTTCATCTCTTTCATTTCCGATTTTTTTTTTATTTGTGTCCTCTCTCTTTGCCTTTTGGTGAGCCTGGCTAGACGTTCATCAGTCTTGTTTATCCTTTCAAAGAACCAGCTTTTGGTTTTGTTGATCTTTTGTATTTTTTTTTCCTTTTGTCTCTATGTCATTCATTTCTGCTATGATCTTTATTATTTTCTTCTTTCTGCTCACTGTGGGCTTTTCTTGTTGCTCTCTTTCTAATTCTTTGAGTTGTTGGGTTAGATGATTTATTTCAATTTTTTTTCTTGTTTTTTGATGTAGGCCTGTAGAGCTATAAACTTCCCTCTCAGGACTCTTTTCATTGCGTCCCATAGAATTTTTAATGGTGTGTTTTTATTATCATTGGTTTCCAGGATGTTTTTAATTTATTACTTGATCTCAGTGATAACCCAATCATTGTTTAGTAGCATGCTATTCAGCTTCCAAGTGTTTGAATTTTTGGAATGGTTTTATTGTAGTTTATTTCTAGTATTATACCTTGTGGTCTGGGAAAATGCTTGATATGATTTCAATCTTTTTGAATTTGGGGAGACTTTGTTTGTGACCCAATATGTGGTATATTTTTTAAAATGTCCCATGTGCACTTGAGAAGAATGTATATTTCATGACTTTGGGTTGAAGTGCTCTGAAAATATCAATTAGGTCCATCTGATCTAGTGTGTCATTTAGTGTTGATGTTTTTTTGCTGATTTTTTGTCTAGAGGATTTATCAAGTGATTTCATTTGTGTATTAAGTCCCCTACTATGATTGTATTGTTGTCAATCTCTCCCTTAATATCTTCCAGGAGATTTTTTTATGTATTTGGGTCCACCTGCATTGGATGTATATATGTTTATCAGAGTTATATCTTCTTGTTGAATTGTCCCCTTTAGTATTATGTAGTGGTCTTCCTTTTCTGTTATTATGGTATTTACTTTGCCGTCTATTTTATCAGAAAACAAGTATTGGGACCCAGCTTATTTCTCATTTCCATTTGCCTGAAAAATATTTTTCCATCCCTTCACTCTCAGTCTGTGTGAATCCTTTGCTCTGAGGTGGGTCTCTTGCAGACAGCAAATATATGGGTTATGTTTTCTTATCCATTCAGCTAGCCTATGTCTTTTGATTGGTGCATTTAACCCATTTATGTTTAATGTTATTATTGACAAGTACATGTTTGTTGTCATATTTTTCCCTTAGTGTTTGTGTTTATTCTTGCCTTTCTCTTTCTTCTTTTTATAGCAGTCCCTTTAGCAATTCTTGCATTGCTGTCTTTGTAGTAATAAACTCTCTTAGTTCTTTTTGGTCTTTGAAGCTCCTGATTCCACCTTCAATTTTGAATGATAGCCTTGCTGGATATAGTATTCTCAGATTCAGTCCCTTGCTTTGCATTACTTTGTATATTTCATTCCATTACCTTCTAGCATGGTGTATTTCTGTTAAGAAGTCAGTTGATGTTCGAATAGGGGAACCCTTGTAGGAAACTTTCTGTCTCTCTTCAGCAGCCTTTAAGATTCTTACTTTGTCACTGGTGTTCGCTAATTTAATTATGATGTGTCTTGGTGTTGGTCTTTTGGGGTTCAATTTGTTTGGGACTCTATGTACTTCTTGGACTTTCATAGTTTTTTCCTTGCCAATATCAGGGAAGTTTTCTGTCCTTATTTTTTTCTAACAGGTTTTCTATTCCATGCTTCTCTTCCTCTCCTTCTCGTATCCCAATTAAGCGAATATTGTTTCATTTTTTGTGGTCCCAAGACTCCCTTAGCCTCTCCCCTTGTTTTTTAAGCCTTATTTCCAGTTGCTGCTGTGTTTGTGTGCTTTTTCCTTCCTTGTCTTCTAATTTGGTGATGCAGTCCTCCGTCTCTCTAGTCTACTGGTTAGGCCTTCTATTGTGTTCTTTATTGCAGCCATGTCATTCTTCATCTCCTCTCAGTTTCTTTTCATGTTGGTGACATTCTCATTCAGCTCCTTAAAGTTTTCATTGAGTTGTGTGTATTTGTCATTGAGTTGTGTGTTTTTGTCATCCAGCTATTTAAACATCCTTATAACTATTACTCTGAATTCTATCTCTGACATGCTGCCAACCTCAAACTCATCTAACTCCCCTTTTGGTGATTCCTTTTTTTCTTTCCTTTGGGGATTGCCTTTTTGTCTTCCCATGTTTTCCTATAGTGTTTTAATTGTAGACCCAATTGCTTTGCTACCCAGGTTCTTTTGGGGACAGTGCTACTGGTGTAATCTCTCAGTTCTCCTAGGCTTGATAATCTAGTATAGCTCCCTACTTGAGCTATTTTGTTTCTCTTGATGTGGGCCTGTGAGCTTGAGAGGCACAACTGCAGTGTCTAGAATTCTGCCAATGTGGTGCAGTGTCCCAATTTTTGCTGTCTTGCACCCTTAATTGAAATCACAAGTGCCCAGCTGGGACTCCCAGTGGCACCAAGGAACCGTATGTTGTAGTCATTGGGCTCAGTGACCCTGTTCTCTGGAAAGGCATTACTGCAGTGCCCAGAGTTCTGCAGTTGTGGAGTGGACAGACCCAGCTTTTGCTGTTACACCTGTTGTGGATAGGCGCTTACTCCCAGTGGTGGTACACAGGAGCACCTGAGGTAAGTTTGTCAGCGAGGCATACTGAAGGATTCTGAAGGGTCCTGGCAGTGTAGCTGTGCAATTGAGGTGCCTGTGGGCTGGTTTCCCAATTTGAGAGAATTCAAAGCTTCTACTTCTCAGTGGGAGTATGCCCCAGCTTGTTCAAGATCACATCCAGGTAGAGTTCTCAGTGGGTTCCTCTAGTGCCCTGTGGGTAAATGGGCTCAGGGTGCCTGCCTGTTGGCACCTTGTATCTGTGGAGGTGATCTTGTGGGGCACTGAGTTCTGATGCACTCTGAGGGGTCCTGGCACCATGGTTGGGGTGGGGGGGATATGGATAGTTATCCAGGAAAAAGAAATTAAGAATTTTTACTGCAAGGGGATGTGCCCTTGTTTGTGCAGAATTCCAACCTCAGGAGTTTTAGTGGCTCCCAAATGCTGCTTATGGAGTGGGATGCCCTAGTTACCTGTGGGGCTGAGTACTTGCTATTCTGGAGTCGGGTGCCCTGGCTGCCAGCATGGCAGATACACACAAATCTTGAGTGCTGTGCTCAGGGATAGCTGTGCGGGAATTGACAGGGTGCACGGACCTCTACTGCTGGGGAGGTGGAGGTTGCACTCACTGCTGCTGGGCAGCTCATCCCTGGATGCGGAGCTCAAGATCCGCATGGAGGAGTGGGATTTTAGCTGGAGTGGTCACTGGGCTGCAGGGTGTTTCCAGGACCCATCTGGTTGGTGGTGTTGCTGAGTTACCCCCCCAAAAGGGCCTTTCTCTCCTTCAAGATGGCATGGGCTCAGCATTGTGGTTCCCGCACTCGGAGGAGTGTCCACTGCTATGATAGATGCTCCTTGTCAAGAACAGCTTGTCTGCCAGTCTCTGCTGCTCCTGCGAGGATCATCTTTCTCTCACTCACTCACACACATCACACACATCCACAGACTCTCCTTTCATACCCCCCTCGCTCACTTCCTCTCCCTCACCTCCATCCTGCCAGCTGCCATCTTCCCAAAAACTCTATAAATCTATAAGTTTTGTGAAACAATAAATTTATTTAAACAGATATGTAATTAGTAAATTAGAAAGTGTAAGGGGAAATGGACATTATAGTCAAAGGTGATATTAACCATTATATGGCCAACACTGAGAGTTTTTGTATAAATAGAGTACAGAGTACAAACTGCTTAAAGTTTAGTATGAAGAGATAACACATTTGTGGCTTGATTTTTAAGTGCCACATTAAAAAAATGCAATTATGTTAATAAAGGACTATACTAAAAGGAGAAATGGGAGACACAACAAAGTGAACAGAATAACTAATCATGAATACTTCCTGTATAGCCTCGAAGAGACTAGTGACAGCCCAAATCAATGAAACAGTATAAGGTGAAAGACTGATAGGTACACAGACACTACGAATTCAGAAGATATGCATTTTAATCCATATCTTCTAAAATTTCTCAGGCAAATACAGTTATGTTTAAGAATATTTAAACTACTAAGTTTATGGTAATTTTATAACAACAATAAGAAATTAATATAGTGTTCACATTCAACTTGCTTTGACAGTTGAGATTACCTGAAAGCAGCCACATCCCACTAACATATTTGATGCAGAGATCTTGGTTTATAATACTATTCTCCATTGGTTTTCAATTTTGGATATGCATCAGCATCACCTGGGGCAATGTTCACATTTCTGAGTTATAGGTCTTATTTAAATGCTATACCATATAAAATGAGAGAGGCAGGGACAAGGATATTTAATATATGCTTATGGTAATTTAGAGTAAAAAGTTTGTGATTGAAGTACCTCAGTTTGAGAACCTTGTCATTGTTTGAGTAATTTAAATACACACACAAGCACACATGACAAGAAAAAATGACAAGAAAAGGAAAAAAATGGTTAAAATAGTACAACCCAATGTAAGTTTATTTTTATTTTATTTTTTAATTTCTTTATTGAATAAGTTATTACTTATTTGTCCTTATCCCTCTATTAACCAAACCAACTCTCTCCTCACTCGTGCCCTCAACCCCCTGGTGTTCATGCCCATTGGTTAGGCTTATATTCAGGCATACAAGTCCTTTGATTGATCTCCCCTCTCCTCCCCTACCTTCCATCTGAGGTCTGGCAGTCTGATCGATGCTTCTTTGCCTCTGGGTCTGTCCCTGTTCATCAGTTTATGTTGTTCATCATATTCTACAAATGAGTGAGATCAGGTGGTATTTGTCTTTTTCTGACTGGCTTATTTCACTTAGCATAATGCTTTCTAGTTCCATCCATGCTGTTGAAAATGGTAAGAACACCCTTTTTACTGCAGTGTAGTATTCCACTGTGTAGACATAACACAGTTTTATAATCCACTCATCTGCTGATGGGCACTTAGGCTGTTTCCAAATCTTAGCTATGGTGAATTGTGCTGCTATGAACATAGGGGTGTATAAATCCTTTCAGATTCGTGTGTCTAGTTTCTTGGGATATATTCCTAGAAGTGGAATTACTGGGTAAAATGGGAGTTCCATTTTTAGGCTTTTGAGGAAACTCCATACTGTTCTCTGCAGTGGCTGCACCAATCTGCATTCCCATCAGCAGTGCAAAAGAGTTCCTTTTTCTCCACATTGTCACCAACACTTGTTGTTTGTTGATTTGTTGATGATTGCCATTCTGACAGGTGTGAGATGATATCTCATTGTTGTTTTGATTTGCATCTCTTGGATAATTAGTGACTTTGAGCATGTTTTCATATGTCTCTTATTCTTCCTTCTTTCCTCCTTCAAAAAGTGACTACTTAGGCCCGTTGCCCATTTTTTGATTGGATTGTTTATCTTCCTTTTGTTAAGTTGTATGAGTTCCCTGTAAATGTTGGAGATTAAACCCTTGTCTGTGATGACATTGGCAAATATGTTGTCCCATGCGGTGGGGTTTCTTGTTGATTTGTTGATGGTTTATTTTGCTGTGCAAAAGCTTTTTATTTTGATGTCCCATTTGTTTATTTTCACTTTGCTCTAGGAGCAGTATCAGTGAAGAAGTTCCTTCAGCATATGTCTGAGATTTTTCTCTGCCTGTAAATTCCTCTAGTATTTTTATGGTTTCCCATCTTATGTTTAAGTCCTTCCTTTATCCATTTTGAGTTTATTTTTGAGTACGATGTAAGTTGGTGGTCTAGTTTCATTTTTTTCCCAATGTATCTGTCTAATTTTTCCAACACTATTTTTTGAAGTGACTATCTGACTCTATTTTATGTTCATGCCTCCTTTGTCAAATATTAATTGGGCATAGTGGTTTGGATTGATTTCTGGGTTATCTATTCTATTCCATTGATCTATATGTCTATTCTTGTTCCGGTACCAGGCTGTTTTCAGAACAGTGGTTTGTCATACAGCTTGAAATTTGGTATTGACATCCCACCTACTTTGTGCTTCTTTCTCACACCAACTTCAGAGGCCACATTCCAGGGTGGAGTATTTCTTACAGCACCAGCTGGGGAAGTGAACTAACTTGGTCTTTCAAACACTGGTGACGCCACCTTGTCAAGCTTGAGTCAAGAGATAGAATCGTTGACTGTACACAACAGGAACATGTGGTGTGCACTTTTTCTGGAGAAAATATAGGCTGACTCTAAGATATTCATTGAACTGTATGACTTTGAACAATGGCCAATTTTCACCACCTGTGGGTTTGACAGGCAGTACTCCCAACTGAAGAATCCCTTGTCAGATTCTCAGATGGTGTGGCTGCAGAGCTAGGGGGAAGCAAGCAGCCTGCTTCTTTCCCATGAGCCAGTACAGTACCAACCTTCAGTGGAAGATTGCTTTGACCTGTTTGTACAAGTCCTTTTGGTACCATCCTGCTGGGCTCAGTTCACTGGGGATAGGGAGTGCAGGGCTTAGTTTATATCTTCAGAGTGGAGCTCTGTAGGAGTTTCTGGTGATGTTACAGCAGCACTAGTGGGAGGTGACTAGCTCCACCATCCAGAAGTCTAACTCATGCCATCCCTAAAGGAAGATTTTCTTGGTCTGTTTTCCCAAATCTTGGTGGTCCTGACCTGCAGACCTTGATTCTACAGTAAGGATAGCCGGCTGCACTAAGCCTGAACATATGGTGCACTCCTCCTGCAGGAGCTACACTGAGTAGCAAGATTATTATGATTTCTGAACACATAATAATCTGGCCACTATATATATATATATCCTACATAATAAAAGAGAAACATGCAAATTTGACTGTACCTTCACTCCTGATTGGCTATGCTACCAGCCAATCAGGAGCGGGGGCAGGGCCAAGTGGCATGAGCGCCAGGCCCTAGGGGTGGAGATGAAATGGTGGTGGCAGCGAGCACCCAGCCCCCAGGTGCTGTCAGTGGAAGTGGCGGTGAGCACCCAGCCCTCCAGGGCCAAGTGGTCACAGGCAGCCGGGGCTGAGCTGAGTAGGGCAACGGCTAGGTGCCCAAGAGTGAGCCATCAGTTGGACATCTCCTGAGGGATGTGAAAGAGGGCAGGTTGGGTTGAGGGACTACCCACCCCCATTTCCCAGTATGTGAAAGAGGGCAGGTTGGGTTGAGGGACTACCCACCCCCAGTGCATGAATTTTGTGCACTGGGCTCCTAGTGTGTGTGTGTGTGTGTGTGTGTGTGTGTGTGTGTGTGTGTGTATACATATACATATACATATACATATATATATATATATATACAAATATATATACTAATAAAAGAGAAATATGCAAATGACCATCACTCCACTCCACTACCAGCCAGTCAAGAGTGAGTACACAAATTAACCCAACAAAGTTGGTGACCCCATAGCAGCCAGGCAATGCTGGAGCTGCTGGAGGCTGGATTGGAGACACAAATCCACAGGCCTGGCACCCAGTGGACCCAAGTCCTGCCATCATGGTGCTGGAGCTGCTATGGGCCAGAACAGAGACACAAACCTGCAGTCTGGGCACTCAGCAGCCACAAGGCCCACTATGCTGGTGCTGGGGTTGCTGGGTGAGGGGGCAGTGGAGACACAAACCAGCAAGAAACCTGTGGAAAGGGAGATAAACTATCATAACTTTATGTCCCTTCCCAAAAGATCAGAAAACTGCCCTGGTTTATTTAGTGATGTGGCCCAAACCTTTCTACAAGCACAGGGTATGTTATGACCACTCCCAGAAAGCTCTGGTCAGAATAATGTTTCCAGGGAATAAGCTACTGTGGCAAATTATCTAAGAGAAGAAACAAGCTTTATTTTTGTTTGTTTATTCTGAAGGTCAGAGAACATGTCACCCCAACATATGCTGTGTTGTTATATTGATGATCTTGAGCTGTAGATGCTTGAAAAACAGCACATTCATGTAGAGGCTTTCACTAATGTCTCCTGATCTGCTTAAAATCAGGCCCCCCAAAAGGAGCTTAAATGTCATAGGTCCCCTTGATGAGAAAAGTGTCATCAGGCAGAGAAGACTAACTCCTGTCACAGGACAAGAGACTAGAAGTTGACATCACACCCAAACTTTGTTCCAAACTATTTTCCCCCACCCCATTCATCTTTCTGAAACATCATTTACTCTTCTTTAAGAGGCCTACATCTCCAGTTCCCTTTCTATAGGAAAAAGGTATTTAAATTTGCTTTCTAAGCCACCTTGGGGAGTTACTAATTTTTCCCTGGGATCTCCCACATATACACGAGGTAGATACGTTAATGAACTTTTGTTTTTCTCTTGGTGATCTGTCTTTCATTACGAGGCCTCCACTAAGAACTCAGAAAGGTTGAGGAAAACTATTTTTCTTCCTCCATAATTCTATCTCGGAAAATCAAGTCCTCAGCTGAACACTGAGGTTGTCTCAAGTACCAAGCAGTCCCAGATTATGGAAGGGAAGCTTCTAGGGAGAAATCAATGATATTGGCATCAAAGTGAGACAGAGGGCACACACATGGTTGCTGGTAGGAGTTTAACGTGGTTCAACATTTTTGGAAGATGTTTTGGCAAATTCGATAGAAATGTTCAAGGTGGAGAATCAAGATGGCGGCATAGGTAAAACACCTATCTTGCCGTCATACTCAACAATTTTAATACTACCACTTAACGAAAAAACAAACACCTTCCAGAATCACCAAAAAGCTCGCCGAGTGAAAATTCCACAAATAAAAGTGAAGATGAGATACTGTGACTCAGAGGATCTGCGGCGAACAGCATTGAAAGATTCGCGCGCAGAGAGAGGTTTGGAGCGTGCGCCGGCGGAGAGGGCGGGCGGCTGAAAACCGGCCAGTTTTCTCGAACAGGGAGACAAAGACGTCCCACTGGACTGAATCTCCAGCTCTGGGCGAAGTCCAGGGAACCCACTATCATACGGGGTGAAAACTGGACAGTGAGAGGGCACACCGAAGCTCGGGCTCTGCAGGGGTCTCCCGGCATGTGGAGAAGGCAGCTTGCAAGAACAGCTCGGCTGCGTGACCACGCAGAGCGCGCTCTGCGACTTGTCTCTCATTCGGAAAACCGTCAGACTGCTTTGTTTTACGACCCTGGGTGAGACATTGGGCGTGCAGAGTCATTTGGGGACAGTCTGAATTCCCCGGCAGCCGGTGGAGCTCCACAGCGGCTCGCTCTCAGAGGTGCTGGTGGTCATTGCCCCTAGCACAGAGTCCCCAGGGCCGCATAGGGCGGAGCTAACGCTGTCTGCTTGGTCCGGAGACTCCGCCCATCCAACCTGAGCACAGCTGAGCTTCACAGACAATTGGCCTGGAGGTCAACCCCTCCAAGTGCTAACGACGATTAACTGAGCTTAATTTCAGCAAGACTGTGCAACCCATATCCACCTCAGGTAACTGGGGAGGCTGAGCTACTGTCCCTAGTAGGAAATCTACCACACAAAGCTAATTGACCAACTCAGGGAAGCAGCCACCATGCAGAGACATGGAAAGAAATCAGATGTGAAAGAAATGGAGGGAAAAAAATGACTGGACATGGAATTCAAAACCACAGTTATAGGGTTTTTCAAGAGGCTCCAACAAAAGGTTGAGGCCTATAAGGAAATAAGCAAGACCACAAAGGAAATGATCAAGACCAACGTGGAAATCAATGAGTCCTGCAAGGAAATGAACAAGACCCTCAAGGATATGAACAAGACCTGCAAGGAAATGATCAAGACCAACGTGGAAATGAAGCAGACTCTCAAGGATATAAAGGAGACTCTCAAGGATATGAAAAAGGACCAACCAGAAATTAAGCATACACTGACTGAAATAAAAAATATTATACAAAGACCTAAAAGTGCTCTGGAGCACCCCAAGAACCAAGTTAAAGATTTGAAATACAAAGAAGCAAAATCCACTCAGCTGAAAAAGCAAGTAACCAAAAGAATCCAAAAAATTGAAGATAGTGTAAGGGGCCTCTGGGACAACCTCAAGCATACCAACATCCGAATTATAGGGGTGCCAGAAAAAGAGAGAGAGCAAGACAATGAAAACCTACTAGAAGAAATAGTGACCGAAAACTTCCCACACCTGGTGAAAGAAATTGACTTAGGAGTCCAAGAAGCACACCGAACCCCAATATATAGGAACCCTAAGAGGACCACACCAAGGCACATCATAATTAAAATGCCAAGAGCAAAAGACAAAGAGAGAATATTAAAAGCAGCAAGAGAGAAACAGATGGTTACCTATAAGGGAGCACCCATACAATTGTCAGGGGATTTCTCAACAGAAACAATGCAGGCCAGATGGGAGTGGCAAGAAATATTCAAAGTGATGAACAGCAAGAATATACAACCAAGATTACTCTATCCAGCAAAGCTATCATTCAGAATTGAAGGCCAGATAAAGTGCTTCGCAGATAAAAAGAAAAAGCTAAAGGAGTTCATCATCACCAAACCAATATTATATGAAATGCTGAAAGATATTCTTTAAGAAGAGGAAGAAGAAAAAGATAAAAGTGTAAACTAGGAACAACAAATACACATCTATCAACAAGTGAATCTAAAAATCAAGTGAATTAATAAGCTGATGAACAGGATAAACTGGTGAATGTAACAGAATCACGGACATAGAGAGGGAATGGACTGACAATTCTTGGGGAGAAAAGGAGTGTGGGAAGTGCAGCAAGAGACTGGACAAAAATGATGCAACTATGGGAGAGGACAGTGGAGGGGGGTGAGGGCGGAGGGTGCGATGGGTACCAGGTGGAGGGGAACTATAGGGGGGAAAAAAGGGAACAATGTAATTAATAAACTGAACAATAAAGATTTAAAAAAAAAGAAATGTTCAAGGCACATCTAAGAGTCTTCTTCTAGGAATTATATCTGCTGAGATAAGCTTAAGTGCATAAGCCCTGGGCAGAACTCAGGATGCTACTGCGGGTTCCCCTTCCACAATAGGAAAACCTGGGAACAACCTGTATTTTTAGGGCAAGGTGGCATCTACACTAATAAAAGGGTAATATGCTATTTAGACTGAACATGTTCCAGATGACCTTCCAGACGTCCTTCCAGACGAAGCCATGTTGGCGGGGCCAACGCAGAGGAGGTTAGAGGATATCAGAGAGGCAGGGGACAACAGTTAGGGGGATCAGGCCAGCAGGGAAGAGAAGTTAGGGGGATCAGGCTAGCAGGCAGGTGAGGAACCAGAGGTCCTGAAGTGTCCCAGATTGGAGAGAGTGCAGACCAAGATGAGGAGACCGGCTAGCCTGGCCAAGAAGAGGAGACATGGGTGGTTGGCTCACCTGCCTGCTGGTTAAACTCTTAGTGGAGGGCACAATTTCCATATTAGCCTTTTATTATATAAGATATACACTGAATGGCCAGATTATTATGCGTTCAGAGATCATAATAACCTGGCTACTCAATGTAGAGAATATGGCAGAGACTGAGTGATATGACTCTGAGTGAAGTAGAGGCCACACTCTCCCCACTGAATGCCTGACAATGCTGTCTCCAAGAAGGGAATAAACAAGCCCAACCTCCTGACCTGTGTTTCCCTGATCTATTGAGCTTAAGCCATGTGGAAGAGACACTTCCAGTTAAGTCCACTCTACTGCCTTTCTTCAATAGGCTCTGGAGGAAGTCCAGCCAACCTCATGGAGGAGGGAACGGTGGAGCAGACAACAAGTGGATGTGGACCTCAGGGAACTCCTGGTCACAGGGAAAGTTTGCATATTAGCCTGCTGATCTGCTTAAAATCAGACCTCCCAAACTGATCTCCTTCTAGCTCAGAGCTTTAGGAAAATGATCCTGATATGTAGCCTGTCCCCCACACACACATGCAGACCCAGCAGACACAGTCACAAACAATGAATAGAATGGTAGCTTAGACAAGTAGCCAAAGTCTACAATTACACACAATGTCTGAAATTGTCATGTTCTGGAACCTCAGCCAAGAAGACACAGAACCAACACAAAGAGTGGTGGGTTTCAAACTACATAAGACCTCAACCCAACAAGCCACACAAATGGCAAAGAAAAAGGGGGACTCTGGCAGACACCAGACCTGCCAGGAAAAATTCTGCTTTGGGGGTCAGCCCCTGAACAGCAAGTCATACAGAGTGAAAGAGGTCTATCCTTATATTATACCAACCTAATGGTTAACACAAATGGGCCAAAAACATTCAATACTAAATTGAATAAAAAAGGAAAGGACACATAACCTACACAGGAACACCTAGTTCAAGTGATCTGGAAGATTGAGCCACTCAGACCCAAAGGCACCTACAACAAAAAGCCCTTATAACTAGCTTGGGAGTCAGAACATATCTATCTAATACACAGGGGAAAAAGGCTGACAAAATAGGGAAACAGAGAAATGATCCCTAAATGAAAGAACAAGAGAAATCCCCAGAAAAAAATGAGTTAAATAAAACAGAAGCAACTTACATACCATATGCAGAGTTAAAACAATGGTGAAGAGAATATTTATGGAATGGTAGCTTAGACAAGTAGCCAAAGTCTACAATTACACACAATGTCTGAAATTGTCATGTTCTGGAACCTCAGCCAAGAAGACACAGAACCAACACAAAGAGTGGTGGGTTTCAAACTACATAAGACCGCAACCCAACTAGCCACACAAATGGCAAAGAAAAAGGGGGACTGAGTGATATGACTCTGACAGCAAATTATATGGCAGAAAAGTCCGTAAGGAAAGAATGGATAATCTCAGTGAGAACTTAAAGAGATAATAAGCATTAAAGTGGACATAGAACCATTAAAAAGAGCCAGTCAGAAGTAAAGAATACAATGTCTGGAAAGAGAAATACCCTAGAAGAAATAAGCAGCAGCAGCTTAGATGATTAAAGCAGTGATTTTTAGGACAAGAGAACAGTAAGCATCCAAGCAGAACAACAAAATAAAAAGGGAATCAATAAAATGAGGAAAGTCTAAGAGACCTTTAAGACAACATCAAATATAAGAACATCCACATTATAGGGGTATCAGAAATATAAGTGTATGAGCACTGGATAGATAACCTGTTTGAAGACATAATGGCTGGAAATGTTCCAAACGTGGTGAAGTAAAATATTGCACAAGTTCAGGAAACTCAGAGAGTCCCAATCAAAATAAATCCAAAGAGGTCCACACCAAGACACATCATAATCAAAATAACAAATGTCAAAGACAAAGAAGAGAAAGTTAAAAGCAGCAAGGGAGAAACAGGTACCTATAATCGAACATGCATAAGACAGTCAGATTATTTCTCAACAAATATCTCAGGGCAGAAGAGATTGGCATGTAATATTCAAAGTGCTATAAAATCAAGAACCTGCATACAACAGTACTCTATTCACCAAGCTAATACTTGACTGTTAAAGAAAGAGATACCCAGACAAAAAATAAAACAAACAATAAAACGAACGAAAAATACTAAATGGGTTTATTATCAGCAAACTAGTATTTGCAAGAAAATTTAAAGGGCCTGCTTTAATAATAAGAAAAAAATGTATTGAGAAAGAAAAAACCGTAGGTATAAAGAAATAAATAGCACTAAATAAGTACCTATAAATAATCATTTGAATTATAAATATATTAAATGCTTCATATAGGATACTCAAGGTCTGTCATAAACAGCATCTGACATTAACCTGCATCAGATCCCCTGAAGAGGTCCAAAAGCAATAAACTTAGGGGCTAGCTGGAGAAAACAGCAGAGCAGGATCAAAAAAGATTCACAAGCAATAAAACCACAGAGGTATAGTGACAGGTTCCAAAACCTGCTGAGGCAAATTCTGTTTCATGGGGTCAGCACCTGCATAGCAGCCTACTTGGTGTGTTGGGAATTGAACCTCACTGTAAGCCAGCCTGAAGGTAGAATACATGCAGAGATGAGACAATAGCAATCAAGACTAAATTACAACAGGAATACCCACAAAGGTGCACAAGGCATATTAGGAAAACACTCAGGTCAGGTGATCAGGGAGACTATAATACTGGGTCCCACAGATTACCTACTACATAAGAACACTCTACCAAAATTGGTGGTGATAGCAAATATACCTACTACATAAACACAAACACAAACAGGTAGCCAAAATAAGAAGACAAAGAAACAAGACATAAATGAAAAAAAACAAGGGAAATATCTAGAGGAAGAGCCAAATGACATGGAGATAAGAAAATTATCAGATTTAGAGATTAAAGGAATGATTATAAGGATGCTCAACAGCATGAAAAAATATAGAGAAACAATGAAAAACAATGAATCAGCAAAAAAAGAATGATAAAGCAGAAATAAAGAATACACTGGAAGGAATATAAAGCAGATTAGCAGAAGCTAAGGATTGGGTCAGTGAATTAGAAGACAGAATACAAAAAAAAAATCACTTAAAGAATCAAAAAGAGAAAAAAAACAGCAACAGGAGGACAGCTTAAGGAAACTATGAGTAAACAACAACAACAAAAAACTTAACAAGAGCCACACAGAAATACCATAAGGAGAATAAAGTGAGAAAGGAATACAGAAAAATTTCAGAGTAATAATGGCAGAAAACTTCTCTAACCAATTGAAGGAAAAATTCACACAAGTTCAAAAAAACCCAAACAGACCCATGCCCAAACAAATCATAATTAAAATTCCAAAATTTACCCAGCTGGCATGGTTCAATAGTTGAACATCAACCTATGAACCAGAATGTCACAATTCGATTCCCAGGCAAAGCTTATGCCTAGGTTGTGGGTTCAAATACCAGTGTGGTACATGCAGGAGGCAGCCAATCAATGATTCTCTCTCATTTTTTTATGTTTCTGTCTCTATCTTCCTCTCTTCCTTTCTGAAATAAAAAAAAATATATAAAAATAAATAAATAAAATAAATGCCAAAATGAAAGACAGATAATCTTAAAGGCAGAAAGAGAAAAACAATTTGTCACCTACAAAGGACCTCCCATAAGGCTTTCAGTTGATTTATTGATAAAACTCTACAGGCCTGAAAGGAATGGTATGAAGTATTTAAGGCAAGTATCTGAAACTAATACTAATCTATCCAGCAAGGTTATCATTCAAAATAGGTGGTGAAATAAAGATTCCTGAAACAAAAATGGCTAAATGAATTTATAACCAACAAACCAGATTGCAAGAAAGGGACTGCTCTAATAGTGAGAGAGAGAGAGAGGGAGGGAGAGAGAGAGGGAGAGAGAGAGGGAGAGAGAGAGAGAGAGAGAGAGAGAGAGAGAGAGAGAGAGAGGGAGAGAGGGAGAGAGAGAGATAAAGAATAAAAATGGCAATAACTAAGTATCTATACATATAAGAGCATGAGCGGCAGTGACAGCTGAACAACTGGAACAGCTGGTGGACCAGTTTCTATGGTGCACACTGATCACCAAGGGGAAGATGCTCAATGCAGGAGCTACCCCTGGTGGACAGTGTGCTCCCACAGCGCCCCCTCCCCCCGCTAGACAGCCAACCTTCCACAGCCCCTCCCCATGGCTGGCTAACCTCCTGTGGCCCCTCCCTCCAGCTGGCTGGCCTCCTGATCCGCCAGCCAACCTACCAAGGTCCCTCACCCTAGCTGGCCAGCCCCCTGATAGCCCTCAGTCGCCAGCCAGGTTGAGGGATCCCAACAGTGCATGATTTTGTGCACCAGGCCTCCAGTCTATCAATAATAACCTTAACTGTAAATAAATAAGTGTCCTGCCCTAACCAGTTTGGCTCATTTGATAGAGTATCCTGCAGACTGAAGGATCCCGGGTATGATTCCAGTGAAGGGCATATACTCTGGTTGTGGCACATCCCCAGTAGGGGGTGTGCAGGAGGCAGCTGGTCAATGTTTCTCTCTCATTGATGTTTCTGGCTCTCTATACCTCTCCCTTCTTCTCTGTAAAAAAATTAATAAGATATATTTTTAAAATAAATAAATAAATAAATAACTGTCCAATCAATAGACATAGGGTAGCTGAGTGGATAAATGTAGATGACCCATATATGTACTATCTGCAAGATATCCACCTCAGATTCATTGAGGAAAGAGGCAAAATGGTGGCAGAATAGGCATATGTGTCCCAAGCCTTATCCTAGAATAGATAGCGGGAACAACTAAATAGAATAACATCTACCTGGAATTGGCTGGTGAGAAAATTCACAAATGGGAAGGGCAGAGGATGCCTGAAGAATGGTAAAATTAGGGATCTCAGTTGGAGAGAATTGCAAGACCTTCCAAGCCCAGAGGGTCAGAAAGAAGCCGCATAGCACCAAGGCTGCATCCCCTGGAACAGGCATAACATCTGACTGTGGAAAGACAGTTCACAGGGTTGCTGGCAGCAGGTGATTTTAGATCTAAGCCCACAGCCAAAAGAGGCCTAGCCCAGAGGGGGCAGCCTGAACAACTACCCAAACCATGCCGTGCTGGGTGCACTCTCTTCCCTTTGGTGCAGCTCTTTCCCTTCTTTTTGGTCTTTGCTAAACCCATTTCATGGGATCTTTCAAATCCAAACACTCACCCATGGCTGAGGTGCAGATAGAGGCGCAGACTTGTGGAGGCTGGGGAGAAGAGCAGGTCGGGGAGAGGTGGCCAGGAATATGGCACTTGAGGCATACCCGACACACTGGAGCTAAGTAGCCATTTTCTCCTGTAGAAATAGCCCCTCTCTGTAGTCTCCAGGCAAACAATATAGCCACACCCAGACTACACCCTGAGTGGTACAAAGGATAAAAAGTAAATATGAATAGTCCCTGATAGCCATCAGGGACTGGACTGAAGAGAGCTTCTTTAGTCCTGGAAAGTGATATGGCAACCTCCCCAACTATAGCCTTGTCAGAAATAGCTGCTTGAGAGATTAAGGTTGAAAGTGGGCAGTCAGGCTAAGTGGGAGGGAACATTGGTCCCCTGTGCTGGCAGTCAAGGCTGTGGAGATAGACACAAAAAGAGGAGTGGTGGACTGCTTGGAACTTCAACAATCTAACAGGAAACTGAGAAGTGGCAGGCAGTATAGAACAGCGGGATCTTAAACCAGCTCCCCTGGGGCATTAAAACTCAGCAGAAAGGAACACCTCACTTTTTCATTTTTATTTTATTTTAATTATTTTGTTATCTTTTTTTCTTTATTGTTTTGTTTATTTATTTTTGCATTTTTTATCATTCTATTTTTATTTTTATTTTATCCTATTAATTTTTTAATTAATTATCCCCACAGTTAAAATATTATTTCTTTGTCTCTTAATCAGATTGAGAAAGTCCATTTCTATTCTTGTTTTTTGAGTGTTTCTATCATGAAAGGGTTTTACATTTTGCTAAATTATTTGTCTGTTGAGATAATCATGTGGTTTCAATCCTTCATTAATGTGGGATATCACATTAATTAATTGTATTTTGAACCAACTTTACATTCAGAGGAAAAACATCAGTTGGTCATGGTGAATAAATATTTTTTATATGTTTTTGTTTTTTGTTTGCTAGCATTAAGTATTTTTGCATAAAAGGTATTGGTCTATGGTTTTCTTTTCTTGTGTACTAGAGGCTCAGTGCACGAAATTCATCCACGGGGTAGGGGTTTTTCCCTCAGCCCAGCCTGCACCCTCTCCAATCTGGGACCCCTTGAGGGATGTCCCATGGGATCAAGCCTAAACAGGTGGTTGGACATCCCTCTCACAATCCAGGATGGCTAGCTTTCAACCACTCACCTGCCTTTGCCTGATTGTCCCTAACTGTTTTGCCTGCCAGCCTGATCATCCCCTAACCACTCCCTTGCCAGCCTAATCAATGCCTAACTGCTCCCTGGCTGGTCTGATTGCCTCTAACTGCCCTTCCCTGCCAACCTGGTATCCTTAACTGCCCACCCCTGCCAGTCTGGTCACCTCCAACTGTCTTCCCCTGCAGGCCTGGTCACCCCCAACTGCCCTCCCATGCTGGACCGGTCACCATTAACTGTCTCCTCTGCTGGCCCAGTCACCCCTAACTGCCCTCCTCTGCAGGCCTGGGTTCCCCGCAACTGTCCCCTGCAGGCCTGGTCCTCCCCACCCCAACTAACTTCATGTGCAGATCTGATCCTCTCTACCTGCCCTCCCCTGCTGGCCTTGTCTCTCCCAACTGCCCCCCTTTCTGGCCTGGTCACCCCTAAGTCCACTCTCAGCTGGTCTGATTGTCCACAACTCTCCTCCCCTGCAGGCCTGGTCCTCTCAACTACACTCCTCTGCTGCCCTGTGTTGTGGAGCAGATGTGAGTGAATGACCACTGGGGCCCAGACCAAATTAAAATTTAGGGAGCCTTTATTAGCCGGCCCGGAGACTGCTCTACCATCCTCCATGCAGGGAGACCGGAGAGCAGGAGAGCAGCCCTGACCCTTTGTGTAAGACCACTTTTAAGCACATTAACCACATCCTGTTTTTGCAATGCAAGCAACCCAAGATAAAACAGTTTTTCCAAAGCAATGTCAGAGTCATGCCATTGTCAACTGTGTTATTCATAGTGTCCTCCTGTTCTTCAGAAAGCTAACAGTGTTCTGTCTTGCAAGGCCTACGTGCTGGGAAGGGGCCATGAGACCATATCTCAAGGCCTGGCCTGGTGTCAGCACTGACAGCTCTATGTGGGGCATAGTCCATGACCTCAGTATTGCTCAAAAATTCCCACTCTCCAACATTCCCCACTGGTTTTATGTACATGAGTCAAATCATTGACCCTTGGGTCATTGTTTGCGAGGGAGTTATATTGACCCATGAGGACTATGAGCTTGATAGAATTAATTCTCTGCTGAATAAACTCAGTGGCCTGTTTATAAGATAAGGGCTTAAGCCACATGTGATGAAGCCACGTCAGGATCCCGTCACCCTTGATTGCTGTGGGGGTGGTCTTATCCAGGTAGGAGTCATTTCTTGTGAGGCACCAGGGAGGAAGGATGGACTGGATCAGACATGCGTCTGGACTGCTTTCTGGGTAGACTGTAAAGCCTATAAAAACTTGAATAAAGATCACCTATGGGTTTCAGCTTTTCAAGATTGGATTTCCATGTAAGGTGGTGAAGTTGGTAGGTCAGGGATTGGAAGAGTCACTAGAATCCATAGAGGCCCCACTGGTTTTAGGGCAGCCTCCTGGGCTGCTTCATCTGCAGCCTCATTCTCTCTTGCTTCTGGGAGTCCCCTTGACTCACATCACATAGGTCCAGATGGAAAGACTTAATTACATCTGGTAGTGCTAGTTGGCCCATTATCCTCAAGGATCCTGGCTCTGAATTCTTTTAGGGAAAATGGATGTCGGTGGGCTCTTCTAGCTACTTTCTGCTGAGGTGGATCAGAAGATTCTCTCAGAGTCAAGAGATCATTGCTGTCTGTCAGAGGGACAATGAGGCCTGGGCACAGAAGGGGGTGGGCTTGTAACCTGGCAGAGACAAACTGTAACAAATGGTCTGGTAGAATGGAAAGAAAACCTTTCAGTTTTAATAACTTCTATTGAAATATAATTTTTCTCTAGAAGAACCAAGATGGCGGCATAGGAAAGCACCTATTTTGCTGCCCACCCAACAATTCCGAAACTACAACTTAACAACAAAACAAACATCATCCAGAATCACCGGAGAGCTGGCTGAGTGAGAATTCCACAGATAAAAGTAAAGGTGGGATGCTGTGACTCAGGAGGAGCAGTGGTGCACAGCTTTGAAGATACGCGAGGAGTGAGGTTAGAAGCCTTTCGCGAGCGAGCAGTGAGGGACGGGTGGCAGCAAGCCCAGCTGGTTTTCTCCAACAGGGAGGGTGGAGGCCTCCCACAGCACCAACACCCCAGGTCCAGGAGAGGGCCCAGGTCGAGAAAAGGAAGACCCCAGGAGCGGCTGAGGTCTGCGAGTTTGGGGAGAGTGTGTGCGTAAATTGGAACAGCAGTTCCTGGAGTCTGCGACTGGGCAGAGGACATGTGACTTGCTCACTGGCTCGGAGACAACTGGACTGCTTTGTTTTGCAACCCTGAGTGAGACTTTGGCCATGCAGACTCATTTGGGGAGAGGCAGAGTTGTCTGGCAATGGGGAGACCAGCGGTGGATTCCTCTTGGAGGGGCCCACCATTGCTGCCCAACACTGAAAACCGTGAGCTGTATAGCTGACACTGACTCTGTGCACCCCATAGCTGACGCTGATGCCGCGCGCCCCATAGGTGACACTGCCGTGGCGCACCACATGGCACACTGCATAGGGCAGAGCTAACGCTGACGCTGCGCACCGCATAAGGAAGCTGAGCCACTGTCCCTTATAGGATACCTACCACACACCGCTAAGAGACCAACTCAGGAAAGCAACCACAATGCAGAGAAAAGGAAAGAACTCAGCTGTGAAAGAAATGGAGGAAAAAGGACGACTAGACATAGAGTTCAAAACCACAGTAATTAGGTTTATGAAGAGGCTACTAGAAAAGGCCGATGAACTTAATGAGAACTACAAGGAACAATATTATAAAAACACTTATGAGGAAATGTACAACACCTACAAGGATAAGAAAATGGACCAATTAGAAATTAAGCATACACTGACAGAAACAAAAAATATTATACAAAGTCCTAAAAGCAGTCCAGACAACCGCAAGAACCAAGTCAAAGATTTGAAATACAAAGAAACAAAATCCACTCAGCCGGAAAAGCAAGAAGCCAAAAGAGTCCAAAAATTGAAGATAGTATAAGGGGCCTCTGGGACAACCTCAAGCATACCAACATCAGAATTTTCGGGGTGCCAGAAAAAGAGAGAGAGCAAGACAATGAAAACCTACTAGAAGAAATAGTGACCGAAAACTTCCTCCACCTGGTGAAAGAAATTGACTTAAAAGCCCAAGAAGTGCACAGAACCACAAAATATAGGAATCTAAAGAGGACCACACCAAGACACATCGTAATTAAAATGCCAAGAGCAAAAGACAAAGAGAGAATATTAAAAGCAGCAAGAGGAAAACAGTTACCTATAAGGGAGCACCCATACGATTGTCAGTGGATTTCTCAACAGAAACGATGCAGGCCAGATGGGAGTGTCAAGAAATATTCAAAGTGATGGATAGCAAGAATCTACAACCAAGATTACTCTATCCAGCAAAGCTATCATTCAGAATTGAAGGTCAGATAAAGTGCTTCACAGATAAGTAAAAGCTAAAGGAGTTCATCACCGCCAAACCAACACTATATGAAATGCTGAAAGGTATTGTTTAAGAAGAGGAAGAAGAAAAAGGTAAAAATATAAATTATGAACAACAAATACACATCTATCAACAAATGAATCTTAAAATCAAGGGAATTAACAATATTATGAACAGGAACTGGGGAATAGAACAGAATCATAGGCATAGAGAGGGAATGGGCTGACAATTCTTTGTGAGAAAAGGGGTGTGGGAAGTGCAGCAAGAAACTGGACAAAAATCATGCAACTATGGGAGAAGACAGTGGGGGGGAGGTGAGGGCAGAGAGTGGGATGGGTAGTGGGTGGAGGGTAGCTATAGGGGGAAAATGTAATTAATAAACTGAACAATAAAGATAAAAAATATTAAATAAATAAATAAAATAAATAAAATAAAGAGCCAAAAAAAAAGAAATATAATTTTTCACCTCAAAATTACCCCAAAGTTTTTCAAAAGAGCCAAATCAAGAGTAATTCACCTATTTTATTTAATTTGGCCTGATTGCATAAACATAATAAGAATGGTAACTGACTACCCTTGCTGGAATTTCATGATTGAATCTTAATGTGCCCCATAAGGCCAGGAAGCCAAGCCATCCAGCTGCTGTCAGGCCCACCTGTAATATCTGCTGCGTTGGGTGAAGTCCTCATCTGTAGTGGCTCTACCTGGGCCCATGCCCTAGGCTTCAAGGGCCAACTCAGCCCTCCTACTTGTAGCAGCTTAGAGTGTATAGGGGTCCTGCTGGGCACAGAGGCGCCATTATTGCTCCTCTTCTACTCTTTTTTTAAAAAAGTATATTTTATTGATTTTTTTACAGAGAGAAAAGGAGAGGGATAGAAAGTCAGAAACATCGATGAGAGAGAAACATCAGATGAGAGAGAAACATCCAGATCAGCCGCCTCTTGCACAACCCCTACTGGGGATATGCCCGCAGCCAAGGTACATGCCCTTGACCGGAAATGAACCTGGGACCTTTCAGTCTGCAGACTGATGCTCTATTCACTGAGCAAAATCGGTTTTGGCTCCCCTTCTACTCTTACCAACTGCTAATGATGGTGGAGTATGAGCTGGATGCTCCAGCATCAGGTATTTTCAGGGATACCAAGCAGGATACCAGGCTTTCTCCATGGCACTCTTATTTGCTTCAAGTATTCAGAGTTCAGACAGGGCTCTTTAAAACATGATACTCCAGTCAAATTTTCTGATTCATAAAACCACTATCGAGAACCAGTCTTATTGAATTTATGCAAAGAAATGTATTACTATGATTTATTTATTAAGTATTGCCAAATCTTGGAGGAATTTTATAAGGTGAAAAATATACTGACCTGTTTTAAGATCTGATTTTCCTTGTCAGTCCTTTTTATGGACTTTCCAAAGTAATATTTTCTGAACAAACAATGGTAGATTTATTTTATCAGTCCTTCCCTCAGTACTTTGGCATAACTATTTACCCCCTGTTTAGGAGGAAGAATGTAAATTATTTACTCTTCCTGGCTTACTGGCCTGTATTATTTGATTTCTTTTCAACATATCTCTTCTCCTTCTGATCACATACACAACCACCTTTATAAACACGTCTAGATTAGTCTTCAAACCTTCTTTCTATGTCCTTTAAAAATGTATAACCATGCCTCAGACCTTCTACTCAGTATTCCTTATTCTTTGAAACCCCAATCCTTTAATGAGTAAACAGCCAGAATTTCTTTTTGAGAAACAGAGATTTTTTAAAACTCAAACTAGTTGTCAGCCTTAAATATATTATATCTTAAAGTTCCTTTGCTGAATATTCCACCACCCAAGAAGTACCCCATTGTAAATGGGGCAGAGGAAGATCCACTGTGTTTTTCCAGCATGGTTCAGATAAGCAAGAAACCAAGGATGCCAGGAGAGAGGGTTGTAGCCAATAAAATCAACAAAAACCTATCTCTCCCTGTCAATGCCCCCCTTTTCTGCATTAACCATTTACTCTGCCCTTATCAGGGGAAATAAGGCAAGCGGTCTGAGATCCTGTAGAACCAGGCTTTTTACACTTAAGGAACAGCTCCTCTCCCTCCCAGATTTTACTTCTTTACTTTAAGTTCTCAGAGGATCTCAAGCTTCACCACTTCTGATATCTCCCACCATCTCCCTGTCCCCCAGCCTAGGGCTTCTCTATCTCAGCAGGCTGAGAGTGAATTCTACCACCTCTACTCTTTCCTACACCTGCTACAGAGCAGTTTTTGGCTCTTTTTCTCCCCCAGAGAGACTCACTGTAAATCTAGCAGGAAGCGCAGGCAGGTGGCAGTTTTGGGGACCACATGATTCTAACCCAACAAGCCTGGATTTAAACTTCTCTGGACTGACAACCTTCACAAATTAATCCTAGAATCCCAAAATTTTAACTAACACAGAAAAATTATAAATCAAGGAAAAGCAATGAAAATTTCTTTACTGTTTTCCCCCTAAAGCAGGGTTTGCACTGTCTTCCACACAGACTCTCACACTTACATTTATCCCATCCTGTGCTTCCACCCCCTTGCTCACTCCTTCCTACTCACAAAATTTCTCTAAATCAAAAGAGTTAATAGAGGCTCTGTAATCATCCGCTCACCGCTTGAATTCCTGAAAAAAACCAAAAAGTTAAAAACATTGCCGGGGAGAGACAATTAGAGCACAATAACAGAATAACAAAGATAATAACAACCAACAGAGGATGGCTGGGTACCATCGTGCTCCAGGATCTGGTCTCAGAAGTAGCGCTGAGTCCCACCTTCCAGAGACCCTAGATGGGCACCCATAGAACCAGGAATAATTTCTTACCAGTAAGAACCAGATCCAGGTGGCTGATCAGAGTCAATTTTAGCAGGCGGGGTCTCCGACCTCTACCAGTCCCGGGGCTGAGGAATGTCTCTCAGAGATCTCTCCCTGGGTAGGAGAGACCAGGGACCCCTGTGGGCTCTAGTCACAGGACCAGTCAAAGGCTGGTTATCTCACTAGGGCATCTCCAAATGTTGTGTAGTGGAGGGGAATGAATGACCACAGGAGACCAGACCAAATTAAAATTTAGGGAGCCTTTACTAGATAGCCCTGTGACTGTTCTGCCATCCTCCATGCAGGGAGACTGGAGAGCAGCCCTGACCCTTTCTGCAGGACCACTTTTAAGCACATTAACCACATCCTGTTTTTGCAGAACAAGCAACCCAAGATAAAACAGTTTTTCCCTAGCAACGTCAGACTCATGCCATTGATGACCATGTTATTTATAGGGACCTCCTGTTCTTCAGAAAGCTAATAGTGTTCTGTCTTACAAGTCCTATGTGTTGAGAAGGAGCCATGAGACCGTATCTCAAGGCCTGGCCTGGTCTCAGCACTGACAACTCTATATGGGGCATAGTCCACAGCCTCAGTAGTGCTCAAAAATCCCCACTCTCCAACAGCCTGGTCACCCCTAACTGCCCTACCTGCTGGCCTGATCACCCACAACTGCCCTCTCTTGCAGGCATGGTACCCCCTTACTGCCCTCCTCTGCAGGTCTGGCCCTCCCAACTTCCTTCTCCAATTGCCCTGGTCTCCCTTAACTTCCCACCATGCTGGTCTCATTGCCAACATCTCCCCTTCTCTGCAAGCCCGATCCCTCACAACTGCCATACCCTGCTGGCCTAGTCCCCCTCATCTGCCCTCCCCTGCAGGCATGGTCCACCCCCCAAATGCCCTCCACTGCAGGGATGATCCCCCACAACTGCCCTCCCCTGCAGGCCTGGTCCCTTTCCAACTTCCCTCCCTTGCAGGCCTGATCCCCCCCCAACATGTCCTCCCCTGTAGGCCTGGGTTCCCCCAACTGTCCTTCCCTGCAGGCCTGGTCCTCCCCCAACTGCCCTCCACTGCAGGCCTAGTCCCGCTTCCCAATTTTCTTCCCCTGCAGGCCTGGTCTCCCCCCACAACTTCCCTCCCCTGCAGGCCTGCTCCCCCCTAACTGCCCTCCTCTGCCTGCCTGGTCTCTCCCAACTGCCCTCCCCTGTAGGCCTGGTCTGCCCCAACTGTTCTCCTTTGATGGCCTAGTCACCCCCAACTGCCCTCCTCTGCTGGCCTGGTCACCCCCAACTGCCCCTGCTGGTCATCTTGTGGTAGTCATCTTGTGTCCTCATGGGAGCAGCTAGCTATCTTTGACCACATGGGGGCGGCCATCTTATGTCTTGGAGTGATGGTCAATTGCATATTACTCTTTTATTAGATAAGATCCTTTTTCTGGCTTTGGTATCAGAACTTCATAGAATGAACTGGGAAGTTTCTTCTTCTACTCTATTTGTTTGGAAGAGCTTCTGAAGGAATGGTATTTAATTCTTCTGTAAGTATTTAGTAGAATTCACCAGTGAAGCCATTTGGTTCCAGGCTTTGGTGCTGAGTCTCTTTAACTGTATTTCTTTCTTCCTATTTTCTATTCAATTATGATAATTGTTTTTAACTTCCCAGCCCTCTGAATTTTTTAATTTTTATTTTATTGTTGACAGAATTATAGGTATTTCCCATTTTCTCCTCCTTTACTCTCCTCCACCAAGCTCCTAAGCCCCAGGTCTTCACTACCCTATTGCCAATGTCCATGGGCTATGCATATCCTAATATATAAAATTCCAGGGTCTGTAACATCCACAATGACCAGAGGCTTGACTAACTGCCTTGGCTGCAGGAGCCCAGACCCAGCACTGACTGCCTGAGTGGGCTGCAGATCAGGGCCAGAGAGAGATCTGGTGAGAGAGAAGCAGCGTCTGATCCTTAGCCTCTGAGGCAGCTGTTGGTCAGATTTACCACCACCACCACCCCCCGCCCCCCACCTGGTCAGCAGCCACACCTCTCTCTCTCTCTGATCAGGCCAGTTGATAGGCCTGGAGATCCTGACTGGCATAGAAACCAACCAATCAGAACCAAATCTGGGTGAAGTGCAAGGAGCAAATGGCTGCCTAGGAAGTGCAGCTTTTCACACTGTCTGACATAGAAACTGACCAATCAGAACCTAATCTGGTGAACTACAAAGGTAGAACCTAAGGAGGGAGCTGAGGAGGGATTTTAATGGCAACAATTGTTTAGTGTAAGTTGTACGGAAATGGTTCAATTTTTTAATGACCAGTTTGGCAGTATAGTGAATATGGCTGGCTATCAGTCCAGATACAAGAATTATGTATTTTTGTCTACCAAGGGCATCTCCTCCTGATGAAAAAGGCTTTTCCTCCCCATTTAAGCAATCCTATCCTATATAATCTATCTATACTACTAAAAGGGTAATATGCTAATTAGACCGTATTGACTGGCCATCTTTCGGATGTCTGACTTCCTTCTGGAAAAAGTCATGGTGGTGAGGGCCAAGGCAGAGGCCATTAGGGGCGATCAGGCTAGCAGGGGAGGGTAATTGGAGGCAAGACCAGGCAGGCAGGGGAGGGCAAGTAGGGGTGAGACCAGGCTAGCAGGGGCGGGCAGTTAGGGACAATCAGACAGGCAGAGACAGTTAGGAATGATCAGTCCAGCAAAGGAAAGTAATTGGGGCCAAGATCAAGCTGGCAGGGTAGGACAGTTGGGGGCGAATTCAGACTGACAGGGTAGGGTATTTGAGGATGAGATCAGGCCGACAAGGGAGGGCAGTTAGGGGTGATCAGGCAGGCAGGCAGGTGAGCAGTTAAGAGCCAGTGGTCCCAGATTGCAGGACCGATGTCCAACTGCTGGTTTAGGCCGGGCCTAAACCCATGGTTGGACATTCCCTAAGGGGTCCCCGATTGGAGAGGGTGCAGGCTGGGCTGAGGAAAACCCCCCTCCAAGCACAAATTTCATACACTGGGTCACTAGTAAGTATGTAAGTTCTTTGGTTTATCTCTCCTCACCCCTACACCCTCACATGGAAATATGTCCTCTGTTTCATATCTCAATGCTTCTGGTCTTGTCTTATTGATCAATTCATTTTGTTTATTAACTTCCACAAATAAGTGAGGTGATATGATCTTTGTCTTTCTCAGATTTCTTTTTTTTTTTAAAATATATTTTATTGATTTTTCACAGAGAGGAAGAGAGAGGGATAGAAAGTCAGAAACATTGATGGGAGAGAAACATCGATCAGCTGCCTCCTGCACACCTCCCTACTGGGGATATGCCCGCAGCCAAGGTACATGCCCTTGACCGGAATCGAACCCGGGACCCTTCAGTCCGCAGTCCGACGCTCTATCCACTGAGCCAAACCAGTTCGGCTTAGATTTCTTTATTTCACTTAGCATAATAGTCTCCAGTCCATCCATGTTGTCCCCTTACAGCTGCATAGTTTTATTGTGTAAATGTCCCACAGCTTTTGTATCCATTCATCCACTGATGGGTACTTTGGCTCTTTACAAATCTTAGCTATTGTAAATATCACTGCTATGAACACAGAGGTGCAAATATTTTTTTTTCCTGATTGGTGTTTCAGGGGTTTTAGGATATATTCCCAAAAGTGTGATCACTGGGTCAAATGGCAAATCCATGTTAAAAATTTTTAGGAAATGCCATACAGTTTTCTAGCAGGTAACTACTGTTCCCTTTTCTCCACATTCTCTCCAGCACTGTTGTTTGTTAAATTATTAATGATAGTCATTCTAGCAGATGGGAGGTGATATCTAATTGTGGTTTTAATTTACATTTCTCTGATGTTTAGTGACCTTGAGCATTTTTTTTATATATCCTCTTTGGAGAAATGTCTATCCAGGTCTGTTGCCCATTTTTTAAAAACTGGATTGTTATCTTTCTTTTGTTGATTTTGTGAGTAATTTATATATTTGATATATTATCAGATGTATCATAATTGGAAATTATGTTCTACCGTACAGTGTGTTGGTTCACATTTCACTTTGATGGTGGTTTCCTTTGCTATGCAGAAGCTTTTATTTTGATGCAGTCTCATTTATTTATTAACTTATTTGTTTGTTTCTCTTATCCTAGGAGATGTATCAGCAAAAATTCTGCTACAAGCTATGTCTGACTTACTGCCTATGGTTTCATGACTTACATTTAAGTATTTTATCCATTTTGAGTTTATTCTGGTGTATAGTGGAAGTTGGAGGTCTAGTTTCATTTTTGTTTTTTATCTGTGCCTGCCCACTTTTTCCAGCACCATTTGCTGAAAAGACTGACTTTACTCCATTATATGTTCTTACCTCTTTTGTCAAATATAAATTGACCATAATGGTGTAGGTCAATTTCTGAGGTGTTTGTTCTGTTCTGTAGGTACTATATATCTTTTCATGTGCCAGTAATAGGCTGTTTTGATTACAGTGGCTTTGTAGTATATTTTGATATAAGGTATTATGATCCCTCCAACTTTGTTCTTCTTTCTCAGGATTACTGACATTATTCAGGGTCTGTTTTTGTTCCATATAAATTTTTGGAGCACTTTTTTTGGTTCTGTGAATTATGTCATTGGTATTTTAAAATGGATTGCATTGAATCTATAGATTGCTTTGGGTAATATGGCCATTTTAATGATGTTAGGTCTTTCAGTGCATAAACATGGTATTATCTTCAATTTATTTTTATCTTGTTCTATTTTTTTTTCAATGTCCTATAGTTTTCCATGTACAGGTGTTTTACCTCCTTGGTTAAATTTATCCCTAGGTATCTTATACTTTTGTTTTTATTGCAATGATAAATGGGATTGTTTTTTAAGTTTCTCTTTCTAACTGTTCATTATTGGTAGATTAAAATGCCATCAATTTCTGGATGTTGATTTTGTATCCTGCTACCTTGCCAAATTCATTTATTAATTCTAGCAGTTTCCTAGTGGAATTTTTAAGATTTTCATAATATATCATGTCCTCTGTGAATAATTACAGTTTTCCTTCCTCCTTTCCAATTCGGATGCCTCTTTTCTCTTCTTCTTATGGGGTTGCCATGACTAGGATTTCCAGTACTATGTTAAATAAGAGTGGTGAAAGTGGACATCCTTGTCTTGTTCCAGCCCTTAAGATAAACGCTTTTAGTTCTTCCCATTGAGTGTGACCTTGGCTGTAGTTTTGTCATATATGGCCTTCTATGTTGAGGTACAATCACTATATTCTCACATTGCTGAGAATATTTTTTTTAATCAATATAGGGATTCTAGATTTTGTTGAATGATTTTCTACATCTATTGATATGATCATGTGACTTTTAACTTTGATTTTCTTTATGTAATGTATCACATTTATTGATTTGCAAATATAATAGCAGCCTTGGATCCCTGGATCATATTCTATGATCAAGTTGATTCCACTTGATCATAGAATATGATTTTTTAATATACTGCTGGATCATATATCTTTTCATGTGCCAGTAATAGTACTAATACTTTGTTGAGGATTTTAGTATCTGTATTCATTTGGGATATTAACCTCTGGTTCTCTCTCTCTCTCTCTCTCTCTCTCTCTCTCTCTCTCTCTCTCTCTTTCTCTCTCATCGTGTCTTTTCTAATTTTGGAATTAGGATAATACAGGCTTCTTAGAAAGAGCTTGGCTATATTCCTCTCGGAATTTTTTTTGATAGTTTGTGGAGGATAGGTGTTAGTTTTCTTTGAATGCTTAGTGGAATTCTCCTATAAGTCTATCTGGTCCAGGACTTTTGTTTGCTAGAGGTTTTTAAATTATTGCTTCAATTCCACCATTGTTATTGGGCTATTCAAGTTTTCTGATTCTTCCTGATTAAGTTTTGGAATATTATATGTTTATGGGTATTTTTTTTTTCATTTTGCCCATGTTGTCCAGATTGTTGGCATAGTATTTTTTACTATCCTTTGTATTTCTGTGGTTCAATTGTTACTTCCCTTCTTTTGTTTCTGATTTTGTGTATTTGGGTCCCCTCTATTTGCTTATTGATGATTCTAGCTTAGGGTTCTTCAATCATATTTATCTTTTCAAATAACCATCTCTTGGATTTATTGATTTTTTTGTAGTCTCAATGTAATTTATTTCTGCTGTGATCTTTATAATTTTCTTTTATTTCCTCTGGGATTTTTGTCTTATTATATTTCTAATTCATTTAGTTGTAAGTTTAGACAGTTTATTAATGCTTTTTCTTGTTTTGTGAGGTAAGCCTGTAATATCATGAACTTCCCTTTCAGGACTGCCTTTACTTGTTTTGAGTGGTTGTGTGATCATTTTCATTTGTTTCCAGGAAATTTTAATTTTTTGCTTAATTTATTGGTAATTCACTGATTTTTTAAAATAACATGATAATTTGCCTCCATGTATTTGAGTGTTTTGTTTGTTTGTCTTTATTTTGTTTGTTTTTGTTTTTACTGTAGTTGATTCCTAACTTCATGCCATAGTGATATAAAAATATGCTTGATTTATATTAATTTTGTTGAATTTGTATATATTTGATTTGTGTCTTAATATATGATCTATCTTTGAGAATGTTCATGTATGCTTGAGAAAAAGGTATATTCTGTTGCTTTGGGGTGAAATGTTCTATAAATATCAATTAGATCCATCTGATCTAGTGTGTCATTTGAACCTCTGTTTCCTTGTTAGTTGTTTGTTTGTTTGTTTGTTTTTTCTGGAAGATCTATCCAGTTATGTCAGTGGGGTGGTCAAGTCCGCTGTGATGACTGTATTGCTATTAATCTCTCTCTTAAGGTCCATAAAGAGCTTTTTATATATTTGTGAACTCCTTTATTAGGTTCACATATGTTTATAAGAATTATATTTTCTTGTTGACTCATTCCATTTAGTAATATGTACTGGATTTCTTTGTCTTGTGTTATGTCCTTTGTTTTGAGGTCTATTTTGTCAGATATGAGTAATGTCTCCCCAGCCTTTTTTTCTTTATTTCCATTTTCCTGGAAAATGTTTTTCCATCTCTTTACTTTTACTCTGTATATATCTTTTGTTCTGAGGTAGTTTTCTTGTAGGCAGCATATATATGGATCATATTTTATTATCCATTCAGTCACCCTATGTCTTTTTATCGAAGCACTTAATCCACTTAAATTTAATGTTACTATTGATAAGTATTTATTTATTGCCATTATTATTTTCTCTATGCCTATAATTCTCTCTGTCTTTTTCTTCTTCTTAAAGCTGTCCCCTAAAATTTTTTTTTGGTATTTCTAGTTTGGTGGTAATATTCTTTGGGGGGTCTGAAAAGCTTTTCATTTCACTTTTAATTTTAAATGATAGCCTTGCTGGATATAGTAGTCTTGGGTTCAGGCTTTTGATTTTCATTACTTTTAGTATTTCACGCTATTCCTTTTAGGCTTGAAATGTTTTTATTGAGAAGTCAGATGACACTCTAATGGAAACTCTTTTGCAGGTAATTTTCTGTCTCTCTCTCTTGCTGCCTTTATGATTTTTTTGTCTTTATCATTTTTTCTTTTAATTATGATATGCCTCGGTGTGTATTTCTTTGGGTTTATCTTGACTGGGATTCTCTGTGCCTCCTGAACTTGTGTGACTTTTTCCTTCACCAGTTTGGGGAAATTTCCTATCATTATTTCTTCAAACAGGTTCTCTGTTCATTGCTCACATTCTTCCCCTTCCTGTATTCTTATGATGTAGATGTTGTTATATTTCATGTGGTCCCAGAGCTCCCTTAAACTGTCTTCCTGCTTTTTAATTCTTTTATCATTTGTGCTCTAATTGGGTATTTATCTCTATTTTGTCTTCCAAGTCACTGATTCTATCCTCTGCTCTCTCCAATCTACTCTTACTAGTAATTCCTTCCACTGTGTTGTTGATGTTCAATATATTATTCTCCATTTCTGTCTGGTTCTTGTTCATGGTTTATATTTTCTTTTTCATGGTGCTGTAATTTGCACTATGTTTCTTTCTTTCTTCTTCTTCTTCTTTTTTTTTTTTTGGAAGGCCGCTGACTTTATTGATTTACAAAACTTTATATGGACAATGACTGTTTTGCTAAAAGGGAAGCCAAATGTCATTAAACAGACAGGGGTGAGGGGTGAGGTCAGAAATCCACTCAGAAAAGCTGATTACTGACTGAAACTGGCAGGGGAAAGAGAAGAGAGATGTATGCAAGGGTGAGAATTCCAAAAAAGTTGAAATGGTGAGGGGAGAGAACTCCCCCAAAGACTCGGAGGACATTGGTGGTGAGCAGACAGCAATTGTTTCCTTTGTAGAGGACAAGGGAGTAGCCCCCGCTCAGCTGCAAACTGGAGACTCAAGGCTGGTGTTAGGGATTGGGGGCTCCCCAGAGAGCATCACAAGAAGGCGTCACACCACCCTCGAAGGCACCCGAAGCAGTCCCGGGACTGATTGGCGTTGGCGCCACATGTGTCCTTGAGCCGTTCCCGGAGAGGTCTTCGTCTTTCTTCAGCGCCAGAAACTGGCCAAGGACCACGTGCACCTTGTCAAAGCCCCTTTCCTCCAGCTCCTCGCCCAGGACTTCACTGATCCCGGCCAGGCTCTGCCACAAAGTCTCAGTGTTTTGGGGAGGTAGTCATCTTTATCAGGATTAACAGGCAGTTCCAACTCCCGTAACGGCTCCTCCCGCCGCCAGCTGCTCCCGCTGATACCTCAACCCCTGCACTATGTTTCTTAAGCATATTTATAACCATTGCTTTGAGCTATGTCTGCTAGGTTGCATGCTTTCATTTCATTTAATTCTTTTTCTGGACACTTTGCCTTTTCTTTCACTTGTGGTTTGTGTCTTTGTCTTCCCATTTTGGCTGTCTCTCTGTATTTCTTTCTATATATTAGATAGAACTGTTATGTCTCCCAGCCTTTGTGAGATGACTTTATATAGAAAGTTTCTTGAGGGGTTCAGTCTCTTTGATCTCCAAGTTAGATGGCAATATGAGAGCTAGACAGAATCTAAAATAACTAGTAGAGGAATGAAAAAGGAATGGAAAGAAGAAAATAAATTAAAAAAAATAATCTTAAAAAGTAGTAACAATAGATACATCAATATTTAAATAGGAAAAGTAAAATAAAAAAAAGATAACAGGAGAAAAAAAATAAAACAAGAAAAATTAGTAATAACCATAAAAAGAGACAAAAAAGAATAGAATCAAAAGAAAGAAATTTGAGATATACAAGGAAAAGGAGAAGAAATAAAAAAGAGGGAAAACGAAGAGACCGCACACACACAAAAAAAGCCACTCTCACACACAAATAAATACTCAAAACTGCACACACTAACATACCCAAAAACCTTTGGGTCTGCTCTTTGTGGATCTCAATGGATTTTCCTCTGATGTTGAATCTGGTCCCTAGGTCTGTCTGTCCTGGCTTCCAGGAGGCTTCTCTGGTGCAGGACAATGTGAGTCACTAACCCTTTCTAGGCCTGGGCTACCTATTTGAAGCCCTATAATTAGAAGTCCTAGTAATCCAATGGATGTGGTGTCTTTAGCCTCAGTCTCACCCCTTGAGTTTCCCTGTTCTGATCTGGTTTTGCTTTCTCAATGGATCTGGGTTCTGTGGGGGTATCCTAGTCTTGGTCAGTATTGTTTTATCAGACTAGTGTTGGAAGTGCTGCCAGTAGAAGAGGGGTCAGGTACTTCATCTCCTTCCAATGCCCCAGCCCTTCCTGGCATGTTGGCTCCTCCTTACTGCCACCTTCAAGGTCAGGTTTCCAGCCCCATTCTGTTCCCCCTTACTTCAGGTCACTGTAGGTCAGGTCAGAAGCAGCTGTTTTGCAGTTGGGAAAGAAAGCACCTCCTCTGCATTCAGGTGGGCAGAGCTGATCTTCCTTCTAGGCCAGTTTAATTTCTTCTCAGCATCACAAGTTCCTACAGATCTGCAGCCTCTTCAGTATCTTCAGGTCCTTGTTTCTAGTAGGCCCAGGTCAAGGGGCAGCCAACCAATGATTCTCTCTCATTCTCAGCCTTCAGCACAGTTCCTTCCCCTGAGCCCTGTCAGTCGAGCAGAACAGCTGACCTCTAGGGCAGTGTTGGCAGCATAGGAGTGATGGTGATGGGTAAGTCCACAGTAGGGGGAAAGTCCTGTAGGCTCAGTGATGGTCATGCAGGTCCAGGCCATATCCATGGCCAGTGCTCAGGGCATGGGGCATTGTCCTGAACTGGCATGTGGGGTTGTTTAGGTAGGGTTACACATGGGTACATCTCCAAATTGTAAAGTCCAGGTGGTGGCAAGACTGGGGTCCTATATACTGCCACTCCCCACAGTCTGCTCTTGAGGAAGATCTTATAAAAAGTTACAGATGGTGATTTTCCAAGCAGGAACTGTGCCTGGGAAGTGGCTGTGATGGTAACAGGGGTTCCTGGGCCAGGAGAGGCTGAACCACTCATCCCTGGGACTCCCATGCATATGACCTTTACCCACACACTCATACACACTCACACACAAACACATTCACACATTTACCCTCTTACTTACTCCCTCACTCACATTCTCACCCTCACTCCAATCCTGAGCGGCACCAAAGTTGCTATCTCCCTCCTGTTGGAGTCTCCAGGACCCTGTTGAGATATATCTATGCTAATACAAGGGTAATGTGCTAATTAGACTGAGAAACCTTTTGGATGTCCTTCCAGCAAAAGCCATAGTGGCAGGGCTGAGGCAGAGACAGTTAGGGAGGCAGCTGGGGATGAGAATGCAGGCAGGGGGCAGTTAGGGGAGATCAGGAAGGCAGGGAAGGGCAGTTGGGGGTTAACAGACCAGCAGGGGGGCAGTTGGGGGCAAGCAGGCTGGTGGGGGGGGCAGTTGAGGGTGATCAGTTGGGGGCGAGCAGGCAGGCATGGGGGAGAGTTGGGGGCAATCAGTTGGGGGGTGAACAGGCCAGTAGTAGGACAGGTAGGGGCGAGCAGGTCAGTGGGGGGGAGTTGGGGGCTAGCAGGCCTGCAGGGTGTGGTAGCTGGGGGTGAGTAGGCTGGGGGGGGGGGAAGTTGGGGCAAGTAGGCCAGCAGGGGGAGCAGTTGGAGACAAGCAACCTGGCAGGGGAGCTATTGGGAGCCATCAGACTGGCATGAGGAGAGCAGTTCAGGGCAAGATTAGGTGAACAGGAGAGGGCAGTTGGGGGCAACTGAGCCTGCAGGGCAGGGCAGTTGGGGGTTAGCAGGCTTGTGAGGGGTCTGTTGGAGGTGATCAGGCCAGCAGGGGGTGGGAATGGAGATAATAAAGCCAGAAGGGAGGCAGTTGGGGGCAATCAAGCCAGCAGGCAGAGTGGTTAAGAGCAATCAGGCAGGCAGGCAGGTGAGTGGTTAAGAGTCAGTGGTCCCAGATTGCAAGAGGGACATCCATCTGCCAGTTTGGGCCTGACCCCTGTGGGATCAGGCCTAAACCAGCAGTTGGACTTCCCCCAAGGAGTCCAAGATTTGAGAGAGTGTAAGTTAGGCTGAGGGACCCTAGACCCCATGCATGAATTCTGTGTACCAGGTCAGTAGTATATACACTGAGTGGCCAGATTATTATGATCTCTGAATGCTAAATAATCTGGCCAGTCAGTGTATATCCTATGTAATAAAAGACTAATTGCAAATTGTCCCCTCAACCAGGAGTTTGACCAGTAGGCAAGCTGGCCAACTGCCCATGTCCTCCCCCCGATAGGCTGGCCAGACCCCACCCATGCACAAATTCATGCATCAGGCCTCTAATTAACATATATATTCATATACACACTCACTGTCAGATTATTAATCATTCAGAGATCATAACTATTTGGCCATTCAGTGTGTGTCCTATATAATAAAGAGGTAATATGCAATTTGACCATCACTCCAACACACAAGATGGCTGCCCCCATGTGGTCAAAGATGGCCGCCCCCATGTGGACACAAGATGGACACCACAAGATGGCCAACAGGGGAGGGCAGCTGTGGATGATCAGGCCAGAAGGGGAGGGCAGTTGGGAGAGACCAGCCTGAAGGAGAGGGCAGTTGGGAGGGAAAAGGCCTGCAGGAAAGGATAGTTGGGGGGACCAGGCCTGCAGAGGAGGGCAGTTGGGGACAATCAGGGCCAACAGGGGAGAATTTAGGTGTCAATCAGACTGGCAGGGTAGTGGTTATGAGTAATCAGGCAGGCAGGCAGGCAGGCAGGCAAGCAGTTGGGAGCCAGCTGTCCTGAATTGTTAGAGGGATGTCCCAGATTGGAGACGGTCATGCTGGGCAGAGGGACACCCCATCCCCATGCACAAATTTCATCCACCGGGCCTTAGTTCTCTAGTGTGTGTGTGTGTGTGTGTGTGTGTGTGTGTGTGTGTATATATATATATATATATATATATATATATATATATATATATATGGCCTGGTGCACAAAATTCACGCATGGGAAGGAGGTCGCCTCAGCTTGTCCTATACTCTCTCCAATCTGGTACCTCTGGCTCCTAACCACTCACCTGCCTGCCAGCCTGATCTCTCTAACTGCTCTCCCCTAATAGCCTATTTGCCCTAACTGCTCTCCCCTGCTGGCCTGATTGCCTCTAACCTCCTCTGCCTTGGCCCTGCCAACATGGTTTTGTTGGGAAGAATGTCCCGAAGGACATCCGGAAGGTTGTCCAGAAGATGTTCAGTCTAATTAGCATATCACCCTTTTATTAATATAGTTGCCACCTTGTCCTAAAAATGCAGGTTGTTCCTAGGTTTCCCTACCATGGAAGGAGAGCCCGCAGTAGCATCCTGGGTTCTGACCAGGGCTTATGTGCTTCTGCTTTATCTCAGCAGATGTGATTCCTAGAAGACTCTTTGGATGTACCTTGAAATTTTCTATCAAATTTGCCAAATCATCCTCCAAAAATGTTGAACCATGTTAAACTCCCACCAGCAACCATGAATGTGTCCTCCATCCCACTTTGATGCCAATATCATTGATTTCTCCCTAGAAGCTTACCTCTCATCAGCCAGGACTTCTTAGTACTTGAGTCAACCTCATTGTTAAGTTGGGGACTTGATTTCCTGAGATAGAATTATGGAGGAGGAAAAATAGTTTTTCTCTACCTTTCTGAGTTCTTAGTGGAGGCCCTTGTAATGAAAGACAGATCGCCAAGAGAAAAACAAAAGTTCATTAACATGTGTACCTTGTGTATATGTGGGAGATCCCAGGGAAAAATGAGTAACTCCCCAAGCTGGCTTAGAATGCAGATTTAAATACCTTCTTCCTAGGGAAAGGGGATGGGAAATATAGGCCTCTTAGAGGAGAGTAAATGGTATTTAGGAAAGATGAATGGGGTGGGGGAAATAGTTTGTAACAAAGTTTGAGTGTGATGTCAACTTCTACTCTCCTGTCCTGTGACAGGAGTCAGTCTTCTCTGCCTAATGACACTTCTCCCATCAAGGGGACCTATGACATTTAAGCTCCTTTAGGGGGGTCTGATTTTAGGGAGATCAGGAGACTTCAGTGAAATCTTCCATGTGCATTTGCTGTTTTTCAAGCATCTACAGCTCAAGATCATCAATATAACAACACAGCATATGTTGGGGTGAAATGTTCTCTGACCTTCAGAATAAACCCAACAAAAGCTTGTTTCCTCTCTTAGATGATTTGTCACAGTATCATTATTCCCTGGAGACAGTATTCTGACCAGACCTTCCTGGGAGTGATCATAGCATTACCCTGTGTTGTAGAAAGCTGTTAGCCACAGCACTAAATAATAATCCAGGAGCAGTTTTCTCATCTTACGGAAAGGGAGATAAAGTTATAATAGTTTATTTCCCTTCCCACAGGTTTCTTGTGGGTTCATGTCTCTGCTGCCCCAACCCACGCCCCTCAGCAGCCCAAGCACCTCCGCCTCAGGCCTTGGGGCTGCTGGGTGCCAGGCCTGCAAGTTTTTGTTTTCAATCCACCCCCCACACCCACCCAGCCCCAGGTTTGCCATGGCTGGGCTTCTGGCAGCGGCGGGGGGTGGGGGGGGCATCCCGCCATCTTGGTTGGGTTAATTTGTGTACTCACTCCTATTGGCTGGTAGCATAGGGAAGGTAGGATAAGTTTGTATGTTTCTCTTTTATTAGATAGGATATATATATATATATATATATATATATATATATATATATATATTCTTGATTTCAGAGAGGAAGGTAAAGGGAGAGGGAGATAGAAACATTAATGATGATGATCATTGATTGGCTGCCTTCCTGGATACCCCCTACTGTGAAGAGCCAGGAACCTAGCCATGGGCCCGGGCCATGACCTCCTGGTTCATATATTGCTGTGCAACCACTGAGCCTCACTGTCTGGGCCTCTCTATTTTATTCAGTATGGTCCATACACCCTGTCTCTTTCTAGCTTATACCTCTCTAGCTACCTGCTCTAATATCCCCCTTTAAGAGTTTGAGACCCAATTCTTTGGAGATTATGGACAATCACCTCCTGATTAGTGGGCAAAGTTGGGGCTTGGGTTTCATTATCTTTTTATCTGCCTGGGCCAATTTGATCAAAGGATCTGTTTAGTTATGTAAGGAGAATGGGTTGAAAACCTTGGTGAACATCATCTGGAGGTGGAATCGCTGAACTGTAGAAGAAACAAATTTAAAAGAAGGTTAAATAAGCAGGGACCAAATAGCACTATTTCTAATATGATAAGGAGGGTGATTGCATGGGGTCTAAGAGAGACCATAGGTAGTTGTTTCAATTCCAAGAAAGCAAGGTTTCCATGCTAGATAAAAGTTAGGTTTCTCTTAAGTTCTTGAACCAGGTTGCGTGGTTTAGAATTTCATGTATTCTTATTTCTACCTTCACAGAGTTATTATTGTAGGTTCAGTTTTGGATGACAAAATCAAGACTGTACATACTGTGTGGATATGCACAGACTGCTCCTTCTGCAACTAACAGTCTCTGGCAACATGATTTTCTAAGACTACATTGGCTAATAAGTTGAGGGACTATTGTATTTATGTAGGGTTCCTCCTGTTTCATTTGAGAGGTTTTTTTTTTTTCTAATTCAGATGTGAGATTAGAAAGGATAAATTCATGTTCTATGTATCCTGCCCAAGAAATGAGGGAAGTAAAGGCTTTTCTTCCCCAAGTTAAGATGTTATCTCAGAGTACTAATTTATTCCAGGGAAGTGAAGTATCATTGTAAATGGCCAGACTAGGAATTAAATGGCTTATGATACCTGTTCCACAAATAAAAAAGGGATTTAGGCATGAGATAGCTTTATATCTGGTAGGGGATAGAGTGTATTTGGCCTATTGTTTTATTCATAGAGTACCCACATATATAAAACATCCCCTTAGATGCACTGGTATGTTAGAGATGCTAATTAAATCCATATGAACAATGGAATTACACAAGGAAATGTTTTCTGGCCACCATACAGAATCATATAAGGCTATAAATTTACATAGAGTAGTCATAGTTTTGTCACAAACAAGAAATTCCTTTCCCTTGTGAGCGTGCTTATGTTTAGATGTAGAGGTGTATAGGTAGGTGGATGGAGATATAGTTATATTAACTGGAGTGAAAAGGGTCACATATGTTCTAGGTTTAGAAATATATGCTAGCTCTGAGCACCAGGTTTCATTATTGAATCTACTTTCTGGACCAGTTAAATATGGTGTGGGGCCTATAGCTTGTGGGTTTTTATGACAGACCTAGCAATTAGTAGCCATTCCTGATGCTGTAGCCTGGTTAATCTTAATTAATTAATTTTGATTCCCTGGTTGTGGTTTTAGAATGGTATATATTTTTCCTAATCCTGAAGGGATTTGTGAAGTCAGGAGTAGGAGCAGAAGGAAATGATTAAGTCTGTATGATTATAGAAAAGGTTTAAGCAAGACTCATATGCAATGCCAGCTGGTGCACAGGTAAATAAGTAAGCATGAAGAAGAGTTATACTGTTCTGATAAAGAGTAATTCTGAGAAAGGCTTCAACAGGAAGGAGGGAGGAATTTTAAGATAGCAGAGGAAAGGCAACCCAAAAGTGCCCAGAACCAGCCATTACCTCACCAATAGAAAGGTGTGGACAAGGAATCCAAAAGGCTAAATCAACCTTGAAGCTCTGAAAGGTCAGAGCCAACCACTCCCTATCTAATTGAAATAAGGGTGGCAAAGGCAACTTTCCCACCAGATAATCCTGTGAATCCTTCCCGACAAGATAATCTGCTTATTTCCTGCCTAAGGGCACTGGGTGTATTCCCAGAACCTAAATAAAAGGAATGGCAAGGCCAAGGTAAGGGGTAGTCCTCCCACTAGAGATGGGCTGCTGCCTGGCCCCCCATTTTCCAAATTAGTGTTTTTCTGAGTCTTTGTTCATTTGCGTGCGGCCTTCTCCAGAACCCGAACCCTGAACTGGAACCCTGAACCATGCGGGATGTGAAAAGGATTCCAACACAAAAGAATATTAAGAAATTTATAAACAGAAATTGAGACACACGCTTCTGTTTTGTTGTTGTTTTATTAAGAGAAACTTCTATTGACTTGCAGTCCCATTTGTTTCTCAATCCCTCAGGTTCAAATGGGCTGATAGAGTTACAGAAAGGTTTTACTCATGTGTGATATATCCAGCTAGAGATGCCAGCAACTTCGACTGCTGTGGGAGTGGCCCTTTCTATGGGGATGTTAATTGGGATCCTATGGTCTCTGCTTTCTAGGTTTTAATTTATATTTGTGATCCTGGCAGATACAGAAATGGAAGGTAGTTTGTTTCATCCCTGGAGTTTTTTATATCCAAAGTCTTATACTTTCTGGAATTTAGCTAGGTAGGTGACATATGATAGGAGTTTGGTATATTTAGGATCTGTTATGAGATCAGAGTATAGAAATGACCACCAGTATAATGTGGGCTTAGTTATAGTTCAGTTGTGGGATAGTTTGGATTCTGAGGAGGACTATAAGTAGTATGTCAAACCACTTAAGGGCATTTTCTTGGCAAAGCTTGTTAAGGGTTTTCTTTATGGTTTTCTTTATGTCCTTTCAACCTTTCCAGAAGATTGTGAACTGGACAGAGTGAAGGTGACATTTTATTCCCAGGATTTTGTTAATATGATGTGTGACCTGTGAAGTAAATGCAGATTCATTATTGCTTTGTAGGGACCAGGGGAGACCAAATTGGGGAATTATTCAAGAATGTTTTTGCTACCTCTTGTGCCCTTTCAGTCCTGGTAAGGTAAGCCTCAATATACTCAGTGAAGGTATCTACAAAGTCTAGTAAGTATTTAGAGCTTTTGCATGGAGATAGGTGAGTAAAATCAATTTGCTAATCTTTCCTAGATAAGTGCCTCTTCTTTGTACAGGTTGGATTAGTGCTAGTGGAGATTTAGATATTTGAGGCTTATTTTGGGTGCATAGTGAAAAAGCCTAAAAGACCAGTCCAATTTTCTTAATTAAGCCTTTAACCGTGAAGAGTTTTTTGCATATTAGCATCATATTATCTCTCCCTAAGTGACAAGAATCTTGGAGGTCTTTTTTGATTTTCCTTTGTAAGACTGAGGTGACATAAAGAGGTTCCTCTAATTAGGATCTTCCTGTTGGTCCCTTGGTGTACCTATGTTGGAATGTCCATTGTATTTCTTCTTGGGTATATTTAGTATACTCAAGGGGTTGGAAGTTCTGTAGGTAAGAATGGAATTAGTGCTTCCAAGAATATATCCTCAGAAGTGGCAGCTATCTTTGTATTTGTTTTCTTGAGCTACTTTGTCTTGACCTTTTTGATGTCTCTTGATGGGTATAACTGCTATTTCTTTAAGTAAATGAACTGCCTGTAATGATTTTAAATTGGAGACCCATAATTAATAGTTATCCTTTGCTATTAAGTATCCCCTTTCCTTTCAGATAGACATATGACTATGAAGTATTAAAAAACGTATGTAGTCTGTATATATATTTAATCTTTTATTATTTCTTAATTTCAGGGTCTTAGTAAATCTTATTAATTCAGCTAGTTGTACAGAAGTTCCTGAAGGAAGTTTTGGCCTTTGTAATTTTATGTAGAGAAACTGTAGTGTACCCCGCATAATGGATCCCATCTAGTACCAAATTGCTTCCATCTGTGAACCAATTTTCCTCTGGATTACCTAAAGGCTGTTCCTTAAGATCTTGTCGACTTGCATAAATTTGTCCAAGAGTTTCACAACAGGAATGTATAGGTTGATCCTATTAGAGAGTGGTATCAAGGTAGTGGGATCTAGGGTCTTACATTTTTCTATTTTAACCTGGTGATTTTCTAGTAAACATACCTGGTACTTGAGTATTCAACTATCTGTGAGCCAATTAGGTCCTTTGAGATCTAGAACGAGACCTATTTGATGAGTAGTATAAAGTAAAAGCTGTTGGCCTAAGACATTTTAGAAGCTTCTTTTACCAGTAATGCTGTGACTGCAATTATTCTAAGACAATACAGTCATCCCTCTGCTACTGAACTTAAGTCTTTTGATAATAGCCTACTGGTCTTTTGGTTGGGCGGAGGACCTGTGTTAGGACTCCCAAGGCTATTCCTTTTTTCTCTGTTACATATATTGGAATGGCTTATCTAGTATTGGGATAGGGCCTGTTTTAGTTGCCTAAAGGCCTGTCTTTGCTCTTGGTCCCAGGACAGGGGGTCAGTATATGCCTCTTCCCTTAGGGCAGAGTATAGAGGATTTGCAATTTCTCCATATTCTAAAATCCAGAGTCTGCAATACCTGGTTAACCCTAGAAAGGCCTGAAGGTTTTTCAGGTTGTCAGGGTAGGTATTTGGGTAATTGCTTTGATTTTCTCTCAAAGATTAGCTATGTCCTCTTAGTGTCAAATGAGTCCTAGATAGTTTACTTTTGTGTAAGTAATTGAGCTTTGGTTTTAGATATTTTGTATCCCATGTCTGCCAGAAACTTCAAAGTCCTAACAGCCAGTTGTATTCATTTTTCCTTGGAGGGGAAGTAAATGAATAAATAGTCTACATATTGAAGAAGCTTTCTACCATTCTCAAGAGTCAGATCCCTGAGACCTTTGGTTAGTGCCTGTCCAAATAAGTGAGAACTACCAGTCCTGGGGTAGTATAGTGCAGGTTAGTTGTTGACTTGTATTGTCCTCCTTGGACACAAAAGCAAATAAATATTGCGAGTAAAGGCTCGGAGGAATGCAAAAGAAAGCATCCTTCAGGGCTAATACTGAAAATCCTTGGTTCTGAGAAGCTATTTCTCCTAGGGTAGGATAGGGGTTAAATAACTATAGGATGAATGGGAACAACAGCCTCACTTACAATTTGTAAATCTTGGACTAATCTATATTCTTCATTTGACATTTTAACAGAGAGAATAAGGCAAATAAGTAGGAATTAATAGTCTATGCTCTGGCATTTATTAATTATTATTTGAAGTCCTTTTCCTGTTTAATAAGATATTGTTTCATAAGAGGAAAGTTTGTAGAGTCTTTTAGTTTTATATTTACAGGTATTTCTGTCCTAGCCTCTTCTTGTATTCCCTTGGCCCAAACCTCAGGGTTAATGGCCATATTTATGGAGTAATCTATAATTCCTCAGTTTCAGGGACTCATTCAGAGGGAAAAAATATTGGCTTTGCTTGGTATTTATATTTATGTCCCTACTTTACTGAGGATGTCCCTCCCTAAAAGTAGTATAGGGCATTCTAATATTACCTGGAACTGATTGGAAGAGACTGGTTGGTTCCAAAGGCGGCAAAAGAGAGGAGTAAATCTAATGGTGGATTGTCCACTAACCCCAATTACTTGGCAGGAGTTGGAAGTTAGAGGTTCAGAGAAATTATTTACTACAGAGTAGGCAACTATTTGAAAAAAAATACATTCCTACCTTTCATATTTAGGGTGACCCTTGGCTCTGCCCCATTCTAACGGAGGTCCTGTTGGGAGCAGGCCAGAGAGAAGGGCCTCTTCAAACAAGGATCATGAATGGTTTTGGCTCATGTCCCTGGGGACCCAGGAAAGTTACAGGCCCAATGACCATGCTCCTTACATTTGGGACAAGGTGTTTATAGCTACATCTTACAGTCCCCTTTTTAATGGGCAGAATTCTTTCCACAGGATGACAATTGCCTTTGGGTTCTTTCCTTTTTGAAAAAGCTATGCTTTGAAGTGCAGCAAGTAGTTAAACCTGCCTTTCATCTTTGCACCTTTTATTTCTCTGTTCATCTTCTATTTCACTATTATAGTAAACTGATGATGCTACCCTTAGGATCTCAGTCATTGATGTTCCTGGACTAAAGCTAGTTTTTGTAATCTGGGGCAGCCAGAGTCAGGAAGTGATTCTTTAAAATTAGTTGATTGTTTATTACAATTTACTAGAGGTCTGGTGCACAAAATTTGTGCATGGGGTAGAGGGGAGTATCCCTCAGCCCAGCCTGCACCCTCTCCACCTGGGACCCCTTGAGGGATGTCCAACCACCTATTTATTTAGGCCTGGTCCCAGAGTTTAAACGGGTGGTCGGATATCCCTTTCACAATACAGGACTGTTGGCTCCCAAATGTCCTCCACTACAGGCCTGGTCCCCTGCAACTGCCCTCCCCTGCTGGGCTGGTCCCCCCAACTGCCCTCTCCTGCAGTCCTGGGCACCCCCAAATGTCCTCACCTGCAGGACTTGTCCCCCCTCCCAAATGCCCTTTCCTGCAGGCCTGAGTATCCTCCAAGTGTCCTTACCTGCAGGCCTTGTCCCCCCCCCCAACTGCCCTCCCCTGCAGTCCTGGTGTCCCCTGACTGTCCTCCCCTGTAGTCCTGGTTCCCTCAAACTGCCCTCCCTTGCAGGCCTGTCCCCTCCCAATTGTCCAATTGTCCTCCCCTGCAGTCCTGGTCCCTTGAACTGCCCTCACCTGCTGACCTGGTCTCCCCCAACTGCCCTCCTCCGCTGGCCCAGTCACCCTTAACTGCATTCCCTACTGGCCTGATCATCCACAACTACCCTCCCATGCAGGCCTGGTCCCCCCATCCCAACCTCCCTACCATGCAGGCCTGGTCTCCCCCAGCTGCTCTCCCCTGCAGGCCTGGTCTCCCCCAACTGCCCTTCTCTGCCAGCCTGGCCACCCCTAATTGCCCTCTTTGTGTCCACATGGGGGCAGCCATCTTTGATCACATGGGGACAGCCATCTGGCCACAATTGGGACTCCAATAGCTCCTACAGGAGCTATTTGGATCTGAGGTAGGTGGGTGAAATTCCCAAATCTTTGAATCACTTCAGTTATTTGGCTTCTTCTAGTGAGAGTATCTGCCCCATAATGTCTGCAATGTCTTGCCATGTAAAATCAAAAGTCCAATTTAGTTTTAGGAACTTGTCAATGTATGTCTTGGGATCATCTGAAACGTTTCCAAGGCCTAAATTTACCTGCTTATAATCCTGAATGGGACGTGGGCAACCTCTTGTAATGGGCATAGTCAGTGATTTGAGGCTCCTACGTAAGGAGGGCAGGGTCATGAGTAGGGTACTTAGAGTCATAGCCAGGGATCCCAGCATCTTTTGGGGCTTAGAATCTACAGTGTTTGTTTCTTTAGATTGGGGGCCTGACTAATATCCTCCATGACAGCTGGATCTAATTTAAAAGAGCTGCATAGTTTAATATTTTCTTTGAGGGCATTTATAGGACCTCAGTCCTTTTTCCTTTCTGGTGACAAAACAGGTCTAGAAAAATAGTAATATAATTTGTGCTTCATTATGGGGCCAGACCTCTTGGCCATATAATGTATATTGTGCCCACAACATATTAAAGAAAAAGATTAATCTTCTCTCTATAAGGGTTTGGGGTCAAACTTATCTCAGTTCTTGAGAATATATCTTAGTGGTGAAGACTGTGGTAGAGAGGTGGTGTTGCCCATTGGGAAAATAGAAAAGAGAGTTCTGGGAAGTGAGGTTATGGAGGAGAATGTGGGTGGGCCAGACTATCCTCATGACCTTGTTCAAATAAATAGAGTGGACAGAGTCAAGTGTCCCCTCTGCCATATCCTATCTGTAGAGTATTTCTGGAAGTCTTTAGGAATTCTCTAAATACTTGCTCTTAGTGCACCTTACCAAAGCTTCCTGAAAGACTCAAATTTTCCAGGTTTTGGATTTTTGTGGCCTTATATTGTCATATCTCTAGTCACCCCTTCCTCTCCCTGGAGTGCCCCATTTCTTAGCTAGTGTATCTATCCACTGAAATATAGGCCCATGAGCTAAAAAATAGGATAGCATTTTTAGGAGTCAAATTCCTGCTTACTCTTTAGGGATGAATGGCTTGCTGTGTCTTCTGATTTGTCTTTGATAAAGATATTTGAAAAATATGACCCAGTTTACTAATTCTGTGAGTCTATGTAGGATCCTTGTTGATATATCCTAGTGGTTGGCAAACACATTAGTCAACAGAGCCAAATATCAACAGTACAACGATTGAAATTTCTTTTGAGAGCCAAATTTTAAACTTACACGACTTCTAATGCCACTACTTGTAATACCACATTCAGACCGTGGTATTTTGTGGGAGATCCACACTCAAGGGGCCAAAGAGCCACATGTGGCTTGCAAGCCACAGTTTGCCGAGCCCTGGTATATCCCAATCCCAATAGGGTCTAAACCTGGACATATGAAATGTTTAAGTAGGCAGGGGAGACCCTTCCAGGTATAGAAGGTCAGTGGGAAACCTGACTGATCCCAGTAAGGGTTGTGACAGAACAACAAAATTGCTCTCAGGAGTTAAGGTCTGAAAATTACCCATATTTTATTTTATTTATTTATTTTATTTTATTTTATTTTATTTTTTAATCTTTATTGTTCAGTTTATTAATTACATTGTTTCCCGTTTTTTATCCCCCTATATCTCCCCTCCATCCTGTACCTATCCCACCCTCCACCCTCACCTCCACTCCCCACTGTCCTCTCCCATTGTTGCAAGATTTTTGTCCAGTCTCTTGCTGCACTTCCCACAACCCTTTTCTCCCCAAGAATTGTCAGTCCATTCCCTCTCTATGTCAATGTTTCTGTTATATTCACCAGTTCATCAGCCTAAAATTCACTTGATTTTTATGTTCATTTGTTGATAGATGTGTATTTGTTGTTCATAATTTATATTTTTACCTTTTTCTTCTTCCTCTTCTTAAAGAAGATTAAGGTGTTACATATGTGTTCTTATGCCCCCATTGCTCCCCAAGTCACCCACCCCCACTCATTCCCTCATCCCCCTGGAGTTTGTGCTCATTGGTTATGCTTATATACATGCATACAAGTTCTTTGGTTGATCTTTCCCCTTTACCTCCTCCCTCCCCAATTTTCCCTCTGAGGTTTGAGCATCTGATCAATGTTTCTGTCTCTGGATCTGTTTTTGTTCATCAATTATTGTTGTTCATTGTATTTCACAAATGATTGAGATCATGTGATATTTATCTTTTTCTGACTGGGTTATTTCACTTAGGATAATGCTCTCGAGTTCCATCCATGCTGTTTCAAATGGTAAGAATTCCTTCTTTTTTACCACAGTGTAGTATTCCATTGTGTATATGTGCCACAGGTTTTTTTTTAAAATTTTTTACTGATTAAGGTTTTACATATGTGTCCTTATTCCCCCATTACCCTCCACCTCCCATTCATTTCCACCCCCCTCCCCCATTGTCTGTGTTCATTGGTTAGGCTTATATGCATGCATACAAGTCCTTTGGTTGATCTCTCCCCCCTTACCCCTACCATCCACTGCCTTCCCTGAGGTTTGACATTCTGATTGATGTTTCTCTGTTTCTGGGTCTATTTTTGTTCATCAGTTTATGTTGTTCATTATATTCCTCAAATTAGTGAGATCATGTGATATTTATCTTTCTCTGCCTGGCTTATTTCACTTACAATAATGCTCTCCATCTTCATTCATGATGTTGCAAATAGTAAGAACTCCTTTTTTTTAATACTGCAGCGTAGTATTCCATTGTGTAGATGTAGTATTCCATTGTGTAGTGTTTTTTAATCCACTCATCTACTTATGGGCACTTACGATGTTTACAAATCTTAGCTATGGTGAATTGGGCTTATTTCACTTACAATAATGCTCTCCATCTTCATTCATGATGTTGCAAATAGTAAGAACTCCTTTTTTTTAATACTGCAGCGTAGTATTCCATTGTGTAGATGTAGTATTCCATTGTGTAGTGTTTTTTAATCCACTCATCTACTTATGGGCACTTACGATGTTTACAAATCTTAGCTATGGTGAATTGGGCTGCTATGAACTTAGGGGTGCATATATCCTTTCTGATTGGTATTTCTAGTTTCTAGGGATATATTCCTAGAAGTGAATCAAATACGAGTTCCACTGTTAGGTTTTTGAGGAAACACAATACTATTCTCCACAGTGGATGTACCAGTCTGCATTCCCACCAGCAGTCCTTTTTCTCTCTATCTTTGCCAGTACTTGTCATTTGTTGATTTGTTGATGATAGCCATTCTGACAAGTGTGAGATAGTACTGCATTGTCATTTTGATTTGCATCTCTCAGATGATTAGTGGCTTTGAGCATGTTTAACATGTCCATTAGCCTTCCCTCTGTCTTCTTTCAAAAAGTATCTATTTAGGTCCATTGCACATTTTTTGATTGCATTATTTATCTTTTGTTAAGTTTTATAAGTTCCCTGTAAATGTTGGAGATTAAAACTTTATTGGTGGTAACATTGGCAAATATATTCTCTCATGCAGTGGGATTATGTGTTGTTTTGTTGATGGTTTCTTTTTTTTTTAATCTTTATTGTTCAGTTTATTAATTACATTGTTCCCTTTTTCCCTGTATAGCTCCCCTCGACAAGGTACCCATCCTACCCTCAGCCCTCAACCCCCTCCACTGTCCTCTTCCATAGTTGCAAGATTTTTGTCCAGTCTCTTGCTGCACTTCCCACACCCCTTTTCTCCCCAAGAATTGTCAGTCCATTCCCTCTCTATGTCTGTGTTTCTGTTACATTCACCAGTTTATCCTGTTCATCAGATTATTAATTCACTTGAATTTTAGATTCATTTGTTGATGGATGTGTACTTGTTGTTCATAATTTACACTTTTGTCTTTTTCTTCTTCCTCTTCTTAAAGAATATCTTTCAGCATTTTATATAATATTGGTTTAGCTGTGACAAACTCCTTTAGCTTTTTCTTATCAGCGAAGCACTTTATCTGACCTTCAATTCTGAATGATAGCTTTGCTGGATAGAGTAATCTTGGTTGTAGATTCTTGCTATTCATCACTTTGAATATTTCTTGCCACTCCCATCTGGCCTGTATCATTTCTTTGGAGAAATCCACTGACAATCTTTTGGGTGCTCCCTTATAGGTAACCATCTGTTTTTCTCTTACTGCTTTTAATATTCTCTCTTTGTCTTTTGCTCTTGGCATTTTAATTATGATGTGCCTTGGTGTGGTCCTTTTAGGGTTCCTATATATTGGGGTTCAGTGTGCTTCTTGGACTCCTAAGTCAATTTCTTTCACCAGATGGGGAAAGTTTTCGGTCACTGTTTCTTCAAATAGGTTTTCATTGTCTTGCTCTCTCTCTTTTTCTGGCACCCCTATAATTCGGATGTTGGTATGCTTGAGGTTGTCCCAGAGGCCCATTACACGATCTTCAATTTTTTGGATTCTTTTGGTTTCTTGCATTTCTAGCTGAGTGGATTATACCTCTTTGTATTTCAAATCTTTAACTTGGTTCTTGGGGTACTCTAGAGTACTTTTAGGACTTTGTATAATATTTATTATTTCAGTCAGTGTATGCTTAATTTCTGGTTCGTCCTTTTTCAAATCCTTGAGGGTCTCGTTCATTTCCTTGTAGGTCTTGCTAATTTTTTTGTAGGCCTCGGCCTTTTCTAGGAGCCTATTGAGAAGCCCTATAACCGTGGTTTTGAATTCCATGTCCAGTCGTTTTTTTCCCTCCATTTCTTTCACATCTGATTTCTTTCCATGTCTCTGCATGGTGGCTGCTTCCCTGAGTTGTTCAATTAGCTTTGTGTGGTAGACATCCTACAAGGGACAGTGGCTCAGCCTCCCCAGTTACCTGAGGTGGATATGGGTTGCACAGTCTTGCTGAAGTTAAGCCCAGGTTAATCGTTTTTAGCACTTGGAGGGGTTGATCTCCAGGCCAATTGTCTGTGACGTTTAGCTGTGCTCAGGTTGGATGGGTGGAGTCTCCGGGCCAAGCAGAGAGCATCAGCTCTGCCCCATGTGGTTCCAGGGACTCTGTGTCGGTGGCAATGGCCACCAGCACCTCTGAGAGAGAGCCGCTGCCAAGCTCCACCAGCTGCCATAGAATTCAGACTCTCCCCAAATGAGTCTGCACACCCAATGTCTTACCCAGGGCCGCAAAACAATGCAGTTTGACGATTTCCTGAATGAATGAGCAAGTCACGAGCACTCTCTGCACGGTCACAGAGCTGCGCTGGTCCCAAGTTCATGCACACTCCACACAAGCTCGCCTTCTCCACAAGCTGGCAGGCCCCTGCAGCACCCGAGCTTCGGCTTGCCCTCCCACTGTCCAGTTTTTACCCCGTATGATTGTGGGTTTCCCTGGACTTCTCCCGGAGCTGCGGGATCAGTGCAGTGGGACGTCTTTGTCTCCCCCGTTGGAGAAAACTGGCCGGGTTTTCAGCCGCCCGCCCTATCCGCTGGTGCACGCACTCCTCCAAACCTCTCTCGCACGAATCTTCAATGCTGTCCGCCGCCGCTCCTCCAAGTCACAGTGTCTTATTTCCTCTTTTATTTGTGGAATTTTCACTCAGCCAGCTTTCCGGTGATTCTGGATGGTGTTTGTTCTTTTGTTAAGTTGTAGTTTTGAAATTGCTGTGTGGGGCAGCAAGATAGGTGTTTACCTATGCCTCCATCTTGGTTCTCTCCGATGTTTCTGACTCTTGATGGTTTCTTTTGCTATGCAAAAGTTTCTTATTTTGATGTAGTTTCATTGTTTATTTTCACTTTAGTTTCCATTGTTTTAAGAGCTGTATTAGTGAAGATATTGCTTCAGCATATGTCTGATATTTTTCTGCCTGTGGATTCCTCTAGTATTTTTATGGTTTTCCTTCTTATGTATAAGTCCTTTATCCATTTTGAGGTTATTTTTGTGTATGGTGTAAGCAGGTGGTCCAGATACATTTTTTTGTATATATCTGTCCAAATTTTCCAGTACCAATTATTAAAGAGAATATGTTGACTCCATTGTTTGTTCTTGCCTCCTTTTTCAAATATTAATTGAGCATAGTGGTTTGGGTCAATTTATGGGTTCTCTATTCTATTCCATTGGTTGCTATGTCTGTTTCTGTGCCAGTATTTGGCAGTTTTGAGAACAGTGGCTTTGTAATACAGCTTGATATCTGATATTGAAACCCCACCTACTTTGTTCTTCTCAGGATTGCTGTAGCTTTCAGGGACTTTTAAAATTCCAGATGCATTTTTGGGGAGTTCTTTCTAGATCTGTGAAAGATGCTGTTGATATTTAATGGGGGGCACATTGAATCTATAGATTGCCTTGGGTAGTATGGAGATTTTGATGATGTTGATTCTACCAATCCATGTGCACAGTATGTTCTTCCATTTGTGTATGTCTTTCTTTATCTATATTTTTCAGTGTCCTGTAGTTTTCCTGAGTACAGGTCTTTTACCTCCACAGTTAAGTTTATTCCTAGGTATCTTAATTTTTTTGGTGCTGTGGTAAATGGGATAGTTTTTTTTTAGTCTCTTTTTCTGTAAGTTCACTATTGGTGTATAAAAATGTGATACATTTCTTGGCATTAACTTCGTATCCTGCTACATTGTAGAATTAATTTATTAAGTCTAATAAATTTTATGGAGTCTTTAGGGTTTTCTATGTACAGTATCATGTCAACTGTGAATAAGGACAGTTTTATTTTTTTCAATTTAGGTGTCTTTTATTTCTTCTCTTTGTCAGATCTGTATGGCTTGCACTTCCAGTACTATGCAGAATAGGAAAGGTGAGAGTGGGCATCCCTGTCTTGCTCCTGTTCTTAGGAGAAATGGTTGTAGTTTTTGCCCATTGAGTATGATGTTGGCTGTGGGTTTGTCATACATGGTTTTTATGATGTTGAAGTATGATCCTTCTATTCCTGTCTTCTGAGAGATTTTACCAAGAAAGAATTTTGGATTTTGTCAAATGCTTTTCTGCATTAATTGATATGATTATGTGATTTTTGTCTCTCAGTTTGTTTATGTGATGTGTTATGTTTATTAATTTGCAGATATTATACCATCCTTACATCCCTGGAATAAATCCCACTTCATCATGGTGTGTGATCTTACTGATGTAATTTTAGATATGATTTGCTAGAATTTTGGTGAGGATTTTGGGATCTATGTTCATGAGGGATATTGTCCTGTAATTCTCTTTCATTGTGTTGTCTTTATCTGGTTTTGGTATTAGGGTAATGCTGGCTGCATAGATCAGCTTGGAAGTGTGTCTTCCTCTTGAATTTTTGAAATAGTCTGAGGAGGACAGTTTTAGTTCTTCCTTGAATGGTATAACTTCCCTGTAAAGCTGTCTGGCCCCAGGCTTTTGTTTGCTGGGAGCTTTTTTTTTTTTTTTTTCCTTTGTACCACTCAGGTTGTAGTCTGGGTATGGCTGTATTGGTTGCCTGGAGACTGCGGAGATGGGCTATCTCTTTAGGGGAAAATGGTTGCCTAAGTCCAGCTTGTCAGGTATGTCTCAGTGCTAGACTACCAGCCACCTCTTCCTGAGCTGCTCCCCTCCCCAGCCTCTTCCCAAACTCCACAAGTCTGCACCTCTACCTGCACCTCAGCCATGGGTAAGTGTTTGTATTTGAAAGGTCCTATAAACTGGTTTTAGCAAATAAATGCAAAGAACAAAGCCGGGAAAGAAGTCATGCATATTTGTATCTTTCCACAATGCTGGTTTTATTAGGGGAAACTTCATCAATAAGCCAATAGAGTCATATACAGGTTATACACAGAGAACAGTAGTTGTACAACAGAAATGAGCAGAGTGAGCATCCAGTGTGAAGTTCTGGTCACTGGCAGTATCTGCAGGTAGAGAAACAGGAATTGGTCTGAAGGCAGGTGGTGATAGTGGTGACATGTGTCTGGTGTAGTGGAAGTCCAGCAAAGCTCCACAAGTGACTTGTGATACAGCCATACTTGAGTATTGGGTGATTGGAGCTCTGAGGTTTATAGCCTATAAGGAAGGAGGTCCCACTCATGGCATGTTTAGAGTCCTTTTCCAAATGTTCAGATTTGTGGTTTGGGATATTCTAGGCCCTTCCTAAGGGCATTCCTGTTACTTCCCATTGTGGAAATCCTTTTCACGTCCTGCATGTCCAGGGTTCCCAAATCAGGGTTCAGTGTCTGGAGAAGGCTGCACGCAATGAACAAAGACTCAGAAAAACATTAATTTGGAGAAATGGGGGGCCAGGCGGCAGCCTACCTCTAGTGGAAGGACTGCCCTTGCCTTGGCCTTGTCATTCCTTTTATTTAGGTTCTGGGAATACACCCATTGCCTTTAGGCAGGAAATAAGCCGATTATCTTGTCAGGAAGGATTTACACGATTATCTGGTGGGAAAGTTGCCCTTGCCACCCTTATTTCAATTAGATAGGGAGTGGTAAGCTCTGACCTTTCAGAGCTTCAAGGTAGACTAAGCCTTTTGGATTCCTTGTCCACACCTTTCTATTGGTGAGGTAATGGCTGGTTCCCGGCATCCCATTATTTTAGTCTTGTCATAGCACTTGGCATAACTGTCATGGCTGACATTTTGGATTATCTAAGGCAGTGATTTTCAACCTTTTTCATCTCATGGTACACATAAGCTAATTACTAAAAATTCTGCAACACACTGAAAATATATTATTTTTTGTTAATTTTATGAAAAAAGGTATAATTTTGATTAATTCACACAGACAACTATTGTTGTGTTGGCTGGTGTCATTTTTTTTAAATTAGACAATCTACTGGTAAAGAGGTCATTGACCCTTACTAAATAGACAGGTGCTGCATATCTTAAAAATTCTTGCAGCACATCAGTTGAAAACATTGGGTTAAGGTGTCTAAAACTTCTGCTCTGTTGTTTCTCTGGACACTTTCAGTCTCTGAGTTTGTAAGACCTTCTATGAAGGCCTCCACTGAACTTATTTGTTCTAATATATGTTTTTGTTTATACTATACAAGTAGTTATGCAGAATAATTATTCAGTTGATTTTTCTGTTTCTAAGAAAGATTTAAATAGACAAGCAAACTAATTTTCCTCATCTGGAATCACAGCAGAGAAAGAAGGTATTGTTCCACTTTTTGCATCATATTGCAAAAAGCAAGTTACTTTTTTAAATAGAGTTGGTATTGTTACCATAGGAGGCCATCAGTCAGAGAACAAGGCTGGCTGGCCACTTCAGAGGGCAGGCAGGGTGGGGGCTGCACAGAGATGTAGGGGCTCTGGAACCCATCAGTGTCCCACAGACTCTAACTGGCTCCCCTGGATGTACAGGCACTGTGTAAAACATCAGGAGGTGGGATAGGGATTGGGGCATCTTCAGGTTTTCTGATGGGGAATCCTGCAGGTCTCTGTCCTTCCCACCCCCCTGACCCCCCACCCATTACTCTCGACCAACAGGGAATGCTGCAGATTGTCTCTCATTGGCCAATATGGTGCTGAGAGTCCATACCCAGTGAGCTATAAGCAAGAAAGATGAATGGACAGGACTCAAGTGTCCTGAAAGCTAGACAGATAAGTGGACAGGACCCAACCTCTTTAAAAGCAAGAAAGATGAATGCATAGGACCACAACATGCTAAAACATTGCAATAATTAAATAATCTATAATAATAAAAGCATAATATGTTAATTAGACCAGATAGCTGAACTACTTTTCATATGTCATTCCAGACATCCTTCCAGATGAAGTCACTGCAGCAGGGGGGCTGAGGCAGAGGCTGTTAGGGGCAATCAGGTAGATAGCCAGAGTGATTAGAGGTGATCAGGCAGGCAGACAGAGTAGTTAGGGGTGATCAGGCAGGCAGTCAAGTGGTTAGGGTCAATCAAACAGTCAGGCAAGCAGTTAGAGGTGATCAAGTAGGCAAGTGTGTGGTTAGGGGTGATCAGGCAGGCAGGTGAGTGGTCAGGGGTGATCAGGCAGACAGGCTAATGGTTAGGGGCGATCAGTTAGGCAGGCAGAGTGGTTAGGGATGATCAGGCAGAGAGCAATTAGGAGCCAGTGATCCCAGATTGTGAGAGGGATATCTGTGGAGTCCTGTATTGCGAGAGGGTGCAGACTGGGCTGAGGGCTCTCCCCCCACCCATGCACTTATTTTATGAACTGGAGCTCTAACAGATACTAGCTATCCCCATTATATAAATATATATTTATATAAATATATATTAAGCATGTAGCTCATTGTCTACCAAACAGAAAATTCTCAATAAATTGCATCAATTATTATAATTTCTTATTTCTCAGCTATTAAGAATATTGAGGCCGAGACCGGTTTGGCTCAGTGGATAGAGCGTTGGCCTGCGGACTGAAGGGTCCCGGGTTCGATTCCAGCAAGAGCATGTACCTTGGCTGCGGGCACATCCCCAGTAGGGGGTGTGCAAGAGGCAGCTGATCGATGTCTCTCTCTCATCGATGTTTCTGACTTTCTATCCCTCTCCCTTCCGCTCTGTAAAAAAATCAATAAAATATATCTAAAAAAATTTTTTTTAAAGAATATTGAGGATATGATGAACTATGCTGATTGCTGCTATAGTAAACTGCTACTATGTAATTACAACAAACTTTGTGCTATCCTCCATGTACTATTTAAACTATTGGTTAAAGGTTAAATCAGTATTTCAAATGTTATTCATACTGAAGCCTATGTTAGATATTTAACTCAAAATTCCAAAGTCATACAGCATATTTTTCATCTGCAACATATAAACTGATTGAGTTTACAAAAAGATGGTAAGATAGAGGTCAAGAGCTCAGCTTTTGGAATCAGATTCCCCAGTTTATTTCAAGCCTTGCCACTTTCTATACTTGTTTTCTCATTTCTAAAATGAAGACTCATAATCCTTGATAGGTTTGTTTTGAGTCTTAAATGCATAAATATATAGAAAGTAATTTGAAAAGTGCCTGTCTCACACTTAATGTTTTAAGTCTTATTAGTATCAATCAATCAATCAATCTTTATTTGATATCAGCTATGACCTAATGTGCTGATGCTTAGGATTTTAAGAAGGTTATAAGCTATACATAAATTTTACTCTTAAATAATTTAAGTCTTTTTAAAATATATATTTTATTGATTTTTTTTTTACAGAGAGGAAGGGAGAGGGATAAAAAGTCAATGAGAGAGAGGAGAGAAACATTGACCAGCTGCCTCCTGCACACCCTCCACTGGGGTTGTGCTCACAGCCAAGGTACATGCTCTTGACTGGAATTGGACCTGGCACCTTTCAGTCCTCAGGCCAACACTCTATCCACTGAGCCAAACCCGTTTTGGCAATTTTAAGTCTTTTAGTTATGTAAAAAGTTAGATATGCTAATACACAGCTAGAATACCAGGTCATAGGTACAATAGAAAAAGATGTACAAAAAGTTTCAAGGAGGCAGTGTAGTGTACTACGTATAATAAATAGTAATATTATTCCGATTTTCTGGAAAGAGAAATAAAAATTAGAGGGATGAAGTAGACATGTATTTACTGAGGATTATAGAAGAAACTTAAATCTAAACTTCTAACTTTGGACCCCAATGTTTCCACTACATCATAGTCTCTAATTTCCCCCTTTTATTTCTTCTTTTTCACTTATAATTTTTTATCTGGTTAGTCAGAAAAGAAATTAAAAGATAATTTTCTCATCTTGTCACCAAAGTGACCAACCTATTTATATTTGAAATCATTCAATTAACAATTTGTTTGCTATATAAGGCCAGCTTCTGAGACATTTGATGCTGTTTTTTCTGAACCACTTAAGTTCTTTAATCCTGAAATTTTACCCTTACTCTTCCGCACTATTGTTTTCTCTTTTTTTTGAGTTGTTCTTATTGTCATATTAACATGCTACAAATTATATCCCCTCCAGTTTCTGCTCTGTTTTATGGAACAATTAAAAAATATAGTTACTTCCCCTAATTCCTCATCTTCCCATAAGCCCATAATAGACTATTTTTCTACTGCTCCAATAAAAATGCTGTTGATGTCATTTATGAACTCTATAGAGTCAAATCCATTGGTTACTTTCCAGTATTTATCTCAACAGAGTGGAATAAATTGATAAATGAATGAAGTGTCAGAAGCCCTGGAGGCTACTAAGACACCAGGGTTCACAAAACTTTATAAGTAAAAGTAACATAATCTTGATGATGTATTAGTATGATTAAAAAGGGAAATTTAGAAATGGGTACTCATAGGGCTTGGGATTTGAAGTTAAATGTAGGGTCTTAATAAAGTAGAAATTGGTGTGGTGTAGATATGAAAGTCAGATGTGAGTGAGTTGAGGATCCAGGAGAAGGATAAAGATAGTGGTCGTATATTAGGATCATATGAGTCCTTTCAGAATTTATCTCTGTTCTGGTCTTGGAAAACATGTATCTCAAAGAGCTGCTGTTAAAACTTCTGAGCTCAGATAGTTTTCTTTGCATTTATGCTTTAGTACAGGTTATTTCTTTTGAAAATCACGGTACAATTTGTTTTGCAAATTGGGGCTTCTATTTAATTTCTCAAAAGAATGCTTAGTTAAGTTAATAAAAACTAATGAAATTAAAGCAGTAATAAAAAAAAAACTCCCATCAAACAAAATTCCTGAACCAGATGACTTCACAGGCAGTTATTACCAAACATTCAAAGACCACCTACCCTCCCCAAAATATTACAAAAAATTGAAGAGATTCAAGAGGAATGAATACTTTCAAGCTTTTTTTTAAAATGAGGCCAGCATTATCCTGATTCCAAAACCAGATAAAGACACTACACAAAAAATGTAAATTACAGGCCAATGACCTTTACAAATATAGATGCTAAAATCTTCAACAAAATCCTAGCAAATAAGATCGAGTAATATATTGAACAGATTATACACCATGACCAAGTGGAATTTATTCTTGGGATGCAAGGCTGGAACAATATTTGAAAATCAATAAATGTGATATATAAATATCATGTGAAAGATAAAAAATCACATGATCATATCAGATGCAGAAAAAGCATTAAAAAATCTAGCATCCATTTTTGATAAAAACATTCAGCAAAGAGGGAATAGAGGGATCACACCTTAAGATAATGAAGACTATATATAACGTACCTCAGCAAACATCATACTCAATGGACAAAAACTAAGACTTTCCTTAAGAAAAGGTGTTAGGAACACAGTTCCTTGATCCTGTCTGGAAGTTGTCAGAGCAAGGTTTAATTTTTGGAGTACTTACTCTTAAATCCTTCTCACAGTGCTAATTGTGAGAGCAAGTTCCTCCTTGAACCCTGCTTGCTATTCCACTGTTGGAAGCACAAGCCCTCATCCTGCCCGACTACACCAACTGTCAGACATGAGCCCCTCTGCCAAAGGATGGCCCTTCTCGGGTGCTGGGTGGTGGAGGGAGAAGCCATGAGAAGTTGCAGATGTATCAGAGTCTTTTTTTATCTTTATTGTTCAGTTTATTAATTACATTGCTCCCTTTTCCCCCCTATAGCTCCCCTCCACCTGGTACCCATTCACCCTCCGCCCTCACCCCCCTCCACTGTCCTCTCCCATAGTTGCAAGATTTTTGTCCAGTCTCTTGCTGCACTTCCCACACCCCTTTTCTCCCCAAGAGTTGTCAGTCCATTCCCTCTCTATGTCTGTGATTCTGTTACATTCACCAGTTTATCCTGTTCATCAGCTTATTAATTCACTTGATTTTTAGATTCATTTGTTGATAGATGTGTATTTGCTGTTCATAATTTATACTTTTATCTTTTTCTTCTTGCTCTTCTTAAAAAATATCTTTCAGCATTTCATATAATATTGGTTTGGTGGTGATGAACTCCTTTAGCTTTTTCTTATCAGCGAAGCACTTTATCTGACCTTCAATTCTGAATGATAGCTTTGCTGGATAGAGTAATCTTGGTTGTAGATTCTTGCTGTGCATCACTTTGAATGTTTCTTGCCACTCCCGTCTGGCCTGCATGGTTTCTGTTGAGAAATCCGCTGACAGTCGTATGGGTGCTCCCTTATAGGTAACTAACTGTTTTTCTCTTGCTGCTTTTAATATTCTCTTTGTCTTTTGCTCTTGGCATTTTAATTATGATGTGACTTGGTGTGGTTCTCTTAGGGTTCCTATATATTGGGGTTCAGTGTGCTTCTTGGACTCCTAAGTCAATTTCTTTCACCAGGTGTGGGAAATTTTTGGTCACTATTTCTTCAAATAGGTTTTCATTGTCTTTCTCTCTCTCTTTTTCTGGCTCCTCTATAATTCGGATGTTGGTATGCTTGAGGTTGTCCCATAGGCCCCTTACACTATCTTCAATTTTTTGGATTCTTTTGGATTCTTGCTTTTTCAGCTGAGTGGATTTTACCTCTTTGTATTTCAAATCTTTAACTTGGTTCTTGGGGTACTCTAGAGTACTTTTAGGTCTTTGTATAATATTTATTATTTCAGTCAGTGTATGCTTAATTTCTGGTTGGTCCTTTCAAATATCCTTGAGAATCTTGATCATATCCTTGTAGGTCTCGTTCATTTTCTTGTAGGACTCATTCATTTCCACGTTGGTCTTTTTCATTTCTTTGCAGGTCTTGTTCATATCCTTGAGGGTCTCATTCATTTCCTTGTAGGTCTTGCTTATTTCCTTATAGGTCTCGACCTTTTCTAGGAGCCTCTTGAGAAGCCCTATAACCATGATTTTGAATTCCATGTCCAGTCATTTTCTTTTCCTCCATTTCTTTCACATCTGATTTCTTTCCATGTCTCTGCATGGTGGCTGCTTCCCTGAGTTGGTCAATTGGCTTTGTGTGGTAGACGTCCTACAAGGGACAGTGGCTCAGCCTCCCCAGTTACCTGAGGTGGATATGGGTTGCACAGTCTTGCTGAAGTTAAGCTCAAGTTAATCGTTGTTAGCACTTGGAGGGGTTGAACTCCAGGCCAATAGTCTGTGAAGTTCAGCTGTGCTCAGGTTGAATGGGCGGAGTCTCCAGGCCAAGCAGACAGCGTTAGCTCCACCCTATGCAGCCCCAGGGACTCTGTGCTGGTGGCAATGGCCACCAGCACCTCTGAGAGAGAGCCACTGCTGAGCTCCACCGGCTGCCAGAGAATTCAGACTCTCCCCAGATGAGTCTGCACACCCTATGTCTCACCCAGGGTTGCAAAACAATGCAGTCTGATGGTTTTCTGAATGAAAGAACAAGTCACGAGTGCTCTCTGCATGGTCAGGCAGCTGCGCTGTTCCCAAGTTCATGTGCACTCCTCACAAGCTCGCCTTCTCCATAAGCCGGCAGACCCCTGCAGCACCCGAGCTTCAGCGTGCCCTCCCACTGTTCAGTTTTTACCCCGTATGATAGTGGGTTCCCTGGACTTCGCCCAGAGCTGGAGAATCAGTCCAATGAGACGTCTTTGCCTCCCCCCTTCCAGAAACCTGGCCGGTTTTCAGCCACCCGCCCTATCTGCTGGCGCTCGCACTCCTCTAAACCTCTCTCCACGCATATCTTCAAAGCTGTCTGCCACCACTCCTCCGAGTCACAGTGTCTTATCTTCACTTTTATTTGTGGTTTTTTCACTCAGCCAGCTTTCTGGTGATTCTGGATGGTGTTGTTCCTTCGTTAAGTTGTAGTTTTAAAATTGCTTTGTATGACGGCAAGATAGGTGTTTTACCTATGCCGCCATCTTGTTTCAAAAAGTCTTTATTATAGAAGCCAGTGGCCCTGTAGCCATTGTAACAAGATGCCATTAAACAAAGCGGTTCTCCAAAGTATAGTCCCATACTGTAGGTAGCTAGCTGCACACTGGCTAATTAACAATACATTTTCCCCACAAAGTAGCAGGCACCTCTGTCTCTACAGCTGCTATTTGAACAGCCGTGTGCTGTCTCTAGACCTACAGACTAACACAGTAATTATAGCCCTCTCTCTGTAGCCATAGTAACATACTTTAATACTACTTAGACAAAGAAAAAGGATTTCCATCAAATAGTGACTTCAATCATTTGGGTTTTGGAAGGACACCATTGCACAGTCTAAATTGCTGCATCTTTGCACCTGTGTATAGCATCTCAACTTTGAACACTTTGATTAGGAGTCCCACACTCAGAGTGGCCTTGAACATCAGGCATATGCTGAACAAAACCTCTATACTCAACTGGCTTTGGCCATCCAGCGTACTCTGTCATGGTTCCCACAGTAGGAACAAGACAGAGATATCCACTTTCATCACTCTTATTCAACATAATACTGGAAGTCATAGTGACAGTAATAATACAAGAAAAATAAAAATAGAAGGCATCCAAATTGGAAAAGATGAAGTAAAACTGTTATCATTCACAGATTCCTACAAAAATCTACCAGATATAATAAACAAATTTGGCAAAGTAGCAGGATACACAAATCAACATCCAGATATTGATGGCATTTTGAAACACCAGCAATGAACTCTCAAAAAAAAAAAAAACAAAAACCTGAAAAAAGCGATCCCATTTACCATTGCAACAACAATAACAAAAGTGATTACTAAATATCTATCAGCAGAGGATGATGGAAGAAAGACAAAAAATCTGAAATGCTAATAAAAACACATTTGCCTTTTTAACATGCATTGCATATTTTATGACATAATTTATATGGTTTCATATAATGTAACTTATATTATTATGATGATTCACAGTTATCATTTAAGTTGTTATAATACACTAAAGACCTCAGAATCTTGCTGAAAGTTTTACATGGCCACAAATAACTATCTTCCAAAGGAGTCATTGCACTATGAGAGTCTAACCATAAACAAAAGTCATAGAAAAATGGCATGTATTTTAGAAATATTTTAATTATCTATATGTAAAAAATGCTAAGCAACCATCCTACCTTTCGAACAGTAGCTATGGCATGCAATTATCACCAGGGGGCAGACACTCGGACTGGTAGCTATGATGCAAACTGACCACTAGAGTGCAGATGCTCATCTCAGGTGCTGCCTAGCTGCAGTGATGTGGCAGCGGGGGTTCTTGGCTGATGCACCTGGGAACCACGGGGGAGAGAGACTGATTCCAGCGTGCATCGCCTGAGAACTGTCCTCTTGCAACTCAGGACCCCATGGGAGATGTTGGAGAGACAGTTTCAGCCCCATCCCTGAAGTCCAGGCTGAGAGACCCCACCTGCTAGAGAGAGGGACGCCCTCACTCTTCAGACACCCATTGAGCAGTGGGGCCCCCCAGGTGGAGTGGCCGGGAGGGTCATGGGAGGCTGGCTTCAGGGCATGTCTGGCTCGTCTTGCCCAGTCTCGCCCTGGCGGACCCCTCTAATTAATTTACTTTCCATGTGCATGGACCTGGGGCACTCGTAATAAGTATAATTTTAGAACAGACAAATATCAGGACTTAAAGAATCATTTTCATTGCTTATCTGGAAACATTTCTGGGGGTTAAAACTTCATTTGCCTGTGGAGCCAGAAAACTGGCTCTCTGTCTAATTACTTAAATGCACAATGCAGAAAATTTTTTTAAAATGTAGTATTGGGTTGTCATCTTTCATTGTGATCTATCTTGGTTGATCCAATAAGGATGTTATCTTCCAGTACTTCGGATGTTATTACACAGGTTCTACTATTACGTGGAGATGCAGGGGACCTGGTCCATGCCCTGCAACCTGTGTAATAGCTACTATTTTAATGCAATTCTAGTATTTGTCATTATAAGGTATATAAGCTAGAATATTCTCAACAAAGATGCTAATCAGATGATTATAGTAACCACTGTGTTTTAAGATTTTTAACACACATTCTGCAGGTTAACAGACATGTGGCTGTCATGATCTTTTTTTTTTTGCCAGTGTATTCTCTCTATGACAATAAATAACATGAAAAGAAAAGCTACACCTCTTCTTTTGCTACAGATGTGCTTTGCTTAAAGCTTACATATTTATGCTGCTGCTTCATACTATTCTTCCCCTCTTTACCTGGTGGAAATACTGCTACTCCGAGTTAAAAGGATGTCTTATTTTTCTTTCAATATTTCATAAGCATGCCCTGATAGGTTATTTCATAACTTATTGCTAATACAAATTTTTCAAGCTCAGCATTGAATTTGCATTTTTCTGTGATAACCCTTTCTTTGTCTATAAACCATATTTTGACTGTATATTATTTTGATTCTTCACATATTTGTGATTTATCAAGTGGTCATTACCTGTAATTATACAACAATGTAATTTTATTATCTACATGGAAGAACACTCTCAAGAATTGGCCTGATCTCTTTTACTAGCATCCATTCAGAAATATAAATAAGGGCAAAATAGCACTGATTCAAAATTATAAAGATTCTTGTGCATTGTATTTGATAGGAGAGAAAAATTAACTGACAATTCATCCTTTAGAAATAAACTACAACTTAATAAAAGGAGGACAAATGATCTAATAAAAAAATGGGCAACAGACCTAAATAAAATCTTTTTGAAAGAAGACAAAAGGAAGGCCCAGAGACATATGAAAACTTGCTCAAAGTCACTAATTATCCGAGAGATGCCAACCAAAACGACTATGCGGTACCATCTCACATTGGTCAGAATGCCTTACATCAACAAATCAACAAACGACAAGTGCTGGCGAGGATGCGGAGAAAAAGGAACTCTCCTGCACTGCTGGTGGGAATGTAGACTAGTGCAGCCACTGTGGAGAACAGTATGGAGTTTCCTCAAAAAACTAAAAATGGAGCTCCCATTTGACGCAGTGATCCCACTTCTAGGAATAAATCCCAAGAAACTAGAAACATGAATTAGAAAGTATGTATGCACCCCTATGTTCATAGCAGCACAATTCACCATAGATAAGATTTGGAAACAGCCTAAGTGCCCATCAGCAGATGAGTGGATTAAACAACTATGGTACATCTACACAATGGAATACTACGCTGCGGTAAAAAAGAAGGAGCTCCTACCATTTGCAACAACATGGATGAATTTGGAGAGCATTATTCTAAGTGAAATTAGCCAGGCATAGAAGGATAAATATCACATGATCTCACTCATTTGTGGAATATAATGAACCATATAGACTGAACAAGAACAAATCCAGAGACTGAGAAAAGTCCATCAGAATGTCAAACCTCAGGGTAAGTGGGAGGTGGTGGGAGTAAGGGGGAAAGTCAATATATTTGACCTCTTGAACTAAGGTAAGAAATTAGTGTTTTTACATCTCTGACAAAGTATATATAAAGTTATTTAAAAAATGGCAGCTAGTTTGAGATTGAATTGACATGGCCTAGAGCTTGTCATCTCCTATGGACACCAGACCTTAGGCTAGGCCCTTCTTAACCTCCTGTGACACCATAATACCCTTACATGATATTATTCTACAATGTCGTTATAATTTTTGATATTTGACAACAGCATATTTTTCAATTATCCCTAATAAACTAACAAACTAATTCTTTGAATGTTTGGCAGAAATTTAAAAAAGGATAGGAAAGGAATTAATTCCTTTCAGAAGGAATTAAGGCACTGGGAAGGCACTCAAGCATTCTATATTGGCCCCTCTTGCCCTTTTTGCCAAGAGGGACCCTCTTCTCACAATCCAAGTGCACACAGCTGTTGCCTGAGCTTTCAGTTAAAGCTGTGGTTGAAGCCTCTGGGCAGCTGGCACCATCGATCTGTCTCTCGCCCAATAGTGTGAGCTGGGCCCTCCCTGGAGAAGAAACCTGGATCCCCCGAGATATGTGATCAGTACCGGGACCCCGCCAGCAGGCGAGGGGACCCCCAAGGCAGGTACTGAGCATGGAGGCCATGGGGGCTTAGACAACAAAGGAGACAGAACTAAACCTCACATCACCCTGTTTGGCCCTGAGGATGGCTGGTTAGCCAGAGACGGGTAAGATTCCACAGGGAAGGAACAACCTAAGACAGGCACAGTCGCAGAGGGGCCAACAGGAGAGAACTAAAAGGTCAACAGAGGTGGGGCACAGACCCTCATCCACAAACCTTGCAGGGGCCTGAACTCTCACCCCTTCTGAGGGAGGTCTCCTGCCCCCACAGCTGCTTCGCCTCCCACACACAGCTCAGACTGGGACCCAGGTTACAGACAGAGACTCAGCCAGCAATAGCTGCCCTATATCTAAATTCAGTCTAGTAACAGGAATGCTCAGGGCCTACTCAAGAATGAAAATAATCCTTTCCACTAATATTTACAGGGTAAACTAAGATTTTTGCTTGAGTATTAAAATTGACAGTAAAATAGTATCAGGTTTTCAGATTAATTTAAATTGGCCAAGGGAAATAAGTGAATACTCAAGAAAATTTAAGTGTACTGGACAAAAAGCTGTTCCTAAAATATTAACTAAAATATCTATTAGTAGTTCATCTCACTGTAAAATTGCCTAACATCCAAAGAACCTAAAGCAGTCATATTTGTGTGCAAAAATTAAAATTTAAAATTACCGAGACTGCAATATAAAATTTCCAAAAGCCCCCATTAATCAAAAAAAAAGGGGAGGGGGAGTGAGGTAATATCATGTAAGGAAAAATATCCCGTAAGTAAAATACATCTAGAAAATTCTTACTCCAGAAAAGTAACTTCCATTTGTAATGCCAACAGCAGCAGGACACCCATGAAAAACACACATGGTGTCAAAATAAGCCAAAGGAAAATCATTTAGGCAAAAATAAAAAGAATCCCAAGTCAAATTTGCAGAGAGGATCCCTTTGTTAACTTTTTGTTGAGAATGTGTTTGTATGTTTTCAGAGAACAACTCCAAGACCATGTGGGTTCCTGGGACAGTGAGGAACTGACGGGTCTGTTCCAGCCATGAGGACGGTCCAGAGATGGGGACACTGACGACACCTTGCCATGCTAGCAGTCGGCAGCTGTGCGTGTCTGCAGGAAGCCCAGGATCAAACCAGAGAGGATGGAACTTGCATTGTCACCATGTGTCCACCATCTGGATACCATTGCTGACATGTACACATAAAGAACTATTTGACACTGAAACTGGGATTCAGAACAGTTGGACATTGAAACTGAGACTGAAACACTTTTTGTTCTTATACATTTATTTCTAGTATGCAGAGGCAAGATATTTTTGAAGAAAAGAAACAGGGGAGAGCAATTGATATAGAGGTAGGGAGGCATTGAACAGGCTGTCAAGCTACAGGGGGAAGGCTGGGGAGGGTGGAGGGCAGGTGCTGTGGGAGATCAACCGAAGGACTTGTATGCATGCATATGAGCATAACCAATGGATGCAAGATACTAGGGCGTGGGGGCAGGTGGGGACATGTGCTGGGGGTGGGTGTAGGGGAGGCTCTGGGGAGGATAATGTGGGAAAAAAGGAAAACATATGTACTACTATTAAATCTAAGTTATAGTACAAAAAATAAAAAAATATATTTTAAAAAAGAATAAAGACAAGTACTTAAAAAAAGAAATTAGGCAGTATAAGAGAAATATTAATTAAATGAAATAAATAATTTATTCTTGTGGTATATATTAAAGCAGTGCTTTAATTAAGAAAAAATATTTACTTGTCAGGAAAAAATATTACATCTGTGAAAATATAAGTCTACAGTTATTTTTATATATTATTACAAAAATAGGCTGTTTTTAAATAGGCATTTTTTTTCTGAACAAAGTTAACAGTCATCCTCTGTATGATCAATTAGACAGATCTGTAGTGTGAGCAACTCTGCATTTATAGTGACAAATAAATGACACACTTTTTGGCCTGGTCATTAGGTAAAGTCATAAATTAAGCTAAAATCTTATTTGGAGATCTGAATAGTGTCTGCAGCTAGATTTTATCTAAATATTTCAATCTACATCATTAATATTAAATATATTTTCTTTGAAATTATATAAGCTATAGATTAAGAAGGCTCTACATATAGTCAAAATATAAAACCTGAGAAGTATGCAAAAACCTAAAAGAAATCAAGGGATGAAAATGAAATTACAGAGCATATCTAATAGGTAGTACTATATTGTGTCATTCCTACTTTCATCTGAATAGAAATTCATGTCAGCTTCAATTGGGAGAAAAAGTACAGGCACCATAGCTTGTGCTTGACTTTTGACATCTTAGCCAGTAAATACAACTGTCTTCCAACTTCCCTCAGTGTGTCTGACCTTAAAGATCTTAACCATCCCACTATAAAGTTACAAAAACAATTATAAAGACAAAGAACACATCCACTGTTATCCATTCTCACTGCTTTCCTAGCATCAGTCAAAGGTTATTTAATAGTATGTCCAAACAGCTATATGTGGTGCAAATAAATGTTTGCAAGGTTGACTCTGAGATACAAGACCCTGAAGGATTTGGGGACATACAACACGTAGGAATTTTTGTAAAATACACTGTATGCACCTCTCCTTTTATTTATTTATTTATATTTTTAATTTTTAATTTTTAATTTTTTATTTTTTCCAGTGACTATGAGGAAATGTTTATTAAAGCTGAGGACAGTGAAAAATAAATGGCTTAGCATAAAAGAAGCAACAAGAGAGGCTAAGCTGGGCTGTTTTAGTTCCCTGGGAAGTCAGAGAAAAGGGGGCCTAGGAACAGGTTCAGGGACAAGCTGCCACTGCCCACTGCTCCCCTGGTTGCAGTCTTCTGGGTCCCTTAGAGTTTCAGAGATGCACACCTATGGAGGAGGAAGTGGGGGACGGAGAGGGAAAATGAATGGTAGGGGTTGCTCCCCAGAGGGAGAGCCTTTGTATTGTGGCTTTTATCTCTTTTTTTGTAGGCAGGAATCGTAGGGGGAGTCTCAGCTGAAATTCATCAGTTTTCTAGGTGTACGCCTTCAAGATCATGGTCTCCACTGATTGGTCAGGGCAGGAGTGGTTGGTCATTGCAGCTGGTCCTGGTATTTTTTCTGAGTTGCTGGAACTGAAATACAACTGAGGCCTAGATGTTATCTCTAGGGATGTGGCCTTCCAGTTTGTTCAGTTGTCTCAGGTTCCCTGTTCCACTTGTCCTGGCTTTCTGGCCTGTCTCATATGTACTACACTTTCTATGTCCAGTCATCTATCAATGGACACCTAGGTTGCTTCCATAGTTTGGCTATTATAAACAATGCTACAATGAATAAGATTTGTCATAAATTAGTTGGCCACATAAATAAGGACTTATTTCTAAGCTTTCTATTTTATTTCATAGGCATGTGTATATATTTTCCAAGTAATTTTCTTTCAATAAATACCCAAAAGTGGGATTGCTGGATGGTATGGCAGCTCTTTAATATATTTTTATTTTTATTTTTGTTAATCCTCACCCAAGGATATTTTTCTATTGATTTATTTTTAGAGAGAGTGGGAGCGAGGGGGAGAGACAGAGAGAGTGAAATGTCAATATGAGAGAGATACATTGATTGGTTGCCTCCTGCATATGCCCTAACTGGGGCCAGGGATTGAACCTACAACTGAGGAATGTGCCCTTGACTGGAACAGAACTGGTGAGTCTTCAGTCCTCAGGCTGATGCTCCATCCACTGAGCCAAACTGGCCAGAGCATCTCTTTAATTTTTTGAGTAATTACCACACTGTTTACCACAGTGGATGCACACATTTGCAATCTCACCAGTAGGGCATGATGGTTCCCTTTTCTCCACATCCTTGCCAATGCTTGTTTGATCATTTTTTTATGATAGCCATTATGACAGATGAGATTGATAGCTCATTGTTGTTTTAATTTGCATTTCTCTGGTGATTAGTGATGTTGAGCACCTTTTCATATATCTATTGGCCATCTATAGTAGTATGTCCTCTGGGAAAATATCTATTCAGGTCCTCTGCCCATTTTTAAATTGGATTGTTTGTTTTGGTGTTAAGTTGTATGAGTTCCTTATATATTTTGGATATTACCTCCTTAACAGATGATTTTTTAATATCTTCTCCCATTCAATAGGTTTTTATTTTTATTTTATTAATGGTTTCTATTGCTATGCAAAAACATTTTAGTTTGATGAATTTCCATTTGTTTAATTTTTCTTTTGTTGCTCTTGCTCAAGGAGATAAAAAATACTGCTAAGGTTGATGTCAAAGAGTTTACTGTCTATCTTTTATTATTGGAGTTTATGGTTTCTGGTCTTATAGTGAAGTCTTTAATTTACTTTTGTTTTGTTTTGTTTTTATCTTTATTGTTCAGTTTATTAATTATGTTGTTCCCCCTTTTTTATCCCCCTATAGCTCCCCTCCACCCTGTACCCATCCCATCCTCCACCCTCACCTCCCCCTCCCCACTGTCCTCACCCATTGTTGCAAGATTTTTGTCCAGTCTCTTGCTGTACTTTCCACACCCCTTTTCTCCCTAAGAATTGTCAGTCCATTCCCTCTCTATGTCCATGATTCTGTTATATTTACCAGTTTATCCTATTCATCAGATTTTTAATTCACTTGATTTTTATATTCATTTGTTGATAGATGTGTATTTGTTGTTCATAATTTATATTTTTACCTTTTTCTTCTTCCTCTTCTTAAAGAATATCTTTCAGCATTTCATATAATATTGGTTTGGTGGTGATGAACTCCTTTATCTTTTTCTTATCTGCAAAGCACTTTATCTGACCTTCAATTCTGAATGATAGCTTTGCTGGATAGAGTAATCTTGGTTGTAGATTCTTGCTATTCATCACTTTGAATATTTCTTGACACTCCCATTTGGCCTGCATTGTTTCTTTTGAGAAATCCACTGACAATCATATGGGTGCTCCTTTATAGGTAACTAACTGTTTTTCTCTTGCTGCTTTTAATATTCTCTGTTTATCTTTTGCTCTTGGCATTTTAATTATGATGTGTCTTGGTGTGGTCCTCTTTAGATTCCTATATTTTGGGGTTCTGTGCACTTCTTGGGTTTTTAAGTCAATTTCTTTCACCAGATGGGGGAAGTTTTTGATCACTATTTCTTCAAGTAGGTTTTCATTATCTTGCTCTCTCTCTCTCTTTTTCTGGCTCCCCAATAATTCTGTTGTTGGTATGCCTGAGGTTGTCCCAGAGGCCCCTTACACTATCTTCAATTATTTGGATTCTTTTTGCTTCTTGCTTTTCCAGCTGAGTGGATTTTGCTTCTTTGTATTTCAAATCTTTGACTTGGTTCTTGTGGTCATCTGGATCTTTGTATAATATTTTTTTATTTCAGTCAGTATATGCTTAATTTCTAGTTGGTCCTTTTTCATATTCTCGTAGGTCTTGTTCATTTCCTTGTACTTCTCATTAAGTTCACCGGCCTTTTATAGGAGCCTCTTGAAAGACCTTATTACTGTGGTTTTGAACTCTATGTCTTGTTGTCTTTTTTCCTCCATTTCTTTCATACCTGATTTGTTTCCATTTCTCTGCATTGTGGCTGCTTTCCTGAGTTGGTCCTTTAGCTGTGTGTGGTAGATGTCCTCTAAGGGACAGTGGCTCAGCCTCCCCAGGTGCCTGAGGTGGATACTTTTACTGCAATCCTTTCTGAGTTGTACAGTATTGAAGTTAAGCCCAGCTTTTTGTTGTTAGCCCTAGAAGGGTTTGACCTCCAGGCCAACTGTCTGTGAAGGTAAACTGGGTTCAGGTTGGATGGGTGGAGTCTCCAGACTGAGCAGGCAGCGGCAGCATCAGCTCCGCCCTATGTGGAGCATGGGTCTCTGTGTTGGATGGTAATGGCTGCAGGCACCTCCAAGAGAAAGCCGCTGCTGGTCTCCACCCATTGCCAGACAACTCTGCCTCTCCCCAAATGAGTCTGCACACCCAAAGTCTTGCCCAGGGTTGTAAAAGAAAGCAGTCCGGTGGTCTCCCGAACGAGGGAGCAAGTCACGAGTCTTCTCTGCGCAGTCGCGCACTTTATGCCCAAACTACTGTTCCAAGTTATGCGCACTGTCCTCAAACTCGCAGACTTCAGCTGCACCCGGGTTTTAGCTTGCCTTTCCCAGACCTGGGACCTCAGATGGAACTGGGGAATCTGTGCAGTGGGACACCTCCGCCCTCCCTGTTGGAGAAACCAGCCGGGGTTGCTGCCACCCGCCCCTCACCACTCACGTGTGCAAGGCTCCGAACTGCTCTCCGCGTGTATCTTCAAGGATGCGCACCGCTGCTCCTCTGAGTCACAGTGTCCTATCTTTACTTTTTCTGCACCTCTCCTTTTAAATACAGTTGCACACATGTCCAGTAAGTAAGGCTCAGTGTTTGAGCTCTAACCTGTGCACCACAAGTCATGGTTCCATTCCAGGTTGCAGTGCATGCCTGGCTTGCTGGCTCCATCCCCAGTGTGGAGCATGCAGGAGGCAGCCAGTCAATGACTCTCTCTCATCACTGATGTTTCTATCTCTCCCTCTCCCTTTCCTCTCCAAATTAATAAAAGCATAGTTTAAAAAATATAATTTCACATACAACTCAATTGTATAAAACAAACAAAAGTAGATATTCCATGATAGAATCACAGATGTCAGCTTTTGAACACCTGGGAGGAACTGCTGGGCTCCCTAAAACTATGCAAAAATAGTACAAATGAGAGGATATGGTGCAGAGATTAGGAGAATAATCTCTGGAATTAGGTTGTCTGGTTTTGAACCCAAGCTCCACCATTTTCTAACCATGTGAGGCCATTTAACATTTGAATTCTCTATCTTGGTTTTCTCAACTGTAATATAGTTATGAGAATTAAATAAGTTAACATTTGTAAAGCATTTAGAGTAGTCATATAAAAGTGTGTTTTTAAGTCTTCCTTAATTCATTCATTTTAATTTTTTAATGAGCATATAAGCAATGTGGTTTTATAGGGAAAAGTTTCACTGCTTAGGATATTGTACTTTCTAACTAGCTTATCACTCTTCAATCTACTATTCCTTAATTGGTGCTATTCTGGAGAGATCAATGACTACAGCTATGCCAGCTATCTGTAGTGGAAATAAATGCTTGCACTCATGTTTTATGTATTCCTATATGATCTTTCCCCAGGTGGGACATGCCACATTACATTTATTTCTGAGGGTTAATGAAATTTTCAAAATAATAAAAATAATCTCTATATATGAAAGCCCAGTGACTAGAATGGCAGAACAACCAGTACAACTGGTGGCTATGATGCTCACTGCAGCAGCCAATCAGCCTGATCTGGGCCCTGATTGAGGCCCCCCTTAGCAAGCCCAGCCCCCAATACCCTGCTCAGGGGTGGGACCAGCCAGCAACTGCCAGTGGGCATTCCCCCCACTGGCCCAGCCTGATGGGTCCCCATTGGGACAGGATGGCCGGACCCCACCTATGCACAAATTTGTGCCCCGGGCCTCTAGTTATTTATAATTTAGGATCAGTTTCCTCTATCTGATCTACATATTAATTTAACTAACATCTGGTCTAATATAGCTTCATAAACTCTCCAAAAAAATCCCAAGACATTTTTAATGGCTCCAAAATTATTGTAGAATTTTTGTTTAGTCTGAAGTAGAATATGGCCAAGCAATAATCCTTTACCAATGAAGCTGTTTCTTATTTCTTTAAATAAAATCTGAAGAAAGCCATCATAAATCAGAAATGATTAAAATTTAAGAAGTGATCATAATACTAGTTTTCATTAGTTTTTTGTTTGTTTGTTTTGTTTGTTTATTTGTTTTTGTGGTAACTTGTAAGGTATTTAGTTAGACCTAAAATTAAAACAACCAGATTCAGCAGAAGAGATGAAGGTTAACAATGCCAATCTCAGGGAAATAGTTGCTTGCCAGTACTAATTATTTGTTGCATATTATAAGTCTCCCCTATGCCTAGCCGACAACTTTGGCTATTTGGGGTTGTTATTTCTGGTTTACAAGGAGATTTTTAATTTTGAAAAAAAAATACAGCCAATGGTGGAGTATAAAGTTTCTGACAAAAGAGAGAGAAATAGGGCGTTTAATAGCATTTATTTCTGGAGGAAATTACAAGAATTTGCATTGAATTGGAGAAAATGACTATAAAATAGGGAAAACACACTGTGCTACACAAAGCAAATAGTACATTCAGTTCTTGTACATTCATTACCCACTGAGTTCAGATGGAATGCAGTTCTTTCTACAGAGCCACCTCCATGATTAGGACTTTAAAGAATGGGGGCACAGTAAACTAAGAAGCTGATTGGGAAAATTGCTAGTTAGAAGAATGCATTTTTTTTAGACTTATTGTAGATAATGGACTTACATAATGTCATCATTACCTGTGACTACAGCCACATATGTTTAGTTAGAAAAAGTCATTTAATTTGAATTTTCTATAAAAACTGGTTGAAAGAATAAGATACATGAATTGCTAAAATAATGTCACTAGCTTTTGAAAACTGCAGGCTTTCAGTTACTTTAATATGTGCACTCTGGGCTCAAAACAACATTTCCCATTTCATTCCATTTAAAAGAATATTTCATGGTGGAAATAACCCGACAGGGAAAAATATATAGAAAAATATTACTTTTAAATTGTCATTTTATAAAATACTTTTCTGATTACTAAGTGCTGTATACATTGTATGATACATGAAAAGAAGTATAATTATTATGAAATAAAAAGAACTATTAATGTACTTGTGATATTTAAAGCAGATACTCCCCCCTTAATTTTTGTGTGTGCATTCTGTGTGCATGTATTGGGGGGATATAAGAGCTAGTATTTCTACATTAAAATTTTATTTAAGTTATACCATAAAATATCCTCACAATATATACTGTATATTATACATACACATATATTTTATTATCTATTATACTTATGGACATACTAAGATTTATTTACTTAGCTTATTCTGCAACTATGAGCATATACATTAAAATAATATTATAATAAATATTGATACACAACTCTTTTGTACATAATTTATTTCTCTAAGATACACTAAAGTGATTGAGCATGTATAAGTCTCAATAACTTGATACCACTTCCCAGATATTGATCAATTTCTACTAGCACTAACAGGGTACGCCACAATTTTTATCATATAGGCCAACTATTATTAACAATGTGTACTTTATATTATATAGGAAATATTTATTTTTTATTTTAATGTACCAATGTCATCTTGTCTTAATTGGTACTTGATTTATATCCTAATCTTTATTTTTAAGCTTAGGTACTATGAACTCTGAAGCTATCACAGGCAATCCAGTCAGTAACATGAAGTCTTTTTGGTTCCTATAACATCTCAGTAATCACTAATATCCATGACATAAAACTGCTCTATCTGAGGTGCATTTGACATGCAATGGTGACATTGCATGGCTTTGTGGATGATATAGCTCAATTAAATGTACTTTCATTCACACAAGAATTACATTCTGAGAACTTGTACAGTGGTTGCATATTTTTATGCACATCACATGTTAAGTCTCTCAAAGTAATGCCTAAAGTAAATAAACTTAGAAATAAGCTTTTAATTTTTTTTTAGAAAATCTAAGAAATAATAATGTTACACATAAGTAATCTAGTGTTAGGTTTACAAAAACATGAGCAACCACGTTAGAATGATATTTCTATTATTCTCATTGTATAATGAGTAAACTGAGGCTTGTGATAGGAATGATAAAATGATTGGGAAATGTGCCATCTGTAAGTAACTTGCCCCACATCACCCAGCTGCGTACTGTGTTTCTCTCTCATACACACAAACACAATCAGACACACATATGCAGCACATACACATATATAATAATTAAATTATATTTATATATAAACATCTATACTAATAAAAGGATAATAAGTCTTCCGGGTGTCCATCTGGGCAAAGCCGCTGCGGCTGCGAGAGCCTAGGGCTGGCGCCACGTGGGAGAGGCAGGCGTGTCTGGCACTCTCGTGGGAGGAGTGGGCCTGCCGGCACCACGGGCCCAGCGCCGTGCGCCTTCCACAATAGTGGCATGGGACAGGCTGCACGTGGCCCAGTCCCAGTGCTGCCCCTTTCGCAGACACAGGCACAGAGGCAGCAGTATGGGCCTGGTCCAGGCGCCACGCCTCCATATAGGCTGGATGGGATGCAAGCTGCTGTGCTTCAACCTCCCATACCCCTTCCCCCAACCGGCCTGGTCCCAGATTGCCCCCCACCCACCAGCGGGGAGAGGGCAGGGCCAGCACTCAGAAGCAAGAACTGAGGGCCTACAGCTGCAGTGGCCAGCAGTGGCAGCAGTAGCTGGATGATGGGGGCAGTGCCTTCCCTGATCAACCCGATGGCCTGCTGCAGAAGAGGAAATCCCCTGAGAGCTCCAGGACTGTGAGAGGGGCAGGCCGGGTGGAGACACCCCCTCCCTCCCATGCACGAATATCGTGTACCCGGCTTCTAGTATGTATATATTTGACTTAAGTGTTTAATGAATTCAAATGTGTATGTGTTTGTGTATTATATGTGTGTATTTCTTAAAAAAAAAAACAGTACTTCAGAGCTTCAGGGTATTCAAGCATTCATTAAAAACTAGATATGATAAAATTCACTGCTTTTTTATTCTGTCCAGTTTTCTAAGCTATCTGTGATTCATCTTCAAGATAAATTTTCTTGTCCTTCATAACTTCCAGAATAAATAGATATATCCAAATCCAAGAAAGTCTATCCTGATGTCTCCTTGCATGTTGGGAGTATACCAGGCAGATATTTATGTTTAGAGTCTTTGCAGTTTAGCCTCACTTTTAGTAGATCTAGACAATTGCATTTACATAATGAATTCTCTGTGCTGTCTTTAAAGCTTCTGCCAACAAAGAATTATTCCTATAACCATTTCAGTGAGCGCTCAGATGCTATTCACTATGAGCTCAATTGCTGATCCCTAATTTGAGGCTAACTGAGCATTAGTGGTATACAAAAAGATCTTAAATGTCCCCAGCTTTAGTTATCTAGTTGATACATGAAGAATAGATGCCAGGAAAACAAGATGAATCAAACAGGTGAGGAATTGAACTACAATATTCTATAAATATTGTCAAATTCTGATATAAGAAAAATTTGGCCAAGTAGATTTGAAAAGGAAAAATTAGTAGAGATTGACTAAAATCCCAATTTTTAATGCTATTAGAACTATTTTTACCATGTAATCTAATGATCCCAAAGATCATTTGAGTAACAAAGATACCCAGAGATATTTACAGGTAAATAAAATCTATATTTAAAAAATATTTCAGCCAAGACTGGTTTGGCTCAGTGGATAGAGCGTCAGACTGCGGACTGAAGGGTCCGGGTTCGATTCCGGCAAGGGCATGTACTTTGGCTGCGGGCACATCCCCGGTAGGGGGCGTGCAAGAGGCAGCTGATCGATGTCTCTCTCATCGATGTATCTGACTTTTTATCCCTCTCCCTTCTGCTCTGTAAAAAATCAATAAAATATATTTAAAAAAAAAATAAAAAATATTTCAGCTTTTAATGAATGCAAAGTATGTGTGTGTGAATACAAACAGAGAACTATAAAATAAAAAGTCAAACTTTTCTTACTTAGAGTAAAAACTGCCTTGACTATTTTTATTTTGATAGGCTTAGCTGTAAATCCAATAACTTTAAATAATGTATTTAAGTAATTAATTTTTATTTATAACTATTTAGCAATATTTATTATCAATTATTAAAAATACGCTATCTCTTCTAGTCATTTCTTCTCTCAATGTCTTTTAAAATATACATGCTCTTTTAGTTTGTTGATTACTGTTTAAATTTTTAAATAACCTTAATACTTATTTACTGGTTCAGGACCTTTAGATAGTATCTCAATTTCCCTCTGTGTAAGAAGAAATATTATATTTGTACTTTCATCTGCCTCTATGAGCCCATCGCCCGATTTCTCTCACTTGTTCCCCTACTGTAACATATTCAAAATTTATATTATTTCTTTTTTAATTAAAAAATACATTAATTCTTTGTATAGAAAAGAAATTCTGAGCCAGGAGCAACTTCACTATCTTCCTGTGGAAAGACTTGTAGTGATGACTGAAGACATTTGAGATGGTAATGACTGGAGTGCTAAAGACATATAGTGGGGGAAAAGCCAGAAATGCTGCTAAACATCCTACAATGGTCAGAATAGCAAAGAATTACCTAACACAAATGTCAATAGTGCCACATTGGATAAACCATGGACTCTCTAGATTTATTCTGAACAATTTTTAAAGTACCATACAGTAGAACTAATAAAACGTTCTATGCTGTTTAGAGGAGAATATTGAAGGTACCAAAGTTGAAAAACATCTATTCTCTTAAAATTCATCACTCATTAGAAATCATACCTCATTGCTCCCTACTTAGATCATGAATTTTTTACACTTTTGTAACTCATGGAATTTTTAACTGTGTTACTTTAATCTCATTGCAGTAAGACATATATGCTGCTTTATCCCTGCACTTATTATTATGCAGCTTCTTGATAAAAGGTCAGTTTTGGACAAATTAAATTTTATGACTAATGCATAACTGTCATTCAGGGTTTTATTTTCTCTCTCTCTTTCTTCCATATGCCTACTCAATCTTTCTTAGGTTTGACATCTTATATCTTAGATCTAGAAATGTTTGAATACCTTTATAATTGACAGTTTAGAAACTATAAAAACCCAGGTTTAAATAAATAAAAATTTATAATAATCAATTTTTAAACTTTAATAAAATTTATAAAAATAACATTCTATGGTCATCAAATATTTAGAAGTTTCATTGTCATTCTTTTGGGGATACTACCCTTTCAAAACTTTTGGAGGTTCTAAGTCTTATTTGTGCTTGTCTGGTTATTTTTTATTGCAGCTAAAAATAAAATAAAATAATAAGGTGTTTATATTTGTAATGAAAAACAAGATATAAAGATAGGTGCTTTTGGACTTGATTTGAGGGTTTTAAGTAAGTTTTTCTGAGAGCCTCTGGGCTGTATCCTATAGTTACGGTCAACTGCAGCGGCCCTAAGCGTTATGGCCTCCTGAGCATATTTGAAAGCATGAAAGACTTCTCTTCTTCATCCTTCTTTTCTCTTTCTTTTCCTCTTTCTTCCTCATCTTACTTTTCCATATCATCTTCCTTTATCCTCCTATGTACCACCTCTATTTTTCTTTTAATCAGAAAGAAATTTCCCCTCAAAGCTTTCCTTAGCCAACTCCTTCTTTTATTTTATTGGTCATAACTGGCAAACATCTACACTCAATCAGTGACCAAGTGGGCAGTATGTGGCTGATTTACGTGGTTGGGAGAGTTCAGCCTTCTCTTATGATTTTGCCTCCCAAGAAATATCTGAATGTATTCAAATTCTGGTGAGTAAAAAGGAGCAGACTACCAAGTGAATAAATGACAATGTCTGCTGCAAAAACATTTTAAAATTTCACCAATAATATAATGAATGGAGTATTTTTGCTGTTTTGCTTTGGTATTCCATTTAATCTAAAGAAATGTTTTTATTAGATTTGGATTTTTTTTCTATAATCAATCTCCCTACAAGTTCTCTCTTCTCTTTTTCAGAAAAGACTAATAGAGAGATGTTGAACTTGTTAGCCTAATTATTTTCGACTTTTTTTCCCTCAAATTGTTTTTGTCTCTTTGGTTCTGAAAAAGTTTTTAAAAATTTTCTTACTTTCTTAGATATTTATTTATGTATTTTTAATCCTTTATTGTTTAAAGTATTACACATGTACCCTTTTTCCTCCATTGACCTCTCCCATCCTGTCCCCACAGCCCAGCCCAGGCATCACCCCCCCCCCCTTTTGTCTCTATCCTTTGGTTTTGCTTATATGCATACAAGTTCATTGGTTGATCTCTTCCCCCACCCCACCACCCTACCCAGCCACCCCTCTAGGTTTGACAATCTGTTTGATTCATCTATAACTCTGAATCTATTTTTGTTCATCTCTTTATGCATTATATTCCACACCAGGGGACCAGTTCATGAATCTATACAGCTTAAAAGGAACTGTGGTCCTTGAGGCTGACCCCATCTGGCCCCTCCCACAGTGGTCTTTGGTCACCTATCTGCCAGCAGCCCTGTTCCCTCCACCACCACTCCCATCTGCTGACAGTGCAGAGAAATTGGGGCAGGTGTCATCAGTAGGTTTGCATGGCAGCTGCAGCCCAGACCACCTCTCAGGAGCAGGGGGAGATGGAAAAGCCCTCAGGGGTGATAGGAGCTGGCAGCCACCACTTTCATCCACCACCTTAACCCACTGACCTGACGGTGCTGAGTGATCAGGACCTGTGCTGGGCACCAGCTGCGTACAAGTGGGGCTGGCAATGGGCACTGGCAATGGGTGCAAGCAGGACCAGTGCCAGCAGCAGGTGTGAGCACTCCTTGGGATTGTGGCGTATGAGAGCAAAGAATTTTTCAGTAACTCCCAGAGGCTCACCCAGATGACAGCCTTGGTCTGGCAATCCCACTCACCCGCTCCACCATCCCCACCATGGCAGATACCCTCCATGTTCCATGCTCTGCCACCTACTGCTGAAGCCTGCCATGTTCCGTGTGCAATCCCTGGTAGTCAGCACACATCATAACGACCAGTTGTTTGGTTGTTCTGCCTGCTGTTTCATCTATTTGTATATTAGGGTTGTATCTATATAGACTATAGGCCTGGTGCACAAAATTCATGCAAGGGTGTGTGTGTTCCTCAGACCAGCCTGTACCCTCTCCAATCTGGGACCCCTCGAAGGATGTTCAACTGCCCGGGCAGTCAGACATCCCTCTCACAATCCAGGATTGCTGGGCTCGCAATGTTCACCTGCCTACCTGCATGATTGCCCCTAACTGCTTCTACCTGACAGCCTGATCACCCCTAACCACTCTCCTGACAGTCTGATCAATGCCAAACTTCTCCTCTGCCAGCCTGTTGGCCCCTAACTACCCTCCACTGCAGGCCTGGTCAACCTTAACTGCCCTCCCCTGCAGGCCTGGTCACCCCCATTGCCCTCCTCTGCTGGCTCAGTCATCCCTAACTGCCCTCCCCTGCAGGGCTAATCATCATCAATTACCCTACCTTGCAGTCCTGGTTCCCCCCAATTGTCCTCCCCTGCAGGATGGTCCCCTTCAACTGCCCTCCCCTGCTGGCCTAGTCACTCCCAACTGTCCTCCTCTGCTGACATGGTCACCCCTAACTGTCCTCCTCTGCAAGCCTGGTCCCTCCCAACTGCCCTTCCCTGCAGGCATGGTCTCCTCCAATAGCCCTCCCCGCCAGGCTGGTCCCCCTCAACTGTCCTCTGCTGCAGTCCTGGTTGCCCCAAACTATCCTTCCCTTTAGGTACAGTCATCCCTATCTTCCCTCCCCCACTAACCTGGTCCCACCCAACAACCCTCTCTTACTGGTCTTGTTCCCCTCAACTGCCCTTTCCTGTAGGCCTGGACTCCTCCAACTGCCCTCCCCTGCCAGCCTGATCCTCCCAAACTGCCATCCCATGCTGACCTGGGTCCCTCCAACTGTCCTCACCTGCAGGCCTGCTCTCCCCCAACTGCCCTCACCTACAGGCCTTGCCCCACCTCCCAACTGTCCTCCCCTGCAGGCCTTATCACCCCCAACTTCCCTCCCTCGCAGGCCTGGTTGATGATGATTAGCCCAACTGCCATCCCCTGCTGCCCCGGGCACCCCCAACTGCCCTCACCTGCAGGCCTTGGTCCCCCACAACTGTCCTCCCTTGCAGACCTGGTCCCCCTCAACTGTCCTTCCCTGTAGGATGGTCCCCCTCAACTGCCACCCCCCTGCTGGTTTGGTCCCTCCCAACTGCCCTTCCCTGCGGGCATGGTCTCCTCCAATAGCCCACCCCGCTAGGCTGGTCTGCTCCAACTGTCCTCTGCTGCAGTCCTGGTTGCCCCAAACTATCCTCCCCTTTAGGTACGGTCATCCCTATCTTCTTTCCCCCACTAATCTGGTCCCACCCAACAACCCTCTCTTAGTGGTCTTGTTCCCCTCAACTGCCCTTTCCTGTAGGCCTGGACTCCCCCAACTGCCCTCACCTACAGGCCTTTCCCCCCCACCCCTCAACCGTCCTCCCCTGCAGGCCTTATCACCCCCAACTTCCCTCCCTTGCAGGCCTGGTTGATGATGATTAGCCCAACTGCCATCCCCTGATGCCCCGGTCACCCAACTACCCTCACCTGCAGGCTTGTGTCCCCCACAACTGTCCTCCCTTGCAGGTCTGATCGCCCCCAATTGCCCTCCCTTGCAGGCTTGGTACCTCCCAACTACCCTCCCCTACTGGCCTGATTGCCCTCAACTGCACTGCCCTGCTGACCATCTTGAAGTGGCCATCTTATGTCCAAATGGGAGCCGCCATCTTTGATCACATGGGTGTGGCCATCTTGTGTGTTGGAGTGAAGGTCAATTTTCATATTACTCTTTTGTTAGATAGTATATGAGGAGATCATGTGATGCTTCTCTTTCTCAGACTGGCTTATTTCACTTAGCATAATGTTCTCCAGGTCCACTCATGCTGTTACAAATGGTAAGAGTTCTTGTTTTACAGCTGCATAGTATTCCATTGTATTGTTGTACCTCATCTGGTGATGGACACTTAGGAGGTTTCCAAATATTAGCTATTGTAAATTGCCCTACTATGAACATAGGGATGCATATATTACTAATGATTACTGTTTCTGATTTCTTGATATATATTTATAGAAATGGGATTACTGGGTCAAAATGGAATTACATTTTTAATTTTTTAAATATTTGTTAAATCTTTATTGTTCAGATTATTACATTTGTCCCCCCCCCCCCCGCCATAGCTCTCTTCCACCTGGTTCCACCTCACCCCATGCCCTTACTCCCTCCCTGCCTCACTGTCCTGATCCATAGATGTATGATTTTTGTCCAGTCTCTTCCTGCAGGGCCCACACTCCTTTCCCTTCGAGGATTGTCAGTCCGCTCCCTTTCTATACCCCTGATTCTATTACATTTACCAGATTATTCTGTTCATCAGATTCTTTATTCAATTTTTATATTCACTTGTTGATAGATATATATTTGTTGTTCATCATTTTTATGTTTACCTTTTTCTTCTTCCTCCTCTTCTTAGAGAACACCTTTCAGCATTGCATATAATACTGGTTTGGCAGTGATGAACTCCTTTAGCCTTTTATCTGTGAAGCTCTTTATCTGATCTTCAACTCTGAACGATAGCTTTGCTGGGTAGAGTAATCTTGGTTGTAGGTTCTTGCTGTTCATCACTTTGTATATTTCTTGCCACTCCTGTCTGGCCTGCATAGTTTCTGTTGGGAAATCAGCTCACAATCATATGGATGCTCCCTTGTATGTAATTAACTGTTTTCCTCTTGCTGCTTTTAATATTCTCTCTTTGCTTTTACTCTTGGCATTGAATTATGATGTGTTTTGGTGTGGTCCTCTTTGGATTCCCCTTCTTTGGGGTTCTGCACACTTCCTGGATTTGTAAATTTATTTCTTTCACTAGGTGGGGGAAGTTTTCAGTCATTATTTCTTCAAGTAGGTTTTCAGTATCTTGCTCTCTCTCTTCTTCTGGCACCCCATAATTCTGATGTTGGTATGCTTTAAGTTGTCCCAGAGGCTCCTTACACTATCTTCATATTTTTGGATTTTTTTTGTTTTGTTTTCTAATTGGGTGATTTTTACTTCTTTGTATTTGGAATCTTTGACTTGATTCTTGTGATCCTATAGTCTGCTATTGGATCTTTGTATATTATTTTTTATTTTGGTCAGTGTATGCTTAATTTCTCGTTGGTCTTTTTTATATCCTCTTGGGTCTCATTAAATTTATCAGCTTTTCTAGAAAATTCTTTAAAAACCTTATAACCGTCGTTTTTAACTCTATATCCAGTAGTTTGCTTTTCTCCATTTCTTTCATTTGTGACCTCTTTTATTGTCTCAACATTTTGGCTGTTTCCCTAAGTTTACAGAGTCGCTTTCTGTGCTAGGTGTCCTATAGGGCCCAGTGGCTCAGCCTTCATAGTTACCTGAGGTGGGCACACTTGGTGCACCCCTTTGTGGGCTGTGTGCACAGTCTTGTTGTAGTTAAGCCTTGATTGTTGTTGGTATCAATGAGAGGAACTGACCTCCAGGCCAATTGGCTGTGAGGATCACCTGTGTCTGCAATGGGAGAACTTCTGTGCTTGAGACACCCCTATGGGGCAAGACTTGCTTCAGTGGGGCTTTGGTGCTCACTGAATCTGCCCCATGAGTGTGTCCTTATGGATCTGAGGAGTTTTAATATGGATGGTCCTACTCTGACCCCTTGGTACACTGGTTCTTGGATCTCCAAGGAGGTGCTAATTGAACCCCTGACTGAGGCCACCCAGCAGAAGCTACAGAATGATATGCAGATTCTTCTTCTTTGCTTTTTTTTCATTTTTAAAATTTTTTGTTATTAATATTTTGGTATATTTTATTTATTTTTTTTAATTTAATAAATCTCTACTATTCAGATTATTACAATGTTTCTCTTTCCATCCCCCCATAGCTCCCCTCCACCCAGTACCCACCCCACCTTTTGTCCTTCCTCCCCCCCGCACTGTCCTCATTCATAGTTATACAAATTTTGTCCAGTCTCTTCCTGCACGCCCACACCCTATTTTGCCCTGAGAATTGTCAGTCCACTCCCTTCCTATGCCCCTGATTCTATTATACTCACCAGTTTATTCTGTTCATCAGATTTTTATTCACTTGATTTTTAGATTCATTTGTTAATAGACATGTATTTGTTATTCATAATTTTTATCTTTACCGTTTTCTTCTTCTTCCTCTTCTTAAATAATACCTTTCAGCATTTTATATAATACTGGTTAGGCAGTAATGAACTCCTTTAGCTTTTTCTTATCCTTGAAGCTATTTATCTGACCTTCAATTCTGAATGATAGCTTTGGTGGGTAGAGTAATCTTGGTTGTAGATCTTCCTGGACTTGTAAGTTTATTTCCTTCACCAGGTGGGAGGAGTTTTTAGTCACTATTTCTTCAAATAGGTTTTCAATATCTTGTTCTCTCTCTTTTTCTGGCACTCCCATAATTTTGATGTTGGTATGCTTGAGGTTGTCCCAGAGGCTCCTTACACTATTTTCAATTTTTTTGGATTTTTTTTCTTTTGGCTTTTCTACTGAGTGGTTTTTGCTTCTTAGTATTTCAAATCTTTGACTTGATTCTTGCGGTCCTCTAGTCTGCTTTTAGGTCTCTGTATAATATTTTTTATTTCAGTCACTTTATGCTTAATTTCTGTTTGGTCCTTTTTCATACCCTTAAGGGTCTGGTTAAATTTATCAGCCTTTTCTAGGAACCTCTTGAAAAGCCTTATAACCGTGTTTTTGAACTCTATGTCCAGTTGTTTTTTTCCTCCATTTCTTTCAATTGTGATCTGTTTCCTTGTCTCCGCATTTTGGCTGTTTCCCTGAGTTGGTCAAGTAGCTTTGTGTGGCACATGTCTCCTAGGGGACAGTGGCTCAGCCTCCCCAGTTACCTGAGGTGGATACTCGTGGTGCACCCCTTTATGGTCTGTACTGTCTTGTTTAGTTAAGCCTAGATTGTTGTTGGTATCACTGGTAGGAGTTGACCTCCAGGCCAATTGGCTCTGAAGGTCAGCTGTCTCTCTGCTGGGATAGCCTCTGTGCTCAGCTTGGATGGGGAGTAGTCTCAGGGCTGAGCAATCAGCCTTGGTTTCCTATCAGCCCCTCCTAAGTGGCACCTGGGTCTCCATGTCCCATAGCAATGGTTTCACTCACTTCTGAGAAAAAGCTGCCCTTGAGTTTTGCCTACTGCCAGACAGTCCAATTTCTCCCCAAATGAATCTGGATACCCAAAGTCTCACCTGGAACTGGAATACAGTGCAGTCAGAAGCTTTTTTTTTTTTCCCTAATGAGAGAGCCAGCCATGTACTAAGCTGCGTTCCCACTCCTCAAGCTGGGGTGCCTCTTCAGCTCCCAAGTCTCAGTGTGCTTCCTCCTGACAGTCCAGTTTCACCCCGTATGAGTCTGGGTGAAAGACTCACCTGAAACTGGGGATCAGTGTAGTGGGGAACCTTTGTCTCCCTTCCCGTTTGAGAAAACCAGCTGCGTATTCAGCCACCCGCCCTTTCTGCTCATGCCCACCTCCACATCTCCGCACCTCTGTCTCCCCAACTCTGCCCTCCGCACCTCCTCTGAGTCTCAGTGTCCTTTTATCTTTCCTTCTAATTGTAGAATTTCCACTCAGCCAGCTTTCTGGTGCCTCTGGATGATGCCCGTTTTGTCTTTTAGTTGTAGTTTTGAAATTGTTGTGTGGGGAAGCAGTATAGGTGTTTAGCTATGCCACCATCTTGGTTCCTCACTTTGCTTGGGTTTTGGAGGTGCCCAGATGAGGCCCAGCTGTGAAGCACTGCAAACTGTTGCTACAATGGGACAGTTTTTCAGTATTGGGCCTTCTTTTGGCTGTTCTGGGTCTTTCTGACTCAGCTGCAGATTGTTAGGTAAATTTAGATTTCAAAGGACCAGGCCATTCATATGCAAAAGCCTCTGTGCACAGCTTGGATGGGGCAGAGTGAAGCAAACAGCAATGGCTTCCCATCAGCCCTGCCCTAAAAGGTCCCCGGGTTTCAGCGTCCTTTGGTAGTCACTGTAAGCACCTCTGAGAGAAAGCTGCCCTCAAGTTCCACCCACTGTCAGATAGTCCAGTTTTTTCTTGTATGAATCTGAGTCCCCAGAGTCTCAGCCTGGAACTGGAGTTCAGAGCAGTCAGGAGCTTCTGTCTCTCTCCAGCTTGAGAAAGCCAGCTGAGTACTCAGTTGCCAGCCCTCCACGCACGTGCCTCTGTACCTCTGCACTTTACTTCCACACTTCCTCTGAGTCTGTTTGCTTTTCTCTACCCTTCTAGTTGTTGAATTTTCACTTATCCAGTCTTGCTGTGGTTCTGGATGATGTGCCTTTTGTCTTTTAGTTGTAGTTTTGAAGTGTTCGTGCACAGCAGCAAGCTCAGGTGTTTACTGATGCTGCCATATCGGTTTCTCCATATTTTTAATATTTTGAAGAAACTCCATACTGTTTTCCACAGTGGCTATACCAGTCTGCATTCTCATGAGTAGTGTATGGTGGTTCAATTTTTACCAAAGGCTCACCAGCACTTGTCATTTGTTGATTTGTTGATGATAGACATTCTGACAAGTATGAGATAGCATCACATTGTCATTTTGATTTGCATCTCTTGGATTATTATTGACTTTAAGTATTTTGTCATATGCCACTTAGCCTTCTTTGTATCCACTTTGGAAAAGTGTCTATTTATATCCTTTGCCCATTTTAAAAATTAGATTGTTTATCTTCCTTTAAGTTTTATGAGTTCCCTATAAAATTTGGAATTCGTTTTTGGATGTACCATTGACAAATATGTTCTCCCATGCAGTGGGTTTTCTTGTTGTTTTGTTTATTGTTTCTTTTGCTATGCAGAAGCTTTTTATTTTGATACAGCCTCATTTGTTTAATTTCTAATTAGTTTCCATTTTCTTAGGAGATGAATTGGTAAACATACAAAGAAAGATGTCTAGTATTTTGCTGCCTATGCATTCTCCTAAGATTTTTAATGTTTCATTTATTACATTTAAGTATTTTATCCATTTTGAGTTTACTTTTGTATATGTTGTAAGGTGATGGTCTAGTTCCATTTCTTTTTCATGTATCTGTCCAATTTTCCCAACACCATTTATTTAAGAGACTGTCTTGTTTCCATTGTATGTTCTTACCTCCTTTGTCAAACATTATGTCTTAGGTCAATTTCGGAGTTCTCTGTTCTGTTCCATTGGTCTATATATCTGTTCTTGTGCTACTACCATAAGAACAGTGGCTTTGTAGTATAACTTTATAACTGGTATTGTGATTCCTAAAACATTCTTCTTCTTTCTCAAGGTTGCTACAGCTACTCCATGTCTTTTTATATTCCATATCAAGTTTTGGAGAGTTTGTTCTAGGTTCAGGAAATATACTGTTACTATTTTGATAGTGATTACATCAAGTCTGTTGAATACTTTGGGTAGTATAGAGATTTTAATGATGTTAATTATACAATCCATGAAAACGATATATTCTTCCACTTTTTTATATCTTCCTCTGTCTTTTTTCAATGTCCTGTAGTTTTCTGAGTAGAGGTATTTTAAGTCTGTGGTTAACTTTAATCCTAAGAATATTTTTTGTTGTTACAATGGGACAGTTTTTTCAGTGAATTCATTATTGATGTATAAAAAGCCATAGATTTCCTGGTGTTAACTTTTTATTCTGCTATATTGTGCAATTCATTTATTAATTCTAGTAGTTTCTTGGTGGTTTCTTCAGGGTTTTCAATGCAAAATATCATGTTATCTGCAAATAATGACAATTTTATTTTCTCTTTTTCAATTTGGATGCCTTTTATTTCTTCTTCATGTCTGATCCCTATGGCTAACAGTTCCAGCACTATGTCAAGGACAAGTGGTGGCAGTGGGAATCACTGTCTTGTTCCTGTTCTTGGGGGAAATGGTTTTAGTTTTCGACTTTTGAGTATGATGTTGGCTATAGGTTTCTCATATATAGCTTTTATTATGTTGAGGAATGACCCCTCTATCCCCACTTTGCTAAGAGTTTTTATTAAAAAAAAAACTGTGCTGGATTTTGTCCAATGCATTTTCTACATCATTTGATATGATCATGTGATTTTTTTCTTACAATCTCTTAATGTGCGGTGTTATATTTATTGATTTGCAGATATTGTAGAAGCCTTGCATCCCACTTGATCATGGTGTATGATCTTCTTAATGTATTGCTGGATCCAACTTGCTAATACTTGTTGAGGATGTTAGCATCTATGTTCATCAGTGATATTGGCCTGCAATTTTCTTTCTTTGTAGTGTGCTTATTTGCTTTGGGGGTTAGAGTAATGCTGGCCTCGTAGAAAGAGCTTGGCAGTGTGACTTACTCTTGAATTTTTTTGGAATTGTTTGAGGAGGGTAGGTGTTAGTTCTTTGAATGTTTGGTAAAACTTCCTTGTGAAGTCATGTGGGCCAGGATTTTTGTTGGATGGAAGTTTTGTTATTACTGTTTCAATTTCATCAGTAGATATTGTTCTATTCAGGTTTTCTGATTCTTTCTGGTTGAGTTTTGATAGATTGTATTTTTTTAGGAATATGTCTATTTCATCTAGGTTGTCCAGTTTGCTGGAATAGAGTTGTTTGTATTATTTTAAAAAATCCTTTATATATCTGTGGGGTTTGTTGTTATGTCACCTTTTCTGTTTACCTGTTTCTTGGTGGGCCTGGCTACAGGTTCATCAATATTATATATTCATTTAAAGGACCAGCTCTTGGTTTTATTAATCTTTTGTATTATTTTTTTTATTTGTGTGTTTCTATGTCATTTATTTATACTCTGATCTTTATTATTTCCTTCCATCTACTTACCTTGGAGTTTTTTTGTTGCTCTCTTTAGAATTCTTTAAGTTGAGGAGTTAGTTGGCTTATTACCAGTTTTTCTTATTTTTTGAGGTAGGCCTGTAGTGTTATGGACTGCCCTCTTAGGATTGCTTGCACTGTGTTCCATAGATTTTGGATTATTGTGGGTTTTTGTTTGTTTGTTTGATATATATATATATATATATATATATATATATATATATATATATATAATTGATTTTTTACAGAGGAAGGAAGAGGGATAGAAAACTAGAAACATTGATCAGCTGCCTCCTGCACCCCCCCTAACTGGGGATGTTCCTGCAACCAATGCACCTGCCCTTGACCAGAATCAAACCTGGGACTCTTCAGTCTGTAGTCCGATGCTTTATCCACTGACCCATACCGGTTTCGGTGGGTTGTTGTGTTTTAATTGTCATTTATTTCCAGGATGTTTTTTATTGCTTTTTTATCTTTTTGATAGCCCATTCATTGTTTACTAGTACGTTTTTTAGTGTCTATGTGTTTGAATATTTTGGGGTGTTTTTATTATAGCTGATTTTTAATTTTATGACACTGTGATTTGAGAAGATGCTTGTTATGATTTCAATCTTGCATTTGTAAAGACATAGTCTATTTCCTAACATATGGTCTATTTTTGAAAATGTCCCAAGAGCACATTAGAAGAATTTATATGGCATAGCTTCGGGGTGAAATATTCTAAATATATTAATGAGTTCCATCTAATCTAGTAAGTCATTTAGGATTGCTGTTTCCTTGTTTATTTTTGTCTAGAAGAATTAACCAATGATGTCAATAGGCTTTTTAAGTCCCCTACTATGATTATATTGCTTTCAATCTATCCTTTGATATCTCCCAGGACATTTTTATGTATTTTAATGCACCTCTATTGGGTGAATATGTTTGTCAGAGTTATATGTTCTTATTTTCTCTTTAGTGTTCCGATGTGGCCTTCATTATCTTTTGTTATGGCCTTTACTTTGAGTTTTATTTTGTCAGAAATAAATATTGCTATCCCAGCTTGATTTTCATTTATATTTGCCTAAAAAATATTTTTCCATCCCTTCACTTCCAATCTGTATGAGGTCAGAAGGAAGCCGCACCCTTGGCCAGATGTTGCATCTGATTGTGGAAAGGAGGTCCACTAGATTACTGGCAGCAGGAGATACTAGATCTAAGTCAAAACTCATGAGAGACTGGGCCAAGAAGGAGCAGCATAAATGGATGCCCATGCCACACCATGCTGAGGGGAGAGGGGCTTGCAGTGATGTAGTACTTTTCCCTCTTTTTGGTATTTGCTTTTATTTGCTATACCTAGTTCATAGGACCTTTCAAATACAAACACTCTCCCATGGCTGAGTTGCAGGCGGAGGTGCAGACCTGTGGAGACTGGGGACATGCAGGGGAGAGGTGGCCGTGAGTCTGGTGCTGAGTCATACCTGACATGCCAGACCTAGGCAGCTATTTTCTCTTGAAGAGATAGCCCCTCCCTGAAGTTTCCAGAACAACCAATACAGCCACACCCAGACTACCCCTTGAGTGTTACAAAGGATACAAAACAACAACAACAACAAAAACCTGAATACTTGCTGAGAGTACTCAGGGACTGGTTTAAAGAGAGGCTATTTAGTCCCAGAAAAGGGAAACTGAGAAGTGGCAGACAGTACAGAAGAGTGGGATCTTCAACCAGCTCCCATGGAGAATTAAAACAACACTTGACTTTTTCGTTTTTATTTTTATTATATTTTATTATTATTTTATTATCTCTTCTTTTATTTTTTCTTTATTTTAATGTTTGTTTCTTTATTTTTATTTCTTTTCACCATATTTTTCATCATTCTAATTTTTATCCTATTTTAACATTTTATTATTTTTTCTTCTCTTTCTCTTCCTTCTTATCCACTCATCCTCTTTCTTCTTCCTCTAAACAGAACTGAGATCCTCCCCATATTCATCTAATTCTTTAACCTTACTAGTATTTTCTGTATATAAGCTCAGCCTCTATAGATTCTGCCCCCACCCTTTTTACTATGTATTTGGTATTTGTATGATTTGGTTTACTGTTTGTTCTCTGGTGTTTCTCTCTCTCTCTCTCTCTCTCTCTCTCTCTCTCTCTCTATATATATATATATATATATATATATATATATATATACACACACACACACACACACACACACACACACACACACACATAATTCTAGTAGCCCTGCGCATGAAGTTGTGTGCCACTATGTCACTGCTGGTCTCCTGTAACTCTCCACCTGCTGTCCTACCCTCCTGTAGCTCTCCCTACCCCCCATAGTTTGCTGCCCTATCCTATCCTGTAGCTCCCCGCCTCCCACTTGCTTGCTGCCATGCCCACTCCTGTAGCTCTCTGCCACGTACTTGTAGTTCACTGACCCACCTCCTACAGAGCTGTGATCCAGTCGTTATGTGGTTGGTTGTTAACACTTCACGTCATAATGGAGGCACAACGACTGACCCTTTTCTTCCTTATTCTCCTTTTTCTTTTCTCTCATACCATTAATTTTCTCTCTTCAATATCATTTGTGCTCTATTTTCTTTCTGCTAATTCTCTTTTCTCTGGTGGTCACTTATATTGGGGCTGTTGGTGTTGTGAGAACATCCGTGTTTTGCTCTTCTTGTGTTGTCTTGTGGAGTTGCATTTTGTTCTTTTTGATCAATGTGGTAGAGAACAAGCTACATAATCAGACACCTGGAGAATAGACTCCATCCACTAACAGGTCAATAACACTCCAGACCCAACTACAGAAGCAGGAAGATGGCATCAGTGAGGGAGAGAGCACGAGTGAGTGAGAGAGTGAAAGAGGAGAATGTGGACCTGTGGGATGTGTGTGTGTGTGTGTGAGTGAGGCATAGTTATATCCCACAGGACATTCAGGGACAGGCTGACTAGGCTCTCCCAACCAGGCAGCCTCTGTTACCATGGCAAACAGTCCTAGAGTGGCTGGCTCTTCCACAGAGGCCATGCCTTTTTGAAGAGGAGAGCTGCTTGACTGGGAATCCAGCCTCACTTCCACCCAGGGTGTGCTCAGACAAAACCCATAACTTTACAGCCACCTGCACCATGGACCTGTTGCCCCAGTTGTTGTCCCACAGTTACCAAGACTCCATCCAGTCCCTCTGGACTCAGACCCCTATGAGTTCCAAAGCATGCTCCCCTTTGGCTAGCTCAACACTTTAGTCAAGGACATGACAACCACATGAGCAGCAGCCATGTGAGCAGCCTGCCCCTGTCAGAGGAGCAATAGAAGCATGAGCAGCCCACCCATGTCAAAGAAGAAACAGCTGCACACAGCCCACACAATCAGAGGAGAAACAGCCGTGTGAGCAGCCCACCCCTATCCAAGGATCAGCATCTGTGTGAGCAGCCTGCCCCTGACAGCCAGAGGAGCAACCACTGCTATAAGCAGTGCCCGCTAGAGGAGCCAGAGCCAAATGAGGAGCAGCCACTGCAACAACTGCTCAGAGAGAAGCTACCCTCCAAGGAGCCACTGCTGTGAGAGGAGCAGCCTAAGCACAACCGCAGACTTAGATCCTTTGGTGAGAGCAAAAATGGGAGACAAAGAAATCCCCAAAAGGAAAGAAAAGGAGGACTAACCAGAAAAGCAGCATGTTGAAATGGAGGCAGGCAATATGTCAGAAAAAGAATTTAGAATAAGGGCCATACAGTTCATAAACCAGATGGGGGAAAAAATCAACAATTTATGTAAGAATCAAGAAGAAATAAAGAGTGATATAGCTACAGTAAAAAACACCATGGAAAGTTTCAGCAGTAGACTAGGAGAAGTGGAGGGTCGAATTAGTGAATTAGAAGACAGGGAAGCAAAACACAGCCAAACTGAACTACAATTGGGAAAAATAAGTAAAAGACAGGAGGAGAGCCTAAGGGAGCTTTGGTACAACATGAAATGAAGTAATATACAAACACTAAGGGTAGAAGAACAAGGTCTAGAAAACCTATTGGAAGAAATAATGTCAGAAAACCCTCTTGATTTGCAGAAGAAAAATCACACAAGCACAGAGAGTCCCAAGAAGATGAAACTGAAAAGATCTACATCAAGACACATTGTAATTATAATGGCAAACGTACAGGACAAAGAGAAAATCTTAAAGGCTGCAAGAGAGAGAGACAGAAAGTTACATAGAAGGGATCTACCATTAGATTATAAAATGATTCTCAACAGAGACACATCAGGCCAGAAAGGAATGAAAGAAAATTTACAAAGTGGTGCAAATCAAGGGACTGACTCTAGCAAGACTATCATTCAAAAAAGAAGGGGAAATAAAGAGCTTCACAGATAAAGAAGAAAATAAAAGGCTAAGAGAGCTTATCACTACCAAGACAGCAATACAATAAATGCTAAAGGGACTGGAGTAAAAAGAATAAACAAAAAAGGAAGAAGGAACACAGGCACAAAAAATAAAAATGGCTACAAACAAGTACCTATCAATAATAAATTTAAGTATAAATGAGCTAAATGCTACAATCAAAAGACATAGAGTAACAGAATGGATAAACAACATGACAGATACATATGTTGTCCACAAGAGAAGACCCACCTCAGAACAAGGGACTCACACAGACTGAAACTGAAGGGATGGAAAAATATCTTTCAGGCAAATGGAAATTAAAAAAAAAGCTGAGGTAGCAATACTTATACCTGACAAAATAGACATCAAAATAAAGCCCATATCAAGAAACAAGAAAGGCCACTTCATAATACAAAAGAGATCGATACACCAAGAGGATATAACTCTGATAAATATATATGCACCCAATTCAGGAGCACCCAAATAAATAAAAAAAACACTCTTGGAAGAAATCGAGGAAGATATTGACAGCAATACAATCATAGTAGGGAACATTAAAACCCCAATGACATCACTGGATAAATCCTCTAGACAAAAAAAAATCAGCAAAGAAACAGCAATCCTAAAGGACTCACTAGATCAGATGGATTTAATTGACATCTTCAGAACATTTCACCCCCTAAAAACAGAATATACATTCTTCTCAAGTGCAACTGGGACATTTCAAAGATAGACCACATATTAGGTCACAGGGAAAGTCTATCCAAATTTAAGAAGATTGAAAACATATCAAGTATCTTCTCAGACCACAATAGCATAATATTAGAAATAAATTACAATTAAAAATCACAAAAATTCAAACACTTGGAGGCTGAATAGTATGCTATTAAACAATGATTGTGTTACCAAAGACATCAAAGAAAAAATTAAAAATGTCCTGGAAACAAATGACAATGAAAACACAACAACTCCAAGTCTATGTGACACACTGAAACCAGTCCTGAGAGGGAAGTTTATAGCTCTACAAAAACAAGAAATGATGGTAATAAATCATCTAACTCAACAACTTAGGGAATTACAAAGAGAGAAATAAGAAAAGCTCAGAGACAACAAAAGGAAGAAGATAATAAAGATCAGATCAGAGCTGAAATAAATGACATAGAGACCAAAACAGAACACAAAAGAAAAGAAAAGAAAACAAACTATACATAAAGATCAATGAAACCAAGATTTGGTTCTTTGAAAGGATAAACAAGATTGATAAACCTCTAGCCAGGCTCACCGAGAAGCAGAGAGAGAGGACCCAAATAAACAAACTCAGAAATGAAAGAGGCAGAATAACAGCAGACCCCACAGAAATACAAAGGATTTTTAAAAATCCAATGAACGGCTTTGGAGGAGAACTAAGATGGTGGCATAGGTGAGCACCTATCTAGCTGTCCACGCAACAATTCTGAAACTACAACTTAACAACAGAACAAACAACGTCCAGAATAACCAGAGAGCTGGCTGAGTGAAAATTCCACACATAAAAGTAGAGGTGGAACGCAGCGGTGACTCAGGAACAGCAGTACACAGCTTTGAGGTTCGGAGCACTAGCGAGCGGGGAGGGACGGGTGGCAGACAGCAAGCCTGGCTGGTTTTCTCCAGCGGGGAGGGCGGAGGCCTCCCACAGCACAGACCCCCCAGTACCAGGCGAGCTCCCAGGTCGGGGAAAGGAGGATCCCAGGTGCGGTTGAGGTCTGTGTGTTTGGGGAGAGTGCACGAGTAAATTGGAGTGCGCAACCTGGCAGAGAATGTGGGCAGAGAACGTGCGACTCGCTCACTTGCTCGGAGTCCACCATACTGCTTTGTTTCACAACCCTGAGTGAGACTTTGGATGTGCAGACTCATTTGGGAAGAGGCAGAGTTGTCTGGCAACAGGGAGACCAGCGGTGGATTTACATTGCCACCCAACACCGAGACCTGTGAGCTGCACAGATAAGCTGACGCCGTGAGCCCCATAGACCTGAAGCTGTGCGCCAGGAAGGGCGGACCTAAGGCTGATGCTGCATGCCCATTAGACGCTGACTCTGTGCGCCAAGTAGGGCGGACCTAAGGCTGACGGTGCGTGCTGCATAAGGAAGCTGAGCCACTGTTTCTTAGAGGATACCTATCACACACTGCTAAGGGACCAACTCAGGAAAGCAACCATAATGCTGAGAAAAGGAAAGAACTCAGCTGTGAAAGAAATGGAGGAAAAAAGACAACTAGACATAGAGTTCAAAACCACAGTAATTAGGTTTATGAAGAGGCTACTAGAAAAGGCCGAGAAACTTAATGATAACTATGCCAAAATACATAACACCTATAAAGAAATGAACAACGCCTACAAGGATATGAAAAAAGACCAACTAGAAATTAAGCATATACTGACTGAAACAAAAAATATTAAACAAAGACCTAAAAGCAGTCCAGACGACCGCAAAAACCAAGTCAAAGATTTGAAATATAAAAAAGCAAAATCCACTCAGCTGGAAAAGCAAGAAGCCAAAAAAGTCCAAAAAATTGAAGATAGTATAAGGGGCCTCTGGGACAACCTCAAGCATACCAACATCAGAATTATTGGGGTGCTGGAAAAAGAGAGAGAGCAAGATAAGAAAAACCTACTTGAAGAAATAGTGACTGAAAACTTCCCCCACCTGGCGAAAGAAATTGACTTGAAAACCCAAGAAGTGCACAGAACCACAAAATATAGGAATCTAAAGAGGACCACACCAAGGCACATCATAATTAAAATGCCAAGAGCAAAAGACAAAGAGAGAATATTAAAAGCAGCAAGAGAAAAACAGTTGGTTACCTATAAGGGAGCACCCATACGATTGTCAGCAGATTTCTCAACAGAAACAATGCAGGCCAGACGGGAGTGGCAAGAAATATTCAAAGTAATGAATAGCAAGAATCTACAACCAAGATTGCTCTATCCAGCAAAGCTGTCATTCAGAATTAAAGGTCAGATAAAGTGCTTTGCAGATAAGAAAAAGCTAAAGGAGTTCATCACCGACAAACCAACACTATATGAAATGCTGAAAGGTATTGTTTAAGAAGAGGAAGGAGAAAAAGGTAAAAATGTACATTATGAACAACAAGTATACATCTATCAAAAAATGAATCTAAAAATCAAGTGAATTAACAACCTGATGATCAGGATAAAATGAGGAATAGAACAAAATCATGGACATAGAGAGGGAATGGATTGATAATGCTTAGTGAGAAAAAGGGTGCGGGAAATGCAGCAAGAGACTGGACAAAAATCATGCAACTATGGGAGAGGACGGGGGAGGGGAGGTAAGGGCGTAGAGTGGGATGGGTACTGGGTGGAGGGGAGCTATAGGGGGGAAATGTAATTAATAAACTGAACAATAAAGGTAAAAAAATTTAAAAAAATTAAAAATAATAAAAATCCTATGAACAACTTTATCCTAACAAACTAAACAACCTAGAGGATATGGACATATTCCTAGAAAAATAGAAACTTTCAAAACTCAGTCAGGAGGAATAAAAAAATCTCAATAGGCTAATAATGATGGAATAAATTGAAGTAGTAATTAAAAAACTTCCAGTAAACAAGCACTGGGCCAGATGGCTGCACAGGGAAGTTTTACCAAATATTCAAAGAAGAACTAAACCTATCCTTCTCAAACTATTTAAAAAATGCAACAGTAAGGAAAAATTCCTGGCTCATTCTATAAAGCCATCATTATCTAAAACAAAATATCAGATAAAGACAACACAATGAAGGAGAATTACAGGGCAATATTCCTCATGAACATAGATTCCAAAATCCTCAACAAAATTCTAGCAAATTGGATCCAGGATAACATCAGAGAGATCATAACTAAGGAGGATTTATCCTGGGGATGCAAGGTTGGTACAATATCTGTAAATCAATAAATGTGATATATCACACAAAAATTGAGAGATAAAAAGCACATAGTCATATCAATTGATGCAGAAAAAGCATTTGACAAAATCCAACATCCATTCTTCATAAAAACCTTAGTAAAATGGGAATAGAGGGGTCATACCTGAATATAATAAATGCCTTATCTGACAACCTACAGCCAACATCGTGCTCAATGGGCTAAAAGATAAACCATTTCACCTAAGAACAAGAAGGAGACAGTGATGCCCATTTTCACCACTCGTATGCAACATAGAACTGGAAGTGCTAGCCATAGCAACTAAACAAGAGGAAGAAATAAAAGATATCCAAATTGGAAAAGAAGAAGTAAAACACTTTCATGATTCACAGATTACATGACACTGTACATAGAAACCCCTAAAGACTCCATAAACATTTATTAGACTTAATAAATGAGTTCAGCAATGTCGCAGGATGCAAAGTTAATGCCAAGAGATCTATGCTATTTTTATACACCAATAGTGAACTTACAGAAAGAGAGATTAAAAAAAAAATACCAGCATAACTGGTTTGGCTCAGTCAATAGAGCATCAGTCTGTGGACTGAAAGGTCTCAGGTTTGATTCTGGTCAAGGGCATGTACCTTAGTTATGGGCACATCCCCAGTAGTAGGTATGTAGGAGACAGCTGATCAATGTTTTTTCTCTAATCAATGTTTCTAAATCTTTCTCCTGCAATCTCAGTCTCTGTAAAAAATCAAAAGTTTTTTAAAAATAAACAATCCCATTTATCAACCCCCCCAAATTTAAGATACCTAGGAATTAACTTATCTAAGGAGGCAAAAGACCTGTACTTTGATGAGTACAGGAAACTGAAAAAAGAGATAGAGGGAGACATAAACAAATGGAATAACATAATGTGTTCATTTATTGGTAGAATCAACATCATTAAAATGTCCATACTACTCAAAACAATCTATAGATTCAATGCAATCCAATTAAAATACCTGTGAAATATTTCACATACTTAGTACAAACTCTCCGAAATTTCATCTGGAATTAAAAAAAAAATACCAGAATTAGCTGCAGCAATCCTGAGAAAGGAGAATGAAGTAGGTGGGATCTCAATAATAGATAGCAAGTTGTATTACAAAGCCACTATTCTCAAAACTGCCTGATACTGACACAAGAACAGACATATCAACCAATGGAATAGAATAGAGAACCCAGAAAGTGACCCAAACCACTATGCTCAATTAATATTTGACAAAGGAGGCATGAAGATACAGTGGAGTCAAGACTGTCTCTTCAATAAATGGTGCTGGGAAAATTGGGCAGATACATGCAAAAAAGAAAGAAAGAAAGAAGAAAGAAAGAAAGAAAGAAAGAAACTAGACCACCAGCTTACACCATACACAAAAATAAACTCAAAATGGATAAAGGACATAAACATAAGGGAAACCATAAAAATATCAGAGCAATCCACAGACAGCAAAATCTCAAACATATTCTGAAACAAGATCTTCACTGATACAGCTTCTAGGGCAATGGAAACTAAAGACAAAATAAACAAATGGTTCTACATCAAAATAAAAAGCAAAAGAAACCATAAAAAAGCAACAACAAGAAAGCTCACTGCATGGGAGAAAATATTTGCCAATGTTATCTCTGATAAGGGTTTAATCTCTAACATTTACAGGGAACTCAAACAACTAAATGAAGGAAGATGATCAACCCAATTGAAAAAAGGCTTAAGGACCTAAATAGATATTTTTCAAAAGGGCATATAAGGAAGGCCAAGATACATATGAAAATATGGTCAAAGTCACTAATCTGAGTGATGCAAATCAAAACAACAATGAATTACCACCTCACAACTAACAGAATGACTATAAACTAACATGAAGTGCTGGTGAGGAAGTTGTGAAAAAGGAATTCTTGTGCACTCCTGGTGGAAATGCAGACTGGTGCAGACACTGTGAAGAACAGTATGGAGTTTCCTCAAAAAACTAAAAATGGAACTTCTATTTGACCCAGTGATCCCACTTCTAGGAATATATCCCGAGAAACAAGAAACACCTTTCAGAAAGGATATATGTACCCCTATGTTCATAGCGGCACAATTTGCTATAGCTAAGATTTGGCAACAGACTAAGTGCCCATCAAGAGATAAGTGGATTAAAAAACTGTGATATATCTATACAATAGAATATTACGCTGCAGTAAAAAGAAGGAATTCTTATCATTTGCAACAGCATGTATGGAACTGGGAAGCATTATAATAAATTAAATAACCCAGTCAGAGAAAAATAAGAATCACATAATCCTACTCTTTTATGGAATATAATAAACAACATAAACTGATGAACCAAAACAGATCCAGAGACAGAGGAGCATTGATCAGACCATCAAACTCCAGAGGGAAGGTAGTGTATGGTGTGGGTAAGGTGGAGAGGTCAACCAAAGGACTTGTATGCATGCATATAAGCCTAAGCAAAGGACACAGACACCAGGGGGGTGAGCACATGAGTAAGGAGATGAGAGGAAATTGGATGATAATGACACATATGTAATACCTTAATCAATAAAGAAAAATATTAGAAAAATATAAATGGCATAAAATACTAAAAGGAAAAATACAGAACATCAATGAATCATTAGCTCGTTCTTTGAAAAGATAAACAAGATTGATTACCCCTTAGCCAGACTGATCAAGAAATAAGAGTGAGGACCCCCCCCAAAAAAAATCAGAAATGAAATATGTGAGGGAACAATTGACATCATAGAAATAAGAGGAGTGTAAGAAAATACTATGAACAGCTGAGACCGGTTTGGCTCAGTGGATAGAGTGTTGGACTGCAGACTGAAGGGTCCCGGGTTCGATTCCGGTCAGGGCATGTACCTTTGCTGCGGGCACATCCCCAGTAGGGGGCGTGCAAGAGGCAGCTGATTGATGTTTCTCTCATCAATGTTTCTGACTTTCTATCCCTCTCCCTTCCGCTCTGTAAAAAAATCACTAAAATATATATATTTTTTAAAAAAAGAAAATACTATGAACAACTATATCCCAACATATTGAACACCCTGGGTAAAAATGACAAATTCACAGAAACATATAAAATTCAATCAGAAAGAATCAGAAAACCTGAATAGACCAATAACAACTAATATAATTAAATCAGTAATAAAAATACTCTCAGAAAACTAAAGCACTGGACTAAATTGCTTTGCAGGAAAGTTTGATGACACATTCAAGGAAGAACTAACCCATCTTTTGCTCAAACATTTAAAAAATCAAGAGAAAGAAAGATGCTTCTTTTATGAGCTCAGAATTAACCTAATTATAAATCTGTATAAAGACACTATACTGAAAGAAAATTATAGGCCAATATCTCTGATGAACATAGGTGCAAAAAATCCTCAACAAAATATTAGCAGATCAGATCCAGCAAGAAATTTAAAAGACATGCACTATGACCAAGTGAGATTTATTTTGGGGATATAAAGTTGGTAAAAATATCCTCAAATCAATAAATGTAATACATCACAAAACAAATTGAAGGATAAAATCTCATGATCATATCAATAGACACAGATAATGAGTTTTAAAAATCTCAGCACCCATTTATTTATTTATTTATTTTTTAATTTGAGAGGACATTTATTAAAGCTGGGGATAGTAAAACAAGGAAGGGCTGAGGAAGTAAGCCTAGGCTGATCTGCTTTGGCTCACTAAGAAGTCACAGAAAAGGGGAACTTGGGGACAGGTTGTGGGAGAGGGGGGGATGCAGTGGGAGTGGGTTGTCACTGCCTGTTGCTCCCCTGTTTTCAAGCCTGAGATGCATACCAATGGGGATAGGTGGGATGGGGAGGAAGGCAAGGGCTTGTTCAACCTATGACCTTTCTTTTGAGGAGGTTTTTTATGTTATTTTTTAAATTTAATAAATCTTTATTGTTCATATTATTACAATTGTTCCTCCCCCCCCCATAGCTCCCCTCTAACCCAGTTCCCACCTCACCCTCTGCCCTGACTACTCCCCCCCCTCCATCTTCATCCATAGGTGTATGATTTTTCTCCAGTCTCTTCCCGCATTCCACACACATCTTTCCCCGCAAGAATTGTCAATCCACTCATTTTCTATGCCCCTGATTCTATTATATTCACCAGCTTATTCTGATCACTTTAATTCACTTGATTTTTATATTCACTTGTTGATAGATATGTATTTCTTGTTCATAATTTTTAGCTTTACCTTTTTCTTCTTCCTTTTCTTAAAGGATATTTTTCAGCATTTCATATAATAATGGTTTGGTGTTGATGAAGTCTTTGAGCTTTTTCTTATATGTGAAGCTCTTTATCTGACCTTCAATTCTGAATAATAGCTTTGGTGGGTAGAGTAATCTTGGTTGTAGGTCCTTGCTATTCATCACTTTGAATATTTCTTGCCACTCCTGTCTGGCTTGCATAGTTTCTGTTGAGAAATCAGCTGAAAATCGTATGGGTGCTCCCTTGTAGGTACCTGCTTTTCTCTTGCTGCTTTTAATATTCTTTCTTTGTCTTTTTCTCTTGGTATTTTAATTATGGTGTGTCTTGGTGTGGTGCTCTTTGGATTCCTTTTGTTTGTGGTTCTCTGTGCTTCCTGGACTTGTAAATCTATTTTTTTTTCACCAAGTAGGGGAAGTTCTCAGTCATTATTTCTTCAAGTAGGTTTTCAGTATCTTGCTCTCTTTCTTCTTTTGGCACCCCCATAATTCTGATGTTGGTACACTTGAAGTTGTCTCTGAGACACCTTACATTTCTTCAAATTTTTAGCTTCTTTTGTCTTTTCCAGTTGAGTGTTTTTTGCTTCTTTTTATTTCAAATCTTTGACTTGATTCTTGCATTCCTCTAGTCTGTTTTTGAGTATTATAAATTTTTTATTTCAGTCAGTGTATGTTTAATTTCTAGTTGGTCCTTTTTCATATCCTCGTGTATCTCACTAAATTTATTGCCCTTTTCTAGAAACCTCTTGAAAAACTTTATAACCATGGTTTTTGAACTCTATATCCTGTTGTTTGTTTTCCTCCATTTCTTTTGTTTGTGATATGTTTCTTTGTCTCTGCATTTTCAATACTTCCCTGAGTTGGTAGGGTAGCTTTGTGTGCTAGGTGTCTTTATGGCCCAGTGTCTCAGCTTCCCCATTCACCTGAGGTGGACACTCTTGGTGCACCACTTTGTGGACTATGTGTAGAGCCTTGTTGTGGTTAATTCTTAATTGTTGTTGGTATCGCTGGGCAAAATTGACCTCCAGGCCAACGGGTTGTGAGGATCAGCTGTGTCTATGCTGGGAGAACTTCTGTGCTGGAGACAGCCTTATGGGACAAGATTTGCAAAGTCGCAAAAGCCTCTGTGCTCAGTTTGGATGGGGCAGAGTATCAGGGCTGAGTAGACAGTTTGGCTTCCCATCAGCCATGCCCTAAGAGGCTCCTGGGTCTCAGTGTCCCTCGATAGTCACTGCAAGCACCTCTGAGAGAGCACCGCCTCGGGTTTCACCCACTGTCAGACAGTCCAGTTTCTCTCCCAATGAATCTGGTATCCCAGATTTTTTGCCAGAACTGGAGTTCAGCACAGTTGGAACTGGGCTTCAGCGCAGTCAGGGGCTTTTGTCTCCTTCCCGCTAGAGGGAGCCTTGCACACTCAACAGTTAGTCCTCTCTGAGCACACTTGCGCATGTGCCTGCAAACCTCTGCCTTTTGTGGCTTCCCTGAGTTTCTGCCTGACAGTCCAGATTCCCCCTATATGAGCCTGGGTCCTCAGGGTCTCACCTGGAACTGGAGTTCAGTCCAGTCGGAACTGGGTTTCCATGCAGTTGGGAGCTTTTGTTTCCTTCCCGCTAGAGGAAGCCAGCCAGGCACTAAGACACCATCCTTGTTGTGTGCACGTCTCCGTACCTCAGGCTTTTGTTGCTCTTCTGATTCTCTGTGTGCTTTTCTCTTTCCTTCTAGTTGTAGAATTTCCACTCAGCCAGCTTTCCTGTGGTTCTGGATGATGCCCATTTTGTCTTTTAGTTGTAGTTTTGAAGTGGTTGTATGTGGTAGCAGTTTAGGTCTTTACCTATGCCGCCATCTTGGTTTCTCCCTCAGCACTTATTTATGATAAAAATTCTAAGAGGAAAAAGATGGATCATACTTCACAATAATAAATGCCAAACATGCAAACCTAAAACCAATATTATATTCAAGGGTCAAAAAGTAAAAAAAAATTATCCTAAAAACAGAAACAAGTCAGGGATACAAAATTAACATTCAAAAATCAATAGTATTTTTATATACCAAGTAGAGGTCTGGTGCATGAAATTCGTGCATCGGTATGGTCCCTAGGTCTGGCTGGTGATTGAAGTGTGAGTGTCTGGCATGAAAAGACAGTTCCCAGTTGACCTCTGGGCCCTGGGCAGCACCTGGGCCTTCGGCCCCAGTTACCCCCCTCTGCCTGAGTCACAGTGCCTGAAGCCCCATGCAGAAATGTGGTAATCATGGCTAGACAACGTGGGCCAGGGTACAGCATGGGCCTCTGTGTCATCCAGCGATGCTGCACGGAACCTGGGCAGACAGTGTGCTCTCTCCCAGCCAGCCTTGGCTGAGGGGTTCCTGCGCAAACCCACGGTGAGCTCAACCAGCCCTGGTGATCTCAGAAGCCCGTTGGAGCAATGGCACCTCCACTGCCATCCACTACCAGTGCCTCAATGCTGACACCCACCATGTTCTACACCAGCCCCTGATGGTTAGCAGATGTCATTGTGAGTGGTTGAACTCCTGGTCAAGGGGACAATATGCATATTAGGCTTTTATTTTATAGGATATCTTCCACTTATTTCAGAGAGAAAGAAAGAGGGTGAGAGAGAGAAAAACATCAACGAGAGAATCATGGATTGGCTGCCTCCTGCACACCCCACCCTGGGGATCAAGACCACAACGTGGGCATGTGCCCTGACAGGGAGTCAAACCTTGACCTCCTGAGTCATGGGTCTACTTTCATCCACTTATCCATGCCTGCTGGGCTCTTGTTCTTATTTTAAAGGAGAGAGAATTAACCCTCCAGGGGTCGACTTTCCCCAAACAGCCGGGTTTTGCAGTGACAGAGCTGGAAGGAGGGAGATGGACTGGTTCTAAACATGCGCTCATGAGACACTGTCTTTGGCTCTTCAAATGGCACTTCCTACTGACCCTCAGATTCATTGCATCACCCCCACCCTTCCTACCTGCCACCAGAGCTGAGGAGACTGGAGGATGGGAAGGGCCAACTGTGGTTCACCTGGGAGGGCCATGGGAGAGGCAGAGCTGTGAGCACCACAGACCCTGAGTGCGAGTTAGAGGCAGTGATCGCTCAGCCCCAGCATCTCAGGAATGTTTCTTTCTCCAGAAGCACTGCAAGCATTGCCTTAGGCTGTGGAATTTAGGATTGGCCTCCATAGTTCTGTTCTATGGTATGGGATCCTCTCTGTCCTGGAAATTGGATTGAGGATTAGAGTTGGACCACCTGGGAAAGCCCTTTGGATTGGGCCTGAGACCTTTTCTCACCTGTGACCCGGTTCCAGGCATAGCTGATCTGTGTGTCCACAAAGGGGCTTAATTTTCCTAGTTTTCAACGTTTGCTTTCCATAATACTGTACATTCTGTTTGGTTGTATTTTGTACCAAAAATAAATCATTTGCTTGTTTCCAATAAGTACTTATCATCATTGAAGAGAGCTTGCGGGGGAGTGCGTGTGGGGAGGGAGGGGCGGTGCGGGCATGGAGGGATTAGGTCAGCCAGGCAGGAATGACCCACCTCCTGGACCTCAGGGTAGGAGGCTGGTTGTGAACATTCCACGGCCCTCATGTGGAGCTCAAACTAAGGTCTGGGTTTTACAGTCAGACCCTCAAAATGGACGGCCCTTGCCAGCAGCTGCTGGAGACACTGCCTTCCCAGGGGCTGAGTGGAGCATGAGGCCTCCTTATCCACCCTCCCTCCCCATCTTTTCTCACACTCTGGCTTCCCTCCAGTACACCCCAAAGCTGGCACCTAGGCTGCCACTATCTCTGCATCGCCCTTGGGGAGGGTGCTGTCGCCTCCTGCTATCTCCCTGCTTCCTCTTCCCCTTTAGTCTGCTCCTGACACAGAAGCCATTGGGTCCTCACCTACAGCCTTGGTGCCTCCGCCTGCACTCAGGGGACTCCAGGTTCTCATGTCCCTCTATCCCTGCAGGATGTGCCCCCTGACAAGCCTTTACCTCCTTCCATCTGGCCTCTTGCTCATCTTGCTGCTCCTCCATAGGCTGTGCCCTGTGCACGATGCCCTTCTCCAGACATCTGCCTGGCTCTCCTTCATCAGTCCAGTTTCTCTCAGGGAGCCTGCCTTTGCCCCTCCCTTGCTGAGCCCCTATGTGGCTTCGTTCCCATGTTTTCATGATGCCTGAGCCCTCTAACAGCTGCATCTCACAACTGGCCAAGGCTGTTTCCTCCCCACAACCCTGCCCTCTCCTGGCAGAAGCATGCTTATAGGACAGGGCAGCTGGCATCCTGCTGGTCTGCGAGCATCTGGGCATCCTCTGGGGAAGTGCTCAGTCAGTGACACAGGCTGAGTAAGATGCTCAGACAGTGGTGTTAGGTGTAAAGGCCTTTGTAAGGCAGACTCACTTGGAGCTGAGGGCCAGTGAGCTCTCCACACCGAGCTCAGTGCAAGTTCCTTGGGAGCCAGTTGGTCTTTTCTTGCAAGAAGGTAGGAGGAAGAGAATGAAAAAGGAGCAGTGTGTGTTTTCTCTCAACTACTTAAAAGCTGATTTCATTCCATGCTGAAAGCTATAAATAGAAACTCTTAGATCAACCCTGTGAGGTAGGTTCTGGTATTATCTGAGATTCTGTGGAGAGTACGTGGCCTTTGCCTGCCACAACAACAGTGCTTATTAACCACCAGCTTTTAGTGCTGTGATTCATGCACTGTTAGGGGACAGCCTGTGTTGGTCAGCCCAGCAGCTGTGGACCTCCCTCTGAACAGCTGCTACTGATGTGAAGGGCCACACACTGACCATTAGGGGGCAGCTCCTGGGTTGAGCATCTGGTTGGTCCATTGGTGGTTTCAGTCATCACAGCCATGGGCCTTTTGATATATGTTACCTAATAATAGAGAAGCATGTAAATTGACTGTACCTCTGCTATGCCCACAGACAACCAGAGTAAGTATGCAAATTAAGCCAACAAAGATGGCGGTTAATTTGCATACATACCGTGTTCCCGGGAACCTCCTCAGCACCCAGGTCACTCGCAGCCCACTGTTGGGGGGCAGGGGGCTTTCAAGCCTAAAACCTGAGGCGGAGGCTTTAGGCTTGGGAAGGGCTGAGCCTGTGACCAAATGCAGACCATCCAGAAGTCAATGCTGTGTTGCCCAGCTGCAGCCTGGTGACCCAGCACTGACTGCACAGTTGCCTGAGACCCAGAAAGCGAGTCAGGGTCTGATCTGCAGCCTCAGTGGAAGCTCTTGATCAGTGTACTTACCTCTCTCTTTCTCTCCCTCTTTCTTTCTGATCTTCACCAGCAGTCAGGCTTTTCATTCTCTCCTGGTCCTCCTCAGGGGCTGCTGTTAAGCCCCACCTCTTTGATCAGGCCTAGAGTTAGTCCTGGAGATGCTGACTGGCATAGGAACCGACCAATCAGAACCAAAGATTGGGTGCTGTGGGGTCCCAATGTCTGTCTAGGAGGTGAAGCTTTTGATGCTGACTGGCATAGGAACTGATCAATCAGAAGCAAGAGTGTGTGCTGTGGGGAACCAATGCTGCATAGAAGACAGAGCTTCTGACACTGACTGGCATAGGAACTGACCAATGAGAACAAAATCTGGGTGCTGTGGGGAGCCAATGGCCGCCTAGGAGGCAGAGTGTCAGTTCCAGCCTGACAGGTGAACTGGCCTGAGGTAGGGAGGTGGGAATTGAGAAAAGAAAGACAAGAAAGTGGGATGGGGAGGTCTACAAGCCATTGACAGACTGCAGCAGCTTTATTAACTGTGCAATACCTTTTATACACAAACACTGACTGGGAGGTCAGTCAAGAGGATGTACTCTGTTCCTCTTAATGTCTAAGAGAGATAAGCAGGAAGCCTAATTCTCGGTACAGCATATTTCAGTAAATAGCTACAAATTTCTAGTAAACAATACAAGGTCACTTGCATTCTGCTGACAACTGGAAATAGCCATCCAAACAAGTCAGGGGACACTGTGTGGGTGGGAGGTTGATTTTATCAGCCCCTTCAGATGCAAGGAATTTATCAGCTTACACCTCATTTCAACAGCTCCCCCTTACTTATATTTTAGGTGGATTTTATTTAGTCCTATTTGCAGGAATCAGATGCTAGATTCGATGGTTCAGAAGTAGACTGGAAATAAATATATTTCCTATAAATATATAGGAACAAAAATGTTTGAGTCCCAATTTCAATGTCCAACAGTTCCTTATGTGTACATGTCAATAGTGATATCTGGGTGGTAGAAAAATGTTGGCAATGCAGGTCTGACCCTCTCTGGTTTGGTCCTGGGCAACCTGCAGTTACATACAGTTGCTGACTGTTAAGCATGGCAAGGCATCATCAGCATCTTCTATCTCTGGACTGTTTCTCCTCTTGTCTTCGTGGTTGGAGCAGACCTGTCAATTACTCTCTGTTGCAGGAATCCATATGGTCTTGGAGTTAATTTCTGAAAATATACAAACATATTCTCAACTAAAAGATAATAAAGGAATGTTTTCTATAAAATTGACTTGGGATATTTTAATTTTTGCCCAAATGATTTTCCTTATTTTGACACTGTGTGTTTTTCATGGGTATCTTTCTGTTAGTATTACAAATAAAAATTAATTTTCTAAAGTAAAATTTTTCTAGATGTAATTTATTTACAGGTTATTTTTTCCTTACATAATATTTTTCCACAACCCCCACCCCCCCAATTTTTTAGTTTAATTATTAGGAGGCTTTTGGAAAATTTATAATGCAGTCTTGATAATTTAAAATTTTTTTTGCATAAAAATATGACTGCTTTAGATTCATTGTATGTTAAGCAATATTACCATGAGATAAAGTACCAAGAGAAATTTTAGTTAATACCTTAGGGACAGATTTTTGTTCAGTACAACTAAATTTTCTTGAATATTCACTTGCCAATTCAATTAGCCAATTTAAATTAACCTGAAAACTTAACTACTATTTTACTGTCAAATTTAATACTTTAATAATAATCTTAGGTTACCCTGTAAATATTAGTGGAAAGGATTGTTTGCATTCTTGAGTAGGCCCTGAGCATTCTGGGTGCTAAATACAGGACAGCTGCTGTTATCCGAGTCTCTGTCTGTTGTCTCGGTTCCGAATCTGGGCTGGGCCAAGTCTTTGTCTGTTACCTGGGTCCGAATCTGAGCTGGGCATGGGAAATGAAGAAGCAATAGGGCAGGAGACTTCCCTCAGAAGGGACAAGGGTTCAAGCCCCTGCAATGTTGGGCTGGGTGAAGGTCTATGCCCCACCTCTATTGACCTTCAAGTTCTCTCTCGATGGCCTCTCTGCGACTGTGCTATCTTAGGTTGTTCCTTCCCTGAGGAATCTTACCCATCTCAGGCTAACCAGCCATTCTCCAGGGCTAAGCAGGGTGATGTGAGATTTAGTTCTGTCTCCTTGGTAGCCTTTGCCTGTGGCCTCCATATTACCTGCCTTGGGATCCCCTCACCTGCTGGCAGGATTCTGGCACTGATTACATATCTTGGGGAACTCAGGTTTCTTTAGGGAGGACCCACCTCACACCATTCAGCAAGAGACAGAGCTATGGTAACAGCCACCATATAAGAAAGTTCAGGCAACATCTCTGAGCAACTAAATTGTGAGAAGAGGGTTCCTCTTGGCAAAAGGGCAAGAAGGCCAACATAGAATGCTTAAGTGCCTGCCCAGGAGGCCTTCCACACAGTGGAAGGGATTAAATTCTTTCATGCCCTTTTGAAATTGCTGCCAAATATTCAAAGAATTAGTTTGTAAGTTTGTTTGGAGGTAATATACAATATGCTGTTGTAAAATATCAAAAATTATAATAACATTGTAGAATAATATCGTGTAAGGATATTCTTTACTCTAGGCTATGGCAATTCAATTTCAAACTGGCTGTAAATTTCTTTTTGTACAAATACAGATCTTAATTTTTTTTTGCTTTCCAAAGTAATAACTAACACCTAATTTGGCCAAGATTTGCATTTCCCTGCAAGTTTTTTTAAATAATTTTTAAACCACACCTTAAGCAATCTCATTGCGGGAGAGCGGATAGCCTTGCTATCTCCTGCCACCTTTGAATTTCTCCACACCAGAGGCGATTTCATCAGTAGAATTTCACTTTTTACAGATTTTAAATTCCATATACCAATAAAGATTCTAATTTGAACAAGAAACCACATAATCATCATCATGATAATGGACAGCAACCTCCTCAAGATCCTCCTCATCTTGAGGATCTAATTATCTTTAAAATTTATATTGCTCCTTTTTAATATTCTGTCTTTATTAGACACCTTTTTGTGCTATAAAGGGCACTTTCTCTAAACTCTAACTGCTTTACTCCCAACTCTTAAGTAGTTGCTCCTCTCTTACTTAGAGGAGTTCCTCACCATTTGCTTCTCAAGTCCTCAGGTCCCTGTTCAGGCCCCAATTGTCAGTTCCAGCCTAACAGGTGAACTGGCCTGAGGTAGGGAGGTGGGAATTAAGAAAAGAAAGACAAGAAAGCAGGATCAGGAATACTACAAGCCATTGACAGACTGCAGCAGCTTTATTAACTGTGCAATACCTTTTATACACAAACACTGACTGGGAGGTCAGTCAAGAGGATGTACTCTGTTCCTCTTAATGTCTAAGAGAGATAAGCAGGAAGCCTAATTCTCGGTACAGCATATTTCAGTAAATAGCTACAAATTTCTAGTAAACAATACAAGGTCACTTGCATTCTGCTGACAACTGGAAATAGCCATCCAAACAAGTCAGGGGACACAGTGTGAGTGGGGGACTGACTTTATCAGTCCCTTCAGATGCAAGGACTTTGTCAGCTTACACCCAGTCTGCAACAGCAGAGCTCTTGATGCTGACTGGCATTGAAACTGACCAAGCTACAAAGTTTCAATTATAGAAGATAAATAAATCCCAGATACCAGGGTCTCTGCTTGGGTTGCTGGGGGGGAGGGTATGACTGGCCTGCAAACTACCACAGGCTTTTCACCCAGGTTGCCCCATGCCGCAAGGGAACCCCCAACCTGATCTGGGACACCCTTCAGGGAAAATCAGCCAGCTCTACCCACCAGACCTCTATCCTATCTAATAAAAGAGTAATATGCAAATTGACCATCACTCAACATACAAGATGGCTGCCCCTATGTGGTCAAAGGTGAATGCCCCCATGTAGACACAGATGGTTTCCACAAGATGGCCAGCAGGGGAGGGCAGTTGGGAGGGACAAGGCCTGCAGCGGAGGGCAGTTAGTGGTGATTAGGCTGGCAGAGGAGGGAACTTGAGAGCAACTGGGCCTGCAGTGGGACTTGATGGGGGACGTGAGGCTGCATCCCCATCCCAGCAGAGTTTGACAGGGGATCTTAGAATGCACCCCCCACCACCCAGTGGGATTTGAAGGGGGATCCCCCACCAAGCAGGCCTTGAGGGCAGACCTCAAGGGAAGGGCAGTTGGGAGAGATCCAGATGTGCAAGAGAGGACAGTTGGCAGGGACCATGCCTGCAGGGGAGGGCAGTTAGGGGCAAACAGGCTGGCAGGGGAGCAGTTAGGCATCAGTCAGGCTGGCAGGGGAATGGTTAGGGGGTGATCCAGCTGGCAGACAGAAGTGGTTAGGAGCAATCAGGAAGTCAGACTGTTTGGAGCCAACAGTCCTGTATTGTGAGAAGGATGTCTGACTGTTTAGGATATCTAAACAGACAGTCATATATCTTTCGAGGTGTCCCAGATTGGAGAAGGTGCAGGCTGGGCTGAGGGACACCCCCCCCCCCCATCATGAATTTCATGCACCAGACCTCTAGTCCAAAATATATTAAGAAATTACACAATCCTATATAATATAATAAAGAGGGAATATACAAATTGACTGTCACTCCACCACAAGGATGGCAGCACCCACAGCGGATGTGGGGGCAGGGGTTTCCATAACACAAGATGGCTTTGCCCACAGTGGAGGCCCCAATTCCCTTAATGAGCCTTAACAAGCAATGAGCAGGGACCTGAAGCTCCACTCTTCCTGCCCCTGCCTCCATGGGGCTTGACAAGTGTTCTCAGGCCATGCCTCCCACCTTGGCACCAGGCTCAGTGACCTGAGGCTATGCCCCCCACCAGGTGGGATTTGATGGGGACCCTGAGGCTTTGGACTCCACCCAGTGGGGCTTGATGGGGGACCTGAAGCTGCACCCCTCTCCTGGCAGGACTTGATAGGGGATCTCAGAGCACCCCCCCCCCACCCAGTGGATCTTGATGGGGGATCTCTGGCTGTGTCCTCCACCCAACAGGGCTTGACAGTGGACCTCAAAGCATGCCCCTTGCCCCAGCCCAGGCTGGGGAACCTCAGGCCACATCCCCCACTCAGACACTGGACCAGGGGACTTCAGGCCATGCCCCCCACCCAGCGGGGCTTGATGGGGGACCTCTGGCCATGCTGCCCATCCTGGTGCCAAGCCAAGAGACCTCAGGCTGTACCTCTGCCCTGGTGCTGGGCCATGGATATGAGAATGTGCTGGGAGACCTGAGACTGCACCACCCACCCAGCAGGTTTAACAGGGGACCTGAGGCTGTGCCCCCCCACCTGGCAGAGCTTGGCGGGCAATCTGAGGCTGCACCCTCCCCCACAGTGGGGCTTGATGAGGGTCGAGCCAATCAGGTCTGGATCATACATGATTTTGAGGCACTGCAGGTGGGCAGGGACTTGACTCTAGGTCCCACAGCATGCCCCAGACTCTGACAGGAGGAAGATTTTAATATACATTTTACTAAATTTCTTTCATCTCTGACACTTCTACTATAGAGAAAGGGCAAATAACAATATTAAAATATTTCCTTTAATTAATCCCCTTTTTATGTGCACAAATTTTGTGCACTGGGCCACTAGTTTAATATGAAAAAACACCTAATTAAAAATGGACAGAGGATTTGAATAAATACTTTTCCAAAGAAGGCATACAGATTGCTAACAGGCACGTGAAAAGAGGTTCAACATCACTAATCATCAAGGACATGCAAATCAAACTTACAGTGTCAGAATGACTGTTATAAAAAAGATAGAATTATTTAATATTTGTGAGAATTTGTATAAAAGCTAACACTCATATACTGTTGGTGGGAATATAAATTGGTGCAACCAACAACTATGAAAACATATAGAGATTCCTCAAAAATAAAACTGCCATAAGATCCAGCAATTTCATTTATGATATTCATCTGAAGAAAACAAACAAACAAAAAAACCCCACAACACATTAATTCAAAGAAATATATGCACCTCTATCTTCATTACAACATTATTTATGACAGCCAAGATTTGGAAACAACTTGTGTCCATTGATAAATGAATGGATAAAGAAAAGGTGATATACACCTACTGTTTAATAAAACATTGAATTTATTCTAATGCCTAAGACTATACAAGTTCATTGTAGAACTTTATAGATACTGACTGTATTTATTTCTTATTACTACTATAAAAACCCACCAACTTAGTAGTCTAAACTTGGGAGTTCAGAAATCTGAAATCAATCTCACCGAGCCAAAATCATAAAATTATTTTTCCTTATTTCAGAAAATTATTTTGAACATTGTGTCCATTAGAGCTCTCTACTATATTGGATTGATTGATTGGACACAATATGCCTCTCTTAAGTTGTATGATTTAAACAATTTTTCTCATTTTTTTGAGTGATATAGAAACTAGCCATTGTCTTGTTGTTTTCGTTGTGTGTGTGTGTGTGTGTGTGTGTGTGTGTGTGTGTGTGTGTGTTTGGCTTTAAAAAATATTATCATATTTTAAAGCTTTTATTTTAAATGAGGTTCAGCCTCTATGGCAGACAACTTCCACCCTTTCTTTCTCTAACAAGATAACACATCACTCCACTTAATAGTCACAAACCTAAAAAATTTTTACTGTGTTTGTTTCTTTTCATTCATCTGAAAAAAATTATCATCAAGCCAAGCTCACAATTAATGAAATGTTCTCTTTTTAGTGAAATTACATCTTTAAAATTAATTTCAGAGAAGAGAGGAGAGGGAGAGAGGGATAGAAATATTATTGATAAGAGAGAACCATTGATTGGCTGCCTCCTGCATGCCCCCTCCTGGGGATCAAGCTTGCAACCTAGGCATGTGCCCTTGACCCAAGTCAAACCTGGGACCCTTAAGTCTGCAGGCCAATGCTCTATCCACTGAGCCAAACTGGATAGGGCTTAAATTACATTTTCAACTGATGAGCAATTTTTTTTCTTGCTTAAAAAACGATAAAGAAGAGTAGGTTATCCTACTAAAATCTTTCTCTCTCATTCATCCTAACTGCTTGTTTCTGATACCTGCTTTAAAAAAATACTTTATTGTTGAAAGTATTACATATGTCCCCTCTTTTCCCCCATTGAGCTCTTCTAGCCTGCCCCCGTCCCCCACCCTAGACATTCAACACACTACTGTCAGTGACATGGGTTATGCATACATGCATACAATTTCTTTGTTAGGTCTGAAACTTTCTTTTGATGCCAACCCCTGATACACAAAGCATCTGTCAACTACAGAAATTTCCTGAAAACTGACCTCTTCATCTTCCCCTTTTATGAATTAGCACTGGCATAGAGTATTGTTTTACATTTTAAATCTGAACTTTAAGTAGTAACAAACAGGCTCAAATTAACTTTCTTAGAGAGGTCTTTCTCAGACCATCAGATCTAAAATAGTTTTCTATTCACCTCAGCAATTCCCAATTTCATGTCCCCTTGTGATCTCCATAAAACTTACAATTTTCAAAAATAATTTTAAATTTTTATTTACTTGAATATTTCTGTTCACCCCATGAGAAAGCAAGTATCTTAATTATCTTACTCAGCATGTGACTCTGGTGCTAGAATAGTGCCTGATACACAATTAAATATTTAATACATATTTGTAAAATAATTTTATAGCCACCTCCCCACACAGAGAGTCTTCCATATAACTTTTTATTTATCCTCACTGAAGACTATGCAATATGTTTATTGATTTTAGAGAGAGATGAATGGGAGTTGAAAGGAGAAAAAGAGAGAGAGATTGATGTGAGAGAAACAATGATTGGTTGTCTCTTGTATGAGCCCTGACAGGGATTAAACGCAGCAGCCTTTTGGTATAAAGGATGACACTCCAGCTACCTGAGCCACCTAGTCAAGGCTCATATAACTTTCAAATGCCATTAATTTCCTTTCTTGCTAACATAAATAATACAAATGTTCTTCATTATTTCTCCCACAAAGAAGTACTCGATTTCCATGTCTATTGCCCGTATATTTATTTCATTTTGGTTTACTTTCTTTATCACTGTTTCTTCCCAAAAATGGGCAAATTTCATTCCATGATGCTGTTTAATCTGACTCCAGTATTTGAAGGCCTCACTATTTAATTTATTTATTTTTCTAAAGGAATAGATTATTTGCTTGCTTGAATACCAATAATGTCAAGCTGTGACTTTCTTTTTGTTTGAGCTCATTGTGTGAACACCAGGTATATGACATTAACTTAAATACTACAGCTGAAGCTTAAAATGCAGTTTAACTAAGGTTTGGGTATTTTTGCTGGGAGGACTGTGACTGGAGATATATCTCTTAGTGTCTCCTGAACTAAGAGGCAGGATTCTAACTAAGTTTGTGTGAAACAGATGCCCCGCAATAAATTCCTAATAGATTATTTGATTTTAGCTATATTATTAATTTGTTCTTTAGGAGTTTGAGAAAGAACAATGTGCAGCCTAATGTAAATTTACTAGATCTGCTGGTTTATAATAGAATTGAACTGTTGAGAAAAAGGGGATAAACTATTCATTATTGCATCTATCAAAAGAGTTTTATTCTATAGACTTCAAAAACTAAAGTTACCACCAATCTATTTACTTGTCCTCATTTATTTATTCAAGTTAAGGGTGTTTTTGAAATGTTAACAGAAAATTTTACATGCCATTGGACATTTTCAAAATTTTCTATTGATTTTAAAGACTGCTTTGCTAGGTGTCAGAATCCAAATTCATCTTATTGTTTCACATAAAGTGAGGAATGCCTGTGTATATTTCTTGGACATAATTTTCATGTAACCGATCAATCAAATTATTGTCATCCATGTTAACTTATTACACACTTCTAATTTACACAATAATAGTATGGAGTTAAAAATACTTTCATATAAAATTGTCCATACTTGGATTAAGCAATTCAAAAGTCAAATTATATGATTCTGATATGCATTTATTTTTCTTTTCTTTTTCTTCTTTGTTTCTTTTATTTTTGTTTTATTCTGATATTTTTTTCTTTCTTTTATGCCATATTTTTGAATTTATTGGGCGACACTGGTTAACACAATTATATACATTTCAGGTGCACAATTCCACAGCACATCCTCTATACTCTGTATTTACCACCCCAAGTAATGATTCTTTCCATTACTATTAACCCCCCTATAACCTCCATCCCCTAGCAATTGCCACATTGTTGTCAGTGCCCATTATATTTTTCTTTTTCTATGGATCCCTCCATCTCCCCACCCAGCCACCCATTGGCCTAGAATTATAAATACATTGCAAAACTGTATTAGAAATCCAGTGTTCTGCCTATTCAATCCATTCTAATAAATTGCTTGTTGTTTTAGTGTTTATTTTTGTCAGTTTTTCTGTGTACCAGAGATTTTATAAGCATTCGTTTGTTTATTCATTGATTAATATATTTAATTCTCTCAAGAACACAATGAGGTGGCTACTGCAGATGCATTTTGCAAACGAGAAAACCCAGTCACACAAATGTTAAGTAAATTGCCAAAAAAACATTCATCTACTGAACACAGTAACCCAAATTTAAATGCAAGCACACCTCAATTAAAGCCCTTGTGCTTGATTATCTCTCAAATATTCTATGTTAAATTATGGCTCTCTGATGTCTTTTCTCTGTTATGTCTGAGATTTTCCAGGTAACAATATGATTATTTGAGACAGAAATAATTTCCTAATTGAAGGACTCATTTAATATTCACAAAAATATGAAAAAAAAAACCCTGATTATAATCCTCATGTTGCAGATGAGGAAAGAGAGACATAGAGAAATTAACAGTTTTCTCCAGATAACATACCTGGTAGTTGATAAAGCAGAGATTTGAACCCAACCTCTTTGACTCCAGGGTCCATGGTTTCAACTGTTATGTTACACTTGCGTGTCCCTGAATATATGTTGTTCTGCAGCTTATTAGCCATTATATAATTTTCTAACATATAAATATGATGAAGCATTTGAACATAGTAATCTCAAAATATATACAACGTTCTGAACTTTCAAAATTATGTGCTATGTAGCTCTTAGAACATTATATTTCTCCACTTTTGGTATTCAGAATAAAATATATCTATATGTCAGTTTTTTATTAAATTGATGAGGGTTTTCAGTTAACTAAAGAATAAATATATAACACTTTCATTGCTATTTCAATTGTCTTAAGATTAATTTTTACTAGTCTACTCTAAGATAAATTTTTAAAGAAATAAATTTGTTTCCTAGACTGAATAATGAACAGGCCTTATTATGTGGCAGTCACCTAATTGAAAACAAACAAACAAAAAATCAACTCATTTATGTGAAAACATCATGACCCACCTGCTTAAAATTGATTAAGGAAAGATGGCTCTCTCTCCAACATTCTTCCTGCTCCTCTTTAAGTTTTCATGTCCAGATTGTAACTCATAATCCATGTGCTGAAGATCCCCTAAAACCCAATGTTTCCCCCAGGTACCAGGATAACTGCATTGTGAGACAAATCCTCACAGATGTATCTGACTGGGTTGTTTTTTAGAAATGTAAATATTTCTATATAAACTATAATAAAAAGCCTGATGCATAGCTTTGAGTGCATTAGTCTAATATCCTATATAATAAAAGCCTAATATGCTAAGTGTCTGGTCGTAAGGTCTGCTGTTCAACCAATCAAAGAATAATATGTTAATGATATGCTAAGGACCCTCACTTGCTCTATAATGTGCATTGACCACTATGGGGAAGACATTTCAAAGAGTAGGTTATCTTGCTGTTTGGGTTTGGCCAATCAGAACTGAATGAGACAAGCTGTATACACCCTGGAGCACTCCCATGGCCCCTCCACAGCTGGCCAGGCTCCCACGACCCTCCTCAAACCCCATACATGCACTATTGAGGTCCACTGGCCTAGCCTGAGTCTTTTCGCAATTTGGGACCCCTCAGGCAATGTTCGAGAGCCAGTTTTGGCCTATGGCTAAATGATCAGTTGCTATGATGTGCACTGACCATCAAGGGCATATGTTCAGTACAGGAGCTGCCCCCTGGTGGTTAGTGCACATCTCTGTCTCTGGATCTATTTTTGTTCATCAGATTATGTTCCACATTATAGTCCATAAATGAGTGAGTTCATGTGATATTTATCTTTCTCTAAGTGGCTTATTTCATATAGCATAATGCCCTGCAGTTCCATCCATGTAAACAGTAAGAATTTTTTTTCTTTTTTACCCAGTGTAGTATTCCATTGTGTAGATGGGCATTTTAATCCACTCATCTGCTGATGGGCACTTAAGATTTTTACAAATCTTAGCTATGGTAACTTGTGCTGCTATAAACATAGGGGTGCATATATCCTTTCTGATAGGTGTTTCTAGTTTCTTGGGATATATCCCTACAAGTGGAATCACTGAGTCAAATGGGACTTCCATTTTTAGTTTTTTTTAGGAAATTCCATACTGTTCTCCACAGTATCTGCACCAGTTTGCATTCCCACCAGCAGTGCATAAGGGTTCCTTTTTTACCACATCCTTGCCAGCACTTATCATTTGTTCATTTGTTGATGATAGCCATTCTGACAGGTGTGAGATGGTACCACATTGTCATTTTGATTTGCATCTCTCTGATGATTAGTGATTTTGAACATGTTTTCAGATGTCTCTTGGCCTTCTTAATGTCTTCTTTCAAAAAGTATCTCTTTAGGTCCATTGCACATTTTTTGATTGGGTTGTTAACCTTTTGTTATCTGAGTTCCCTGTAAATGTTGAAGATTAAAACTTTATTGGTGATAACATTGGCAAATATATTCTTCCATGCAGTGGGATTATGTGTTGTTTTGTTGATGGTTTATTTTGCTATGTAAAAGATTTTTATTTTGATGTAGTTCCATTTGTTTATTTTGTCTTTAGTTTCCATTGCCCTAGGAATTGTATCAGTGAAGATATTGCTTCGGCATATGTCTACGATTTTTCTGCCTGTGGATTTCTCTAGTATTTTTATGGTTTCCCATCTTGTATTTAAGTCTTTTATCCATTTTGACTTTATTTTTGTGTATGGTGTAAGTTGGTGATCTAGTTTCATTGTTTTGCATGTATCGGTCCAATTTTCCCAACACCAATTATTGAAGAAAATGTGTTGACTCCATTGTATGTTCTTGCCTCCTCTGTCAAATATTAATTGAGCATAATGGTTTGGGTCATTTTCTGGGTTCTCTATTCTATTCCATTGGTTAATATGTCTGTTCTTGTGCCAATATCAGGCAGTTTTGAGAACAGTACCTTTGTAATACAGCTGGTATTGAGATCCCTCCTACTTTGTTCTCTTTTCTCAAGATTGCTGCAGCTATTCAGGGTTTTATTTTTTTACTTCAGATGAATTTTTAGAAGCTTCTTTCTACATCTGTGAAAGATGCTGTTTGTATTTTAATGGGGAGCACAATGAATCTATAGATTGCCTTGGGTAGTATGGACATTTTGATGATGTTGATTTTACCAATCCATGAACATGGTATGTTTTTCCATCTGTGTATGTCTTTCTCTATTTTTTCAGTGTCCTGTAGTTTTCCAACTACAGGTCTTTTACCTCCATAGTTATTTGTATTCCTAGGTATCTTAAAATTTTGGTGCTGTAATAAATGGAATTGTTTTTTTAGTCTCTCATTCTGTAATTTCATTATTGGTGTATAGAAACGGCATACATTTATTGGCTTTAAAGTTGTATCCTGCTACATTTCAAAATTCATTTATTAAGTCTAATAATTTTTGTTGGAATCTTTAGGGTTTTGTATGTAGAGTACCATGTCATCTGCAAATAAGGACAGTTTTACTTCTTCTTTTCCAATTTAAATGCCTTTTATATCTTCTTCTTGTCTGATCGTAATGGCTAACACTTCCAGTACTATGTCAAACAGGAGTGGTGAGAGTGGGCATCCTTGTCTTGTTCCTGTTCTTAGGGGAAATGGTTATAGTTTTTGCCTATTGACTATGATGTTTGCTGAGGGTTTTTCATATATTTCTTTTATTATGTTGAGGTATGATACTTCTATTACCACCTTGCTGAAAGTTTTGATCAAGACGGGTATTGGATTTTGTCAAATGCATTTTCTGCATCAATTGATATGATTATTTGATTTTTATCTCTCAAATTGTTTATGCGAAATATCACATTTATTGATTTGTGGGTATTGTACCATTCTTGCATTCCAGGGATAAATCATACTTGGTCATGGTGTATGATCTTTCTGATATACTACTGGATCCTATTTGTTAGAATTTTGTTGAGGATTTTGGCATCTATGTTCATTGTGTTGTCTTTATCTGGTTTTGGTATTAGGGTGATGCTGGCTTCATAGGAGTTTGGAAGTCTTACATCCTCTTGAATTTTCTGGAATAGTCTGAGGAGGATAGGTTTTAGTTTTTCCTTGAATATTTGGTAAAACTCCCCTGTGTAGCCATCTGCCCACGGGCTTTTGTTTGCTGGAAACTTTTTGATGACTGCTTCAATTTCTTCAATAGTTATTGGTCTATTGAGCTGTTTAGATTCTTCCTGATTGAGTTTTGGAAGGTTATATTTTTCTAGGAATATATCCATTTTCTCCAGGTTGTCTAATTTGTTGGAGTAGAGTTATTCATAGTATTTTTTAACAATCCTTTATATTTTGTTGGGGTCTGTTGTTATTTTACTTCTTTCATTTCTGGTTTTATTTATTAGGGTCCTCTCTTTTTGCTTCTTGGTGATTCTGGCTAGAGGTTCATCCATCTTGTTTATCCTTTTAAATAACCAGCTCTTGATTTTGTTGATTTTTTGTATTGTTTCTTTGGTCTCTATGTCATTTATCTCTTTACTATTTCCTTCCTTCTGCTTCTACATGGCTTTTCTTGTTGCTCTCTTTCTAACTCTTTCAGTTGTTGGGTTAAATAATTTATTACAATTGTTTCTTGCTTTTTTGCAGTAGGATTGTAGAGCTATGAACTTCCCTCTCAAAACTGTTTTTGCAGTGCCCAATAGATTTGGATTGTTGTGTTATGGTTGTCATTTGTTGCCATAATGCTTTCTATTTCTTCTTTGATTTCTCTGGTAACAGTCATTGTTTAATAGCATGCTGTTTAGTTTCCATGTGTTTTATTGCTTTGGATTGTTTTTATTGTAGTTGATTTCCAGCTTCATGCCACTGTGATCTGAAAAGATGCTTGATATTATTTCTGTCTTCTTGAATTTGGACATACTTTGCCTATGAACCAACATATAGTCTATCTTTGAAAATTACCCCTGTGCTCTTGAAAAGAATGTATATTCTGTGCCTTTAGGGAGAAATGATCTTAAGATGTCAATTAATTCCATCTGGTCTAGTGATTCATTGAGCATTGATGTTTCTTTACTGATTTTTTTGTTTAAAGGATTTGTCCAATGGTGATAGTGGGGTATTGAAGTCTTCTACTATGATTGTATTGTTGTCAATCTTTCCTTTGATATCCTCCAGGAGTTTTTTTTTTATGTATTTGGGTGCTCCTGTATTGGGTGCATATATGTTTACCAGAGGTTTTTATTCTTATTGAATTGCTCTCTTTAATATTATGAAGTGGCCTTCTTTATCTCTTATTATGTCCTTCACTTTGAGATCTAATTTGTAGGATATAATTATTGCTAAGCCTTGCTTTTTTTCAATTTTCATTCTCCTGAAGAACCTTTTTTCATCCTTTCACCCTCAGTCTGTGTGTGTCTTTTTTTCGGAGTTGTATTTCTTGTATACAGAATATATATGGGTTGTGTTTTCTTATCCAGTCTGTTACCCTATGTCTTTTGATTAGAGCATTTAATCCGTTTACATTTAAAGTTATTATTGATAGGTACTTATTTGTCACCTGTGCTCTTTGTTTTTGTTCTTTACCCCTGTGTTCCTTCTTTGCTTCCTATTTCTTTTCACAGCAGACCATTTAGCATTTCTTGCATTGCTGGTTTGGTGGTAATGGATTCCCTTAGTCCTTTTTTGTCTGTAAAGCTCCTGATTTGACCTTCAATTTTGATTGATAGCCTGGCTGGATATAGTATTCTAGGAAACAGACCCTTCCTTTGCATGACTTTGTATATTTCATTCCATTCCCTTCTGGCCTGATGAGTTTCTGTTGAGAAATTACTTGCTAGTCTGATGGGGCTTCCTTTGTTGGTGACTTTCTGTCTCTCTTTGAAGGCTTTTAAGATTCTTACTTTGTCTTTGGTGTTTGCCAATTTAATTATAATGTGCCTTGGTGTAGGTCTTTTGAGTTTCATTTTGCTTGGGACTCTGTGAGCTTCTTAGATTTGTATGGGGGTTTTTCTTTCCTATAACGTACAAGTTTTCTGTAATTAATTCTTCCAACAGGTTTTCTATTCTTTGCTCTGTGTTGCTTTGTTTCATGTTGTCCCAAAGTTCCCTTAGGGTCTCCTCCTGCTTTTTAGTGTTTTTTTTTCTACAAGCTGCTCTACTTGGGTATTTTTTTCCTACCTTATCTTCCAGCTCATTGATGTGGTTCTCTGCTTTTCTAGTCTACTCTTGATACTTTTTATTGAGTTCTTTACCTCAGCAATGTCACTTTTCATTTATTCCAGGCTTATTCATTTCCTCTTGGTTCTTCTTCATTTCCTCTTGGTTCTTCTTCATTTCCTTTTGGTTCTTACTCATATTGTCAAATTTGTCTTCCATTCTTTTCAGCTGTCTTATGACCATTTCTCTGAATTCTTTCTCTGACAGGTTGCTTGCCTCTATTTTGTTTTCCTCCTTTTTCTGGTGAGGCTTATTTTTCTTTTTTATGCATGCTGTTTCTTTGACTCCCCATGGTCTCTCTTCTCCATGTGTCTGGTTATGTAGTTCTCTCTCTCCTGCATTGGTTTAAAGGCACAAAATGCAACACAACCAGGTGCAATGCACCAGGCACTGAATAGGAATGTATTCATGGTATTGGTAACTCCAAATAAAGGTGAGACATGATTCTTTACATAAAAAAGCTAAATACCATAGCAAAAATCTACTAGAAGAAATAAATTCATATAGTAAAGTTGTAGGGTACAAAAACAACGCACAAAGATCCTTTGCATTCCTATATATAAATAATAAAATTTCATTAAAATGTAGTGAAAATTTATTTTGTAATTGTAAGAAAAAGGCTAAAACACCTAGGAATAATGTTAACAACCTATACACTAAAAACTACAGGACACTATTAAACAAAAATGAAGCCCTTGGAGGGTGACTTGGGTGGTAGTAGCATCATCCCATGCACCAGTAAGTCATGGGTTTGATTCTTGCTCAAGGCACCAGCCTATGTTGTGGGTTCAGTCCCCAGTTAAGTCACATACAGAATTTTTCCCTCTCACATCAGTCTCTCTGTCTCTCTGTTTCTCTCTCTCTCTTTCTCTCTCCTTATCCCCTTCCCAAGTCTTTAAAATAAAAGCTAAAAAAATTGCTAATACTATCTGGGGCCCTAACAAAAAAGAGAGAAAGAAAGAGAAAGAGAGAGAGAAAGAGAGATAAGAAAGGAAGGGAAGGAAGGAAGAAATTATGCATTCATGTATTAAGACTAAACATAGCTAAAACTGATATATTATCCAAAGCAATATACAGATTCAAGGCAATCTTCACCAAAATACCAGTGGAATTCCTTTTTTACATTAATAGAACCAAAAAAAATCATCAGATTTGTTTGGACCCACAAAAGGCCCCAAATAGCCAAAGAAATACTGAAGAGGCTTAGGGGGAACTGGAAATATCACCTTCCCTGACTTCAAATTACACTCCAAAGCTACAATAATCAAAACAGCCTGGTGTTGGCAGAAAAATAGGCACACAGACTAATACTATATAATAAAGACAGAATAATGCAAATTGACCATCACTCCAACACACAAGATGGCTGCCCTCATGTGGTCAAAGATGGCCACCCCCATGTGGACACAAGATGGCCACCACAAAATGGCCAATAGGGGAGGGGTTGTGGCTGATCAGGCCAGCAGGAAAGGGCAGTTGGAGGTGACCAGGCCTGCAGGGGGAAAACTGGAGGGAACCAGTCCTGTAGGGGCAACCAGGCCTGCATGGGGAGGGTAGATAATGGTGACTAGGCTGGTAGGGGAGGGAAGTTAGGGGTGACCTGGCCAGTAGGGAGGGAAGTTGGAGGCAACCAGGCCTGTAGGAGAGGACAGTTAGAGGTGACCAGGCTGGCAAGGGAGGGAAGTTAGGGGTCACTGGGCCAGCAGGGGAGGGAAGTTCGGGTGACCTGACCTGCAGGGGTGGACAGTTAGGGGTGATGAGGCTGGCAAGGAAGGACAGTTAGTGGTGATGACCCGGCTGACAGGGAAGTGCATTTAGGGGCAATCAGGTCATCAGGGAAGCAGTTGGGCATCAATCAGTCTGGCAGAGCTGTGGTTAGGGGGTGATCTGGCTGGCAGGCAGCAGCAGTTAGGGGCCATCAGGCAGGCAGGCAAGTGAGTGGTTGGGAGAGGGATGTCCGACTGTCCGTTTTAGCCCAATCCCACTGAAGGGTCCCAGATTAGAGAGGGTGCAGTTTTGGCTGAGGGACACAAAGCCCCTCCCCCCATGCACAAGTATTGTGTACCAGGTCTCTAGTAGAACATAATTGACAATCCAGAAATCTATACTAATAAAAGGGTAATATGGTAATAGACTGGACATCGTCTAGATTTTATTCTGGACAAAGCCAAGATGGCAGGAGATGAGTCAGAGGTGTTTAGGGGTGATCAGGCCAGCAGGGGGCAGTTAGAGGCAACCAGGCTGGCAGGGGAGGGCAGTTGGTGGCAATCGGGCTGGCAGGGGAGTATTTTAATCGTTGGAATGAGGTCAGCAATCAATAATTACATGAAAATGTGTCTCACTGTTCAACAGAACTTTTTTCTTCTCATGAAACAGCCTACTCAGAGGGTTCTCCTCACTGTTCTTACTTTTTTTGTATTTATTGTAGATTCACAAACATATTTCTTATGGTGAAAATAATAACTTATGGTAATAGACAAAAATGCCTCTCACCAACTTCATGATATAGATGGTGTTTGTTATAAAGAACATACCCTCAAAGAAGTAAGAAACATATATAATTTGGACAGATTCTAAGGTTGTAAAAAGTAAAGTTATGTTTTGATTTTTTTTCTCTAATGGGTGTGTATTGGCACTGCTGTATTTCCTTTTGAATGCATGGTCAAATGTATTATAAAGACATGCATACATCTCAGTATGTGGACTTTTCTTAGGGGTTTACTTTTAAAGGCACATTCAAAAGGAATATGTAGAATATTGTTCATTAGAGTGAGACAAAACATTACATCAGGAAATGTTAGCTATACATTTGTTTCATAGGTGTTAAATATTTCAGTTACTGATCACTAATTGGAATATGTTATTTCATGAAAAATACAAAAATATATTTGCATTGTATACAATAGATTTTCATATATATTGCTCCCCTACCCTTGTTAGAAAGTGTACTTACAGCCTTAGCCAGTTTGGTTCAGTGGATAGAGCATTGGCCCATAGACTGAATGGTTCTGGTTCAGTTCTGGTCAGGGGCACAAATCTGGGTTGCAGGCTCAATCCTTGGCGCTGGTCAGGATGTGTGTGTTAGGCAACCAATCAATGTGAGACATTGATTTTTCTTTCTCTGTGTCTCTCCCCCTCCCTTCCACTTTCTCTAAATATCAATGGAAAAATATATTTGGGTGAGGATTAACAAAACAAAACAGAAAAAAAAACAAAAAACAAAAATTAAAAGGTGCCAGAAACCAGTCATTGCCTCACAAATAGAGTTGTAAATAGAACAAACAGGAAACCTGGTCAAACTTGATGGCTCTGTAAGTCTGAACTGTTCACTCACTGCTTAGGTGAGACATTGGTAGCTGAAACAGCTGCCACTTTTAGTCTTATGTTAAGTCTGAACTATTCACTTATTGTTTAGGTGAGACATTGGTAGTTGAAGCAGCTGCCACTTTTAGTCTTATGTTAATTCTTGCTGGTTGACTCATTGTTGGAACCACCCAACCTAAAGGACATGGATGTATCACATAGTCCTAATAAAAGGGGATAGCAAAGCCAGAGTTGGTGACGTCCTCCCCCTAGAGGTGGACTCCCGCCTAGCCCCCATTATTCCCAAAATTGATGCTTCTCCAGTCTCTTCATTTGTGTTCGGCCTTCTCCAGATCCTGAACCCTGACATGGGAACCCTGGACACACAGGGCATGAAAAGTATTCAAAAAGGGGACTTACATTTATTATAAAGTTCATTAATATGTTTGCACATAGATGTGTTCTCACATCCTATCTAATAAAAGAGTAATATGCAAAGTGACTGTATCTCTGATCAAGCCATGCCCACCATCCATGCCCACCAGCCAATCAGGAGCAAATTATGCAAATAAATCCCAATCAAGATGGCTGTAGCCACTGAAAGCGGAATGGAAGCTTGGGTTTCCCCAGCAATGCAGGAAGCCAAGCTTTCTGCCTGCCCTTGCCAGCCTAGGCCTTCTCTCAATGCTACAACATTTCAATTATAGAAGATATATTCCAAAAGAAATGGCAGCAGCCATGGAGCTGGAAAGAACAGAGGGTAGGATTGCCCAGGTGATGGAGGAAGACAAGCTGCTGCAGCCTTAGTGTCTAGGCCTCCACTCTAGGCTACAAAGTTTCAATTATAGAATTTAAATAAAACCAAACAGAAATGGCTGTCACCATGGAGCGAGCAGAAGGCTTGGCTTCGCTCCAGGCTGCGAAGTTTCAATGGGAGAACATAAATTAATCCCAGATCCCAAGGCCTTGCTTGGGTCACTGGGGGTGCATGGGTGGGGGCCAGCTGGTTTGCCCTGAAGGGTGTTCCGGAACAGGGTGGGGGCGGCCTAGGCAACGGGCCTGTGGTGGTTTGAAAGCCAGCCCTGCCCCCCAGTGACCCAAGCAAGGCCTTGGGATCTGGGATTAATTTATGTTCTCCCATAAAGAGACACAAGAAGAGAGGGGAGTGCAGATGGCCCACAGACCCAGTCCTGCAGCCTGGAGCTCACAACTCAGCTGGGAGATGGGAGAAAGCTGGTGGTAGCAGGTGCTTTCTTTGGCTAGGAGGAACAGAGAGCTGCTTAGAGGGGGAAGTAAGAGGAGGAGCAGCCCAGGAGAGTGAACAGTAAGTGGAACACACAGGGTCTGAGTTAGCAGACACCTGACAACACAGGGTTCTGCCATGCAGCTCTCCACTGTTGAGCAGGGCAGCGATGTTTCAGAGAAAGAAATGGAACCACAGAGCACTGCCGCTGCTTAGACTCCCAAAACTCACTTTCTTTGCTTTGGAGTCTGGTTCAGGAATATATTATCTGTAAACCAAGGTCTGTTGGTGAGTCCCCAGGAGAAGTACTTGGGGAGACACCCCACAGAGATCAGGATTCACCATTATAGTGAGGCAAAACAAACCCCATGCCCAAGAAGCACAGCTATACTTTCTTAGGAAACCTTGGATATCAAGTCTGGAAGATCACATAGGTAAAAAGAAAAACACACACGCAAAAAAAAACACCTTGCATTTTTCATCTACTGGAAAATAATAAAAAGACCTCTTCAGAGTGCTACATGCCTGGACAAAGGAGAACAATAAATACCGTAAGTAACCACAGTAATGAGGATGATCAGAAAGAAAATTAAAACTTCCCAGAAAACAAACTGGAACACAGGAAAATATGATATATATTACAGAGATTTCAATATTGCAGTTCTGAAAATACTCAACAAGATGTGAGAAAATACAGACAGGCAATGCAATGTACTCAGAAAAACAAATCAATGAATGACAGGAGTACTTTACCAAAGAGATTAAAACCTTAAAAAAGAACCAATCAGAAATCCTGAAAATGAAGTATGCAATTAAGAAGATTAAAAATGAACTACTGAGCATAGAAAGCAGAGCCAACCACATGGAGAAAAGAATTAGTGATAGTGAATTTAAAAATCAAGAAATAACACAGAGAGAAAAAATGAAGAGCCCTGAAGGTAAAGAAAAGTAAGAGTTCTATGAGAACTATCTGATTCCATCAGAAAAAGCAATATTAGAATCATAGGAATTGCAGAACAGGAAGAGAGGGAGCAGGGAAAGGAGAGTCTGTTCAAACAAATAGTGGATGAGAACTTAACCAATCTATGAAAAGAACTACATCCTTGAAACCAAGAAGCAAACAAAACATCTAGTTACCTAATCCAAAGTAGCTCTTGTCCAGGCACTTGGTGTTAAGTAAAACTATAAAAAAAATTAAGGACAAAGAAAAAATTCTCAATACAGCCAGAGAAAAGAAGGAAGTGATCTACAAAGGAAAACATCATAATTTCAACAGACTTTTCTTCAGCAGAAAGTCTACAAGCCAGAAGAGAGTAGAAACAAATATCCAAATGTCTGAAAGAGAAAAATAACCAGCCATAAGTAATATACCTGGCAAAAACTATCCTTTAAATATGAATGAGAAATAGTCATTCCTAGGCAAACAGAAGCTGAAGATTTTATCACCAGAACATCTCCACTGCAGGAAATACTTAAGGGAGTTATTCTACATGAAACAAAGAGTATAAGGCCACAACACTATGAGTAAAATCACCAAAATATTTACATCATAAATAGGAATAATTTGTGACAATAAATACACAAAAGGGAGGGGCTAAAATCTGAACTGGCAAAGAAGCAGGAATATCAGATGCATTCAAAAGAAAATAACATGTTTTAATAAACCTAATGGTAACACACACAAAAATTCCCAATCCAGGAACATAGCTTAAAAAAAAGAGGAAAAAATGAAAAGAAGTATGGAATACCAACAAATAAAAACAGAAACACAAAAGAAAAAAACTAATGGAAGCACAAAGCTACCAGAAAACAAAAGATAAAATGGTTACAGGAAAGCCTCATACATCAATAATTACCCCAAATGTAAATAGTCTGAATTTACAATAAAGCCACACAGAATAGCAGAGTGGATCAAAAAGCAAAACCCAACCATATGCTACCTAAAAGAAACACATCTAAGCTGCAAAGACAAAGGTAGATAAAAAGTAAAAGGGTGAAAATTGATTATTCAAGAAAATAACATCTACAGAAAAGAAATGTAACCATCCTTACAGCTTACAAAATAGATTTCAAGATAACAAAAGACAAAGCACACTTATAATGGTAACGGGAACACTACATTAAGAAAACATAACACTTCTTAATGTACACTGAGTGGCCAGTTATTATGATCTTTGAATGCATAATAATCTGGCCACTCAGTGTATATCCTATATAATAAAAAGCTAATATGCAAATTGTCCCCTCGAACAGTAGTTTGACCAGCAGGCAGGCTGGCTGACTGCCCATGTTCCTTCCCCCTGGCTAGGCTGGCCGGACCCCACCCATTCACAAATTCATGCACCAAGCCTCTAATATATATATCCATTCAGAGATCATAATAATCTGGCCACTTGTATATGCTTCCAACCAGGGAGCACCAAAATATATAAAACAACTACTCATAGCACTAATAGGAGAAACAGATATAAATACAATAATAGTTGGAGACCTTAATACTCTATTGACAGCTCTAGACAGATAACCAAACAGAAAATCAGTAAGGAAATACCAACAGTAAATGAACATAATTGACATGTATAGAATTTTTCATCCCAGAACATCAGATTATATACTCTTCTCCAGTGCACAGGGAACATTTTCAAGGAAAGACCATATATTGGGTCACAAAACTAGTGTAAACAAATACAAAGGATTAAAATCATACCAAGCATCTTCTCCAACCATGTTGCCTTGAAATTAAAAATAAACCTCAAAAATAAAGTAAAGGAACTCAGAAATATATGGAGATTAAACTACGTATTACTAAAAAGTGACTGGGTCAAAAAGGAATTAAAAGTTGAGATTAAAAAAATATAGACAAATGAGAATGACAATACAACATTTCAGAACTTACAGTGAAATCAATAATAAGAGGGAAGTTTATATCATTATAGCTCTACCTCAAGAAACAAAAGATATCCAAAGTAAACAACCTAACATCACATCTTAAAGAAGTAGAAGGACAAAAGAAACCCAAAATCAGCAGAAGAAAGGAAATAACAGAAATTAGATTAGAATTAAATGAAATATCAATGACAAAAAAACTATACAAAAATTAATAAAATAAAGAGCTGGTTCTTTGAAAATATTAATAAAATTGACAAACTCCTGGCTATCCTCATTAAAGAAAAAAGAGAAAAGACCCAATATAAACAAAATCAGAAATGAAAAAAGAGAAATCACCACAGACATCACAGATAAACAAAGGATCATACTGAAATATTCCACTAAAATCAATAACCTAGAAGAAATGAGAAAGGTCTTAGAAATATATAATATTCATAGACTAAATCATGAAGAATTAGAAAATCTAAATATAATGATCATCAGTGAGGAAATTAAAACAACTATCAAAACCTCAAAAAAACAAACAAACAAACACACACACTCCAAAAAACAAAAGTACAGAACCAGATGGCTTCACCACTGTTTCTATAAACATTTAAAGAATATTTAAAACCTATCCTTCTCAAACTCTTCCAAAAAAAAAAAAATGGAAGAAGAGGCAATACTTCCTAGTACATTCTATGATGCCTATATAACCCTGATACCAAATCCTGGCAAAGATAACACACAAAAAAGAAAACTACAGACCAATATCTCTTATGAATACAGATGCAAAAATCTTAAACAAAATACTAGCAAACCAAATACAATGAACAGTCATACAAAAAATACAACACAATCAAGTGGTATCATTCCAGGGGCACAAGGATGGATCAACATATGCAAATCAATAAATGTAATATGCCACAATAACAAAAAATGATAAAATGATATTATCAATATATGCAGAAAAGGAATTTGGTAAGATAAACATCTATTTATGATTAAAACAATCAATAAAATAGGAGAGAGAGGAACAAAGATGGCGGCATAGGTAAACACCTATTTTGCTGCCTCACACAACAATTCCAAAACTACAACTTAACAACAAAACAAACATCATCCAGAATCACCAGGAAGCAGACTGAATGAAAATTCCACAAATAAAAGTAAAGATAGGACACTGTGGCTCAGATGAGTGGCGGAGTGCAGCGCTGAAGATATGCACAGAAAGGTTCTGAGCCGTGCACGCGCGAGCTGTGATGGGTGGGTGGCAGCAAACCGGCTGGGTTTCTCCAAAGGGGAGGGCAAAGACAGCCCACTGCACTGATTCCCCAGGTCCAGGTGAGGTCCAAGGTCCGGGGAAGGCACACTAAAACCAGGGCATGGGTGAGATCTGCAAGTTTGAGGAGAGTGCGGGTAAACTTGGAACAGCAGTTTGCGCATAATCTTGGAGACAGAACTGTGTGACCATGCAGAGAGGACTCGTGACTTGCTCCTTCATTTGGGAGACCACCAGGCTGCTTTGTTTTACAACCCTGGGCGAGACTTTGGGTGCACAGACTCATTTGGGGAGAGGCAGAGTTGTGTGGAAATGGGTGGAGACCAGCAGCGGCATTCTCTTAGAGGGAGGTGCTTGCAGCCATTACCACCCAGCACAGAGACCCACGCACCACATAGGACAAAGCTGACACTGCCTGCTCAGCCCAGAGACTCTGCCCATCCAACCTGATTTCAGCTTACCTTCACAGCCAGTTGGCCTGGAGGTCAAATCCTCCTAGTCTAACAATAATAATCTGGCTTGAACTTCAACAATACTGTACAACCCATAAAGGTGTGCAGTAAGAGTATCCACCTCAGGGAACTGGGGAGGCTGAGCCACTGTCCCTTAGAGGACATCTACCACACACAGCTAGAGGACCAACTCAGGAAAGCAACCACAATGCAGAGAAATGGAAACAAATCAGGTGTGAAAGAAATGGAGGAAAAAAGATGACTAGACATAGAGTTCCAAACCACAGTTATAAGGTTTTTCAAGAGGCTCCTAGAAAAGGCCGATGAACTTAATGAGAACTACAAGGAAATGAACAAGACCTACGAGGAAATGAATAAGACCTACAAGGATATGAATGAGAACCTCAAGGATATGAAAAAGGACCAACTAGAAATCAAGCATACACTGACTGAAATAAAAAATATTACACAAAGTCCTAAAAGCAGTCCAGAGGGCCGCAAGAACTAAGTTGAAGATTTGAGATACAAAGAAGCAAAATCCACTTAGCTAGAAAAGCAAGAAGTAAAAAGAATCCAAATAATTGAAGATAATGTAAGGGGCCTCTGGGACAACCTCAAGCTTACCAACATCCGAATTATAGGGGTACCAGAAAAAAAGAGAGAGAAAGATAATGAAAACCTACTTGAAGAAATAGTGACTGAAAACTTCCCCCGTCTGGTGAAAGAAATTGACTTAAAAGCCCAAGAAGTACACAGAACCCAAAAATATATGAATATAAAAAGGACCACACCAAGACACATCATAATTAAAATGCCAAGAGCAAAAGATAAAGAGAGAATATTAAAAGCAGCAAGAGAAAAACAGTTAGTTACCTATCAGAGAGCACCCATACGATTGCCAGCGGATTTCTCAACAGAAATGATGCAGGCCAGACGGGAGTGGCAATAAATATTCAAAGTGATGAATAGCAAGAATCTACAACCAAGAATACTCTATCCAGCAAAGCTATCACTCAGAATTGAAGGTCAGATAAAGTGCTTCGCAGATAAGAAAAAGCTAAAGGAGTTCATCACCGCCAAACCAATATTATATGGAATGCTAAAAGATATTCTTTAAGAAGAGGAAGAAGAAAAGGTAAAAATATAAATTATGAACAACAAATACGTATCTATCAACAAATTAATCTAAAAATCAAGTGAATTAATAATCTGATGAACAGGATAACCTGGTGAATATAACAGAATCATGTACATAGAGAGGGAATGGACTGGCAATTCTTGGGGAGAAAAGGGGTGTGGGAAGTGCAATAAGAGACTGGACAAAAATCATGCAACTATGGAAGAGGACAGAGGGGCGGGGAGGTGAGGACAGAGGGTAGGTTGGGTACTGGGTGGAGGGTAGCTATAGGGGGGAAAAGGGGGACAATGTAATTAATAAAATAAATAAAATTCAACTTTTAATAAAATAAAATATATAAAATAAAATAAAATAATAAAATAAAATAAAATAATAAAATAAAATAAAATAATAAAATAAAATAAAATAGGAGAAGGAAAGTACCTTAACCTCATAAGGCCATCTATATATAAAACCCTAATATGCAAATAGGCCAAACAACTGAACTGCCCAACCAAAGTACCAGTCATTATGACATGCACTGACCATCAGAAGGTGCACATGAAACACGGCAGCTGTCAGCAGCAGGGGACAGAGTGTGGAACATGGTGGGTGTCAGCCACAGTGGGATGGTGAAGCAGGTAAGAAGGGGTGCCAGACCAATACAGGGTGCCAGTTGCTGTCATTGGGGTGAGCCTCTGGTGTTTACTAAAGATTCTTTGCTCCCATGTACCATGATCCCGCCTGGTGCTTGCACTTGCTCCCAGGGCCAGCCCTGCTTGGACCCAGTGCTGGTGCCTGGTGCTGACCCTAATTGCTCAGTGCTGTCACTATGTGTGAGTGGTGACAGCTAGCTCCAATTGCTCCTCAGGGCTTCTCCATCTCCCACTGGTCTGTAGGGGTGATCAAGGTCAGCAGCTGCCTTTGGCACCTGCTGCCAGTGATGGCTATGCTTACACCTACAGCTGGCACCAGAGCTACTACTTGGCGCTGTTAGCTGTTAGCCAGTGCGAGTGGCAGCTGCTGGCCCTGATCGCCTCTAAGGGCTTATCCACCTCCCCCTGCTCCTGAGGGGTGATCAGGGCAGCAGCCACTGCTCACACCCGCTGATGGTGCTGGCCCCACTTGCACCCACCACTGACTGGCCAGCTCCAATCGCTCTGCTCCATCAACTAGTTTGAGCAGGACCAGTGTTGTCAGTGTGTGGGATCAGCAGCAGAAGGAGTGGGGCTGCCAGTAGACAGGAAACTAGGGGCTGTCATGGGAGTGGCCAGGCAGGGTCATGGAGGATGTGCCAAGACCCACCACTGTGCCCACTGCAGCCTCATGGCCCACAGTTCCTTTCAAGATGCACAAAGTTGTGCACTGGGCTGCTAGCATATGATAAATCCTCAGCTAATATCATACTCAATGGTGAAAACTGAAAGCTTTTCCTCTAAGATCAATAACTAGACAAGAATGTCCACTCTCGCCACTCTTGTTCAACATAATGTTGGACATACTAGCTAGAGAGTATTAAGGCAAAGGAAAGAAATAAAATGCATCCAAATAGGGAGGGAAGAGGTCACACTGTTACTTTTTGTGGACAAGATGATTATTTATACTAATAAAGGCCTAGGTGGCCCTCGTGCCCTTGTGTGATGCCCTCATGTCATCACAAGATGGCCACCCCCATGTTGTCACAAGATGGCCACCATAAGATGGCCACCCCCATGTTGCCACAAGATGGCCACCAGGAGGGGGTAGTTTGGGGCAAGATCAGGCCAGCAGTGGAAGGCAGTTGAGGGTGACCAGACTGGCAGAGGAGGGCAGTTGCAGACAATCGGGCTGGCAGGAAGGAGTTAGGCGTCAATCAGACCAGTAGGGGAGTGGTTAGGGGGTGATCAGGCTGGCAGGCAGAAGCGGTTAGGGGCAATCAGGCAGGCAGGCAGGCGAGCAGTTGGGAGCCAGCAGTCCCAGATTGTGAGAGGGATGTCTGACTGCCGGATTAGGCCTTATCCAGAAGTTGAACATCCCCCAAGAGGTCTCAGATTGGAGAGGGTGCAGACTGGGCTGAGGGACACCCTGTCAGTGCCTCTAGTCTATACTAATAATAGAGAAATATGCAAATTGGCCAGAATGCATCAGGATGGGGGCAGGGCTGTGGCAGAGAGCTTGCCTGCACTGGAGTCCAAAGGGTGTAGAGAGGAAGAAAGAGCTGATAGGCAGTTAAAGAGATCAGGTCAGAAGGAGAGAGCAGATAGGCAGTTAGGGGGATCAGGCCAGGAGGGGAGAGCAGTTAGGTAGATCAGGCCAGCAGGGAGAGCAGTTAGGCAGTTAGGGGCATCAGGCCAGGAGAAGAGAATAGTTAGGTCCATCAGGCTGGCAGGGGAGCAGTTAGGGGCATCAGACAGGCAGGCAGGTGTGTGGTTAGGAGCCAGGGGTACTGGATTGAGAGAGAGATCTTGGATTAGAGAGGTTGCGGGCAAGGCTGAGGACCCCACTCCCCACCCTGTGCATAAATTTAATGCACCAGCCCTCTAGTATATATAAAAGCCAAGTGACTGAAATGACTGGAATGACCAGAATGACCAGTTGCTATGATGCATACTGTGCTCGGCCAATCTCCCACATCCACTCCCCCTGGCCGGCCACTCCAATTGGCCCTGATCGGGGCATGTCAGCCAGACCCCACCCAGGTACAAATTCATGCACTAGGCCTCTAGTGTATATAGAAAACTCTACCACAAAATTTTAGAAACAATAAACAAATACAGTCAAGTTGTAAGATACAAAATTAATGTGCAAAAATTCATTGCCTTCCTGTATACTAAGAACAAAACTTTAGAAAAATATATGAAAATGGTAATTCATTTTGTAATTGCAAACAAAAGAATAAAGTACTTAGAAATAAACTTAAGGAATGTGAAAAAGCTATGTACTAAAAATTACAAAGCATTATTAAAAGAGATTGAAAAACAACAAAATGGAAAAATATTCCATGTTTATGGACTGGAAGAATTAAGATAGTTAAAATGACAATATTACCAAAAGCAATATACAGACTTAATGCAATGCTCATCAAAATACCCCAATGTCATAAAAAAAAAATAGAACAAAAAATCATCAGATTTTTATGGAACCACAAAAGACCCCAAAGAGCCAAAGCAAGCTGGAGAAAAAAGAAGGACCTGGAGGTATCACAGTAACTGACTTCAAAATTTACTACAGAGCTATTATAGTCAAAACAGCATGGTACTGGCAGAAAAACAGACACACCGATCAATGGAACAGAATAGAGACCCCAGCTATAAAATCACATGTATATGGACAGATAGTTTTTGACAAAGCAGCCAGAAACATACAGTGGAGTAAAGATTGCCTCTTTAAAAGATGGTGCTGGTAAAACTGGAATGCCATATGCAAACAAATGAAATTAGATTATAGTTTGTCTCCATATACAAAAATTAATTTAAAATGGATCAGAGATCTAAATATTAGACCTGGAACAATAAGTTATACAAAAGAAAATATGGGGACCAAGCTTATGGGCCTTGGTCATCGAGGACATTTTATGAACTTGACCCCAAAGGCAAGGGAAGTAAAGGTAAAAATAATTATATCAAACTAAAAAGCTTGTTCTACACAGCAAAAGAAATGGACAACAAAACAAAGAGGCAGCCAACCAGATGGGAGGTGCTATTTGCAAACAGTAGCTCTGACACAGGTTTAATTCCAAAATAGATAAAGAACTATAAAACTCAACACCAAACAAATTAACAACTCAAGTAAAAAGTGGGAAGAGGACCTAAAAATATACCTCTCCCAAGAAGACATACAAACAGCCAATCCTATAAAATAAAATCCTAATATGTAAATCATCCAAACTGCAGAACAACCAGTGCACAGTAGTTGATGCACACTGACCACAGAGGGCAGACGCTCAATGCAGGAGCTGCCCCATGCCAGCCAAGGTGGGTGCCGGTGGGAGTCTTCAGATCGCCCCACTGGTTGCCCTACAGATTGGCCCTGATCTCCGGCCAGGCCCAGGGACCCTACCCATGCATGGATTTCATGCACCAGGCCTCTAGTAGATATATGAAAAGATGTTCAACCTAAATTGAAATTTCCTAATTGGCAATTAGGAAAGCACAAATCAAAACTAAGCGATAACACCTCACACCTATTAGTGTAACCATTATTAACCAGACAAGCAATAACAGGTGTTGGAGAGGTTGTGGGAAAAGGGAACCCTCATTCCCTGTTGGTGAGAATGTAGACTGAGACAGCCACTATAGAAAACAATACAGCCATTCCTCAAAAACTTAAGAATAGAACTACTTTGCAACCCAGCAATCCCTCTCCTTGATGTATACCTAAAAACTTGAAATAATTTATTCACAAAGATATATGCATCCCTATATTCATTGCAGCATTATTCATGGTGGTCAAGACATAGAAACAACCAAAGTGTCCTATAAAGAAGGAATAAAGAAGATGAGGAACATGTACACAATGGAATACTACTCAGCCATTTGAAGCAACATAGATGGACCTTGAAAACATTATACTAAGTGAAATAAGTCAAAAAAAGCTAAGAACTATATGATTTCACTCATATATGGAACACAAAACTAAAACTCGTGAACACAAACAGCAATGTGGTGGTTGCCAGAGGAAAGATGGAGGAAGGAGAAGGTGGTCCTAATATAGGTCGTCAGGAGATTTGACTGGGTAGTGGGCAAAAGGTACAATATACATTTTGTAACCTAGAAACCCTCACCTGAAACCTGTATGCTCAGATGACCAATATCACCCCAATAAATTTAATTTTAAATAATAAGAAAATAGATTTAATAGAACAAAAAAGCAGCGTGCACAACAAACCGGTAATTTCTAATGATATCTCCTTTATTCATGTAAATACTCCCCTCCAAAACACACGCACACACACACACACACACACACACACACACACACACATCCTTGAACCATTAGAACAAAGAAGGAAGAAAAAAAATAATCAAGAAGCAAATGCATTAATTTTGCACTTTGGAGTTTCTGTGTGAGTGCTGGCTTACCACCTCCCTTGGGAAAATATTTTAAGAAGAAATTGGTCCTCCTCACATGCACCCCTTCCCCCCCCCCCCCAACACATCACTAATTGCAGAAGGTGTAATAATGCCTTCCTGAGACCAGGAGAAAAGGTTGTCACTCTTCTGTTGCACAAGCAGGAAGCTGGAACAAGAATCTGCTCAGATGCCATTGACAACTAACAGCTTTCCAGGGCTTTAGGAAAATAAAGAAAAACAAGTAGAAACCAAAGATTCTTGAATCTAGTAATCACTGACTAAGATTGCACACGGCCACCACTCTGGATTTTACAACGGTCTAGCAAGCCATAGGCTCTAGACCAACCAGCCTTCTGTGAGTGACAAGCTAGGAGTCATAGCATTGCAGTTACCGCAATTAGTGCCAACTTTGCTATTATATAGCTTTACCTCTCTGCACTTTAATCTTATTTGCATATGTGAACACCAGAGGTTGGCCAGGATATCACGTTTATCCTGAAATTTCAGTAGCTATGGGAGCATCTCTCTTTCACACACACACACACACACACACACACACACACACACACACACCAATTGACACAGAACCTCCTTTCCCTAAACTGGTGAGCGTTTTGCGTTTGATTTAATAATTTAATATGTGGAAAGTTACTGATTTCCTATGTCTGTTAGAAAGACCGAGCTGAGTGAGGGTGGGAGAAACGCTGTGCTTCATCATTTGTTCATTGTGGCTGTCTCCACTGTTGACTTTAGTGGCAAACCTTGTAGTCCTGCTCTTGCAGGGGAAGTCTGACACATTGAGGACTGGAGAGGGGGTGCGGGAGCCCAGAGGAGCAGGAGTGGGCGAAGCTTTGAGAGTTGCCAAGGGGGGTGAGGTTACTCCTTCGGTCTGGAAGGACTGCCCTCTGGATGCTTGTTTATCGGGGAGGGAGCAGGGATTCGGAAGCAGAGCCCTGGCACCCACAGACGTCGGACATCTCAGCAGAGCTCGCCTGAGCCTGAAGTTGTGGCTGGCTTCCAGAACCACTGGCTGGATTCTGGCCACCAACTTGCCTGGATGAAGACCGGCCTGTGGTGAGCTCGCTACTCAACTGGCTGCCTCGGGGCTCCATTGAGACAATCCCGGGGCAGTGAAGCCGGGAACCAGGCGTCAGCTTTTGCCCGTACGTTGGTGTCCTCCACAGACAAGCCGTGCCGTGCGTGGGACACGCGTCTTCAGGGGCTGTCCCTTCCAAGGCGGTCTGTGCGGACGTGGATCCAGAGCCCAGGCTCCGAAGGCGGGGTTCTCTCCTCTGTGCTCATCAGCTGTCATTCCCGGGAACACCGACTGTCCCTGGGGGTCGGTGACGGCGGGGTGGGCGAGCTCTGCTCCCCGGTGCGCACCCACCGCTCCAGGGCCGCCCTCCCCCACCCCCAAGGCGGGCGCCGGAGCGTTCTCTCTCCGCCCAGTTCTGTGCCAGCTGCGTGGGCTCCGCTTCCTGCATCTTCCTTTAGAATGCTTTGAAACTCCGCAGAGACTACGGAATTCCATTAGAATGTTCCCGGCGCCCGCCTGGGACTGATCCCCCTTCAGCCAGAAGACTGCAACTTTGCAGGTAAAGATGGTGCTGCCTCATGCAGCTCCGTTTGGCCTGAGCTGCACTTAGTCTCCTTTCCGGGGCTCGGTTAAGTTTCTCAAGCTGCCGGGAAGCCAGCTCTTTCCTGGGAGGCGGATTGCCATCTCCAGGGGGTTAGGAGTGCAAAGGGCTCCCGCTGCATGGTTTCTCTTTAGAGCTCTACTGGCTTTCTGGGGCTGACCAGTGCTGAGCAGGACTTTGGGGACGCTTCTCAGCCTCTCACCGCATCCTGCTTTAAAGCGGAGGAGAGGGCTAAGAATGACCCCCGGCGTGATTTATGAGGCAAACAAAGCAGCTGCGGCCAAGCCTCTATGCTGGGAGAAAAGCTGTTATGGTGTATGTGTGTGTGTGTGTGTGTGTGTGTGTGTGTGTGTGTGTGTGTGTGTGTGTTATCCTTTTATGCATTGGGAGAGAAGACAGATCTTGATGGCCACTGGGAGTATATTAAGTGAGCCCTTCCTAGCAACTCTGGATACCTAAACTGGGGGGATGAAGAAAGGATAGTGATCAATATCCCGTCGATCAATTACACTCTGCGTCATTTTTAGTTTCTATCAAGAAACAGAAGCCCCTGTTGCTGAACCAAGTCTTGGAATTCCTAGTACGCTTGGCAACTGTAATTCCAATGACTCTGTTTACTACTTAGGTAAATCACTGAGCTTCACAGCACAACTTGTTCTAGCGGTGAACGCTCCTGCCTTTTGTTACCAGAGGATACTGGAAGAGAGTAGAGTTTGAGTCAGAAAGGGAGCTCTTGTCTGTATCCACTATGCTGTATCCCTGTTCACAGGGTTTCTTAAGGGACCTTCCCAGTTAAAGTTCCCACCGATAAAAGGCAGCAGGTTGCTTAGTGAGTGAGCACAAAGCCAAATGAGTGAGAGAAGGCAGAAGCAAGGTTTACTTGTTTTACTAAAAAGAAACTTAGAACATTCTTGTAAAACGGAAAAAAAATTTCAGGTATCTTATCTTTTTTAAGTCTCCTATCAGATTACAAAATCTTTAATAGAAAAGGTTAACTAGAATTTTTTAATTAAATAGATGCGTGGGTGTAATTGTTAAAACATTGCAATCATTATCATAGTGGCGTGGTTGTATTTATTCTTACATTTGTAATATTTGTAACATCTACTTCTTTTCACCTGGACAGTAGATCAGGAAATACTCCCCATTTCCCTTAAGTATTTAAGGCAAAAAAATCAAAATATATGGATAACTAGTACTTCAGATATTAAGTCAAAATTTAATAAGACATTGTTAAAGAAACACTTAAAAACTATATGATTTAATGCAGTTAATGCAAATCAACACATCGGTAGACATTAAATGGACTTTATCAAAGTAATATATGAAGATGTCTTTGATTAATAAAGCTTAGCACAGACAGACAGAAAGAAAGTTCTTACACTGTTTAAGAGTCTAGAGAGCTGGAGAGCCTTTCAATGTAACTGTTCAGAGCTTAACCAGTCTGCTAAGCTTGTGGGTATGAAGACATCACAGAGTTATGCCAAGAAAGTGATACATAAAGAGAAATACAGGTCAAAGAGATTGATCCATAAGAGACACTTAATATTCATTGAGTGAATAAATATATACGTTCAGATAGAGAGACATATAGTTAAAATAAGGCATAGTGAGTAGATGTGTAACTGCAAGTTTAGAAAATTTCTTCCTCTTAAGTAAGAACTTGTATATGGGCATTTATCAAAACACAATATCTAAGCTCCACAGATACTTGTCTCTTTAAGAAACTTGTCTCTTCAGTAAATCCTGTCAAACATTAACAATGTTTCTAAAAAATCTTTGATATTGAAAAGAAAAATAACTAAATTTACTTGCTTAATGGTCATTCTCAAAGATTTGTAAGGGGTGGATACATTTCCCTTATTTATAATCTTTAAAATGTTTCCATTTTTATGTTTATCATTTTTCGGTAATAGTTATTGGAAGGTCAAGATAAAATGGACAGAGAAAACTAAAGTTCTCTATAAATTTCATGCCCATTTTGGTTATTAAAATAGCAAGAGACTAAATAACTTTCCATATAAGGTAGCCTTAATTAATTCATACTTTACATAAATAGGAAACACCGGAAATTTGCTTTTATTTTTTCTCATTAGGGGAAATTTGAATATCTTGTTAAATATACATATTTTAAACTTTTAAACCCTGTTATTAACATGATTAAATGTTTATCAAAGTATAATAATAGCCCTTAGAATGTTTACTAATTAATCCTACAGAATTTTAAAAAATCCTTATATAAATATATATTGTTGAAAATATTGTTATATTTTTATCTGCATGTTTAACTGCCCAGATAAGTGATGGCAATACAGATTATCAACATCAGATTTAGCAACTGAAAACTGAAATCATCTACATTTTCTAAGTGATGCATATCTCAGAACAAAAATAAAGGTATGCACATATTTGCCCAATATTTAATAATGTAAATATCAGTGCTTTCAAGAGATGAAGGATTTTGTCAATGAAGACAAATACATAAAAAATGCTGAACAGTACTAGGACAGTAAAACTGGGGACTGAATATTTTCTTCATTTTAAAAAATAAGCTCAAGCTTGGTAAAGAAAAATATAATAAAATCTTAAATTTTCTGTTCCCAAAATTATAATTGCTAAACATTATACAAGGTGAGATGTAAGGTGTATCTTGACTTTCTACATTGTGTTGTCTAGACTAAATTGAAATCTGTGTGACTCAACTCTTTAATATCTATGGAAAGCCCACCATAAACATTTTGGTTCTCATTAAAAATGGAGACAGATCAAATAAAAAAAACTTACTTTTTCTTCTAATTTATGCCCTGTCACCTCCCATACCAAATAAATATTGAAACTGGTTAATTCAACCAAACTTTAATTGGACTTTTACTTCTATCTAGTTGTGATCTTTAAAAAAATGCTTTAGAACTCTTTTCTCTCCTCTCATCTGCATTTAGACCTCAACATTTGAAGAAATTTGAGAGTATTTTGATCATGGATATAATATCAGGAATATATCTTTTTAATCAGCACAAATATAGACCTGGTCTCTGAGAACATTAGTACTACTAAATAACTCTATGATAAAAATGAGTTTAGGAAAATATGTCGCTCATCTTAGAAAATGAAAATTAAAGACATACATTGAAAATATCAATTTAAAACTACATTGTTCCATGAACAGTTTGGTAAATGAAGTGGTCTATTCAAATTTTTAAAAAGTCTAATGATCTTTCTGAAAGTTCAGTTTTACCTATATAAGCTATGAAAGATAATAGTTTTAGTACTTGACCTGCTTTTTAAATTCAACTGTAGATTATATCCCACTAATATTAGTGTATGTTTTGTCCCCTTTTAAAAAAAAGTTTTCTTTGAAATACACATGATCTCACTCATATGTGAAATTTAATGAACAACATATACTGATGAGCAAAAATAGATCCAGAGATGTAGAAATATCAAACAGACTGTCAAACCTCAGAGGGAAGGCAGGGAGGATAGGTGGATGGGAAGAGATCAATGAACTTCAATGCATAACCCGTGGACACAGACAGTAAGGTAGTGAAGGCTTAGGGTGGTGGTGGGGGCTGAGGCAGGCTGGGAGAGATCAATAGGGGAAAGGGGTGCATATATAATACTTTCAACAATAAAGATTTTAAAAAAAGATGTCTGAAAAAAAAAAAACAACAACAGCCATGTCATAGAATCAGTAAGAGGTAAAAGATGACACATGGACACAGTTTTACTTTAAAAATCAGAAATGCTAATTAAAACATTAATTTAAATATATGCTTTGATGACTTTATCTAGCATACTGCATTCTTTATTTTGAGAAATGAGAAATGAAATGAATCAGATATGCACTTATTATATTCTTCTTGTAGTTTGTCTTATATTTTTATATATGTTGAAAAAATCAATATAAGTAATTTGAATAAGTAGAAGTAAGAGTTAAAGTTTATTTAAGATAGGGAAATAGAAGCTAAGATGAAAAAATAAAAGGAGGAACTAAATATTTATAGGAACTTAATCTATGCTAGTCACTATGCTAGAAACTTAAAACATTTTTTCATGTTTATTTTCACATCTACCTTAAAACTGAAGTATTATTACCATCGTTTAAATAATCTGAAATTAAATTTCTAAAAATTCACAAAGCAATTGGAGAGTCAGGATTTGAACCTATATCTACTTCTATCTAAAGATAATACACTTTGTACTTAATTCCAATAGTTTCAAAGATAAAATTAGCAAAGTTTTAACAAGATTTTTAATCCCATTGGATTCTTAAAGCTATTTGTTTCTTTAATTTTTAAGTTAATGTAACATTGGGACATAAATCCATTATGAGACTACAATTTAGAACAATACTCTGTTAACTAAAACTCCATAAGTTTTGAAACACAGCAGGAGATCTACTACTCAGTCTCAAGAAGGTTGTTTTCAAAATTCTCTCTTTTTTCATTCTTGAATATAAATGTAACATATGTGGAAAGGGAAACAAAGGTTTATTTTCATAGATAAGATTCAAGACTATATATATATATTTAAAAATAATTATGATATAATTTCTAAATTGAAAGTTTTCATTCAAACTTTAGAACATATGTAGGTTGTTAATAAAATATCTTTGTTAGGTTAATACTGCATCTTATCAATATCATATAAATTTTCTCCTCATTTGGTTTTGTGTTAATTTTATCTGAATTTTTAATTGCTTACTTATTTTTTAATATATATATTTTATTGATTTTTTACAGAGAGGAAGGGAGAGGGATAGAAAGTCAGAAACATCGATGAGAGAGAAACCATTGCTTATTTATTTTAATGTATCTTGATATTTAATGAGAGTAGCTCTCATTCATATATTTCTGAAGTCATCTATTACCTGACAGCACATTTTAAGAAACTTCCCATATTTTTAAACCTATACCTGCAGTTGAAACTGATGTGGTTATGTCCAAAGACCTATTGATATTAAAGTAGCATAGCATTGTTGGATATATGTAATACCATTACAAAAAAGAGCACTGAAGTGATAGCCATTCAGTAAATATTTGTTGAATAGTGTTAAATGAATAATTGAATATATGGATTAATGATACTTGAGTAAGATCTTCATTTTTGCATTTTTGGCAAAACACCTTCTGCATTTTTTTCTTTTAAAAATGTTCTCAGAGCACTTAAGCCCAGCTCCAGGTGTCACAAGTAAAACAAGCAAAACCCTTGTTATATGCTGTCCGGCAGGGGGTAGAGGACCATCTCCTGCACTAGGCAGTAAATCCCTTTAAGAAACCCAGAGGATGCTAAATAATGCAAGAGTTTTTACCTGAATTTGAACATATTTATTTATATAATGAAGCCAGCTACAATAATAAAATTGCGCTTTGGTGATGTATAGAGAACTGTATTATTACCTATATACCTATAAGAAATTCACATGTATCCTCCTTGCCTCAAATTATTGTTTCTTATAAGTGTAAGATTTAGGTTTTCCAACTATAAGTCAATGTTAAAGTTAAATAGCATTATTGATGGTATTAACAATGCTGTTTCTGTATATATATATATATATATATATATATATATATATATATATATATATATAATTAAATTACCTTTCAGAGGCAATGCATTTTAGGAGATATGTTTTTTCCAAAGTCTAATGGATTTATTGTGATATTTTCACATTTTGCCCAATCTCCCTTGTAACCAATCAAGCAAACCTAAGAGAAGAAGCCAGTTTTAGAGCTAGGGATGTAGTGACTTGAATTTTAGCCCCTACACCTTTTCGTTGGGATCTAAAAGATGTTGAATCAAGATAATGTTTGAAATATCCATTCTACAGTCATCTAGGTATTCTCAGTATCCACTGTTATGTTCTGTAGTCACCTCTTCTGTCTAGAGCTAATAGGTCGTATTTTCATGATATTACATATTGTGAACAAAAGGATACTACACTAGCTACATAGATATTTGTAAAATCATTTTTTGGGACCTGTATCCCTAGGACTACCTGTACTTTGCCAGAAGTTTTCCTTTCTGAGAGTTACGTGAAATAATTAAAATGCTTATGTCTAAGCCTCTGAGAACCTTTATAATTAAGAAGAAATAAATATTTCTAAAGAAAACTCAAATTTTAGTGTTATTGTTGTTCTGTAGGATATTAAATAGCATTGTATCTTTTTATTTTATTTTATTTTTTATTTTGCAGATGGTTTATTTTTTTTTCATTAGCCACACTTTTTTTATTCTTTAAAGTGTTACAAATAGTAGTACATATGTTTCTTCCCCCCCCCCCCCATTGGAAGAACTTGTGTGCAGGCATATAAGCATAACCAATGGAAATAGCACTGTATCTTAAAAAAAAGAATTATGTCCCCCTGCATGTGCTTTATTAGAAGAAAATGTTGGGAGGAAGAAAGACTTACTTGCATATCTGGTTCATTTTAACATCACAGCTTAACATTTTGATTTGCAATGAGCAAGTATAGAGAGCTGAACTGCATATTTTCATTTTCTTGCAACACAATGAACCAGCAAATGATTTTGCCCTTTCATGAATAAAAAAAGATTTAATGAAAAAAAGTCATTATAATAGTAGTTATAAAAAAGAATTTTTCCAACATGTAAAATATCAACAACTTTAACTTTAACTTAGAGAATAAAAGTTGTTTTGTGTTCCATTATACTTTGCAGTGAACCATTAAAACCTGAACTTAAAGCACATTTTTAACATGCTTAAATACTTTCCTACCAATTATCTCATAGTTGTAATTGAAATATTGGATACAATTAAATATTGAGAATTTACCTTTTCAGAATAATATTTAGTAGTATTTTTGACAACAAAAATGAAAAGAATGTTTTATAATGTAATATTTTTTAAAAATAACATGAATATTTACACTGTAAAACATGGGCAAGAGACAAACTGAGAAGATCTAAACAAATTAAGTATTTGAAATGACCTGTTATTGACTAATCTAGATATATTTGAAACATAACTTTGATTCATTTGAGTTTATTTAATGAATGTTATATGAGAGAAGAGATATATTATTATAATGCTATTATTGGTTTTATTAGTCAAAATAAGATCTTATCTATAAAATATATGAGTATTATGTGTGAAAATTAATGTGATTAAAGTGAATCTCTACTCATAAAATGAATTGGTATTCATTAGCTTTCCAAGTGTGTCAGGATCTGTCAGATTTTTATTATTTTAACCATAACAAAATGAATATATACAAGTATAGTAAAAAGAGTGACTGTTCAAAGACTTTCATTTCCAATGCAACATTAAAAAATATCTACTGCTTGCACTCTATTATTAAATTCTCTACATTGGTCCTGGGTTTAAGGCTTTCCTCTCATGGACTTGAGGGAGGCTATGACAGGAGTTGCCATATATAAATCCACATTCCCTGATGCCTTTATCAGAGCAAGGCTCTTACATATGTAGATGGTAACAATGATGATTATCTTTTGTGAACATGGGTAAAATTGTGAGAAATTTAATAGAAAAATCTACTAAATTATGATTTCTGATAAAATACCTTTACAAGTTTCTATTCTTTAGGTTATAAGTAGAAGTGTTTTGTTTTGTTTTCTAACATATATAAGAAATCAAACCAATAATGGTTTAAGGAAAAAATTATACGGAAAGATATTTAGTCTATTGTGTTAAAGAAAAATTATCACTTGCACTCTCTGCTTCATTAAAAGGAAAAAATATCATTAAGGGTTATTGCTGGGATTTGGGGCTATTTTAGTGTTTAAAACTAAAATGATTGCTCACTATAATTATAAGGATAAGTAACACAAATATTCACTGTATATGTAATATTGTCAAATATCTTTCCTGAAGTAGTATATTACTTATCATATATTACTGATTTGTTAATCATAGGTAACTATTTTTAAAAGTTTAACATAGTAATTTTAAATACTTTTTTTCCCTAAAAATTTTAGCAATGCACTAAAGTGTTTGCCAATTATTCTATCTAATAAAGAGGTAATATGCAAATTGACCATTACTCCAACACTCAATATGGCTGCCCCCATGTGGTCAAATATGGCCACCCCCATGTTGACACAAGATGGCCACCACCAGATGGTTGGCAGGGGAAGACAGTTAAGGGCAACTAGGCCTGCAGGCAAGGGCAGTTAGGGGCAATTGGGCCAACAGGGAGGCATTGATCAGGCTAGCAGGGGAGTAGTTAGGGGTGATCAGGCTGGCAGGCAGAAGTGGTTAGTGGCAATCAGGCATGCAGGCAGGTGAGCGGTTGGGAGCCAACAGTCCTGGATTGTGAGAGGGATGTCTGACTGCCTGTTTAGGCCCAATTTTGGGATTGGGCCTAAATAGGCAGTCAGACAACCTTTGAGGGGTCCCAGATTGGAGGGGGTGCATGCTGAGCTAAGGGACACACCCTCCCCCATGCATAAATTCTGTGCACCGGGACTCTATTTGAAATATAAATGTAAGACTAACTAATACAAAATATTTATCTAACTTTTGATGAGCTATTTTTACCTTTATTTCTTACACTAGAATAGGCTGAATTAAAGTTAAGGGATAGTATATTGATCTTTAGAAAAAAAATTTTTATACATGTTCACACACATGCATTCTTGGGGACAGTATACTGAACTGAAAAAGTTAGAATGTTTTCTTTAAATAAATTATAGTCATATGGCACAGTATAGGTAAATAATTACATCCATAGAAACATAAACAGCAGTGCTGAAACCAGTTTGGCTCAGTGGGTAGAGCGTTGGCCTGTAGACTGAAAGGTGCCCTTGGCTGTGGGCACATTTCCAGTAGGAGTGTGCAAGAGGCAGTTGATCGATATTTCCCTCTCATTGATGTTTCTGATTTTCTATCTCTCTCCCTTCCTCTCTGTGAAAAATTAATAAAATAAAAAAAGAAAAATAAACAGCAACTACAAAAGTGTTTTGGAATATTTAACTAATTTTTAAAATATATTATTATTGATTTCCGAGAAAAGGGGATATTTAACTAATTTTTAAAATATATTATTATTGATTTCTGAGAAAAGGGGAGAGGGAGAGAGAAACACCAGCAAAGAGAGAGAGTTATTGATAAACTGGGTCCTGAACAGCCCTGACTGGGGATCAGGCATTTGCCTTAACCAGAAATTGAACTGTGAACTGGTTCATAGGCTGACGCTCAATCAGTGAACACCAGCTGGACAACCTAATGTTTTATTGGCATACTAATGGCCTGATGCATGGAATTCATGCATGGAGGGGGGAGTCCCTCAGCCCAGCCTACATCCTCGCCAATAAGGGACCCCTTGGATGATGTCCAACTGCCAGTTTAGGCCTCATCCTTAAGCTGGCAGTCAGACATCTCTCTAGCAACCTGGGACTGCTGGCTCCTAACTGCTCACTTGCCTGACTGCCTGATTGCCACTAACCTCTCTCACTAACCTCCCTGATCACTGCTAACTGCCCTCCCTGATGTTCTGATCTCGCCTCCAACTGCCCTCCCCCACTGTCTTGATCTTGCCCCCAACTGCCCTCCCCTGAAGGCCTGGTTGACCCAATTTTCCTCCCCTTTTGGCCTGATCTCACCCCCAAATGCCCTTCCCACTTGGTGTGATCTTGTTCACAATGGCCCTCACCTGCTGGCCTGGTCTCACCCCCAACTGCTCTCCCTTGCCAGCCTGATTGCCCCAACTTCCCTCCATTGCCAGCCTGATTGTCTCTAACTGATGCTGCCTGCCCATTCACCCCTAACTGCCTTCCCCTGCCAGGCTGATCTTGCCCCCAACTAACCTCCCCTGCAGGTTTGATCTTGCCCCAAAACTGTCCTCTGCTGGTCAATTCGGTTCTGATTGGTAGGTTTCTATGCTAGTCAGTGTCAAAAGCTCCACTTCCTCAGCAGCCATTGGCTCCTCACAGTTGACCCAGATTTAATTGTGATGGTCCCGTTTCTATGTCAGTAAGCATCAAAAGCTCCGCCTCCTAGACAGCCATTGGCTCCTGGCACTTCACCCATATTTAGTTCAGATTGGTCAGCTTCTATGCCAGTCAGCATCTCTGGGACTTTCAATGGGGTATAATTAGAAAGGCTGGGCTGACCAGCAGCCCTGGTGGAGGACTGGAGAGAAAGCAAGAGGCAAGTGCTGATCAACAGTTGCCACCCAGGTTAAGGATCAGATACTGTTTCTCTCCTCAGGCCTCTCTCTGGGCTTGATTCAAGGCCACCTCAGCAGGCAGTACTGGGTAACTGCACCTGCAGCCACAGCAGCCAATGCTGGGTTGTCATGACAATCCAGCGCTGACTGCAGGACTTCTGGTTTGTCAAGCCCCAGGTCATGAGGGACCCAGGACTTTTATATATTAGGACTAGAGGCATGTTGCACCAAATTCGTGCACTGAAGGGGGGTCTCTCAGCCCAGCCTGCACTCTCTCCAATCTGGGACCCCATAAGGAATGTCCAACTGCCTGTTTAGGCCAGTGGGATCAGGCCTAAATGGACAATCGGACATCCCTCTCACAATTCAGGACTGCTGGCTCCCAACCGCTCACCTGCCTGCATGCCTGAGTGCCCCTAATCGCTTCTGCCTGCAAGCCTGATCACCTCCTCACTACTCCCCTGTCACCCTGATCAGTGCCTAACTGCTCTGCTGCCAGCCTGACCACTACTAACTGCCCTCCCCTGCAGGGCCAGGTCCCCCCAACTGCCCTCCCCCACATCCAAGAAACACCATAAAGTTCCAGTACAGTGATAAACTTGTCCATGTATTCTAAAACAGTAGGGTCAATATCCTGATGGTGATGCAATATCTGTACCCATGGAAACAAAAGCATAATAATTATTTATGGCACAAATATTTTCCATGAAATTTTTACTGTCATAATCTTCATTTGTCATTAACTTTTAAAATATGTTGAGTATTCTGGAAAATGCACATCATTTGGACAGACTTTATCTTTGTTATAACATTGAGTAAATTTTTCATCAGATGGGTTTTCATCAGAGAAATTTAGTGATAGGCAAAATTGATATCTGACAATCATTCCACCACAACTATGTTTGAGAATTGCATCTTCACATACTCCATTTCCCTGAGAAAGCCGTTCCTACCACTATTGGTAGTACTTGTTGATGACTGTTCTTTAGACATACTCTGTCTTCGCCACCGCCTTCTTTCAACGTCAAAGGCACGTTGGTCTTTAGGCATTTTCTGCTGATGATGCCAGCTTTTTTCAGCTTCAGAGCTACATTTTGCCAATGGTAGCTTTTCAGATATATTCTGTGGCAGGCGTCATCTTCTTTCAACATCAGACGCATGTTGGTCTTCAGACATTTTCTATTGATAACGCGGGCTTCTTTTGGTGGCAGAGCTACATTGTATTAATAGTTGCTTTTTAGACATGGTCCCACCTCCCTGTCCTCATGCTATGAGATGCAGGTGAATGAGAGTCCTGGCTCTCAGGCCACTGAGAGCTGTCTGACCCATGGCTGATTCTGGCTGATTCTGAGGGGGTGGAACTTCCTCCTCCCTGCTGTCAGAGTATCTGCGGCATCAATGATGAAGCAAGCATTCCACCCTTTCTCTCTGGGCTCAGTCTGCCAAAGATCCACTGTTGCGGCATCAGAACATGGTGAAGCAAGTCTTCAGCTCTGACTGCTCCCTGTCTTCTGGCCAGAAGCCTTCCACAGTCGGGGTGAAATGCTTGCCTCGTTGCTGCAGAGATGAAGCAAGCATTCCGTGGGACTGCTATGTCTCTCCCCTGACCCCTGCCCTCCTCCTGGGACTGGGTGACTCTGGTGGAGTGAGAGGGACTGGGCACTGCCATCTTGTGGCATGCACGCTGCCATCTTTGTGATGGAGTGACAGTCAATTTGAATATTCCCTCTTTATTAAATAGGATAGGTAACATTATTCTTGATAAACTACCAACTCTTTGACATTGGAAACTAACCAACCACTTTAAAGCTATTTTGTATCAAATAATTAATTCTATGTAAAACAATATTAATATGGCACAAATCAATTGCAATTAAATTCCAACTAATAGTTCTTTCTTATTGAATAGTAAACACACTATTAATGAACAAAAAGTAGAGGCTTTATAATATGGTAGCAGTTTGACCTCTGTCATTGAGGTGAGAGGGTTTTTTTTTGTTTGTTTGTTTGTTTTTCAGTCCTATGGTTTTTCTGAGTAAGCTTAATTTTTCCCATTTGAAGTACATTATTCAGGAATGGGAAAATGCTATCACTCACTGCTATTTGTATTACACTTATAACTATTATTGCTAAACTTGCCTAAAGCTTGATAGAATGCATTTTCTTAAAGTTTCTCTGCAGATGTGCCTAACACTATATTACTCTAAATCTTAATTTAAGACATCACCCAAACCTGTCAATGAGAGAGAAATCCTTTCTAATTTTATCATCTGTATCATTGCAGCATATGATTAACAGATTTGCTAGTTGTTTTATGTAATCCAAATCAGACTTATTTATCTTGATATTACTTGTCTTTCTAAATATATATAAACATTGTAGTTTTTAATCAATGCAAAAGGGATGTAGAAGTAGATGAGTGGTATACTATTTTCCCATTGCTGAACCTCATAAAAATCTACCCTAAAGCTATACTTCCCTTCCAATGAAACATCTTGTCTACCAACCTCGAGATTCATCTAAGTATTGTGTGTATTAACAGCTTGTTCTTTTTTTACTTCTCAGTAGTATTTTATGGTGTAGATGAAGTACAGTTTTTATATCACCTGGGACAAAAACATGGAAAAGCTGGAAGGCATAATGATACAGTCTCATTTAACCCTGCTCAGACCTTTGTTTCTATCATGTACTTGGGCCTCTTTAGCTGCACACCCAGTCTCCAGCCCAGGAACCCCATAGATTTTATCTAATTATGAAAATCAAGGCCTTTGTAATAGGCTGTGAGCAAATTTCCTGGTACATCTGGATAGAGATAGGCTTTCCCAAAATTTGTGAGGTGCCATCTAGGAAATTTTGAGGAATCCCACATACCCAAGTTAATCCTTGAGGAAAAGAACAGATGTTTGGGTTTCTCAATCCCATCCCAAACAGTCATCTCATTTCTACTCCAAATACTTTGTTCCTAATTCTTCCTAACTTGAACACTTTTTTTTTTGTCACACATCATATAGATTTGCCAGAAACCCATCATGCCACTTTTCTCTCACTAGCACTAACTACCAAGAACACCTTTTCACAGATCTCCCTAATCCATTTGAAGGCAGTCTTGGATAATGACTTCACTAAACTTTTCATTATCTCACAGCTAGATCTGTTTTTTTCCAAATGATGAGATGGGAAAGAGGATGTAACTGTGTAAACATTTTTCACTTTATTGAAAAATAATTGACAAAGAAAATTGTAAGATATTTAAGATATACATTGTAGTAATTTGATATATGCATTGTGAAAAGATTACTTCCATCTTGTTAATTAACATATCTACATATATCATTTTTATGAAGACATTTATATTCTACTCTTTTAGCAAATTTCAATTATACAATATAATTTTTAAACCTATATCCATCATTGGGTCCTCAGACCTTACATATCTTATAGCTGAAAGGTTATACATTTTTACCCACATCTTCCTATTTTCTCCACCCCTACTCAGCTCCTGGCAACCATTTTTATACTCTCTATTTCTATGATTTTGACGTTTTTAGATTTCGCATATGAGAAAGAACATATAGTATTCCCTTTGTTTTTATCTGTTGGGTTAATTTCACTTAAGCCCTCATGGTCCAACTGTATTATCTCAAATGGCAGAATTTCCTTCTTTCTCATGACTAATATTCTGATGTGTGTATGTGTGTGTGTGTGTGCGCGCATGCGCACATGTGTGTATGCACATGGATGCATGTATGTATTATCTTAATTATAAATTGATTCATTAATAGATATTGTTAATTTCTATATCTGGGCTCTTGTGAAAAATGCTGCAATAAACCTGGAAGTATTGATATATCCTTGAGATCCTCTTTTCATTTCCGTTAAACAAGTATACCCAGAAGTGGTTTTCAGGATCATATGATAGTTCTATTTTTAATATTTTTATAAAATGCTTAAATATTTTTAAATATAGACTTCTGGTGTCTGTTTAGAATAATAGTCCCATTAAATATTTCTAATTTTTAATAATCATTTTTATATAAAGCATTGTCTGAAACAGCTAAAAATATGTTTTTCTTATCGTAATAGATACCTGACAACAGTAACAATGAAAAGGTAGAATTAAATAATTTATGTTTTTTATGTAATCATCCTCTATTTTGTAGATTTAATTTATATTACAGCATCTTCACTGATATAACCTGTTAACAAAGTTGTACAGTGCAACATTAAAGCACAAGAAAATACATCTTGTTTTCTGCTTGCAGAAATTCTGCTTAAGGTAAAATTTGTATCTGAAAACTAATTATTGATGGTCTGACTAATAAAAAGAACACATTTTAGACTCAAATGTAATTGTTTTTACAGTAAATTACCCTAGAAGTATGGGATATTATAGTTGATAGAATACTATGGTTAATCACATTTGAGAAAAATGATAGCATGATGATATACTTTCACGATGTCTGTCATTTGAATTGTATTAAGTTACTTTAGTCATGTGGGAGGAATGATTAAAGTCTCAGATTTAGAAATTAACCCCTTGTCAGATGTATTGTTGGCAAATAATGTCCTCTCATACAGGGGTTCCCTTTTCATTTTCATGCTGATTTCTTTTGCTGTGCAGAAACTTTTAGTTTCATGTAGTCCCATTTATTTAGTTTTTCCTTCGTTTCTCTTGCCCTAGGTAATTTTATCAGTGAAAATTCTACTATATGAGATGTTTGAGATATGTTGCCTATGTTTTCCTCTAGGATTTTTATGATTTCAAAACTTGGGGTTTATTCTAATGTATGGTGTAAGTTGGTGGACTGGTTTCATGTTTTTTTTTTTTTTTATGTACCTGTCCAAGTTTCCAACAACATTTATTGAAGAGACTGGCTTTACTCCATTGTATGTTCATGCTTCCTTTGAATATTAATTGACGGTAATGGCTTGGTTCAATTTCTGGGTTCTCTGTTCTCTTCCACTCATCTACATGCTTGTTCTTGAGCCAATACAGGCTTTTTTATTATAATGGCTTTGTAGTATATTTTAATAACTGGTATTATGATCTCTCCTATTTTGTTATTTTTTCTCAAGATTACTGTAGCTATTCGGGGTCTTTTCTTGGTTTATTTGGCACATATCTGTAGTATTTGTACTAGATCTGTGAAATATGCCATTCATTGGTATTTTAATAAGGATTTCATTGAATCTATCAATTGCTTTGAGTAGTATGATCTTTTTAATGATGCTAATTCTATCAGTCCATGAACAAGGTATATTCTTTCACTTGCTTGTTTTTTTCATTTTTTTTCAACATCCTGTAGTTTTCTGAAGACTGGTTTTACCTCCTTGGTTAAGTTTATTTCTAAGTATCTTAATTTTTTGTTGCAATGGTAAATGGAATTTTTCTTTTAGTTTCTTTCTCTTTGTGTTTATTATTGGTATATAAAAATGCCATCAATGTCTGGATGTTAATTTTGCATCCTGATACATTGCCAAATTCATTTATTAAATATAGTTATGGTTTGGTGGAGTCATTGAGGTTTTTCTGTGTACAATATTATGTCATCTGTGAAAATGGCAGTTTTATTTTCTTCTTTCTAATTTGGATACCTTATATTTTTCTTATTTTCTGACTATTGTGGCTGAGACTTCCAGTACTATGGTGTATAAAAGTGGTGAAAACAGACATTCCTGTTGTATTCCTATTCTTAAGGGAAATGCTTTTAATTTTTGCCAGTTGAGTCTCATGTTGGCTGTAGGTTTGTCATATGTGGCTTTCATGATGTTGAGGTATGATCCCTCTATTCCCAATTTACTGAGAGCTTTTATTTAAAAATGGATTTCTGTAATGTTTTTCTGTGTCGATTGATATGATCAAGTGATTTTTGTCTTTTACTTTGCTTACGTGATTTATTACATTTATTGATTTTCAAATATTGTACTTTCATCCCTAGAATAAATATGACTTGGTCTTGGTGTATGATTTTTAAATATATTTTTGGATCCAACTTGCTAACATTTTGTTGAGGATCTTAGCATCTATCTTATTCAGGAATATTGGCCTGTAATCCAAAATATATAAAGTACTCTTATGACTCTTATGACAAGCAATCCAATTAAAAAATGGGTAGAGGATTTGAATAGACACTTTTTCCGAAGAGGAGATACAAATGGCCAAGAGACATATGAAAAAATACTCAAGTCACTGATCAGCAGCGAAATGCAAATTAAAATGACAATGAGATACCACCTCACAGCTGTCAGAATGGCTACCATCAACAAATCAACAAATAACAAGTGCTGGTGAAGATATAGAGAAAAGAAACCCTAATAAATAGCTGGTAGGAATGCATACTGGTGCAGTCATTATGAAAAATGGTATTGAGTTCCCTCAAAAAATTAAATATGAAAATGCCATTTGATCCAGTGATCCCATTTCTAGCAATATATCCTAAGAAATACGAAACATCAATTAGAAAAAGTGTACGTACCCCTATGTTTGTAGCAGCACAATTAACAGTAGCTAAAATATGGAAACAGTGCAAGTGCCCATCAGTAGATGAGTGGGAAAAAAGTGCATTTACACCGTGGAACACTCTGCAGCTTTAAAAACAAGGATCTCTTACTCTTTGAGACAGCATGTAGGGACCTGGAGAGTATTATGCTAAGCAAAATAATCCAGCCAGAGAAAGACAAGTATTACATGATTTCACTCATATGTGCAATCTAATGAACAAAATAAGCCGATGAAATGAGTGGCTCCAGAGACATAGAACCATAGTACAGACTGTGAAATCTCAGAGGGAAGGTGGGGGTGGGTTGTTGGGTGGGAAGTGATCAACCAAAAAACGTGTATTTATATATGAATAGCCCATGGGCACAGACAATAGGGTGGTGAAGGCCTGGGAGAGTGAGTGTGTTAGACTAGAAGGGGAAAAGAAGGGGTTAAAACCAGGAGAGAAAAAAGGATATATGCAATATTTTCAAAAGTAAAGATTTATTTTTTTAAAGAGAGTTAGTGGAACTGAATAAACATTTTTCCAAATAAGGCATCCAAATGACCAATACAAGATTTTAACTTATGCTTAGGTCAGTAAGGACTTACTCTAAATATTACCAGAACTGAAAAACTATCATATGTGGATTTTGTTCCCAACTCTTTACACTGCTAGTGTGATTATACCAATTCACCATTTAGAGTTAGAGAGAATTCAAAACTAAAATATTATTCCCTTTGAAAAAAAAGTGATGTCAGAGGAATGGTAGCATGAGAGAGTGCATTGTTCTCTCCCCTTGAAGCTTTAATAATTTGAATAACTATAACCTAATGACAAGTTCCCTGCTCATCATACCAGGATGCCTGAGAGTGTCCACACATTGGAGCTTCTAAAGGTGAATAAGTGAGAACAAACAGAAGTGGTGAATAGGGAGAAAGGCTAAGAGGAACAAGGAATGCAGCCCTGTATCTGGTAACTCATGGCTGGTGTCATCCTGGGGAGGAGAAAAATGCAGTTGTGGCTGGCACTCTTTTCAGCCTGGAGGAGCAGAGAGATTCAGTGGGCATTCCTGCAGGAATGGGCAGTACAAACTGTGGCTAAGCCCAGAGACCTGGGCAAGGACTCTGCCCTGGGGTGCTGCTGCATTTGTAGGGCAGTGAACATTCCAGAAAGAGCAACAAAGCCACAGAGCCCTGCCACCTTTTAGACTCCAAGAGCTCACCTCCCTTCACTATTGGAGTTGGGCTTCAGAGAACATTATCTGCAAACCTGAGAACTGGTACTATAGAATTACAGTTTTCTTACTACTGGTCCTGAGTATGGGTGCAATAAGGACCACACAGAGGTCTAAAGTTGCTATTACTGGGAGGGGAAATAAAGAAGGTGACCAGGTTCTCCCAGCAACCCCAATCCCATGCATACAGCTATACTGAAATTTAGCTAATTTCAGAGCTAAAAAACTTTTGATTCAGTGTCACCTATTGAATTATTATTATTATTTTCCAGAAAACAGTTAGGGCCATCAGGCCAGCAGGGGAGGAGCAGTTAGTATAGGCTAGAAGAAAATATACTACTGGAAAATAATAGAAAGACCCCTTTTTATTAATCAGAGAAGTACCACTCATATATAGCTATCTAAACACAGAAGGCATCCATCAAATAGCAAGAATAACCAAGGGAGCAAGACAACTCAGAAAAAATTTAAAATCTCCAGAAAGCACATGTAAGTACATGGAAATAAATGATAAAAATGGCATAAAATTCAAGATTGTAGTTCTGAAAATACTCAGTGAGATGTGAGAAAATACATATTGGCAATGTAATGTGTTCAGAAAAAAAAATGACAAACAAAATGAGTACTTTACTGAAGAGATGAAACTTTAAAAAGAAACCAGATGGATGGAAATGATGATGAATAACTCAATGAAAGGCATCAAGAATGAAAACTAGTGAGCATAGGAAACAGAGAGGACCAGAGGAGTAAATAAATAATTAGTGATATAGGAAACAGAGAGGACCAGAGGAGTAAATAAATAATTAGTGATATTAAAGATAATAATCTAGACATGTGCAGAGGAAAGGAAACAGAGTCTGATCATTAAAAAAAAGAAAGAGCTCAATAAGAACTATTGGACTCGATTAGAAAAAGCAATGTATAGTAATAAAAGCCTAGGTGGCCCATGTGCACAATGTTGTCACAAGATGGCTGTCACAAGATGGCCACCACAAGAAGGCTACACACACAGTGGAGGTGGGGCCCGTGGCTCAGTGGCCGCTCCATGTGGTGAGGCCTGGGGGTCCCATGGCTCCGTGCAGCATGGAGGAGACCAGTCACGATGTCTCTGTCACCTGCCAGGTAGGTCCTGGCAGAGGAAGCAGGTTTTGGCAGGGGAGGGCAGTTGTGGGTGATTGGGCTGGCAGAAGAGGGCAGTTGAGAGCAATCAGGCCAGCAGGGGAGTGGTTAGGGAGTGATCAGGCTGGCAGGCAGGAAATCAATTAGGAGCCAGTGGTCCCAGACTGTGAGAGGATGCAGGCTTGGTTGAGAGACACCCCCCATGCATGAATTTTATGCACTAGGCCTCTAGTCTATACTAATAATAGAGGAATATGCAAATTGGCCAGGACACCATCACATAATGACCAATCAGCATGGGAGTGGGGCCATGGCAGAGAGCTCTCAATATGCTTGTGCCAGGAGTCCAAAGGGCATGGAGAGGAAGGGAGAGCAGATAAGCAGTTAGGGATATCAGGCCAGGAGGGGAATGCAGATAGGCAGTTAAGGCAATCAGGCCAGGAGGAGAGAGCAGTTAGGGGGATCAGGTTGGCGGGGGAAAGCAGTTAAGGAATTAGGGAGATCAGGCCAGGAGGGGAGAGCAGTTAGGGGGTTCAGGCTTGCAAAGGAGAGTAGTTAAGGAATTAGGGAGATCAGGCCAGGAGGGGAGAGCAGTTAGGGAGATCAGGCTGGCAGGGGAAAGCAGTTAGGGCCATCAGGCCAGCAAAGGAGCAGGTAGGTGCATCAGGCAGGCTGGGAGGTGAACAGTTAGGATCCAATGGTTTTGTATTGCGAGAGGGATCCCAGATTGGAGAGGGTGCAGACAGGGCTGAGGGCCCTGACTCTCCTCACCCGACATGCATGAATTTCATGCACCAGGCCTCTAATATAAGAATAATAAGCATACCAGAAGAAGAGAGGGAAAAGGGAATGCAAAGTCTTTTCAAACAAATAATTGATGAGAACATCCTAAACACATATAAAGAATTAGGTCCTTAAGTCCAAAAACCAAGCAGAACATCTAGTTACCACATACCAAAAATGCCTTCTCCAAAGCATATTGTATTAAACTTGTAAAAATTAATTATAAAGAAAATTAATGATGAAGAAAGAATTATCAAGGCAGCCAGTGAAAATAAGTAATTTTAAAGGAAAGACCATTAGGTTATCATCAGGCTTCTCATAAAATTCCACAATTCAGAAGAGAATGGAACTAAATATCCAAACTAGGGAAAGAGACAAATTCCTAGCCAAGCATAATATATACAGCAAAGTTATCCTTTCAATATGAATGATAAATAAAGACTTCTATACATATGGAAACTGAGAGAATTTAGCACCAGGAGACCTCCAGCAAATACTCAAAGGGTAATTCTATCTGCAACAAAGAACAAAAGGTCACAAATTTGATTTGTGTTACATCTCCAACAAACTTACAACACAAACAGGGTAATTTGTAAAAATGTAAAAGGGAAGGGGGTAAAGGTCTGAATTTGCAAAGGAGGATGGAGATTAGATACAGCAAAAAGAAAGAGGAATACTGTATATATGATACTTTGTTTTTCATAAATCTAATGACAAGCACACATAAAAAACGCCAAACTGAGATGCATCACTTATAAAAGAGTACCCAGAAAAAATATGGAATGCCACCAAAAACAACAGACAGAAACATAAAGGAAAGAACCAAAGGAGGTACAGAGCTATCAGAAAACAAAAGATAAAATGGCTATAAGAAATCTTCATACATTAAATAAGTACCTTAAATGTAAAATGACTGAATTTACCAATAAAGAGACATAGAGTAGCATATTGCATTAAAAAGAAAATCCAATTATATGCTGCCTTCATAAGATACATCTCAACTGCAAAGAAAATGTCAGACTCAAAGTGAAAGGGTAGAAAATGTTTCTTCAAGCAAATGTCTACAGAAAAGCAGTTGTAGCCATACTTATATCTGTCAAAATAGATTTCAAGATAACAAGGTTAACAAGAAACAAAAATGGACATTTTTATTATGATAAAAGGGACACTACATCAAGAAGACCTATATTTCCACCCAATCAAGGAGCACCAACATATATAAAGAAACTACTAACAGACCTAATAGAAGAAATGGACACAGACACAATCAGAGTGGCCAGAGCGGCTAAGTGGTTGGTTGGTCATGGCCCTGTGCATCCAGAGTTGTGGTCAATTTCCAGTTGGGGCACGTATGGGAGACCAAATGATACCTCTCTCTTATACTGATATTCTCTCTTTTTCTCTCTCTCTCCATTTTTCTCTCTAAGTATATCATTTGGTCAAGATTAAAAACAAACAAACAAACAAAAAAACTCAATCACAGTTGGGGGCCTTAATACTCCATGGAAATCTCTAAATAAATAATCCAAACATAAAATAAAGAAATATTGAACTTGTATGAAACATTAGACCCATGGTTGGCAAACTGCAGCTCGCAAGCCACATGCATCTCTTTGGCCCCTTGAGTGTGGCTCTTCCACAAAATACCATACCCTGGGCAAATCTATTTTGAAGAAGTGGTGTTAGAAGAAGTTTAAGTTTAAAAAACTTGGCTCTCAAAATAAATTTCAATTATTGTACTATTGATATTTAGCTCTGTTGACTAATGAGTTTGCCTACCACTGAATTAGACTAAATGGACATAATTGACATTCATAAAGACCTTTATCCCAGAAGATCATATTATACATCTTCTCCAGTGCACATGGGACACTCTCAAGAATAGACCATATGTTGGGTCACAAAACTAGCCTCAACAAAGAATATTGAAATCATACAAGCATATTCTCTGACCACAATGCTGTGAAACTGAAAATTTACTGCAGAAAGGAAGTAAAGAAAACTATAAATATGAGGAAATTAAGCCACATACTAATAAAAAAATGACTAGATCAAAGAAGAAATAAAAGGGGAGATCAAAAGATAATGTAGATAATATATATATGAGAATGACAATTCAATATATCAAACTTCTGGGATGCAGCAAAAACAGTAATGAAAAGGAAGTTAATATCATTGCATGCCTTTTTCAAGAAACAAGAGAAATCTAACTTAAAAAACCTAACGTCACATCTTAAACAATAGAGAAGAAAAAAACCAACCCAAAGTCAGCAGAAGATGAGAAATAATAAAAATTAGAGCAGAATTGAATGAAATAGAGAATAAAAAAACTATACAAAAAATTAATACAACAAAGAGTTGGTTCTATGGAAAGATTAATAAAATTGGCAACCCCCTGGCTATACTCACTAGGGAGAAAGAGAAAAGATTCACACAAACAAAATCAGAAATAAAAGGAGAAAAGGTACCACAGACATCACAATATATAAAAGGTCATACTAGAATAGTATGAAAGTTTATATGCACCAAATTCAATAACCTAAAAAATATGCTTAAGCTCCTAAACTATATAACCTTCCTATACTGAATCATGAAGAACTGGAAAATCTAAATAGATCAATCAATAGTGAGGAAATTGAAACAACCATAAAAAACCTCCCCAAAAATAAAATCCAGGACTAGATGCCTTCACTTGTGAATTGTACCAAACATTGAAAGATTTGATACCTATCTCTCTCAAACTCTTCAAAAAGATTAAAGCAAAGGAAATACTTCCCAGCACACTTTTGGATGCCAACATACTAGTAACCCTGATACCTAAACCTGGCAAGGATAACACACAAAAATAAAACTACAGACCAATATTTCTGACAAATATTAATGCAAAAATCCTGAACAAAATACTAGCAAATCAAAAAGGGGGACATATGTAGTACTTTCAACAATAAAGAATTAAAAAATAAAAATAGAGTACATTATGATCAAGCATGATTCATACTAAGGGCACAAGAATAGCTCAACATACACAAATTGACCAATGCAATATACACATTAACAAAACAGAGGATAAAAATCCTGATATTATCAATAAATACAGATAAAGCATTTTATAAGCTACAACATCCATTTATCATTAAAATACTAAATAAAATGGGTATAAAATAAAAATACTTCAAAATAATAAACACCATATATGACAAACCCTCAACTGATATCATACTCTGTGGTGTAAAACTTCAAGCTTTATCTCTAAAATCAGGAACAAGACAAGGATGCCTGCTCTCACCACTCAAATTCAGTATAGTTCTGGAAGTCTTAGCCAAAGCAATCAGGCAAGATAAAAATATAGAAAGCATCCAAATTGGGAAGGAAGAACTAAAAGTCTTACTCTTTGTAGATGACATAGTTTTGGATATAGAAAACCTTAAAGACTCCACAAAAAATATTATTACAAACAAAAATTCCTATTTAATAAAAGAGTAATATGCAAATTTGACCATACCTTCACCACACCCACAAGCCACGCCCACAGCCATGCCCACCAGCCAATCAGGAGCAGATTATGCAAATAAACCCCAACCAAGATGGCTGCTGCCACTGAGAGCAGGAGGAAGGCTTGAGTTTCCCCAGGAACAAAGGAAGCCAAGCTTTCCACCTGCCTAGGCCTCCACTCAATGTTACAAAGTTTCAATTATAAAACATTCAGAAATGGCGGCAGCCACTGAGCTGGAGAGAAAAGAGGCTTGGGTTTCCCTGGCAGTGGAGGAAGCCAAGCTTTCAGCCTGCTGTTGCTGGCCTAGGCCTCCACTCTAGGCTGCAAAGTTTCAAACAGAAATGACTGCCACCCCAGAGCGTGCAGAAGGCTTGGCTTCACTCCAGGCTACAAAGTTTCAATTGTAGACATAGATTAATTCCAGATACCACGGCCTCTGCTTGGGTCACTGGGGGGTTTGGCCAGCCTGCAAACCTCCACAGGCCCCTCGCCCAGGCCACCCTTCACCCCAAGGGAACCCTAACCCTGATCTGGGACACTCTTCAGGGCAAACCAGCTGGTCCCACCCATGCACCAGGCCTCTATCCTATCTCATAAAAGAGTAATTTGCAGATTGACCATCACTCCAACACACAAGAGGGCTACCTCCATGTGGTCAAAGATCCTGCCCCCATGTGGACACAAGATGGGCACCACAAGATGGCCAGCAGGGGAGGGCCATTGGAAGTGATCAGGTCAGCAGGGGAGGACAGTTGGGAGGGACCAGGCCTCCAGGGGAGGGCAGTTAGAGGTGACCAGGCTGGCAGAGGAGGGAATATGGGGGCAAACAGACTGGCAGAGGAGCAGTTAGACATCGATTAGGCTGACAGGGGAGTGATTAGGGGGTGATCAGGCTGGCAGGCAGAAGTGGTTAGGGGCAATCAGGGAGGCAGGCGAGCAGTTTGGAGCCAGCAGTCCTGGATTGTGAGAAGGATCCCCGACTGCCCGTTTAGGCCCAGTAGGATCGGGCCTAAACAGGCAGTCGGACATCCCTCGAGGGGTCCCTGATTGGAGAGGGTGCAGGCTGGGCTGAGGGACATCCCCTGCCCCCTGTGCATGAATTTCACACACTAGGCCTCTAGTAAATACATAAAGTTACAAGATACATCAATGTTAAAAAATCTGCTGCTTTCCTATATATTAACAATTAAACTATAGAAAAAGGCAAGGACTGTTAGGGGCAATCAGACCAGCAAGGAAGAAGTTAGGCATTGATCAGGCTGGCAGGGGAGTGGTTAGGGAGTGAGCGTGTTGGCAGGCAGAAGCAGTTAGTGACAATCAGGCAGGCAGGCAGGCAAGCAGTTGGGAAACAGAAGTTCTGGATTGTGAGAGTGCAGTCTGACATTTCACAAGGGGGTCCCAGATTGGAGAGAGTATAGGCTGGGTTGAGGGACACACACACACACATCCATGAATTTCATGCACCAGGACTTTAGTGGGCCTATGTTAGTCTTAAGAGCTTCTGAACAGCAGAAGAAACTGACCACAAAAGGCAACCAAATAAATGGGAGATGATATTTGGAAGCAGGAGAGTGGGGGTGCCAGACCAAGTTCCAGTTCCAACAAGGGGTTAAATAACCAAAATATATCAGAATCTCATACCACTCAAAACAAAACAAACAATCCAATTCAAAAATGGGCAGCTGACCTGAATAGACACCTTTCCCAAGAAGACATAGAAAAGGCCAATAGATATAGGAAAAGATTCTCAACTTCACTAGCTGTGAGTAAATACAAATAAAAACGACAATGAGATACCACTTCACACCTGTTAGAGTGGCAATTTTCAAAAGTAATAACTGGTATTGGGGAAGTTGTGGAGAAAAGGGAACCCCCATTCAGTGCTGTTTAGAATGTAGATTGGTGTAGCCACCTTGGACAATTATCCAGCAGTTTCTAAAAAAAAAAAAAAAAAAAGTAAAAATAGAAATCCCATATGACCCAGCAATCACTCTCCTGGATATCTACCTGGAATGTTTAAAACAGTTATTTGCAAAGATATATGTACCCCTATGTTCATTGTAGCACTATTTGTGGTGGCAAAGGTAATGAAGAGAACCACAGTGTCCTTTGATAGAGAAATGGATAAAGAAGACATGGTACATATATAGAATGGAATACTACTCAGAGATAGGAAATAGGTGAAATACTGCCACTTGCAATGACATGAATGGACCTTGAGAATATTATGCTAAGTGAAATAAGTCAGAGGTGCCAGATTGCGAGAAGGATGTCTACCTGCCAGTTTAGGCCCAATCCCGCAGCTGGATATCCTACAAGGGCTCCTGAATTGGAGACGGTACATAAGTAAAATAAGTCTAAGTGGAAAAAAAAAAAAAAGCTGTAGTGAAATAAGTCTAAGTGAAAAAAAAAAAGCTAAGAACCATATTAGTTCACTCATATGTGGGATATAACACTGAAACTGAGAGATACAGACAACAATGGTGGAAGATATAGGGCATATAGAGGGCCAAATATTTGGTGATTATTTGATAGTAGATAGTGGGCACACAATCCTATCTAGTAAAAGAGTAACATACAAATTGACTACACTGCTGAGACCAGTTTGGCTCAGTGGATAGAGCGTCGGACTACAGACTGAAGGGTCCCGGGTTCAATTCCGGCAAGAGCATGTACCTTGGCTGCAGGCACATCCCCGGTAGGGGGCGTGCAAGAGGCAGCTGATCGACGTCTCTCTCTTATCGATGTTTCTGACTTTCTATCCCTCTCCCTTCCACTCTGTAAAAAATAAAAAATAAAAATTGACCACACCTCCGCTACACCCACAAGCCACGCCGACCAGACAATCAGAATCAAATATGCAAATAAACAAAACCAAGATGGCTGCGGCCACAGAGGAGGGAGGCCTAGATTTCCACCTGCCTTTGCGGGTGCAAACACCTGGTGGGACTGAGGTGCACGGGAGCAAAGAATTTTCAGTAACCACCAGAGGCTCGTCCTGATGACAGCAAGTGGTGCCCCTCCTTGGTCTGGCACCCCCACTCTCCTGCTGCATCATCCCACCACAGCTGATCCCACCATGTTCCACATTCTGCCACCTGCTACTGCCATGTTCCATGCATGCCCTCTGGTGGTCAACACACATCACAGTGACCTGTTGTTTGGTTGTTCGGTTATTCCACTGTTTGGTCTAATTGCATATTAGGGTTTTATATATATATAGACTAGAGGCCTGGTGCACAAAATTTGTGTACGGGGGGGCGGGGGATATCCCTCAGCCCAGCCTGTATCCTCTCCAATCTGGGACCCCTCAAAAGATGTCCCACTGCCCGTTTAGGCCCAATTTCGGTAGGATCAGGCCTAAACAGGTAGTTGGACATCCTTCTCACAATTCAGGACTGCTGGCTCCAAATTGCTCACTTGCCTGCCTCTCTGATTGCCCCTAACTGCTTCTGCCTGCCAGCCTGATCACCCCCTAACCACTCTCCTGCCAGCCTAATTGAAGTCTAACTGTTCCCCTTCCAGCCTGTTTGCCCCCAAATTCCCTCCTCTGCCGACCTGGTCACCCCTAACTGCCTTCCCCTGCAGGCTTGATCACCCCCAGCTGCTCTCCCTTGCAGGCCTGGTCCCTCCCAACTGCCCTCCCCTGCTGGTCTGATCACCCACAACTGCCCTCCCTTGCAGACCTGGAACCTCCCAATGGCCCTGCCTGCTGGCCATCTTTTGGTGGCCATCTTGTGTTCACATGGGGGCAGGATCTTTGACCACATGGGGGCAACCCTCTTGTGTGTTGGAGTGATGGTCAATTTGCATATTGCTCTTTTATTAGATAGGATAGAGGCCTGGTGCATGGAAGGGACAGCTGGTTTTCCCTAAAGGGTGTGCCAGATCAGGGTGGGGGTTCCCTTGGAGTGTGGGGCAGCCTGGCCAAGGGGCCTATGGTGGTTGGAAGGCTGGCCTCGCCCCCCAGCAATCCAAGTGGAAACCTTGGGATCTGGGATTAATTTATGTTCTACGATTGAAACTTTGTAGCCTGGAACAGAGCCAAGCCTTCTGCTCGCTCAGTGGCAGCAGCCATTTCTGTTTGGGTTTATTTAAATTCTATAATTGAAACTTTGTAGCCTAGAGTGGAGGCCTAGGTGCTAGGGCTGCAGAAACTTGACTTCCTCCAATGCCTGGGCAACCCTACCCTCTGTTCTCTCCAGCTCCGTGGCTGCCACCATTTCTGTTGGGATTATGTATCTTCTATATTTGAATCTTTGTAATATTGAGTAGAGGCCTAGGTTGGCAAGGGCAGGTGGAAAGCTTGGCTTCCTCCATTGCCAGGGAAACCCAAGCCTCCCTCCTGCTCTCAGTGACTGCAGCCATCTTGGTTAGGATTTATTTACATAATTTACTCCCGATTGGCTGATGGGCATGGATGTGGGTGTGGCTTGATCAGAGTTATGGTCAATTTGCATATTACTCTTTTATTAGATAGTACTAGCAGCCTGTTGCAGGCAGCCCGGCCTGTACTATCTCCAATCCGAGAGCCCTCATGGGATGTACAACTGCAGGATTGGGCCTAAACTGGCAGTTGGACATCCTTCTCGCAATCCGGGACCACTGGCTCCTAATTGCTCACCTGTTTGCCTGTCGTAACCATTCTGCTGGCCTGATCTCCCAAACTGCTCTCCCATGCTGGCCTGATCCCCCTAACTGCCCTCCCCTGCTGGCATGGTTGCCCCTATTAACTTTTAAATATATAAATATTTTATTGATTTTTTACAGAGCAGAAGGGAGAGGGATAGAAAGTTAGAAACATCGACCAGCTGCCTCTTGCACGCCCCCTACTGGGGATGTGCCCTTGACCGGAATTGAACCCAGGACCTTTCAGCCCGCACTCCCAGTCCGACGCTCTATCCACTGAGCCAAACCGGTTTCGGCAACTTTTTTTTTTTTTTTTAAATCTTATCCCCTTCACACATATTGTATTGACTTCCTTTCTGGCTTCTCCTTCTCACACAGTTTTTCTCTCTCCTTTATGTGTTTTTCTCTCTCCTACTGACTCGTCATTTATAAACTTTTCTTTCCTTCTAATTTCCTCCTTCTGTCCCATCATCCTTCTTCCCATCTTTCTCCTATCCTTCTTACCTCCCCTCCCACATTTCTTCTTTCCTTGATCTTTACCCCTGTCCTTTCTCCTCTTTTCTTTCCTTCCACCTTATTTTTTCTTCACTTCCTCTCTCAAACCTGCTTTGTTCCCTCCCCCATTTAACCTTCTTCCCATTCTCCTTTTAAGCTCTACCAGCTCCCCTTTAATACATTTTCCTCTCGTCTTTCTCTCTTATTCTACCTTCACCATACATTCTTCTCTACATACTTCCACTCTTTTAATATCTACCTATCTACCTACCTAATTATTCACTGTTATTTATCTTTTTTTCTTTTCTAACTCCTACTTTTAAAATCTGTCCCCAGTACACAACTATAATTGATTTTCATTATAGCTCCTACAGTTCGCTCATACATCCTCTTTCTTTAACTCTGCTCTCTACTGACTCCTTTTTAAAGTTCTTCCTTCTTTCTCATCTTCCCTCCTTCTCCCTCACAGCTAATCAAAAATCCTATGCTTTTTGTCCCATTTCAGTACTGACAGCTTTCCTCTCTGGGACTTGTAGCCGCCTCTGTTCGGGCACTCAGGCTTCTCTTCTACAGGCTTTGAGGGGTCAAGCGATGACTCAGCTGGGTCGTGCCCACCGTGGTCCATGCCTCCCCTCTGAGTTGGGGGAGGTCCCGCGGGGCTGGGCCAGCGTCCGTTGTGTGACTGCTGCATTACCTGTGCATGCTCGTGCACCCATGCCCAGGTCAGGCTTTTCTCCCGCTGAGTGCCGAAAAGGGGTTATGCGGAGGCCTTTCCTGGCCCCTGGTGTCGGCTCCATGCCTCCAGCAGTTCTCAGTCCACTCCCCTCCGAATTCCCAGGCAATGTGCGTGCTTGCGCAGGTATGGTGGGGGGTTGGCTTGTCCTCAGGGGGCTTTCCGCCCAGGATATGAGCCCCCATCTGGGTTGGACAGGGCAGATGAATGGATGGATGGCTGAAGAAAGCTGCCTCAGCTTCCCTATGGTGTGAGGGTCACCTATGGTCTCCATAGTGTCAGGGCTGGGTCCGAGGGGCCAGGTCCGCTCAGAGGGAGGAGGCTTCGAGGCTGTGCACTTGGGAGGATCTTCGGGCATCCCGGGCATCCTGGGCGCGCCCTGTGTGTCTGCGGCTGTGGGATCCCTGCGTTGTTTACCCCCGTGCCTTGTCCAGGTCCAGTGTCTGACCTCACATCCAGTCTCTGTCATCGCCCGGGCCCTTCCTTCATGTTAGGTCCACACCCTCTCCATTTGCGGGCATGACCCCTCCTGTTGGTCACTGCTGATGCGCGCACCCCGATTGGCATCTCCTGACTGCCTCCCGAAAACCAGCCTTCTGCCATGCAGGGTGTTGCCCCTCGCCCCCCCCCCACCTCAGCAGGGGAGGGGGGCGGGGGGCGGGAGGGGGTTGGTGGCATTCCCAGGCAGAGTGCTCTTGGATGGGGCGCAGAGTCGCCGGGATGTATGTCGGGCACATGCACCCAAAAGAGGACTCCAGTGCCGGGAACAAGGAAGTCAGTTTCTTGCGAGTCCCCTTGCTGCATGCAAATACAGCACCCTGCTGGTCTGTCAATATGCAAATTGGTCCTTACTGTAACACCATTAGGACCAGTTTGCACATTGCCTTTTCATTATATAGATAAGTCACTCATCTTCATCATAATAAAAACTGTATAGGCTTATGCTAAAAGTTCCTTCTTTTTTATAACAACATAGTATTCCACTGTGTAGATGTACCACGTTTTTAATCCACTCATCTGCTGATGGGCACTTAGGGTGTTTCCAAATCCTAGCTATTAAAAATTGTGCTGCCATGAACATAAGGGTGCATATATCCTTTCTGACTGCTGTTTTTGGTTTTTTTAGATATAGTCCTAGAAGTGGGATCACTGGGTCAAATAGGAGTTCCATTTTTACTTTTTGAGGAAACTTCATACTCTCTTTCACAGCAGTGCATGAGGGTTCCTTTTTTCAGCATGGGATGGAACTGTAGAGCATTATGCCAAGCAAAATAAGCCAGTTGGAGAAAGACAAATATCACATGATCTCACTCATATGTGGAATATAATGATCAACATAATTTTATGAATAAGAATAGATCCAGAGACAAACAGCAGTGTGTGTGTGTGTGTGAAGGGGGTGGGAGGTGGTGGTAGAGAGCAACCAAAGGACTTCTAAGCATGCATAATAGCATAACCAAAGGAAACAGACACTGGGGTGGTGAGGGCTTGTCCAGGGTGGGAATGGCTGGGGAGTTGGTCAATTGGGGAAAAAGGAGACATATGTAAAACTTTAGACAATAAATAAAATAAAAATAAAGTGTATAGGTTTATAGACATTGTTTTTAAAAGGAAAGAACATTCTGCCTTTACAGTTATGAAGTAGCAACGAAAATAATTTTATGGTTGGGAGTCACCACAACATGAGGAACTGTATTAAAGGATTATAGCATTGTAAAGGTTGAGAACCACTGCTCTAACAGATACTTTTTTGAGAGTCTAACAACTTTGATGGATGAAATTCACCCAACTTGAACAGCTCTTGCGGGTTGTGTTCTCTGAAAAGGACATTGTAGAGAACAGTGTAGGTTATGCGTAGTATGAAATGAAGGTTATAGCATGGTAGATATTTACTAAGTGCCTTTGGAATCTACATTGGAGAAGGAAGATAATGGAAGCAGGATTAGCAAGAGCACCAAGCCTGTAGTGCAAGCAAAAATGTAACTTTGACTGATCCCATAGGGTACTGATGGTCTAGCCTGACTCCAGATGCCTGACTCTGGACAAGATGACTGGACTTTCTACTTTAATTAATTATTTGATGTGCCCCTACCACAATAGTTGTAACATTGTGGCAGTTCTCTGCAGCTGAGTCAATCCCTGAAGAGGTTGAAAACTGAATGCTGTCTCCTGCCTACATTATCAAGAGCTGAGGAACAAAGCTGTCCATTAAAGGAGGATCTGGATGGTTCATTACAGTGCTGTCAAAATGTTTTACCCAAATCCCAGCTACACTTATGGTGATCTCTTAGAGTTATGTACTTGTTAATCTGGGACACCCCTCTTCTTCCTAAACTGGTCATTGCACTAGAAACCATTTCTCCAACACCCCAAAAACATTTTAATTAATTTGTTTTTTATTTTGTTAATCCTTACCAGAGAATATTTGTTCCCCTTGCTTCTCTGAGAGAGTGAAAAGGAGGAAGGGAGGGAAGGAGATTGAGACAGAGACAAAGAGAGAAAGAGAGAGAGAGAGAGAGACAGAGAGATTGACTGGTTGTCTCCTGCATGTACCAGGGAGCAAACCTGGAACCCATGTATGTGGACTTGACCATAAATTGAACCCTAGATCATTTGTTGCACAGGATAACACTCTAACTACTTAGCAACCTGACCAGGGCTTTTAATTTACTTTTGTAGTACAGATGAATTCAATATTATGGTATATTAGAGACCTGGTGCACAAAATTTGTGCACTTGGGGGTGTCCCTCAGCCCAGCCTGCACCCTCTCCAATCTGGGACATCCCTCTCACAATTCAGGACTGCTGGACCCCAATCACTCACCTGCCTGCCTGCCTGATTGTCCCTAACTGCTTCATCCTGCCAGCCTGATTACCCCTTAACCACTCCCCTGCCAACCTGACTGACACCTAACTGCTCGCCTGCTGGCCTGGTTACTCCCAAATTCCCTCCCCTGCCAGCCTGGTCACCCCTGACTGCCCTCCCCTGCCAAACTGGTCACCTTCCCTTGCAGGCCTGCCCCCTCTACAACTGCCCTCTCTCCCCTGCAGGCCTGGTCAACCCCAACTGCCCTCTCTTCCCTGTAGGCCTGGTCAACCCCAACTGCCCTCCCCTGCTGGCCTGGTCACCCCCAACTTCCCTCCCCTGCCAGCCTGGTCACCCCCGACTGCCCTCCCCTTCTGGCCTGGTCAGCCCTAACTGCCCTCCCCTGCTGGCCTGATCACCCACAATTGCCCTCACCTGCTGGCCATCTTGTGGTGGTTATCTTGTGACCACACAGCCATCTTATGCGAGAGCATGACAGTCAATTTGCATATTACCTCTTTATTATATAGGATTAGTTTTAGGTATACAACATACTGATTAGACATTAACATACCTAATGGAGTGATCCTCTTGTTGAGACTACACATAGTTATTAAATATTATTGGCTATATTTCCTATCCTGTACTTTATATTTCTGTAATATTTTTAAGACTGCACAATTGTACTTCTTAATGTTTTTACTGTTTCATCCATCTCCTACTCCCATCTGGTAACTATCAATTTGTTTTTTTTTTATTTCTGAGATTATTTCTGTTTTATATGTTCATTGATTTGTTTTTTAGATTCCACATATAAGTGAAATCATATACTATTTGTCTTACACCGTCTGACTTATTTCACTTAGCAAAATACCCTCTTGGTTTATCTATGTTCTTGCAAATGGCAAGATTTAATTTTCATGGCTAATATTTATTGTATATTTGTACACATCCTCTTCTATTCATCTATAGATGGGACACAGGTTACTTCCATATCTTGGCTATCTATCTATACATATAAAGAGGTAACATGCTAATTTGTCCATGATGCTGTCCCCATAACCACCTATTTGGATATTGATGCATGTGCAGCAGGGGTGTGTGCAGCTGAAGGCAAGTTCTCAGGGGTTAAGGAAATTGCCTGAGAGGAGCCCGGACTGCAAAGAAGGAAGAGGAAGTGGCCACTGGAGTTCTTCCAATCCCCCTGTACTCTACCCCAACCCCTGCACTCCCCGGGGGATGGGGATGCTAAGGAGAAGGGGAGAAGACCCAGCCTTGGGAGTAGCTGCAGCCCTCACATCCAACTCCCAATCTCTTTCCCCACCACCCCCACCAGGAGCAACCATAAAAATAGCATGCTGTTGACCACCCAGCAGTGCCCCCAGGGCCTGCAGCCTGCCACAGCCAGACCCCCTCTGTGGAGGCCAGGCACGCCTCTCCTCCCTACAACTCCAGACCTGGGTGGCAGCAGGCCTGAGTGGTCCCCCCGGGTCAGACCCTTCTCTCCCCCCATCGTTCCCTCCCCCCCCACAGCAGCAGCGCTATCTCCACAGAGAAAGCTCGCTGTTTTGCTCCATTGATCTGTGTGTCTGTTTTTATGCGAGTACCATGATGTTTTGATTGCTATACCCTTGTAGTATAGTTTGATATTTCGAACCTATATTTTTTTATAAGGGCACCTACTTCATTTACATGTGAACTAATTATTGACAGGTATGTAATTTTTGCCATTTCATTGTTTCCTTGTTGTTTTTTGTAGTTATTTACTGTTCATTTTTTATTTTCTTGCTCTCTTTTCTTGTACGTTGATGATTTGGATTCATTTATCATAAATTTTTGTATATCTAACAGATTTTTGGTTTCTGGTTACCGTGTGCTTCATATATAACAAGATTTATTTATAGCAGTGTATTTTAAGTTGATGGTCACTTACTAATGAACACATTCTTAGATACCTACTATTTAAATCCACCCCCTCCACATTTTTGATTTTGTCTTTAATTTTTATTTCATTTGTGTATATGTATATTTGTAATTATGCCTGAATTAATTGTTGTAATTACACATTACTCTTATTATCTTTCTTAACCTTTGTACTCACTTCATGGCTGGTTGATGCACTGCTTTTACTGTTTGCCTTTGTCAGTGAGAATACTTTTTTCCTATAATTTCTTATTCACATTTATATCTTTGTACTCAAAGAAAAGTCCCTTTGACATTTCTCATAGTACTTATTTAATGGTGATGAATTCTTTAGGTTTATTTTATTTTTCTGGGAAAGCCTTTATCCATCTTTCAAAGCCTTGAAGATTTTGCCTTTCATCACTGAGTATTTGGTGCCATTTTCTACTACCTTGCATAATTTCTTTTGAAAAACAAACCGATAATGTTATTGGAGCTCCCCTGTAGATAACTAACTGCTTTCTCTTGATACTTTTAAGAACCAATTTTTTGTCTTTAACCTTTGTCATTTTCTTTCCTTTTCTTCTCTCTCTCTCTTTATTCCTTCCTTCCTTTCTCCCTCCCTTTCTTTCTCTCTTTCTTTCTTTTTTCTTTCTTTCTTTCTTTTTTCTTTCAATTAAGGTATTACATATGTGTTCTTATTCCCCTATTGTCCCCCACTCCCCTCTTATGTCCTCATCCCCCCAGTGTGCCCATTGGTTATGCTTATATGCATGCATGCTATTCCTTTGGTTGATCTCTCCCCCTTCCTTCCTTCTGAGATTTGATGGTCTGATCGATGCTTCTCTGTCTCTGGATATGTTTTTGTTCATCAATTTATACTGTTCATTATATTCTACAAATGAGTGAGATCATGTGATATTTATCTTTCTCTGACTGGCTTAATTTGCTTAGCATAATGCTCTCTAGGTCCATTCATGTTGTTGCAAATGGTAGGAGTTTCTTCCTTTTTACAGCAGCATAATATTCCATTGTGTAGATGTACCACAGTTTTCTAATCCATTCATCTGCTGATGGGCACTTCGGCTGTTTCCAAATCTTAGTAATTGTGAATTGTGCTGCTATGAACATAGAGGTGCATATATCCTTTTTGGTTGGTGTTTCTAGTTTCTTGGGATATATTCCTAGAAGTGGGATCACTGAGTCAAATGGGCATTCTCTTTTCAGTTTTTTGAGAAAAACTCTAGTCTGCATTCCCACCAGCAGTGAATGAAGGCTCCTTTCCGCAACCTTGCAGGCTGCGGCACCTGTCATTTGTTGATGTGTTGATGAAAGCCATTCTGACAGGTGTGAGATGGTAGCTCATTGTCATTTTGATTTGCATCTCTCAGATGATTAGTGACTTTGAGCATGTTTTCATATGTCTCTTGGCCTTTGTAAGTCCTCTTTCTAAATGTATCTATTGCCCATTTTTTAATTGAGTTGTTTATCTTCCTTTTGTTAAGTTGTATGAGTTCCCTGTAAATGTTGGAGATAGCATTGGCAAATATGCCCTCCAATGCAGTGCCATTTTAAATATAGTTTTAAATATAATGTTTCATGTTATGGATCTCTCGGGTTCATCTTGTTTGGGATTCTCTACACCTTCTGGACTGGAATATCTGTTTCCTTTTTCAGCTTAGGAAGGTTTTCAGACATTATCTATTCAAGTACATTTTCATTTCTTTGTTCTTCCTCTTCTCCTTCTAGTACCCCAATGATGAGATTGTTGGTATACTCAGTGCTGTGCCAGAGGTCACTTAAAGTATCCTTATTTATTTTCATTCCCATTCTAATTGGGTATTTTCTCCTACCTAATTTTCCTGACCACTTATTCGATCCTCTGTTTCATCTGCTGTTTATTTTATCTAATGTATTCTAAATGTAGTTATTGTATGTCTTAGCTCTGACTGATTCTTTTTATGTTTCTTTCATATTCTTTCATTAAAAGTATTCCATATGTTCTCTTATTTCTTCCATTGGCCTCTTCCAGCCTGCCCCACTCCCGGCCGCAGGCCTTTACCCCCTATTGTCAGTGACTATGGCAATGCATATATTCATACAAGATCTTCGGTTGATCTCTTCCTGCCCTCCCTCCCATGCCTTCCTTCTGAGGTTCAGCAACCTGTTCATTGTTTCTATGTCCCTGGATCTATTTTGTTTATCAGTTTATTTTAGTCATTAGATTCCATATATGTGAGAGATCATGTCATACTTATATTTCTCTGACTGGCTTATTTTGATTAGCATAATGCTCTCCAGGTCCTGCCATGCTTTCTTTTTCACAGCCGCATAGTAATTTATTATGTAAATGCATCACAGCTTTAAAATAAAACTTTGTTGTTGTGAGTATTACATATGTCCCTATGGGAACTATACTAGGTCCCCAGATAATCAAGGCCAGTGGGAGCACCAAGGCCTTGTTATCAATACACAAGAATGAGCAAAGTCTGCTCTGGGAATGTTAAATGGTATATTCAAGGACTCTGAGCCTGGGAATCCCAGTCAGGCCAAAATACCATGAGTGGATGCAAGGACACAAAGTACACCGTGCCCTTTCATAGCCAATATGGTTGATATAACTATTGGCACAAAGGATTCTTTGTCTAAATGATATAAAATTAGGTTACTGATCAGCAAGTTAGCTGAAGTAGGCTGAGGTGGGAGTCAGAAGTCTGCTGGAGTATGGAGAGCAGCTAGGATGAAGTGTGTAAAGAAGTTTGCTAGAGGGAGCAGCTGAGCAAGGGAGAAAGGAAAAACTGATGAGCCAGAGAGCTCACATACCACTACAATGTGAGGTGGTGAGTCTAGGAGGCAGTGTGAAACTGCTCAGATAATAGCTATGGGTACAGAGACTGATGCTACTTTGTGGGAAAGATATATGTTCACCAGCCAGTGTCTGGATGCCTGCCTGTATGAACTTTGCTGTGAGGACTGTTTTTTATCTGATGGTTATATGGCCATTGGTTTCTGTAATAAAGACTCATACTTATACACCCACAACCTCTCCTGGCTTCTCTGTCTAAAACCCAGCATCCTAGGAGGTCCAGCCCCAGGCAGAGGGGCTCAGACACAACACTTGTTACAAGTGAGCAGAGGATAAAGGAGGAACTTGGACTAAGTTCCCAACAGTTAGTCCAGTGGGAAGGGTTCAAACAGGAACCAGCCCTGGCATAGTTGGATAGGGGAATTTAGAAGAATACATAGACTCACAGTCACTCAGAGCCAGTCATACCAGCAGAGCTGTGTGGTGCTCTTGCTGCTGGTTCTGACAGTCCCCTTCCCACTCCCTACATTGAACTTTCCCAGCCCACTGCCACCTTCCATCCCATGTCTTCACCACTCTGTTATTTGTGTCCATGGGTTAGGCATATACACATATGAGTTCATTGGTTGATTCCTCCCACCCTCCCTTGCCTTTCCTCTGAGTTTTGACATTATGTTTGATGCTTCTATGTCTTTGGATCTATTTTTGTTTATCAGTGTATTTTGTTCATTAGATTCCACATATGAATGAGATAATTTGATTCTTATTTTTCTCTAACTGGCTTATTTAGCTTAGCATAATGTTCTCTCTAGGTCCCTTCATACCCATTCATCTGTTGACGGGCACTTGTGCTGTTTCCTAACCTCATCTATTATAAATTCCACTGATATGAACATAAGGATGCATATATTCTTTCCAGTTTTCTTGAGATATATTCCTAGAAGTTGGATCACTTGGTCAAATCGGAATTCCAGTTTTAAGTTTTTGAGGAAACTCCATACTGTTCTCCACAGAAACTGCACTAGTCTGCATTCCCACCAGCAGTGTTCTAGGGTTCCCCTTTCTCCACTCTATAGTCTTTATCTGTTGAAGTTTTCACTAGTTTATCTGTTCTCCCCTAAGATTATTGAGCATCCTTATAACCAGTATTTTGAATTCTATGTCTGGTGGATTGTTTATATCCATTTTGTTTAATTATTTTTCTGTAGTTTTGTTCTATTCTTTTATTTGAGACCTTTTTTTTTCTATCATGTTCTCATTTGGCTGCCTCCCTGTGTTTGTTTCTATCATTACATAGGTCTGCTATGTCTCCTGGTTTTGTCATATAGCCTTATGTAGTATCTGTCCTAACGTACAGTCTCCCAGGTCACATGAACTGGGTGCTACAGGGTTGTTCCATGCATGGGCTGTGTGTGCTCTCCTCTTGTAGTTGGATCTTGAGTCAGCACACAGTGGGTGTGCTGACTCCCTGTGAAGAATGGCATGTACACGCTGCTTTTTGGGGACTAACTTCAGGGAACAGGATTCTCTTTAATGGGGCTCAGGTGAAAGTTGACTCTGTTCTTGAGGTGCCATTTGTGAACCTTGTTGGGTGGGGCTGTGGTATGGTCTCATGCTGGCCAGTGGTTGTGTTGATTATAGGTTTCCTGAGAGGGGCTCTGGTATGGACCAATTTTAGCCACCACTTGTGCCAGGGTTGTGACCAAATAGTAGAAACTACAAAGCGATCTGAAATTGATTGCCTTTGTGCTAGATTTCAAGTTTCTTGAAAGAGGTTATGGCCCAGCGAGCACGTGATTGAGCTCAGTGCTTGAGCATTGACCTATGGACCAGGAGGTCTAGGTTCAATTCCCAGACATGCCCAGGTTGCAGCTCCCCATCAATAATTTTATCTCATCATTGATGTTTATATCTATCTCTCCCTCTTCCATTTTCTCTGATATCAATAAAAATTTTAAAAAGAGGCTATGCTACTAAGTGAGGCTTTTTGCTACTTGTGCCAGTTACCAACCAAGACTGGTTTCTATTTATGCCAGGTTTGGGGCCATCTGCTTGGAGTTACAACAGCAGTTTAAATGGGTCACTTCTTATAATGGGGTTGCAGCTGATTGGCAGGATCTACAGTGAGTGTCCAGACAAGTCTCTGATTTTTTGGATTTGTGCACCTTTGGGAAAGTCTGCAGTGCAAGCCTAGGAAAGCCATTGCTTGTATGGTGTTTGACATTCCTTGACTGAGTCTGTACCATGAGTGGAGGAACTATTGGAAGGGGCTTAAGTGAGGCAGGCCCTTTGTGTGGGGTGGGAGGTCTCAGGTAATCATCAGGGTGAGGAAACTGGGCTAGCCAGATTAACTGGAAAGCACATAGTTTTGCTTGCCTATTCAGGGCCAGCTAAGTGGGAAGAGAATTACAAGGAAACAAATGGCATCCACCAGTACTTCCATCACTGGAGAGAGTTGCCCAGCTCCTGCCCCATCGTCCCTTACCTTTAATTTAGGAAATTTATTTCGCCCTCTTACGTCTCTGGTGATTTTTAAATTGATGTCCCTGAACTGGAACTTAAAGTGACTAAGCTTGTGCAAGTTTTTTTAAGAATAGCATCTCTGTCTCTACCATACCTTTTTCTTTCTTGGACACAATCCTACTTGTTTTCACAGCCAAATGTTATGGGGATTCCTCTTCCTGAAACTGTTGTCCCTTATTAAAGGGATTTTAAATGGCCATGGACTTTTGCTATTTCAGGGAATATTTTAAACATAACATTGAGATTATAACTTGATAGCATAGCTTTTAATTCAAAGAACTCAATTTCCTTCAAGTTATGTTCATTTCTGCTTTTGATTTCTGAAGAGAGAAATCAAAATTTAGAAATGTTCATATAAATAAAGAGTATAAGAAGAAAGGAGTTGGATTCAATAAGATCAAGGCTCTTTAGCACCCATGAGATTGAAAAGGGGCTATAATCAGAGAATCTGTGGCACTTTCTATGACCAAAAGTGTGTCAGAGTCTCCTTGGAAACATAAGTAAAATTCACATTTTCAAATCAACAATTTATAAAACTAGATTTATAACATTTAATTGAAGATCTGAACATATGGTATTTAAAAGTTTTTTTAACATTTAAGCTACGTGGTTTTTCCTACTTTAAGACAGTTTATCATTTATTTCAGATATAGAATTGCAATAGATCACAGGATTCTTCATTGAAGGATAAAGAGATTTTTTAGATTTCTATTTCTCCTTAGATATAGCAGTTCAGTGGACATCTATTGGGCTAGCATTAATTGATTAATTTCGGTGACGTTGTTCTTATATGTTATAGTGGGTCCAGAACAGAGCCTTTTCCACAGCAATATGGATATGACAGAGGAAGAGGAACCCAAATGTCTTGTCCTCAAGTAGTTTGTAATATTTCACTTTTTATATTGCTAATTTACTTTTCTTTAAAAATACCAAAAGTTGTGTTTATGACTCAGGTACAATTAGCTGGAGTTCTTAATTTTCAACAAATAAAAGTGACATTACTGCTAACATTATGATGATGATGATGGTGATGATGATGACAATGATACCTTTGCTAACAGAGACTGTAATTACACAAATGACATCTACATAAATATCAGGAGCTCTTTAGTGCAGAGAGAGAAGATGTTATGATCATTGATGGCTAAGGGGAAGAAAGTGTTTTGAGCACCTTGAGAAATTGTTATAGCACATTGACAAACTTTACATGTAGAGAGAAAGAGAGAAAAGGAGAGGGAGAAGAAGTAACAGAAGTGTGTTTGGTTCAGTTTGAATTCTTAATCAAATATGAAGAAAAAGTATGGGAAGAAGTTGGCACATGCAATAATGATATTAGAGATGATATGCAAATTGACCATCACCCCATCACAAGATGGTGGTATCCACAGTGGGGACAAGGCTGGTTGCTATGTGCACCTGCCACTGTAGTCCTCTTAGTCCTGCTGGGGGCCTTGGGTCCTCCTGCACACCCTCGCTGACTGACAGCTCCTCTAGGCTCCTCCAATGAGCTTCCCATCCCTTTCTTCCTCCCTCCCCTGAAACTGAAGCTTGACTGCAGTGTCCAACAAATTGGAAGTTATAACTCATGTCATTGAGAGTATCCTCCATTCCTCAGCCAGGGCCAGCCATTCTGAGCACCTGCTACTGGAGTCCCTTCAGCCTCGCTGGGGCCCCCAGGTCCTCCTGCACTCCCCACTGACTGAGGCACCGGGAAGCCTTGGATGTTGGTTGCTCACCTGCCCAGAGTTGGCCCAAGTCTCAGGTAACCAGGGCCAGCTGAGGCTTGCACTGTTGACAGTGGCAGCAGCAGAGGTGTGATGAGGGTGTTGCCTTCCTGATTGCCTGAGTTTCCTCCCACCCCTGAGTGCTCCTGGATTATGAGAGGGGGAAGGCTGGTCTGAGAAACCCCCCTATCCAGTGCATGAATTTTCATGCGTCAGTCATCTAGTCTGATATAAAAGGTGACCTGTAAGTAGTTTTTCTATAAATTGACTTATTCAATTTTCTTTTGTTTTCTTCATGGACATTACTAAAGTTGGAGTTTTGATTAGACAGTTCTTTGGGTATACAGACTTAAAATGCTAGCTTTCTTGCAGGTTCAGAGTAGTGCATTGACATAGTCTGCTGCTCCAGAGTCAAAGAGGTGAGCAGATATAGTAAAAAGGGTCCAGAGGCTGATGGAGCAGCATGTAAGAAAAATGCCAAGGGTTTGTGTTTAGACTCAGCACTAGTATAAATGAAGGACTTGTATGGATGCATATAAGCATAACCAATGGACACAAGATACTGTTAGGGGTGTGTGAGGGCATGTGCTGGATAGGTAGGGGGAAAGTCAATGGGGGAAAAAAGGAGACATATGTAATACTATTTATAATACTTTAAACAACAACAGATTACATTCTCCCTCTCGCCCTGATTAATCAGGAAAATGTGAGGTGAGAGTAATGATTACAATTATCTTGCTGACTTCACACTTTAACTCTAAATACCACTCAGTCTAAATAAATCTCTTTTTACTTCCAAACACAAAAGATTTCATAGGTTAGGTGCACTGACTGGAGAGGTTAATAGAGAAAAGGGTAAGGATTTTTTAGTTACAGGAATGTCACTATAGTTGCCCAAAGAATTGTTCACTAGTTGTGTTCTAAATGCCCAGCATAATCAGCACTAGTGGCCCGGTGCACAAAATTTGTTCACAGGCAGTGGTGGTGGAGAGGTGTCCCTCAACCCTGCCTGTACCCTCTCCAATCTGGTACCCCTCGAAGGATGTCGTACTGCCAATTTGCAGGGATTGCGCCTAAACCAGCAGTCGGACATCCCTCTCGCAATCTGGGACTGCTGGCTCTTAACAGCTCACCTGCCTGCTGCCTTCTGGCCTGCTCATCCCCACCTCCCCTCCACTACCAACCTGCTCACCCCCAAATGCTCCCCCTGCCAACCTGATCACCCCCAACTGGCCCCCCCTCCTGTGCCAGTGTGCTTGCCTACAACTGCTCCCCTGCTGGCCTGCTTACTCCAAACTGAGCCCCGCCACTGTCCTTATCACCTCCAGCTGACCCCCACTGATGGCCTTCTCACCCCCGACTAGTCCCTCTGCTGGTCTGCTTACCTCCAATGGCCTCACTCTCCACCAGCCTGATCACCCATAACTGCCATCCCATCCTGGCCTGATCATCCACAACTGCCCTACCCTCTTGGCCTCTAACCACCTGTACCTTAGCCCTGCCACCATGACTTTGTCCAGAAGAACATCTGGAATGTCTCCCAGTCTAATTAGCATATTACCCTTTTTATTAGTGTAAATAGAAGCCTGATGCATGGGTAGGGCCTGGCTAATTTGCCCTGAAGGGTGTCCCAGATCAGGGTTGGGGTTCCCTTAGGGTGTGGGGAGGCCTGGATGAGGGACCTGTGGTGGTTTGCAGGCCGTCCATGCCCCCATGGGGTGAGGGTCTCTGCTGGGGGTGTGTGGCCATCCTGGGTGAGGAACTGGGGGTTGTTTTCAAGCTGGCCACACCCCTTTCAGGGTCAGGAAGGTCCCAGTGGAGTGCCTGGCCAGCCTGAGTGAGAACCTGAGGGCTGTTTGCAGGCTGGCCATGCTCCCCCGCAACCAAAGCTCCCAGCCCCTCCTTTTTATCTTTTTGTTTTTCAGTGCCACTTTGAGTTTAGGGAGAGCATGCTGGAAGCAGGTATCTGGGATTTATTTATGTTTTATAATTGAAACTTTGTATCCAGGCCAGCTGGAAGCCTGGGTTGCCCCTAGCAACTCAAGCTCCCAGCCCTTCCTTGAGTGGAGGCCAGGGCTGGCTGGAAGCAGGTATCTGGGATTTATTTATCTTCTATTATTGAAACTTTGTAGCCTTGAGCGGAGGTCAGGGCAGGCCAGGGCAGGTGGGAAGCTTGGCTTCCTCAACTGCCAGGAACAACCCAAGCCTCTTCTTTCTCCAGCTCCATGCCGCTGCCATCTTAGTTGGGTTAATTTGCATACTTGTTCTGATTGGCAGGTGGGCATAGTGGAGGTGTGGTCAATTTGCATGTTTCTCTTTTATTAGATAGGATATCTCAGCTTCTTTGGTATTAATAAAGGTTTGGTGAAGTACCAATTGATTTATGGAATATGATAACAACAAACCTCCCAAATTTTACATTATGGTTTCTTTGTCTTTAATTACACTCAACAAACACCTTGTTCTGTAAAGTAATATTAAGAGCCCATCTTTGGATTTGTATTAAAATTATAGTTAATATATAGAGATCACACTGTATAAAATATTGTTATTAGTGGTGAAAGAATGCTCAGAAACTTAGTGAGAACTTCAACAAAGACAGAAAGCATAACAAAGACATAGAAACCATACAAAAAGAACCAACTAGAAATGAAGATTAAAATGTATGAAATGAAGAATATGCTAGAAAAATAACAAGAGAATCCTCTGCATAGGAGAACGTATTTGTCAAAGACACATCCAATAAGGTGTTAATCTCCAAAATTTATAGAAAACTCATACAATTTAACAAAAGAAGATAAAAATTCAATTAAAAATGGGCAAAGGATCTAAATAGACACTTCTCCAAAGTGGACATACAGAAGGTCAATCGGCATTTGGAAAAATGCTCAAAGTCTCCAAGAGGTGTAAACCAAAATGACAATGAAGTACCACCTCAAAACTGTCAGAATGGCTATTGTCAACAAATCAATAAATGGCAAGTGTTGACCAGGATGTGGAGAAAAGGCAATCCTCATACACTGCTGAGAGGAATGCAGACTGGTGCAGCCTCCTCAAAAAATTAAAAATGGAACTGCCATTTGACCCAGTGATCCCACTTCTAGAAATATATCCTAAGATATAAGAAACACCAATCAAAACTAATATATGCACCCCTATGTTCATAGCTGTGCAATTTACAATTGCTAAGATTTGGAAACAACCTAAGTGCCCATCAGCAGATGAGTGGATAAAAATATTGTAGTGCTTCTACACAGGGGAATACTATCTTTTAAGAAGCCTTAATAGAAGAAAGAAATATTATCATTTACAACAGCATGGATGGACCTGAAAAGCATTATGATAAGAGGAAAAAGCCACTCAGAGAAAGATAAGTGTTGCATGATTTCACTCATATGTGGAATCTAATGAACAACATAAACTAATGAATAAAAATAGATCCAAAGACATAGTGGTACCTAACAGACTATAAAATCTCAGAGGGAAGGCAAAGGAGAGGGGCAGGTCAGAAGAAATAAACCAATGAACTAGTATGCATATATGCATAAGCCAGGAACTCAGACAATAGGGTAGTGAAGGCCTGGGGTGGGGATGGGAGCCAACTGGGAGAGGACAATGGAGGAAAAAGGGGACACATGAATGCTTTCAATAATAAAGATTTTTTTAAAAAGAAAAAATAACAGAAGAAGCAGAGGATCAAATGAGTGATTTAAAACACAAGGTAACAGAAACCAATCAAATAAGCAAAGATAAAACATAATTAAAAAAAGAGAATAGTTTAAGGGACATCTGGGACAGCAAGTATAACAACATCCACATCATAAGGTTACCAGAAGGAGGAGATAATAAGAAATAATAACTTAAAATTTTCCTAACCCAGTGAAGGAAAAGGTACACAAGTCCATGAAACACAGAGAGTTCAAAACAAGTTGAACAGAAAGAGGCCCACACCAAGACACATAATAATTAAAATGGCAAAGCTTAAATAAAACTATTTTTAAGAAAACGAAGAGAAACAGTTATTTACCTACAAGGGAGCTTCCATATGACTAATAGCTGATACCTCAACAGAACTTTGGATTGGCACAAAATATTCATAGTGATGAAAAGGAATGAACTACAAACAAGACTACTCTACTCAGCAAGGCTATCATATAAAATTGAAGGAGAGACAAATATCTTCCCCAATAAGTAAAAGCTAAAGTAGTTCATCTCCACAAAACAACAGAAAAAATAAAAGTATATGAAAAAAATGGCAGTAACTATGTACCTATCAACAATCACTTTAAATATAAATGGTGAAAATGCTCCAATCAAAATGGGGTGAAGAGGGTCATCTGTAACACTTTCAATAGTAAACAAAAAGTTTTTTTTAATGCATAAAGTAGCCAAATGGATAAGAAAACAAGACTCATGTATGCTGTCTATAAGAGCCCAATGAAAAGCAATAGATACACAGATGAAAAGTAAAGGTATGGGAAAAGAAAAGCTGAGGTACAATACCTATGTCAGACAAAATAGACTTTACAATCAAGGATATAATAAAAGGCAAAAAAGGATATTTCATAATGATAACAGTATCAATACAACAAGAGAATATAAATCATAAGCATTTATGCACAAAGCCTCTGTGCAACTAAACATATAAAGTAAACATTGATTTACATAAAGGAAGAGATTGATAGTAATACATTCAGAGCAGGGACTTTAACTCCCCATTCATATCAGTGGGCAGACAAAAAATCAGTAAGGAAACAGAAGCTTTAAAAGACACATTAGACCACATATAGAGCATCTCACTTCAAATTAACAAAATATTCATTTTTTCAAGTGCACATGGGACATTTTCTAGGATGGACTACAATTCTGTGATGGCGAACTTCTGACATGCGTGTCAGCACTGACATGCGTAGCCATTTTCGATGACACGTGGCCGCATGTGGTCGCATACAGAGAAGTATGAGGCCACATGCTGAGAAGGACATTTCATCCTCAGCTACAGCAGTTGACATCTCTAAAGTTGTGTCTGTGATGACAGATGGGGCACCAAATATGGTGGGGGGAAAAGTTGGATTTGTCAAATTGTTTATGGAAGCTATTGGACATCCGATTGCGCAATTTCATTGTATTATCCATCAGGAGGTTTTATGTGCCAAGGGAGGATTCACCGACTTAAACCACTTAATATAATTTGTTACAAAAATAGTTAATTTAATAGCTGCTCGTCCGCTTCACAAGCAAGAATTTTCTGTACTTTTACTGGAGGTTGATTCCACCTACAGTGGACTGCTGATGTACAATAATGTAAGATGACTGAGCCGAGGCAAAGTTCTTGAGCGTTTTGTGGAGTGCTTTGAAGAAATAAAGACATTTCTTGAGGATAAGGATCTGGGAAACTTTTCTCAGCTCAATGATGATAAGTGGGTCAACACCCTGATATTTTTTACAGATCTCTCTGTTCATAGTAATGGGCAAAAGTATTGACGTTATGTTTGGATACATAAAAGCTTTTGAAAGTAAACTTAAAATTTTCAAGGGAGATGTAGAAACTAAAACTTTAAAGTATTTTCCTCGAGTAAAAAGAGTATTTTGAGAAGGCCATCTCTAAAAATGAAATGGAACCTTTGCATATAAAGTACCAGCATGTTTTAGACTCGTTACTTGACCAGTTCAATGATAGATTTAATCAACTTAAAATCCTAGAACAGACCATAAAAATAATTAAGTATCCTGATGTAGTAGTCTACAGTAGTTTGGAATTAAATGGTTTCTAATGGATGCAAATTGATGATTTGGAGATGCAACTTGCAGAATTTCAAGACAGCATCTGTGCTCAGATGTTTGTCGACTTGAGGTCAAAGCTTGAGAATCTGGAAAGGTGCTACTTGGAGAATCAAGAGGAGTGCCACTACGAACAGGAAATTTGGAGTGCCTAAAACCAATTACCAGACACTTTTAGCACCCTGAAAAATATAGCAATGGCTTTACTCACAATTTTTCCCTCTACGTACTTTTGTGAGACCTTATTCTCAGCATTAAATAATATCAAAACCAACAAAAGAGACAGATTGACAGATGAAGTTAGTAGTGCTTGCTTGGGCTTGAAGTATACAAAATACCAACCTTCAACTGAAGGTTTAGCCAATGAAATTCAGGAACAAAAGTCACTAATAGGCAGGTTAGTTAAAGAATTCCCCCTCCCCCTCACTTATCTTAGTTCACAGCACCCCACACAAGTTAAATAATATCAAGACAACAAAAGAAACCAACTGACAGATGAACAAAGAAGTCGCTAAGCAGGTAAGTTAAATAATTAGTTTTTGCTTTATTAAATAAGTTATATATTACAATTATACATTTTTGTTATTTAAACTATAAATATTGCGAAATTATATTTTTTTCTCAAAGTGATACACCACCCAAGTTATGCTTGGTTTTTTGGTGAATTTTGACACACCAAGCTCAAAAGGTTGCCCATCACTGGACTACATGTTAGGCCACACAATAAGTTTCAATAAATTTAAGAGGACTGAAATTCCATCATGTATCTTCTCTTTTTACCCCCAAATGATGCTACTGGTAGAAATTAATTACAAAAAACAAAAACCTGAGGAACACATAAATATATTTGCCACAACCTTTTATTGAGGTGTGTTTAGGATCTGAAGAAGAGGCCATGCACAAATGGAAATGCTATATAAGAAATATGAATTTAGAAGGCATAGGGGGCCAGGTGGAACCCTCTCTCTTACAGAGGCACACTAACTTCTGGCTGGTCTGCTTTTTATTTACTTGAATACACATTTGCCCTTACCAAGCATACAGCATATCAAAGGTAAAGTTTGGCAAACAGTAAAAGGATCATCAGATTAGGGAATTGCCTTCAGCCACTGAGCCCACAGCAGGGCAATATTTTGCCAATTTCCAACCCTGCTGAATATGAAAGTCCATTGGCCTTCCAATGGATCTTTTTAAGTTAATAAGCTAACTACTGTTGGTTTTAGCCTCCTGCATATATTGATGATAAATAACATGTTACTAAACAATGAATGGGTTAAACATGAGATCAAGGAAGAAATCAAAAGTTACCTTGAGACAAATGAAAATAAAAACAGAGCAACATCAAATACATGGGACACAGTGAAAGCAGTCCTAGAGGGAAATTCATAGCAATACAGGGCAATTTCATGAATCAAGAAAATTCTGAAATAAATAATATAAATGTACCTAAGACAACTAGTAAAAGAGCAACAAACAAAGCCCAGAGTGAGTAGAAAGAAAGAAACAATATAGATCAGAGTGGATATAAACAAAACACAAACTAAAAAATAAATAAATGAAATCAAGAGCTAATTCTTTGAAAAGAAACATTAATATCATTTAACCAGACTCATCTATTTAAAAAGTCAGAAATGAAATACATGTGACAACTGATACAACAGAAATACAAAGGATTATACAAAATGAATACTACAATAATATGCCAGCAAATTGGACAATCTGGAAGAAATGGATCAATTCCTAGAAACATACAATCTTCCAAAACTGAATAAAAAAGAAACTGAAAATATGACTAGACCCATTAATTACAACCAACAAAAGTAAGTCAGTAATCAAAATACCCCTAATAAAAGTCCTGAACCAAATGGTTTCACAGGTGAATTTTATGAATTATTAAAAGAAAACTTAATAACTGTTATTCTCAAACTATTCCAATACATGCAATAGGAGGGAAGGTTCCAAAGCTCATTTTGGAATCTTCCCTCCTCTGATTTCAAAATCAGATAAAGACATTACAAAGAAAGAAAATGATAGACTAATATTCCTGATAAACATAGATATAAACATGCTCAACAAAATAGCAGCAAACCAAATGCAGCAATACATTTTAAAAATCACACATTATAATCAAGTGTGATTTACTCCTGGAATACAAGGTTTTGTTCACTATACTTAAACCAATTCATGTGATATTCCATATTCCACATAAACAAAATGAAAGATAAAAATTATATTACTATATCAATAGATAAAGAAAAAGAACTTGACAAACTATACACACACACACACACACACACTAGAGGCCCAGTGCAAGAAATTTGTGAAAGGGCAGGGGGAGTGTCTCTCAACCCAGCCTGCACCCTCTCCAATCTGGGACCCCTTGAGGGATGTCCGACTGCCCATTTAAGCCCGATCCCATCAAGATCAGGCCTAAACGGGCAGTCAGACATCCTTCTCAAAATCCAGGACTGCTGGCTCCAAACTGCTCACCTGCTTGCCTTCTGATTGTCCCTAACTGCTTCTGCCTGCCATCCCGATAACCCCCTAACTACTCCCCTCCTAGCCTGATTGATGTCTAACTGCTCCACTGCCAGCCTGTTTGCCCCAATTTCCCTCCTCTGTTGGCCTGGTCACCCCTAACAGCCTTCCCCTGCAGGCTTGATCAACCCCAACTGCCCTCTCCTGCTGACCTGGTTGCTCACAACTGCCCTCCCTTGCAGGACTGGAACCTCCCAACAGCCCTCCTCCGCTGGCCATCTTGTGGTTGCCATCTTGTGTCCACACGGGGGCAGGATCTTTGACCACATGAGGGCAGCCCTCTTGTGTTGGAACAATGGTCAATCTGCATATTACTCTTTTATTAGGTAGGATAGAGGCATAGTGTATGGGTGGGGCCAACTGGTTTGCCCTGAAGAGTGTCCTGGTTCAGAGTGGGGTTCCCTTGGGGCATGGGGACCCTGGGCGAGGGGCCTGTGGTGGTTTGTAGGCTGGCCATGCCCCCCAGCGACCCAAGTGGAGGCCCTGGGATCTGGGATTAATTTATGTCTACAATTGAAACTCTGTAGCCTGGAGTGGAGCCAAGCCTTCTGCTCTCTTTGTGGAGACAGCCATTTCTGTTTGGGTTTATTTAAATTTTATAATTGAAATTTTGCAGCCTAAAGTGGAGGCCTAGGCTGGCCAGGGCTGCAGAAGCTTGGCTCCCTCATCACCCGTGCAACCCTAGCTTCTGCTCTCTCCAGCTTCGTGGCCGCCACCATTTCTGTTGGATTTCTGTATCTTCTATAATTGAAACTTTATATAATTGAGTGGAGGCATAGGCTGGCAGGGGCAGGCAGAAAGCTTGGCTTCCTCCATTGTGGGGGAAACCCAAGCCTCCCTCCTGCTCTCAGTGGCTGCAGCCATCTTGATTGGGGTTTATTTACTCCTAATTGGCTAATGGGCGTGGCTTGTGGGCATGTCTTGATCAGAGGTACAGTCAATTTGCATATTACTCTTTTATTAGACAGGATTGTACTAATTATGTGTGTTGGCATGTGGGTATTGAAATATCCAATGGATCACTGTAAATTATATGCGGTATATCTGAAACTGAGATAAAATCATTGAATATCAGCTATAATTTAAAAATTAACTTAAACAGATATCTATTGGCAACAGTAAAATATATCAAAGATGGAAGAAAATTTAAACTTTTAAACTGAGTTGCAATATTCTTGTTTGATATTCTCATATAATAGCAAAATTGTAGGGTTGATTCCTCAGGTATCGTCTCCAGAATTTTTTCATATTTCCTATTTATAAGGTTGTGTTTTTGTTTTGTTTTGTTTTGTCCAGGTAAAATGTCCATTAGGCTTGTAACTGGATTCACTGAACCCAATAAATGTATCAATCTTCCTATCAAGCTTCTCTTATATTTTGAATATTGTTCTTCTTCTACCCTTGTTTCAGTGACATTTCTCATTCTTGCCAATTTTACTTAGAAATAATTTACCTTATGTATTTCTTTTAAATTTTTAGAAATTAATTTCTTTTCTCTTATTTATTTCTTTTTGTTGTTATTGTTAATCCTCATCCTGGGATATTTTCCCATTGATTTTTAGGGAGAGGAAAGATAGATACATTAATTAATATGAGAGAAACACATTGATTGGTTGCCTCCTGCATGAGCCCCAACCAGAGCCCAGGATGAGCCTGAAATAAGGGCATGTGCCCTTGATGGGAATCAAACCTGGGACCCTTCAGGCCACAGGCTCACACTGTATCCTCTGAGCCATACTGGCTAGGGCGACAGGCTTTCCTTTAAATTTCTCAGTAAGACATTGTTTAAACAATGGGATTTCTCACAATTAAGGACATCAAGATGAACTCTATATGCAGAGACTAACTGTAAAAGTTCATTCTTAGGGCATTTTAGCTGACGTTCATGTTCATTGTAAAATACAAAGTGAAATTTCTTGACAGCAGATTTTAAGTTATAGGTTTCAGAATTTAAGATATATTTATATTTATCCAGGTTACTTGACCAATATCAAGTCTCCCTCAAAACATAACCTTCTAAAAAGTTGCTAAGCATACCCCACAGAATAAAACACTCGAGGGTCATACGCTATTGAGATAAATGTTTCTCTCTAGCAGGCAGTAGAGCCTTGTGTCTGCTAGAGATGTTCTGTATTTAGGCATCCTTATTGTCAATGGAAAACAAAGTTTTAAGAGATGAATATAGCAATTCAAGAATCTCCCAGTGCAGACTTTACTACAAGGAAATGCAGTATATATACATGGTAGCAGCAGTAAAAAAACTTGCTTAGTTTCTTGTATAAGTGGGTGTGTAATTAGCCATTGATGGAAATAGGTCGCCTATATATAGCATATTTGTATTGCCAGAGTTCATATTAAGTTATACACAATCCAGAGACAAAAATCTCCTGCCTATAAAATAGAAATTACTAATTAGTATATTTTAGTAGATACAAATATGCTTTGTATAATAAAAGTAATATAAAATATTTTCAGTAAGAGCTATATTAGGTATCTGCATTCTTTCCCACAGAATATTGTAAGGGGATTGGATATGTTAACTTCCAGATCAGAAATTCTATGATTTACTTATTATATCATAAAATATCAACACTTAGAGAATACTAAAGCATTTATTGAAAGTTGAGAATCATGTAGTTGATTTCTCATTTATAGTTTGTTAATATAATTCTTAGTTATTAAGACATGTCTTTATGCAAATATTTTAATGATCTCTTATGTGTCTTTGTGTGTGAAATCATTGGGACACATTACACCCAAATCTTTTCCCTCACCTCTTAATTGGACTTATTTTCTCCTGGATTGTTAGAAGAATTAACATATGTAAAAACAATTGAAAGAGTAAAGCATAGTGCATATATTAGAATTATATCTTCATTTGTCATTCACTTGCTTATTATATCTTTTTTCAAATTACCAAATATAATATTATATACTTTCAAAATACTAAAGCATTTCATTATTGTAGATTCACAAGATGATTTGAAGAAATGTAAAAATGCTTTTAACTTATAAATTACAATATATTTCTTAATAAAAATAATTATCAGTCATAATTTCTTTTTATTTTCAGAAGAAATGAGAGCCACTATTCATTAGTCTTTTCATATTGTATTTAAAAACAGAGTGCAAAGGTAAAGTGTACAGGGTCTGGAGCCAAACTGCCTGGGTTTATACTTCTTACTAGTTGTGTGATTTTAGGGAAGTACCTTAATCTCACAGTGCTTCAATTTTCTCATCTATAAAGTAATGCTGATAATATTTCTTCCTCTTAGATTTGTGAAAATTAAATGGGAAGTGAACATAAAAAACATGGAAGATGTTTTAGAACATACTATGTACTCAGTGAATGTTAGCTTTCTTTACTGAGGTTGATCTATGGAAGTTTCTAATCTGTTCCTCCTTTAGCATAGTCCTTACTTCCTAATACAAAGAGAGTTCTTTAAACATCTAGATCGTCAGGAATCTTACTTTCTAGATTTCACCCTTCAGACAATTTTACACCTGTTAATGATTTTGTGGCTCCTAGAGTATAGTCTTCAGGAGCCCAACTCAATTAGCTACATCTTGACGCATAATATCAGCAAGTTGTACATCTTGGTGGCCTTTTTGTTTAATTCTTTATTGTTTAAAGTATCTATAATAAGAAAAGTATAACATGCTAATTAGACCAGAAGACCTTTCGAGTTAAGCAGGGGCTATGAGGGAAGCCAGGTCCCAGATGTAGGAGGGAAAGCACTGCTGACAGCCAGAGGAAGGGAGGCCTACTCTTACACAAATGTCATGCATTGGTCCTCTAGCTACATATCAAGCTCTTTTCCCCTATTCACCTCTACCCACTCGTGTCCCACCATCCTCCAACACATACTCATCTCCTCCATACTGGATATGTCCATGGGTTATGCTTATGCATGAGTACAAGTCCTTTTGCTGATCTCTGCCCTCCCTCACCCTCTATCCCTAAGGTTGAATGGTCTGTTTGATAGTTCTATGCCTCTGGATCTATTTTAGTTCATTAGGTTATGCTGTTCATGATGTTCTACATACAAGTGAGATCATGTGGTATTTATCTTTCTCCAACTGGCTTATTTCACTTAGCATAATGCTTTTTAGTTCCATCAATGCTGATGCAAATGGTAAGAGTTCCTTCTTTTTTACAACAGCATAGTGTTGCATGTGTAGATATAACACAGCGTTTTAATCCACTCATCTGCTGATAGGCACTTAGGCTTTCCTATCTAATAAAAGAGTAATATGCAAATTGACCATACCTCCTATCAAGCCATGCCCACAGCCATGCCCGCCAGCCAATCAGGAGCAAATTATGCAAATAAACACCAACCAAGATGGCTGATGCCACTGAGAGAAGGAGGGAGGCTTGGGTTACTCCAGCAACTGAGGAAGCCATCTTTCTGCCTGTTGTTGGCAGCCTAGGCCTCCACTCAATGCTACAAAGTTTCAATTATAGAAGATACATAATCCCAACAGAAATGGTGGCAGCCGTGGAGCTGGAGAGAGAAGAGGCTAGGGTTGCCGGGGCGATGGAGGAAGCCAAACTTCTGCGGTCCTAGCCTAAGCTTCCACTCTAGGCTACAAAGTTTCAAACAGAAATGGCTGTTGCCACAGAGTGAGCAGAAGGCTTGGCTCCACTCCAGGCTACAAAGTTTCAATTAATTTGTAGAACACAAATTAATCCCAGATTCTAGGTCCTCCGCTTGGATCACTAGGGTGTGTGTGGCCAGCCTGCAGACCACCATAGGCCCCTTGCCCAGGCAGCCCCACACCTCAAGGGAACCCCCACCCTGGTCCAGGACACCCTTAAGGGCAAACCAGCCAGTCCCCACCCATGCACCATGCCTCTATCCTATCTAATAAAAGAGTAATATGCAGATTGACCATAACTCCAACACAAGAGAGCTGCCCCCATGTGGTCAAAGATCCTGCCCCCATGTGACTCAAGATCTCCACCACAAGATGGCCAGCAGGGGAAGACAGTGGGAGGTTCCAGTCCTGCAAGGGAGGGCAGTTGTGGGCCATCAGGCCAGAGGAGGTCAGTTGGGAGGGAACAGGCCTGCAAGAGAGGGCAGTTGGGGGCAATCAAGCCTGCATGGGAGGACTGTTAGAGGTGACCAGGCCAGCAGAGGAGGGAAGTTGGGGGCAAATAGGCTGGCAGGGGAGCAGTTAGACATCAATTAGGCTGGCAGGGTAGTGGTTAAGGGGTGATCAGGCTGGCAGGCAGAAGCGGTTGGGGGCAATAAGTGAGGCAGGCAGGTGAGCAGTTTGGAGCTAGCAGTTCTGAATTGTGAGAAGGATGTTTGGGTATAATATTCTTCCATTCAATCCCTTGCTTTCCATTACTTTGTGTATTTCATTCCCTTCCCTTCTGGCCTGATATGGTTCTGTGTATTTCATTCTATTCCCTTCTGGCCAGTTGTTAATCTAATGGGGGATCCCTTATAGTTAACCTTCTATCTCTCTCTGGCAGCCTTTAAGATTCTTACTTTGTTGTTGGTGTTTGCTAATTTAATTATGATATTTCTTGGTGTTGGTCTTTTTGGGTTTATTTTGTTTGGGACTCTGTGTGCTTCTTAAAGTTTTGTAAATTTCTTCTTTCCAGCATCAGGGAATTTTTCTGTCATTATTTCTTCAAACAGGTTTTCTATTTCTTCCTGTTTCCTCTCCTTCTGGCACCCTTATTATGCAGATGGTGTTTCATTTTGTATTGCCCCAGAGCTCCCTAAGCCTATTCTTCTGCTTTTTAGGTATTTTTTTCCAGTTCTGGTTCTGCTTGGATGTTTTTTATACCTTTCTTCTCACTCGCTGATGTGACACCCAGCTTCTTCTTGTCTACTGTTGAAGCCTACTATTGTGTTCTTTATTGCAGCTATGTTATTCTTCATTTCTGCTTGATTTCTGTTCATGTTGGTGACATTCTCATTCAGCTCATTACAATTTTCACTTAGTTCTGTGTATCTGTCATCCATACATTTGAGCATCCTTTTAACCATTACTCTGAATTCTTTCTCTGACAAGTCACTTCCCTCTGTTTCATTTAATTTCCTTTTTAGTAATTCTTATTTTTCTTTCCTTTGGGAATTGTTTTTTGTCTCCCCATTTTTTGCTGTAGTGTTTTAATTGTTTCTATGTCTTAGATCCAACTGCTTTGCTACTCCGGTTCTTTTAGGGGTGGTACTATGTAGTTGGACCCAGTAGTGCAATGCCTCAGATCTCCTGAGTCTGGTGATCTAGAGGAGCCCCCTACTTGAGCTATTTGGGTTATCCTGATGTAGTTGAGTTTTCTGTAGTTAGTTTCTCATTCATGGATGAAGTTTCACCATGGATTGTCTGGCAATGTGACTCACCAATGTGGTTGTAGTTCTGGCTCTTGTGAAAACAGTTGCCTGTGGTCTCACTGATATGTGCTCATCAGCAAAGAGATCAGGGAGAGATAGGTTTTTATTAATTTTTTTGCTAGCTGTAAACTGCTCTGCTGATGGAAGGGTCTGGTCTGTCCTTGGTTCCTCTCATGACAGGTGTCTTCTGGTTATTTAAGCTATGCTGTGCTCAAGGCTGCAAGCTTTTTGCAAGCTATCTGCTAAGCACAATAAGTTTTTCTCTGCCCCATTTTATTCTCTTTAACCCTTTCACTTTTATGGTTGTTACTGATAGGTACTTATTTATTTCCATCTTAATTCTGTGTGCCTAGGTTTCTCTCTGTATTGATTCTCATTACAACAGTCCCTTTAGCAATTCTTGTAATGCTGGCTTGGTGGTGATATACTCCTTTTGATTTTTTTTTGTCCTGGAGGCTCTTTTTTTGACCATCTATTTTGAATGATATAGTAATTTTGGTTTCAGATCCATGCTTTTCATTACCTTGAGAACTTCATGCAATTCTCTTATGGCCTTTGGATGTTCTGATGGGAAATCAGGTGTTAGCCTATTGAAGCTCCCATGTAGATCACACTTTGCTTTTCTATTATTGCCTTTAAGATTCTTTCTTTGTTTTTCACTGTTGACATTTTAATTATGATGTGTGTGGGCATGGGCCTGTTTGGGTTCTTATTACTTGGTACTCTCTGTGCCTCCTGAACTTATGCAACTTTTTTCTTCACAAGGTTAAGGAAGTTTTCTGCCGTTGTTTCTTCAACTACTTTCTCTATCCATTTCTCCCTCTGCTGGTACATCTGCTATTCGAATATTGTTATGTTTTCCCACAGCTACTTTAATCTGCCCTCCTGGTTTTTAATTGTTTTAGACTCGTTACTTGACCAATTCAGTAATAGATTTAATCAATTTAGAAGACTAGAACAGACCATAAAAATAATTAAGTATCCTGATGTAGTAGTCTTGAAGGGGAGAGCAACCTCTTATAGGAATTCATCAGCACCACCAAGCAGATAACCCTTGGACACTGCCTGCGAATCAGCAACCACTACAGCCAAAATCCTGCTGCCCCAACTGCAGACCTGCAGACCCTAGGACGTCCACATCCAAAGACGCACCACTTCCGCATCAGTAAGTGTGACTCCCCCCTCTTTAGAGGTAGACCTCCATACACCACAATCATGTGTTTCCAGCCTACAGGCCTCCTGAGCCTACCAACAGCTCTGTGACTCCTCTGTGAGCCCCCACTACGTGCGATCTTATACAAACAAGGGTGCACTGCCCCGCAGTAAAATTCTGAATCCCCTCTTCCAGGATACCGGCCCATAGACACCTCAATTATGCAGCTTCAGCACCAGGGCCCTTCAGAATGCATCAGTGTGCCACGCTGGCAAATGCAACATTGATGCCCCTGTGAGCCACCACTGGAAACATGTGTATCCAACCATGGGTACAGCAGCAGAACTCTGGCAAAGAGTCTTTTCACACCAAAGCTGCAGAACTCTGGACACTACAGTTGCACTTTTCTAGCACACAGGCCTCCCGAGCCCACTACTCCACAGGAAGCTCTTGGGTGCCACTGTGAGCCCGTGTTGGGCACATTAGATTTCAATCAAGGGTGCAAAGCAGCAAAAATAAGGACATCCCTCTCCCCGGCTGCTGATTTCTGGACACTGCAGTTACACTTTTCCAGCTTGCAAGCCTACGTCCAGAGAACCCAAGTCGCTCCAGTAAGAAATACACTGGATTACCAAGCCCAGGAGACCTGAGAGATCACACCAGTAGCAACAACCCAAAAAGAACCTGAGTAGCAAAGAACTCAGACATATAAGACACAGAAACAATTAAAACATTATAGCAAAATGTGGAAAGACAAAAAAAAATTTGAAAGGAAAGAAAAAAAGAGGAATCACCAGAAAGGGAGCTAAGTGAAATGGAGACAAGTAACATGTCAGAGAAATAACTTAGAGTAATGGTTATAATGATGCTCAAATGGCTAGATGACAAATACACACAACTCAATGCAAATACAAACAACACAATGAGAATTATAAAGAGCTAAATGAGAATGTCAACAACATGAAAAGGAACCAAGAGGATATGAAGAAGGACATAGCTGCAAGAAAGAACACAAGGGAAGGCTTAAACAGCAGAGTAAAAGAGGCTGAGGACCGCATCAGCGAATTAGAAGACAAGGTAGGAAAAAACACACAAACACAGCAGCAATTGGAAACAAGACTTAAAAAGCAAGAGGAGAGCCTAGAGAGCTTTGCGGCAACACAAAACACAATGACATCTGCATAATAAGGGTACAAGAAGGAGAAGAAGAGAAGCAAGGGATAGAAAACCTGTTTGAAGAAATAATGACAGAAAACTTTCCTGATATTGGCAAAAATAAAAAATAAAACTACGCATATCCAAGAAGCACAAAGTCCCAAACAAGATAAATCCAAAAAAACCGACACCAAGACACATCATAATCAAATTGGCAAACATCAATGACAAAGTAAGAATCTTAAAGGCTGCCATAGAGAGACGGAAAGTTACCTACTAGGGATCTCCCATTAGAATATCAACTGATTTCTCAACAGAAACACACCAGGCCAGAAATGAATGGAATTAAATATGCAAAACAAGGGAATCTAATCAAGAAAACTATACTCAGAAAGGCCATCTTTCAAAATTGAAGGTGGAATCAAGGCTAAGAGAGTTTATTACCACCAAGCCAGCAATGCAAGAAACGCTAAATTGACTGCTGTAAAAAGAAGAAACAGAAAGGCAAGAAGGAAGTCAAACATTAAGACTAAAAATGGCAAACAAGTACTTATCCTTCTATCTAATAAAAGAGGAATATGCAAATTGACCGCACTTCCACTACATCTACAAGCCATGCCCACAAAGCCACACCCACCAATCAGGGATAAATATGCAAATAAACCAAACCAAGAAGGCTATGGCCACAGAGAATAGGAGGAAGGCATGGGTTTCCCTGGTGATGGAGAAAGCCAAGCTTTCAGCCTGACCTTGCAGGCTCAGGGCTCCGTTTAAGGCTACAAAGTTTCAATTATAAAATCCCAAAAGAAATGGCAGCAGCCACAGAGTGAGCAGAAGGCTTGGCTCCATTCCAGGCTTACAAAGTTTCAACTGTAGAAGATACATAAATCCCAGATAACAAAGCCTCCGCTTGGGTTGCTGGGGGGCGTGGCCAGCCTGCAAACCACCACAGGCCCCTTGCCCAGGCTGCCCAATGTCCCTAGCAAACCCCCATTCTGATCCAGGACACCCTTCAGGGCAAACCAGCTGGCCCCCACCCATGCACCAGGCCTCTATCTATCTAATAAAGAGTAATTCACAGATTGACCATCACTCCAACACACAAGAGGGCTGCCCCCATGTGGTCAAAGATCCTGCCACCATGTGGACACTAGATGGCCACCACAAGATGACCAGCAGAGGAGGCAGTTGGGAGGGACCAGGCCTGCAAGGGACAGCAGTTGGGGCCAAACAAGCCTGCAGGGGAGGGAAGTTAGGGTTGACCAGGCAGGCAGAGGAGGGAATTTGGGGGCAACCGGGCCTGCAGGGAAGGGCAGTTGTGGGGGATCCAGGCCTGCATGGGAGAGCAGTTAGTGGGTACAAGGCCTGCAGGGGAGGGAAGTTAGGGTGACCAGGCCTGCAGGGGTGGGCAGTTGGGGGCAAACAGGCTGGCAGGTGACCAGTTAGGTATCATTCAGCTGGCAGGGGAGATGTTAGGGGGTGATTAGGCTGGCAAGCAGAAGTGGTTAGGGTAATCAGGAAGTCAGGCAGGGAGCAGTTGGGAGCCAGCAATCCTGGATTGTGAGAAAGATGTGTGACTGCCCATTTATACGGGCAGTCAGACATCCATCAAGAGGTTCCAGATTGGAGAGGGTGCAGGTTAGGCTGAGGGACTACCCCCCCGCCCCAAGCACAAATTTTGTGCACTGGGACTCTAATCAATAATACCATTAAATTGATTAAATGCTCCAATCAAAAAGCATAAGGTAGCTGAATGGATAAGAAAACATGACCTCAGGACCTTATATTTTCTGTCTGCAAGAGACCAACCTCAGAACAAAGGATTCACACAGACTAATAGTGAAGGGATGGGGAAAAAAATTCCAAGAAATGGAAATCAGAAAAATTCTGGGGTTGTAATACTTATGTTGGACAAAACAGACCTCAAAGTAAAGTCCATAATAAGAGATAAGGAAGGCCACTACATAATACTAAATGGAGGAATTCAACAAGAAGATATAAGTCTGGTAACCATATATGCACTCAATACAAGAGCATCCAAATACATAAAACAACTTCTGGAAGATATCAAGGGAGAAATTGATAGCAATACAACCATAGTAGGGAATTTTAATACCCCAATGACACCACTGGATTGATCTTCTAAACAAAAAATCAGCAAAGAAAAAGCAATCCTAAATAACTCATCAGATCAGATAGACTTAATTGATATCTTCAGAATATTTAGCCACTAAGCTACAGATTATACATTCTTCTCCAGTGCATGTGGAACATTTTAAAAGATAGACCACATATTAGGACACAGGCAAAGTCTTTTCAAATTCAAGATGATAGAAATCATAACAAGCATCTTCTCAAATCACAATGGCATAAAATTACAAATATACTATAATAAGAACAATGAAAAAAATTGAACAATTGGAGGCTAAATAACATGCTATTAAACAATGATTGGGTTACCAAAGAGATCAAAGAAGAAATAAAAGGAATCCTGAAAACAAATGAAAATAAAAACACAACAATCCAAAATCTATGGGACACAATGAAAGCAGTCCTGAGAGGAAAGTTTCTAGCTCTGCAGGCCTAACTCAAAAACAAATAAAAAAAACCCAACTGATAATAAATTATTTATCATTGCAAGTTAATGAATTAGAGAGAAAGAGAGTAACAAGAAAACCCTACAGTATCCAGAAGGAAGGGGATAATAAAAATCAGAGCAGAAATAAATGACATAGAGGAAAAAAAACACACAATATAAATGATCAATGAAATCAAGAACTGGTTTTTTGAAAGGATTAACAAGATTAACTAATCTCTGCCAGGATCACAAAGAAACAAAGAGAGAGGACCCAAGTAAACAAAATAAGAAATGAAAGAGGTGAAGTAACAACTGACCCCACTGATATACAAAGAATTGTAAAAAAAATAAAATATATATATATATATATATATATATATATATATATATATATACTATGAACAACTATATTCCAACAAACTGGACAACCTCGATGATATGGATACATTCCTAGAAAAAAGGAAAGCTCTCAAACTCAATCAGAAAGAATAAAAAAAAAACCTGAATAGGCTGATAAGCATTGATGAAATTGAAACAGTAATTAAAAAGTTTCCAGCAAACAAAAGCTCTGGCTTCATAGGGGAGTTTTACCAAACATTCAATGAATGAACACCAATCCTTCTCAGACTACTCCAAAAAATTCAAGAATGTATGCTTCCAAGCTCTTTCTATGAAGCCAGCATTACCCTAATTCCAAAACCAGATAAAGACACCACAAAGAAAGAGAATTACAAGCTAATAATAAAACATAGATGGTAAAATCCTCAACAAAATTTTAGCAATCTGGATCCAGTATTATATTAGAAAAATCACATACCATGACCAAGTGGGATTTATTCCAGGGATCCAAGGCTGGTACAATATCTGCAAATTAATAAGCATGATGCATCATATAAACAAGTAGAGAGATAGAAATTACATAGTTCTATCAATTGATGCAGAAAAGGCATTTGACAAAGTCCAACACCCTTTTCTGATAAAAATACTCAGCAAAGTAGTAATAGAAGGATCATACCTCAATGTAATAAAAGTTTTATATGACAAACCTATAGCCAACATCATACTCAATAGGCAAAAACTAAGACTATTTTCTTAAGAACAGGAACAAGACATGGATGCCCATTTTCACCACTCCTGTTCAACATAATACTGGAAGTGCTAGCTAAACGATCATACAAGAAGAAATAAAAGGCATGCAAATTGTGAAAGAAGAAGTAAAGCTGTCCTTATTCACATAATACTGTACATAGAAAACCCTAAATACTCCATAAAAAGTTTTAGACTTCATAAATGAATGAAGCAATGTAGCAGGATACAAAATTAACTCCAAGAAATCTGTGGCATTTTTTACACCAATAAAGAACTTACAGCAAAAGAGGTTAATAAAAACAATCTCATTTATCATTGCACAAAAAAATTTTGGATACCTTGGAATACAGTAGGTCCTTCTGTTAAATTAGAGATCTGTTCCTACAGATTTTTGCTGTACGTCAAAATCCACCTATATGAGCACCTACATCCCTCACATGGAACACATACACAGCAATAATAAAGTGAAATAGTAAAAAAAATTAAAAAAAAGATAACAATTTCTGACCTTTTCTTGTGGTAAAGGTCAAATTGTGGTAAATAAATAATAAAAAACATAGAGCACATGATCTCACTCTTTTATGAAAAATAAAGAACATTATAACCTAATGAACAAAAAGATAGATACAGAGGCAGTAAAGTATGGAATAGACTGTCAGATTACAGCAGGAAGGTTGGGGAGTGTTTGGGAGGGGGGGAAGAAATCAGGGAAGGACTTGTATGCATGCATATAAGCATACCAATGGACACAAGACACTGGGGGTGGGGTGGGATGAGGGCATGCGACAGGACTTAGGGGAAGCTGGGGGTAAGTCAATGGGGGAAAAGGAGATATATGTACTACTATGTGTAATACTTTAAACAATAAAATAAAATTTAAAAAACATAGAGCACATATGTACATACATGCTTTCCTTTTATTCCATCAAAATGATGGAACCTTTTTATATATAAATAAATGGGAGATGGGGACTTAACCAAGAAACAACATAAGATGAATCCAAAGTAACCCGAAGACCGCCTATAAATTTAACGAGGAAGATAAAAGACGTCTATTCAGAACACTACAGGATGTTGGATCAAGAGATAGAGGAAGACGTAAAGAGTTCATGGGTTGGTAGAATCAACATCATTAAAATCTTCATACTGCCCAAAGTAATTTATAGATTCAATGCACCAACAGCATATTTCACAAACTTAGAAAGAACTCTCCAAAAATTCATTTGGAATAAAAAATGACCTCGGATAGCTGCAGCAATCCCGAGAAAGAAGAACAAAGTAGGAGTGATATCAATATCAGATATCAAGCTGCATTACAAAGCCATTGTTCTCAAAACTGCCTGTACTTGCACAAGAATGGACATATAGACCAATGGAATAGAATAGAGAACTCAGAAATTGACCCAAACCACTATGCTCAATTAATATTCAACAAAGGAGGCATGGATACACAATGAAGTCAAGACAGTCTCTTCAATAAATGGTGCTGGGAAAATTGGACAGATACAAGCAAAAAATTGAAGCTAGATTACCAACTTACACTATACATAAAAAAATAAACTCAAAACTGATAAATGACTTCAACATAAGATGGGAAACCATAAAAATATTAGAGGAATCTATAGGCAGCAAAATCTCAGATGTATACCGAAGCAATATCCTCACCAATACAGCTCATAGGGAAATGGAAACTAAAGAGAAAATAAACAAATGGGACTACATCAAAATAAAAAGCTTCTGCACAGCAAAAGAAACCATCAATAAAACAAGAAAGCCCACTGCACGGGAGAACATATTCGCCAATGTTATCTTGGATAAGGGTTTGATCTCCAACATTCACAGGGAACTCATACAACTTAATAAAAGGAAGATAAACAACCCAATCAAAAAATGGGCAAAGGGCCTAAATAGACACTTTTTTTTAAAGAAGACATAAGGAAGGCCAAGAGATAACATGCTCAAAGTCACTAATCATCTGAGAGATGCAAATCAAAATGACAATGCGGCCAAAGCCGGTTTGGCTCAATGGATAGAGCGTCGGCCTGCCAACTGAAAGGCCCCAGGTTCGATTCCGGTCAAGGGCATGTATCGTGGCTGTGGGCACATCCCCAGTAGGGGGTGTGCAAGAGACAGCTGATCCATGTTTCCCTCTAATCGATATTTCTGACTTTCTATCCCTCTTCTCTCTTCCTCTCTGTGAAAAATCAATAAAATATATTTTTAAAAAAACATGACAATGCGGTACCATCTCACACCTGCCAGAATGGCTATCAACAAATGACAGGTGCTGGCAAGGATGCAGAGAAAAAGAAACCCTCCTGCACTGCTAGTGTGAATGTAGGCTAATGCAGCCACTGTGGAGAACAGTATGGAGTTTCCTCAAAAAACTAAAAATGGAACTCCCATTTGACCCAGTGATCACACTTCTAGGACTATATCCCAGAAACTAGAAACACCAATCAGAAAGGTTATATGCACCCCTATGTTCATAGCAGCAAAATTTACCATACTTAAGATTTGGAAACAGCCTAAGTGCCCATCAGCAGATGAATGATTAGAAACTGTTTTACAACTACACAATGGAATACTATGCTACTGTAAGAAGGAAGGAACTCCTATCATTTCCAACAGCATGGATGGACCTGGAGAGAATTATGCTAAGGGACATAAGCCAGTCAGAGAAAGATAAATATCACCTGACCTCACTCATTTGTGGAATATAATGAACAACAAAACTGATGAACAAAAACAGATCCAGAGACAGAGAAGCATCGATCAGACCACAAACCTCAGAGAGAAGGTGGGAGAGGGTTAGGGTAAGGGGGAGAAATCAACCACAGATTTTGTATGCATGCATACAAGTATAACCAATGGATGCAGACAACCGGGAATGAGGGTGAGGGCAGGATTGGGGTAGGAGGGTGGCGAACAATTGTGGGATAAGCACATATTTGTAATACTTTCATCAATAAAGTGGAAAAATTAAATTAGGCGACCAACTTACACCATACACCAAAATAAACTCAAAATTGATAAAATACCTAAATATAAGACAGGAAAGCATAAAAGTCTTAGAAGAATCCATAGGCAGCAAATATCAGACATACCTTGTAATGATATTTTTACTGATGTATCTCCTAGGGCAACAAAGATTATGGGAAAAATAAATAAATTGCATTACATCAAAATAAAAAGCTTCTGCCCAGCAAAAGAAACCATCAATATAATAACAGGAGAGTCCACTACAAGGGAGACTGTATTTTCCAATGTTACATATCATAAGGGTTTAATCTCCAAAGGGTTTATGGAGAACTCATAAAACTTATCAAAAGAAAGATAAATAGTCCAATCGAAAAATGGTTAAAGCCCCTAAATAGACACTTCTTCAAAGTAGACTTACAGAAAGACCAGAGGCATATAAAAATGCTCAAAGTCACAAATTATTGGAGAGATGCAAAGCAATCAACAATGAAGTAACACTTCACATCTGTCAGAATGGCTAGCATCAAGAAATCAACAAAGGATAAGTGCTTGCAAGGATGTGAAGCAAAGGGAACACTCATACATTGCTGGTGAAAATGCAAACTGGTGCAGCCTCTTTGGAAAATAGTATAGTTTCCTTAAAAAATTAAAATTGAATGCCCATTTGATGCAGTAATCCTACTTCTTAGATTATATCCTAAGACATCAGAAAGACTATATGCATCCCTAAATTCACAGCAGTGAAATTTACAATAGCTAAGATTTGGAAATAGCCCAAGTGCCCATATGCAGATGAGTGGATTAAAAAATTGTGATATATCTACACAATGGAATACTACACTGCTATATTAAAAAATTCTTACCATTTGTAACAGCATGGATGGACCTGGTGAGCATTATGCTAAGTGAATAAGTTGGAGAAAGATTATTATCACATGATACCACTCATTTGTGGAATATAGTAAGTAGCATAAACTGATTAAAAAATAGATTCAGAGGCAGAAGCACTGAACAGAATGTCAAACCTCAGAAGGAAGGCAGGGGAGGGTGGTTGGTGGGGTAGGTGGGGTGGCAGGACAAGAGATCAACCAAAGAACTTGTATGCAGATCAGCATAACCAATAGACACAGACAATAAAGTGTGAAGGCCTGCACTGTGGACATGCACGAGTAGGAAGAGGTCAGTGGGGGAAAGGGGGGCATATTTAATACTTTCAACAACAAATTTTTTTTAAAAAAGAAAAAAATAATTCTCTGAGTTACAGTGGTCAAGTATTTTGAAGTACTTATCAGTATAAAATAAGGGCTTTTAAGGATAGTTTTGGGACACATCATATGTCTAAGTAGACATTTAGAAATCAGATCATACAATTTTCTGTATTTTGTATTAGAGTTGTATTTCCCTGCGAATGGCTATCAGTAATAGCCATTACTGATAATAATTTAAGAATTATAAGAGAAAGAGTAATTTGATCAGGTTTAAGTTTAGATATTGGCATTGTGGAGCTAAAGATGGAGGATCTATATATATAAAAGCCTAAGCGACCATCACATTTGAACAGACAACTGAAAAGGCTCCTTGAGGCAACCAGGACAGTGTGGGGGGTGCAATTGGGGTGCAAAGGCCAGCAGGGGGGGCAGTTAGAGGCAATCAGGCAGGCAGGAAGGTAAGCAGTTAGGATTCAGTTGTCCCATATTGTGAGAAGGATGTCTAACTGCTGGTTTTGGCCCTATCCCCAGGATTGGGCCTAAACCAGCAGTCAGACATCCCCGGAGGAGTCCTGTATTGGAGAGGGTGCAGGCTGGGCTGAGGGGGACCCTCCCATCCATGAATTTCTTGCACCAGGCCTCTAATGTAAGAATAATATCAATGAGACTTTTAAGAAGGATATTGCTATAGCTTTATGATAAGAAATAAAGTAAATCAGCAATACAGAAAGGAAATGAATTCACCATTTCAAGTGTGGCCAATAAGTCTTAAAAAATGATTCTTAGTATTATTTAATTTTGATTCATTTCCATTTATGTAGTCAAATGTGATTAATAGCTACAATCTTGGACAGCACAGGTCTAGAACTTTAGAGAGGCATTGTCTGGCAACATGGACTTTAGAACATATTGAAAACATCTATATATATAAATGCCTAATATGTAAAGTGTTCCCTCAGGAGTTCAACCAACCAGGAGTTCAATCACTCGCTATGACATGCACTGACCACCAGGGGGCAGTGAAGAATGGAGGAAGGCCCCAGGTGGCAGCCAGCAGCTGGTGAAGGGAGGCCCCAGCCAGCACTGGCAGTCGCTAGAGACCCTACCCATGGACGAATTTTGTGCACTGGGCCTCTGGTATAGTATATTTTAAAACATATATGTGGGTCCTATAATACATTATAAATAATGAATAATGATGAAAAGAACTCATGAGAATGACAGAGAAAGGAGCCATGACTTGCAACCTGGTGATAACATTTTAGCTTCGAATGGAAGAAAACGTGTCTGGGCGAACTGCTGAGAGGAGATAAGAATGAGACGGTGTTAAGAGAAGAGTACCATAGAACTTAAAGCAAGGAAGGCTTCATTTCAAAGGGCTTAGCCCTTAGAGGCTTCTGAAAAGCTGAGTATTATAGGTTTGAAAAGTGTCAAAATGTATCCGGCAACTAGCAGGACATGACTGACCTGAAGGAAAAAAAAATTATGTTGATGGAGATAAACACCATGTTAGAGTAAATGGGAGATGAGCTTAAAATGAGAGAATAAAGAAAGTCAGCCTGGGTTGGGTGGCTCAGTGGCTGGGCTTCTGCTCATGAGCCAAAAGGTCACGGCCATTCCCAATCAGGGCACATGCCTGGGTTGCAGGCTCCATCCCCAGTTGTGTGTGTGTGTGTGGGGGGGGGTAGGCATGTGCAAGGTAGCCAATAGATTATGTTTTTCTCTCATTGATGTTTTTATCTTCCTATCCCTCTCCTTTCCTCTCTCTTTAAAAATAAAAAATATTTTAAAACAATTTTGAGAAGGGAACTTATATAACAGTCTATATTTTATTTTTAAATATAGTTTTACTTATTTCAATTAATTGCCAAATTTTTATTTTTTATGTGTTTTGTGTAGCACAATGAATTATTAAATTCACAAAACATTTCAGTCAATATGCGGCATTTGGTGTATAAACATGCAACTACTGGAATGTTCCTATAATATCCTACTTAAGGGAAGTTGAAAAGTCTGAAATTCAGAATGGTAACAAAAATCAGAGCATTCTATTTTTATGTGCAGTATATATTATGACAAATATTATTGAGCTAATATATTATACCAATAGAAAGAAAATGTATTCAAATTTGAGTGTGAATAATTTATCCAGAAAAATGTTGTTTCATATCAGACTCCAGAAGAAATAAAAATGTAATTGAAGATGTATAGTGATTTTTTTGTACAGATGATCCTCAACTTGGGGTTACATCTCCATGAACTCCATCCTGAGTTGAAGATATTGACTGGAAAATGCACTTAATATACCTAATGTACCAAACATTGTATCTCAGCCTAGCCTACCTGAATTATGCTCAAAATACTTAACTTAGCCTATAGTTATGCAGTTATCTTGAGTTTCTTTCTTCATCAGAAGCAGAAAACAAAGATGTGCATTTTGTAGACGTGATGGGATGTGACACACAAAACATAATATCAAAAAAAGAGCAATGCAGTACACTCTAGAGTACTGGTTGTTTAGCCTCAGGTTGGAGTGGCTGACTCAGACTGAGGCTCGCTGTCACTGCTTTGTATCTTGCAAAAATATTATATCATAGGGTTTCTCTTGAATATACCATTGTAAAGTTGAAGATCTTAAGTTCAATCAATCAGTCAGGGAACATCTGTGTGTTAGATAATTGTGGTTCCCATATCTAATGACAATTTAAAAAAATATTCTTGAAATTGATGTGAAGATTAGGTCTCTCCACCATTGTGTTTTTTTTTTAATTTTCTAACACATTTAAGGAAGATAACTTTCATATTAATTAAATATTCACATCATTTTTTTTTGCCATCACTCCCATATCCCCTCTGGCTATGAAATTTAACTTGATGAAGCAGACAGTTCTCGTCTGCTGTATGTGTTATAAAGGGGGCATTAAATTGTATTATTTCGTTGCAATAAACAGTCTTTTCCCCTTCAGAACGTTCATTCTGAAGGTGCAGGACTAGGAGCAGGCTTTTATTTCCACATTTTAGGTCAAGATATTTTCTCAACTGAGTCCCCTGTTCTTTTACCGACTTTGTTATTCAGTAGCAAATCCATTGTCAGCCTCTTTAGCACCTTCTCTCACTATTTCATTTGTATATCACAGTTTTAAAATGTTAAACTTTATTTTTGTCATCCTATCAAATGTATTTCTATGTATCCAGAAAGAAAAGTCTATATATTGAAAAATAATCTTCCTTTCTCTTTTAAGGTTTTTTGGTTATTTTGCCATCTCGCTTTCTCTGTCTTCTTTCTCCCTTTCTCTCTCTTTTATTATTCCACTGTAAATATTTAAATTTTATTTACTTAATGTACTTAAATTTAAATATATTTCAAAACCAGCTAGCCTTCCCAATGTGAGTTCTCATATTTTTCAAATTTACTAAATTGGAAGAGGGCATACAGTTAATAAAAGATCCTATTCGCCCTGGCTGGTTAGGGTTGGTGGATAGAGTGTTGGCCTGTGGACTGAAGGGTCCCAAGTTCTATTCTAGTTAGGGGCACATGCCTGGGTTGTGGACTTGGTCTACACAAGGGGCAGGGGGTGGAGGGGGGAATGCAGGAGGCAGCCAGTTAGTGGTTCTCTCTCATCATGGATGTTTTTAGCACTCTCTCCCTCTCCCTTCCTCTTTGGAATCAATAAAAACATATTTTAAAAAATTCTTCTTAGCACTAACTCTTTGGTTCATCCACTCATTCCTTTGTGGGTATTGTTTACCTCCCTTAATAGATGGATAAATAGTATCTAATTAATGTCTCATGCCCAGTTCACATCTTAACAGTCTTGATTAGAAATTTGTTTTTTTCAGTCTATCACTCTTTTAAAAACTTACTTATGATATTTACTTTTGTGGCAGTTATATAGAATAAATTAAGTATATTTTAATAAATCTAATTTATCATTATCTGTTCCTTCTCCTCCCACAAGGTCTCAATAGATTCTATGTTGACCACCAATCCCTTCATTGTCATTGGCATCCTGCACTTGGAAATGAGAAGTCAAATGCTGTTTATTACCTAATTATTTATTTGATACTATCTCCATAAAATAAAATAAATGAAATGAAGTAGAATGAATATAACAGTTTCATCCTCTAGGTGACTCCTAATCTTGTTGGAGTCACAATTCACATGAAGTTCTGATACTGCATGTGTGTGTGTTTGTACTTTCATTTTAACCTATATTTTGGGTAAGCTGTATTCAGTCATTAGTCTTACACAAAATCATTGGTAAGAAACCTCAAATTCAACTCTAAAAAATGGTATATTCAAATATTTTTCCAACAGCAATGGCTAAAAACAATGTGAGGTAGTGAAGAAGAATGTGTACTGCCAAAATCTATCTATCTATCTATCTATCTATCTATCTATCTATCTATCTATCATCTATCTATCATCTATCTATCTATCTAAACTTAAGCAACCATTGCAACTGAACAGATGACTGAACAGGCTTCACGGGGCTACCAGGCCGGCAGCAGGGTTAGTGAGGGACAAACAAATGACCAAGCAGCAGGCTCTGTGGGGCTACCAGGCCGGCAGGGGAATTAATGAGGGGTGACCAAATGACTGACCAACAGGCTGCATGGGGCGACCAGGCCTGTATGTGTGGGTGGGTGCAGTTGGAGGCAATCAGGCTGGTGCAGGGGCAGTTGGGGTGACCAGGCCAGCAGGGGGCAATCAGGCAGGCAGGCAGGTGAGCAGTTAGGAGCCAGTGGTCCCAGATTGTGAGAGGAATGTCCTGCATTGAAGAGGGTGTAGGCTGGCTGAGGGGACTTCCTCCGGGCACAAATTTTATGCAACGCGCCTCTAGTATCCTATCTAATAAAAAAGTAATACGCAAATTGACCATACCTCTAATACACTCACAAGCTATGCCCACCAGCCAATCAGGAGCAAATAAACCCCAACCAAGATGCCTGAAGCCACTGAGAGCAGGAGGGAGGCTTGGGTTTCCCTGGAAATGGAAGGAGCCAAGCATTCTACCTTCCCTTGCTGGCCTAGACCTCCATTCAATACTACAAAGTTTCAATTATAGAAGATATATCCCAACATAAATGGCTGAAGCCACCGAGCTGGATACAGCAGAGACTAGGGTTGCTTGGGCGATGGAGGAAGCCAAGCTCCTGTAGCCCTAGCACCTAGGCCTCCACTGTGAGCTACAAAGTTTCATGGCCATTCTGCAAACCATCATAGGCCCCTCGCCCAGGCCACGCAATGCCCCAAGAGAAGCCCCACCCTGATCCAGGACACTCTTCAGGGCAAACCAGCTGGCCCCACCCGTGCACCAGACCTCTATCCTATCTAATAAAAGAGTGATATGCAAATTGACCATCACTCCAACATACACGAGGGCTGCCCCCATGTGGTCAAAGATCCTGCCCCCATGTGGACACAACATGTCCACTACAAGATGGCCAGCAGGGGAGGGCCGTTGGGAGGATCCAGGCCTGCAGGAGAGGGCAGTTGGGGGTGATCCGGCCAACAGAGTAGGGAAGTTGGGGGCAAACAGGCTGGCAGGGGAGCAGTTAGACATCAATTAGGCTGGCAGGGTAGTAGATAGGGGATGATCAGCCTGGCAGGCAGAAGCAGTTAGGGGCAATCAGGGAGGCAGGCAGGTGAGCAATTAGGAGCCAGCAGTCCTGGATAGTGAGAAGGATGTCCGACTTCCCATTTAGGCCCGATCCGATCAGGCCTAAAAGGCAATAGAACATCCTTCAAGGGGTCTCAGATTGGAGATGGTGTAGGCTGGGCTGAGGGATAGCCCTCATTCCCCATACAAAAATTTCATCCACCAGGCCTCTAATCTTATCTAATAAAATAGAAACATACAAATTGACCTTACCTTCACTACGCTACCAGCCAATAGGAGCAAATTAACCCCCAAGCAAGATGGCGACCAGACCCAAAGCCTGGCCCTAGCAAGCCTGAGGTGGCGCCTGTGGTCCTGGTCACTGCAGCCCAGGCCCAGCAGGGGATTTGAACCCACATCACTGACCCAAAACCCAGCCCTGGCAAGCCTGGGCCAGTGGCGGGCCCGATTGCCACTGCCCTTGGCCCAGCAGTGGGTCCAAACCCACGCCAAAGCCCAGCCCTGGCAAGCCTGGGGTGGCAGCTGTGGTCCCAATGGCTGTAGCCCTGAGCCCAGCAGTTGTCCGGACCCCCGTTGCCACTGTCAAAGCCCAGCCCTAGCAAACCTGGGGCGGCAGCAATGATTCTGATCACTGCAGCTCTGGGCCCAGCAGGAGGTCCGGGCCTTAATTTTCATATTTGCAAAAAAAACAAAAAACAATGAAACAACTACTTGGTTATCCACCAGTTCCAGTCAATATTGACATTCATGTGGTTTTTTTAAATCAGAATTTCATTACATGACCTCAATACTATATAGTGTTCATTCCTTTCTATTATAGAGATGCACATTACTGTGAAAGCACAATGGAACAGTTATTGAGCCAAACAATTAAGATAATGCTCCAAGGCATATGCCCAAGAGGAGAGGTGACACCAGGTGAAGAGATAACTCACTTAGCACAGCTACTTTTTCTCTTCTTTTTTCCTATGTGCAGGCTGGCTTCCTAAGTACTTGATCTTTGTTATTGTTTATTTGCTTTAAATAACAGTAGCAACAACATATAGACAATTAAAAACACACAATCTTAAATTATTTATCTGGCAATGTTACAAAACAGAAAATAGGTCATAGGAGAGTAAACTGCTTACTCAAGATAAATTGATTTCTGAAATAGGCCAAGTTACAGGGAAAACGATGTTGCACAGGAGCAAAAGCAATGGTTTGGGAGTTAGACAAAAACTGAGTTTCAGTCCTGGATAGACTACTTTCCTTGCAGAGTTACTGAAGCCTCTAAACCTCTGATTCCAAATCGGTAAACAGGCAACATGCCACCGTTACTGGAGAGATACTGTGAAGATGAATAAGGTGATGTGTGTAACATCACCAGGACAGTCCTGGAGCTTACAAATCAGGGCTTAGTAACTGGATCTTACATGTCCAGGCTCACCTGTCTCTCAAATTAGCTACATTAAATGAAGACCTTGCATCAAGTTGTGTTTATTTGGGTGCCAGAAGGAACAAAGGAGTGACGTGGCAGGCAGGTATTAATAGAAATTTATACTAATAAAAGGGCAATATGCTAATTAGACTGGGAGGCCTTCCGGATAAAGCCATGGTGGCAGGGCTAAGGCAGAAGCTGTTAGGGGCAATCAGGCTGGCAGGTGAATGGGGGGACAGTTGGGGGTGATCAGGCCAGCAAGGGGGGTAGTTGGGGGTGATCAGGCCAGTGGGGGGCCAGTTAGAGGTGATCAGACTGGAAGTGGGGGGCAGTTGGGGTGATCAGGCTGGCAGGCAGAGTGGTTAGGGGAAATCAGGCCAGCAGGCAAGTCGTTAGGAGACAGCAGTCCTGGATTGCAAAAGGGATGTCCAACTGGTGGTTTAGGCTTGATCTCTGATGCCTAAACCCTGATCCCGGTTTAGGCGGTTTAGGCCTAAACCAACAGTTGGACATCCCCTAAGGGGTCGCAGATTGGAGAGGGTGCAGGTCAGGCTGAGGGACACCCCCTCCCCCCATGCACAAATTTCGTGCACCGGGCCACTAGTCCTATCTAATAAAAGAGTAATATGCAAATTGACTGTACCTTCACTACACTCACAAAGCCATCCCCACTGGCCATGCCCACCAGCCAATCAGGAGCTGGGTTAGAGCCAGCTGGGGCTAAGGCTGGTGCCAATGGGCAAAGCTGAAGTGGTGGCGGGGAGCGCCAGGCTGCAGGGGTGGAGCCAAAGTGGTGGCGGGGAATGCCCGGCCCTGGGGGCTGAACTGAAGAGGTGGTGGCAAGCGGCCAGCCTCGGGGCTGGAGCTGAAGTGGTGGCGGGAAACACCCGGCCCCAGGGGCAGAGCCGAAGTGGTGGCGGTGAGCATGCCGGGCAATTGCAGGCAGCCTGGGCTAATGCCAGGGCTGAGAGGGTGGAGAGGTGGGGCCGAGATGGCCCCCAGAGCTGAGCAATCTCCAGTGGCAGCTGAGCAAAGCAGGGCGATGGCTAGGTGCCCAAGGCCTAAAGCTTTGGCCAGAGGTTTTAGGCCTTGGGCAGGCTTCGGGGGGAGGGGGTGAGCAGTCAGTAAGACATCCCCTGAGGGCTCCCAGTGTGTGTGAGGGGGCAGGTTGGGCTGAGGGATCACCCACTCCCAGTGCACAAATTTTGTGCACCGGGCCCCTAGTATATATAAAAGCCTCAGTGACCCAATGACCAAACAACTGGTTGACTGGTTGCTATGATGGACACTGACCACCTGGGGGCAGGTGCTCAAATCAGGAGCTGCACCCTGGTGGTGAGTGCACTCCCATAACCAACCTCCCATTGCTGGCCATCCTTCTGTGGTCCCTCTCGCCTGGCTGACAAGCCCTGATCAGCCCCAATTAGGATTGGGCAAGATGACCCCAATTAGCCCCAAACAACGGCCAGGCTGAGGGACTCCACCCATGCATGAATTCATGCACTGGGCCTCTTGTAGAAAATAAATGCCAGCTATTATCACTATTAAGTAATTACCATTGTAGTCCTGATAAAATTGGAAGTGAAGACCAAAATGTTCATCTCATATACTCTTATGGATGCTGTCATAGTGGGAAAAGAAGACCTGGAGAAGCTGGTGACAGATGTCACTTTAAGGCAAATATTTTAATGTTTCTGCTGATACATACATTGGGCATTCTGAATCAGAATATTAGAATGAGGTATATAACATCATAATTTAAAAAATCATGATAACCTTGATTTATTGAAGTTTTAACTATACTGGAAGGAGAAGAAATTGTCCTTCTCATCTAATAATATAAATTCTATTTCTATTATTCTAGTGAGTTAAAGCACTCCCAAACTACCAAAAATTATAATTGCACTTCAAGCAAGTATTTTGCATGTAAAAGTGAATACATTTAAACACCAGCATTACTGTTTACTTTCCTGTAAAACTAATATTTCTTTTTCTTTAAAATATTGGCGTTTGAAGCTTTTACAACACACCTTGTGTGCAATTATGAAAATAAGTTTATATCATGCGTGTAGTTGGCCATGTTATACATTTAAAATACCAAGACTAATACAATACTTGAAAAAAAAATTCAAGATTATTTGATTCCCACTTTTAGCTTAGTCACCTTAATAAAATAGTCAATCTGATAGGACAGAAAGGAGCAAATTATAAAATAACAGTTTTGGATATTAGTTCTTGAACCTAGGCATTTGAGAAATCATGATGAATAATTTAGACATCAAAAGGTAAAACTTAAACGGTTGATAGCAGAAATTACTATTAGAGTTACCATGTAAACAATGCATAATTTACCAAATAAAAGCATTACATTAAATACAATCACATGTATTAGTGCAACATATGTTTAATCTATAGTTAAAGTGTTATTAACATCAAGTTAACTTACTCATAAAATAGTTAATCTAAAAAGATCAGTTAAGATATGAATATGCATGCTCAAGTACTTATAATGCTCCATTCATATCAATTTAATATGGTGTTTGTAAATAAACATGTGACTTGTATATAAATGACATAGAGTAATAAAATAGTTGAGTTCATGAGTATAAAATCAAGAACTAACAATAATAAAAAAGTATATTCAATATATAATACATATTTCTGTAAATTTATGACACCAACATAATATTAAATCAATATCAGCAACTTTTTTTCTTATTACTCTCTCTTAAGGTGATCTTTTGTTTTAAATAATTTTCTCATCTTCCACTATATTTTTACTATCACTTTCAAATAATAATACATTTTATAATGAATATATTACTGCTTTGTGGTTTATTTTTCATGAGCTAGAGGTAATAGAATTTTTAAAAATAGCAAGATCATAATGAATTATCTTTTTGTTTAATTTTTTTCTAAATCTTTCATTTGAACATTGGATTTAATGTTCAACTTGATCATTAATATGTTGAGTACATATTCTTTCCTCTTCAATGAACTTACTTATAAAAATAAAATTATGCTCAGTATAAAATTTTATTGACATTGGCATGATTAATTCACTTTACCACTGATGTCAATACTTACTAATATTAAAAATAGATTACAAGCCAAAATGTATGGCCAAAATAGTGATATTCATAATCTCACCAGCATCTCCGTGATTAGCAAAATTGACAGTGAATAATATATTTGAGTATCCCTGGTGAGTCTCAAACATATAGCCTCTGATTCTCAAGGTTTTCTATTAAAATTATATATATTTATGATAAATTTTATAAATAACTTCCAAAACTCTGTAGGGACATCCTTTGGCAAAGGTCACCACAAAGTAACTTTTTTTTTTGTCTCAGCTTTATTGACATACTAGAGGCCCGGTGCACGAAATTCATGCACAGGGGGTTGCGGGGTGTCCCTCAGCCTGGCCTGCACCTTCTCCAATCTGGGACCCCTTGAGGGATGTCCGACTACCCATTTAGGCCTGATCCCGGTAAGATTGAGCTTAAACTGGCAGTAGGGCATCCTTCTCACAATCCAGGACTGCTAACTCCAAACTGCTCTCCTGCCTGCCTCCCTGATTGCCTCTTCTGCCTGCCAGCCTGATCACCCCTGCCAGCCTAATTGATGTCTAACTGCTCCCCTGCCAGCCCTTTTATCCCAACTTCCCTCCTCTGCTGGCCTGGTCACCCCTAACTGCCCTCCCCTGCTGACCTGATTGCCAACTACCCTCCCTTGCAGGCCTGGAACCTCCAATGGCCCTCCCCTGCTGGTCATCTTGTGTCCACATGGGGGCAGCCCTCTTGTGTGTTGTAATGATGGTCAATCTGTATATTACTCTTTTATTAGATAGGATAATTCACATACCATAAAAATCACCCATTAATGCTTACATTTCAATGGTCTTTAGTATATTCCTAAAAACTATAATTGAAATAAATTTTAGAACAGTTTTATCACCCCCTAAGAAATCTTGTTTCCTTTAGCTGTACCCCTTGCCCTTACCTTCTCTCACCCCCAGACATAGGCAACCACTAACCTTTCTTTCTCTCTAGATTTGCTATAGATAGGCTTTCTCTATAGATACCGTTCTATATATATATCCTATCTAATAAAAGAGTAACATGCAAATGTGACCATACTGTGGCTCCTGATTGGCTATGCTACCAGCCAATCAGGAGCAGGGGGTGTAAGTGGGGGTGTGTGGCCATGGCTTGCCTGGACGCCAGTGAACACTTCCCTTCATGCCTGTGGGGAACACTTGGCTTCACACCAGCACAGGCCGGGAACTAAGCACTTCAGGCCAGCACCAGCTGGGAACCATTCGCTTCACGCTGGCGGGGGCAGGGAACGAAGCAGGGACCATGCCTCTGCACAGGGTGCTTTCCAGGGCCTAGCGAGCCAGCGGGAGAGGTTCAGTCCTTGAGGTGTCTGTGGTGCAGGGAGGGCTGGGCCAGGACAACACCATACTTTCTAAGAAAGTTGTTTCCCACTTAAATATCCTCTGATGAGTATCTTTAAAAAAGAAGCAAATATTCAGCCATTGTCACACCTTGAAAAGTTAAGGCAATTCCTTAATATCACCTAATATCCACTGTACGTTCAAATGTCTTTGTTTCAAAGATGCCTTTACTGTTGGTTTGCCCCCTCCGGAGGCTACCCAAGGTCTTATTTCAGCCCTGATGTTGGGCTGCTTCCCCCAACCATAAGTTTCCAATGCACTTCCAGCCAGAGTTAAAGGGGGCTTCTTCTGTTTTTAAGGCATCGCCATATCCAGTGCCTGCCAGGCCTCTGTGAAAGCGCTGCTCCTTAGGTCCGGGGTGCTGGGAGCTGGAGCAGAGAGGCTGTGAGGCCCAGCTCGCGCAGAGTGTGGCCTCCCATCACCCCTTCCCAAATATCCTGGCCCAGTCTTGCCTATTCATACCTGCTCACGGAGAGCTTGAGGTGGTCCTGGCAGCTGGATGGGAGGCCGGCAGGGGGTGTGGCCGCAGCAGGAGGGAAGGGAGGCTTACACCCTCCCCCAATCCAGAGGGGCTTGACAGGGGACCACAGGATGTGCCCCCACCCAGCAGGCCTTCACAGGGGACCTGAGCCTGCACCCCTGTGCCAGTGGGGATTGACGGGGGGCCTGAGTCTGCACCTCCCTCCTGGTGCTGGGCTGGGGGACCTGGGGTTATGCTCTGCCTGGTGGGGCTTGACCTCAGGCCATGCCCCCTACCCAGCAGGCCTTGACAAGGGATCTCAGGTCATGTCTCCCACCTGGTGGGACTTGATGGGGGACCTCAGGCCACACACCCCCATCCTGGTGCTGGGCCAGGGGACCTGAGGACACACCCTGCCCTGGGTGACTTGACAAGAATGGGACTGGCGGGGTCTGGATCTACCCCAATGCAGTGTGGGGTGGGGGGAGACGGCTGGGTCTGGGTCTCACATGATTTTGAGGCACATGTGGTGAGTGGGGACTTGACTCTGGGCCCAGTGGTACACCCCAGACTCTGACAAGAGGAAGGTTTTCAAATATATTTTACTAATTTTCTTTAGTCTCTGATACTTCTATTATAGAGAAAGAACAAATAGCAATATTAAATTATTTCCTCTAATTAATGCCCTTTTAATGTGCACAAATTTCGTGCACCGGGCCACTAGTATATAATAAAGAGTTAATGTGTGCCTTGGCTAGTTTGGCTCAGTGGATAGAGAGTCAGCCTGCAGACTGTAGGGTCCCAGGTTTGATTCTGGCCACAGGGTACATATCCAGGTTGCAGGCTTAATCCCCAGTAGGGAGCATGCAGAAAGCAGCCGATCAATAACTCTCTCCCATCATTGATGTTTTTAACTCTCTATCCCTTTCCTTTCCTCTCTGAAATCAATAAATATATTTTAAATATATATACTAATAAAGAGAAACATGCAAATTAACAATCACTTCACTGTGTTCACCAGCCAATCGAAGGGAATATGAAATTAGAAGGAAAAGATGGTGGCCGCCTCGCTGCTCCAGGTGTGGAGTGGCCAGGTGGGCAGGAGCCCTGCTATGAAAGGTAGGGCAGGGGCAAAGGGATCTACAGGAGGGACCCTCTGACCATAGCAAAAACAAAGACTGCAGACTCCAAAGTCTGCAGGAAGATGAAAACGGCAGACTCCAGCTGAGTCTGCTGCAAAGATAAAGATGGCAGTCTGCAGCAAAGGTGGCAGACTTTGGCCATAGTTTGCAGTGAAGATGAAGACGGCAGACTCTGGCTGGAGCCTGCAGCGAAGGAGCGAAGACAAAGAGGCAGACTCCAGCCAGAGCGAAGGCCTGGGTCCCGGTGCCAGAGGAAAACCAGTGCTGGAAGCCAAGGGAAGGAAGGCCTAGTGCACGAATCTCTTTGTGCAGTGGGACTCTATACCTATCTAATAAAAGAGCAATATGCAAATTGAGCATATCTTCGCTACACTCACAAGCCATGCCCACCAGCCAATCAGGAGCAAATAAACCCCAATCAAGATGGCTGTGGCCACTGAGAGCAGGAGGGAAACTTGGGTTTCCCCAGCAATGGAGGAAGCCAAGCTTTCCCCCTGCCATTGCTGGCCTAGGCCTCCATTCAGTGCTACAAAGTTTCAATTACCCTATCTAATAAAAGAGTAATATGCAAATTAACAATAACTCCACTACAAAAATGGCGGCACCCATAGCCACAAAATGATGGCTCCCAGTCCTCTTAGCCCTGCCGGAGTCCCCCCATCTGCCCAGCAGCTGCGGCCTGGGTGTCCGGCTGGGAGGCACCAGTGCCCAGCGTGATCCCGGCCAGCAGCAGCAGCCTGGGCTGTGGTCTCAGGCTGCAGGGCCACACAGCCTGCTATACCACCTTTTGGCCAGTGGCGGCAGCCTGGGCTGGGGGGGGCACATCCAACCACCTGATCACCTACCTGGCCTGGGGCAGTAGCTTGAGCTGGGGTCTCATGCTGGCAGGGCCGCACAGCACACCCCCACTGCAGGATCCTCGGCCTGACTGGGGTCTCACCCTGGCTGGGGTGGGGTTCGCAGCCCCCTGCGGCAGCGCAATCTCTGGCCAGAATGAGATCCAAGCCCGGGCTACTGTCTCAGCCTCGCCAGGGTGGGGAGTGCACCCTCCCCCGACCCCTGGTGGTGTGATCTCTGGCCAGATTGAGACCCCAGCCCGGGCTGCCATCTTAGCCTGGGCAGGTGGAGTGTACACCCCTCCAACTCTGCATGGCAGCGTGATCTCTGGCCAGGCTTAGATGGAGCCTGGCCTGGGGTTTCAGCCTGGCTGGGGTGCGCACCTCCACAGAGTGATGTCTGAGAAGGCTGAGATGGCAGCCTGGGTTGGGGTCTCAGGCTGGCCAGGCTGAGGCTGCAGCCCGGTCTGGGTCTCAGCCTGGCTGAGCTGTGATACCTTTCCAGTGGTGGCAGCCTGGGGTCTCAACCACTGAGCTACACCAGCCAGGCAGATATGGAAGAATCTTAAATGTTCCTTTTTATTAAATATATATTTTATTGATTTTTTACAGAGAGGAAGGGGAAGGAATAGAGAGCTAGAAATACCTTTGAGAGAGAAACATCGATCAGGTGCATCCTGTACACTCTCACTAGGTATGTATCCCTAACCAAGGAATATGCCCTTGACCAGAATTGAACCTGGGACCCTTGAGTCTGCAGGCTGATGCTCCATCCACTGAGCCAAACAGGGCTGTTCAATATGCTAGAGAAAAAACCCTGTCTAATAAAGAGGTAATATGCAGGGGAGGGCATTTGGGGGTGACCGGGTTGTCAGGTGAGGGCAGTTGGGGGTGATCAGGCTGGCAGGGGAATGGTTAGGGGATGATCAGGCTGGCAGGCAGAAGCAGTTAGGAGCAATGAGGCAGGCAGGTGAGCAGTTGGAAGCCAGCAGTCCTAGATTGTGAAAGGGATAGGCAGTCTGACATCCCTTGAAGGGTCCCAGATTGGAGAGGGTGCAAGTTGGGCTGAGGGTTCCCCCCAGCGCACGAATTTCATGCACCAGGCCTCTAGTAATATAATAAAGAGCTAATATGCAAATGGTCATCACAACTTCATGCCCTCATGCCCTTGTGCCCTCTTGCCCTCTCACACCAGGACCAGGGGGTCTGAGGACAGGCCTGGAGACCTGAGCCCATGCCCCCTGCCTTGGTACCTGGGCTGGGAGACCTGAGGCTGAAAGGGGGATCTGAGGCCACGCCTCCCCCCAGGGGTGGGGCTGGCTGGATCTGGATCTCACGTAATTTCAAGGCATGCACAGGTGTGTGGGGACTTCACTCTGGGTCTATGTCCTAGACTCTGATAGGAGGGAGATTTTCATATACATTTTACTAGTTTTCTTTTATCTCTGACACTTCTATTATAGGAAAAGGGCAAATAGCAATCTTAAAATATTTCTTCTAATCAATTTCCTTTTAATATGCACAAATTTTGTGTACCAAGCCTCTAGTTTCATATAAATAAAATTATACAGTATGTCATCCATTATGACAGGCATCTTTCACTTGTAGTGTTTTCAAGATTATCCATGTTATAGTAGGTATCAGTACATTCCCGTTTATTATCAAACTACAGGCCTGTTGCATGAAGATTCACGCAATAGGCTTTCCTTCCCCTGGCTGCCAGGACCAGTTTTCCTCTGGAACCTGGGACCCAGGCCTTCCCCCTGGCTGTTGCCTTCCGTTTTTGCTTTGGCCGCTGGAGGCTTCACTCCACCTGGAGCCTTCAGATTTCTCTGCTCTGGCCGAAGTGCCACACCGCTGCCACTTCATCTCTGCCCCTGGGGCCGGGTGCTCCCCATTGCCACCACTTCATCTTCATGCCGGGGGCCAGGCGCTAGCTGCCACTGCCGCCGCCACCACTTCCACTCAGCCCCTGGGGCCGGGTGCTTGCAGCCACTGCCGCTTTGTCTCCGCCCCAGGGGCCAGACACTCGCGCAGCTCGGCCCCATCCCCCACTCCTGATTGACTGGTAGCGTAGGCGAAGGTACGGCCAAATTTGCATGTTTCTCTTTTATTATATAGGATAATATTCTATTGTTAGGATTGCCACATGTCAAAATAACTTTTTTAAAGAACTTGCAAATACTTCTTTTTATTCCTCTTAGATTAAGACTTTGCAACTAATGTTTGGAGATAGTTGAATACTTAGTAAATCCATTTCCATTGTTTATGAGGAAAAACTTCCTTAATATTACTTAATAACAAAGGCATCATTATTGTTACTAACATAATTGTGAGATGAGTCTTGATGCATAATAATTAAAAAGTATACCAACACTAATCATTTTTTGTTTGTTTGTTTTTGTTTGCAATTTCAGAGACAAAAGGAAATAGCATGGCATGAAACATGGCTCAGTTCTACTACAAAAGAAATGTTAATGCCCCTTACAGAGACCGCATCCCTCTCAGGATAGTTCGAGCAGAATCAGAACTTTCACCAGCAGAAAAAGCCTACTTAAGTGCTGTGGAAAACGGAGATTATGCAAGTGTCAAGAGAGCCCTAGAGGAAGCTGAAATTTATTTTAAAATAAATATCAATTGCATTGATCCTCTTGGAAGAACTGCTCTCCTAATTGCAATTGAAAATGAGAACTTGGAGCTTATTGAACTACTCTTAAGCTTTAATGTCTATGTTGGTGATGCTCTATTACATGCAATCAGAAAAGAAGTTGTTGGAGCTGTTGAGCTGTTATTGAACCACAAAAAGCCAAGTGGAGAAAAGCAGGTATGTTGGAAAATATTGTTTCTAATTTATTTTACTTGCAGGTTTCTATGTGTGCTCACATGCCCTCAAATACTAATAGAAGCATTCAAATCAGAATTATTATGTTAGAAAACTGACAAACACACAGTTCATATCCTCCAACAGTCACTGCCACCACCAGCTGCACCACTTACTCTGGCAAATCAGACATTTAGTGAGAACCAAAGCAAAACAAAGTAACCTATGTTGGCTTTCTTTACATTGGAAACATTTCTATGCTGTGTTCAACACAGAATGTTGTTTGGGACTTATTGTGTACATGTGGGTGTTTTTCCTTGCCTTTCATTTTCTGACATCCTACAGGAGCAGGCTAAATTTGTTGGCACTTTTCTGTTTAAGTTGCTTGCCCAATTTGAGATTCTGTATCTCACTGAAAAAGTGAGTTGCATCGTCAAAGTTTGATACTGTTCTTTAGCAGACTCCCATGGATCCTCTTAAATCGAGACTCAATTTTTTTATAAGTTGACTGGAGCCCTAGCCCGTTTTCGCAGAGGTTAGAGGGCTGGCCTCGGAATCCCGGGATCGATTCCAGTCAAGGGCATGGACCAGTGTTGCCAGCTCCTCCTGTCAGGGCACATGCAGGAGGCAACCAATCGATGCTTTTCTCTCATAGAGATGATTCTCTGTCTTTCTTTCCCTCTTCTACTCTCTCTGTGAGAAAGCTATCTCAGTGGAAAAATATCTTCAGGTGAGGATTTAAAAAAGTTTACTAGAAAATGACTATAAATTTAATATCAAACTTATTAGTGACAAAATTATAAATTGTATCCATATCATCAGAAGAAAATAAACTAAGATGGCACACAATGTGGTTTTCTTTTTCCTCATTAGTCTCTCTCTTTTTACCACTAAGGAAGTAGAGAAATCATAGACAGAAATGAATAAGGAATCTGTTTGTCTGTCTAGAGTAGACCCTTCCCTTTGTTATTGCCTTGTATAAAAATTGTCTATTTTATCCTTTGTCTCTCACACTGAACTCTTCAACTCGCTGCATCAAGTTTATCTTACTAATTAAAAAGACATTGAACCTACTACAGTAGCTCAAATATGTCTTTTAAAGTATAATCTTATTAAATGTGTGTGTTATAACATCTCTAGCAATTTCTCCCCTCCTTGATACAATCCACAGATCTCTATTTCTGCAAATGATAGACTGTTGAGAGATGTTATATGTTTTTAAAGCATTGATTTTCAACCAGGGTATGCTATAAGAAATGTTACAACACACAATACTTCACTATTTAGTCATGGGCAATGACCTCTTTATCCTTAGATTATCAATGTTTGTTTGTTTTTAATGACAACAAGCCAACAAAACAATAGCCTTCTGATGTGAATACCCTCTTTTCAATAATAAATATATAGGTCATATAATAGAGTTACATCTTATTGGTCTTGTCACCTAATAAGAGGTCCCTGGTTCAATTCCTAGTCAGGGCACATGCCAGGGTTTCTGCTGGATACCCATTAGGGGGTGTGCAGGAGGCAGCCTGTAGATGTTAATGTTTCTCTGTCAATGTTTCTATATATATCTCTCTCCCTTTCTCTCTCTCTCTCTCTAAAAGTCAATAAATCCTTAACCGGTTTGGCTCAGTGAATATAGCATTGACCCGTGGACTGAAGGATCCAAGGTTCGGTTCTGAACAAGGGCATGTACCTTGGTGCTCAATCGCCGGGTGAGTGCAGAAGGCAACCATTCGATGTGTCTCTCTCACATCAATGTTTCGCTTTATCTGCGTCTTCCCCTCCCTCTCCACTCTCTCTAAAATCAATGGAAAAATATCCTTTGGTGAGGAATAAGAAAACAAAATGAAATTCAATAAAACATTTTAAAGATAGCTAATTATAATTATTAATATTTATTGTAAATCAATAAAAATCATATATATCTTTATCAGATTGACAAAATATATATTTTTGGTCTGTCACAAAATTTTAGTAATTAGTTTACGTATGCTATAAGATGAAAGAGTTTGAAAAATCACCATTTTAAAGCAAACTTTGCTATAAATACTGTTGTCTTTGTTTTACTAGAGGACTTTTCGTCAGACTCGTTGCCATTATTAGAAAACATTTGTGGCTGGGTGTCTCCTGGAAAACTCACTATGTTCTCAGAAATCTGTGTTCTCTGGTTCAGTCTCATGCTTCACCTCCACTCACCCCTTCCCCGTATGTGAACCCAAACTTTGATAAAACAACATTCTACAATAATAATACTTTTTTGTTGCTTTGCTGGCTTTTTGTTGTTTGTTTCATATTCAGATGTTTGCACATTACCTTTCTATCATATTGCTAAAATTTACTGATAGAAAATTTCCCTTGATTCATCTATCCTTTCAATTTTATGTAAACCTTAACAGGTAATATCTAATGACATATCTGTGTAAGTTCAGGTGCTACTTCCTCAGTACCTTGTGATTCTGAAATTACTTCCATAATTACATCCCTACAATGTTTGTATTTTCTAATAACATTGACCTTAGAGTACACATACTCTTATATTATTTTATGTAGGCGGCCATAAGATAGATGTTATGACTGTGGTCTAAATCATTTTAGATTTCATCAAGTCTATGGAATAAAATTGCTATTAAAAGCGTTTTTCACGTTTATTACAAAATAGTCTTCTTAGTTTTAATCTCTAGAAAAAATTAGCCTCTATAGTTCAAGCCTCTTTAATCAATGACATTTGTGCTGGCTAGAGTTATTTGGTGTCTGGAAAAGATATCTACTATTATGCAAGTGTTTGTAAGGAGATGTTAAACTTTTGAGCTAACCTCTTATCTCACAACTAGGTCCTGGCTCCTTAGAGGCACATGATCGAAACTTTGGTTCTTAATAAAAGGCAGTAAAGGTTTGAAATCTTCCAAGAGTCTGAAACATCCCGGGCCATGTGCTTCTGAAAGATTTATCTTGTGTCAATTTTCTGGCCAAATATTTTCCTCTTCAGTGAAGAAACTGACAATATTTTTCATTGTATCTTTTTATTTGAACTTTATTTGAGCCTTATTAGAATAACTAATCTACCTACTTCTGATATCTTAGTATCTTACCCAATGAAAGTGGAGTTTACAACATTAAGTGTATATAGTATACAGCCCACAAAAGAAGTCCTTATGGCATGGAGATGCAGCTCTATTAAAATCTGGCTATTTATCTGTGATTTACTTAGGTAACATAGCTCCTTTTTAAAAATATATATATATTTTATTGATTTTTCACAGACAGGGAGAGGGATAGAAAGTCAGAAACATCGATGAGAGAGAAACATCGATCAGCTGCCTCTTGCACACCCCCTACTGGGGATGTGCCCGTACCCATGGTACATGCCCTTACCAGAATCGAACCCAGGACCCTTCAGTCCGCAGGCCAACACTCTAGCCACTGAGCCAAACCGGTTTCGGCAGGTAATATAGCTCCTAAGTATCCAACATCTTCTGGAATAGGTTTCCATAAGTCAGTGTGTTGTAGGTAGCAAATATGTAGACAAGATTTTTTCTCTCATAAATTTTAATTCCTTAGATGATTCTTTAGATTGTTGAAAGCCAATTTGAATATTATGATTTGCCTAAACCTCAGCCCAAAGACTCTAGGACATATTGTCATTAATTTTGGTGGTGTCATTGAAGCCAAGTGTTATAATCTAAAAACAAAAATATCCAAGTGGACAAAAATAAACATAATTTGTCTTAAAATGAGTTGAGAAAGAGGACCTGATACAAAAAATATGCAAACCTGACAAATATAAATTAGACTATATATTCTTCTTTTCCAAATTTGTCACATATTAATTTATTTATCTGAAAAAAAGATTCAGTGTTTGATGGCAACCTGAAATCACGAGGGCGTGAGATTTCAGATTTTTTGGTGTGTTCAGCCAGTACATTTTCTTGAGAAAAATCTGGGGACGCTTATTGCGCCAAGCCCTTGTGCTGGGCTCTGGGGAGGAGACACTGCTCCTGGTCATCAGAATCTTAAGGATATGGATATATATATATATATATATATATATATATATATATATATGGAATACTAAAGGACTGGTGGACAAAATTCATGCACAGAGGGGTCTCCTCAGCCCAGCCTGCACCCTCTCCAATCCGGGACCCCTCGAGGGGTCTGACTCCTGGTTTAGGCCCAAATAAAGAGGCAGTCGGGCATCCCTCTCACAATCCAGAACCACTGGCTCTTAACTGCTTACCTGCCTGCCTGCCTGATTGCCCCTAACTTCCCCCTCTGCTGGCCTGGTCACCCCCAACTGCCCTTCCCACTAGCCTGGTCAGCCCTAACAGTCTCCCCCACCAGCCTGGTCGCCTCTTATTGCACCCCCCACCCCTGGCCTGGTTGCCCTCACTGCCCCCACCGCTGGCCTGGTCACCCCATGCAGCCTGATGCTCAGTCATTTGGTTGTTCCTCACTACCCCCTTTCACTCCGGGCGCCACATGCAACCTGTTTGGTTGTCTGTTTGGTTGTTTTGGTTAAGATGGTCACTGAGGCTTTTATAGAGAGAGATGAATAAAAGTGATCACAATGGAAAAGGGACAGAGAGCCAAATCTTCAGGTAACTGTGAATTCACATAAGCAATTTGATAAATACAAAATGCTACTGGGTAGAGGGCATGAGGGAGCAGGAGAAGGGCCTGAAGAAGAAAGAGAAAGGGTTTACACCTGGAAAATATTAACTCCTTTAACTGGGGTAGATACTATGAGAAAAGGGTTCAGGGACCTGATTAGATATACTCAGTTCTTTATTTATTGAATTTCAGTGAAGGCAATTATACTTTTGGACTTAAGAAAGGGTCTGAGATTGCTATATAAATGATAGTGAGGACATTGAAGCAAATTAAATAATTCAAAAATTTTCTCTTCTTGCCCTTCTATATTGTTTAAATGTTTGTGATTGCTAATATATTGAAATATTTTTCTCAGTGGAAAATTTAATGAAGATATTTAGGTTTTTCCAGTTAGATCATTAAATATTTTCTTCCATATTTAATTTACACTTTAATATAGACCTTTATATTAAAGTATTGAGATCTTAGTGTTTATTTTTATTTTTATATCAAAAAATGGAAAAAAAGAAATAATTAACTTCTTTTATGTAATAGCATAAAGAACATTTGTTTTTTAATACTAAGTAGGAAAATAAAACAATATGTGCTTTTACATCATTGTTCTGATATTCTATTATGATATTACTGAGCTTTTCTTTAACATTTTCAGTACCTTATTTCTCTACAGAAAATAAATGAGTGAGTTTTTAACTCTGATTCAGTAAATTGATTGGTTATTTAATTATTTCTGGCAGACCTTTCTCTTTGTGGTCCTCTAAGATCAGATCCAATTGCACTTTTAGCTGCTTCAATAAATTCTTATCAGAAACAGAAATTTCTTTTCCATTCTTAACTTATATAAATGGTTCTCAGGCTTCACTGTCATTAGTATCTCTAGAAGGACTTATTAAAACACAGATCACTCTATCCCATAATGAGAGTCTAAACAGAAGGTTTGGAATGAGACCCTGGAACTTGTATTTATAACAGTTACCCCGGTGATACTAACGCTGCTCTGACCTGGAGACAACACTTTGAGAACAGCTTTCTTAGAGAATGTTGAAAGTTATAGAATACATATGGTTGTACTACTAATAAAAGAGTAACATGTAAATGTGACCCTACCTTGGCTCCTGATTGGCTATGCTACCAGCCAATCAGGAGCAGGGGGTGGGGCCGAGCCGGGCAAGGGCTGGGCCTCTAGGGGTGGAGACCAAACAGTAGCAATGGTGAGCGCCATGGCACCCTGGCTGCCTGAGCTTGGAGGTGGCCAGGGGGTGGGACAAGCGGCCAGGGCCTGAGAGCAGAGGTGAGCACCTAGCCCCTGGGGCCGGGTGGTCACAGGCAGCTGGAGCTGAGCTGAGGCAGGGAGATGGCTGAGTGCCCAAGGCTGGGGGTGAGCCATAAGTAGGACCTTTATATTAAAGTTCCCTAAGGGCTCCCAGTATGTGAGAAGGGGCACGTTGGGCTGAGGGACCACCAATCCCCCATCCCCCATGCACGAATTTCGTGCACCAGGCCACTAGTGGTTGTATAGTGCTTAAACTAAGTCATCAAGAAAACTAAACACTGTGCTATCTGGTTCTAAGTCATTGCACCAATTTCAATGGGAATCATTTAAATAATTGATTAATTATCTTTACTTAGGATATAAGTTAAATTATTTTAAAAGAACATCTATATCTACATATTTAGGTTGTGCCTCTATATGGAATATTATAATGCCATTTATAATTTAGTTGTTTAATACCAAGGAATAGCAACATTATTAAAAGCTATAAAGGGCTGCAGGACAAATCTCTGAATTACTCTAAGCCTTGGTATTTTTTGTTTGTTTCTTGTTTATTTGTTTTTGACAGTTAATTGGGATTATAGTATGAATTGATTTGCTTTTTAAAATCTGGTGGTGGTCAAATTCTGAAAAAATGCTTTATAAGATATTATAATAACAGCATAATATACTATTATTACTTTTTTATGCCACAATCCCTGTCTTCCTATTAACAAACATACTAATATAAGATATGCTGAAGAGATAAAGTTAAGTATTGGCAATATACTGTCTAGAGTGGATGACATTTTTTTTTATTTGAAAAAATGCAATAATTAGAAATAGAAACCCCGTTAAGAGAGAATAAAGGGTAATTTAATTCAGTTTACTCTTTTTTTTAATATCAGTGCCTATAGGCTTTTAAAAAATTGTTAATAAAATTTGTGGCTTTAGAAACAGTACCTATTAAGTGATCAGAATATCAAATAGTCTAAAATAGGAAATTGACATTAGCATGTTAATGAAAATATTTACTATTAACCTAAAATATACCCTGATGACTCAAAATAAAGAACATTATCCATTTAGTATAGATGCTAATAAATATAGCTCTGGCTACTAGCAAATAACTGTGTTCCTTAGACAATCTAAAATTTCTATATTGAATCAGATTAATTTGTGCTTTAAAACTCAGATAACCCAACAACAATTACTTTTAACTTCTACATTCATTTGGTTTTTCTCATTGGGCTTCAGAAGAGATAATTTTCCTTTTGTAATTCTATTTTAGTTCTATGGTGCTATTAAATTATATTGTACTAGCGGCCCGATGCATGAAGATTCAAGCAAGAATGGGCATTCCTTCTCCTGGCTGCTGGAATCACCTTCGCTTCAGCCCTGAGTGGCATTTCTAGTTTCTTTTTTTTTTTTAATCTTTATTGTTCAGTATATTAATTACATTGTTCCCTTTTTTCCCCCCTATAGTTCCCCTACACCTGGTACCCATCCCACCCTCAATGCACCCTCACCCCCCTCCACTGTCCTCTCCCATAGTTGCATCATTTTTGTCCAGTCTCTTGCTGCACTTCCCATACCCCCTTCCTCCCCAAGAGTTGTCAGTCCATTCCCTCTCTATGTCCGTGATTCTGTTACATTCACCAGTTTATCCTGTTCATCAGCTTATTAATTCACTTGATTTTTAGATTCATTTGTTGATAGATATGTATTTGTTGTTCCTAATTTACACTTTTATCTTTTTCTTCTTCCTCTTCTTAAAGAATATCTTTCAGCATTTCATATAATATTGGTTTGGTGGTGATGAACTCCTTTAGCTTTTTCTTATCTGCGAAGCACTTCATCTGACCTTCAATTCTGCATGATGGCTTTGCTGGATAGAGTAATCTTGGTTGTAGATTCTTGGTGTTCATCACTTTGAATATTTCTTGCCTCTCCCATCTGGCCTGCATCGTTTCTGTTGAGAAATCCGCTGACAATCTTATGGGTGCTCCCTTATAGGTAACCAACTGTTTCTCTCTTGCTGCTTTTAATATTCTCTCTTTGTCTTTTGCTCTTGGCATTTTAATTATGATGTGCCTTGGTGTGATCCTCTTAGGGTTCCTATATATTGGAGTTTGGTGGGCTTCTTGGACTCCTAAGTCAATTTCTTTCACCAGGTGTGGGAAGTTTTCGGTCACTATTTCTTCAAATAGGTTTTCATTGTCTTGGCCTCTCTCTTTTTCTGGCTCCCCTATAATTCGGATGTTGGTATGCTTGAGGTTGTCCCAGAGGCCCCTTATACTATCTTCAATTTTTTGGATTCTTTTGGTTTCTTGCTTTTTCAGCTGAGTGGATTTTACCTCCTTGTATTTCAAATCTTTAACTTGGTTCTTGGGGTGCTCCAGAGCACTTTTAGGTCTTTGTATAATATTTTTTATTTCAGTCAGTGTATGCTTAATTTCTGGTTGGTCCTTTTTCATATCCTTGAGAGTCTCCTTTATATCCTTGAGAGTCTCCTTCATTTCCACGTTGGTCTTGATCATTTCCTTGCAGGTCTCTTTCATTTCCTTGTAGGACTCATTCATTTCCTTTGCGGTCTTGCTTATTTCCTTATAGGCCTCGACCTTTTGTTGGAGCCTCTTGAAAAACCCTATAACCGTGGTTTTGAATTCCATGTCCAGTCGTTTTTTTTTTTTCCTCCATTTCTTTCACATCTGATTTCTTTCCATGTCCCTGCATGGTGGCTGCTTCCCTGAGTTGGTCAATTAGCTTTGTGTGGTAGACTTCCTACCGGGGACAGTGGCTCAACCTCCCCAGTTACCTGAGGTGGATATGGGTTGCACAGTCTTCCTGAAGTTAAGCTCAGGTTAATCGTTGTTAGCACTTGGAGGGGTTGACCTCCAGGCCAATTGTCTGTGAAGCTCAGCTGTGCTCAGGTTGGATGGGCGGAGTCTCCGGGCCAAGCAGACAGCGTTAGCTCTGCCCTATGCGGCCCCAGGGACTCTGTGCAGGGGGTAATGGCTGCCAGCACCTCTGAGAGAGAGCTGCTGCTGAGCTCCCCAAATGACTCTGCACGCCCAATGTCTCACCCAGGGTCGTAAAACAAAGCAGTCTGACGGTTTTCCGAATGAGAAAGCAAGTCACAGATCACTGTGCGGTCATGCAGCCGAGCTGTTCGCGCAAGCTGCCTTCTCCACAAGCTGGCAGACCCGGCAGCACCCTAGCTTCGGCGTGCCCTCCCACTGTCCAGTTTTCACCCCGTGTGATAGTGGGTTCCCTGGATTTCCCCCAAAGCTGGAGAATCAGTCCAGTGGGACGTCTTTGTCTCCCCGTTGGAGAAAACTGGCCGGTTTTCAGCCACCCGCCCTCTCCGCTGGTGCACGCATTGCTCCAAACCTCTCTCCGCACGAATCTTTCAACGCTGTCCGCTGCCGCTCCTTTGAGTCACAGTGTCTTATCTTCACTTTTATTTGTGGAATTTTCACTTGGCGAGCTTTCTGGTGATCCTGGAAGGTGTTTGTTCTTTCGTTAAGTTGTAGTATTAAAATTGTTGAGTATGATGGCAAGATACGTGTTTTACCTGTGCCGCCATCTTGGTTCTCCCCGGCCTTTCTAGTTTCCCACACTGCCCATAGGCCCAGAGTGGCTGGGGCATTCTGCCCCGCCCCCAGCTGCTTGCTGTCTGCATATGCAAATTAACCCACCATCTTTGTTGAGTTAATTTGCATACTCACTCCTAACTGGCTGGTGGGAGTTGCGTAGGTATGGTCAGTTTCAATGTTTCTCTTTTATTAGTGTAGATGCCAATGCAGCCTATGTGCTCTAGGTATGAGAGCTGTCCCTTATAGGATGAAAACAATTTAGCTTTCCTTAGTGGTTAACCAATTTGGATTACCCCTTTCTCTTTGTTTTTATTACATCCTGGATTTTATAATAAGTACCTAAATATATGTGTAATCATAATAATATATACTATAAAAATTCAGGAGAGCAAGAGCAAGAATGTGAAAGAGAGAAAATTATAGTAAAATATTAAAGATGTCCTCAATCCAAAATACTTATTTTCTCATGAGACATAACTACATAAATGTTATGTTATTTATATTTTTATGCAAACTATCAATAAAAAACTATGAATACTGTCTAAGTCTACCATAATATTCAAAAAGCTGAAAATTTTCCCAAATATGAATTTCATAACATAAAGTAATAACCAATTTAAAATATTTATTTTAATAAGTACTTTGAATGTCAAAAATTAAATTGTCCTAATATTTCACAACAGTGAGTTTAAAAGCTATTACAGCATAGTATAGTTTGTCTTTAGTTAGCAGAAAATTAGCAAACATAAGAGATCTGAATAATTCTGTCCTAAATAAAATAATTTTTTAAAAATGTAGTATGCCACACAATCCTATTTAATAAAGATGGAATATGCTAATTGACCCTCACCCTGTTGCAAAGATGGGGGTGCCAACAGCCAATAAGAAGGGAATATGCTAATCGACTGCATCTCCCTCAAAGGTGGTGGTTTCCACAGCCAATAAGGAGGGAATATGCTAATTGATTGCCTCTCCCTCAAAGATAATGGCACCCACAACCATGAGATGGCATCTTCCAGTCTCCTCAGCCTCCCAGCTTCCCAGGGCCAGTCCAAGGTACAGGCAAGCCTTGGATGTTGGCTGCCCAGCCACCCAGGGTTGGCCCGAGGGATGACCAAATGACTGAACAAGCAGGTTGTGTGGGGTGACCAATTCAGCAGTGGGGGACAGTTGAGGGCACCCAGCCATGCCGAGGGGCAGTTAGGAGCAACAAGGTTGGCAGAGAGGGGGAAGTTGAGGGTGATCAGGCCGGCAGGGGGGGGTCAGTTAGGAGTGATCAGGCAAGCAGCCAGGCAGGCAGGCAGGATCAGGTCTAGACCAGCAGTCAGACATCTCCTAAGCGTTTTGGACTGGAGAGGGTGCAGGCTGGGCTGAGGGGACCCCACCCTATGCATAAATTTTGGCACTGGGCCTCTGGTATAAATGATAAAATGGTTTAAGCTAACCAGTTATTCTAACTCATTAAATAATATACCACTTAACCTCCTTAGTCACTTTGACATTGTATTCTCTTCCCTTTTCCCACCTCTCCTGAATTTTTTGGGAGGAGAGATTTTACCTTTTGTTCTCAAGATAAAGTCCTGCTAGAAGCAATCTTTTTGTTTAATTTCCCTGCCCCAATTTCCCTATTCCACTTGTCCTGGAATTATCCTAGCTTTTTACTATCCTATTACAACTCCAAACTGTGAGTTTTAAGCCTACATAGAATGTAGCCTTTTCAGAGAATGTTCACACCCACTTGAAATGAGTGGGTGGCTTTTGGAGAGTAAAAGATTATAGTTGCCAGCTTATCCACTGGATTTATTATCTCTTAAATGAGATAATAATGGGTGAATGAAGTGGGTTTAATTTTTCATTATCCTCACTTATGTGTGTAATCTAATTGTAACATTCTTTCTTGGTTTCTAGAATGTTCCAGGGAAAGTATATAGTTAAAGAACTGGAAAAAAGGGATTAATTGTTAATCAACATTAGTACCATCTATACTAATAAAAGGGTAATATGCAAAGTGGTCATGACACCCTCACAGCAACAACCGAACAGCAGGCTGCAGGGGGGTTAGCAAGGGAGGACCAAACGACTGAGCAGTAGGCTGCCTGGGGCCACCATGCCAGCAGGGGAGGCAGAGAGGGGTGACCAGGCCAGTAGAGGGGGTCATTGGGGGCAACCCGGCTGGCAGGAGGGGCAGTTAGGGGTGAGAAGGCTGGCATGGGAGGCAATGAGGGTTGACCAATCTGGTGAGGGGGCAAGTTTGGGCCGACCAGGCTGTCAGGGGTGGGGGCCAGTTGGGAGCAACCAGGCTGGCATGGGGCAGTTCAGGGCAATCAGGCTGGCAGGCAGAAGTGGTTAGGGGTGATTGGACTGGCAGAAGGGGGCAGTTAGGGTTGATCAGGTAGGTAGGCAGGTGAGCAGTTAGAAGCCAGCGGTCCAGGATTGTGAAAGGGATGTCCAACTTCTGATTTAGGCCCAATCCCTGGGATCAGGCCTAAAATGGACATCCCCTGAGTGGTCCTGGATTGGAAAGGGTCCAGGCTCGGCTTAGGGGACACTGCCCCTCCCTGCCCCATGCATGAATTTCATGCACTGGGCCTCTAGTCATATATAAATGTGATTTTTTTAATACAATAATATCATGAAAGATAAAGCTTAAATTAGAAATAATTATTAGGTTTCAGTTATGCCAATAAAGAACACAAAAGGCAGTCTACTTAAATTCTTGTGACGAAACCTCAGACAAAAGATTTCCTAGATACCCACATATTGCTTGGGAAAGTTGTGAATCTATAAGAGATTGGACAGAGCCAAGGAGCTTGACCATTATTAACCCAGAGATATCTAAAAGTCAAGAGAGAAGAAATGGACCACACTTATAAGACTAAAGTGAATTCTAAATAACTATAATGTTATTAATTATAAATTGTAGTTTCACTCTGAATAAAGAGAAAGACAAGGAAAATTTATTATAAAGAAAAGTCATTGAAGATGATCTCATAGAAGGATAAACACGTTCTCTTTGGGTATTTTAGAAATCATGTTTTCAAAAGAGACAATACATTAAAATTCAACACTGTCAGAATTATTGTAGGATATCAGCTCACCTAAGTCATGGTGTCTCTTTTAATAGATGAGGTAAGGAAGATCATTTGTTTTGCCACACTTAAGGAAAAGAGTAACACCTGGTGAATATTTGAGACCTTTAAAAATTAATGTATTGACACAAGTGGTGAGACAACCCATGGACAGAAAGAACAGAGGATGCCTGGAGAACAGTAGGATCGGGGTCAGAGAGAGAGACACCCAGCTACTGGGACAAGAGGATCAGAAGGAACCTGTGCTGCATCAAGTTCATGTCCCTTGGGGACACGTGTAACACGCAATTTGGGGTAGCCAGGCTTGCAGAGGAGTGAAGTTGGGGGTGACTGGGCTTGCAGGGAAGGGCAATTGGAGGGGACCCAGGCTTGCAGAGGAGAGAAGTTGGGGGAAAACAGGCTTCAGGGGAGGACAGTTAGGGTTCCAGGTCTGCAAGGGAAGGCAGTTAAGAGCAATCAGGCTGGCAGGGGGGCAGTTAGACATCAATAAAGGCTGACAGGGGACTTTTAGGAGGTGAACAGGCTGGCAGACAGAAGTGGTTATAAGCAATCAGGAAGGAGGCCGGTGAACAGTTGGGAAACAGCATTCCTGAGCCACTGAGAAGATACTTGGTATGATTTCTATCTTTTTGAATTTGTGAGAGGGATGTCCAGCTGCCCATTTAGGCCCAGGCCTAAATAGGCATTTGTGAATCTCTCGAAGGGTTCCAGATTGGAGAGGGTACAGACGGGGCAGAGGGACAACCCCCCCCCCCCCCGCACAAATTTCATGCACCGGGCCTCTACTATTGTTAGAAAAATAAAAGCTTCTAAAACGCATTCAGAAAGAATAAATACAATTCAAAAACTGAATAGGCCTATAACTACTGCAGTAATAGAAAAATCTTTCAGCAAAAAAGTCCGGGTCTGGAGAGCTTTACTGGGGAATTCTACCAAAAATTCAAAGAAAAAATAAAACATATCTTCCTCAGATTACTGCAAAAAATTCAAGAGGCAAGCACACTTCCAAGCTCTTTCTTTGAAGCCAGTAATACAAGTTAATTCAGAAACCAGATAAAGACACAACAAAGAAAGAGAACTATAGACCAATATCCCTGATGAACATAGATGCTAAAATCCTCAAGAAAATTCTAGCAAATCGAATCCAGCAGTACATTAGAAAGATTATTATCCATGACAAATAGGATTTATTTCATTATACAAGGCTGGTATTTTAGCTGCAAATCAATACACATGATACATCACATAAACAAATTGAGAGTTAAAAATCACATAGTCGTAGCAATTGATGCAGAAAAAGCATTTGACAAAATCCAACACCCTATCTTGATAAAAACTCTCAACAAAGTGGGAATAGAGAGATCACATTTCAACATAATAAAAGCCTTATATGACAAACATATAGCCAATATTATACTCAATGGGCAAAAACTAAAACCATTTCTCCTAAAAACAGAAACAAAACATGAATGCCCACTTTAATCACTCAAGTTCAATATAGTACTGGAAGGACCAGTCATAGTGCTCAGACAAGAAGAAGAAAGAAAAGGCATCCAAATTGGTAAAGAAGAGGTAAATTGTCATTTTTTGCAGATGACATGATATTGTACATGGAACACCCTAAAGAATCATCAAGAATCTACTAGACTAAAAAAATGAACTTGGCAATATAGCAGGATAGAAAATTAACACCTAGAATCTATGACTTTTTTATACACCAATAATTAATTCACTAAAAGAGAAACTAAAAACATAATTCCAAAAAATACTATTGCACCAAAAAAAATTAAGATACCTTCAGCAGGTATAAACTTAACTAAGTAAAAGACCTGTACTCGGAAACTACAGGACATTGAAAAAAGAGAAAGAGGAAGATATAAACAAATGAAGAACATACCATGCTCATGGATAGGTAGAATCAACATCATTAAAATGTGCATACTACTTGTAGCAATCTATAGATTCAATACAATCCCATTAAAATTCCATATTTCACAGACCTAGAACAAACTCTCCAAAAATTCATCTGGAATAAAAAATAAAAAAAGACCCCAAAGAGCCATAGGAATCATGAGAAAGAAGAATAAAGTTGGAGTGATCACAATACCAGATATTAAATTACATTACAAAGCCATTGTTCTCAATAATATCTGGTACTGGCACAAGAACAGACATATAGGCCAACAGAACAGAACAGAGAACCCATAAATTGACCCAAGCCATTATGCTGAATTAATATTTGACAAAGGAGGTAAAAGCATAAAATGGAGACAAGACAGTCTCTTCAATAAATGGTGTTGGGAAAATTGGATACATGCAAAAAAGACATGAAACTAGATCACCAACTTACACCATACACAAAAATAAACTCAAGATGGATAAGGGATTTGAACATAAGAGAGGAAACCATAAAGTCTTACAAGAATCCATAGGTAGCAAAATAATCAGACTTTTGTCCTAGCAATATCTTTACCGATATAGCTCCTAACACAATGGAAACTAAGGAGAAAATAAACAGATTGGGCTACATCAATATAAAAATCTTCTTCACAGCCAAAGAAACATCAACAAAACAAGAAAGCCCACCTCATGGGAGAACATATTTGCCAATGTTATCTCCGATAAGGGTTTAATCTCCAACATTTACAGGGAATTCATACAATTTATCAAAAGGAAGATAAATGATCCAATCAAAAAGTGGGCAAAGGACCTAGGTAGACACTTTTCAAAAGAGGACACGCAGAAGGCCGAGAGACACAGGAAAACATGCTTAAAGTCACTCATCATATGAGAGATGCAAATGAAAACAACAATGTGGTACCATCTCAACCTCTCAGAATGGTTATCATGAACAAATCAACCAAAGACAAATGCTGGTGAGAATATGGTGAAAAAGAAACCTTTGTGCACTGCTAATGGGAATGCAGACTGATGCAGCCACTGTGAAAAACTGTATGGACATTCCTGAAAAAATTTAGTTGAAACTCCCATTTGACCCAGTCATCCTGCTTCTAGGAATATATCCCCAGAAATCAGAAACACCAATCAGGAAGGATGTATGCACCCCTACCTTCATATCAGCCCAATTTATAATAGCTAACATTTTGAAACATCTTTAAGTGCTGATGAGTGGACTAGAAAACTGATACATTTACACCATGGAATACTATACTGCTGTAAAAGAAGGAACATTCACTATTTGCAACAGTATGACTGGAATTGGAGAGCATTATGCTAAGTGAAATAAACCAGTTGGTGAAGGATAAATATCACATGATCTCACCCACATGTGGGATATAATGAACAGTATAAACTAATGAACAAAAATAGATTCAGAAACAAAGAAACACTGAACACATCCTCCAACCTCAGAGGGAAGACAGGAAAGCATGGGGGTGTATTAGAGATCAACCAAAGGACTTGCATGCATGCATATTAGCATAAACAATATACACAGACACTGGGGTTGTAGGGGCTTTCCCTGAGGGATTGGAGTGGCCAGGGAGAAAAAGGAGACATATGTAATACTTAAAACAATAAAAAAATAAAATTAATCAGTAACTTTTAAACACCTGGCACAAACTTAAAAATAATAGTCTTATAAGTTATATTATTTATTTTTAGTTTTTATTAGATTGTAGTTTTTGCACTCCACAATATTAGCAGAGGATATGTTAGGCACCACTAATCATAAGTTTTCTTGGAATTTGGCCATTTTTACATGGTTTTATTAATTGATATTAATACATATTTTATAGGTTACCTCATTCAAATGAAGTGTTATCTAAAAAAGCAATAACAATTTATGAATTACCATAATCTATATTTCTTTGTTTTTCTCCTTTACTTAATTATATAACTCAGTGTTTGAAAAGATATGTTAGGATTCCTATTATGCTAATATAGCCCATTCATTAGAAATATTTTCTAAAAACCAAAGAGGAGGGAAAAGTCAATTTCATTCTGTAACTGGTTCTGTAGTTGGAATTATGTTTTGATTCACCTGGGACTTTTGTTCCTTCTGTATGTTTTATCTGGGGCATGACAGAGGAGAAATTAACCTCCGATGTGTTTTTGGTTTTTTTCGGTAAAACTTGGTCCCTCCAGGCCCTAACTTGTTTGGCTCAGTGCATAGAATGTTGGCCTGCAGAATGCAGGGTCCCAGGTTTGATTCCGGTCAAGGGCATATTCCTTGGTTATGGGCACATCCCCAATAGGGGGTGTGCAGGAAGCAGCTGATCGATGTTTCTATCAATGATATTTCTAACACTCTATCTCTCTCCTTTCTTCTCTGTAAAAATTAATAAAATATATTTTAAAAAAAGAAACTATAGCCCTAGTCAACTTTTAAAAAAATTGCGCCTTCCATACTATATCCTGCTACATATATTCTTTACACGTTAGAATAGAGGTTAAGAACTCTCTTAGCTGGTTGCTACAGAACTCAAAAATTGCTGGTTTTTCATTCTAGTACCTAAATATTCAAATCACTGCTAAAGAAACTAAATTGAGAAAAGGGAGTAGAAATGATTCTCCTCCTATGTGCATTTCTCAGCATCCAGTAAAAAATCTGTGTATTTTCATTAGCTATAGCATGAAGAAAGCCACATTTCATTAAGAGAAGTGGGTCCCCATCACTTTTCTCTTGCCTAGGAAGCCCTGCTACATGGATGACATGACAAACAACATGTCTTTTCTGATTAGCTTCCCATTGTCCATTTCTAGAATGTCTTCAAGTGTTATTTCAGTTATTTTTATGAAATCTCAGAGAACAAGTTTTGAAAACAAGTTCTTTCGGTAGCACTCCCAAGTGTTGTAGTTATGATTTTAATTCTTAAAGACAAAATTTCTGTGGTCTCACCTTGACTACATACTTACCAATATAGTACATTTTCTATCTAATAAAAGAGTAATATGCAAATTGAACATTCCTTCACTACACCCACAAGCCACACCCACTAGCCAATCAGAGCAAGTATGTAAATCAACCCAACCAAGATGGCAGTTCATTTGCATATCCGTGCACAGAAGATGGCGTAGAAGGAAGCCAAGCACTGCAGAAGGGAGCAAAGCTGTGGAGGTGTAAGCAAGCGGGGTGGGGGAAAAGGGAAGGAGCAAGCCAGAAGAGACCAGATCAAGACAGAGGAGATGAGCGAGGCAGTGGACATGGCAGGAGGAGTGAGGCAGCGGAGACAGGTGTGAGGCAACAGAGATGGGAGCAAGACAGAGGAGACAGGTGCAATCAAGGCAGCAGAGATGGGAGTGGAGAAGGGAGTGAGGCAGCAAAGGGAGGGAGCTTTGATCAGGCCATAGGAAGCTCTATTGTTGCAGGAATCTTCCTGCAATGGGTCTCTAGTCCTGTGATATTTATAGCTAGCACTAGTGGCCTGGTGCACAAAATTCGTGCACAGGGTGGGGGGTGTTCCACAGCCTGGCCTGCATCCTCTCCAATCCAGAACCCCTTGAAGGATTTCCTACTTCCAGTTTACAGGGATAGGGCCTAAACAGCAGTCGGACATCCCTCCAGGACTGTTGGCGCTAGCTGCTCACCTGCCTGCCTGCCTGATTGCCTCTAACCACTCTACCTGCTCACCTGCTCACCCCCAACTGCCCCCCTGCTGGCCTGCTCACTCCAAACTGCACCCTCCCCCGCTGTCCTGGTCACCTACAACTGATCCCCACTGACAGCCTGCTCACCCCAACTAGCCCCCCAGCTGGCCCTCCTGCTGGTATGCTTAACCCAAATGGCTCAGCGAGCCCATCCTAACCTGATATCCCCTGACCACCCAAGGTCCCAGACCTTCCTATTTCTTTTTTTCTTCTTTTTTCTTCAGCGCCTTCTTGAGCAGAGGCCAGGGCTGACTGTAACCAAGTATCTAGGATTTATTTATCTTCTATAATTGAAACTTTGTAGCCTTGAGCAGAGGCTAGGGCTGGCCAGGGTGGGTGGAAAGCTTGGCTTCCTCCATTGCCAGGGCAACCCAAGCCTCCTGCTTGTTCCAGCTCTGGCGATGGAGGAAACCAAGCTTCTGGAGCTCCGGCCACCCTAGGCCTCCACTCCAAGCTACAAGATTTCAATTAAAGAAGGTAAATAAATTCCAACAGAAATGGCAGCCACCACAGAGCAAGCAGAAGGCTTGGCGAGGCTCCAGGCTACAAAGTTTCAATTGTAGAAGATAAATAAATCCCAAATACCAGGGCCTCTGCTTGGTTCGCTGGAGTGTGTGTGGCCGGCCTACAAATCAGCACAGGCCCCTCGCCCAGGCTGCTCCACACCCCAAGGGAACAGCCACTCTGATCCAGAACACCTTTCAAAGCAAAACAGCTGGCTCCCACCCATGCACCAGGCCTCTATCCTATCTAATAAAGAGTAATATGCAGATTGATCATCACTCCAACACACAAGATGGCTGCCCCATGTGGTCAAAGATCCTGCCCCCATGTGGACACAAGATGGCCACCACAACAAGGCCAGCAGGGGAGGACAGTTGGAAGGGACCAGGCCTGCAAGGAAGGGCAGCTGTGGGCAATCAGGCCAGCAGAGGAGGGCAATTGTTAGAGACCAGACCTGCAAAGGAAGGCAGCTGGGGCTGATCAAGCCTGCAGAGGAGCACCGTTAGGGGTGACAAGGCCTGCAGAGGAAGGAAGCTGGCGGTTACTGGGCCTTCAGGGAAGGGCAGTTGGGGGGATCCAGGCCTGCAGAGGAGAGCAGTTGGGGGGAACCAGGTCTTCAGGTAAGGGTAGTTAAAGGTGATGAGGCCTACAGGAAAGGGCTGTTGATGGAAATCAAGCCTGAAGGGGAGAGCAATTGGGGGTGACCAGGCTGGCAGAGGAGAGAAGTTAGGGGGAAAAAGGCTGGCAGGGGAGCAGTTAGACATCAATTAGGCTGGCAGGGTAGTGGTTAGGGGGTGATCGGGCTGGCAGGCAGAAGCGATTAGGGGCAATCAGGGAGGCAGGCAGGTGAGCATTTGGGAGCCAGCATCCTGGATTGTGAGAAGGATGTCTGACTGCCTGTTTATGCCAGATTCCACTGGGATCTGGCCGAAATGGGCATTCAGACATCCCTCGAGGGGTCCTAGATTGGAGAGGATGCAGTCTGGACTGAAGGATATCCCTGCCTCGCAAGCACAAATTTCGTACACTGGGTCTCTAGTCCTATTTAATAAAAGAGCAATATGCAAATTTACTATCCCTCCTATCAAGCCACACCCACAGCCACATCCACCAGCCAGTCAGGATCAAATTATGCAGATAAACCCCAACCAAGATGGCTGTGGCCACTGAGAGCAGGAAGGAGGTTTGGGTTTCCCCAGCAATGGAGGAAGCCAAGCTTTCCACCTGCCTTTGGTCGCCTAGGCCTTAACTCCATGCTACAAAATTTTAGTTATAGAAGATATATCCCAACAGAAATGGCGGCAGCCACAGAGCTGAAGAGAGCAGAGACTAGGGTTGCCTGAGTGATGGAGGAAGCCAAGCTTCTGCTGCCCTAGCACCTAGGCCTCCACTCTAGGCTACACAGTTTCAATTATAGAATTTAAATAAACCCAAACAGAAATGGCTTCTCCACAGAGTGAGCAGAAGGCTTGACTCCACTCCAGGCTACAAAGTTTTAATTGTAAAACATAAATTAATGCCAGATACCAGGGCCTCCGCTTGGGCCACTGGGGGGCGTGGCCGGCCTGCAAACCACACCAGGTCTCTATCCTACCTAATAAAATAGTAATATGCAGATTGACCATCACTAACACACAAGAGGGCTGCCCCATGTGGTCAAAGATCCTGCCCCATGTGGACACAAGATGGCCATCATAAGATGGCCAGCAGGGGAGGGTCATTGCTAGGTTCCAGGTGTGCAAGGGAGTACAGTTGTAGGCTATCAAGCCTGCAGGGGAGGGCAGTTAGGGGTGACCAGGCCAGCAGAGGAGGGAAGTTGGGGGCAAACAGGCTCTGTCAGGGGAGCAGTTAGACATCAATTAGGCTGGCAGGTTAGTGGTTAGGGTGTGATCAGGCTAGCAGGCAGAAGTCTTTAAGGGCAATCAGGGTGGCAGGCAGGTAAGCAGTTTGGAGCCAGCAATCCTGGATTTTGAGAAGGATATCTGACTGCCTGTTTATGCCAGATTCCACTGGGATCTGACCGAAATGGGCATTCAGACATCCCTCGAGGGGTCCAGATTGGAGAGGGTGCAGGCTGGACTGAGGGACATCCCCCACCCCCATGCATGAATTTCTTGCACTAGGCCTCTAGTATGTATATAAAAGCCTAAGCAACTGATTGACCAAATGCCCAAATGATCAAACAACTGGTCGTTCAGTTACCATGACATACACTGACCACCAGTGGGCAGGCACTCAATTTAGGACATGCCCCCAGTGGTCAGTGCACTCCAACATCCAACCTCCCATGGCCTGCAAGGAAGGGCAGTTGTGGGCAAGCCTTCCCTATTTCACCATGACGCTGTGGTGTACAGCTAGTGAAGGATAGTGTTCTGAGCAGCCTCACTACATCTTGAAAATTATAAGTTCAACCTCAAGAATGAAAACTTTTTTACAGCAATTACTGTATCTCTATAAGAGTCTACGATTGTTTAAAAAAATAAGGCACAGGCCTAACCAGTTTGGTTCAGTGGATAGAGCATCAGCCTGCAGACTGAAAGGTCCCAGGTTCCATTCCAATCAAGGGCATGTACCTCTGTTGTGGGCACATCCCCAGTAGGAGGTGTGAAGGAGGCAGCTGACCAATGTTTCTCTCAAAAAATCAATAAAATATGTTTTTTTTAAATATACAAGGCACAGTCCAAATTTTCTATATGAAATACATATATGTGTACATATACATTTATATAAAGATAATGGATATCTCTGGATAGTGGAATTTAGGATGACATTTTTCTTCTTTTTTATTTTAAATAGAGATTTTTTAACATTAATTTTTAGATGGAGGTAGAGAGAGAGAAACATCGATTGGCAGGCCCTGGGTACGTGTCCTGACCAGAAATCAAGTCAGCCACCTTTTGGTGTATGGGATCATACTCCAACCAACTGAACCACAGAGACCAAGTTTCTTTTTGTACATTTTGACATTGAAAATATTTATAGGCAATAAGGATATATAGCCTCGTTAATAAGAAAAAATCAAGCTTCTCTCAAAATTTATAATGCTAATGGATACCACAGAAGCAAAAGATGATAAGAAAATTATTAACTATATTGGCAAATTAGGCTTAAATACAAAGTTAGAGTTCTTTCTTTAGAATATTTAATTATACTATTATAGCAATCAATAAAAGGGACATGACATTTAGAAATATTACACTCTCACAATAGGCCAGTTCTTTCAGTATTCAAAAGTTAAATTTCATTGCCAAAAAAACATCCATATGGAGTTTTTTGTTATCTTACCTGTGTTAAACAAGTGCTATGGCTAAGAAAAGCTCTTAGAGTGAACTTTCCATTATAACATAGAATATTTAAAAACAATTTAAGTATTAATAACAGTATGTAAAAGCATATTGTAAAATTAGAATGGTAAGACCTTGTACTGTACTTCTATATTCCCCATATTTTGAGTGTTCTTCAATGAAAGTGGATTAAGATGTGAGGATTCATATAATTTGTCCCTACATTCCTCCTGCCACTCATACTCAATCCAATGTGGAGAACTTAATCAACTGTCCTAAGAGTCCAATGCCACTTGAAAATTACAGCCAAGCATGATAATATTTATTTAATTTTAACATAAACTAAGATATTTTTACTCTATGGAGCTGTTGTTCATGCCTTGAACCACAGAACTTGATGATTATATCAACTTTTTATTCATTCATTAAAATATACATAAACCTGGTTAATGAGACAACCAATATTTGAGCCCATGTGCTATATCACCCACAAAAAATGGGAGTCATGGAAGCTGACAGACTGGTGACTTTTAAAAAGGAGAGTGTGATAACCACGGGCAGGTCATATTAAAAATGGAAGCACTGATCAGCATTGCTATCAGTAATGTCTGAGGTTTTGTTGTTTGTTAATCCTCACCAAGGATTTTTTTCCTGCATTGATTTTTCAAAAGAAAGAAGGGTGAGGGAGAGACACACAGAGAGAGAAACATCAATGTAAGAGAGACACATTGATTGGTTAACCACACAGGAGCCCAGGGATGCAGCCTGAAACCAAGGCACATGCCCTTAACCTGAATCAAACCTGAGACCCTTGAGTTCTGGGTCTGGCCAGGGTGAGACATCTGAGATTTTGCTGCCTATGGTTTGTTCAAGGATCTATATGGTTTCATGACTTACATTAAGCCTTTTATCCATTTTGATGTATTTTTATGTATGGTGTAAGTTGGTGGCCTAGTTTCATTTTTTGGCATGTACCTGTCCAATTTTCCCAACACCATTTATTGAAGAAACTGTCTTTACCCCATTGTATGTTGCTGCCTCCTTTGTCAAATATTAATTCAGCATAATGGCTTAGGTCAATTTCTGGGTTCTCTGTTCTGTTCCTTTTCGTACCAGTACCAGGTAATTTTTATTACAACGGTTTTGCAGTATAATTTTGTATCTGATATTTTTATCCCTCCTACTTTGGTCTTTTTTCCTCAATTTGCTGCAGCTCTTTAAAGGCTTTTTCTCAGTTTCATATAAATTTTTGAAATATTTGTTATATATCTTTGAAATATGCTGTTGATATACAGTGCACAATAGAAAGCACATGCCATCATAGGAGATATACAGCTTAAAATTTCACATCTAAACTTTGACATGTACACTTGTGAAGCTGGCCCACCAGGAAATTATTGTTCCTTTCATATAATGCAGACTGTGTCTATGTGAGAACAAACAGCTGAATCCGGCAGAACTGAACAAGGTAGTTTTCTGCTTTCTCCTAACAATCATAGGTTTGTCACATAACACTAGGTACCTCCATGTTATTTAGTTATTTAAATACTACATCATACTTTCACATTTAATCTTCATCAAAATTCTGTGAAAATTTACCTTGAGAAGCCTTTGATATATATTTCTCCAGTTCTTATTCTACAATGAGAAATATCTTGAATAAATTTCCGCATTTTAGTGAGAAAATGGAAAAGAAGAAAAAATGGTTGAAAAAATGTAGTATTTAATACATAAGTCCTTACTCTTTTTACCTAAACTACTTCAGGATATCACAGTTGCCTTCCATACAAGACACAGTCTATTAATTAAGAATTTATACTCCAGCATCAAGCTGCATGGCTTTCTCTGTGACCATGGGCAAGCGATTTAAGTTCTCTATTTTCCTCATTTGTAGAAAGGGGATGATAATAATACCTACTCCCAAAAGTGATCATGTGGATTAACTAAAATGAATTTAAGATCAACTAAGGCACTTAAAGCTCCTAGCATGGGGGTGGCACGTAGTAAATGTCACATGCATATCAGTTACTGCTTGTGTCACTATCATCAGAATCAATGTATATTTGTATTAAGTGTCAGTGAGATGAAATAATTTTTGCCAAATCCTTGTTTATTTGGCTCAAGTGTGTATCATAGTTCTAAAATGAATTTGTCATCCAAGTTATTGTAGAACTATATTTACTATGTACCTCATAACACCTACTCATATCATTACAGACTGTATTTGCTGCTATTTTTAATTTAAAGCAAATAAATAGGCTTACAAAAATTATTTACCTAAACCAATTTAAAATGATTAAGATTTAGACAGGGGGAGGAGGAGGAATCAAGATGGCGGCATAGTTAAACACCTATTGTGCTGCCCCACTCAACAATTCCAAAACTACAACATAACAACAAAACAAACATCATCCAGAATCACCGGAAAGCTGGCTGAGTGAAAATTCCACAAATGAGAGTGAAGATGGGACACTGAGACTCAGAAGAGCGTTGGAACGCAGCCTTGAAGATACACCCGGAGAGAGGTTTGGAGCCATGGGGCACATGCGGGCTGTAGGGTGGGTGTCAGCAACCCCAGCTGGATTTCTACAACAGGGAGGGCAGAGATGTCCCACTGCACAGATTCCCCAGTGCCAGGTGAGGTCCGTGGTCCGGGGTGTGCATGCTAAAAGTCAGGTGTGGCAGAGGTCTGCAAGTTTGAGGAGAGTGTGCTAAACTTGGAACAGCAGTTTGCGCATAAACTTGGGGACAGAACTTCACAACACCGCAGAGCTGACTCGTGACTTGCTCCCTCGTTCGGAAGACCACTGGACTGCCTTGTTTTACAACCCTAGGGGAGACTTTGGGTGTGCAGACTCATTTGGGGAGAGGCAGAGTTGTCTGGCAATGGGTGAGGACTGGTGGCGGCTTTCTCTTGGAGGTGCACAGCCTTTACCACCCAGCACAGAGACCTGTGCGCCACATAGGGCAGAGCTGACGCTGCGTGCTTAGCCTGGAGACTCTGCCCATCCAACTTTAACACAGCTCACCTTCACACCCAATTGGCCTGGTGGTCAAACCCTCCTACTGCTAACAACAAATAGCTGGGGTAAACTCCAACAATACTGTACAACCCATAAAGGACTGCAGTAAGAGTATCCACCTTAGGTAACTGGGGAGGCTGAGTCACTGTCCCTTAAAGGACATCTACCGCACAAAGCTAATCGACCAACTCAGGAAAGCAGCCACAATGCAGAGAAATGGAAAGAAATAGGGGTGTGAAAGAAATGGAGGAAAAAAAGATGACTAGACATAGATTTCAAAACCACAGTAATTAAGTTTTTCAAGAGGCTCCTAGAAAAGGCCGATGAACTTAATGAGAACTACAAGGAAATGAACAAGACCTACGAGGAAATGAAAAAGGACCAACTAGAAATTAAGCATACACTGACTGAAATAAAAATATTACACAAAGTCCTAAAAGCAGTCCAGAGGGCCACAAGAACCAAGTCAAAGATTTGAAGTACAGAGAAGCAAAAGCCACTTGGCTGGAAAAGCAGGAAGCAAAAAGAATCCAGGTAATTGAAGATAGTGTAAGGGGCCTCTGGGACAACCTGAAGCATGCCAACATCCGAATTATTGGGGTGCCAGAAAAAGAGATAGAGCAAGGTAATGAAAACCTACTTGAAGAAATAGTGGCTGAAAACTTGCCCCACTTGGTGAAAGAAATTGACTTGAAGGCCCAAGAAGTACACAGAACCCCAAAATATAGGAATCTAAAGAGGACCACACCAAGACACATAATAATTAAAATGCCAAGAGCAAAAGATAAAGAGAGAATATTAAAAGCAGCAAGAGAAAAACAGTTAGTTACCTATAAGGGACCACCCATATGATTGTCATTGGATTTCTCAACAGAAACGATGCAGACCAGACGGGAGTGGCAAGAAATATTCAAAGTGATGAATAGCAAGAATCTACAACCAAGATTACTCTATCCAGCAAAGCTATCATTCAGAATTGAAGGTCAGATGAAGTGCTTCGCAGATAAGAAAAAGCTAAAGGAGTTCACCACCACCAAACCAATATTATATGAAATGCTGAAAGATATTCTTTAAGAAGAGAAAGAAGAAAAAGGTAATATAAATTATGAACAACAAATACATATCTATCAACAAATGAATCTAAAAATCAAGTAAATTAATAACCTGAATAACAGGATAAATTGGTGAATACAACAGGATCATGGACATAGAGAGGGAATGGACTGACAATTCTTGGGGAGAAAAGGGAAATCATGCAACAATGGGAGAGGACATTGGGGGGCGGGGGGAGTTGAGAGCGGAGGGTGGGATGGGTACTGGGTGAAGGGGAGCTATAGGAGGATAAGAAAAGGGGGAACAATGTAATTAATAAACTGAACAATAAAAATAAAAAAGATAAAAATAAAATGATTAAGATTTAAAAATTTAAAATAGTTACTAGTACTGACATCCTATATAATAAAAGACTAATATGAAAATCTACCAAATAGCAGAACAACTGGTCGCTTTGATGTGCATGACCACCAGGGGGCATATGCTCAGCCCAGAAGTTGCCCCCTGGTGGTCAGTGCACTCCCACAGAGGAAGCACCACTCAGCCAGAAGCCAGGTTCATGAGCGGGTGAGCACAGCAGTTGTGGCGAAAGCCTCTCCCACCTCCACAGCAGCATTAAGGATGCCCAACTGCAGCTGTGGCTGGCTTCCCATGTGGAGCGGACCTAAGCTGTCAGTTGGATATCCCCTGAGGGTTCCCGAGAGGGTGCAGGCTGGACTAAGAGACCTTCTGAGTGCACAAATTTTGTGCATTTGGCCTCTAGTATTCATATTTTTACTGGATATATCACTAACCAAGGTTTGAGCAAAATTATAAGTATTTTGTATGAAAACCCTTCCAGGAGAAAAGAGAGTCGGGAGTTGTGTAATATGCACTCTCTTTCATCACTTCTCTCTCTCTCTCTCTTCTTGTGTAAAAAAAAGATAATAATGTCTTCCAATTACCCTGCTTCCATTTGATTAGAAAAGGGCAGCTTAATGACCATTAAACTATATTAAAGCACATATCATGAAAATGATCAGATTTTAGTTGGGTTCTGAATGTTTGTTATATTGACTAACTGGAAGGCAATAGGCATGTGATAAGAACAAAATTATCAATGAAAATTTTGATGCTGGAATGATTGGACCATAGGATGCATGTCAAGAGAGATTACAAAGTAAATTTTAATATACAGAGTTGGACCTGAGTATAGAGGCCTTTGTTTATCAAATAAAGCAGTTTAAATATAATTGAATTATACTAAGGACAGTGCTGATATAGAGTGTCAACTAGTGTTTAATGAACCTCAGTTAAGGAGACTTTATGGAATTAACTATAGTATAACTCTTCAAAAGGACAAAATGAAACCTCAGATGCATTTCTAGAGATTGATACATATAGCATTCATTCTAGTTCAAGTATTTAATAACACCATAATATTTTTATTAGTAATATACAATTATTTATTCAACTTTTCTATTTTCATGAAATGTTCATGATACCCCCATTTCTATTATAATGAATACAACAATCCTAATCCTATGTAATAAAAGATTAATATGCAAATTTGACTGTACCTTAGCCACACCCATAAGCCAAGCCCACAGCCATGCCCACCAGCCAATCAGGAGCAGATTATGCAAATAAACCCCAACCAAGATGGCTGCCACCACTGAGAGCAGGAGGGAGGCTTGGGTTTCCCAGCAACAGAGGAAGCCAAGATTTTTGCCTGCCATTGCCTGCCTAGGCCTCCAATGTTACAAAGTTTCAATTATAAAAGATACCGAAATGGCACAGCCACTGAGCTGAAGAGAACAGTGGTCTGGGTTTCCCTGGAAATGGAGGAAGCTAAGCTTTCCATCTGCCATTGCTGGCCTAGACCTCCACTCAGACTACAAAGTTTCAAACAGAAATGTCTGCCACCCTGGAGCGAGCAGGAGGCTTGGCTCTGCTCCAGGCTACAAAGTTTCAATTGTAGACATAGGTTAATCCCAGATATCAGGGCCTCTGCTTGGGCCACTGCGGGGCATAGCCGGCCTGCAAACCTCCACAGGCCTCCCCTCGCCCAGGCCACCCCTCACCCCAAAGGAACCCCCACGTTGATCTGGGACAGTCTTCAGGACAAACCAACTGGCCCCCACCCATTCACCAGGCCTCTATCCTATCTAATAAAAGAGTAATTTGCAGATTGACCATCACTCCAACACACAAGAGGGCTGCCCCCATGTGGTCAAAGATCCTGCCCCCATGTGGACACAAGATGGCCAGCAGGGGAGGGCCGTTGGGAGGTTCCAGGCCCTGCAAGGGAGGGCAGTTGTGAGCCATCAGGCCAGCAGGGGAGGGCAGTTGGGAGGGACCAGGCCTACAAGTGAGGGCAGTTGGGGGCGATCAAGCCTGCAGGGGAGGGCAGTTAGGGGTGACTAGGCCAGCAGAATAGGGAAGTTGGGGGCAAACAGGCTGGCAGGGGAGCAGTTAGACATCAATCAGACTCACAGGATAGTGGTTAGGGGGTGACCAGACTGGCCTGCAGAAGCAGTTAGGGGCAATCAGGGAGGCAGGCAGGCGAGCAGTTTGGAGCCAGCAGTCCTGGATTGTGATCAGGATGTCCGACTGCCCGTTTAGGCCTGATCCTACCAGGATCTAAACGGGCAGTCTCTAACCAGATCTAAACAAGCAGTGGGACATCCCTCGAGTGGTCCCAGATTGGAGAGGGTGCAGGCTGGGCTGAGGGACATCTTCCCCCCCGTGCATGAATTTTGTGCACTGGGTCTCTAGTAAAAGAGTAATATGCAAATTTGACTGTACCTTTGCTATGCTACTAGCCAATCAGGAGTGGGGTGTGGGGCTGAGCAGCGCAGCTCCACCTCTCATGCCACAGCTGCTGCTCTGTGGGACCTCGCGGGGATTGGTTCAGTGCTGCGGGCCGGCCAGGATCGGTGGCATAGGGTCTGCTCGACAGGCTGCTGCACAGGGCCCCATAGGGGGACAGAGCGGACGCCGTGGGCTGGCCAGGACCTCCAGCGCAGCGTCTGGCCCCGAGACCGGGGCCCCGTGGAGCAGCAGCAGCTGCACAAGGGGTGGGAATGGCAGCAGCGCAAGGGATGGGACGGTGATGCGAGGGGCAGGGCTGCCAACGTAGCACCCAGGACAGGGGCCCTTTCTGGTCCTGGGTGAGGCCGCATGCCCTGTGGTCCTGGGTGCCCGCGGCTGCCTGTGGCTGCGGCCGGCCTGAGTGAAGCTGGCCCAGGTCCTGAGTGCCTAAAACTGGCCAGAGGGAGGGAAGCCTGGGTCCCAGGTGTGGGGCAAGGCAGAGGCAGTTAGTAGCAATCAGACCAGCAGGGGAGCGCTTAGGGGCGATAAGACAGGCAGACGGGGTGGTTAGGGGTGATCAGTCAGGCAGAGGTGGTTAGGGGTTATCAGGCAGGCAGAGGTGGTTAGGGGCTATCACACAGGCAAGCAAAGGGGTTAGGGATGATTGGTCAGGCAGGCCACTGAGCAGTCAGGAGCCAGTGTTCCTAAATTGCGAGAGGGATGTCTGGCTGCCAACAGTCAGACATCTCTGACTGCCAACAGTCAGACATCCCCAAAGGGGTCCCTTATTGGAGAGGGTGCAGGCTGGGCTGAAGGAACCCCCCCTCTGTGCACGAATTTTTTGCACCAGGCCACTAGTAATAAAAATAAGTAGAAAGGAATATTTTCACAGTACTTGCTTTTCTGTAGGAAGGGTTTACAGAAGTGAGACTGTGGTTCTCAGATTTGATGTAAGCATCAGCTACTTTCCAGCAAGCCACTTATTCATATCCATCTAGCTCTTGATAAATGAAAGGCCTATCTCCACAGCTTCTTAAGTTTGACAATATGTTGGACCAAAATATTGTAGTACGTTATTATTTATATTTGCCTTTCCCTAATTAATAATGAGAAAAGTCATGCTATGCTTCTGAATTGTTTTTCTTCTTCTCTAATGCATTTGATTATAATAGTCCATTTGTCCATTAGGTTGCTTATAATTTTATTTTCAATTTATAGGTTCCTTGTGTTATGTGAATATTAAGTATGTTTTGTATGCTACAAATGTGTGTTTTACTATAGTTTTCTTATCTTATGACTTTATTGATGTTATCTTTGGACATTCTACTTAAGAATTACATAATCAAATATGTAGTCTTCTATTCTGTATTTCCAACCTTTAAGAAGTTCTCATACATAATAAGAAATAAGTCTGGTTAAAGTTATATTCAACTGATTTATGTTTCTTATTATATTCTTGAATTCTACTCTCCATTTTGTAATTTTTGCAATTCTTGGATATTAGTCCTCTATAGGTACTAACAAAATGATTTCATCAAGTTATAAATAAAAACATAAAACATTCTAGATAGAACAGTATTAAATGCATATGCATATTTTGAGCATATGTATTATTAAGATTAGATCCTCTTATGTAGAAATATATTTTCCCCATATTTTAGATCCATAAAATAATAAATAAATGCATAAATTCCTCTGATGTGTCACTATTTCTTCTTATAAGTTTTATTTTGCCTTTAAATTTCTCCTAAGTGTTGTATATTTTATCACCATTAATAATAACAACCTTTTCATTCTATAAGTAATCAGGTCTGTTTATAACTTGTCCTGTACTATAGAGAAAAATATGGATTTTTGTATATGTATCTTGTATTAAGCTTTGTTAATGCTGTTATTGTATCTTTTCTTTTCAAAATATATGGCCATGTAATCTGCCAGAGATGCATTTGTTTTCTTTCTTAATATGTTATGGATATTTTGTTTCTAATTATATTGCATTAGGTAGGAACATTAAAATAATAGTGAATGCTATTGTGAATATAAACATCTTAGTGTTGTTTCTAATTTTAATAAGAAAAGCTTTCAATCTTTATTATAAGGTTTACTATTGGTGTTTGATAAATACTCCATCATATTTAGGAATAGCAATAGATTTTATCAAATAATAGAGGTCCAGTACGTGAATCTGTGCTCCAGTTAGGGTCCCTTAGCCTGGCCTGTGTGATTGGGCTGAAACAAGCTTTCCAACATCCCCCTAGCGGTCCCAGAGTTCAAAAGGGTACAAGCCAGGCTGAGGGACCCCATCAGGGGACAGGGAGGGACACAGGAGGTTGGTCAGCCAAGGAGGTACTGCAAGAGAGCTTCAGGATGTGTCTAGCCAGCTCACTCAGTCCCAGTTGGCCAGAGCCCAGCAGCAAGTTAACCTACTAGTCAGAGCATCTGTCCCCTGGTGGTCAGTGCACATTTTAGCGAGTGGTTGAGCAGCCTTAGCATATCATTAGCATATTACACTTTGATTGGTTGAACGGCTGACCAGACAACCAGACACTTAGTATATTAGGCTTTTATTATATAGGATTTGGTTATTTGTTGCTTATTTAAAATTCAAAAGTGAAGAAGAAAATGGCAACCATTTGGTCAAAATTAATAATATTTATTATTATACTAATACGAATCAGCCAATTGCCCTTAACGACAGAGGCCCATATACATATAAGATAATTTTGGAAGATTTATGTTCAGTAAAATAAAGTGCTATTTTGTTTCTTTTTTCTCCAACCTCAAACCCTACCCACCAGTTCCTAAGTTATAGTGAGATAGTTTAAAACTGAATTCCAAACTGTTTTTTGGATAGATAGTCTCTTCACATTTGTCTCTTCTGCTTCTAGTAACCTTACTTATCAATTATATTAATAAACCCCAGGCATAATAAATATAAACATTTACCTTAACTCTAGATATTGCAAGATTCATTCCTCAAACTATATTTTTTCTAATTATGTTGAGGTGAATCACTTAATCACTATTTGAAATATTTGCCTCTGTAGGATATTTAGATGATGAACCTTCTGAATTCTATCTAGTATTGCCATAAATACATTTCTTTTTCTCTTAACAGGAGAGTGAAAACTTGGCTAGAATCCTGAGTCACATTCCTTTTTTTAAAATTTATTTTTATTAATTGAATTTTTTCAGGAGACATTGGTTAATAAAATCATATACATTTCAGGTATTCAATGGTATAATATATCATCTGAATATTGTATTGAAGTTTAGTCTGCTTACACCCCTTTGTCCTCTCTTTTACCTCCCCCACCTCCTTATTCTTTCACTAAAAATTGTCTACAGGTGCAATTATAATATCTTGCATATTTTAATGAGGTAAGATAAAACAATTAATATTAGTTGCCCCTAATTAGTTTTCCATTCTTGCTCATTCTATACTAGAAGCCCAGCCTGCAGAGTCACGGTGCTGGCAGCCCAGCCCTCACCAGCACACCCGGCCAAGCTCGCTCTCTGACCACCCACGTGTGCCCCACCCACAGCCCGCCTGCTGGCCACCAGCATGGCTGTCATCAGAGCCTGTGAGCTGTGGGGGGGAACTGAGAGGTGCGCCATGCGTTTCCCTGTGATCCTTCATTTGGTCCTTTCAGTCATGATCCCTGTGGCCCTTTATTATTATGATAACTGGTAACTTTACATTCTTAATCTTTCTAAAAAATTTTGATAATTTGGGATATCACCAGAAAGCTTCTGTTTACACCAGTTGTTCTCATTATTTCAAAGATCTTTTCATTCTACAGACCCAACATTTTCTTAGAACAGGAAAATGTTGCCTGCTATAAAAATAATTTATTTGCAAACATTTTCACTACCTGTTTTTTATTTTCTTCTTAACTATAACTTGTTTACATAATAAGTCTTCTGGATCTTTCCTCAAATGTCCAGAATTTTTCTCCATGAAATAAATGTTTATGTGTGTTTATATGTTGTGATATATTTGTTTTACTTGATATCCTAAGAAATTTATAAGTATAGAAAATTCTAGCCTTGAATAAAGATGAAAGAATTTTTAAATTTCAAAAATAATACTATATATTTATTTTTCAAAAGTCTTTATAATTCTCTAGTTGTCTGTCCTAGAAAACAAGCCTCTGCTTAGCGCTTTCTAGTTAAAATTCTCATATGAGTCTCCCAATTCCAATTTAATAAGACCTGAAGAATTTCTTAAATGCAATAGATAAAATTCAGAGAAATCTGTGAATGAGGATGACAAAGTTACATTTTATTTTACTAAATTTTGAATTGAATATATGAGTTTATTTAATTCTGAACATAGGCAAAAACAGTCTTGTTAGCAATTCCTATGTCTTTGTCAATAGTAGAAATAATATATGTTTTAGTATCATAACACTGTTTTACCATATATCTGATATATTTGTATATTTAAAATTACTTTAAAATTAGTCTACTTGCCAGTAGATATTTTTATTTAATGCACTACTAAGAGAGAAGTATATATATTTACCGCATCACGCTTGTTTTAAAATATGTTTAAATACCCTTTTTATTGTAATACTGTGCATTTATGTTTAAAAATATTCTTTCTAAATAATGATCCACAGATTGCTTCATGATTCCAAAGACGTCTATAACACATGAAAATTTAAGTATCTCTGACTAGAGTCATATGCACTAAATGGTGTCTGATTTGTTTTGAGCTGCTTTTTAAAATTATTTTCTGGATTAAGGTTTCATTGGATGCGAGATCAAACTATTAATATCTTTAAATATCAGCCCTTAGAGCAGCGAAAGGCACAGAAGTATTTGCTCTTATACATTAGCTAGAATCATATGGGTAAATCAGTCTAAGCTAAGACAAGAGGGTTCTATTCCCAGTCCAGGCACATGCCCAGGTTGTGAGCTCAATCCCTGATAGGGATTTAGGCCCAATCCTACTGGGATAGGGTCTAAATGGGCAATCAGACATCCTTCTCACAATCCAGGACTGCTGGCTCCAAACTGCTCACCTGCTTGCTTCCCTGATTGCCCTTAACTGCTTCTTCCTGCCAGCCTAACCACTACCCTGCCAGCCTAATTGATGGCTAACCGCTCCCCTGCCAGCCTGTTTGCCTCCAACTTTTCTCTTCTGCCAGCCTGGTCACCCCTAACTGCCCTCTTCTGCATGCTTGATCGCCCCCAACTGACCTCCATTGCAGGCCTGGTCCCTCCCAACTGCCCTCCCCTGCTGGCCTGATCTCCCACAACTGCCCTCCCTTGCAGGGCCTGGAACCTCCCAACGGCCCTCCCCTACTGGCCATCTTGTGGTGGCCATCTTGTGTCCACATGGGGGCAGGATCTTTGACCACATAGGGGCAGCCCTCTTGTGTGTTGGAGTGATGGTCAATCTGCAAATTACTCTTTTATTAGATAGGATAGAGGCCTGCTGCATGGGTGGGGGCCAGCTGGTTTGCCCTGAAGAGTGTCCCGGATCAGGGTGGGGGTTCCCTTGGGATGAAGGGCAGCCTCGGTCAGCGACCTGTGGAGGTTTGCAGGCCGGCCATGCGCCCCCCCTCCCCCAGCGACCCAAGTGGAGGCCCTGGTATCTGGGATTAATCTCTGTCTACAATTGAAACTTTGTAGCCTGGAGCAGAGCCAAGCCTTCTGCTCGCTCCCTGGCGGCAGCCATTTCTGTTTGAAACTTTGTAGCCTAGAGTGGATGCCTAGGCTGGCAACAGCAGGCTGAAAGCTTGGCTTCCTCCATTGCCAGGAAAGGCAAGCCTCTGTTCTCTCCAGCTCAGTGGATCTCAGCCACCATTTCTGTATCTTTTATAACTGAAACTTTGTAACATTGAGTGGTGAAGGCCTAGGCTGGCAAGGGCAGGCAGAAAGCTTGGCTTCCTCTGTTGCAGGGGAAACCCAAGCCTCCCTCCTGCTCTCAGTAGTGGCAGCCATCTTGATTGGGGTTTATTTGCAGAATCTGCTCCTGATTGGCTGGTGGGCATTGCTGTGGGTGTGGCTTGTGGGTATGGCAAAGGTACAATCAAATTAACATATTACTCTTTTATTAGATAGGACTAGGGACCCAGTGCACAAAATTTATGAACTGGGAGTAGAGGGGGCCCTCACATACTGGGAGACCTCAGGGGATGTCCTTTCTTTGTGGTAGGAGACAGGGCTGATCAGGGGAAGGCACCAGCCCCATCACCCCGCTGCTGCAGCCACTGCCAGGCACTTACAGCCACCAAGTTGTTTTTATCAACATGACTCCATTCCCTTCACCATGAAAAATGACAACTGTCTTTAGGCATTTTCAATATGTGTCTTTCAAAGATATGCCATTTCTTTATTTACTTATTATTTTTATCCTCACCTGAGGATATGTTTCCATTGACTTTTAGAGAATGTGGAAGAGAAAGGGAAAGACAGAGAGAAACATCAGAGTGAGAGGAACACTTTGATTGGTTGCCTCCTGCAAGAGCCCTGACCTGGGCCCCGGCCAGGGAGGAGCCTGCAATCTAGGTACGTGCCCTTGATCAGAACTGAAATCAGACCCTGCGGTCAGCAGGCCGAGGCTCTATCCACTGAGTCAAACCGGCTAGGGCAGGATATGACATTTCTTAGCCCTCCAGCAGTCAAACTCCATTTTTTTCTCCAGGAGTGTGGTGGAAAAACCCTAGATCACCTTTTTGGAATCTTATTACCCACGTTACTAGGAATATTACCAGTGGAGTACAGGAAGCTTAGCCAGAGAGCGGTCAGAAAAGGTATTCCCACTGTAGTTCATATCAATCGCAGGCTGGGCTCTGCCCAGGCCTAAAGCCTCTGGCTGAAGCTTTAGGACTGGGCAGAGGACCCCCAGCTCCCTCCAATCTCCAGCTCCATCCTGCCCAGACCAAAAGACCCCAGTTTCCTCGATCACTGACTTTGCCGCTGCTCAGGGCCATGTGGGGCCTGCCTCAGAGTGACCTAGGTGCCAGGATTTTCCCAGGACCGAGGCGCTAGGCACCTATGTATGAAAATTAACTTCCATCTTTGTTGGGTTAATTTGCATACTATCTCTGATTGGCTATGGCCATAGCAGAGGTAGGTCAATTTACATGTTTGTCAATTATTAGGTAAGACTAGAGGCCCAGTGCACAAAATTTGTGCATGGATACGTTCCCTAGGCCTGGTCAGCAAATGAAGTGTGTCTGGCATGGAAAGCCCCATCCCAGCTGACCTCTGAGCCCTGAGCAGCACCTGGGCCCCTGGGCCCCCACTTACCCTCCTCTGCCTGGGTCATAGTGCACTAGTCACCACATGGAGATGTGGTAAGAATGGCTAGACACCGTGGGTCAGGCCTCTGGGTCACCCAGTGGCACCACATGGAAGCTGGGTGGGCAGCACACTCTCTCCCAGCCAGCTTTGGCAGACTGGCTCTTGCACAAACCCAAGGTGAGCCCAACAAGCCCCTGTGGTCTCAGAAGCCCATGGGGGCCAGCAGCACCTCCACTGCCAGTGACTTGTTGCTGACATCCACCATGTTCTGTGCTGCCACCTAGTGGTTAGCATACATCATAGCGAGTGGCTGAGCTCTCAGTAGAACTCCTGGCTGAGGGGATAATATGCATATTAGGCTTTTATTATATAGGATATCTTCCATTGATTTCAGAGAGAAAGAAAGAGGGTGAGAGAGAGAAACATTAATGACGAGAGAATTGGATTGGCTGCTTCCTGCACACCCCACCCTGGGGATCAAGACCACAACGTGGGCATGTGCCCTGACAGGGAGTCAAACCTTGACCTCCTGAGTCATGGGTCTACTTTCATCCACTTATCCATGCCTGCTGGGCTCTTGTTCTTATTTTAAAGGAGAGAGAATTCTGGCTCTTCAAATGGCTCTTCCTACTGACCCTCAGATTCGTTGCATCACCCCCACCCTTCCTACCTGCCACCAGAGCTGAGGAGACTGGAGGATGGGAAGGGCCAACTGTGGTTCAGCTGGGAGGGCCATGAGAGGTATAGAGCTGGGAGCACCCCAGTCCCCGAGTGGGAGCTGGAGGCAGTGGTCGCTCAGTCCCAGCATCTCAGGAGCGTTTCTCTCCAGAAGCACTGCAAGCATTGCCTTAGGCCACGGGACTCAGGGCTGGTTCTGTTCTGGGGTATGGGATCCTCTCTGTCCGGAAACTTGAGTCAGATATTGGAGTGGGGCCACCTGGGCGAGCCCTTAGGATTGGGCCTGAGACCTTGTGTCACTTGGGACGCGGTTCGGGCACAGCTGGTCTGTGTGTCCACAGGGGCTTCGTGTTCCTAGTTTTCAACGTTTGCTTTCCATGATACTGTACATTCTGCTTTGTTGTGTTTTGTACCAAAAATAAAACCATTTCCTTGTTTCCAGTAAGTACTTGTCATCACTGAAGAGAACTGGGGGGGGGGGGGGGGGAGGACGTGGAGGGATTGGGGCAGCCAGCAGGGGATGACCCACCTCCTGGACCTCAGGCTGCAGCAGGGGCCTCTGGGTCACCCAGTGGCGCTAAAATGAACATTCCACGTCCCTCATGTGGAGCTCAAACTAAGGTCTGGGTTTTACAGTCAGACTCTCAAAACGGACGGCCCCTGCCAGCTGCTGGAGACCCTGCCTTCCCAGGGACTGAGAGGAGCATGAGGATGCCTCCTCACCCCTTCCCCCCCCCCCACTCACCCCTCCCTCCACCACACCGTTCCACACCGCCACCTCGGCTGCCGCATCTCCACCGCCTCCGGATCGCCCCTGGGGAGGGTGCTATCGCCTCTGCTGTCTCCGCTTCCTCTTCCCTCAGTCTGCTCCTGACACAGAAGCCAGCAGGTCCTCACCTAGTCTTTGTGTGTCGGCCGGCCTGTGTTCAGGGGATGCAGGTTCTCAAGGGCCCTTGACTCCTGCAGGATGTGCCCCTCATCCAGTCTTGACCTCCTTCCATTCACCCTCTTGCTTGTCCTGCTGCCCCTCTGCCCGATGCCCTTCTCCACGCAACTCCCTATCTCTCTTCCATCCGTCCACTTTCCCTTAGTGGGCCTCCCTTTGCCCTTCCCTCGCGGAACCCCCATGTGGCTTTATCCCCATGTCTCCATGTGCCCATGCCCTCTAACAGCTGCACCTCATGTCTGTCCAAACCTGTTTCCTCCCTGCACCCTTCCCTCTCCTGGCAAAACGCATTCTCGTAGGACAGGACAGCTGGCTCCCTGCTGTTCTGTGAGCACCTGAGAATCCCCTCGGACAGGGCAGGTGCTCAGTTGGTGACACGGGTTGAGTGTAAAGGCCGCTGGAATGCAGACTCACCTGGAGCTGAGAGCTGGTGGTCGCTCCACACAGCGCTCAGTGTGGGGCCTTGGGAGCCAGTTGGTCTTTTCTTGTAAGAAGGCGAGATGAAGAGGACGAAAAAGGAGAGTGTGTGTTTTTCCCTCAACTACTTAAAAGCTGATAATCTCATTCCATTTTGAAAGCTATAAAAAGAAACCCTTAGATAAACCCTGTGAGGAAGGTTCTGGGAGTATCTTAGATTTTGTGGAGAGTATGCGGCCTTCGCCTGCCATAAAGATGGTGTGTAGTAACTGCCAGCTTTTAGTGCTGTTATTCTTGCACTTCTTGGGGGCAGGCCTGTGGGGGTCAGGCCTCTGAGAGGCTGCTGCCACTGTGGGAGGGCACACACACACACTGACCACCAGGAGGCAGCTCCTGCGTTGAGCATCTGGCCAGTCCTTTCGGTCATCATGGTCACTGCCTTTTTATATATATAGACTAGTGGCCTGGTGCACAATGTTCACGCTCGGGAAGATGTCATTAAGCCTCGCCTGCACTCTCTTCAATCTGGGACCCCCGATCTCCCAGGGATCGGGCCTCAATCGGCAGTCAGACATCCCTCTCACAATCTGATACTATTGGCTCCTAACCACTCACCTGCCTGCATATCTGATCAGCCCTAACCATTCTGATTGCTGGTCGGCTCACCCACAACTGCCACTCCTGCTGGCCTGCTCTCCCCCAACTGCCCCCCGACCCCGTTGGCCTGCTTGACCCCCCCCCCATCAGTCTGCTTGCCCTTCCCCCCCCCCAGCCTGATTGTCCCCAACTCCCCTTCTGGCTTGATCCCTCCTCACCACCTCTGCCTCGCCCCCACCACCATAGCTTTGTCTGGAAGGATGTTCCGAAGGTCTTCTGAAAGGTCTTCCTGTCTAATTAGCCTATTAGCCTTCAATTAGCATAGATTAACATAGATGGATACACTCCAAAGATCACGTGCTTGTATGTGAAAGGTTGTAACAATAGGATTATCAAAAAGGAGAGCCAGAGAACGTTAGCAAATTGAAACAGGTTAGTGGTCGGGATATGAGTGTGACATTTAAAACATTTGTTTTGAGAATGGTTGTTCTTAAGTACAAAAAATTAAAGGGTCTCTTTTTCCTACATTGTTTCACCTTCTTTTATTGTTTTTGTCATCTGACCTTGATTCAATTGCTAATTGGACAGCCCAGAACTCTGATTTCATGATTTTACCCTATAGAAATGGCATTCCCCTTTACATGCAGTAAAAATTAATAGATTATAGAATGAGACACACAGTATTAGCTAGAGACTTCACTTAAGTGGAAAAAGAATATTGGCCCAAATATTCTAACATTTCCAATAAAAACTGTTTGAATCAGCAGTTTTTCACTACCAATATGTCAACTGTTTGCTGTTGTTAAAAAATGTAAAATGTTGAAGGATACCAAATTTCTTGTTAACACTGAAAAGAGTTTTAGTTTAAAGAATTCTTATATTATATGGTCGATAGTAGATTTTTACAGTTAATACTTTATTCAAACTCTACTAATACATTGTAGGGAATATAAATCAGTAAAACTACCAAGATTTCAGCAAGTGCAATATTCCTCCACCTTATCTATAGGAATATCTTTCAAAACCTCCAGTGGATGCCTGAAACAAAAGATAGTACAAACGATATATATACTATGATTTATACACTTATGTGTATATATGTATGTGTGTGTGTGTGTGTGTGTGTGTGTGTGTGTATAGAACCATACATAGGAAAAATATAGTATATACATTTTCACCTGCATATATAAAAGCATAATATGCAAATAGACCAAACGGTGGGACAACCAAACAACCAAACAACCGGTTGCTATGAAATGAGCGGACCACAATGGGTCATGCGTGAAACATGGTAAGTGTCTGCAGCAGGCAACAGAGCATGGAATATGGTGGAAGTCGACTGTTGCAGGATGGTGGAGCAGGTGAGCTGGTCACTGTCATAGGGGTGAGCCTCTGGTGGTTACTGAAAATTCTTTGCTTCCATGTGCTATGGTCCTGCCCAGTGCTTGCCCCTGCTGCCAGCACTGGCCTGCTTACACCTGCTGCCAGTACTGGAGCCAGTCCCAATCGCTCCATGCTGTCAGCAGGTCCAAGTGGTGGCTGCCAGCCCCAATTGCTCCTGGTAGTTTCTCCACCTCCTGCTGCTCCTGAGGAGCAATTGGGGCAGCAGCTGCTACTCACACCTGCTGTTGGTGCCAGCTCCAATCATTCCATACTATCAGCAGGCGCAAGCGGGGCCAGCACCATCAGTGTGTGTGAGTGGTGGCAGTGGCAGTGGGAGCAGGAGCAGGGCTGCCAGAAGACAGAGGATCAAGGGATGTGGTGGGAGGGAGGGTCAGGTGGGGGTGTGGAGGACGGGCTGAGACCTGCCCCTGTGCCCATCTCATCCTCAAGTCCCACAGTTCCTTTCAAGGAGCATGAATTCATGCACTGAGCCCCTAGTATACTATAATAAAGTTTAATTTGTAAATTAGGCATAAAAACAATGAACAACAATAGCTAATGATAAAATAGAATGATTATAACAATATACTATAATAAAAGTTATGTGAATGTGGTTTCACTCTATCAAGATACCTTATTAATATGTTTATACAGTCTGGATATGCTAGACTAGACAAAGGGATGATTTACTACTCTGACAGGAAGGAGATGGACAGCTCAAGGTATTGTTAAGCATCTGATATGACATTGGTAAGCACTTGTTTCTTATTTTTGTTGTTGTTAATCTTCACCTGAGGATATTTTTCTATTGATTTTTTAGAGGGTGAAAAGGAGGTGGAAGGACAGAGAGAGAAACATCAATGTGAAGAGACACATCAATTGGTTGCCTCCCACAGGAACACAGCCAGGCCAGGGCAGGGATCAAGACTGAAATCAAGATATGTGCCCTTGATCAGAACTGAACCTGGGACACTTTAGTCTTGTAGCTGATGCACTATCCACAGAGCCAAACTGTTTAGGGCTTATTTCTTATTTTTCACTGTATTTCATACAGTGTTTTGTTATAGTATTGGATTTATAGTAAACTAGAAGCCCAGTGCATGAATTTGTGTGGCCCCGCCCACCTGTGCTGGTCTTTGGACGTTATGGCATTAGGACCACAGACCTTTTATAATATAGACTAGGGGCCCGGTGCACGAAATTCATGCACTGTTGGGGGGGGGGTCCCTCAACCCAACCTGCCCCCTCTCACATACTGGGAGCCCTCAGCAGATGTCCAACTGATGGCTCACTCCCAGCCTACCCAAAGCCTAAAGCCTCTAGTGAGGCTTTAGGCCTTGGGCACCCAGCCTTTGCCCTGCTCAGCTCAGCCCTGGCTGCCTGCAACCACCCGGCCCCAGGGGCTGGGCGCTCACCGCCACTTCCCCGCACAGCGCCCGAGGGGCTGGGTGCTAGCCGCCACCACTGTTTCATCTTCAACCCTGGGCGCGGCGCTCATCACTTGGCCCGGCCCCCGCCCCTGATTGGCTGGTAGCATAGCCAATCAGCAGCAAAGGTATGGTCAAATTTGCATGTTTCTCTTTTATTATATAAGACTAGAAGCCTGGTGCACAAAATTTTGCACTGGGGGAGGGGGGGGTCCCTCAGCCCAGCCTGTGCCCTCTCATAGTCCACAGCCCTCGCTCAGACATCCTTAGTGCTGCTGCAGACGCAGGAGAGGCTCCTGCTTGCCAGCCATGAGCCCAGCTTCTGGCTGAGCAGTGCTCCCCCTGGGAGTGCATTGACCACCAGGGGGCAGCTCCTGCATTGGGCATCTGCCCCCTGGTGGCCAGTGTGCATCATAGCTACCGATAGTTCAGCTGTTCGATTGATTGGCATATTAGCCTTTTATTATATAGGATTACTAAACATTTGAATTCATTTAATGGGAAATGTGTGCTCTAGCTTTCTGTCAAAATGGCAGTCATCTCTTTGAGGATATGAACTGTTTCATCTTTATTTTTTCTCAATTATGAGACTGTAATACTTTGCCAGAAAATAGATTCAACAAATATTTGTTGATTGAAGTATAAATATATTATTGAATTACAAACATTTTAAAAGTCATGGAAGTATTTTTTTTTTAAAAAGTTATTTTAGGAAGTTAGTATTTTGAACATTCACCTTTCCAGTAGTGGAGGGAAGAAACTGAAGATATATTTTTTATTATTTATAATTGTTTATATTTTATATTACTACATTTCATAAAACCCAATAGCCCCTTTTTATCTTGCTAAAGCTTTCATTCTATTAGCTGTTTAAGCATAAAGCCATTTATTCCTTTTATTGCAATATGCAGTAAAGACAGTATATAAATTTACTCTAGCATATAAATTATGTTAGAGTAAAAAGAAATGCTACAATGATTTAAATTATGTAATTTTAAAATTAGTTATTTATTGATCAATAAATCATTATTGAATATATCTTTGGTTGGTCCTATAAAACATTACCATTTAATAATTATTCAACAAAATTAAAGTTATTATAAAAATAAAATTTAAATTGCTCATGTATTAACAATTATAAATTCACAATGATTTATTTAGATGCAAAAATCATAAAGAGAATATTTAGTCTTGGTATATTCTCATATATTTTAATCAATTACTTAATAATATCTCTAATATTATGATACTGATCTTTTTTCTGAAACTGTATTTCCTTCTTTAAAATCTGTTGTTGACACGGTTACAGATGTCTTCCCCACACACCTTTTACCAACCTCAACCCAAACCCCAAGCTCCCTTCCTCTGGTCTGTGTTCGCATACATGTTCTTTAGTTGATCTCTTCACCTTCTTTCATCCAGGACCCACATCACACTCTGACATCTGTCACTTTGTTCCATATATCTATACCTCTGTTTCTAATTTGTCAGTTTATTTTGTTCATTGTATTATACATATAAGTGAGATGTTATGGTGTTTGTGTTTTTCTGTCTGGCTTATTTTGCTTAGCATAATAATCTTCAGGCCCACCCATGCTATCTCAAGAGGTATGAGACCCTCCTTTTTCACAGTCACAGAACCTTGCATTATGTAAATGTACCACAGTATTTTATCCACTAACTACTGATGGAAATTTGGGTTGTTTACAGATATTGGCTATTGTAGATAATGTTGCAATAAAAATAATGGTGCATATATTCTTATGAACTGGTCTTTCAGGACTCTCGGGATATATTTCTAGAAATGAGATTCCTAGAACTGGGACAAACGGCAGTTTCATTTTTAAATTTTGGAGGAAACTCCATTTTTTTTTTTACAGTTTTTATTCCCACCAACAGTACACAAGCATTTATTTTTCTCCACATTTTTGTCAATGCTTGTTTATTGATTTAATGATAGTAGCCATTCCAACAGGTGTGAGGTGATTTTTCATTTTGGTTCTAATTTACATCTCTCTGATAACTAGTGATATTGAGCATTTATTCATATGTCTATTGACTATCTGTATGTCCTCTTTGGAGAAGTGTCTATTCAGGTCCTTTGCCCAATTTTTATTTGGGTTGTTTGTTTTTGGGTATTGGGTTTTATAAGTGCTTTATATATTTTGGAAACTAATCCCTCATCAGACATATAATTGACAAATATATTCTCCTACACAGTGAGTCCCTTTTTCATTTCGTTGATCATTACCTTACCTGTGCAAGAGCTTTTTAGATTGATGTGGTCCCATTTGTTTATTTATTTGCCCTTGCCCTAGCATGTATTTTGGCAAAAATATTGCTGTGAGAAATGTTTGAGATTTTACTGCCTATATTTTCTTCTAGGATTGTTATGGTTTTGCAACTTACATTTAAGTCTTTTATCCATTTTGAGTTTATTCTTATATAGAGTGAAAGTTGGTGGTCTAGTTTCATATTTTTGCATATACCTGCTCAATTTTCCCAACACCATTTATTGCAGAGTCTGTCTTTATTCCATTGTAAGCTCTTGCCTACTTTGTCAAACGTTAATTGACCATAGATGTGTGGGTTGGCCAACATGGCATGGCTCAATGGTTGAGTGTGGACCTATGAACTGGAAGGTTGCAGTTTGATTCCCAGTTAAGGCACATTCCCAGGTCACAGGCTTGATCCCCACTGTCGGGTGCGCAAGAGGCAGCCAATCAATGATTCTCTCTCATTATTGATGTCTCTATCACTCTCTCCCTCTCACTTCTCCTCTGAAATTAATAAAAATATATTTAAAAATAAAAGAAATGTGGGTATATTCCATCACCCTCTGTTCTGTTCTATTGAACTATATTCCTGTTCTTATGCCAGTATCAGGCTGATTATTTACAATCACCTTGTGGGATAGTTTGATTATGTATTTTGGTACCTCCATATTTTTCTTTTCTCGAGATTTCTGGTTCTTTTTAGGGTCCTTACAGTTCTTTATAAATATTTGGAATATTTGCTCTAGTTCTGTGTAATATACCATTGGTATTTTAATGGGGATTGCATTGAATCTATAGATTGCTTTGGGAACTATGACATTTTAATGATGTTAATTCTTCCAATCCATGAACACAGTATTTTTCCACTTACTTGGATCTTCCTCAGTTTCTTTTTCCAATGTGATACAGTTTTCTGAGTTCAGGTTCTTTTATTTCTTTGATACATTTATTCCTAGATACCATATTTTTTGTTGCAGTAATACCCGTGATTGTTTTCTGTTTCTCTTTCTGATAGTTCATTGTTGTTGTCTAAAAAATGCCACTGATTTCTAAGTATTAATTTTGTATCCTGCTATTTTTAGTATTTTTTTTTACAATTTTTTGTATTTACTGTAGTATAAGTTATTACTTCTCTTTTATTTCTGATTTTATTTATTTGGGTCCTCTCTCTTTTTTTCTTAATGATTTTGGTTAGAGGTTCATCAATTTTGTTTATCTTTTCAAAGAACCAAGTTGTGGTTTCCTTGATCTTTTGTATTATTACTATTGTTTTTAGACTTTAGGTCATTTATTTCCTTCCTTCTACTTACTCTGGGCTTTTCTTATTGTTTTTTTTTTCTCCTGTAGTTCTTATAAGCGTAAAGTTAGATTATTTATTTGAGATTTTTTTTGTTTCTTGAGCTAGGCCAATAATGCTATGAATTTCCCTCTCAGGACTACTTTTGAGATGTCCCATAGATTTGGGGTTGTTGTGTGTTAAAAATGTATGCTTTTCAATATGGTCATTTTATAATGTTTTTTTTGATAAAACATCCTATACGTTTTTCAAAGTTACATTTTATGTTTTATGAATTGTTGACACTTTAAAAATGTATGGAAAACTATGAATTCAGAAAATCCCATTAAATTACATCTGTCATTTAAATCTACATTTATTATAGAAACTTATTTGCTTGAAGTTTTTAATGTTTTTGTTTATTTCAGTGGGAGAGGGAGAAGGTTAGAAAGATAGAAGCATCAATGAGAGAGAGATGATGAGAGAGAAATATCAATCGACTGCTTCTTGCATGCCCCATACACTGTATTGAGCCCACAAGTTGTGTGAGTGCTCTGACTGGGAGTCAAGCCATAAAACCACAAATCTCTTGGTTCTTCTGTCGATGCTCAACCACTGAGCCACACCAGTGGGGCTACTTATAGTTTTGACTTTACTAAATGTCTGCCATAGCAAATACTTAGTTATAGATGCCTCTTGTTCAGTTTTGTTTAAAAAAATTATTTCTCTTTGTAGTAAATATGTAATTAAACTAGAGGCCCATTGCATGAAATTTGTACACCGGAGGGGGCATCCCCTCAGCCCAGCCTAAACCATCCCCAATCTGGGATGCCTTGGGGAGTGTCCAACTGCTGGTTTAGGCCCAATCCCTGGGATCGGGCCTAAACTGGCAATACGACATCCCTCTCACAATCCTGGACTGCTGGTTCCTAATTACTCACATGCCTGCCTGCCTGGTTCCCCATAACTACCTACCCCCTGCCAGGCTGATTGCCCCTCACTGCTTCTGGGTGCCGAGCTGATTGCCACTAACAGCCCTACCCCTACTGCCCTGGCTGCCCCTAACTGTCCCCCACTGCTGGCCAGCTCACCCCCAACTGCTCCCTGCCTACCGGCCTGGTCCCTCCTAACTGCCCTCCCCCTGGCCTGGTCACCCCTAATTTCCCCCTCTTTGTTGGCCTGGTTGGACCCAACTGTCCCCCTCTGATGGCCTGGTCACCAACAACTGCCCCCTCTTTGCTGGCCGTGGTAGCCAATAACTGCCCCTGCCTGCCAGACACGTTGCCCCTCACTGCTTCCCTCTGCCAGCCTAATTGCCCCCAATTGCCCCTCCTGCCAGCCTGGTCACCTCTTACTGCTCCACTGCCTGCCTGGTCACCCCTAATTGGTCCCCACTACCAGCCTGGTCGCTCTCAACTGCCCAACTCTGCTGTCCTTGTCACTCCAAATTTCCTCCCTCCCCTGCTGGCGTGTCACTCCACACAGCCTGCTGTTCAATCATTTGGTAATTCCTCACTAACCCCCTGCCAGCCTGGTTGTAGAAAGCCTTCTTGTGAGGGCATGATGGTCAATTTTCATATTACCTCTTTATTATAAAGGATTTTCAATTTTTAAAAATTTTCTTTATTTATTAATGTATTACATATGTGTCTTCATCCCCCCATTACCCCCTAATGCCTCCTGTGCATGCCTTCACCCCTCTGTTGTCTGTGTCCATTGGTTAGGCTTATATGCATGTATACAAGTCCTTTGGTTGATCTCTCCCGCTTATCCCCACCCTCCCGTACTATTCCCTCTGAAGTTTGGAAGTCTGATCAATGCTTCTCTGTTTCTGGATCTGTCCCTATTCATCAGTTTATGTTGTCCATTACATTCCATAAATAAATGAGATCATATGATACTAATCTTTCTCTGAATGGCTTATTTCACTTAGTATAATGCTCTCCAGTTCTATCCATGCTGATGCAAATGGTAAGAACTTCTTCTTTTTTACTGCAGCATAGTATTGCATTGTTCCACAGTGTTTTAATCCATTCATTGCTGATGGGCATATAGGCCACTTCCAAATCTTAGCTATGATGAATTATACTGCTATGAACATAGGGGTGCATATATCCTTTCTGATTTGTGTTTCTAGTTTCTTGAGATATATTCCTAGAAGTGAGATCACTGGGTCAAATGGGAGTTCCATTTTTAGTTTTTTGAGGAAACTCCATACTGTACTCCACAGTGGCTACACCAGTCTGCGTTATCACTAGCAGTGCACAAATGTTCCTTTTTCTCCGCATCCTCACCAACACTTGTCATTTGTTGATTCGTTGATGATAGCCATTCTGACAGTGTTGTTTTGATTTGCCTTTCTCAAGGCATGCTCAAGTAATGTTTTTATATGTCTCTCAGCCTTCTTTCAAAAAATATCTTTTAGAAGGAATGGAGAGAACCAAGATGGTGGCATAGGTAAAACACCTATCTTGCCGTAATACTCAGCAATTTTAATACTACAACTTAACGAAAGAACAAACACCTTCCAGAATCACCAGAAAGCTGGCCGAGTGAAAATTTCACAAATAAAAGTGAAAATAAGACACTGTGACTCGGAGGAGCGGCGGCGGACAGCGTTGAAAGATTCGCATAAAGAGAGGTTTGGAGCGCACGACAGCGGAGAGGGCGAGTGGCTGAAAACCGGCCAGTTTTCTCGAACTGGGAGACAAAGACGTCCCATTGGACTGATTCTCCAGCTTTGGGCAAAGTCCAGGGAACCCACCATCATACGGGGTGAAAACTGGACAGTGGGAGAGCACGCTGAAGCTCAGGTGCTAACCGGGTCTCCCAGCTTGGGGAGAAGGCAGCTTGCGTGAACAGCTCAGCTGCATGACCGCAAAGAGAGCACTCTGCGACTTGTCTCTCATTCGGAAAACTGTCAGTCTGCTTTGTTTTACGACCCTGGGTGAGACATTGGGTGTGCAGAGTCATTTGGGGAGAGTCTGAATTCCCCCCAGCCGGTGGAGCTCGGCAGCAGTTCTCTCTCAGAGGTGCTGGCGGCCATTGCTCCCAGCGCAGGGTCCCTGGAGCTGCACAGGGTGGAGCTAACACTGTCTGCTTGGCCTGGAGACTCCCCCCATCCAACCTGAGCACAGCTGAGCTTCACAATTGGCCTGGAGGTCAACCCCTCCAAGTGCTAACAGTGATTAACCTGAGCTTAACTTCAGCAAGACTGTGCAATCCATATCCACCTCAGGTAACTGGGGAGGCTGAGCCACTGTGCCTAGTAGGAAGTCTACCACACAAAGCTAATTGACCAACTCAGGGAAGCAGCCACCATGCAGAGACATGGAAAGAAATCAGATGTAAAAGAAATGGAGGAAAAAACACGACTGGACATGGAATTCAAAACCACGGTTATAGGGCTTTTCAAGAGGCTCCAACAAAGGGTCGAGGCCTATAAGGAAATAAGCAAGACTGCAAAGGAAATGAATGAGACCCTACAAAGAAATGAACGAGACCCTCAAGGATATGAATGAGACCTGCAAGGAAATGATCAAGACCAACGTGGAAATGAATGAGTCCTACAAGGAAATGAAGGAGACCCTCAAGGATATGAAAAAGGACCAACCAGAAATTAAGCATAGACTGACTGAAATAAAAAATATTATACGAAGACCTAAAAGTGCTCTGGAGCACCCCAAGAACAAAATTAAAGATGTGAAATACAAAGAGGTAAAATCCACTCAGCTGAAAAAGCAAGAAACCAAAAGAATCCAAAAAATTGAAGATAGTGTAAGGGGCCTCTGGGACAACCTCAAGCATACCAACATCCGAATGATAGGGGAGCCAGAAAAAGAGAGAGGCCAAGACAATGAAAACCTATTTGAAGAAATAGTGACCGAAAACTTCCCACACCTGGTGAAAGAAATTGACTTAGGAGTCCAAGAAGCACACTGAACCCCAATATACAGGAACCCTAAGAGGACCACACCAAGGCACATCATAATTAAAATGCTAAGAGCAAAAGACAAAGAGAGAATATTAAAAGCAGCAAGAGAAAAACAGTTGGTTACCTATAAGGGAGCACCCATACGATTGTCAGTGGATTTCTCAACAGAAACGATGCAGGCCAGACGGGAGTGGCAAGAAATATTCAAAGTGATGAACAGTAAGAATCTACAACCAGCAAAGCTGTCATGTGGAATTGAAGGTCAGATAAAGTGCTTCGCAGATAACAAAAAGCTAAAGGAGTTCATCACCACCAAACCAATATTATATGAAATGCTGAAAGATATTCTTTAAGAAGAGGAAGAAGAAAAAGATAAAAGTGTAAATTAGGAACAACAAATACACATCTATCAACAAATGAATCTAAAAATCAAGTGAATTAATAAGCTGGTGAACAGGATAAACTGGTGAATGTAACAGAATCACTGACATAGAGAGAGAATGGTCTGACAACTCTTGGGGAGGAAGGGGGTGTGGGAAGTGCAGCAAGAGACTGGACAAAAATCATGCAACTATGGGAGAGGATACTGGAGCGGGGTGAGGGCGGAGGGTGGGATGGGTACCAGGTGGAGGGGAACTATAGGGTGAAAAAAAAAGGGAACAATGTAATTAATAAACTGAACAATAAAGATAAAAAATATCTTTTAGGCTCATTTCCCACTTTTTATTGGATTGTTTATCTTCCTTTTGTTAAGTTGTCTGAGTTCCCTGTAAATGTTGGAGATTAAAACTTTATTGGTGAAAACATTGGAAAATACATTCTCCCATGCAGTGGGATTATGTGTTGTTTTGTTGATGGTTTCTTTTGCTGTGCAAAAGATTTTTATTTTGATGTAGTCCCATTTTTTTTATTTTCACTTTAGTTTCCATTGCCCTAGGAGCTGTATCGGTGAAGATATTGCTTCGGTATATGTCTGAAATTTTTCTGCTTGTGGATTCCTCTAGTGTTTTTATGGTTTCTCATTTATGTTTAAGTTCTTTATCCATTTTGAGTTTATTTTTGGATATGGTGTAAGTTGGTGATCTAGTTTCATTTTTTTGCATGTATCTGTACAATTTTTCCAATACCAGTTATTGGAAGTGACGATCTTGACTCCATTGTATATTCATGCTTTCTTTGTTGAATATTAATTGGGCATAGTAGTTTGGGTCGATTTCTGGGTTCTTAATTCTATTACATTGATCTTTTTGTCTTTTCTTGTACCAGTACAAGGCTGTTTTGAGAATAGTTGCTTTGTAGTGCAGCCTGATATTAGATACTGGGATCCCACCTTCTTTGTTCTTCTTTCTCAGGCTTGCTGCAGTTATTAGAGTCTTTGTTTATTTCAGATGAATTTTTGGAAAGTTCATTCTAGGTCTGTGAAATATGCCATTGGTATTTTAATGAAGATTGCATTGAATCTAAAGATTGCTTTGGGTAGTATGGACATTTTGATGATGTTTCTAATAATCCATGAATACAGTATGTTCTTCCATCTGTTTATGTCTTCCACTATCTATTTTTTCTGTGTGTGTAGTTTTTCACATATAGGTCTTTTACCTGCTTAAATAAGCTTATGCTGAGGTATCTTAAATTTTTAGTGCTATGGTAAGTGTGATTGTTTTTTTAGTCTCTCTTTCTGTGACTTCACTATTGGTGTAAAGAAATGCCATAGATTTTTGGTGTTAATTTTGTATCCTACTACATTGCCAAATTCATTTATTAAGTCTAATAATATTTTGATAGAGTCTTTAGGTTTTCTATGTACAATATCATGTCATCTGCTAATAAAGACAGTTTTACTTCTTCTTTTCCAATTTGGTTGCCTTTTATTTTTTTCTTCTTTTCTGATCATTATGGCTAGTACTTCTAGTACAATGATGAACAAGAGTGGTGAGAATGGGAATCCCTGTCTTATTCCTGTTCTTTGGGTAATGATTTTAGTTTTTGTCCATTGAGTATGATATTGGCTCTGGGTTTGTCATATATGGCTTTTATCATCTTGAGGGATGATTCTTCTATTCCCACCTTGCTGAGCGTTTTGATCAAGAAAAGGTGTTGGATTTTTGTTAAATGCTTTTTTCTGCATCAATTGATATGACTATGTGATTTTAACTCTCAATTTGTATAAGTAAGGTATCACATTTATAGATTTTCAGATATTGTACATCCTTGTATCCCCAGGATAAATCCTACTTGGTCATGGTGTATGATCTTTCTGATGTACTGCTGGATCCGATTTGCTAGAATTTTGTTGAAGATTTTGGCTTCTATGTTCATGAGAGATATTGGCCTGTAATTCTCTTTCATAGTGTTATCTTTATCTACTTTTCGTATTAGGGTAATGCTGGCTTCATAGAATGAGCTTGGAAGTGTTTCTTCATCTTGAATTTTCTGGAATAGTTTGAGGGGGATAGGTTTTAGTTCTTCCTCATATGTCGTTTATTTTTGCTCTGGTGTTCATTGTCTCCTTCCTTCTGCTCACTCTAGGCTTTTCTTGTTACTCTATTTCTAGTACTTTGAGTTGTAGAGTTAGATGATTTACTTCCATTTTTTCTTCTTTTTTGAGGTAGGCCTGTAGAGCTATAAACTTCACTCTCAGGACTGCTTTTATTGTGTCTCAGAGATTTTGGATTGTTGTGTTTTCATTGTCATTCATTTCCATAATGTTTTTAATTTCTTCTTTGATCTATTTTATAACCCAATCATTATTTAATAGCATGCTATTCAGCTTCCAAGTGTTTGGTATAACTCCCCTGTGAAGCCGTCTGGCACTGGGCTTTTGTTTGCTGGGATCTTATTGATGACTGCTTCAATTTCATCCATAGTTATCAGCCTCTTGATATTTTAAGAATCTTCCTGATTGAGTTTTGGAAGGCTGTAGTTTTCTAGGAATATGTCCATTTCTTCCAGTTTGTCTAGTTTATTGAAGCAGAGTTGCTCATAGTATCTTTTAACAATCTTTTGTATTTCTATGGAGTCTGTTTTTATTTCACCTCTTTGATTTTTTATTTTATTTATTTGGGTCCTCTCTCTTTGCTTCTTGGTGAGCCTGGCTAAAGGTTCAGCAATCTTATTTGTCCTTTCAAAGTACCATTTCTTGGTGTCATTGATATTGTGTAATGTTGTTTTTTTGGTCTCTATGTCGTTTATTTTTGCTCTGGTGTTCATTGTCTCCTTCCTTCTGCTCACTCTAGGCTTTTCTTGTTACTCTACTTCTAGTACTTTGAGTTGTAGAGTTAGATGATTTACTTCCATTTTTTCTTCTTTTTTGAGGTAGGCCTGTAGAGCTATAAACTTCACTCTCAGGACTGCTTTTATTGTGTCTCAGAGATTTTGGATTGTTGTGTTTTCATTGTCATTCATTTCCATAATGTTTTTAATTTCTTCTTTGATCTATTTTGTAACCCAATCATTATTTAATAGCATGCTATTCAGCTTCCAAGTGTTTGAGTTTTTTGGATTGTTTTTATTGTAGTTTAGTTCTAATATTATGCCATTGTGGTCTAAGAAGATTCTTGGTATTATTTCAATCTTCTTGAATTTGGGAGACTTTGCTTGTGACCCAATATGTGATCTATTTTTGAAAATGTCCCATGTGCACTTGAGAAGAATGTATATTCCGTGACTTTGGAGTGAAATGTCAATTAAGTCCTTCTGATTTAGTGAGTCATTTAGGATTGTTTTTTCTTTGCTGATTTTTTGTCCAGAGGATTTATCCAGTGATGTTAGTGGTGTATTAAAGTCCCTTACTATGATTGTATTGTTGTCTATCTATTCCTTGATATCTTCCAGGAGTTTTTTTTTAATGTATTTGGGTGCTCCTGCATTGGGTGCATATATGTTTATTAGAGTTATATCCTCTTGTTGTATTGATCCCTTTATTATTATGAAATGGCCTTCCTTATATCTTGTTATGGCCTTCACTTTGAGGTTAGATATAAGTATTGCTACCTCAGCTTTTTTTTTTCCTTTTTATTTGCCTGAAAGATATTTTTCCATTTCCTCACTTTCATTCTGTGTGAGTCCCTTGTTCTGAGGTGGATCTCTTGTAGACAGCATATATATGGGTCATGTGTTTTTAACCATTCAGCCACTCTATGTCCTTTGATTGGAGAATTGTTTCCATTTACATTTAAAGTTATTATTGAAAGGTACTTTTTTTGGTAGTCATTTCTGTTTGTGTACCTGTGTTCCTTCTTACCTTTTTATTTCTTCTTTTTTATTTTTTATTTTATTTTTTTTATTTACAATATAACTTATATTTAATAGTAGTGCATATGTTTTCCTCCCCCCCCAATATCCTCCCCCCAGCCTCCCTTACCCCTCAGCACATGTCCCCACCTGCCCCCCTCCCCATCCCAGAGTCTTTCATTCATTTGTTATGCTCATATATATGCATACAAGTCCTTCGGTTGATCTCCCCCAGCATCTGCCTCCCCTCCACTCCAGCCTTCCCCCTGTAGCTTGACAGCCTGTTCGAGGCCACCCTGCCTCTATATCAATCACTCTCCCCTGTTTCTTTTCTTCAAAAATATCTTGCCTCTGCATACTGAAAACAAACGTATAAGAGCAAAAAAAAAGTTTGAGTGTCAGTTTCAATGTCCAACTGTTCTGAGTCCCAGTTTCAATGTCAAATAGTTCTTCATGTGTACATGTCAGCAATGGTATCCAGATGGTGGACACATCGTGGCAATGCAAGATCCATCCTCTCTGGTATGGTCCTGGGCCGCCTGCAGCCACGCACAGCTGCCGACTGCTAGCATGGCAAGGTGTCGTCAGTGTCCCCCATCTCTGGACTGTCCTCGTGGCTGGAACAGGCCCGTCAGTTCCTCACTGTCGCAGGAACCCACATGGTCTTGGAGTTGTTCTCTGCAAACACACAAACACATTCGCGACCAAAGGTTAACAAAGGGATCCTCTCTGCAAAGTAGACTTGGGATTCTTTTTATTTTTGCCTAAATGATTTTCCTTTGGCTTATTTTGACACCATGTGTGTGTGTGTGTGTGTGTGTTTTTTTTTTATGGGTGTCCTGCAGCTGGTTTTACTAATGGAATTTTCTTTTCTGGAGTAAGAATTTTCTACATGTATTTTACTTATAGGATATTTTTCCTTACATGATATTACCCCACTGTTCCCCCCCCCCCTTTTTTTGGTTAATAGGGGCTTTTGGAAATTTTATCTTGCAGTCTTGGTAATTTTAAATTTTAATTTTTGCACACAAATATTACTGCTTTAGGTTCTTTGGATGTTAGGCAATTTTGCAGTGAGATGAACTACTAATAGATAATTTAGTTAATGTTTTAAGAAAAGCTTTTTGTCCAGTACAGTTAGATTTTCTTGAGTATTCACTTATTTCACTTGTCCAATTTAAATTAATCTGAAAACTTGATTACTATTTTACTGTCAATTTTAATACTCAAGCAGAAATCTTAGTTTACCCAGTAAATACTTGTGGAAAGGAATATTTGCAATTTTGAGTAGGTCCTCAGCATTCCTTGTAATAAATTAAATTTAGATATAGGGCAGCTATTGCTGGCCGAGTCTCTGTCTACCACCTGGGTACCGGTATGAGTTGTGCATGGGAGGCGTAGCAGCCGTGGGGGTAGGAGACCTTCCTCAGGAGGGGTGAGAATTCAAGCCCCTGCATATTTCTTCTTTTTTAAAGCATTCCCTTTAGCATTTATTGCATTGCTGGCTGGGTAGTGATAAATTCGCTTAGCCATTTTTTTTTTTTTTTGTCTGGGAAGCTCCTGATTTCCCCCAAAATTTTGATTGATTATCTTGCTGGATAGAGTATTTTTGGATTCAGTCCTTTGCTTTGCAACACTTTGTATACATCCTTCCATTTCCTTCTAGCTTAATGTGCTTCTGTTTAGAAATCTTTTGATAATCTTATGCGGGATCATTTCTAGGTAACTCTTTGTCTCTCTCTTGCAGCCTTCAAGATTCTCTCTTTTTTGTTAACATTTGCCGTTGTCATTATGATATGTATTGGTGTGTGTCCTTTGGGATTCATCTTGCCTGGAACTCTCTATACTTGTGCAACTTTTTCTTCCTCATATCTGGGAAGTTTTCTGTCATTATTTCTTCAAATAAATTTCCTCATCCTTGTTGTTCTTCTTGTCCTTCTGGCAGCCCTATTATACTTATGTTACTTCGTTTCATGTTGTCTGAAAGCTCCCTGAGGCTTTCCTCCTGCTTTTAAATTTTTTTTCCAATTGCTGTTCAGATTGAGCTTTTTTTCTGCACCTGATCTTCTAATTCACTAATTCTGTCCTTTGCTTCTTCTAGTCTACTGTTGAAACTTTCCATGGTGCTTTTGATTGTAGCTATATCACTTTTCATTTCTTCCTGATTCTTGCATAGGTTATTGATTTCCTCATCCATCCAGTGTATGAATTGTACCATCATTACTCTGAATTCATTTTCTGTCATGTTGCATGCTTCAAATTCATTAATTTTCTTTTTTGGCAACTCCTCATTTTCTTTCTTCTGGGGATTGTCATCTCACCATTCTGACTATCACCAGAAGGTTCAAATATTGAGCTGCATGGGCCTGGGCCCTGTCCCATGGGAGTGTCACACCACTTGAGCATCACTGAAGAGCTCTGTCACAAGACTTGTGGTTGCCATGGGAAACAGGCTTGCTCAGGGTCTGCATTACCAGCGCTCAGTGTGCCCTATGTGCATACCTACAATCGGGAACTTAGCCTGCACAGCGCTGAAACCTAGACCCTGCTGGCAGGTGCCAAAAATCGGAGTCTCCTAGTGCATGCCAGGAGTCAGAGTTCCCCTGTGCCTGAACCAAGAATAGAGTATCAGAGTCTCCATTACTTTGTGTGGCCTCTCACTGAGAATCAGGGTCCCTGTGTGCTCATGCACCAAGAATTGCAGTCACTAGGTTTTAGTGTGAAAGCAGTGGGAGTCAGGGGTCCCCGGTGCACGTGATAAGAAACAGAGTCGAGTCACTGGTGGTCAGTGCTGCCTTCTGCCTGGAGAATCCAGGTCCTGGTCAGCTTGGGGGACTGGCTAACCCAGTAGCACTGTGTTGGTAGGAGGTGCATTCTTGCACTGCGGAAAACAGACTTCTGTTCACTTGCCCAGAAACAAAGGCAGGTGGCACTGCCGCCCTGCGTGGGCTTCGGGTTTGGTCGCCCAGTTGTGTTGCGGGGAACTGATTCCCAGTGTCCACACGCTCCCAGGACAAAATTCCTGCAACGGAGGGGCGGGTCTATCAGTTACTGTGGTGCTGCCCGCGACTGTGACTCACAGACATCTGCAGTGGGGGTGTCTGGATGCCTGTTGTCTGTGGGTCTGCGGCTGTGGTCGCAGGTCTCTGTCCCCAGTGGCTGCAGGGTCTGGTGTGCGTCTGAGACCAGACTGGGCGGAGCTGAGGCCAGGAGCCTGGTCTCCAGCAGCCTGTTTCTCCAGACGGCCTGGTCTCTGTGACCCTGCCGGCTGTCCAAGAGTGTCCGCAATGGGGGCGCTGCTCCGTCACTAAGACTGCCCAGTTTGGCAGCCCGTTGGAGGACCTGCAGAACTTAACTGTCCCAGCTCATACACACCCCACACATGTTCACACATGCCTCTATCGCTCCCTGACTCTCTCACATCCTCTCTCTCCCTATCTTCCTGCCCGTTACCAACTTCCTTATATGGGATTATTAGTTAATGTTATATTTAAAATAAAAGATTATTTAAGAATAGTGCAATATGTATTGACCCTATTTAAATGTAACATACTACCTCAAAAGGCAATATGGTTTCCTTAGAACATTTTAAAAACCATGGTTGTTGCTATTTTTATCAACTATTTGCATATATTTCAAATAGGTAATTCCATCCTTTTAATCTTTATATGGTATTTCCTATAAAACAAATTGATATTCTAAATAGTCAAATTAAATAAAAGCATATAGGTTAATTATTCACATGTAAAGCCTACATCTCTACTAAAAATAGTAGAATTGAAGTTTCATATCAGTGATTTTTTTCTGCATACTTCTTTTCCTTTTGATCCTATTTCCTTCACATTTTACCAGCAGCATATTTTAATGTGACAAGTTTCATTTTTTTTTTTGCTATTCCTACTTAACTTATCCTTATGTAGCTTTGATTTTCATATGTGCCACTGTGACTTTTTGTCAGCAGGCTGAAATATTAAACCAAAAATTGTACAGCAGCATGGTGTAATGCAAGACATACAGACTTGGGTGTCAGACAAGTGGACCTGGGTTCAAAGAGCAGGCCTTTCACTTACTTTCTGAATGAACACATCAATAATTCTATATAATAAAGAGTTAATGTGCAAATTATCATCACACCCTTGTGCCCTCATGCCCTTGCACCCTCATGTTCAAGCTAGGGGACCTGAGGCCAGGCTGGGGGACCTGAGTTTGTGCCCCCTACCCTGGCACTGTGGCCGGGGGACCTGAGGCTAGGCCAGGGGACCTGAGGCTGTACCCCCCACCATGCTCCAGGGCCAGGGACCTGAGGCCTTGCCCCCTCTGCCCAGGGGGGCTTAACAGTGGACCCGAGTCTACACCCCTTGCCTGACAAAGGGCCAGGGGAACTGAGGCTGTGCCCCCCCATCCTGTGGGACTTGACAGGGGTGGGGCCAGCCAGGTCTGACTCTCGTGTGATTTCGAAGCATCCTCAGGTGGGCAGGGATTTGATTATAGTTCCCACAGCATGACCCAGACTCTGACAGGAGAGAGATTTTCATATACATTTTACTAATTTTCTTTCATCTCTGACATTTTTATTATGGAGAAGGGCAAATAGCAATATTAGAATATTTCCTCTAATTAATTCCCTTTTAATGTGTATGAATTTTGTCTACCGGGCCACTAACATGTGAATCACTAATGGATAGGTTTAATCTATGTAGCAAATGTTTACTAAATACTACCTACTAAATTATTTCCCTCATTATCATTCCAAGAGTATATATAACCCAAAGAAAATTATGCATAAACACACTAGTGACCTGATTTACTGGGGAGCAATTCTTTATTCTTAATAAAACAATGGTATTAGCAATGTAGCACATCTTGTCATCTGGGAAATATACCATAGAGCAGGGGTTTGCAACCTTCCTAATGCTGACACCCTTTAATACAGTTCCTCATGTTGTGGTGACCCCCGAGCATAAAATTATTTTCGTTGCTACTTCATAACTGTAATTTTGCTACAGTTAATGAATCATAATGTAAATATCTGTATTTTCTGATGGTCTTAGGCAACCTGCTAACAATTCAAGTCAGAGTATGAGACCCACAGGTTGAAAACCACTGCTGTAGAGCCTAAGGCCATCAGAAAACACAGGTATTTACATTACAATTCATTAACAGTAGCAAAATTACAGTTATGAAGTAGCAACAAAAATAATTTTATGTTTGAGAGTCACCACAAGATGAATAACTGTATTAAAGGATTTCAGCATTAGGAAGGTTGAGAACCACTGTGATAGAGGAATAGATGAAAATAGAAAACATGATGCTAGACATCTGCTGCCATCTTTAATGATTGGTTGGATGTTAGAAATCTATCTATATAAAAGCCTAAGCAACCGTCACAACTGAACAAATGACTGAACAGGTCATATGGGACAACCAGGCTGGCAGAGGGGTTAGTGAAGAATGACTAAATGACTGAGCAGCAGACTGTATGGGGCAACCAGACCAGCAGGAGGCAGGTTGGGGGCAACCAGGCTGGCAAGCACAGGCAGTTAGGGGTAATCAGGCAGTCAGGGGGGCAGTGAGGAGTGATCAGGCCAGCAGGCAGAGGTGGTTAGGGGTGATCAGGCTGGCAGGCTGATGAGTGGTTAGGAACCAGGGGTCCAGGATTGTGAGTGGGACTTCCGACTGCTGGTTTAAGCTTGATCCTTGGGCATAAACTGTCAGACATCCCCAGTTGGGTCCTGGATTAGAGAGGGTGCAGGCTGAGTTGAGGGGACCCTCCCCGTCCACCCCCCATGCATGAATTTTATGTACCAAGCCTCTAGTTCAGAAGATAAAACACAAAAGAAAAAAACAACACTGAAGAATTAAAATACTTTTATTACATAGAAAAATTGGTTTTAAAACAAATAATTAACTAATTTTAATGTATTTTAAAATTATTTAGGAAGTCATCATCTCTGGGAAAGAAAAGCAAAAATGGTAAGTCAAAAACTAAGTTGGGAACAAGAAGGGCTGTAATCAAATAGTGAGTTTCCATAGCCACTTATTTAAGATTCCTAAAATGTTGTAATTCAGATTAAAGAAAGAGTAATGTATCATTATATAGGAGAGTTATTTTTCTGAAATTCACTCTTAATTTTCTGGAAAACAGCCATATCCCTCCATATAAAACAGGCAAAAGGTTTATGAATCCTGTTCAACATTCTATGGCATGCTGTCTGAACTTCACAGGCTTGAACAAATGAATAAATATTCATTACCTGTGCTTTCATCTTTTTCCTAGGTACCTCCCATACTCCTTGATAAGCAGTTCTCTGAATTCACTCCGGACATTACACCAATTATCTTGGCAGCCCACACAAATAATTATGAAATAATAAAACTTTTAGTTCAGAAAGGAGTCTCAGTGCCCAGACCCCATGAGGTCCGCTGTAACTGTGTTGAATGTGTCTCCAGTTCCGATGTGGATAGTCTTCGCCACTCACGCTCCAGACTCAACATCTACAAGGCCTTGGCTAGCCCTTCTCTCATTGCACTGTCAAGTGAAGATCCTTTTCTCACAGCCTTTCAACTAAGTTGGGAGCTTCAGGAATTGAGCAAGGTGGAAAATGAATTCAAGTCAGAGTATGAGGAACTGTCACAACAGTGCAAACAGTTTGCCAAGGACCTACTGGATCAGACAAGAAGCTCCAGAGAACTAGAAATAATTCTTAATTACCGAGATGATAATAGTCTCATAGAAGATCAAAGTGGAAATGATCTTGCGAGACTAAAATTGGCCATTAAGTACCGTCAAAAAGAGGTGAGTATTGCCAGACTATACCCATCAAAACACCGTACAGTTTAATCACAGTGCAGGAAACTGGTACTCCAAAATTAGGCATGAGCATTTTATTTATTTATGTAGTTAGTTAGTTAGTTAGTTAGTTATTCTTTTCCATTACCATTTATTCCTTCTGTGTATAAGCATTTTTCTATTTAACTGTTATGTGATTTTTTTCCCATTTTGCTTTATTTTTTTCATTTTAATTTCTTTATTGATTAAGATTACATATGTGTCTTCTTTCCCCCACTTACATGGATGATGTTTATTGTTTGATATTTATTTGTAAGATTAATAATTATAAAATACATTGAAGAGTGATAAATGATTTCATAATTGGTGGTGATGGTTTCGGTATCCATTAGATGAACGTATTTACTTTGACATAATGCAAAAATGAATTAATTTTAAAATTTTTAGACTGAGAGTTTTGGTTCTCTCATGTGTAAGTCTTGTTACTTTAGAAAATCATGCATCTTTTTCCAAGCTTGTGTCCTCATTGGAGCAGCCATCTCTGACCCCATGGGGGTGGACATCTTGTGTGTTGGAATGATGGTCAATTTGCATATTACTCTTTTATTAGAATACTAGCGGCCTGGTGCATGAAATTCATGCATGGAGTGGGTGTTCCTTCAGCCACACCTGCACCCTCTCCAATCAGAGATCATCTTGGGGGATAACTGGCAGTTGTACATCCGTCTCACTATCTGAGACCACCGGCTTCTAACCATTCACCTGCCTGCCTGCCTGTTTGCCCATAACCCCTCGGCCTGCCTGCCTCATCACTGCTAACCTCTCTGTCTGCTTGCCTGATTACCCCTAACTGCCCTCCCCTGCCAATCTAGTCTTGCCTCCAACTGCCCTCGACTGCCAGTCAATTTGGTTCTGATTGGTTGGTTTCTATGCCAGTCAAAGTCAAAAGCTCCACCTCCTAGGCAGCCATTGGCTCCTCACAGTTTACCCAGATTTGGTTCTGAGTGGTCAGTTTCTATGCCAGTGAGCTTCAAAAGCTCTGCCTCCTAGGCAGCCATTGGCTCCTCACAGTTCACCCAGATTTGGTTCTGATTGGTTGGTTTCTATGCCAGTGAGCTTCAAAAGCTCTGCCTCATAGGCAGCCATTGGCTCCTCACACTTCACCCAGATTTGATTCTGATTGGTTGGTTTCTATGCCAGTCAGAGTCTCAGGGTCTATCTCTAGGCCTGATCAGAGAGGCAGCGCTGATCAGCAGCTTCCTATGAGGCCTGGAGAGAAACAGAAACACAGCTGCTGGCAAAGCCTGGGAAGAAAGAGAGAGGCAACAGTTGATCAACAGCTGCCAGAGATGCCGCAGATCAGACCCTGCCTCTCTCTCTAGGCCTCCTTGGCAGTCAATGCTGGGTCACCACACCAACCCACTTTGACTGTAGGACTGACTTCTGGTGTTCAGTTGGTCGTTACCCAGGTTTTTCATATATTAGTGTGTGTGTCTGTGTGTGTGTGTGTGTGTGTGTGTGTGTGTGTGTGTGTGTGTGTGTATTTTTCAGAGAGAAAGTGAGAGGAAGAAATAGAAACATCAATGGTGAGAGAGACTCATTGATCAGCTGACTTTTTCCTGCAGGCCTCTCACTGGGGATTGAGCCAGCAATCCAAGCATATGCTTCACCTGAGATCAAACCCTGACCTCTTGGTGCATGGGTCAATGCTCAACCATTGAACCACGCCGACCTGGCAGGAATCTTATATTTTAAAGGAGCTAGAATAATTTTAATATATAACCATAAGATACTGATGAAAACCTTTATTTGATTAAAGTTTTTAAAGTATAATATGTGAAAATTAAAAGTAATTCTATGCATTAGATCTGACTAAATATTTATGTGCCCTCAGCAATTGGGCCAAGCATTCTTAAATATATTTTATTAATACAATCTTATGATTTACTTTATTTAGTTTTTTTGGGGGGATGAGTATTTAAGGGATTGATACAATGATTACAATGGTCTTCTATTATACATGATCATTTTTTATATTATCCTGAAAATTATGAGTAGAATAAAATTCCCAGATGCTCTATCCATGAAATGAAACAAAGAACACAGTACAGCTGGTTGTGATCATTTGTTTCATTTTAGTTCACTCTGATGACTACAGTGATTTTGGTTCTGATATCATAACTGATTTAACTTTGTCTTTGGCCATAATGACTTGTGTGAATGCACTGGAACAAAACACTCTGACTCTTTTACCAAACCCTCATGATGGAATACTACAGTGATATTTAATCAACTGAAGTTGCCAAATTCTTGTCAAGAGTTGTCCAACATAGCTCTGGTTGGTTTGGCTTAGTGGAAGAGCACTTGTCTGTGGACTGAGGGATCCCAGGTTTGATTCTGGTCAAGGACAAATACTCAGGTTGTGGGCTTGATCCCCAGTGGGTGGCATACAGAAGGCAGTAAAGCAATGATTCCCTCTCATCATTGATGTATCTATCTCTTCTTCTCCCTTCCTCTCTGAAATTAATTAAAAAATACTAATAAAAGGGTAATATGCTAATTAAATTGGATAGACCAGACATCTTCTAGTCTCCTTCTGGACAAAGCCATGGTGGGGGGGGGGGTGAGGCAGAGGCATTTAAGGGTAATCAGGCTGGCAGGGGAGTGTAGTTAGGTATAATCAGGCAGGCAGGCAGAGTTGTAAGGGGTGATCAGGCAGGTGAGCTGTTAGGAGCCAGCAGTTCCAGATTGTGAGAAGGATGTCTGACTGTGGGATGGGGCCTAAACTAGCAGTCAGACATCCCCGAGGGATCCAAGATTAGAGAGGGTGCAGGCCAGGCTGAGGGACCCCCACCACTCCATGAACAAATTTCATGCATTGGCCCTCTAATCTACACCAATAAAAAAGAAACATGCAAATTGACCATCACTCTGCCACACCCACCAGTCAATCAGGAGTGAGTATGCAAATTAGCCCAACCAAGATATTGGTGGCCATGGAGTGGGAGTGAGCAGGAGGCTTGGGTTGCACCCAGCAATGGAGGAAGCCAAGCTTCTTGCACAATCTGGTCAGCCCAGGCCTCCGGAGACTCAAGGCTACAAAGTTTCAATTATAGAAAATAAATAAATCCCAGATATGTGCTTCCAGCTGGCCCTGGCCGCTGCTCAAGGAGGCAATGAAAAAAAAAAGAAAGAAAAGTAAAAAAGCAGGGGCTGGGAGCCTGGATTGCTGGAGGGCAAGGGCAGCCTGAAAACATCCATCAGCCCCTCACCCAGACTGGCCAGGAACCCCAGGGGGGATCCTCACCCTGAAGGCAGTGTGGCCAGCCTGAAAACATCCCTCAGACCCTCAGCCATCAATAGGGTCAGTTGGAGGTGATCAGGACAGTGGGGGGGGGGGCAGTTTGAAGTGAGAAGGCCAGTAGGGGAGCATTTGGGGACTAGCATGCCAGTGGGGAGAGACGATGGGGGTGAGCATATCTGCAGGCAGGGCAGTGAGAGTGAGCAGGCTGGCAGGGGAGGCACTTGGGGGTGAGCACACTGGCACAGGATGCATTTAGGGGTTATTAGGGGGGCATTTGGGGACAAGCAGGCTGGTGGCAGGAGATAGTTGGGGGTGAGGTTAGTGGTGGGGGGCAGTTGGGGGTGAGCTGGCTGACAGGCAGAGTGTCTAGGGGCAATCAGGCAGGCAGGCAGGTGAGCGGTTAGGCCCCACCCCTTGCACAAATTTCATTAACTGGGCCTCTCTTATTAAAATAAATAGTTGTCCAAGACAAAAAATATTAATTTCTTACATATTAACTGAAAGGTTCACATGATCATATGTGGGCAGGCTGAGTAACCATCTCAGAGGGTGGATAAAGAAAAACTAAATTTATTTTGGAAAGAAGATTGAGAATGGGATATCCAAAGGGAAGGACTGCGCAGCACTGAGCCAAGGGGATATAAAGTTCATGATGGCAGCATGCAGGAGCTGAAGTTTTACCCATATATGCAGTCACTAGCAAGAAGCTCTTGTCATCAGTGGGTCAGGGGTCTGAGTTTGTAGGCTTGGAATTCGGAGAGAATGCAAATTATGCTATCAAGTCTTTAGAACAGTTTTAATTTCTTTTATGTTCTGATTCCTGGTGTCCAGCAAATTTTCCTGGTCTTTGTCCTCCTGTGGCAGGAAACTTACAAATGGCTATTAAGGGTTGTATTGCCAGATAGTCCTAATATTTCCCTACTCTTACTATTTTGAAGTAATTATTCTTATGGAATCTGGATGAAGGTCTCTATCTTCTGTCAGTCTTACTAAGGAACAAGGCCTCCTGGTGCTGTTGGCAGGGATCCTATCTAATAAAATAGTAATATGCAAATTGACCATACCTGCATTATGCCCACAAGCCCATTAGCCAATCAGGAGCGAGTATGCAAATTAGCCCAACCAAGATGGCTGCAGCCCTGGAGTGAGCAAGAGGCTTGGATTTCTCCAGCAATGGAGGAAGCCAAGCTTCCTGCAAACCGTGGCTGGCCCAGGTCTCTGCTCAAGGCTACAAAGTTTCAATTATAGAAGATAAATAGATCCAAACAAAATGGTCACAGCCACTTAGCTGGAGAGAGCAGGAAGCTTGAGGTGACCCCATCGATGGAGGAAGCCAAGCTTCCACAGCCCTGGCCTGCCTTAGCCTCCACTCAAGGCTACAAAGTTTCAATTATAGAAGACAAATAAATCCCAACAAAAATGGCTGTGGCCACAAAGCTAGCAAGAGGCGTGGCTCTGTTCAAGGTTACAAAGTTTCAATTATAGAAGATAAATAAATCCCAAATACCAGGGCCTCCACTTGGGTCCCTGGGGGATGTGGCCAGCCTTCAAATCAGCACAAGCCCTTCACCCAGGCCACCCCATGCCCTAAGGGACCCCCTGCCCTAATCCAGGTCATCCTTCAGGGCAAACTAGCTGGACTCATCATGCACCAGGCCTCTAATAAAAGAGAAATATACAAATTGACCATCACTCCAACTCACAAGATGGCTGCCCCCATGTGGACACAAGATGGCCAGCAGGGGAGGGGAGTTAGGAAGGACCAGACCTGCAAGGGAGGGCAGTTGGGGGCGATCAAGCCTTTAGGGACAGGCAGTTAGGGGTGACCAGGTCAGCAGAGGAAGAAAGTTGGGGGCAACTGGGCCTTCAGGGAAGGGCAGTTGGCTGGGGATTCATGCCTGCAGTGGAGAGCAGTTGGGGAGGGGGACCAGGCCTGCAGGGGAGGGAAGTTGGGGGCAAACAGGCTGGCAGAGAAGCAGTTAGGCATCAATGAGTTTGGCAGTTGAGTAGTTAGGGGTTGATTAGGCTGGCAGGCAGAAGTGGTTAGGGGCCATCAGGAAGGCAGGCAGGTGAGGAGTTGGGAGGCAGCAGCCCTGGATTGTGAGAAGGATGTCCAACTGCCCAATCTACTGGGATCAGTCCTAAATGGGCAGTCAGATATCCCTCAAGGGGTCCCAGATTGGAGAGAGTGCAAGGCTGGGCTGAAGGACACACACCCTTGTGCATGAATTTCATGCATTGAGCCTCTAGTATATTAATAAACAATCAGAAACCAACCACCCAGTGGCTTAGAATGTCCATTAGTATAAGGAAGGGTGAAATTATCAGAACAATTCATATGTTAGTTATTAGATACTATAAGACAATAATTAGATTAACTGGTAAAAGTCAGACATTTTTCACAAGAAGCTATTGCAGCCATCTTTAGAGAAAATATACCTTCATCATTTTTCTGGATGGGTCCCAATGCATAAAAATCCCTGTATGTGACTTTCTTCCCAAAATGAATAAAATGAGTATAATTACATATATTAGCAATAGGTGTCCCAACTCCTACAAGATAGGATGCAAAGGTCTGTTCTACATATGTTCCTCCTAAAAGGCAAAGGTCAGAGATATTAAGAACATTTTTTACTAAATGCACCCAAATATTTTTGTATCTTCTGAATGGAATTAATTCTTCAACCAAACCAGAAAAATTGTCTTATAAATTTCAGTATCACTGGGGGGTGCTAGAATGACAATAATTATGATAAAAAGACAATCAACAGCATGGTTATAGAAAATGTTGTCTTTCAAAGATGATCTTGACGTGTTTCTTGGGTGCAGTTACCCATTCTTCCCCTTCTGGCACCCTTTTTACCCTGGGCTTTATCCCTGACAGCTTCAGAGCAGTTGGAATGGTGAGAAGATGTCCATGGTGATCTGCTTTTCCATGTTTTGAATAGAACTCTGTCTCCTGCTAAGAAGGAATGTAGCATACCCATGACAGAAAAATCCGTAGCACATGCCACATTATTAATAACAATCACTATTTGATAAAGATGCTGCATATAATTCTTAATTTTAATATTATATATACACATACATCTGTTCCTATAGCAGCCTAAAAGGGTCTCCCGTATATTATTTCATAGGGCCTCAAACCAATCCCACTTCAGGAAGCTACTCTAATCCTGAGCAGGAAAATTGGCAATACATGATTCTAATGCTATACTATTTTTTAGGGTATGGTTAATTTTTCCAACCTTTCCTGAGGGCTAGATGATATCTCTAGAGACAAAAGGTCAGAAGGCCTAAATGTATAACTAGCAATATGTTAGGGGAGGAGAGGCCACCGTTGGGGCATGGACCCTACAATTGCCTCCTGCTAGGCACCTGGGGCTTTCCACTCTGGTGACCTTCTATACCTGGCCTATCATACTTGCTCAGATCATATCTGTATAGTATTCTCCCCGTCAAGGAATTTTGGCACTGAATTCTTTCAGAGAAAAGGAGCATAGTATCTCTTCTGTATGAGCTTCCTGCTGAAAGGGAGTGATGTTTTCCTTCTGAGCCAAAAGATTCTTGCTCTCTGTCAGAGGGATGATGAGACCAGGGCACAAAAGGAAGTTGTAATGGTGTAAAGGGGTGGTATTTCCTAAGTAAAAATAGCATTTATTATCCAGTGGAGAAAAATTCTATCTAATAAAAGAGTAATATGCAAATTGACTATACCTCCAATTAAACCTCACAGCCACACCATCAGCCAGTCAGGAGCAAATTATGCAAATAAACTCCAACCAAGATGGCTGCCACCACTGATAGCAGGAGGGAGGCTTGGGTTTCCCTGGCAATGGAGGAAGCCAAGCTTTCTTCCTGCCCTTGCTAGCCTAAGCCTCCACTCAATGCTACAAAGTTTCAATTATAGAAGATATATCTCAACAGAAATGGAGGCAGCCACAGAGCTTAAGAGAGCAGAGGCTAGGGTTGCCCAGGCGATGGAGGAAGCCAAGCTTCTGTAGCCCTGGCACCTAGGCCTACACTCTAGGCTACAGTTTCAATTATACAATTTAAATAAACCCAAACAGAAAAGGCTGTCTCCAAGGAGTGAGCAGAAGGTTTGGCTCTGCTCCAGGCAACGAAGTTTTAATTGTAGAACATAAATTAATCCCAGATCCCAGGGCCTCCACTTGGGTCGCTGGGGTTGTGGCCAGCCTGCAAACCACAACAGGCCCCTCGCTCAGGCTGCCCAATGCCCCAAGGGAACCCCCACCCTGATCTGGGACACTCTTCATGGCAAACCAGCTGATCCCCATGCATGCACTAGGCCTCTATCCTATCTAATAAGAGTAATTTGCAGATTGACCATCACTCCAACACACAAGAGGCCCGCCCCCATGTAGTCAAAGATCCTTCCCCCATGTGGACACAAGATGGCCACCACAAGATGGCCAGCAGGGGAGAGTGGTTGGGAGGTTACAGGCCTGCAAGAGAGGGCAGTTGGGAGTGATGAAGCCTTCAGAGGAGGGCAGGTAGTGATGACCAGGTTGGTAGAGGAAGGAAGTTGGGGGCAAACAGGCTGGCAGGGGAGCACTTAGACATCAATTAGGCTGGCATGATAGTGGTTAGGCGGTGATCAGCCTGGCAGGCAGAAGTGGTTAGGGGCAATCAGGGAGGCAGGCAGGCAGTTTGGAACCAGCAGTCCTGAATTGTGAGGGATGTTCGACTGCCCGTTTAGGTCCATGGGATTGGATCTAAATGGGCATTTGGACATCCCTTGAAGGGTCCCAGACTGGAGAAAGTGCAGGCTGGTATGAGGGACATTCCCCACCACCCCCGTGCATGAATTCTGTGCACCAGGCCTCTAGTTGTTTTATAAATTTTAGTATCACTGGGGGGTGGGGGGACCTAGAATGACAATAATTATGATAAATAGTCCTATAAAAGGAAAAAGATCTGGTTATTAATAATTACAAGTCAAAGGATGCGAAAAGATGAAACATTAGTATGGATGGTTGTAGTCAAATATTTAAGAAACCTAGATAAAAATTTAGGATCCAGTTTAGTTTAGTTAGTGGGTGAAAAAATAAAACTTTGAAGATCATGAACTGAATTAGAGTGTAATATTTAAAACTATGTATATGGAGAATTTCCTCCTAAAATTACCCTCATTTTTATTAAAGAACCAATTTAAGACTGTTGTGGGGCAACTTCCACAACCAGTTCCAAATGACCACCGAGGCGATTAAGTTGTTAATAAGCAGGCAAGGGTTTACTGAAAACTGGCCAGGACAGTCGTGGGGGCACCGAGCAAACACCCACAGCCACGCTGCCCCGAGTGCAGGCAGGCCTTTTTAAAGGGGTCTGAACCATAAATGTTATTGCCCTGTGTTTGGCAAGCAGCCCCCAAGGCTGTATCTGGGGAAAGGGTGCCAATAGACTATGAATGAATGACTCTATTGCTCATTCTTTATCTTTTAACTATGTATTCTGCTAGACATGGGAAAGTGGTCCTATCTTGTAAAAACAGATGGTGTGACTACATAATTGGCGCCGACCAGTTACTCCTCTGGTTCTAGTCTTCAAAGGGTTTCTTCAGCAGCTCTCAAGGTCTCACACTGGAAATTAATTATTCTCTTATTTGAAGCAAACAGGGTGAACCGAGGCCAAAGTTTCAAACAGCAGTTTTACTCTAAATAAATGTTTTATGACCTTATTTCAAGACCAATTTAGTTACTGTATTAAGTCTAGTTTCAATTTGTCCTGATTATTTGCATGAACACAATAAGAATAGCAATTGATCATATATGCTTTTTAAAAAATCTGCTATGCTGGAATTTCAACATTGAGCTGTCCGGGAAAATAATCTGAGTGACTTAGCTGCCATTAGGTTTTCCTGCAATATCTGTAGACTTGGGTGAATTCCTCAAGTTATTGAGGTCCCCAAAGATATCTTGAGGTTCCTTCTTTGCCATCTCCCAGGAAAGCAACCCCATTCTTTACCTGGAAAGACTGCCATGAACCATGTGATCAAGCAAGATAGCAAAAATTTTCCAAGGGGCCCATATTGGCTTCATAATCAATCTTCACTCCTTAAGACATTCTGGTGACATCCGGAGTCCAGGCATGTCTCCCTCAGACATGACATTCCAGTCAAAGTCTTGGTTAATACAACCACAACTGGAAACTGGTATTATTGAATTCATGCAAAGAACCATGTTGCCATGACTGACTCATTAAGAATCGACAAATTTTGGAGGAATTAGTAGGAAGAAAAATAAATAGGCTTTCATATTGCTTGGGAAGGTATAATTTATCAAATTGTTCTAGGAAAATAAAAACAATTTTTTTTATTTTTGGAAGATGGAAAGATTTCCATATAACTAATATTTTGTTTGTCCTGATTACTTGCTAGTATTTATCTTTTAAAGATATTTATTTTTAATACATTTGTGTTTATTTCAGAGAGGAAGAAAGATGGAGAAGGAGACAGAAACATCAGTGATGAGAGTTATTGATTGGCTGCCTCTTGCATGCCCCACACTGGGGATCCAACCCAGGCATGTGCCCTGACCGAGACTCAAACCATGACTTCCTGGTTCATAGGTTGATGCTCAAGCACTGAGCCAGGCCAGTTAGGCAATTTGCTAGTATTTCATGTTTTCAATTATTCTTTTTTTCTTTATTGATTGAGTTATTATATATGTGTCCTTATTGCCCCATTGCCCTCTCCCTCTTGCTGCCTGTGTCCATTGGTTGTGCTTATATGCATGCATAAAAGTCCTTTGGTTGATATCTTCCCCTTACCACCACCCTCCCTTGCCTTCCCTCTCAGGATTGACAGTCTGATCGATGATTCTCTGTCTCTGGATTTGTTTTTGTTCATCAGTTTATGTTGTTCATTAATTCACAAATGAGTGATATCATCATATTTATCTTTCTCTGACTGGCTTGTTTTGCTTAGTATAATGCTCTCCAGTTTCATCCATGCTGTTGGAAATGGTAAGAATTCCTTCTTTTTTACTGCAGCATAGTATTCCATTGTGTAGATGTACCACAGTTTTCTAATCCACTCATCTGCTGTTGGGCTGTTAGACTGTTTCTTAATCTTGGCTATTATGAATTGTGCTGTTATGAACATAGGGGTGCATATATCCTTTCTGATTTGGTGTTACTAGTTTCTTGAAATATATTCCTAGAAGTGGGATCACTGTGTAAAATGGGAGTTCCATTTTTAGTTTTCTGAGGAAAAAAAGTTCCATCTTTACTGTTTTCTACAGTGGCTACCCCAATCTGCATTCCCACCAACAGTGTACTGTGGTACCTTTTTCTCCACATCCTCACCAATGTTTGTCTTTTGTTGCTTTGTTGATAATGGCCATTCTGAAATGTGTGAGGTGATGCCTCATTGTTTTCATTTACATCTCTTCAGCTATTAATGACTTTGAGTCTTTTTTTCATATGTCTCCTGTCCTTCTGTATGTCTGCTTTGGAGAAGTGTCTACTTAGATCCTTTGTCCGTTTTTTAATTGGATTAATTTAAATTTGTCTTTCTTTTGTTAAGGTGTATGAGTTCTTTATATCTTGTGGAAATTATCATCTATTTAGATGTATCATTGGCAAATATGTTCTCCATCTTGTTGATGCTTTCTTTTGCTGTCAAGGAGCCTTTTATTTTGATGTAGTGCCATATATTTATTTTTTCCTTAGTATTCCTTGCCCCAGGAGATGTATATTGCTATGAGAGTTATCTGAGATTTTGCTGCTTATGGTTACTTCTAGGATTTTATGCATTCATGACCTACAGCTAGGTCTGTTAGTCATGGCTGTTTGGGCTCAGTGAATAGAGCATCAGCCTGAGGACTTAAGGGTCCCAGGTTCGATTCTATTCAAGGGCACATGGCTGGGTTGTGGCTTGATCCCCAGTAGGGGCCTTACATGAGGCAGCTGATCAATGATTCTCTCTCATCATTGATGCTTGTCTCTCTCTCTCTCTCTCTCTCTCTCTCTCCAAAATCAATAAAGATATAATTAAAAAATGAAATAAATAAAACATTTAAAAAGTATTTTTATCTATTGGGAGTTTATTCTTGTGTGTGGTGTAATTTGGTGATCTAGTTTCATTATTTTTCATGTACCTGTCCAATTTTCCAACACTATTGATTAAAGAAAATATCTTTACTCCATTGTATACTCTTGGCTCTTTCATCAAATATTAACTCAGCGTAATGGCTTGGGTCAATTTCTGGATTCTCTATTCTGTTACATTGATCTGTATGGCTGTTCTTGTGCTACTACCAGACTGTTTTGCCTATAGTGGCATTGTAGCATAACGATATCTGTCATTGTAATCCCTCCATGTTTGTTCTTCTTTCTCAAGATAGATGCAGCTATTTGGGATCTTGGTTACTTATAAATTTTTGGAGTGTTTGTTCTAGATCTGCAAAATATGTCATTGGTATTTTAATAGGGGTTTCATTGAATTTATAGATTGCTTTAGGTAGTATGTACATTTTAATGATGTTGATTCTACCAATCCCTGAACATGGTATATTCTTCCACTTGTTTATATCATGCTCTGTCCCATATTTCATCGTCCTATAGATTTTCCAAGTACAGGGTTTTTATCACCTTGCTCAATTTTATTCCTAAGTAACTTAATTTGTTGTTGTTGTTGTTGCAATGGTAAATGGATTTTTTTTAGTTCCTCTTTCTGAAAGTTCATTATTGTTATATAAAAATGCCATTGATTTCTGGGTGTTACTCCTGCTACATCACCAAATCCTTTATTAAATTTAGTAGTTTATTCATGGAATATTTAGGATTTTCTGTGTACAGTAGCATGTCATATGCAAATAGTGAAAGTTTTACTTTCTCTTTCCAATTTGGATGACTTTTCTTTATCTTATCTTGTCTGATCACTGTGGCTAGTATTTCTAGTCCTATCTATACTAATAAAAAGATAATGTGCTAATTAGACTAGGTAGACCAGACATCTTCTGGACATCTCTTCCAGGCAAAGCCACAGTGGCAAGGGCCAAGGTAGAGGTGGTTAGGGACAATCAGGCCAGGAGGGGAGAGAAGTTAAGATTGATCAAGCCAGCAGAGGAGAGAAGTTAAAGATAATCAGGCAGGCAGGCAAAGGCAGTTAGGGGTGATCAGTCAGGCAGACAGAGTGGTTAGGGGTAATCATGCAGGCAGGCAGGTGAGCAGTTAGGAGCAAGCAGTCCTGGATTCTGAGAAGGTGCGGGCTCTACCACTCCATGCATGGATTTTGTGCCCCAAGCCTCAAGTGTTGAATAAGAATGGTGAAAGCAGACATCCTTGTCTTATGCTTATTCTTAGAGAAAATTAGTTTAGTTTTTGAGTATTGAGTATAATATTGCCTGTAGTTTTTCATATTTGGTCATTATAATATTGAGGTATGATTCCTCTATGCCCACTTTGCTGAGAGATTTTATTTTTAAAAAGGATGTTGAATTTTACTGAATGATTAATCTGCATCAGTTGACATGATCATGTAATTTTTGTCTTCCAATTTGCTTATGTGTTACTAAAGGCTTGGTGCATGAAATTCATGCATAGAGGCGGGGGGGGGGGGTGTCCCGCAGCCCAGCCTGCGCCCTCTCCGATACCCTCAAGGGATGTCTGATTGGCCATTTAGGCCTGATCCTAAATGGGCAGTCGGACATCCTTCTCACAATGCAGAACTGCTGGCTCCAAACTGCTCGCTTGCCTGCCTCCCTGATTGCCCCTAACTGCTTCTGCCTGCCAGCCTGATCACCTGCTAACCACTACCCTACCAGCCTAATTGATGTCTAACTGCTCCTCCGCCAGCCAGTTTGCCCCCAAATTCCCTCTTCTGCTGGCCTGGTCACTCCTAACTGCCCTCCCCTCCAGACTTGATCACTCCCAACTGCCCTCCCTTGCAGGCCTGGTACCTCCCAACAGCCCTCCCCTGTTGGCCTGATGGCCCACAAGTTCCCTCCCTTGCAGACCTGGAACCTCCCACTGTCCTCCCATGCTGGCCATCTTGTGGTGGCCACCTTGTGTCCACAGTGGGGCAGGATCATTGACCACATGGGGGAAGCCCTCTGGTGTGTTGGAGTGATGGTCAATCTGCAAATTACTCTTTTATTAGATAGGATAGAGGCTTGGTGCATGGGTGGGGACTGGGTGGGATCTGGGATTAATTTATGTTCTACAATTGAAACTTTGTAGCCAGAGCAGAGCCAAGCCTTCTGCTGGCTCCGTGGTGACAGCCATTTCTGTTTGGGTTTATTTAAATTCTATAATTGAAACTTTGTAACCTAGAGTGAAGGCCTAGGTGCTAAGGATGCAGAAACGTGGCTTCCTCCATCACCCCTTCAATCCTAGCCTCTTCTCTCTCCAGCTCCGTGGCTGCCATCATTCCTGTTGGGATTATGTATCTTCTATAATTGAAGCTTTGTAGCATTGAGTAGAGGCCTGGGTCAGCAATGGTAGGTAGAAAGCTTGGATTCCTCTGTTGCTGGGGAAACCCAAGCCTCCCTCCTGCTCTCAGTGGTGGCAGCCATCTTGGTTGGGGTTTATTTGCATAATTTGCTCCTGATTAGCTGATGGTCATGGCTATGGGCATGGCTTGATAGGAAGCATGGTCAATTTGCATATTACTGTTTTATTAGATAGTATATCACATTTAGTGATTTGTGAATATTGTACCAGCTTTGCATTCTTGAAATAAATCTCATGTGGCCATGGTATATGATCTTTTAATGTATAAGGGGAAGATCATAGCATTGCAGGCCTACCTCAAATGTTTATTAGAAGAAAATCTTCTAATAAATTATCTAACCCTACAACTTAAAGAATTATAAAAAGAGAACAACAATAAAGACCCAGAGAAAGGAGAAGGAAGGAAATAATAAAGATTAGAGCAGAAATAAATGGCCTAGAGACTAAAAAGACAATATAAGAGATCAATAAAACCAAGAGCCGATCCTTTGGAAAGATAAAGAAGATTGATGCAACTTTAGTCAGACTCATTGTGAAACAAAGAGAGAGTACTCAATTAAATAAAATCCAAAACAGAAAAGGCAAAGTGACAACTGACTTCAGAGAAATACAAATGATCACAAAAAGTACTATGAACAACTAAATTCCAGCAAGATGAACAACCTGGATGAAATGGATATATTCCTAGAAAAATACGATCTTCCAAAACTGAATCAGGTAGTATCAAAAAACCTGAATAAGCCAATAACTACTGATAAAATTGAAGCAGTAATAATAATAATAATAAAACCTCCCAACAAACAAAAGCCCTGGTCCAGACGGCTTCACAGGGGAGTTTTACCAAACATTCAGAGAAGAACTAACACCTATCCTCCTCAAACTATTCCAAAAATTTCAAGAGCAAGGGAGGATTCCAAGCTTTTTTTTCAAGGTTAGCATTAATCTAATCCCTTAACACTAAAATTTTAAAGTGTGGAATCTAATTTCCTTAAGTTTCTTTACAACTAATTATGTAACACATAAACATTTCCTTCTAATTTTTTCTTCCATAATTAAATATAAAATTATATGTTCAAAACATTATATACATTTCTCATTTTAAATTATGTTGATTATAATATGATAAATTTATAATATGATAAAATTATCTTATAAACATAAACCAGAAAATCTTAACTTAAATCAGACATAAATGTAGTTTTTATTTGATACTGCTTTAAATAAAAGGAATAGAGCATTTAAGCATTTTTTCCCAATATTATTCTATTCATTTCACAAAATGTATATCCACAGGATAAGCAATCCTTACCAAGGTAGCTTTTGCTCTACACAAAGTCATTATTTTAGTGATATATATTTTTAAATTTTATTGTATATTGTACACCTTTTCTTGGTTCTCAAATTAATTACCTTTATGCTTAAAACTGGCACTTCTGACTCAAGGATGACTAATAAAATCTGCTATTTTTCATTAGTCAGATGTAATTACTTAGGTTTCAGTAATGAAGAACCATCCCTTTTGTATCTGTTGTAGTAATGCTTACATTTAAATTTCAGTGTTATCTTTTCTAGAATTATTTTTTAATTATTTAGGACCTTGATTAATTGGTGCCTGAAGTTTCTCGACTTTTTTGAAAAAATCAAATTGTAAACTTTTATTACAAATTAAAAATGCAGTTCTTAAAAATCTCAACTTGGAAATTCAGCATGGGAGAAACCAAGATGGCAGCATAGGTAAACACCTAAACTGCTGCCTCACACAACAATATCAAAGCTACAACTAAGAGACAAAACGGACACCATCCAGAGCCAAATGAAAGCTGGCTGAGTGGAAATTCTACAACTAGAAGGAAAGAGGAAGGCACATTGAGTCTCAGAGGAGCTCAAAAAACTGAGGGTCAGAGATGCGCACACAGAGAACAGGCAGCAAAATGCATGAGCGGCTGAGGGCGTGGCTGGCTTTCTAAAGTGAGAGGGAGACGGAAGCTCCAGACAGTGCTGAACTCTAGACTCAGGTGAGACTCTGGGAAACCAGACTCACTGAGGGAGAATCTGGACTGTCAGGAAAAGAGAAAGCACACTGAAACTAGGGAGCTGTAGAAGGCAGAGGTCTGGAGGTGTGTGTGCACAGAGAGGACTGACTGCTGAATGCATGGATGGCTCAGTCCATGGCTGGCTTTTTAAAGTAGGAGCTAGATGGAAGCTCCTGACTGTACTGAACTCCAGTTCTGGGTGACTTTCTGGGAACCCAGACTCCTTCAGGGAGAAACTGGACTATCTGGCAGCAGGCTAAACTCCAGGGCAGTTTTCTTTCAGAGGTGCTTGCAGTGATTGCCAAGGGACACTGAGACCAGGGTAATGGGAAGCTAAGGCTGTCTGCTGCACCCTGAAACTCTGCCCCAACCAAGCTGAGCACAGAGGCTTTTGCAATTTTGCAAGTCTTGTCACATAAGGGTGTCTTCAGCACAGAAGTTCTCCCAGGGTAGGCACAGCTGATCTTCACAGCCAATTGGCCTGGAGGTCAATTCCTCCCAGTGATACCAAAAACAATCAAGACTTAACAAGGCTGTGCACACAGTCCACAAAGGGGCACCAAGCATGTCCACCTCAGGTAACTGGCGAGGTTGAGCCACTGTGCCCTATGACACCCACCACACAGAGCTACTCTACCAACTCAGGGAAGCAGCAAAAAGGTGGAGACAAAGAAACAGATCACAAATGAATGAAGTGGAGGAAAGCAAGTGACAGAATATAGAGGTCAAAACCACGGTTAAAAGGTTTTTAAATAATTTCGTAGAAAAGGCTGATAAATTTAGTGAGACCCTCAAGGATATGAAAAAGGACCAACTAGAAATTAAACATTCACTGACTGAAATAAAAAATATTATACAGAGACCTAACAACAGACTAGAGGATCGCAAGAATCAAGTCAAAAATTTGAAATACAAAGAAGCAAAAAAAAAAACAAAAACAAAACAAAACAAAACAAAAAAACAAACACCCTCAACCACAGAAGCAAAAAGAAAAAAAGAATCCAAAAATTTGAAGATAATGTAAGTAGCTTCTGGGACGACCTCAAGCATACCAACATCAGAATTACGGGGGTGCCAGAAGAAGTGAGAAAGCAAGATACTGAAAACGTGTTTGAAGAAATAATGACCAAAAACTTCCCAGACCTGGTGAAGGAAATTGACTTAAAAGTCCATGAAGTACATAGAGCACCAAACAAAAGAAATCTAAAGAGGACCACACCAAGATACATCAAAATGAAAATGCCAAGAAAAAAAGAAAAAGAGAGAATATTAAAAGCAGCAAGAGAAAAACAGTTAATTACCTACAAGGGAGCACCCATATGATTGTCAGCTGATTTCTCAACAGAAATTATGGAGGTCAGATGCGAGTGGCAAGAATATTCAAAGTGATGAATAGTAAGAACCTACAACCAAGATTGCTCTATCCAGCAAAGCTATCATTCAGAATTGAAGGTCAGATAAGAAAAACCTGAAGGATTTCAGCAGCACAAACCAGTATTTATGAAATGCTGAAAGGTATTCTTTAAGAAGAGGAAGAGGAAGAAAAAGGCAAAGATAAAAATTATGAACAACAAATACATGTCTATCAACAAATGAATCTAAAAATCAAGTGAAGAGAGGAACACCAAGATGGTGGCATAAGCAAACACCTATTGTTCTGCCCCCGCAACGATTTGGGAACTACAACATAACAGCGGAACAGACAAGCACCCAGAATCGCCAGAAAGCTGGCTGGCTGAAAACTCCTCTAATAGGAGCAGAGGTGGGACACAGACTCAGGACCGGCAGGAGCGCAGCCTTTCAGACAGAAACAGGTTAGGAGCCGCCCTGGTCGCGCGCGCGGGCTGGGGCTAGGGCAGCGACCCCCGGCCGGATTTCTCCGACTAGGAAGGGCAGAGGCATCCCACTACCCAGATTTCCCGAGCCAGGCGAAGTCCGAGATCCCGAGTACGGGAAGAGGTCCCCCTGCACAGATTTCCCAGAACCGGGCGAGGTCCGAGGTCCGGGGTACGCACCCTGGAAGCGGGGCGTGGCAGAGGTTCCTAGTCCCAAGGGTCGCGCAAACCTGCGACTTGCCCCCGGGAAACTTGTCTCCTGGTTCCGGAAACCATCTATTTTACAGCCCTGGGCTAGACTTTGGGTGTGCAGGCACATTTGGGGAGAGGCAGAGTTGTCTGGCAAGGGGAAGAGACTAGCGGCTTTCTCTTGGAGGTGTCTGCAGCCATCTCCATCCAACAGAGACCCGCGCACGCGAGCACCGCATAGGACCCAGCTGCTGCTGCCGCCGCCGCCACGCAGCCCAGAGACTCCACCCATCCAACCTGAACACAGTCTCCCTTCACAGCCAATTGGCCTGGAGGCCAAACCCTCCTAGGGCTAACAACAAAAAGCTGGGTTTAAATTCAAAAATACTGAATACAACCCATAAAGGATTGCAGTAAGAGTACCCACCTCAGGTAATTGGGGAGACTGAGCCACTGTCCCTTTGAGGATATCCACCACATAAAGCAGCCACCATGCAGAGACATGGAAAGAAATCAGGTGTGAAAGAAATGGAGGAGAAAAGACGACAAGACATAGAGTTCAAAACCATGGTTATGAGGCTTTTCAAGAGGCTCCTACAAAAGGCTGATCAACTTAATGAGAATTACCAGGAAATAAACAAGACCAACCAGCAAATGAATGAGACTTACAAGGAGATGAATGATACTTACAAGGAAATGAATGAGACCCTCAGGGGAATGTACAAGACCTCTGAGGATACGAACCAGACCCTCACAGATTAAAAAAAAGAACCAACTAGAAATCAAGCATACACAGACTGAAATAACAAATATTACACAAAGTCCTAAAAGCAGTCCAGAGGGCCACAAGAACCAAGTCAAAGATTTGAAATACAAAGAACCAAAATCCACTCAGCTGGAAAAGCAAGAAACAAAAAGAATTCAGATAATTGAAGATAGCGTAAGGGGCCTCTGGGACAACCTCAAGCAAGCCAACATCCGAATTATTGGGGTGCCAGAAAAAGAGAGAGAGCAAGTTAATGAAAACCTACTTGAAGAAATAGTGACTGAAAACTTTCCCCACCTGGTGAAAGAAACTGACTTAAAAGCCCAAGAAGTACACAGAACCCCAAAATATAGGAATCTAAAGAGGACCACACCAAGACATACCATAATTAAAATGCCAAGAGCAAAAGATAAAGAGAGAATATTAAAAGCTGCAAGAGAAAAGCAGTTGGTTACCTACAGGGGAGCACCCATACGATTGTCAGCGGATTTCTCAACAGAAACGATGCAGGCCAGACGCGAGTGGCAAGAAATATTCAAAATAATGAATAGCAAGAATCTACAACCAAGATTACTCTATCCAGCAAAGCTATCATTCAGAATTGAGGATCAGATAAAGTGCTTCGCAGATAAGAAAAAGCTAAAGGAGTTCATCACCACCAAACCAGTATTATATGAAATGCTGAAAGACATTCTTTAAGAAGAGGAAGAAGAAAAAGGTAAAAATATAAATTATGAACAACAAATACACATCTATCAACAAATGAACATAAAAATCAAGTGAACTGATAGGCTGATGAACAGGATAAACTGGTGACTATAACAGAAACATGGACATGGAGAGGGAATGGACTGACAATTCTTGGGGAGAAGGGTGTTGTTGGAAGTATAGCAAGAGATTGGACAAGAATCATGCAACAATGGGAGAGGACATTGGGGAGGGGAAGGTGAGGGCGGAGGGTGGGGTAGCTACAGGGTGGAGGGAAGATATAGGGGGATAAAAAAGGGGAAACAATGTAATTAATAAACTGAATAAAAAAATAAAAATCAAGTGAATAAAAAATCTGGTGAACAGAATAAACTGGTGAATATAATAGAATCAGGGGCATAGAAAGATAGTGGACTGACAATACTCAGGGAGAAAGGGGTGTGGTGGGTGTGGGAAGAGACTGGACAAAAAGTGTACACCTATGGATGAGGACAGTGCAGGGGAGATAAGGGCAGAGAGTGGGGAGGGAACCCGGTGGAGCAGAGCTGGGGGGGGGGGGGGAAGAGGAACAATTGTAGTAATCTGAACAATAAAGACTTATTAAATTTTAAAAAATCTCGCCAAGATCGGTTTGGCTCAGTGGATAGAGCGTCGGACTGTGGACTGAAGGGTCCCGGGTTCGATTCAGGTCAAGGGCATGTACCTTGGCTTCGGGCACATTCCCAGTGGGGGACGTGCAGGAGGCAGCTGATCGATGATTCTCTCTCATTAATGTTTCTGCCTTTCTATCCCTCTCCCTTCTGCTCTGTAAAAAAAATCAATAAAATATATTTTAAATTAAAAAATCTCCACTTGACCAGATATGAAGCAATTTAACAACCTTTAAAGGTGTATTGAGGAAAACCAGGCTTTTCTTTTTTCTTTCTTAAAAAACACATTTGTCATTACCAAAAACAGATGTCTTTTGATAAAAATAATAAAAAGCACATATTGCATAGATAATGCAGATAGTGTCAGCTAACTGGTCATCAGGCAAAAAGCAGGCATTTAAGGTCTTTAGCTCCAATGTTTTGTTCATTTCTTATTGCTGAAATTTCATAGCCATTTCTTCTTGTTGGATGACTAAACTGATGATGATGGAAACTAGCATTTTTAACTCAGCTTCTAGATTGGACAAATCCTCAGCTGGTTACCAGCTGCTCTTATATCTTTGTCATATTGTGATTCAGGGTTTTCTGGGCATCTGTGTGAGTGATTGAAGTTGTGGTGGTACTAGCATTGAAGTGGCTACTGATTTTGGGTCTCATCTCCTTGATTTTCCTTATCTTCTTCATTGCTATCCTCTCTAGGCTGTCTTTGTTGAGGAGGGCTCCCGCGGAATTGTGGTCTATAGCCCCAGTACATATTTTGTCTCACTGGTCTATCTGGTTCTATTAAACCCTGGTTGTCAGCACGCTCCATCACTTCTCCCTACACAGGAGGGTTGGAATACTGTGGTCAACGCTCATAGGGTCTTCCAATGTTGTAAGATGGGAACCATCTCCCGCTATAGAGCCGGCACTCTTAGGCCTGGTCTTTGGGGTCACTCTCCCATCCCTCATTGCTTTACCCATTCTCACTATTCTGGTAATTCTGCTGTAATTGCATGAAAGACCCCAGCCACGTGGATAGCATCTATAATGGTTCTGGACTGTTGCAGTCGCTGCCTTGCACAGAAACTCCACTAGGCCTGTAACATTTGTCGCCTCCGCACCCTTTTCTTCTTCAACATCAGACTCCATAGTATCTCCATCTCCTACACTGCGAAGGCATTTCCTGGGATTATTCTTCTTTATGGAGTCTGGTGTACAAATACATCTTCCTTGGTGTGATTCTAGTTGATGAAACCATATCCCTTTCTCACATTGAAACATTTTACTGTTCCCCAAACCTTCCTTGCCATGACCCACTTGTGCCCCCGAACTCCTAACCCTAACCAACCGCCAAGGCACTGCTGATGAAAGATGGCCCAGCTGCTGCTTCCTGCACAGCAGCCTGTGGTGTGGGGCTTGGTGGGTGTCAGTTCCAGCCTGACAGGCGAACCGGACTGAGGTAGGGAGGTGGGAATTAAGAAAAGAAAGACAAGAAAGTGGGATCAGGAGGTCTGTAAGCCATTGTCAGACTGCAGCAGCTTTATTAACTGCGTGATGCCTTTTATACACAAACACTGACTGGGAGGTGAGTCATGAGGAATGTACTCTCTGTTCCTCTTAATCTCTAAGAAAAAAAAGCAAGCACGAAGCTAAATTCTCAGTACAGCATGTCTCAGTAAATAGTTATAAATTTCTGGTAAACAACACAAGGTCACTCGCATTCTGCTGACAACTGGAAATAGCCATCCAAACAAGTCAGGGAACACTGTGCGAGTGGGAGGCTGATTTTATCAGCCCCTTCAGTTGCAAGGACTTTGTCAACTTATACCTGGTCTCCAACAGGTCAGGGCTGCAGGTGGCTGCTGGGTCTCAGCCAAGCTGCTCATAGTTGTGGTGGTGCAGTAGTTCCTCACAGGGTGTGATGGTACTAGGCCAGTGGTGTTTGTGGGGCTGCTTAGGGCCCTCTGGGGTCTGCTCTCAACTCCCACTACCCATCAAACTCTAGGATTATTATATAATGGTTCTTATTTTCTCTATCACTCATTGCTAAACAAAAATAAGAATTACCAGTTTCTGAAATTATGGATTTAATAGCTTATCATAACCCACATATTCTTGAAAAATACAAAAAATGTTAGACTTAAGACCATAAAAACCCTAGAAAAAAGTTCTAGAAGAAAATCCTAGAAGAAGCTATAAAATCTCAGACATTTCTCATCACAACATTTTTTTCTGATGTATCTCCTCAGGCAGGGGAAACAAAAGAAAAAGTAAGTAAATGGGACCACATCAAACTAAAGAGTTTTTACAGAAAAGGAAGCCATCAATAAAATGAAAAGACAGCCCACTAAATGGGAGAACATAATCACTGATATATCTGACAAGGAGCTAATAGAAAAAATTAAAAGGATCTTATAAAATTCAACACACACACACACACACACACACACACACACACACACACACACACAAACACACAGATCCAATTTAATAATGGGCAAAGAACCTGGGTAGACACTTTTCCAAAGAGGACATATGAAAAGATGCTCAATGTCACTGATTATCAGAGAACTGTAAATTAAAACCACAATGGGATATCACCTCACATCTGTCAGAATGGCTATCATCAATAAGTAACAAACAACAAGTGCTGGAAAGGACACGGAGAAAGACAAGTACCATAGAATTTCATTCATATGTAAAATTTAATGAACATTCTGAACTGACAAACAAAATAGAGACATACTCAGACAGACAGTTCTGGTGTTGGGGTGGGTATTGAGCAAAATTAAAAGAAAGAATTCATAGATATAGACAACAGTGTAGTGATTGTGGGTAGGGATAAGGTTTAGAGATTCATGAGAGTATGGGGGACATAAATTATGAGAAAAAATAAAATAAAGAAGAAAAAAAACAGAACATTGTTGTTCTTGAGAGATAATATAAGCTCCTGATTGTGTGTCCTTATATTATATGCAGGTGGGGCAAAATAGGTTTATAGTATGAAAACACAAAACAAAGAGTTAATTCTTGTATTATTATTTTTCATTAATTATTATATTATTTTCTATACAAACCACTGAAGATCTATTTTTACCCTGCCCTGTTTATGATAGGAAACTTTGGAACTTATTTCCACTCCCATTTTTTGACCCTAAGAGTCATATTCACAGGTTTTCTAAATAGAGGTCATTTGTCTTTTATTTGAATTCTTGAAAAAAAATGGTAAAAGTCTCTAGTATTTACATTGTCTGTGCTATAATTTGATGATTTGTAATTCTGAAGCTAGATTATGAAGTTGTGTGTTTATAGTACTTTGTTATAACAGCCTTAACTAAAACAGCCACAAAATTGTGAAATATCATGAATTGTTAAGTCAGTAAGTTTTGGAACACATATACGTGTCCACCACCAAAGGCTGGCAACTGTATTTCCAGTTATATTTCTTAATATTTCCCAAAGCATTTTCTTCATTTCCAGTCTTATCTTTCCTGCTTTTTTAGAAGTAGTTTTAGACTAGTGTGCCTCCCCCAGTTTTCCTGTGTCCATAGCTCCAATCTTATTTCATTTAAATTCACACTACACTTTAGGATATTTAATATGTAAACATTGCCCATATTTAAATTATTCTACTAAAATATAAGAAACATTACTATGTTACTTTTTATTGTGGCAAAATACACATAATATTAAATATGCCATCTTAACCATTTTTATGTATATAGTTCAGCAACATTAAGGACATTCATATTGTTGTGTAACCAGCACCATCCATCTACAAAACATTTGTATGTTTCTAAACTGAAATTCCATACCCATTAAACAATAATTCTCCCTTCCCTCATCTTCTAGTCCCTGGAAACCACTTTTAGCTATCTATAATAATAAAAGGGTAATATGCTAATTAGACTGGACATCCTTCCGTTCGTCAATCAGGACATCCTTCCTGATGAAACTGAGGCCAGAGAGAAGACAGCCTGGGTCCCAGGAGCCTGTGGGTGGCCGGAGCAAAGCCCAGGTCCCAGTACCTGCAGGCAGCCAGAGGGAAACCATCCTGGGCTTCGGGTGTCTGCTGGCAACCAGAGGGAAGCCAAACCCAGGTCCCAGGTGCCTGCCAGTAGCCAGAAGCAAGCCAGCCCAGATCCTGGGTATCAGCAGGATGCCAAAGGGAAGCAAGCTCAGGTCCCAGGTCCCAGAGGGAAGCCGGTTCCAGCAGCCGGGGAAAGGAAGGACTACTCTTGTATGAATTTCATGCATTGAGTCTCCAGTCTATATATATAAAAGCGGAAGCAATCGAACAAATGAATGACTGGAGACTATGACATACACTATGACATACACATTTACCACCAAGGGGCAGATGCTCAACACAGGAGCTGTCTTCTGGTAGTCAATGTGCTCCCACAGGCAACCTTTCATGGCCAGCCAGTCCTAATGGTCCCCAAATGCTGGCCAGGCTGAGGGAATCCACCTGTGCACGAACTGATGTACTGGGCCTCTAGTTGTAAATAATGCTGATATATTACATTATTTTAATACCCTAACCCAGTTCTCTATTACTAATTTTATAGATTCTATAAAATAAAACCCAAGCTTCTTAAGAAGATATCTGAACCTGAATTTCTGCCTAACTTCATCTCTCATCACTTCCTACCTTCCATTCTGTGCTCAGCAATTCCAGTTTACTAGTATTTCTTCTTCAGTGCTGTGCTCTGTGAATATTACATCTATACATTTTCTTATTACTTTATTACATGAAATATAATCATTACCTAAGGTCTGATCATATGACACTTTAAGACATTAACACTCTCCCGATTGGTGTGGCTCAGTGATTGAGTATTGACTTATGAACTAGGAGGTCGCATGCCTGAGTCGCATCCCCACTGGGGGAGGAGTGCAGAAGGCAGCCAATCAATTATTTCTAAATGGTGATGTTTCGATCTCTCTCTCACTCTCCCTTTCTCTCTGAAATCAATAAAAATATATTTCTAATAAAGATATAAGAACTAAAGGTTCAGAAAAGTTCCCACTTGTTCTCCCTGTTTTATGTCTGGAACATGTACATTTACCACATCTACACTAATAAAAGAGAAACATGCAAATTGACCATACCCCCACTACACCCACAAGTCATGCCCACCAGCCAATCAGAAGCGAGTATGCAAGTTAACCAAACCACAATGGTTGTGGCCACTGAGCGAGCAGAAGGCTTGGGTTTCCCTAGCAATGGAGGAAGCCAAGCTTCCCACCTGCCGTGCTTAGCCCTGGCCTCTGCTCAAGGCTACAAAATTTCAATTATAGAAGATAAATTAATCCCCAAAAATGGCAACAGCCACAGAGCTGGAGATAGCAGGAGGCTTGGGTTGCCCCTGGTGATGGAGAAAGCCAAGCTTCCTGCCTGCCCTGGCTGGCCATGGCCTCTGCTCAAGGCTACAAAGTTTCAATTATAGAATATAAATAAATCCCAGATACCAGAGAATCCACTTGGGTAACTGGGGGTTGGGGGGCATGGCTAGCCTGAAAACCATCACAGGCCCCTCACCCAGGCCCCAAAGAAACCCCTACCCTGATCTGGGACACCCTTCAGGGCAAACTAGCTGGCCCACAACTGGACAACAGGCCTCTATCCTATCTAATAAGAGAGTAATGTGCAATTTTACCATCACTCCAACTCACAAGATGGCTGCCCCCATGTAGTCAAAGATGGCTGCCCCATATCTATACAATATGGCTGCCATAAGATGGCCAGCAAAGGAGGGCAGTTGGGAGGTACCAGACCTGCAAGGGAGGGCAGTTGGGGGCGATCAAGGCTGCAGGGGAGGGCAGCTAGGGGTGACCAGGCTGTCAGAGAAGGGAAGTTGGGAGCAACCAGGCCTGCAGGGAAGGACAGTTGGGGGGACCCAGGCCTGCAGGAGAGAACAGCTGGGGGTGACCAGGCCTGCAGAAGAGGGCAGTTTGGGGCAATCAGGCTGGCAGGGGAGCAGTTAGGTATCAATCAGGCTGGCAGGTAAGTGGTTAGGGAGGATCAGGCTGGCAGGCAGAAGCAGTTAGGGGCAATCAGGAAAGCAAACAGGTGAGCAGTTGAGAGTCAGCAGACCTGGATTGTGAGAGAGATGTCTGACTGCCCGTTTAGGCCCTATCCACTAGTGGAGTCTCAGATTGGAGAGGATGCCAGTTGGGCTGAGGGACACACCCCCTATGCATGAATTTTGTGCACAGGGCTCATAGTTATAATCAATTAACTGGTGCACTAAATTCATGCATAGGAGGTGTCCCTCAGCCCAGCCTGAACCCTCTCCAATCTGGGTTCCCTTGGGGGATGTCTGACTGCCACAGGGATCAGGCTTAAACTGGAAGTCGGACATCCCTCTCACAATCCAGGACTATTGACTCCTAACTGCTTGCCTGCCTGCCTGCCTGCTTGATTGTCCCTAACCACTTCTGCCTGCCAACCTGATTGCCCACTAACTGCTCCCCTGATGGCCAGATTGATATCTAACTGCTCCCTGCCAGCCCAATGACCCCTGACTGCCCTCCCTGCTAGTTTGATCACCCCCAACTACCCTCTCTTGCTACTGCCCCCAGATGCCTCCCCTGCAAGCCTGGTCTCCCCAACTTCCCTCCCCTGAGGCCTGGTTGATCCCAACTGCTCTCCCCTGACAGCCTGGTCACCCCCAACTGACCTCCCCTGCCAGCCTGATTGCTCCCAAATGTCCTCCACTGCTGGCCCAATCACCCCCACCTCCCCTCCTCTGCAAGCCTAGTCACACCCAACTGCCCTTTTCTGTAGGCCTGGTCTCCCCTAACTTCCCACCCCTGCAGGCCTGGTCACCTCCAGCTGTCCTCCCCTGCTGACCTGGTTGCCTCCAACTGCCCTCCCCTTCTGGCCCAATGGCCCCCAACTACCCTTCCCTGTCGACTTGGTTGCCCCCAAATTCCCTCCTCTGACAGCTTGGTCACCCCAACTACCCTACCCTGCTGGTCTGAATGCCCTCAACTGCCCTCCCTTGCTGGCCATCTGTGGAGGCCATCTTGTGATGATGTGAGGGTGGCCATATTGTGTCAGCCATCTTGTGATGATGTCCTGTGAGGCCATCAGGGCCACCTAGGCTTCTATTTTATACATTTGTATATATGTCTTTCCCCCTTAAGAAACTGAGCTCTTTGAAGCAAAGAACTTTTATTTATTTTTTAATCTTTATTGTTGAGAGTATTACAGATGTTCTTCTTTTCTCACCCCATTGTCTCCTCCACTTGGTTCCTACTCTGATGCAGCCTTAATCACCTATCGTCTATGTCTATAGGTGATTCATGTGTGCATATAGATCTTTGTTTAATCTCTTCCTGCTCCTGAATTCCTCCAAGAATTGTCAGTCTGTTCCATATTCACGCCTCTGATTCTATTATATTTACCAGTTTATTCAATTCATTACATTTCTTATTCATTTATTTTGAATTTTTAGATTAAATTGTTGTTAGATGTGTTTATTGCCATTTTATTGTTCATATTTTTATCTCTTCTTCTCCTTCTTCTCATTCTCCTTTTTCCTCTTCTTCTTCTCCTTCCTTCTCCTCTTTCTCTTCCTCTCCATAAATAATACACTCCAACATTTAATGTAATTCTGGTTTGATGGTAATGAACTCCTTTAGCTTTTCTTGTCTATAAAGCTCTTTATCTGATCTTCAATTCTAAATTATAGCTTTGCCTGGTAGAGTAATTTTGGTTGTAGGTTTTTGCTATTCATCACTTTGAATATTTCTTGCCATTCCATTCTGACCTGTGTAGTTTCTGTTGAGAAATCAGCTGGAAGTTGTATGGGTGCTCCCTTGTGCTTTTCTCTTGCTGCTTTTAAGATTATTGCTTTGACTTTAATCATTGGCATTTTAATTATGATATGTCTTGGTGTGAGTCTCTTTGAATTCCTCTTGTTTGTAACTCTCTGAATTTCCAAGACTTGCTTGTAAGTCTATTTCTTTCACTAGGTAGGGGAAGTTTTTCATCATTATTTTTACAAATACATTTTCAATATCTTGTTATCTATCTCTTCTAATTCAGGAAACCTCATAATGTGAATGTTAGTGTGCTTGAAGTTTTCCCAGAGGCTCCTTACACTATCTTCATATTTTTTGGGTTATTTTTTCTTTTTGCTCTTCTGATTGGGTATTTTTTTCCTTTTCATACTCAAAGTTGCTGATTACATTCTCAGAATCCTCTACTGTTGAACGCCTGTAAATTATTCTTTATTTCAGTTAGTGCTTAATTTATGACTGGTCCTTTTTAATGATTTTGGGGTTCTCACAAATATCCTCCTTGAAAGTCTCATTAAGTTCCTTGAAGTTCTCTTTGAGGCCTTTAAATTTCTCATTAATATCATTGAGCAACTTTATAACCATTGTTTTGAACTCTGTATCTAGTTGTTTGCTTGCTTCTATTTCATTTATTTCTCTTTCTGGATATTTCTTCTGTTATTTATTTGTGACATGCTTTCTTGTCTTCACATTTTGGCTGCTTTCCTATGTTTCTTTCTTTATATTAGGTACAGATACTATGTCTCCTGGAATTGATAGAGTGTCCTCATATAGCAGGTGTCCTGAAGGGCCCAGTAGCTTAGCCTTCCCAGTCATCTGAGCTGGGCACTATAGGTGTGCCTCTGTGTGGGCTGTGTGCAAAGTCTTATTGTAGTTGAGCCTTGAGTACTGTTGAAGTTACTGGGAGGAGTTGACCAGCAAGTAGCAAGGACCTGCTGCAACGACAGTGGAAGAGCTGATAAATAAAAGACACCCCTGTGAAGCAGGACTTGTTTTAATGGGGCTTTCATGATCACTGGGTGTACCCTTAAATGTGTTCTTAGAGCTGTAATCTTGTATGGTCTGAAGCTGTCCACCAGGTGCACTGGCTCTGGGGCTTCCCTGGAGGTACAAAATCAGCCACTACCTGGGTCACCTGACAGGAGCTACTGAATGATCTGTAAATGGCTACTATTTTGGTTGGGCTTGCAAATTTCCAGGCAATGCCACGCTATGAAACAAGGCATGCTGGTGCTAGTGCCAGGTCTTGGACCTCTTATTGATAGATATGGCACATGCTTATCTCAGCTACTGCTTGTTTAAGATATTTTAATGAAGCTTGTGTCAGGACAGGCCATTCATATGGAAAAGCTGCTGCAGTTAAATGGGGTGGGGTCTCAGGGAATCTCCATGGTGGAGCAAAGAGTGTGAGGCACACTGATGAAAACTCAGATATGCTGTCAGCATAGGAACAATGACCCTATGAGCACCTTCATCTGGGAGAAAGCCACCCAGAGTTCTTGCTCCAATGCTAGAAACTCCAGTTCCTACCCATATGTGCCTTGTTCCCCTAATGCTCCTGCCCAGTGCTGGAGCTCTTTAAGAGGGATTGCCTATGTCTCCAGCAGCCTCTGTGTCACTCAGCCACTGGTTTCTACAGCCTGAAGTTACAGGGACTTCTCTTTCCATATCTGGAACCCTGGGCCGGAGGTCTTGTGTGAGGCTGGCACCCCTTGCTTCCCAAAGGAGGTCTTTGTGGTAGACATATCCCTCCTGATTAACAACACATCATGCCTGGGTGTCAGACCAGCCAGTTCTACCACTCCACATCTCCACCTCTCTTAACAGTCTTGATAAACTTTCTTCTTTACTTCTCTAGTTGTAGAATTTCTATTCAGCCAGTTTTCAGGAGGTTCTGAATGATAGTTGTTCCATATTTTAGTTGTAATTTTGATGTTGCTGTGGGAGGCAGTGAGTACCAGCATTTACCTACTTTACCATCTTGGTTCTCCTTGGGGTATGTTTTCTTATCCATTCAGCTACCTTATATCTTTTGACTGGAACATTTAATCCATTTAAATGTAAGGTAATTATTAATAGGTATTTATATATTGTCTTTTTTTCTTTATACTTATGTTTTTTTTCTCTCTTCATATATTTATTCTTTTTAAAAAAATATTTTATTGATTTTTTACAGAGCGGAAGGGAGAGGGATAGAAAGTCAGAAACATCGATGAGAGAGAGACATCAATCAGCTGCCTCTTGCATGCCCCCTACTGGGGATTTGCCCGCAGCCAAAGTACATGCCCTTGCTGGAATCGAACCCGGGACCCTTCAGTCCGCAGTCCGACGCTCTATCCACTGAGCCAAACCGGTCTCGGCCATATATTTATTCTTAAAGTAGACCCTTTAACATATCTTGCCATGCTGGCCTGGTAGTACAGTAAACATTTGATTTTGCAGACCTTGACTTAATGAACTTTGAATTTAATGGACAAAATTTCTTTTTGTATGTCATATGTGAAAATTAACATCCTGTTACTTTTAAAAGGCTTTTAACTAAGATTTTCTTATAATTAACAGGTTATGTTTTGTTATTTTATTTTTTAAAATATATTTTATTGATTTTTTACAGAGCGGAAGGGAGAGGGATAGAAAGTCAGAAACATCGATGAGAGGGAAACATTGATCAGCTGCCTCTTGCACGCCCCCTACTGGGGATGTGCCCACAGCCAAGGTATATGCCCTTGACCGGAATCGAACCCGGGACCCTTCAGTCCACAGTCTGACGCTCTATCCACTGAGCCAAACCAGTCTTGGTTTAACAGGTTGTGTTTTGTTATCAATTCACTGTAATTGCTAGCAAATTTTATTTTATTTTATTTTATTATACATCTTTATTGTTTAATGCATTACATCTGTCCACTTTTATTTCCCATTGACCCTTTCTACCCTGTCCCAGCCTTCCACCCCAGGCCTTCACCACCCTATTGTCTGTGTCATGGGTAATATATATATTCAAACTAGTTCTTTGATTGAGCTCTTCCTACCCACCCCTGCCTTTCCTCTGAGATTCAACTGTCTGTTCCATGTTTCTGTGTCTCTGGATCTATTTTGTTCATTAGATTCCACATATAAGTGAGATCATGTGATACTTTCTCTAACTGGCTTATTGCACTTAGCATAATATCTTCCAGGTCCTTCCATGTGTCTCAAGGGTAAGAGATCCTTCATTTTTACTGCTGCATAGTATTCCATTATGTAACTGTACAACAGCTTTTTTTCCCACTCACTTACTGATGGGCACTTGTGCTTTATAAATCTTAGCTATTGTAAATTGTGCTGCTATGAACATAGGGATACATACATTTTTATTGGTATTTAGTATTGGTATTTATTCAGATTTCTTAGGATATATTTTTAAAACTGGGATATATGGCCGTTCCAGGTCACTGGGTCAAATGGCAGTTCCATAATTTGCTTATAATTAAATTAACAGGTTATTCTTTGGTTATCAATTTGGTTATTTCAGCAAAATTTAGTGAGTATCCAAAATGTTGGAAAAAAATTATAGTATTTTGCCAACATAAATAAATATTATGTATCTAAACTATTGTCTACATATTTAAATCCAAGAGTCATCAGTTATAAAAATGTTCTGTGATAGATTAGCACATGATCACTTCACATTGCATATTGTAATTGGTCTGTTGCCACATGTTACGACTTTCTGCAGCTGTTTTAACACATGCAGGCGAATGTTCCAATATGAGCTAAACCACACCCCAGCCATGTGCATTTGTTTGCTTGCAGTGATTGATGAATGCACATATTTACTAGATGTATTCAATATAAATTTAAAAGTATAGTAATACACATAGAAAACTTTCATGTGGACTTAAACTTTTCATACATAGTTAATTTTAATTACATATAGAAAACTTTTATGTGGACTTAAACTTTACATTCATACTTAATTTTAATTACACAAACATGTATACCTAAGTAAAAACACATAAACTAATTTGTAAATTTTTTAACTATGCATTCAGAAAGCGTACTTTATTATATAACTGACTTTCAGCTTTAATGGACACCCCCTCACCTGAATAATCCATTATATATCAAGGTTTTACCGTATTGAACCCTTTTAGCCTTTTCTGTCTAGGAAGCCCTTTATTTTTCCTTCAATTTTAAATCATAGGTTTAGTGGAAAGAGTAGTCTTTGATTCATATCCTTTCTTTTCCTCACTTTGAATACTTCGTGCCAATCCCTTCTGGTCTGAAGTTTTTCTTTTGAAAAATCAGCTGATAGACTTATGGGAACTCCGTTGTAGGTAACCAACTTACTCTCTCTTGCTGCCTTTAAAATTCTTTCTTTGTGAAGGCAGGGAGCAGGCTAGAAGAAGTCAAAAGGAGGAAAAGGGGGATATACATAATATTTTCAACAATGAAGATTTTTTAAAATGTTCTTTGTCTTTATCTTTTGCTATTTAATTATGATGTGGCTTGGTGTGGGTCTCTTTTGAATTCATCTTGATATACGTAATATTTTCAACAATAAAGATTTTGTAAAATGTTCTTTGTCTTTAGCTTTTGCTATTTTAATTATGATGTGGCTTGGTGTGGGTCTCTTTTGAATTCATCATTGATTATGACTCTTTGTGCCTCCTGAACTTGTGTGACCTTTTCCTTCACTAGGATAGAGTAATTTGCTGTCACTATTTCTTCACAGAGGTTCTCTATTTCTTGCTCACATTATTCTCCTTCTGGAACTCATATGATGTGAATATTGTTATGTATCATGTTGTCCCAATGCTTCCTTCAGCTATCTTTATCTTTTTCATTCTTTATTATTCTTGATGTTGTTATTGTTTGTGTGTGTTTTTTTCCCTTTCAAATCACTGATTTAGTACTCTGCTTCATCTAACCAACCAGCTTTTTATTTCCTCCAGTTTATTCTTGATGTCATTCTTCATTTCCTATTAGTTATTTTTTATGGCTTCTTATGTCCTTTCTTGCATGTCATAATTACAAGAGTTTTATCAAAAGGTTGATGAAATTTGGGAACTCAGAAAGGGCTGTCACATATGTAATCATCTGTTGGAATCACGGAAAGGTACTTCCCCCAAAACTGAATAGGATGATTGTTTGCTGCCAGACAACTCAGGGCATCTTAATCTACATGTTATTGCCTCCTGTTGGCCAAACACCTGAACAGCTGTAGGTTATTTCCCAATATGACAATGCTTCTGTACCCTATCCTTTGATTGAAGTGTATTATCTCCACCTTGCCTTAGGACAAACTGTGTTAATAAAAAGCAAGGGTCCTGAGACAAGGAGAACTTTATCTCCTTTAGCTGAAGCTCCTCTGACCCTCAATGCCTTTTAAAATTATATTTTGTCTTGGACTCTTATTTAGTCTACACACAGCCTTTCTCCAGATTGCTGAACCCTTTGTAATGCTGGGAGAAGAACCCTGACACTTTATGATGGTGTTATAATTCTCACTAAGTGCCTGGTGCATTTTTATAATTGTTACTTTGAACTTTGTATCTGATAATTTGCTTGCCTCCATTTCATTTAGCTTTTTTTTTCTGGAAATTCCTCCTTTTATTTAGATTTGGGTTTGTTTCTTTGTCTGCCCATTTGGGCAGTTTTGTGTTTGTTTCTATCTATTAAATAGAACTGCTATGACTGCCAGTCCTCATGGGATGTTTTACGTAATAAGTGTCTTGTGGGAACCAGTGGTGCAGTGTTTTTATTTTTTTTATTTTCTAAGCTTGGTGCTCTAAAAATGTCCCTTGTGTGGATTATGTAGGGCCTCCTCTTGTAATTGGATCTCAATTGCAGTTGGCCCATTCATAGGTGGGATCAACCTTCCAGCTGCCTTACTGTAAGGCTTAACCCTGGTAACAATGTGAAAGTTGCTATGGAAGTGCAGTATTGAAGTGTTTCTTGGGGCTCATTGAAACATTCTCCCAACTCATTTGAACTCCCTGCTTCAGGAATGTCTCTTGTGGGTTATGTGTACCCCTTGTTGTAGCTGATGCTTGATTGCTATTGGCCCTTTTGTGAGTACAGTTTGCCCTTCAGGGTGGGTCATTGTATGGCCAAACCTCTATCATCCTGAATGAGAAATTGTTCAGGGGCTGCTCCATATATCAGGGTTGTTTCCAGCATATTCTGATGCCTGTAAGGTCCCCCTTTTGGTGTGCTGCTCATGTGGCTAGTCAGGTCAAGCTCTGGTGTGGTGTGAAACTCACCACTTATTTTGTTCGTTTTTGGTCTATTGGGATGGGTTGCAGCTTCAGGTCACTGTCAGACATTGTATGTAACTATCTTTCAGTTACCTATCTATAGCCACCACACTGTTCCCTATTTGTGTCTGCAACTATTAAACCTGTGCGTGCAAGGGAAGATCAATCTGTGTAAAAGGGTCAGCTTCTTCCAGCATAGATCTAGGGGAAGCTCTGTGAGTGGTATGAGGTTCACTGAGGTCCAATTCCACCTTTAAGCTACTCCATCCCTCTGAGATTTTTTAGGTCTTATTCCAGAGTCTTCTGAAGAAAGACTATAGGATGAAGCCCGATTAGCCAAAATAGGTCCCCTATTTGGGAATCACAATTATCCACGAGGGGAAATTAGTCCCTGCTTCAAAGCTAAACCCATCAGTCTGCCAGAGTATCCAAATCTAGTTCCCCTTAGCAGGGCTCCCTGCAGGTTCACATACACCTAGCTGTCTCCTCAGCAGGTGTGAGTTCAGCCTTCCTGGGATCATGGGGATAGGTCAAAGTCTCCCTTTGAGGATGTTGACCCAGACTAATCATCTCCTCCTATTCCTGAACAGGAATAGGGTCTTATATTTTGAATGTCCCCAATCTGAGCCTCTCTTCCTCCCCACAGAACTGTGCCCAGTGAGGTTTCTGGGGCTTGGTGAAGCTGATTCAAGTAGTCTCTATTTTAGAGTGGTGCACACAACCTGAGACGGGTTGGGAGGCAGAGAGCACTCCCTTTCCTTCACAGTGCAGCACGGGCTGACCTTGCAGTTTAGCTGAGATCTGCCTTCCCACAATATAGCTTCTGAACCATGAAGTCACCTGTCTGACTCCCAGACAGAGGCCTCCCCAGGAGATACAGTCTGAAAAACCCAACTCAGCACAGCTCCCTGGTATTCCCCATGCTGTCACACCAACCAGGAGGGGACCAAGAATCAGCCTTGCATGGCACTCTGATATCTTGTGTGGCAGTCTCAAAAGTGAGGGAATGAAATTCCCAGTTTTGCTCATCTCTGATCCCAGCAGGATAGGTGGAAAATTGGCTCACCCATGTCATCAAACCAAGCAGAATGGACCAAAAATCACCTCCTTGCACTGTTCTCCTGTGCCACCAAATTTAGCAAGATGTGGCAGAGTAAGTTGTTCAGCAGGTGCAGGGGAGAGGCATTGACTGTGCACTTGACATGGGCAAGGTCCATCCTTTTTCCCAAGCCACAGTTTAGTCACTGGCTGGCTCTCTGCCCAAATACTTTTCAGAAAATAGAGGGCACCTCAAAGTCACTGAGAAGTGATGGGGGCCCTCCTCAGGGCCCGACAGTAGTCTCTCCAACATTCAGAAACTAGAGTGAACTCTCTAGGTTGGTGCTGTAACAATAGAAACACTCTTTCCTTGGAATAATGCAGTCTGAGTCTCCCAGACAGATGGAATTTCAACTGATTCCTAACACCCAATGATATCTGAGCTCTTTTTCCTGCCCTTGTTTGTCTGGGTTGGAAATCACTACCTGGAGTTGAGGCCCTATGCTTCTAGGAAGAGGGAGATTTTGCAACTTCAATATCCCTCAGGCTTGTCAGCTACCACTCCTTCATGAGGGGACTCACCCTCTCTGTGTCTCCACCCCTCTAATTGGTCTCTTCTTGGATTCTTCTCTGCTTCTTGGTTGTAATATTTCAAATCAGCTATGCTTCCAGTGTTTTTTTCAGGTTGACTGCTCTGTAATTAAACTGTAAGACCAATTGGGTTTGGGGAACAAGTAGATGGAGCTTTAAGCTACTCTGCAGCCATATTGGAATCTAAGCTATTATTTCTTAAAATAATTTTTTTTTACCCAGTTTTTTCTCTACTTCATCTGAGTTCTAACTTTTAATTTTGTTTCACAGATTTTTGAAGTCCTATTAATTTTTAAATTTTTTAAACTTCCTTCTTCATACAGAGTAATTTTTATTGATCTGACTTCAAGATGACTTACTCTTTTCTCTATCTCCATTATACTTTAAAATCCATTCAGTATTTTTTTCAATTGAATACCTTTGCTCATTTTCATAGTAATATTTTAAATTTTAGATATTTTATTTTCATTTCTAGACTTTCCATTTGGCTTTTTTTCTGTTGTTTCTATTTTTTTGCTGAGATTTCTAATGTTTTCTTTGTAATTTATTATGACCATAATTTTCTTTTCTTCTTGAGCATAGTTATAATAGCTATTCTAAAGTCTGAATTTATAATCTGAATCATTTATGGGTCAGCTTTCATTGATTGTATTTTCTCTTGAGAATGGATGATATTTCTCTAGTTTTATAGAGAATTTTTGCATTACAGCCTGCTTATTGTAAAAGTTATGTTGTGGAGACTCTAGATTCTGTTATAATCATCTCAAGCATTTTCTTTATTTAAATTTGAAGCCAAGTTCCTTAAAATCTCAATTTAGTTCTTCCCCATTTCCTATTTAGTTAGTCAGTCTGCCCAACAATTGCTTGAGTCAGGGTTCTACATAAAATTTGGGAATCATGATCTCTGATTCTTCCCTTCTGGAATTATCTCTTCACTTTCCAACAGCTCTTGTAGCATAAATGTTCTCCAGACCAGAATTACTTAGATTCTTGAGTCTTTATCACTCCATATTATAATGTAGTGGAGATAGATTAGACAGATAGATGATAGATAGATAGATAGATAGATAGATAGATAATGAAACTTAACTCTCGTGGTCTTCTCTTCCAGGATTTTGCTGTTTTCCAGATTCTGCCTATAATTTTATTTTTCAGGTTTACAATTGCATAAGAGTTTTTTTATTTCCTTTTACATAAAGTTATAGTTGTTATTTTCAAGAAAATTAGTCTATTATCAGTCTGTCTATGGCTGCCATAACAAAGTACCACCCACTAGATAAAAACATAAATTGAATTTCCCTCAATGCTTGAGTCTAAAAGTCTGAGAGCAAAATGTCAACAAGTTTATGTTTTCTGAAACCACTCTCCTCAGCTTGTAGATGACTTTTTTCCTCTTTTTTCATTTGGTCTTTCCTCTATACCTGATTTAACTTTTTACCCCTTTAAAAACCTCATCAACAAATAGCCGAATTTTGAAATAGTAGGGGTTTAGGATTATATAACATGAATCTTGAGAGAATACAATTTAATCCATAACAATACATAAAGAAATTTTAAGCCATACTAGAATGAAACTCAGCCATGAAAATTAGAGACATTGGACAGGATAAATTCTCTCTCTTTTTTAAATTTTAATTTAAAGTAGTCTCAGACTTCTCTTTAGTGTATGTTCCTAGCAACTATTCCTAATAAACTCACGTTGGCATGCAAGATAAATGTATTTTCCATTTCTTTCCCTGTATGTTAGCAATATCTATAATGTCTAGTACAATGTTAATTTCTAAAATTAACTCTATTTTGCTGTCTAAATGCAATCTACCCTCAATAAATTTTAATATAAAAATATGAGTGTATGCTATCCATTATATCTTATGTCTAATAACCAACTTTTGTTGAATTTATCTTCAGAATATCACTTAGGACTATCCTCCTTCTGAACTGAAACATAGAACATATAATGTCATCGCTTATTATTCTCTTAACTAAAAATTCCCAGTTTTACTTGGATTAAAGCCAAAATCCTTACAGTGTTCTTCAAATTTGTAGATACATGCTACACTATTTTATTAACTATATAAAATATTCATGCATTGTTTTATTTTATTTTGTTGCCTATCACCCCCAAATGAAAAGTAAATTACACAAGCACGTGTTATTGTTGTTTTTTTCTGTCCATTGCAAAGTCTGAGAATCTAGAATACAATATAAAACCTGATAGATGGTTAAATATACTTGTTGAATTAATATAAATGAGCACATTATTTAGCTTTCCCATTGTTCTTCTCTTACTAAAATAATGTTTTTGAAAAACATTAATAAAAAAACTAGCGATTTTTAAAAGAGTATCAATCATATGTTTAGAAACCCTTTGTAAAGCATTTATGACTCTTTATATTAGTGACACTGCTTTAAATTTCATTATGAGCAACATTTTAACTCTGAACTATTTTAGCATATTTTAATAGAATATTACTGAACCAATAATTTTAAATTTGGAAAATTGTATTTGAATTTATTTCTTCCTTTTATAGCTCTTTGGAAAATGTTGTGAATATAAACTATTGCCATGGAAATAAGCTGTTATCTTCTGGGCAGCCTTAGTTCTGATCTGTTAGTTTTCTACCCATATCTATTACTACATTATCATCTTAAGTCTCTACATCAAAGAGTTAAACAGGTGCATATATATTCATATTTATATGAATATATAAATATATTCATTCTAGGATATTTTACCATTCTCTCTTATTGTATTCTATATGAACCTATACCTCCCCCCAAAACACACACATAATCTAAGAGAAACAGCTATGAGGAAAATAAACTCAGAGAATAGTTTAAAAATAAATTTTCCGTCTTCCTAGTTTAAAAATATCATGCTTGTTGAGATTAAAAGTCTGAATGATTAAAAATAGACCTTAAGTAGAGAAGTTGTATATGTTTTAAGATCTGTTATTTGAGATTTTATGTCAAAGATATTTAAGAATCAAAGTTTATATTTCATCTGTAATGTCTTGAGTCTACAGATTAAACCATCTCCATTTTTACCCCCATATATACACAATATTAACCACTTCCTGAATATGATATATAAGTTCAGAGTTCAACTTTATTTTGAAAAGAAATAACTCACTTAGAAACTTTTCTGTAAAACACTTGGCTAGAAATTTACATGTGGTGTTGTCTTCCTGAACTATCCTTTATTGTTCAATGTATGGTAAATAAACATTGCTCATGAAATGTGGATATGAAATAGAAGTGAACATTCAAATGAATAGTTTTAAGCTTAATTGATTTGTTAACTTTATAATTAAATTTTTCATTTAAAATTTAAGTTCAGTAATTTGAGGCTTTACTAGTAATTTTTAATAGTAAGATAGAGATGTATCTTTACACTCCTTCTTAGTAAGACCCATACTTAATGAAATACATTCACCACTTTGCTGAAACTGGTTTGGCTCAGTGGTTAGAGCGTTGGCCTGCGGACTCAAGGGTCCCGGGTTCGATTCCTGTCAAGGGCATGTACCTTGGTTGTGGGCACATCCCCAGTAGGGGGCGTGCAGGAGGCAGCTGATGGATGTTTCTCTCTCATCGGTATTTCTGACTCTCTGTTCCTCTCTCTTCCTCTCTGTAAAAAAATCAATAAAATATATTTAAAAAAATACATTCACCACTTTAAATGTTTCCTAGTTATTTTTCTCCTTTACTAGAAATTACTCCCTCTGTAATGAACTTGTTTAACATTCCTAGATGTAATACTTATAGTTTTTAAATATGTAAAATCTCTTTAAACCTTGAGGGTAAAGTATATACTGAATCATTACTAGCTCTAAAAGATTGTGCAGAAGTCACAGCAATCATAGAAGGTAGGGGGAATATATATATATATATATATATATATATATATATATATATCCACAATAGTTCTCTGCTTTTGATTTGTAGCCTTTAAAATAGAAAAAAAAGTTATGTTTTTCTGAGTCTTTAAAATACACATGAAAGCCATATATTTAATTCTAGCAAATGTTTATCAAGTTTAGAGTTTCATAAGGACATGCCAAAAGTTTATATGTAAATAATAATAATAATAAGAAGAAGAATAAGAAGAAGAAGAAGAAGAAGCAGCCGCCTAAGGCTTACTCTTGGCTTCTGAGGAGTGGGGCACAGAGGCACATTCCCATAGCTTGTCTGAGTCACTTTGCTGTTTCTCTCATAGATTGGCAGTGATAGTTCCTAACCAGGAACTAACTTCTGACCACAGTCAAACCTCCATATATGGTTACTAGAGGCCCAGTGCATGAAATCTGCACCCTTTCCAATCTGGGACCCATCAGGGGATGTCCAACTGCTGGTTTAGTCTCACAATCCAGGACTGCTGGCTCCTAACCACTTGCCTACCTGGCTGCCTGAGTGCCCCTAACCACTCTGCCTGCCAGCCTGATAGCTCCTTAAATGCTCCCTGGGTGGCATGATTGACACCTAACTGCTCCCCTTCCAACCCAGTCACCCCCAACTGCCCTTCCCTATAGGCAGTTGCCCCCAACTGCCCTCTACTGCAGGCCTCGTCCCCCCAACTGCCGTGTCCTGCAGGCCTGGTCACCTCCAACTGCCTTCCCCTGATGGCCATCTTGTGACAATGTAGGGGTGGCCATCATGTGATGATGTGGAAGTGACCATCATGTGACAATGTGAGGGTGGCCATCTGTGGTGGCCATTTTGTGATGACATGGGAGTGGCCATCTTATGGTGGCCATCATGTGATGATGTGAGGATTGTCTTCTTGTGACAACGTGGTGTAGCCATCAAGTGGTGGCCATCTTTGTGATGACATGGGGGTGGCCATTTTGGTGGCCATCTTGTGACAACATGGGTGTGGTCATCTTGTGACATGAGGGTGTGAGGGTAATGTTGCATATTCCCTTTCATCTGTAGATTTTCTCTTGAGAAATCATATGACAGCCTTATGGGAGCTCCCTTTTATGTCATTAACTCTCTTTCTTTTGCAATCTTTAAGTTTCTGTCTTTGTCCTTATATTTGCCATTTTAATTATGATGTGTCTTGGATTGGATCACTTTGTGTTTGCCTTGGTTTGTACCCATATGTTTTGTTTTGTTTTTCCTTCGCCAGGTTAGGGAAGTTTTCTGTCATTATTTCTTCCAACATGTTCTCTTTCCTCACTCTCTTGCTTCTCCCTCTGGTACCCTATGATGGGGATGTTGTTGTTTCATATTGTCACAAAGTTTCCTTAAACTTCCCTCATGGTTCTTCACTTTTGCTGCTTTGATTGAGTGTTTTTTTTCCTACTTTTCAATTCACTTATTTAATCTTCTGTTTCATCATGCCTGCTTTTAATTCCTTCCATTCTATTCTAGATGTCTGATATTGTATTTATCACTTCTGCCAGGCTCATATTAAACATTTCTACATATTTTACCAGGATGATGTAGCTTCCACTAAGTTCCTTGTAGTTGCCACTATGTTTGTGGTAGTTGTCATTATGTTTCCTGTAATTCTCCCTAAGTTTCTTGACCATCTTTATAACCAGTCCTGAACTCTATCTCTGGTAAGTTGTTTACCTCCATCTCATTTAGGTCTTTTTTTCTGGTGATTTTGTTTTTTATTTATTTGTTTGTTTGTTTTCATTTGGATGTTGTCTCTTATCTCCCCATTTTAGTTGTCTCTTTGCATGTATCTATGTATTAGACAGAATTGTTATTATGCCCAGTCTTTTAAGGGTGGGCTTCTATAGTAAATCTTCTAGGGGACCCAGTGGTACGTTTTCCTTGTACTAGTGAACTGCATTGCTTTAGGAATTACCACTTGTGGGTTGTTTGGTCTTTCCTGTTGTAATGGGGCCTTGATTGTTGTTGTCCCATTTGTGGGAGAATTCTACTCTCCGGCTGGCTAACTGTGAGGCTCAGCCACTGCCATGTCATGAGGACACAGCAAAAACAAAAACAAACAAACAAAAACAGACAGGAAAAACACAGGAAATACAAAATATCCTGACAACAACAATGAAAGCTATGCAAGAGAAAATGGAATTAGGAAAGAGGAGAGAGAACATGAATACTAAGGCAAAAAGAAAGTGAGCGAGGGATAAGGGCAATAAGGTAATATTACTAATCCTATTTAATAAAAGGCTAATATGCATGTAGACGGAACAGCAGAGCAACCAAACAACAGAACAACTCGTCACTATGATGTACGCTGACCACCAGGGGGCACACATGAAACATAATAGGAAATGGCAGCAGGTGGCAGAGCATGAAATGTTGGGGCCATTGTCTGTGGTAGAATGGTGGAGCAGGTGAGCAGACCAAGGTGGGGTGCTGGTCACTGTCATCAGGACGAGCCTCTGCTGGTTACTGAAAATTATTTTCTCCTGCGCACCATGGTCCTACCTGGCATTTGCAGCTGCTGCTGGCACCAACCCCACTTGCACCCACTGCCAGCTCTGGAGCCACCGCTCACACCCGCTGCCGGCACCCGATACTGGCCCCCGATCACTTGGAGCCATCTGTGGGTGCAAGCAGCAGCTGCCAGACCTGGTCATCCCTCAGGGCTGCTCCACTTCCCCCTGTTCCTGAGGGGTGATCAGGTCAGTAGCTGCCACTTACACCCACTGATGGTGCTGGTCCACTTACACCCACTGCCAGTGCTGGAGCTGCCTCTTGCACCCACTGCCAGTGCTAGCCTGGCTCACACCCACAGCTGGCACAGAAGTCACTACTCACATGAGCTGTCAGCTCCCAGCACTGGTCCCTATAACTCGGTGCCATCAGCAGGTGTGAGTGGTGGCTGCTAGCCCTGATCGCTCCTGAGGGCTTCTCCACCTACCCCTCCTCCTGAGGGGTGATCAGGGCAGCAGCAGCCGCTCACAGCCACTGACAGCACCAGCCCACTCGGGCCTGCTGCTGGTACTGGCTCCAATCACTCCAGGCTGCCAGTGGGTGTGAGTAGGGCCAGCACCTTCAACATGTGGGAGTGGGAGTGATGGGAACAGGGCTGCCAACAGACAGGGAACCACTGGGACCACAGTGGGAGGGGCCAGGTGTGGGTGCAGAGCGTGGGCTGAGACCAGCCCCTGTGCTCACCGCAGCCTTGTGGCCCACAGTTCCTTTCAAGGTGCATGAATTCATGCACTGGAGCCCTACTAGTAAAATAAAAAATACTGGAAGATTAAAGTGGCAGAAAAAAAGATTCTAAAAGGAAAGAAGAAAGAACAAAATATAGAAGTAGAAAGTAGGAAAAAGAAGATCATAAACAAAAGACAAGACAGAAAAAAAAAAAAGTTATGCAAATATAATGAGAGGAAGGTAAAGCAAACTAAAGAGTGGAAAAGAAAAAGAGAGAATAAAGATAAAGTAAATAAAGGAAGTAGGTCAGTCATTAAGAAATATAAAAGAAACAGGGAGGGAAAAAAAGCAAAATCTTGACAATTTAAATAATAATATCAAATCAATAAAGCAGAAAAATTAAATAAAATATCAACAAAAGGACTAAAATCAAAACAAGCAAACAAACAAAAAATCAAGCAAAATCAACCAAAACAAAACAAGCAACAACAAAAACAACAACAACAAAAACAACCAAGTGAAGTTTATCTAGGCAGCTTATATTTTCTGAGGCTCACTGTTTTGTATACTGATTTCAGACCTCCTGGGAGGTACTTTTGTGTCAGCCAACGTCAGGGACTGTGCAAATTTGGCTCTCAATGTGTCTTTTAGTTGCCCTGTCTGAGCTCACTGAGGATTGCCTCTACCTGTCAGCTACTTCTCCTCCCCGCTGAGGTTGCCTGGTCTTTCTTCAGTGTCTTCTGAGGAGAGTGTTTAGGGTAGAGGCAGGCTAGCATTGCTAGGGCTACAGGACCCCTTACTTAGCGCTTTTGCCATCAGGCACTCACTGAGGGGAAATAAATATCTGCTTCAAAGTCAGACTCCTCAGTCTGTATCATATTCTCCAATTCTAGTTCCCCCTAAAATGGCCTGATACAGATTCAGATTGTATACAGACTGCTTCTTTTTCTGTATGGAGAGTTTCAGTTGTCCTGGGTTCAATGAGGCTTCAGTGAGCATGTTGCCTTCCCAGCCCCCAATAGGGGGACTAAACATTTCCTCTTGGTCCCAAACAATAGCTCCTGAGACTCTTACTCTTGGAATATCCTATCAGAGCTGTTTTCTTCACCCCTACCAAATTGCACCCCATGTGTGGTTCCTGAGAACTGATCCCAGCTCTTTCTTGTTGGCAGAGTTGCTGCCAGTCTGCAAGAGAGGTAGATATACTCCACCCTTTATTTCCCAGGACTGTTCTCCATAATGCAGTCACAAAGCCCGGCTCTTGCTGGTCTGTCTTCCCAATATAAGCCTTCCCAGCAGATACTGTTAAAAAACTACAACAAATTTAAAAAAAACCCACTTTACGAGGAATTGATGACCTTATGCCTCAGCCCAAGCAGGAAGTGTTATAAGATCAGCCTCATGTGGAACTCCTGTCTCTCTGCCCAGAGGTTCTCAGTAAAGCTGGCATCCAGAATCCCAGTTTCACTCATAATCCCAACTCTCAGTGAGGGAAAAAATCCTCAGTTTGCCCTGCCGCCAGCTCCAACACCACTCTGGTGGTAGAAGAGCTCTCTTACCCTTTCCCACCCAACACAGTTTAGACGCTCTCTGGGGTTCTGTACAATGCCACTCAGGAAAGTAGATGGTTCCTTTAAATCAGTGCTGGGTGCAATCCACAAGCCCCTTTCTATTCTGGAACCACATACTGTGGAGCTACCTTTCCAGTAGTCAGAGCTTAGGGTGAATCTTTCCCCCTGAAACTGCCAATATTAGGCACACTCTGAATGGAAAGGTATGGACTCAGCCTCCCTGGCAGACAGTTTCCCCTTAAGTCTTTTGCCCAATGCTATAAGTGCTCTCCTTGCTGTCTCTGTAGTTCAGAGTTTGGGCTCCCTGTGCTACACTCCCAAGGGGAGGGAGCTTTGTAGCCACTATCGATAACTCAGGCTTCTCATCAAGTGCCAGCTCCATGGGTGGCTCCCCCTTACCATGACTTCCCCTCTCTTAATAGACTCTGTTGTTTCTTAGACAAACTATGTCCAAACCACTATACTTCTCTTGTTTGTTTTTTTAAGTTGACTATGCAGTATTTTAGCTGTAAGTCCGGTCTAAGGCTGAGAGTAAGGGCACTTAGCTCCTTGTTAAAACACAGCCACATTAGGTACCTTCTGTGTATGAGATCTTGGTAACGTGTTGCTACATCTGGTTTGGTAATATTAGTTGAGGACAAAAAGTTTGCTAAAAGTCTTATGGGAGATCATTTGTATGTAACTGTTCTTTTCTTGATGCTTTTAAGATTCTCTCTTTACCTTTAACCTTTGCCATTTTAATTATGGTGTGTCTTAATGTGAGCCTCTTTGGGATTATCTTGTTTGGGATTCTGTGCTTCTTGGACGTGTGTGTCTTTTTCCTTCACCGGGAAAAGGGACTTTTTCAGTCATTATTTCTTCAAATAGGTTCTTCATTCTTTGCACTCAGGTTCTCCTTCTGGTACCCCAATGATGCAGATATTGTTATGTTTCATGTTGTCCCAAAGGTACCTTAAATTATCCTTATTTTTATTTTTTAAAATACATTTTATTGATTTTGTACAGAGAGGAAGGGAGAGGGATAGAAAGTCAGAAACATCGATGAGAGAGAAACATTGATCAGCTGCCTCTTGCACACACCCCACTGGGGATGTGCCACAACCAAGGTACATGCCCTTGACAGGAATCAAGCCTGGGATCTTTCAGTCTACAGGCCTATGCTCTATCATCAGTTTTGGCAAATTATCCTTATTTTTAAAACCAGAGGCCTGGTGCATGAAATTTGTGCATGGGGTGGGGGTCCCTCAGCCCAGCCTGCACTCTCTCCAATCTGGGACCCTTTGAGGGATGTCTTACTGTCCGTTTAGGCCCAATCTACCACAATCGGGCCTAAACAGGCAGCCGGATATCCCTCTCACACTCCAGGACTGCTGGCTTCCAACTGCTCTCCTGCCTGCCTTCCTAACTGCTTCTTCTTCTCAGCCTGATCACCCTCTAACCTCTCCCCTGCCAGCCCGATTGATGCCTAACTCCTCCCCTGCCAGCCTAATTGCCCTTAACTGCCTTCCTCTGCAGGCCTGGTCACCCCTAACTGCCCTCCCCTGCAGGCTTGATCACCCCAACTTCCCTACTTTGCAGGCCTGATCCCTTCCACCTGCCCTCTCTTGTTGGCCATCTTGTGGCAGCCATATTGTGTCCATATGGGGGCAGCTATCTTTGACCACATGGGGGCAGCCATCTTGTGTGTTGGAGTGATGAGAAAATTGCATATTTCTCTTTTATTAGATAGGATAGAAGCCTGATGCACAGGTGGGAGCCAACTAATTTGCCCTGAAGGTTGTCTTGGATTGAAGGATGTGGCCACCTTGCACTAGGGCCTGTGGTGTTTTGCAGGCTGGCCAGGCCCCCTGGCGACTCAAATGGAGGCCCTCATATCTGGGATTTATTTATCTTCTATAATTGAAACTTTGTAGCCTTGAGTGGAGGCCAGGGTCGGCCAAGGTGGGATGAAAGCTTGGCTTCCTTCATTGCTGGGGAAATCCAAGCCTCCTACTCACTCCATGGCTGCAGCCATCTTGGTTAGGTTAATTTGCATACTCGCTCCTGAGTGGCTGATGGGTGTGGCTTGTGGGCCTAGTGGAGGTATGGTCAATTTGCCATGTTTCTCTATTATTAGTGTAAATTCTTTTCCCTTTTGTTGCTCTAATTGGATGTTTTCTGGGGAAAAGGAGGATTTGATTCCCAATCACTAATATGACTCTGCTTCATCTATCCTATTGTTTATTCCTTCTATTCATTTAAAAATATATAGATGTCTGCCCCCAAATTTATTCACAATCAACAGCTAACAAATGGCTCAATTGATGTTTATTATTTTTCATATTTAACCCACTGGAATTAATAATTATTCAAACTGCATATCCATTTTTTAAGACACCCTCTATTCTTCATTTCTGACTGATTCTTTTTGTGGTTTCTATGTTCTTTTTCATGTTGTTGAAGTTCTAAGTTCCTTTAGTATTTTGTAAACATTCTTTTAACTCTACATCTAGTATGTTTTTTTTTGCTTCCCTTTCAGTGTTCTCTTTTTCTGATGATTTTTCTTGTTTTTTCATTTGGGGCATGTTTCTTATCTTTCCATTTTGGCTGCCTTTTTGAGTTTGTTTCTGTGTATTAGGTAGATGTGCTATGCCTGCTAGTCTTGCAGGATGGCTTCATACCCTAAGTGTCCTGTGGGACCCAAAGGTGTCTCCTTGATTGCCTGAGCTGGTGCTCCAAGAATTTTCTTAAGAGATTATGTGAATCTTCCTATAGTAATTGAGTCTTGATTGCTATTTGCCCATTCATGCATTGGGATGACCCTTATGCTGGCTGATTCTTAGGATTGACAATGACCACTGTGTACAAGCTGTTGCATGGGTGTTGCTCACACAAAACAGAATTCACCTCAGCAGAGTCTGTTGCATGCAGAGATCTTCCTTTAGACATGCCACTTGTGAAACTAATAGTATATTGCTGTAATGTTGCCCAAAGCTTGTCACCAGGTGTGTTGGCTTTGGGCCTCTTTTGCAGGCAATGTCAGAGGTTACCTGTGATTGGTCCTGAACAATCTGTTCAGAGCTACAGTGTGATTCACCATGCATGGGGGACATTTTGGGGTCTGGGTGTGTGGGAGAAGAACCATGCTACACACCAAAGACTATTTCCATGAACACCGAGCCTCGGAGCAGGTCAGCAAAAGGCCCAATGCACTTTGAGATCTGTCTTCACCTGCCTCCACCTACCAGTTCCCTGTTAGACTCAGTCACTGAAAGAGTCTCTGGTGGTATTTGAGTTGCTTGCAAGAGATTAGTGGAGAAGAGGACTTGGGACTTTATCTGATGAGGTTAAGTATAACAGGGACAGAAAAATTCCTTTTTGGAGGAGAAGCTTAAGTGTATTGATAGGCTAGTAGGAAGAGTGCCATAAATATGAAAAAGACAACTGTATTAAACTCCAGTTATTACTTATCTGTTTTTGTTTTTTGTTTTGTTTTGTTTTGTTTTGTTTTTTAAGAAAAGCTATAGTCCTCAGTGGGTTCAGAAGAGTAGGTATCCAGTTGTGGTTTCTATGAGGACTCACAAGAAACAGGTTTAATTAAAGATAAATAGACCAAATTTATTATCCCCATGAGTTTTATTGTAGTTAGGGTGCTGACAGGAATATATTTGGGCACTTGCATCTGGATTTTAGTTGAGACCCAGGATAATTGTCCCTCCAGGTTTTGAAATAGACTATGTCTCATGGTTTAACTTGTTTGTGTTGGTAGTCTTTATCAAGGGGCAGGTAGAATTTTGTTTCTATAGTTTTGTAATGCTTTTTGTAGCCATCCTAGATTAATGGTGTAAGGCAATAGCTGAAGGATTTTCTTATATACTAGTATTTGCAGGTCAGATCTGAGAAAGGACCTGCCATAAGTAAGTTCAAGGGGGTCATTTGTATGTTTTCTTTAGGTGTAGCTATCATTACTTTTTAAAAATTTCTTTGTTGATTAAGGTATTACATATGTGTCCTCATACCTCCATTAACCACCCCCCCGCCAAGCACCCCCCGCACTCATGCCCGTACCTCACTCCTGGTGTTCCTGTGATTCACTAGGCTTATATTGATGCATACAAGTCATTTGGTTGATCTTTCCTCCTTTCCCCAGCCTACCCTATCTTCCCTCTGAGGTTTGGCAGTATGATCGATGCTTCTCTGTCTCTGGATCTGTCCCTGTTCATCAGTTTAGGTTGTTCATTATACTCCACAAATGGGTGAGATCATGTGATATTTGCCTTTCTCTGACTGGCTTATTTCACTTAGCATAATGCTCTCCAGTCCCATCCATGCTATTGCAAATGATAGGAGGTCCTTTCTTTTTACAGCAGCATCGTATTCCATTCTGTAGATGTACCAAAGTTTCTTAATCCACTCATCTGCTAATGGACACTTAAGCTAATTCCAAATGTTAGCTTTTGTAAATTGTGCTGCTCTGTACATAGGGGTGCATCTATCTTTTCTGATTGGTGTTTCTAGTTTCTTGGGATATATTCCTAGAAGTAGCATCACTGAGTCAAATGAGAGTTCCATTTTTAGTTTTTTGAGGAAACGCCATACTGTTCTCCACAGTGGCTGCATTCCCACCAGCAGTGCAAAAGAGTTCCTTTTTCTCCGCATCCTTACCAACACTTGTCCTTTGTTGATTTGTTCATGGAAGTCATTCTGACAGGTGTGAGGTGATACCACATTGTTGTTTTGATTTGCATCTCTGGGATAATTAGTGATTTTGAGCATGTTTTCATAGGTCTCTTGAACTTCCTTCTGTCCTCCTTCAAAAAGTGACTATTTAGGTCCTTTGACCATTTTTTGATTGGATCGCTTATCTTCCTTTTGTTAAGTTGTATGAGTTCCCTGTAAATGCTGGAGAGTAAACCCTTATCAGTGATGACATTGGCAAATATGTTCTCCCATGCAGTGGGCTTTCTTATTGTTTTGTTAATGGTTTCTTTTGCTGTACAGAAGCTTTTTATTTTTATGTAGTCCTATTTGTTTATTTCCATTACCCTAGGAGCAATATTGGTGAAGAAGTTCCTCTGGCATATGTCTGAAATTTTGGTGCTTGTGGATTCCTTTAGTATTTTTATGGTTTCCCGTATTAATTTTAAGTCCAGTATCCATTTCGAGTTTATTTTTGTGTATGGTGTAAGATGGTGGTCTAGTTTCATTTTTTTGCATGTATCTGTCCAATTTCCCTAACACCATTTGTTAGACTGTCTTGACTCTATTGCATATTCATGCCTCCTTTGTCAAATATTAATTGGGCATACTGGTTTGGGTCAATTTCTGGGTTCTCTATTCTATTTCTTTGATCTATATGTCTGTTCTTCTGCCAGTACCAGGCAGTTTTGAGAATAGTGGCTTTGTAATACAGCTTAAAATCTGGTATTGAGATCCCACTTACTTTGTTCTTCTTTCTCAGGATTGCTGCAGCTATTGGGGGTCTTTTTTTTTTATTCCAGATGAATTTTTGGAAAGTTTGTTGTAAGTCTCTGAAATATGCTGTTGGTATTTTAATGGGAATTGCATTGAATCTGTAGATTGCTTTGGATAATATGAACATTTTGGTGATGTTGATTCCACCAATTCATGAACACAGCATAATTTTCCATCTGTTTACAGCTTCCTCTATCTCTTTTCAGTGTACTGTAGTTTTTCATATATAGGTCTTTTATCTCCTTAGATATGTTTATTCCTAAATATCTTAAATTTTTTTTGGTGTGATGATAAATGGAATTGTCTTTTTAGTATCTCTTTTTATAAGTTCACTATTGGTGTAAGGAAATGCCATAAATTTTTTTGTCATTAATTTTGTATCCTGCTACATTACCAAATTTATTTATTAAGTCTAGTAATTTTTTATGGAGTCTTTAGGGTTTTCTATGTACAATATCATGTCATCTGCTAATAGGGATAGTTGTACTTCATCTTTTCCAATTTGGATGCCTTTTATTTCTTCTTGTCTGATCGCTATTACTAGTACTTCCAGTGCTATTTTGAAGAGTGGTGAGACTGGACATCCCTTTCTTGTTCCTGTTCTTATGGAAAATAGTTTTAGTTTTTATCTATTGAGTATGACATTGACTTTAGGTTTTTAATACATGGCTTTTATTATGTTGAGATATGATCCTTCTAGTCCCACTTTGCTGAGAGTTTTTATCAAGAAGCGGTGTTGGATTTTGTCAAATGCTTTTTCCGCATCAATTGAAATAATTATGTGATTTTGATCTCTCAATTTGTTTATGTGATGTATCACATTTATTGATTTGGGGATACTGTACCATCCTTGGATCCTCAGGATAAATCCTATTTGATCATGGTGTATGATCTTTTTATTTTATTTTATTTATTTATTTATTTATTTATTTATTTATTTATTTATTTATTTTAATCTTTATTGTTCAGTTTATTAATTACATTGTTCCCTTTTTTTTCACCCTATAGTTCCCCTCTACCTGGTACCCATCCCACCCGCCTCCCTGACCCCCCTCCATTATCCTCTCCCATAGTTGCATGATTTTTGTCCAGACTCTTGCTGCACTTCCCACACCCCCTTTCTCCCCAAGAGTTGTCAGTCCATTCCCTTTCTATTTCCGTGATTCTGTTACATTCACCAGTTTATCCTGTTCATCAGCTTATTAATTCACTTGATTTTTAGATTCATTTGTTGATAGATGTGTATTTGTTGTTCCTAATTTACACTTTTATTTTTTTCTTCTTCCTCTTCTTAAAGAATATCTTTCAGCATTTCATATAATATTGGTTTGGTGGTGATAAACTCCTTTAGCTTTTTGTTATCTGCGAAGCACTTTATCTGACCTTCAATTCTGCATGATAGCTTTGCTGGGTAGAGTAATCTTGGTTGTAGATTCTTGCTGTTCATCACCTTGAATATTTCTTGCCACTCCCATCTGATCTGCATCGTTTCTGTTGAGAAATCCGCTGACAATCTTATGGGTGCTCCCTTATAGGTAACCATCTGTTTTTCTCTTGCTGCTTTTAATATTCTCTCTTTGTCTTTTGCTCTTGGCATTTAATTATGATGTGCCTTGGTGTGGTCCTCTTAGGGTTCCTATATATTGGGGTTCGGTGCACTTCTTGGACTCCTAAGTCAATTTCTTTCACCAAGTTTTCATTGTCTTGCTCTCTCGCTTTTCCTGGCACCCCTATAATTCAGATGTTGGTATGCTTGAGGTTGTCCCAGAGGCCCCTTACACTATCTTCAATTTTTTGGATTCTTTTTTATTCTTGCTTTTTCGGCTGAGTGGATTTTACCTCTTTGTATTTCACATCTTTAACTTGGTTCTTGGGGTGCTCCAGAGTACTTTTAGGTCTTTGTGTAATATTTTTTATTTCAGTCAGTGTATGCTTAATTTCTGGTTGGTCCTTTTTCATGTCCTTGAGAGTCTCCTTTATATCCTTGAGGGTCTCGTTCATTTCCTTGTAGGATCATTCATTTCCTTTGCAGTCTTGCTTATTTCTTTATAGGCCTCGATCTTTTGTTGGAGCCTCTTGAAAAACCCTATAACCGTGGTTTTGAATTCCATGTCCAGTCGTGTTTTTTCCTCCATTTCTTTTACATCTGATTTCTTTCCATGTCTCTGCATGGTGGCTGCTTCCCTGAGTTGGTCAATTAGCTTTGTGTGGTAGACTTCCTACTAGGCACAGTGGCTCAGCCTCCCCAGTTACCTGAGGTGGATATGGATTGCACAGTCTTGCTGAACCTAAGCTCAGGTTAATCATTGTTAGCACTTGGAGGGGTTGACCTCCAGGCCAATTGTGAAGCTCAGCTGTGCTCAGGTTGGATGGGGGGAGTCTCCGGGCCAAGCAGATAGCGTTAGCTCCACCCTGTGCGGCCCCAGGGACCCTGCGCTGGGAGCAATGGCTGCCAGCACCTCTGAGAGAGAGCTGCTGCCGAGCTCCACCAGCTGCCGGGGAATTCAGACTCTCTCCAAATGACTCTGCACGCTCAATGTCTCACCCAGGGTCGTAAAACAAAGCAGACTGACAGTTTTCTGAATGAGAGACAAGTTGCAGAGTGCTCTCTGTGCGGTCACGCAGCTGAGCTGTTCACGCAAGCTGCCTTCTCCCCAAGCCGGGAGACCTGGTTAGCACCTGAGCTTCGGCGTGCCCTCCCACTGTCCAGTTTTCACCCCGTATTATAGTGGGTTCCCTGGACTTCGCCCAAAGCTGGAGAATCAGTCCAGTGGGACATCTTTGTCTCCCAGTTCGAGAAAACTGGCCGGTTTTCAGCCACCCGCCCTCTCCGCTGGCGTGCGCTCCAAACCTCTCTCCATGCGAATCTTTCAACGCTGTCCGCCGCCGCTCCTCCGAGTCACAGTGTCTTATTTTCACTTTTATTTGTGGAATTTTCACTCGGCCAGTTTTCTTTCTGGTGATTCTGGAAGGTGTTTGTTCTTTCATTAAGTTGTAGTATTAAAATTGCTGAGTATGGCAGCAAGATAGGTATTTTACCTATGCTGCCATCTTGGTTCCTCAACTTCGGTGTATGATCTTTCTAATGTATTTCTGCATCCTATTTGCTAGAATTTTGTTGAGTATTTTGGCATCTATTTTCATGAGTAATATCGATTGGCCTATAATTCTCTTTCATTGTGTTGTCTTTATCTGGTTTTGGTATTAGGGTGGTGCTGACTTCAGAGAATGAGCTTGAAAGTGTTCTTTCCTCTTGAATTTTTTGGAATAGTCTGAGGAGCATTTGTTTTAGTTCTTTCTTGAATATTTGGTATAACTCCCCTGTGAAGCCATCTGGCCCCAGGCTTTTGTTTGCTGGGAGCTTTTTGATGACTGCATCAATTTCATCCATATTTATCGGCATATTGAGATTATTAGAATCTTCCTGATTGAGTTTTAGAAGTTCTAGAAATATTTCTATTTCCTACAGGTTGTCTAGGTTGTTGGAGTAGAGTTGTTCACAGTATTTTTTTTTTATCAATCCTTTGTATCTCTTTGGGGTCTGTTGTTATTTAGCCTCTCTCATTTCTGATTTTGTTTATTTGAGTCCTCTCTCTTTGCTTCTTGGTGAGCCTGACTAGAGGTTTCTCAATCTTGTTTATGCTTTCAAAGACCAGTTCTTGGTTTCATTTATCTTTTGTATTGTTTTTGTTTTGTTTTGCTTTGTGTTTGTTTGTTTGTTTTTGATCCCTGTGGCATTTATTTTTGCTCTGATCTTCATTATTTCCTTCCTTCTGCTCACTCTAGGCTTTTGTTGTTGTTGTTGTTGTTGTTGTTGTTGTTGTTGTTGATCTCTTTCTAATTCTTTGAGTTGCACAGTTAGATGATTTATTACCATTTTTTTCTTGCTTTTTGAGGTAGGCCTGTAGAACTATGAACTTCCCTCTCAGGACTGCTTTTCTTGTATCTCATAGATTTTGGATTGCTTTTTTTTTGTTTTGTTTTGTTTTAGTTTCCGCCATGCTTTTAATGCCTTCTTTGATCTCATTGGTAACCCAATCATTATTTAATAGAATGCAATTCTGCTTCCAAGTGTTTGAGATTTTTGGATTGTTTTTATTGCAGTTCATTTCTAATTTTATGGTATTGTGGTCTGAGAATATTCTTGGTATGATTTCAATCTTCTTTAATTTGGAGAGACTTTGCTTGTGACCTAATATGTGGCCTTTTTTTGAAAATTTCCCATGTGCACATATATTTCTTGGCTTTGGTATGCGATGTCCTGAAGATGTCAGTTAAGTCCATCTGATCTAGTGAGTCATTCAGGATTGCTGTTTCTTTGCTCATTTTTTGTCTAGAGGGTTTATCTAGTGGTGTCAGTGGTGTATTAAAGTCATCTACTATGACTGTATTTTTTTCTATCTCTTCCTTGATATCTTCTAGGAGTTTTGTTATGTATTTGAGTGCTCCAGCATTGAGTGCATATTTGTTTATTGGGGTTATATCCTGTTGTTGTATTGATCCATTTAGTATTAAGAAGTGGCCTTCCTTATCTCTTGTTATGGCCTTTACTTTGAGGTCTATTTTGTCAGATATAAGTATTGGTACCCCAGCTTTTTCTTTTTTTATTTCCATTTGCCTGAAAGATATTTTTTCATCCCTTCACTTTCAATCTGTGTGAGTCCCTTGTTCTGAGGTGGGTCTCTTGTAGATAGCATATATATGGGTAATGTTTTTATTTTAATCTATTCAGCCACTTGGTGTCTTTTGACTGGAGCATTTATTCCATTTACATTTAAAGTTATTATTAAAAGGTACTTGTTTGTAGTCATATCTATTTTTGTGACTGTGTTCTTTCTTATTTGTTTATTTCTTCTGTTTACAGTATTCCTTTCAGCATTTCCTGCATTGCTGTTTTGGTGGTGATAAACTCCCTTAGCCTTTTTTTGTCTGGGAAGCTCCTGATTTCCCCAACAATTTTTATTGATTGTCTTGCTGTATAGAGTATTCTTGGATTCAGTCTTTTGTATTGCAACACTTTGTATAACTCTTTACATTCCCTTGTAGCTTGATATGTTTCTGTTGAGAAATCATTTGATAATCTGATGGGGATCCTTTGTAGGTAACCCTCTGTCTCTCTCTTGCCACCTTTCAGACTCTCTTTGTCATTAATATTTGCCATTGAAATTATAATGTGTCTTGGTATGGGACTTTTGGGATTGATCCTGCTTGGGACTCTCTGTACTTGTATAACTTTTCTCTTCCCCATACCCGGGAAGATTTCTGCCATTATTTTTTCAAATAGATTTTCTAATCCTTGCTTCTTCTTGTCCTTCTGGCAGCCCTATTATATGTATGTTACTTTGTTTCATGTTGTTCCAAAGCTCCCTTAAACTTTCCTCCTGCTTTATAATTTTTTCTCCAATTGGTGTTCAGATTAGGCTTGTTTCTCTACCTAATCTTCTAACTCACTGATTTGGTCCTCTGCTTCTTTTAGTCTAATGTTGAAACTTTCCATGGTGTTTTTGATTGTAGCTATATCACTTTTCATTTCTTCCTGATTCTTGCATAGGTTGTTGATTTTCTCATCCATCTGATGTATGAATTCCATGACCATTGCTCTGAATTTTCTCAGTCATGTTGCCTGCTTCAATTTCACTAATTTCCTTTATTGGCTACTTCTCATTTTCTTTCCTCTGGTGATTGTGTCATCTCCCCATTCTGACTATCACCAGAAGTTTCAGACTTTGAGTTGTGTGGACCTGAGCCATGTGCCATGGAATCTTTGCACCAGCCGAGTGTCACTGAAGTGCTCTGACACTAGGATGTGTGGCTGCCGCGGGTTTGTTGGAACCAGGCTCACTCAGGGTCAATGTTACCAGTGTTCAGTGTGGTCTTGTGTGCACACCTAGAATCATTGACCTTGTCTGCACTACGCTGTTGGCATATGTCAAAAATGAGTCCCCTAGCGCATGCCAAGAGCCAGAGTTTCCCTGTGTCTGCACCAAGAATCGAGTATCAGAGTCTCTGATGCCTTGTGTGGATTCTCGCTGAGAATCATGGTCCCCCTGTGCACATGCACCAAGAATTGGAGTCACCGGCTCTTAGTGTGAATGTGCTCTGAGTCAGGGATCCCAGGCGCACATGGGAAGAAACAGAGTCAAGTCAGTGGTGCTCAGTGCTGCCTCTTGCCTGGAGAATCTGGGTTCTGGTCACCATGGGGGACTGGGTAGCACAGTAGAGCTGTGGCATGCCTGTGCTGCGGAAAACAGACTTCAGTGTGCACTTGCTCAGTGTCAAAGTCAGGCAGCACTGCCTCTCTGCATGGGCTTTGGGTTTGGTTGCCCAATTGAGTTGTGGGGAGCAGATTCCAGTCTCTGTGCATTCACAGACTCAAATTCTTGCAGCAATGCTGTGGTCCATGTGCGTGCTCTCAAACTCAAATTCTGTAGGGGCACTGGGGCCGGAGCTAGGGATGGGTCCATCAGTTACTATGGCACTATCCAGATCCTGCAGGGAGAAGAATAAGCTCTTTGACTCACAGAAATCTGCAGCCGGGAAGTCTGGATTCTTGTCTGTTGGTCTGAAGCTGTGGTCGCAGTTCTCTGTCTCCAGTGGCTTCAGAGTCCTGGTTTGCATCTGAAACGCAACTGGGTAGTGCTGAAGCCAGGATTCTAGCCTCAAGCAGCTCTGTTTCTCAAGATGGCGTGGTCTCTGTGCCCACACTGGCCGCCCCGAAGTGTCCGCTTTGTGTGCAGGGCTCTTGGCAGCCCCTTGGAGGACCTGCAGAATCTAACTGTCCCTAGCTCATACACACACACACACCAAACATGTCTACACTCTCCTCTGTGGTTCCCTCACTCTCACACTCTCCCTCCCTCCTTTCCTGGTGGTCACTATCTTCTCTATCTGTGGCTCTCATTCTTACGACACCTATAGGAACGTAGGCACACACAATATTCTCAGGCTTTTCGGTGTAGCTTTGCTAGAGTCATTTTGGAGGTTTGATTAGTTTTTGTTTGTTTTTGACTTTACTTGAGGACTGAGGTTCCTATGATGAGTGTAAGTGATAGTTGAGTTCTAATGTTTGAGCTAGATGCTGTGTAATTGTGGCTACAAAGAGGGTCTGTTGTTACTTTATAAGTTTTTTGGTAATCAAAACCTAGGTAAGATTTCTTTTAGTAACTATTTGGCCACCTCAGTAGTTTTATTTCTCTGTTCCTGTAGAAAAGGCTTTAATTTATTCCATGAAAGTGTCTATAAATACTAGCAAGTAATTAAATCTTGTTTAAATAGGTATCTGAGTGAAATTAATTTGCCAATCCTCTCCAGGATATGTGCCCTATATTGTATTGGCAAGAGGAGAGGAGGAGGAGGTAACTTTGGGGGTTATATAGTAGTTCCCAGACTAGATGAAATGTCCCTCCATAATAAGGGAATGGGGCACCTCAAAACCATAAGACAGACATGACCAAAAGTGAGCTTCCCCAGGCTGCAGACTACATGTGATGGTCAAATGGTTGGTGGGGACAGTGAGAGGCCTCAGGCACCATCAATTCTCAGGTTTTTGACCATCATTGGTTTGGAAGCATTAGGTTTTATAAAGGCCTTCTCTCTTACAGATGGGGCATGGCCCTGGAAGCAGTGGTGTTCAAATTTGTTGTAGTCACTCCCTTTTCCAGTGTCTTTCTGGCCCATAGGAATAGTATTGTCCCTTTGTTGTACCTCACAGCCCAGACCTTAACGCTGTAGCTAAGTGAGTCTTTTGTTTTTAGCCTGTGGGTGGCTTTTTGCTTTCCTCTGCCCTGACTCAGTTGTTAAAAACACTGAAATTTATCTCTACCAATTGCTCATTGGGTCCCAAGGCTAATTTTGTAACTTTTTTCCTAATGCCTTGGGCTGCCTGCTGGATAAAATGTATCCCTAGATGGGCTCTGCCTCAACAGACCTGGGATGGATGTTTGTGTACTTTTATAAAGCTTCTGTTAATACCCCTTCCCCAAAAGAGTGGGTGGGTTTTTTAAAGATTCTGGGTGGGTCGAGATTGTACACCTATGAATGACATGCGGCTGTAATGTATCAAAAGGATTTTATTTCAAGCACCTGGGTACAGACAGGCTGAGTCCAAAAAAGGAGTTACCCCTGACTGAAGAGGGAGGCAAAGCTTTTATCAGCTGCTGTTGGCTGTGGGCGGTTTCTGCTGAAGCACAGAGCTTGACTGGCCGGTGCAGTCCCTTCATTCCTCCAGGCGCCAGATGTCCCCTGGTTATCTAGGTTGTGCAGAGCCCAAGCTGCAAGCTTTCTTCAAGACATCTGTTAAGGACAGTAAATTTCCTCTGCCCATTTTATTCTCCTTAACCCGTTCATTCCCATCTTAAAGGGTATACACTGAGTGGCCAGATTATTATGACCTCTGAATGCATAATAACTGGCCACTCGGTGTGTATAAAGGAAAAGAAAGGGGATGAGGTCATTGTTTCTCTTTGGCTGCTTCCTGCCTGGGAGGGGCAGCATGGAAGCCTGAGGAGTAAATTTTAATTCTTTCCTGGGGCCTGTAGGGTCCCTTTACCTGGGTAAGGACAAACTGTCCTACTGTCTAGTAAACTAGGATTTGTAATCTTGTATGTACAAATTTGGTAACTATCTTCAAACTGCAAGACCCAAAGAAGAGGCGTAGGAAAAACAGTGTCAGGGGGCCCAAAAGGGGTAAAAGCCAGGTTAATTTGGGCAGAGCTGCTTGTAGGCTAGACCACATGGACTGCTCTATGCTATTTTGACTGGTCTCCTTGAACCATAGAATATTCTGTAGAATGTGTTGTGTTCTTTCCTCTATTTGACTTGTAGAATTTAGAAAAAAACAACAGGAGATGTTGGTAACTAAACATACTCTTTCCTCTTTAGCTAAGTGATAGTCTAGGGCTAATAGGGGGGCCATTTTAAGGATATAAAAGATATTCAAGATTCAGAAGCACTATGAAGGTAAACAAATAGATGTGATCTGGAGAGAAATCCTATAAATATCCCTGGAGCCAGAGGTCTGCAGTGAGTTTGAAAATAACTTTCACTGTTTGGAAGAGATAGTCTGCACCAGGTGGGGGAATGTTATTAACAATCTGCAGGAATGTGGAAGCCTGAGTATATAACCTATTAGTCATTTGGCTGATATGCAAGAGGGGCTATTTTTTCTCCAGGAAGGGTAATGGGAGGGTAGGTTACCCTGGAGGTAAAGTCCTTGTTTTCAAAGTTTTGCCCTTTGCTAGGCATCCGTAGCTTCCTTCCCTGGTGAGTTTCTACACCTTTACCTGGCCCATAGTCCTTGATCTTGGGGTCAGAGGGATGATGAGGCCTGGGCACAAAAAGAGGCTGTTACGGTGTCTAGAGGTGGTATTTCCTGAGTAGGGCTTATAACCTAGTGGAGACAGACTGTTTGATACATTTTTGTATGACTGAGACGAAAGCTAGAGCAATAAGAGTTGTGACAAATGGTGTGGTGGAAGGAAGAGACATTAGTTTGAGGGTTGTAGTCTAATATACCAAAATGAGGTTTGTTCTCCAATCATTTACTCTTAATTGTCCTTAGTTGAGAGGAGATAAGATTTTTCAGATGGTTGTAAACTGCTGTTTTATGATCTCATTTTCCCTATTCTGCTTGACTTGGCTTACTAGCCTGTGTCATTTATACAACTTCCTTTTAATATTTCTCCCTAGGAACCTTCCATAACTTTTAAGAACCTTCTTACAACTTTCATAAACCTTCTTATAACTTTTACAAACATTCCTTTCCTTTAAAATGTATGTCTATGCCTCATACCTTCTATTATCAAAACCACATAAATTCTTTCTAATTTAATTAGAATTCTTACCTTGTAGCAAACTTAATTTTTTAATGATAACCAAAAAATAAACAGCCAGCATTTCTTAGACTGACATTTAGGAACATTCTCACTTTCAAGAAACATACCTTTAACCAAGTACAAAACATTACATTAATAGTTCCAAATCTACTTGATAGATTTTTATAACAAAAAATAAAATCCGGTGAACTTAAAACTTGTTGAAATATTTAGGTGTTTATCATTTAACCCAGCAATGCTCCAAAGCTTTTAAGTTTCAAAGACTTTGAAAAGTCCTGAGGCTGGAGAGAAGGTGGGGGAGGAGAGAGCAGGCCCTGCGCCGTGTTCCCAGGCCTCGAGCCACCTGTGTTGAAAACTGCCACACTTCAGCCTGACCGGTGTGGCTCAGTGGACAGAGCATCGGACTGAAGGGTCCCGGGTTCGATTCTGGCCAAGGGCATGTACCTTGGTTGTGGGCACATCCCCAGTAGAGGGTGTGCCAAAGGCAGCTAATAGATGTTTCTCATCAATGTTTCTAACTTTCTATCCTTCTTCCTTCCTCTCTGTAAAAAAATCAGTAAATTATATTTAAAAAATAAAAATAAAACTGCCCCATTTTTCTTTATAAATGATATGCTAAGATTTGGGTAATAAAGAGTTCAGCTTCTGATAAGTAAGCATTTGTAATTTTACAGTAAAGAAAGTTGTTCTTAGGGAACGGGGGGTGTATATGAGAAGGCACTGAGGTCACAGTAGTTTTTATTTTTATTTATTTTTTAAAATATATATTTTATAAGGAAGGGAGAGGGATAGAGAGTTAGAAACATTGATGAGAGAGAAACATCAACCAGCTGCCTCCTGCACATTCTCTACTGGATATATGTCCGAAACCAGGCTACATACCCTGACTGGAATCAAACCTAGGACCCTTGAATCCTCAGGCTGATACTCTATCCACTCAGCCAAACCAGTTAGGGCCAGAGTAGTTTTTAGAGCATTAAACAAGTGAGATTACTGGGCCTTCTGGGGCAGGTTTAGAATTTTGAAAGACATTATTATCTTTTATTTAATTACACAGTAGGAAGACTTAGTTAGACTCTCAATGAAAGTTTAAAAGGCCATGAATGAGCTGTGGAAACAAAGAAAATCTTGGCCTAATTTCAGGAATTACACATGAAACATCCCAAAGAGAGAGAGTTCAAATGAGGGAAAGAGAAACCCAGTGTCAGAAGATGAGATGTGGAATATCAAAAGTGAGGTTGTCAAAATTGGTATACTAAATGCTTTAGTTAGAGAACCTGGAGCTATATTATGAGTCAGAGAGAGGAAAACAAAGGGAAAGTTTATTTAACTTGTCTCATGGACTTGTCTACCCAGTGTCCTGAGGATAGCCTTACCAACAATTGGGACATTACCCAGATGCCCCAGGGATAGATTTACCTCACTCAGATGGGGGACTCAGCTCCACAGTGGCAGAGAGAGAGAACTAGAAAGAGAAAGCACATTTTGCCCGTGGATGTATCTGTCCCATACCCTAAGGATGGCTTTACTAATGATCAGACATTAGCTAATTGCCCTGGGAATGAATTTACCTCTCTCAGGTAGCGGACTCATGTCCATACTGGCCAAACAAGGAGGAAGAAGGGAGTTCCTTCAGATATTAGGAGTGACTGATCAGGTCCTGACTCACTGGATCCCATCACCCAGGTGTCTCCTGGGCACAGTCGTTGCACAGGTGACTCCATGTCCAGGGAGCATGCTAACCATCCATCTCAGTCTTGAAAAGGTGCTTTGATGAAGGATTTACTCTGCAGCTGACTAATAGGTTTCCCCAGATCATGATGGTAAACGACAGGAATATGAATTAGAGAGAGTGTAAGGAAGAGAAAATAACTCCAGTGCCCTACAGTGGATAGGACCTGGCCCATAGCAAGTCTGCCTCAGGCTATCCTGTAGTATGTGGGTCCTTGACTTCATATAGGAAAGATTTCACAACCTGAGTCCAGATGGTTTTGAAAGTATATTTATTAATGTTGGGGACAATGAAACAAAGGAAGACATCAGGAGAGAAGAAACAACAGGGGAGAGCCTAGGCAGGGCTCTGCTTTGACACTCTAAAATGTTATAGGAAAATAGAGGCCCAGTTCACGATATTCATGCAAGGGTAGGATCCTTAAGCCTGGCTGGCGATCAAGGCCAGTTGGGGCCTTCCAGCTGCTGGCTGATGGGCAGGGCCTTCCATCATTCCATGCTGTTCCTTGGTGGTTAGCACATGTCATAGCGAGCAATCAAACTCCTGATCTCCCATTCAAAGGTCAAACTCCCAAGGGGACACTTTGCATATTGGGCAGTGCTGCTTTACTTTACTGGGGAAGTCAGAGAAAAAGATGGGGCCTTAGGGACAGGATTAGAGAGGGAGCCCTGGTCAAGCTGCTGCTCATCGTTCCCATTGCTGCAAGTCTCCTGGGATCATTGGAATGTAGGAGTAAATAAAAAGTTCATGCCCAGATAGGGGCATGAGCATGCTCTGAAGTGAGCCCACCTGAGAGCTTTTTGTGTTTTTGTTTTGTTTTGTTTTGTTTTGTTTTGTTTTGTTTGTCTTCTGTGGACAAGATTCTTAGAGGAGGGTTTCAGCTTTCCAGGTGCATTTTTATTATGCTGATGTATTAAAATGAGTGTACAGGGGAGTTTTAGATTATTATTTGGTCTGTTTTGCTATTTTATCTTAAGTCTGTCTGGCTTTAATGTTTGGTGGGGTTGTTTGTTTGTTTGTTTGTTTTATTTGTTACCCAACTTCATCTGTCCTTGAATTTAGTTGACAAAAATAGTATTAATTGGGTCTTTGTTCTCTATTTCCCCAGAACAGGGTGATTTAAGCTATGTATTTTTTGGTTAGGGAGGGGGTTATAAACCATTTGCTCTCAAGTGTCTTTCTTTAGGGAAGATAAAATCTTGCAATTCACAAGCTTGCTATAAGCTGCCCAAATTGTTTGGCCTTGTTCAATTTTCTTTTTCTTTCCTTACTTTTTACTATCCTGCTACATAACCACTAGGCTGTATACCAAAACTAGTACCAAGTAATATTGAATGTAAACTGCAATCAGAAAATAAAATTAAAAAAATTAAAATAAAAGGCTTTAAGCAGGAAATAGCCATGATTAAATTTGTGTTTTGAAAAGGTCACTGCAGGTACAATGTTTATTATAGAGCAGAGAAAATAACTGATGACTTTCAAATAAAAAATAATGGTACCTTGATGATAATAATGATAAATTAAAAATACAGAAAAAATATGCCTCACAGTGGTGCTTAAATATGTGGAATGAAGGAAAAGGATGCATAGGGATGAACCCAGATACTTCACATGTGAATTGAAATTGAAGTGATAAATGCAGATTCTTGTTGAATGTGGTCACTGCTTAGTAAGTACATTTATATTCCCATCTTCCTTGGTAGAGTTCTCTTTTGGAAAGAAAAAATTGCTGCATAATTCTTAGCATCAATAAGAGATTCCTCTAATTGACCCTCTAGAAATTCTGACTTGTCTAGGAAGTTTAAGAAAAGTTAAACTAGAAAACAAAGTACCCAAAGATTTTTTTTCCTGCCTGGATTATCTTTTGTCACCTTGACATATGTCCAAGCCTTTACATCTCATCCCACATAAAATTACACTTCTCTCTCAATCTTTTCAGCTTTAAACATTCTTTTAATTTCCTTTAGAAAACACCAAGACTTAGAGGATAAGTGGTGTAAATACTTATTTCTTCTTTGAAGGAACTATTTTTTCATTCAAGGTTGTAAGTTATCTAGATCATGAGAAACAAAGTCTATAATAATCTCAGGGACTCATAAAATCAGGAGAATAAAAATAAAAGCCCCCTTGACTACAAAATCAAAATTTTAAAAATGAATGCTTAGCTTTTATTTCTGCCAAATTTTAGAACTCTATTACACTAGTATTATTGATTTAATTTTCTATATGTAAGATGGTACAAGATGGTTTTCATGATAAGCCCATGCCACAACCTTTTACAGGGGTTTCAGGATCTGAAGAAGGGGCTGATGCAAAATTAAAATACTATACAAAAAATATGAATTATTAAGGGGTGGGGGCCAGATGGAGACCTCGCTCTAGCACTTCATTTATATATGTCAGTTTCTTAAAGAACAGAAAACACTTGTTTTTTCTCCTGAGGAAACTGTTTATGAGCCAATTAAGCTATGAAATAGAAAGTTATTTATATTATATTTAACTAGAGGCTCAGTGCATGAAATTCATGCACAGGGTGCGGGGGGGATGTCCCTTAGCCCAGCCTGCACCCTCTCCAATTGCAACTCCTCGAGGGATGTCCAACTGCCCATTTAGGCCCGATTCCAGAATCAGGCTTAAACAGGCAATTGGACATACTTCACACAATCCAGGACTGCTGGCTCCAAACTGCTCACCTGCCTGCCTCCCTGATTGCCCCTAACCACTTCTGCCTGCCATCCTGATCACCCCCTAACCACTACCCTGCCAGCCTAATTACTCCCCTGACAGCCTGTTTGCCCCTAACTGCCCTTCCCTGAAGGCCTGGTCACCCCGAACTGCCCTTCCCTGCAGGTCCGGTTGCCCCCAACTTTCCTCCTCTGCTGCCCTGGTCATCCCTAACTGTCCTCCCCTCAGGCTTGATTGCCCCCAACTGTACTCCCCTGCTGGCCTGATCACCCATAATTGCCCTTTCTTGCAGGCCTAGAATCTCCCAATGGCCCTCCCCTGCTGGCCATCCTGTGGTGGCCATCATGTGTCCTCATGGGGGCAGAATCTTTGACAACATGGGGGCAGCCCTCTTGTGTGTTGGAATGATGGTCAATCTGCGTTATTGCTCTTTTATTAGATAGGATAGAGGACTGGTGTATGGGTGGGGGCCAGCTGGTTTGCCCTGAAGTGTGTTCCAGATCAGGGTGGGGGTTCCCTTGGGGTGAGGGGCAGCCTGGGAGAAGGGCCTGTGGTGGTTTGAAGGCCGGCCATGCCCCCCAGCGACCCAAGTGGAGATCTGGGATCTGGGATTAATCTATGTCTACAATTGAAACTTTGTAGCCTGGAGTGGAGCCAAGCCTTCTGCCTGCTCTGTGGCAGCAGCCATTTCTGTTTGTAACTTTGAAGCCTAGAGTGGAGGCCTAGGCCAGCAATGGCAGGAAGAAAGCTTGGCTTCCTCCATCACCAGGGAAACCCAAGCCTCTGTTCTCTCCAGCTCAGTGGCTGCCGCCATTTCTGTATCTTTTATAATTAAAACTGTAGCATTGAGTGAAAGCCTAGGCCAGTAAGAGCAGGCATTAAGCTTGGCCTCCTCTGTTGCTGGGGAAACCCAAGCCTCCCATCTGCTCTCAGTGGCGGCAGCCATCTTGGTTGCAGTTTATTTGCATAATCTGCTCCTGATTGGCTGTTGGGCATGGCTTGTGGATATAGCTAAAGCAAGGTCAAATTTGCATATTACTCTTTTATTAGATAGGATGTGATTGTATGTTCCTGAGCAGATAAACTGTTGTAATTGTCTATGCACAATGTAATTCAATGATAAGAGTGCTTGTAGTTTGGGGATAAAGTATAAATAATAGTCTTAGTTACATTTTAAAAAATCACTAAAGATCAGTAAGGTTCAATAAACATTTACTTTCAGGCTATTAGGTCAGAAAATTTCTTTGCACCATCACTTTCTCTACAGAACAATGGTGCTTAGCATTTGCCTTGCCAATGCTCAAGGCCCATCGGCCTTCTGTGTTCCTTGCTGCACTCTTATGATAGTATCAACAGTGGATGGCTTCCCACAATGCCAAAATCTGTAATGACTGACTTGTGATTATAGCTGTACAACTTTTACTTCATTTGTGGGTTGACTTCAGTCCTGACCTCCCATCGTTCACCAAACACACATAATCATTATCACACCTGCCTTTGCTCTTAACTAATTTTGTGGTCCTGAAAAGTTCATCTGACCTCCATGGACCTCAGTTTCCTGGTTGTAAAATGAAGAAGTGAGGCTTGATGATTTTTGAAGTACTTTCCACCATAACTTTCTAAGAAAGATAAATCTTGGTAAGTCTAACACAGAGTATCAGATGAAAGTCTGAGAATGTTTCTTAGTTTATTTTTCTCAATCATGTGCATCACAAACATTAGAAAAAAATCATTTATTTCTTTTTCCTTAAGGGATTAAAGCAGATAAACAATAAGCCAGGCATTTATAATTTTAAGATCCTAATCATTTGAGATGTTTGCTAGTAAACACGTCATATCTTTTAGCCTCCTCTCATTCATTTCAGCCCCTCACTCATTTCTACACTCACCTCTTCCAGGACCAGTAGGTTTTCCAAATATCCCTTTAGCAAAAACTCTCAGGGAACCCACTGATGAAGCTCCCAAATCAAAGCTGAATAGCCCTCTCATGCTCTCAAAAGTAGCCTTCGGAAGGAGGAAAGTAATCTTATTTCCTGTTCAAAATATTACATACAGAGATGTCACTGACAGATTGAACTAATACAGAGTTATTTTTTTACTTTAAAATGATCTCACCAAGAGATTGCTTACTGGTTGAGTCACAAGTGGGAACAGGTCTTATTATCTAGACAGGAATATCGGTCTCCAAGGTATATTCTAAGAAAAAAGGTCTGTGACTGGACACTCCATTTCTGAAATCTAACAGATCCTCATTTTTTAATTCTCTTTTAGAATTATAAGGAAGGGATACTAAAAAGGGATGAAAAGAGTGCAAATCTGCTACACTAACTGGTATTGGAATTGGGGATAAGAAGAAATGTGAAAATCATTTATATTACAAAAGCCTAAGCAATCATTAAGACTAAGGACTGACTGGTCGACCAGTTGCTGTTACGCACACTGACCACCAGGGGGGAAGACACTCAATGCAGGAGCTGTCCCTGGTGGTCAGTGTGCTCCCATAGCCAACCTCCCACAGCTGGCTGGTGGCCTCGGTGTCTGGTTTCTGGCATCTGTTCCTTCTGCGCCTGCCCTGGCAAACATCACCTCCTCTCCTAACTTCACCAGGGCTTTCAGGCCCTGGGCTGGGCTGGGGAGCCAGGGGTGAGTGGCAGTAGACATAGCTCCTTTCCCAAGGGGGCTGAGGGCTGGTTTCCTGCCCCTGGCTGACAGGACCCAGTCAGCCAGATCCTCATAGGCCCTGATTGCTGGCCAGGCCTAGGCACCCCACCCATGACCAAATTCGTGTACCGGGCTTCTAATTAAATATAATTGACTGTACTTGACACCAGTTAAAGAGAAGGGCAGACAGGGAAATAGATACAGTCAATCACTCCCTTCTGGAATAGCCACTGAACACAACAAAATTACTCTTCTCTACAATCAGTATTCAGTAACAATCTTAGAGATTCCTTTAAAAATTTTGGAAGATATCTATTAGTCTATAATTTGTAAAACACTAGAGCTGTGTTATCAAAAATAACCACCAGCTACATGAGGCAGTTAAACAAATGAAATGTAGCTTCTCCAAACTGAGGTATAACCTAAATGTCAAATACATACGGCTTTCAAAGCCTTGGTACAAACAAAGTAAAAAATATCTCATTAATAAATTTTAAATTGCTTATAGCATTTTGTTGGTAACATTTATACCAAAAAGTATTATCACCTCTTGGATAAAAAGTGAGTGAATGTTCCAAATTCTCAACCTTTAAACATTTACCCATATTTTGAGGTCAATATGAAACTGTAAAACACTACTTCAAAAGAAACTCCCCATGTTTCCCTACCCAGTATTGTCTGCCTTCACAATATCCAAGGTAGAAATTTTTGTCTTGGATTTAGCTCCATTTGGAAGAAGATATTTCCTATTCTGTGGAGACTTGTAACTTGTATCAATTTGACAAAAAACTATTGTAAAATTCAAATAGAGAGAATATGTCAATCCCAATAAATTTTAATATAAAGCCTTCTCCAGCTATTTACTAAATGAGCTATTTTCAGTATGCTGAGAAAGTAGAGATTATTTAGTTGACATTTATTTATATGGAGAAAGAAAATGAAATTTATTTGCCACTGTTTTAACCCTTGGCTTTTTACTTTTAACCAGCTAAATAAATGAAATGATGTCCTGGAAATTAGAACTTTCAATTTAAATATGATACATCTTTATAACCTTAGTATTCTTAAATTCTGGAAATGCATATGGAAATATCTCCTTTTTGAATTTCCATTGTGACTTTTGAATTCCTTTAGAATGAGGGAATGACGTACCTATATCAGTGTTAAAAATAATATTATGATATTACTGAATTTAGAAAAAGGAAAACAATTCAAACTGTTTTCAGATTCCAACAATGTTTTAGGCAAAGTAAACTTATTCTGACTAGTAAATATTTTGACTATATTTCTCATATGTATGATGTACCAAAAATTACATTATGAATGTTTGGAGGTGGTTAAAAAACTGCTCAATGTTGGCCATAATATGTCTAGATGATATGAAGCAGATAAGTTCTGTTTGCTATCAAATTGACTTTCCACCACTAGAGAAGAATTTAGCAAGAAATTCTTGAGTATTTGTAAATATCCTCATAGCTTTCATTTATTTCTACTGAAAGTCTAGGTACTAAAAAAAGGTCATTCTATCTAATTATCATTAACTTCATTATGCTAAGATTGTAACTTTGTTTACCATCAGGTGTGGTTTTCTCTTAAATTTTTCATCAGACATGTGCATCTCTGATTGCACTAAAAGTAAGACAGAGGAAAGAATGTTATTGTCTTCATTTAAAGCAATATTAGTAACATTAAAAGTAAGTATTGAAGACCATTTTGCCACTTCCAGGTCTTATCTCTCTTTCATTGATTCTTGTGGAAATGGACTACATTTCTTTGAAATGTTTTTCCCTGGCAGCTACTTGAAATACTTTGCCTCTGTGCTCCTTGCAAAGATGTATTTTCTAAGGCAAACATGATTTTTCATGGCTTCTAAGCACTAACATCTAACCTGGACTGAGGCAACCTTCTTAGCCTATACTCAGAGACAACACCGTGAAACTCCTAGAAACCTGCCTGAACTATTTCACATTACATCAGACAGCGATTTTCAACTATTGTGCCACAAGAACTTTAAAATATGCAAAACCTATTTAATCAGGGGCACTGACTTCTCTTTTTTAGATTGTTAAATAAAAAAAATGATAACCTCCCACACAACAACCATTGGTGTGAATGAATCAAAAGTATACCTTTTTCTATTTTTGTCAGGTAGGTATAAAATAAAATATATTTTATGGTGAGTTGCAGATTTTTAATAATTGATTTCTTTGTATCATGAGATGAAAATTGCTGCATTAAGAAGAAACAGAAGCAGCTAATTTTGTAATTTCTGGAAATAAGGACAAGAATGTAAAGTGTCCTTATTGTTGAGGTTAACGACTTCAGCTCAGGCTTTCCTGTAGAACTTTCGTGAGTAAATAGCGCTTGATTAAGTGGGTCCATAAGCCATAAGAATGTTTCAACAGTTAATGAAATTGAGTAAACAGTCATTGACATTTCAGTGCTAAGTACTGATGCTAGGGATTGATTGCTGAAAAAAGATAAACCCTTCTCAAATAGTTCTCTGTAACCCATAATTAAAATGCAGGAGTAAGTGTAATTATAAATGTATATTCAAAGTACAACATCCGTACTGAGAAAAACAATAATTGACTATTGAAATGACCAAGATAATTAGAAGCTGAATTGAAAGACCAAATAAATTCACTGTGAGAAAATGAGAAGTGGATAATTACAGGCAACATGATCAGCAAATGCAAACCTACAACAATAAGAAAGGCACAGATGTGGTTAAAACATTCCGAATAGTTTGTATGCCTGAAGTGTATGGATGGCTGGGGAAAGGAAGATCATGGAAAAGTATCTTAGGGCTTCATAGTTCTTGCAAAAACCTGGGCCTTTTTGCTGGAGAATATGAAAGACTAGTACAGACTTTTAAGTCAGAAGCAGACACAATTAAATTTGTATTTTGCATGGCCTACCCTTTCAACCTTATGGTATATAAATTAGAATGACTCAGACTAATAGCTTTGGCAGAAAATAGACCTATTTTTTCTAGTATAGGCCTGTGATCATGACATCTGATATTATAATACTAGAGATCCGGTGTATGAAATTCATGCAAAGTGACAGGAGGATGTCCTTCAGCCCAGCCTGCACCCTCTCCAATCTGGGACCCCTCGAGGGATCTCTGACTGTCCATTTAGGCCCGATCCCGGTAGGATCGGGCCTAAACGGGCAGTCAGACATCTTTCTCACAATCCAGGACTGCTGGCTCCAAACTGCAGCCTGCCTGCCTCCCTGATTGCCCCTAATCGCTTCTGCCTGCCAGCCTGATCACCCCCTAACCACTCCCCTGCCAGCCTGATTGTCTCTAACTGCCCTCCTCTGACAGCCTGCTCATCCCTAACTTCCCTCCCCTGCAGGCTTGATTGCCTCCAATTGCCCACCCTTGCAGGCCTGGAACCTCCCAACGGCCCTCCCCTGCTGGCTATCTTGTGGTGGCCATCTTGTGTCCACATGGGGGCAGTCCTCTTGTGTGTTGGAGTGATGGTCAATCTGTGTTATTGCTCTTTTATTAGATAGGATAGAGGCCTGGTGCATGGGAGGGGGCCAGCTGGTTTGCCCTGAAGAGTGTCCCGGATCAAGGTGGGGGTTCCACTGGGGCTTGGGGCAGCTTGGGCAAGGTGCCTGTGGTGGTTTGCAGGCTGGTCACAACCCCCAGTGACCCAAGTGGAGGCCCTAGGGTCTGGGATTTATTTATGTTCTACAATTGAAACTTTGTAGCCAGAGTGGAGCCAAGCCTTCTGCTGGCTCCGTGGTGACAGCTATTTCTGTTTGGGTTTATTTAAATTCTATAATTGAAACTTTGTAGCCTAGAGTGGAAGCCTAGGTGCTAGGGATGCAGACACGTGGCTTCCTCCATCTCCCGGGCAACCCTAGCCTCTGCTCTCTCCAGCTCTGTGGCTGCCACCATTTCTGTTGGGATACATCTTCTATAATTGAAACTTTGTAGCATTGAGTGGATGCCAAGGCAGGCAAGGGCAGGTAGAAAGCTTGGCTTCCTCCATTGTTGGGGAAACCCAAGCCTCCCTCCTGCTCTCAGTGGCCGCAGTCATCTTGGTTAGGGTTTATTTGCATAATTTGCTCCTGATTGGCTAATGTGCATGACTGTGGGCTTGGCTTGATCAGCGGTACAGTCAATTTGCATATTACTCTTTTATTAGATAGGATTTCATGTTAATCTAAATAATAAATGGCATTGCAATGAAATAAGGAGAATGATCTGAGAAAAAGAGGCTGACTTGATTGCAGATTGAGGTAAATCATAGTGAATATGCTTATGACACCAGCAAAATAAGGACATTTTAAAACAGCTTTATTGAGATATAATTGACATACAAAAAACTGTATGTACTTAAAGTGAATAGTTTGGTAACTTTTTGTATGTGCATACCGTAAAAATATCATCACACTTAATATACTGAATATATCTGTCACCCCCACAAGTTTCCTTTGTCCTTTAGTATGCTTTCTTTGCACACCCTGCTCTTTCCCGGACAACTGCTGGTCTGCTTTCTGTCACTGTAGATCAGTTTGCAGTTTCTAGAGTTTATATAAATCGAATTATACAACATGTACTCTTTTTACCTCTGGCTTTTTTTATTCATAATTACTTTGAGATTCAACCATGTGTGTCTACTAATAGCTCCTTGTTTTTTCATTGCTGAGCAATTTTTCATAGTATATCTATTCACTGTTTGATGGAAATTTGAATTTTTATTGTTTTTGGCTGTCGCATCAAACCTATTATTACATTTGCATACAAGTCTTTAAATAGGCATATGCCATCTTTGCTTTTGGACAAATACCTATATTGAAATGAGTCTATTTTATGATAAGTATAGATTTAATTTAAAATGTATATACTGCATATTGTTTACAAAGTGATTGAATGTTACAGTCGCCTTTCACTGGCACCAGAAGTGTTGCCACACAGCCCCCTGAGCCAGTAGAAGAGAGCTGCCCCAAACCTCAATCCCTGTCTTCTCATGTAAATTATTTATATGAGAAACCTTAACTGAGTTGTGAAAAGACAATCTATTAAAGCATGCACCTTTATTGAAGAAAAGCAAAGCAAGCAAACCTATACATCTGGATTTTGAAGGGCAGATGGGCTCTCAGCTAATCTGAACAACAAGCTGGGTGGAAGTTTGAGGTGTTACATATTCTCCTGTCTATAGGAATAAAAATTTGTTTGCTGAATATTTTGATGCAGATTAATTCTCAAGGTTCCCCCCCCACTTTTTTACTTTGTTGTGGCTTTCCCAGAAATCATGAGAAGCAGTGGCAACTCATTCTTGTCAAGTCTTGAGACTGCTGGTTTCTCTGCTTACTAGAGAAAACTCTCCCTTTTTCCTTTCCTTTCCCCCCTCCCATTCTGCATTCTCTCATTAGGCAGTTTTTTTGTTTGCTTGTCCGTTTTTTTTAACTATTTGCTCTCATGCCCTTGCTGGGAAGATAATGGCTTCTTAGTAACAAGCTGGCTGCAAATTGTCCACACTGTTTGGTCTTGTTTTAACTTTCCTGTCGCAGTTTCCCTGTCCCTGGAATCTTGTAATATTGACCATTTACACTTTGATGGGCAATGTATGAGCATTCAAGTTTCTCCAAATCCTCACCAATACATACCACAGTTAGTCCTTTTTATTTTAGCCATTCTAATAGGTGTGTAGTGATATCTCATTGTGGTTTTAATTTGCATTTCCCTAATAAATTATATTGAGCACATTTCATGTTCTTATTTGATATTGTTATATCTTTGGATGGTATATGTTCAAATCTTAGACCCCCTTTTTAGACTTTGGATTGTTTTCTTATTATTGTGTTTGAATAGTTGAAGTACATATGGTTAGAGAGAATTAAACAACCAACATAGTTTTTTGATGCTAGGGATTCTCTAGATCTTAACTGAGACTATGAGTGGATGAAGAGGAGTTCATGTCTCATCTAGGTAGATGTTGTCACTCAGCTATATATGCATACAGGTAGATAAGCAATGTTTTGGTCCAAAATAATTAATTATAAACTTATTAGGTTATTTGTATCTGTCTGACTTTCAAGTGATACTTTTCTGATAGAAAAATATATGTTGGTAATTTAAATTTAGGATATGGTCAAACCAGGCAAACATCTAAGAAGTCAAAGTTTTACTTATGTTGGAGATTTCTATTACATGCTCCATCCCAGATTATTTTCTTTCTCAGATCAGTATCTGTATATTTTCCCCTATATGCAGTAGTTCTTCACTAAGAGTATAGTACTGAACCAGATCAAGTTTTTATGTATCTTTTTTTCTAGCCACCAAAGTTTTATGTTCTTAATCCCATAACATGGAAGCCCCATTTCAACTATGTAACCATTGTGTACTGCTTAATGCCTTATTTGCCTTAGCAGTTTAGTAATTTAAATATACACTTTTAAAATATACACTTTTCTAGAAAGTCCTTATGAAAAAGTTTTAATTATAGTAACAGAACAATATGGGAGATGGTATTATGTATAGGACGTTTTTTCTTCTTCAGAAAAATCTTAAATTTGTATCATATTGATAACTCACTACCTATATGTAGAGTTCCATCATTTTATAATGTTATGTTATCGATAATTTTATCTTTATTCCTTCTTACTCATCACATTTATCACCAGTCTTTGTGAGAAAATAAGGAAATAGGGAGAGGAATATAAATTTAACATGGAGTATAAGACAGGGTTTTTAAAAATTATTTATGGACTTAAAATATATTTGGAGCAGTTGAAATAGCAATATTTGTGTATACAATAGTATAAAAACCTAAACATAGGGCACTGCTAGAAAATGAGTAGTTATTAATGTTATGGTTTGAATTATATTCCCCAAAATGATATATTAAACTCTAAACCCCATTACCTTAGAATTCTACCATATTTGGAAAAATGGTCATAGCAAAGACCGCTGAAAAATGATGATGAGTAAGAAGGAATGAAGATCACATTATGGAGTAGGGTAGGCTCATAATCCAATATGACTGGTGCCCTTACAAGAGACATGGGGAGAATGTCATGCAACAACAGAGACAGAGATGAAATAATGCAGCTGCCAAGTAATGTTACTACCAGAAATTAGGAAAGGGCAAGGAAGGAGTCTATCCAGAGTCTGAAAGTGAGCATGATGTTGTCAACACCTTGATTTTGGACTTCAAGCATCCAGAACTGTTAGATAACATGTTTCTTTAGTTTTAAGCCACCAAGTTTATGGCACTTAATTATGACAGCATTAGGAAACTAAGACAATGAGCAAATGTACTTTATTAAAATCTAAGAGATCAGATGGAGATATAGTTTATATATAAAGCCTTTCATTATTCACAAGGATAACAGTACCTTGGTTTAGAAAAAGAATCAGTGAATTTTGTATCAGCATTCCAATGCTTTTGGTTATAGGTTGAGTTCCTTTGAAGAATTCATATTGATGGTTGCAGGTCCAATTTTTCACATACAAATTTCTCATGTACATAGAATATTCCTTATTTTTAAGTCATTCTTCACACATGCTTATGATCTGGCCTTACACATTGAGATGTATATTAACTCAGTGAGCTATCATAAGGATATACTGACCAGGATGTTAACAAGCAAACCCTTGTACTCATGGCAAGTGGAAATCCTGAAATTTATGATGAGAGAGAGGAAATGATACATCCCTCCTTTTGAAACACATAAGATAGATCAGTTTTTTTAACAAATGGAAAAGGAAGACCACTTTTATTCAATAATTCTTGTGAGAAATTTAGGCCAAGAGGAGGAGAGAAAGGCCAGCATGGGAGAAACATTGCAGACAAACAGACATTGTTGACAATTAGATGACTTAGTGACAATTAGATGACTTAGACATTGTTGACAATTATAATGAAAAGTGATACCAAAGAATATTGCCTTTTAACAGGTACATTTATTCTTACTATTCTCCATGTTAAGCAAGTAACTGTAAAGATTGACCTTTGGCTCTATTATTATTTTTTTCTATTCAGCTTTCCCTACTGTTGTTGTCCAAGTTGGAGCAGCTGTATAGACTCTGCTATTTCCAAAACACAAAATTTTTCTCACTCCATCATAGACTAGTTAATTTTATTTCAATTTCAGTAAACAGCTGATGAACAACCTAGTATTACTTTTTAGCCCAGGAATGTGTTAGTCTAAGGAATATTGTCAGGAAAGCAAAGAGATCTTATTCTTGACCTTGAGACTAGAGTTAAAAACTTATCTATACTAATAAAAGGGTAATATGCTAATTAGACTGGACATCTTCCAGATGTCCTTCCAGACAAAACCACGGTGGCAGGGGCCAAGGCAGAGGAAGTTAGGGGCGATCAGGCAGGCAGGCAGAATGGTTAGGGGCAATAAGTCTGGCAGGGGAGAAGAGTAGCTAGGGGCGATCAGGACGGCAGGTGAGAGTTGTCAGAGGCTATCATGCTGGCAGGGGAGAGTGGTTAAGGGGGTATCAGGCCAGCAGGGGAGAGCAGTTAGAGTCAATCAGGCTGGTATACATAATGGTCAGGGGTGACCAGGCAGGCAGGCAGGCTGTTGAGTGGTTAGGAGCCAGTGGTCCTGGATTGTGAGAAGGATATTTGACTGCTGGCAGTTGGACATCCCCCAAGGGGTCCCAGATTGGAGAAGCTGCAGGCCGGGCTGAGGAACCCCAACCCCCATGCATGAATTTTGTGCACTGGGCCTCGAGTCTGTATATATGGTCTAACATGATCTCTTCACTTAAATTATTTATGTGTATAAATTTACAGAGTAGAGGAAAGATTCTATTTTGTGATATCAACTGCTGATTCTGAAAAAAGGTGTAAAGAAGACCCTGTTTTACAGGGTCTTATAAAATGTAATATTTTCAGAAATAATTGGCATTACATAGAAAGAGATAGGGAAGAAAAAGAAGAGTAACTATATCCTTTCAATTCATAAGAATAACTTGTGTTTGTTACCATTGTGTCTTTTTTTCTCTTCTGAATATTTGTCCTAACGGAAGACAGTAGTTTAGTTCTAGAAACCAGGAGCCTCTCCAGGAAACCCTGAGTGAGAGTGAACACCCTTTCTAAACATGCCACTGGGTGTAATTTACTTATAAAATATTTTCCTTACATAATATTACCCTACTATCCTACTTTTTTTTTTATTCGTGGAGGCTTTGGAAATTTCATAATGCAGTCTTGAAAACTTTAAATTTTAATTTTTTGCACAAAAATATGACTGCTTTAGGTTCATTGCATATTAAGCCATTTTACCATTAGATTAACTACCAATAGAAATTTTAGTTAATACTTTAGAAACAGCTTTTTGTCCAGTACAATTAAATTTTCTTAAATATTCACTTATTTCAATTAGAAAATTTAAAATAATCTGAAAACTTGATTACTATTTTACTGTCAAACTCAATACTCTAACAACCATCTTAGTTTACCCTTTAAATATTAATGGAAAGGATTGTTTGCATTCTTGAGTAGGCCCTGAACATTCCTGGTGATAGGCTGGCTTTAGATATAGGGCAACTGCTGTCGGCCAAGTCTCTGTCTGTTACCTCGGTCCTGGTCTGTGCTGGTCATAGGAAACGAGGCAGCTGTGGGGGTAGTAGACCTCCTTTAGAAGGGGAGAGGGATCATTCCCATGCAAGATTGGGGGGAAGAGGTTCTGTGCTTCTCATCTGTGGGCCCCCAAGTTCACTCCTGATGGCCCCTCTGTGACTGTACCTGTCTTAGGTTGTTCCTTCCCTGAGGAATCATACCCGTCTCTGGCTAACCAGCCATCTTCTGGGGCTAAGCAGGGTGGTGTGAGGTTCAGTTCTATCTCCTTGGTAGCCTATGCCCCTGTGGCCTCCATGCCCAGCACCTGCCATGGGATCCCCTTGCCTGCTCTCAGAGCCCCTGCACTGGTCCCACATCTTGGGGGACTCAGATTTCTTCTCCGGGGAGGGCCCAGCCCACACCATTGGGCAAGAGACAGATCCATGGTGTCAGCCACCATGAGGCTTCAACCTCAGCATGATCAGAAAGCTTAGGCAATAGCTGTGGGCTATTATATTGTGAGAAAGGGATCCCTCTTTGCAAAAAAAGGGCAAGAGGGGCCAATATAGAATGTTCAAGTGCCTTCCCAGTGCCTTAGTTCCTTCTGAAAGGGATTAATTCCTTTCATGTCCTTTTGTAAACTGCTGCCAAACATTTAAGAAATTATTGTGTATGTTTGGGAAAATTGTACAATAAGCTGTTGTTGAATACAAAAAATTTTAATGAGATTGTGGAATAATATCATGTAAGGATATTCTTCAATTTCAAACTGGCTGTCAATTTCTTTTTGTAACTTTGTATAAACTATGTAAGAGAGGTAAAAACATAAATTACTTACCTTAGTTCAAGAGGCCAAATATATTGACTTTCCATACCCGTCCTTACAACATTTGAAGGAAAGCTCACTTTATTTCCTTCCAAAATAATTATCAGGCTACCAAGAGTTTCATTTAAAAATCTTTGTCACATGAAACAATTTCTCTTAAGGTTATGGTGATTTGATATTTTGTTTTTTCTTATAATTTTATTTATTTATTTTTTATGTATGTATCCTTATTTTCCCATTACCCTTCACCCCCTACTCATGCCCCACCCCCCTGTTGTCTGTGTCCATTGATTACACTCATATGCAAGCATACAAGTCCTTCTGTTGATCCCTCCCTGTTACTCCCACCGACCTCCACCTTCCCTGAGGTTTGATGTTCTGATCGACATTTCTCAGTCTCTGGATCTACTCTTGCTCATCAGTCTATGCTGTCCATTATAGAGTGGGATCATGTGATATTTTATCTTTCTCTGCTTGGTTTATTTTGCTTAGCATCATGCTCTCCAGTTTCATCTGTGCTGTTGCAAATGGTGGGAGCTCCTTTTTTAGTGCAGTGTAATATTCCATTGTGTAGCTGTACCATAGTTGTGTTTTTTTTAAGTATATTTTATTGATTTTTTACAGAGAGGAAGGGAGAGGGATAGAAAGTCAGGAACATTGAGGAGAGAGAAATATCGATCAGCTGCCTCTTGCACATTAGGGATGTGCCCTCAGCCAAGGTACATGCCCTTGACCAGAATCAAACCTGGGACCTTTCAGTCTGCACTCCAATGCTCTATCCACTGAGCCAAACCGTTTTTGGCTGTACCACAGTTTTTAACCCACTCATCTGTCAATGGGCACGTAGGCCGTTTCCAAATCTTAGCTATGGTGAATTGTGCTGCTATGAACATAGGGGTACATATATCCTTTCTAATTCATCTTTCTAGTTTCTTGGGATATATTCCCAGAAGTGGGATCACTGGGTCAAATGACAGTTCCATTTTAGTTTTTTAAGGAAGCTCCATACTGTTCTGCACAGTGGCTTCACCAGTCTGCATTCCTACCAGCAGTGCAGAAAGTTCCTTTTTCTCCACATCCTCGCCAATCCTTGTACTTTGTTGATTTGTTGATGTAAGCCATTCTGACAGGTGTGAGATGGTACCACATTGCTGTTTTGATTCCCATCTCTCTGATGATTAGTGACTTTGAGCCGGTTTTTGTATGTCTCTTGGCCTTTTGTCTTCTTCCAAAAAGTGTCTATTTATATCCACAGCCCATCTTTTGATTGGGTTGTTTATCTTCTTTTTATTATGTTGTATGAGTTCTTTGTAAATGTTGGAGATTAAATTCTTATCATTGATGTCATTGGCCAATATATTCTCCCATGCAGTGGAGTTCCTTTTTGTTTTATTGATGTTTTCCTTTGCTGTGCAAAAGCTTTTTATTTTGATGTAGTCCCATTTGTTTATTTTCTCTTTAGTTTCCATTGCCCTAGGAGCAGTATCAGTGAAGAAATTTCTTCAACATATGTCTGACATTTTGCTGCCTGTGGATTCCTCTAGTATTTTGATGGTTTCCTGCCTTATGTGTAAGTGTTTTATCCATTTTGAGTTTATTTTTGTGTATGGTGTAAGTTGGTGATCTAGTTTCATTTTATTGTATTTGTTTTTCCAATTTTTCCAACACCATTTGTTGAAGAGACTGTCTTGACTCTATTGCATATTCATGCCTCTTTTGTCGACTATTAATTGGGCATACTGGTTTGGGTCGATTTCTGGGTTCTCTATGCTATTCCATTGATCTATATGTTTGTTCTTGTGCCAGTACCAGGCTGTTTTAAGAACAGTGGCTTTGAAATACATCTTTATATCTGGTATTGAGATCCCACCTACTTTGTTCTTTCTCAGGATTGCTGCAGCTATTTTGGGTATTTTTTTTTAATTCCAGATGAATTTTTAGAAAGTTCGTTCTAAGTCTGTGAAATATCCCGTTGGTATTTAATGGGAAGTGCATTGAATTTATAGATTGCGTTAGGTAGTATGTACATTTTGATGATGTTGATTCTACCAGTCCATGAACATGGTAAGTTCTTCCATCTGCTTATATCTTCCTCTATGTATTTTTCAGCATTGTGTAGTTTTCCACATATAGATCTTTTAACTCCTTAGTTTATTCCTAGTTATTTTAATTTTTTTTTTTGGTGCGATGGTAAATGGGATCACGTTTTTAGTCTCTCTTTCTGTAAGTTCATTATTGGTGAATATAAATGCCATAGATTTCTTGGCGTTAATTTTGTATCCTGCTACATTGCCAAATTCATTTATTAACTCTAATAATTTTTTGACATAGTCTTTAGGATTTTCTACATACAGTATTATGTCATCTGTGAATAAGGACAGTATTACTTCTTTTACAATTTGGATGCCTTATATTTTTTTCTTTTCTGATCACAATGGCTATTATTTCCAGCACTATGTTAAACAGGAGTGATGAGAGTGGGCATCGCTATCTTGTTCCTGTACTTAGGGGGAATTATTTTAGTTTTTATCCATTGAGTATGATATTGGCTTAGGTTTGTCATATATGGCTTTTATTATGTTGAGGTATGATCCTTCTATTCCCACCTTGCTGAGAGTTTTTATCAAGAAAGGGTGTTGGATTTTGTCAAATGCTTTTTCTACATCAATTGATATGACTATGTAGTTTTTATCTCTCAATTTGTTTGTGATGGATCATGATTATTGATGTGCAAATATTGTACCATCTTTGCATCCCTGAGATAAATCCTACTTGGTCATGGTGCATGATCTTTCTGATGTACTGCTGGATTTGATTTGCTAGAATTTTGATGAGGATTTTGGTTCATGAGGGATATTAGCCTGTAATTCTCTTTCATTGTGTTGTCTTTATTTGGTTTTTGTATTGGGGTGATGCTGGCTTCATAGAAGGAGCTTGTAAATGTTCCTTTCTTTGGAGTTTTTTGGAATAGTCTATAGAGGATAGGTTTTAGTTCTTCCTTGAAGATTGGGAAAACTCCCCTGTGAAGCCATCTACACTGGGTTTTTGTTTGCTGGAAGCTTTTTGATGACTGCTTCAATTTCTTCCATAGTTATTGGCTTATTGAGATGTTTAGATTCTTCCTGATTGAGTTTTTGAAGGTTATATTTTTTCTAGAAATATGTCTATTTCCTCCAGTTTGTCCAGGTTGTTAGGAACAATTCTTTGTATTTCTGTGGGGTCTGTTGTTATTTCACCTGTTTCATTTCTGATTTTGTTTCTTGGTGAGCATCAATCTTGCATATCCTTTTGACGAACCAGCTCTTGGTTTTGTTGATCTTTTCTTTTCTTTTTTTGTCTCTAGGTCATTCATTTCTGCTCTGATCTTTATTATTTCCTTCCTTCGCTCACTGTGTGATTTTCTTGTTTCTCTCTTTTTAATTCTTTGAGTTGTTGGCTTAAATGATTTATTGTCTTTTTTTTTTTTTTTTTTTTTTTTTTTTAGGTAGACCTGTAGAGCTATAAAAATCCATCTGAGGACTGCTTTCATTGTGTCCCATATGATTTGCAATGTTGTGTTTTTATTGTCATTGGTCTCCAGGATGTTTTTAATTTCTTCTTTGATCTTATTGATAACCCAATCATTGTTTAGTAGCATGCTATTCAGCTTCCAAGTGTTTGTATATTTTGGAATGGTTTTATTGTAGTTTATTTTTAGTATTATACCTTTGTGGTGTGAGAAAATGCTTGATATTATTTCAATATTTTTTTAATTTTGGGATACTTTGTGACCTAATATGTGGTCTATTATTGAAAATGTCCCATGTGCACTTGAAAAGAATATATATTCCATGGAATTGGGGTGAAATGCTCTGAAGATGTCAATGAGGTCCATCTAATCTAGTGTGTCATTTAGGATTGATTTTTCTTTGCTGATTTTTTGTCTAACGGATTTATAAAATGATGTCAGTAGTATATTTAAGTCCCCTACTATGATTGCATTGTTGTCGATCTCTCCCTTGATATCTTCCAGGATATGTTTTATGTATTTGGGTACACCTGCATTGTATGTGTATATGTTTACCAGAGTTATATCTTCTTGTTGAATTGCTACCTTTGTATTATGTAGTGGCCTTCCTTATGTCTTATTACTGCCTTTACTTTGAGATCTATTTTATCAGATATAAGTATTGCAACCCCAGCTTTTTTCTCATTTCCATTTGCCTGAAAAATATTTTTCCATTCCTTCGCTCTCAGTCTGTGTGAATCCTTTGCTCTGAGAAGGGTCTCTTGTAGACAGCCAATATATGGGTCATGTTTTCTTATCCATTCAGCTACCCCATGTCTTTTGATTGGTGCATTTAATCCATTTACATTTAATGTTATTATTGAAAAGTACATGTTTGTTGTCATATTTTTCCTTAGTGTTTGTGTTTCTTCTTGCCTTCCTCTTTGTTCTTTTTATAGCAAACCCTTTAGCAGTTCTTGCATTGCTAGCTTGGTAGTGATAAACTTTCTTAGTCCATTTTTGTCTGTGAAGCTCCTAATTCCACCTTCAATTTTGAATGATAGCCGTGCTGGGTACAGTATTCTTGGATTCAGTCCCTTGCTTTGCATCACTTTGTATATTTCATTCCATTCCCTTCTGGCCTGGTGTGTTTCTATTGAGAAATAAGTTGATATTCTAATAAGAGATCCCTTGTAAGTAACTTTCTGTCTTCTCTGCCAGTCTTTAAGATTCTTACTTTGTCATGGGTGTTCACCAATTTAATTATGATATCTCTCAGTGTCGGTCTTTTGGGGTTCAACTTATTTGGGACTCTATGTACTTCTTGGACTTGCATAGTTTTTTTCTTGCTAATATCAGGGAAGTTTTCTTCATTATTTCTTTGAACAGGTTTTCTATTCTATGCTTCTCTTCCTCTCCTTCTGGTATCCCTTTTAAGCAAATGTTGTTTAATTTTGTGTTGTCCCAAAGCTCCCTTAGGCTCTCCTCTGGTTTTTTAAGTCTTCTTTCCAGGTGCTGCTGTGTTTGTGTGCTGTTTTCTACCCTGTTTTCTAATTCACTGATGTGGTCCTCAGACTCTTCTAGTCTACTGTTTAAGCTTTCCACTGTGTTCTTTATTCCAGCTCTGTTGTTCTTCATCTCCTCTTGGTTTCTTTTCATGTTGGTGACATTCTCATTCAGCTCCTTTTACTTCTCATTGAGTTTTGTGTATTTGCCATTGAATTGTGTGTATTTGTCATCCAGCCATTTATAACCATTGCTCTTAATTCTATCTCTGATAAGCTGGTAGCCTCGAATTCATTTAACTCCCTTTCTGGTGGTTCCTCTTTTTCTTTCCTTTGGGGGTTGCTTTTTTGCTTCCCATGTTTTCCTATAATGTTTTAATTGTAGATCCAATTATTTGCTACCCAGTTTCTTTTGGGGATAGTGCTACTGGCATAACCTCTAAATTCTCCTGGGCTTGTTAATCTAGTGTAGCTTTCTACTTGAGCTATTTGTGTTCTCTTGATGTGGGCCTGTGAGCTTGAGAAGCACAACTGTGGTGTCTAGAATTCAGCCACCATGGGAGGGGGGAATGTCCCAAAATTTGCTGTCTTGCACCCTTAATTGAAATCACACGTGCCCAGCAAGGACTTACAGTGCCACTAAGGAACTGTCTGTTGGGGTGATACGGCTCAGGGGGGCTGTTCTCTGGAAAGGCATGACTGTGGTGCCCAGGGTTCTGCAGTTTTGGGGTGGGCAAACCCAACTTTTGCTGTTACACCTGTTGTGGATAGGTGTTTACTCCCAGTGACAGTTCACAGGGACACCTGAGGTAATTTTGCTAGTGAGGCACACTGAAGACCTCTGAAGGACCCTGGCAGTGTAACTGTGTAATTGACTTGCCTGTGGGCCTGTATCCCAGATGACAGAATTCAAAACTACTGCTGGGTGGGAATGTGCTCCCACATGTTCAAGATCACACCCCAGGAGAGCTCTCAGTGGCTAGATGGTCTCAGGGTGTCTGCCTGTTGGCACCTCATATCTGTGGAAGTGCACTTTTGGAGCACGAAGTTCTGTGCACAGGGATCCTGGCACTGTGGTTGAGGCATGAGGGGGGGATGTGGCTAGTTATCCAGGAAGAGGAAGTTTAGAATTTCTACTGCAGGGCCATGCACCTTGTCTGTGCAGAATTCCAGAATTCCACCCTCAGGATCCTCTTCGGCTCCCAAGTGGTGCCTAAGGAGTGGGGTGCCCTAGCTGATTGTGGGGCTAGGTACTTGCGATTCTGGATTGGATGCCCTGGCTACCAGGGGGCAGATATGCGCTAATCTTGAGTGGAGTATGCAGGGTGTGGCCTTGCACCAAACTGGAGCAGAGCATGTGGGGCCAGCCAAGTGTGAGTCCAGGGCAGAGCGCACCTGGAGTGGCCAAGAGCAGAACTCACAGGGCTGGGCATGCACGAGACTGGTGCAGAGTGCACAGGGCTAGTTTTGCAAGAATCTGGAGCTCTGCCACTGGGGAGAGGGAGGTTGCACTCACCGCTGCTGGGCAGCTCACCCCTGGAGGGCAGGTCTCAGGGTCCATGGGTCTGCAGCTGGAGTAGTGGGACATTGGCTGGAGTGGTCACTGGGCTGCAGGGTAGTTCCAGGGCCCATCTGATTGGTGGTGTTGATGAGTTCCACCCAAAAGGACCTTTTTCAATTCAAGATTGTTTGGGCTCCATGCTGTGATCCTGCCATATGGGGAGTGTCTGAAGTGCTGGTAGGCTCTCATTGTTAAGGAGAGCCTGTCTGCCAGTCCCCGGTGCTCCTGCGATAATCAACTTTCCCTCATTCACTTACACACACCACACACATCCACACAATCTCCTTTCATACCCCCACTGGCTCACTTCTTCTCCCTCACATCCATCCTGCCGGTTGCCATCTTTTCTGACCCTGGACATTTTAATTATGTTGTTTCTACCAATTCATGAACATGGTAAGTTCTTCCATTTGATTATGTACTCTTCTATCTCTTTTTTTATTGTCCTGTAGTTTTCTGAGTGCAGTTCTTTTACCTCATTAGTTAAGTTTATTCATAGGTATTTATTTATTGATTGATTTGGTGCAATGGTAAATGGTATTGGTTTTTTTTTTTTTCATTTCTCTTTCTGTGAATTTATTATATATATATGGCCCTGCCCGGTGCATGAAATTTGTGCACAAAGTGAGGTTTCCCTCAGCCCAGCCTGCACCCTCTCCAATCAGGGACCCCTACGGGGATGTCTGACTGTTGGCAGCCAGACATCCCTCTCACAATCTAGGAACGCTTGGCCCCTAACTGCCCACTGGCCTGTCTGACTGATCACCCCTAACCACCTCTGCCTGCCTGCCTGATCGCCCCTAAGCACTCCCCTGCTGGCCTGATTGCTCCTAACTGCCTCTTCCTTGCCCCACACCTGGGACCCAGGCTTCCTTCCCTCTGGCCAGCTATTGGCAACCAGGACCTGCGCCAGCCTCACTCAGGCTGGCCACAGCCACAGGCAGCCACAGGCACCCAGGACCACAAGGCATGTGGCCTACTCCAGGACCAGACAAGGTCCCTGCCCCTCGTGCCGCTGCTCCACCCTTCGCACCACCGTTCCACCCCTTGCACCACTGCCGCTCTGTGAGGACCTAACCTGGGGAGCGGATGCTGCGCCAGCAGTCCCACCCATCCTGTGGTGGCTGGTCCGTCCCTCCACAGGGCCCCTCCCCTCGTGCCACTCGGCCCTGCCCCCCGCTCCTGATTGGCTGGTAGCATAGCGAAGGTATGGTCAAATTTGCATATTACTTTTTTATTAGATAGGATATTTTATAAAAACCTAAGCGACCATTACTACCAAATGACCAGAACAATAGGTCGACCAGTTGCTATGATGCCCAGTGAACACCAGGGTCAGAGACTCAATGCAGGAGCTGCTCAGTGCACTCCCACGCCAACCTCTCACAGTCCCTTCCCCCAGCTCCAGGCAACAGAGAAGCCTGTCTCTGGGAAGCCTGTAGGAAGAGAGTGTCCCTGATGCTGATCAAGACAGAGTAGCAGCTCAGAGGGGGCAGAGGGACAAGGCAGCAGACTAACTGCAAAGATGTAAAGTAAGCACCACCACCATCTTATCTCTGCCACTGAACTGCCTGTACCACTCACTGTTCTGTCCCTGACAGCCACTTCTATCTTGGCCTGCACCTTTCTGGGCTGCCAAGCGCTGATTGGCTAGCACTCCTACGGTTGGTGTGTCACCATTGGAGAAAAGTCAGCTACCTATCATCCTTGGGTGCAGAGACCCTAGAAATTGCGCAGCTGAGATTGGAGAGATGACCTATCTGTCCATTAACAACTCTGCCTTGGGGGAGTGAGGTGGCTGTAGTGTAGTCAGAGAAGTAAAGCTGTGTTTCCACCTCAGAGCATAGCTGGTGTTCAGGTTGTTTTGGGACTCTTTCGTGGTCTTTGTTTGCTGATACCTCAACACATCTACACAATTAGATGTGGGCCTGCTAGCAAAACTCCTGTGGTCCCTCCTCATAGCCCGCAGGCCCTGATCACCCTACTTCCATGTACAAATTCTATGTGCCTGGCCTCTAGTTGGTGCATAAAATAGGCCATAGATTTCCGGGTGTTAATTTTGTATCCTGCTACATTGCCAAATTCATTTTTCAGGTCTAATAGTTTTTTTGATGGAGTCTTTAGGGTTATCTATGGATAGTAAAATGTCATCTGTAAATAAGGACAGTTTTACTTCTTTTCCAGTTTGGATGCCTTTTATTTCTTCTTCTTCTCTGATCCATTTGGCTATCACTTCTAGTACTATATTGAACAAGACTGGTCAAAGTGGGCATTCTGTCTTGTTCCTGTTCTTAGAAGAAATGAGTTTAATTTTTGCCCATTAAGTATGATGCTGGTGGTAGGTTTGTCATATAAGGCTTTCATTATGTTGGGGTATGATCCCTCTGTTCACAATTTGCTGAAAGTTTTTATCAAGAAAGGGTGTTGAATTTTGTGAAATGCTTTTCCTGCATCGATTGATATGATTATGTGCTTTTGGGCTTTCATTTGCTTATGTGATGTATCACATTTATTGATTTGCAGATATTATACCATCCTTGCATCTGTGGAATATATCCCACTTGGTCTATGTTCTATCTATTTTAGTGCTGAATCTGATTTGCTAGAATTTTGTTGAGGACTTTAGCATCTATGTTTATCAAGGATATTGGCCTGTGGTTCACTCTTTTTTTGTATCTTTATCTGGTTTTGGAATTAGGATAATGATGGCTTCATAGAAGGATCTTGGAAGTGTGCCTTCTTCTTGAATTTTTTGGAATAATCTGAGGAGGATATGTTTTAGTTCTTCTTTGAATGCTTGGTAGAACTCCCCTGTAGAGCCATCTGGACTAGGGATTTTGTTTCCTGGAAGATTTTTGATCACTACATCAATTTCTTCAGTAATTATCAGTCTTTTCAGGTTGTTTTAATCTTCCTGATTGAGTTTTGGGAGCTTGTATTTTTCTAAGAGTATGTCCATTTTGTCTAGGTCGTCCATTTTGTGAGAATATATCTGTTCATAATACTTTTTCATAATTGTTTGTTACTTCACCTCTTTCATTTCTGATTTTATTTATTTGAGTCCTCTCTATTTGCCTTTTGGTTAGCCTGGCTAGAGGTTCATCAATCTTTTTTACCCTTTGAAAGAATTAGCTCTTGATTTTGTTGATCTTTTGTATTTTTTTCTCTATATATCATTTATTTCCACTGTGATCTTTATTATTTTCTTCCTTCTGCTTACACTGGGTTTTTTTGTTGCTCTCTTTCTAACCCTTTGACTTGTAGGTTAGATAATTTATTACTATTTTTTCTTGTTTTTGAGATAGGCCTAAAGAGCTATGAACTTCCCTCTCAAGATTACTTTCACTTTGTCCCATTGATTTTGGATTGATGTGTTTTCATTGTCATTTGTTGCCATGGTGCTTTTTATTTCTTCTTTGATCTTTTTGGTAACCCAATCATTGTTTAATAGCATGCTATTTAGCCTCCAGGTGTTTTATTTTTTTCATTGTTTTTATTATGGTTGATTTCTAATTTTATACCATTGTGATCTGAAAAGATGCTTGATCTGATTTCTAAGTGAATTTGAAGAGAGTTTGCCTATGTCCCAATATGTGGTCTATCTTTGATAATGTCCTATGTACCCTGGAGAAGAATGTGTATTCCCTGGTGTTTGGATGAAATGTTCTGAAAATGTCAATCAATTCCATCTGATCTAGTGAGTAATATAAGACTGATGTTTCTTTTGTGATTTTTTGTTTAGAGGATTTATCCAGCAGTATTAGTGGGCTATTAAAATATTAAATACCATGACTGTATTGTTGTCAATCTCTTCCTTGATATCTTCTGAAGTTTTTTTTTAATGTATTTGGATGCTCCTGTATTGGGTGCATATATGTTCTTAGTGAATTGCTTCCTTTAGCATTATGAAGTGGCCTTCTCTCTTGTTATGGCCTTCACTTACAGTTCTAATTTGTCAGATATGAGTATTGTTTCCCTAGCTTTTTTTTTTTCATTTCCATTCACCTTAGAAATCTTTTTTCATCCTTTAACCATCAGTCTGTGTGAGTCCTTTGTTCTGAGGTGTGTCTGCTGTAGACAGCATATGTATGGGTCATGTTTTCTTATCCATTCATCTACCTTATATATTTTGATTGGGGCATTTAATCCATTTACCTTTAAAGTTATTATTGATTGGCACTTATTTGTCACCATTTTTGTTCTTTATGCCTGTGTTCCTTCCTCCCTTCCTATTTCTTCTTTTTTTACAGCTGACCCTTTAGCATTTATTGCATTGCTTGTTTGGTGGTAATAAACTCCCTTAGTCCTTTTTTGTCTGTGAAACTCCTGATTTTAACTTCAACTTTGATTGATAACCTTGCTGGATACAGTATTCTCAAATTCAGACCTTTGCTTTGCATGACTTTGTATATTTCATTCAATTTCCTTCTGGGTTTATGTGTCTCTGTAGAGAAATCAGTCAATAGTCTGATGGGAAATCCAGTGTATGTAACTTTCTGTCTCTCTCTGAAAGCCTTTAAGATTCTTACATTGTAGTTGATATTTGCCAATTAATTATGTGTCTTGGTGTTGGTCTTTTTTGGTTCATCTTGTTTGGGACTCTGTGAGCTTCTAGGACTTGGTGAGTTTTTTCTTCTTCCCAATATCAGGGAAGTTTTCTGACATTATTTCTTCAAATAGGTTATCTAACCCGTGTTCCTCTTCCTGTAGTTCTGGCACCCCTATTATTCATATGTTGCTTCATTTCATGTGGTCCCAAAGCTTCCTTAGGTTCTACTCCTCTCTTTTAATTTTTAAAAAAATAAATATTGAGCTTTTTGTTTCTTTTTAAATATACTTTTATTGATTTCAGCGAGGAAGGGATAGAGAGAGAGAGATGGAAATATCAATGATAAGAGAGAATCATTGATTAGCTGCCTCTTGCCTGCCCCATGCTAGGGATTGAGCCTGCAACCTTGGCATGTGTCCTTGACTGGAACAGAACCTGGGATGCTTTGGTCCACAGGATGATGCTCTATCTACTGAGCCAAAACAGCTAAGACCTGTCCTTTAATTTTTTTCTTCAATTACATTTCAGTCTTGGGTGTTTTTTTCCCCCTGTCTTCTAGTTCACTAATTTGGTCCCTTGCTTCTTCTAGTCTACTGTTGAAACATTTCATGGTGTTTTTATTTCAACTTTAGCACTCCTTATTTCTTCTTGATTCTTAGATAAGTTGTTGATTTTTTCATCCATCTGGTTTATGAACTGTATGACCCTTATTCCAAATTATTTTTCTGACATATTGCATGCCGCTGTTTCCCTTAGTTGATTTTCTGATGATTTCTCTTTTTCTTTCTTTTGAGGATTTCTTTGTCTCCCCATTTTTGCTCTCACCAATGGATCTAGGTGTTGAGTCATGTGGGGACTGCTCCTTGGGTAGCAGAGGCTCCCTGGGCAGTGGCTGCTCCACAGGCAGTCATGGAAGCAGTTGTTCCTCAGTTGGCAGCAGCTCCTCTGGTGGGTGCTGCTTGCAGCAGTGGTGGCTCCTCTGGCAGGTGGGAGCAGACTGTTCGTGCAGCTGCTGCTCCTCGGATGTGGGTGGGCTGTTTGAGTGGCTGTTGCTCCTCAAACTAGGGCAGGCTGCTTGTGGAGCTGCTGCTCCTTGGACTGCAGCAGGCTGCTCATGGGGATATTGCTCTTTGGACTGGGGAGGGCTGCCCATGTTGCTGCTATCATGTGGTTGTGGTGCCCTGGGCTGAAGTGTTGGGCCAGCCAGAGGGAAGCATGCTTTGAAACTCACAGGAGCCAGCGCCTGGGGTGGTTAGAGTCTCAATGACTGTGGGACCATCGCTGAGGCAGCAGGTCTCTGGCGGCAGTGGCTGTAGAGTCTCGGGCATTGCCTGAGGTCACCATGTGTGGAGATGAGGTTGGGCTCCCAGTCACAGCAGCTCTCCACTTCAAAAAGGCATGGCCTCTGCAGAAAAGCCAGATTCTCTGGGACTGTTTGCAATGGTAGCAGAGGCTGCCTGATTTGGCAAGTCTGGTCTGCCTGCCTCTAAAGGTCCTGCAGCATCAAACTGTGCCACACACACACACACACACACACACACACACACACACCCCACACTGCTACACTCTTTTGCTCACTCACTCACTCACTCACTCACACTCTCTCCCTCACTGAACCCTTCCTCCTGCCTCTATAGTTTGGTCTGGAGTGTTATTGACCCATTTGTGGATGGAGCCTTCTCTCTGGGTTTCAGGTTATCTGACTCACTCTCTACCACATTGGCCAAACAGGACAAAATGCAATTCAACAAGACACAACACAAAGGGAACAAAACATGAATGTACTCACAACACCAATAACCCCAAAATCAATGATCGCCAGAGAAAAGCGAATTAGGGGGGGGGGGGGAGAAAGCACAAATGATAACAAAGAGAAAAAAATGGTGTGAGAGAAAATAAAAAGAAGAAAAAGGAGAAAAAATGTATGTGTGTGTGTGTGTGTGTGTATATATATATATATATATATATATATATATCCTATCTAATAAAAAGGTAATATGCAAATTTACTATACCTCCAATCAAGCCACTCCCACTAGTCAATCAGGAGAAAATTATACAAATAAACCCCAACCAAAATGGCTGCAACCACTGAGAGCAGGAGGGAGGCTCGGGATTCCCCAGCAATGGAGGAAGTCAAACTTTCTGCCTGCCCTTGTCAGCCTAGGCCTCCACTCAATGCTACAAAGTTTCAATTATAGAAGATATATCCCAACAGAAATGGTGGCAGCCACGGAGCTGGAGAGAGCAGAGGCTAGCGTTGCCCGGACGATAGAGGAAGCCAAGCTTCTTCAGCTCTAGCTGGCCTAAGCCTCCACTCCAGGCTACAATGTTTCAATTATAGAAAGTAAATGTCCCAACAGAAATGGCTGCCACCATGGATCAAGCAGAAGCCTGGCTCTACTTCAGACTACAAAATTTCAATTGTAGAACATAAATTAATCCCAGGTCCCTGGGCCTCCCCTTGGGTTGCTGGGGGGCGTTGGTGGCCTGAAAACCACAACAGGCCCCTCACCCAGACCACCCCAAGTTCCAAGGAAACCCCCACCCTGATCTGGGACACACTTCAGGGCAAACCAGCTGGCCCCCACGCATGTACCAGGCCTCTATCCTATCTAATAAAAGAGTAATATGCAGATTGACTATCACTCAAACACACAAGAGGGCTGCCCCCATGTGGTCAAAGATCCTGCCCCCATATGGACACATGATGGCCACCACAAGATGGCCAGCAGCGGAAGGCCATTAGGAGGTTCCAGGCCTACAAGGGAGGGCAGTTGTGGGCAATCAGGCCAGCAGGGGAGGGCAGTGGGAGGAAGCAGGATTGCAAGGGAGGGGAGTTGGGCATGATCAAACCTGCAGGGGAGGGCAGTTGGGATGATCAGGCCAGCAGAGGAGGGAAGTTGAAGGCAAACAGGCTGGCAGGGGAGCAGTTAGACATCAATTAGGCTGGCAGGGCAGTGGTTAGGGTGTGATCAGGCTAGCAGGCAGAAGCAGTTATGGGGCAATAAGAGAGGCAGGCAGGTGAGCAGTTTGAAGCCAGCAGTTCTGGATTGAGAGAAGGATGTCCAACTGCCTGTTTAGGCCAGATCCTACCAGGATCGGGTTTATATGGGCAGCCAGACATTCCTCGAGGAGTCCAGAATTGGAGAGGGTGCAGGCTGGGCTGAGGGACATCTCTTGCCCCCTTGCATGAATTCTGTGCACCGGGCCTCTAATATATATATATAAAACACCAGAGGAAAAACAGATAAATCAAAACATACAAATACCCACCAAAGAGGATGGGGGCAGAATCTGTAGAGGTCAAGCTTATATTAAAAAAGTAAGATTAAAGAATTGGATGAATATGGAGAGGACCTCACTTCTGTATAGAGGAAGTAGAAAGAGAATGAGTGGATAAGAAGAATGATAAAGAGAAGAAGAAAAAAATACTAAACATTTTTTAAAAATTAATTAAAAACATAAAATAAAAATTAGAATGATGAAAAATGTGAAAAAATATAAAATGAAGAAACAAAGGAATATAAAGAAAAGCAAAAAAAGGTACCAAAAATAATAATGAAATGAAATGAAATAAAACAAAACAAAACAAAACAAAGTAAAATAAAAAAAATAAAATAAAAATGAAAACATGAAGTGTTCCTTTCTGCTGAGTTTTAATTCCCCATGAGGCCGGCTGAAGATACCACTCTCCTGTACTGTGTGCTGTTCTCAGTTTCCTGTTGCCGGGACTGAACAGCCTCTCTTTAAGCAAGTGCCTGAGGGCTCTCAGAGGCTATTCAGATTTTTGTTTGTATCCTTTGTACTATTCAGAGTGTAGACTGGATGTGGCTATTGGTTGCCTGGAGACTGCAGGGAAGGGCTAACTCTTCAGGAGAAAATGGTTTCCTAGGTCCAGTGGTCAGGTATGATTCGGTACCAGACTTCTGGCAACTTCTCCCTGACCCTATCCTCTTTCCAGACTCTCCTGAGACTCCACAAGTCCGCACCTCCACCTGCACCTCAGCCACAGGTGCATGTTTGTATTTGAAAGGTCCTATGAACTAGGTTTATCAAATAAAAGCAAAGACCAAAAAGAAGGCAAAGAGCTGTGCCCTTGTGCCCTCTCACAGCTGGCATGGCATTGCTTAGGCAGCTGTCCAGGCTGCCCCCCTATGGGCTCAGAGTGTCGTGGCTGTGGACTTATATCTAGAATACCCTGCCACCAACATTCCTGCAGACCTCTTTCCACAGTCAGATGCTACGTCTGACCCAAGGGTGCAGCTTTCTTCTAACCCTCTGGGCTTGGAGGTCTCACAGTTCTCTCCAGCCTACATCCCTGATTTTACCATTCTCCAGGCATCCTCTGCCCTTCTCAGCTCTGAATTGTCTTGCCAGCTGTGTCTACTTCACCAATTCTGTGTGGATGTTATTCAATTTAGTTGCTTGTTCTATCCACTGTAGGACAAGCTCAGGACACGTGCACCTATTCTGCCACCATTTTACCCTCTCTACCTCTGATACTTGATGGTCTGATCCATGCTTCTCTGTCTTAGATCTGTTTTTGTTCATCAGATTTTGTTGTTCATTATATTCCACAAATGAATGAGATTATGTCATATTTATCTTTCTCTGACTAACTTATTTCGCTTATCATAATGCTCTCCAGGTCCGTCCATGTTGTTGCAAAAGATAGGGATTCCTTCCTTTTTACAGCAGCATAGTATTCCATTGTGTAGATGTACCACAGGGTTTTTTAATCCATTCATCTAAAGATGGGTATTGAGGCTGTTTCAAAATCTTAACTATTGTAAATGGTGCTGCTATGAACATAGGGATTCATTTGTTCTTTCTGATTAATTTTTGAGAAAATCCCATACTGTTTTCCAATGTGGGTTCACCAGTCTGTATTCCCACCAGCAGTGTACAATATGCACCCACTACAGCACTTGTCGTCTGTTGATTTGTTGATGATAGCCATTCTGACAGGTGTGAGATGGGACCTCGTTGTTGTTTTTATCTGCACATTTCATATGATTAGTGACTTTGAGCATGTTTTCATATGTCTCTTGGCTTCATGTATGTCCTCTTTTGAAAAGTCTGTATGTAGGTATTTGCCTAATTTTTAAATAGATTTTTATCTTCCTTTTGTTAATTTGAATGAGTTTCCTCTAAATTTTGGAGATTAAAGTCTTATGGATATAACATTGGCAAATATGTTCTCCCATGCAATAGGCTTTCTTATTGTTTTGGTTTCTTTTGCTGTGCAAAAGCTTTTTATTTTAATATAGTCCCATTTGTTCATTTTCTTCTTAGTCTCCATTGCCCTAGGAGCTGTATCAGTAAAGAAGTTGCTATGACAAATGTCTGCTATTTTGCTGCCTATGGCTTCTTCATAGGATTTTCATGATTTCCCATTGTACATGTAAGTCTTTAATCCATTTTGAGTTTATTTTTGTGTATGGTGTAAGTTAGTGGTCTAGTTTCATTTTTTGCATGTATCTGTCCAATTTTCCCAACACCATTTATTGAATAAACTGTCTTGAATCCATAGTATGTTCTTGCCTCCTTTGTCAAATATTAATTGAGCATAATGTCTTGGGTCAATCTCTGGGTTCTCTATTCTGTTCCACTGATCTATATGTCTTTTCTTGTGCCACTACCAGGAAGTTTTGACTAAGATCTGGTTCTTTGAAAGGATACACAAGATTGATGAACCTCACCAAGAAGAAAGAGAGAAGACCCAAATTAAAAAAAAAATTAGAAATGAGGTGAAATAACAACAGACCCAACAGAAATACAAATGATTGTTTTAAAAAAATACTATGAACAACTCTACTCCTATAAACTAAACTTCTTTACTGATGTAGATGAAATGTACATATTGATAGAAAAATACAACCTTACAAAACACAATAAAGAAGATTAAAGAATTCTTAACAGGCTGATAACTAAGGAGGAAATTGAAGCAGTCATCAAAAAGCTTCCAGGAAACAAAAGGCCAGGGCTAGACAGCTTCACAAGTGAGTTTTTCCAACCATTCAAAGAAGAATTAGAACCTATTCTTCTCAGACTATTCCAAAAATTTTAGGAGGAAGGTACATTTCCAAGCTGTTTCCATGAAGCCAGCATTATCCTAATCCAAAAACCAGATAAAGAGACTACAAAGAAAGAGAATTACAATCCAGTATTACTAATGAATATAGGTGCTAAAATCCTCAACAAAATTCCAAATGACCAAGTGGTATTTATTCCAGGGATGCAATGCTGATACAATATTAGCAAATCAATAAACTTGACATAGCACATAAACCTACTGAGAGACAAAAATCACATAATTATATCAATTGATGCAGAAAAGGCATTTGACAATATTCAGCACCCTTTCCTGATAAAAACTCTCAAAAAAGTGGGAATAGAGGGATCATACCTCAACATTATAAAATCCTTATGTAACAAACATAGCCAACATCACACTCAATGGGAAAAAACTAAAATCATTTCCCCCAAGAACAGGAACAATACAGGGATACCCACTTTCATCACTACTGTTTGATACAGTACTGGAAGTGCTAGCCATAACAGCCAGGCAAGGAGAAGAAACAAAAAGCATCCAAATTGGAAAAGAAGAATTAAAATTATCATTATTTATAGATGACATAATATTGTACATATAAAACCTAAAAGACTCCATCAAAAAACTACTAGAATTAATAAATGAATTCAGCAATGTAGCAGAATACAAAATTAACACCCAGAATTCCATGGCTTTTTTATAGATCAACTAGAAGTCTGGTGCATGAAATTTGTGCATGTCGGAGGAGTGTCCCTGAGCCAGGCCTGCACCCTCTCACAATCCAGGACCCTTGGGTATGGTTCCTAGGGCTTGCTGGTGATCAGAGCCTATTGAGGCTTTCCTTTCACTGGCTGCCAGCAGCTGACCCCACCCCACCACTGCCAGCGCTTCCCATTGTGCAGTGCTATCCCCTCCTCTCCCACCACCGGTCACCTCTCTCTGTAGGTGACAAGTGTGGGGTGTGTTCACTTGCCTGGCCTGGGCATCTCTCCGTGGTTTAATCACTGGCCGGTCCAGCACACTCTCCACAACATCACTGGCTGATGGCCTGGGCCTCCTTCTATTACGAAGCTTCCAGCTCAGTTGGCCTCCACTGCAATTTCATTGGCCAGGTAGCCTGGCCCTCCCTTTTTGGGGTTATTGATTGTGGGCTTTGTGATTGATCACCCAGCAGATGGAGTTCCTGCCCTCCTGGCCTGGGTCCACAATTGATTGCTGCACAGAGTTTGGCCTGGGCATTTCTCTTTGGTGTGATGCCAGAGTTCCCACTCTATCAATTTCCCCACCAGCCACTGGCCTGGGCCTCCCTCTGCAGGGTAGTCATGGGGCAATGGTGGGCTCCCCAACCAATTGCATTGCAACCTCCTTGAATGTCCTGGTGCCAGTGCATGTTATAGCATGGTTGTCTGGATGGTTGTTCTGCTGTGGTCTGTTAGTCAATTTGCACATTATGCTTTTATTATTACAGATAATAAATTCACAGAAAGTGGTACTGAAAAAACAATTCCATTACCACTGCAACAAAAAATTAAGATACCTAGAAATAAATTTAACTAATGAAGTAAAGGACTTGTACTCAGAAAATTACACAATACTGAAAAAAGAGATGAAGCAAGATATAAACAAATGGAAGAATATACTGTGTTAATGGACTGGCAGAATCAACATCATTAAAATCTCCATAGATTTCATGTACTACCATTAAAATATTAATGGCATATTTCAAAGATTGAGAACAAACTCCAAAAATTCATCTGATTTTTTTAAAAGACCCAAATAGCTGCAGCAATCTTGAGAAAGAAGAACAAAGTTGGAAAGATCACAAACCAGATATCAACCTGTACTACAAAGCCACATAGGACTTTTAACTCCTTGGTTAAATGTATTTCTAGGTACCTTATATTTTGTTGAAATAGTAATTTTTTATTAATTTCTCTTTCTGAGATTTAATTATTAGTGTATAAAAATATCATCGCTATCTGGTATTGATTTTGTCTCCCGCAAATTTGCTAAATTCATTGATTAGATTTATTAGGTTTTGTGTGGAGTCTTTAGGGTTTTCTATACACAATACTATGCCATCTGCAAATAATTACATTTTTTACTCCCTCTTTACAAATTTGGATGCCTTTTATTTATTCTTCTTTTCTGAACACTGTGGTTAGAACTTCCAGTACTAAGTTGAATAAGAGTGGTGAAAGCAGCATCCGTGTCCTGTTCCTGAACTTAAGGAAAACAATTTTAGTTGTATGACATTAGATATGATGATGACTTTAGTTTTGTCATATAGTGCCTTTATTATATCGATGTATGATTCCTCTATTCCTACTTTGTTGAATGTTTTTATCACAAATTACTTTTGTTGAATGATTTTTTATGACTCTATTGATATTGATATGCCATTTTTTCTTTTATAGCTAGGGTTTAGTTTACTTACATTTATTGTAATTACTAATATATTTAGGTTTCAGTCTACCATGGTCCTATTTATTTTAAATTTTTAGTGCAATTTTTTATTAGCTAAATCCACCCGATCCCCCTCCCTATCGCATGCCCTTACCCCCTGCTTTGTCTTCATCCATAGGTGTAAGATTTTTGTCCAATCTCTTCCCACACCCCTCACACCCTCTCCCCCCTGAGAATTGTCAGTCCATCCCCTTTTATGTCCCTGATTCTATTCTATTCATCAGTCCATTCTGCTCATCAGATTTTTTCATTCACTTGATTTTTAGGTTCCCTTGTTAGTATGTATGTATTTGTTGTCATTTTGTTGCTCATAGTTTTTATTTTTATCTTTTTCTTCTTCCTTTTCTTAAAAAATACCCTTCAGCATTTCATATAATCCTGGTTTGTTGGTGATGAACCCTTTAGCTTTTTCTTATCTGTGAAGCTCTTTGTCTGGCCTTCAGTTCTAAATGATACCCTTGCTGGGTAGCATAATCTTGGTTGTAGGTTCTTACTGTTTATCACTTTGAATATTTCTTGCCACTTCCATCTGGCCTGCATAGTTTCTGTTGAAAAATCAGCTGACAGGCGTATGGGTGGATAACCCCTTGTAGGTAACCATCTGTTTTTCTCTTGCTGCTTTTAAGATTCTCTCTCTGTTTTTGCCCTTAGCATTTTTGTTATGATGTGTCTTTGTGTGGTCCCCTTTGTATTCTTCTTGTTTGGGATTCTCTTTGCTTCCTGGACTTGTAAGTCTATTTCTTTCACCAGGTAGGGAAAGTTTTCTTCTGTCATTATTTCTTCTAATAGGTTTTCAATATTTTGCTGTCTTTCTTCTTCTGGCACCCCGATAATTCTGATGTTGGTGCACTTAAAGTTGTCCCAGAAGCTTCTTACACTCTCTTCATATTTTTGGATTCTTTTTTCTTTTTGTTTTTCTGGTTGGGTGTTTTTTTTATCTCCTTACATTTCAGATCTTTGGTTTTATTCTTGGAGTCCTTTGATCTACCATTGAATTTCTGAATATTCTTTATTTCAGACAGTGTATGCTTAATTTCTGTCTGGTCCTTTTCCATTTTCTTGGTATTCTCATTAAGGTCCTTGAAGGTCTCACTAAGCTCCTCAGAGGTCTCATCAAGTTTCTCAGCGGTTTTTACAAGATTCTTGAGTAAACTTATAAATGGTCTTGAACTCTATATACGATAGTCTGCTTTCCTCCATTTCTTTCATTCGTGACATGCTTGCCTGTCTCCCCATTTTGCCACTTTTCTGTGTTGATGGAGTGGAAGAGCTGCTGTGTGGAGACATGCCTATGAGAGCAGACTTGCTTCAGTGGGCTTTGGTGCTCACTGAGTCTGCCTCTTGAATGTATCACTTATGGATGTGAGTAGTTGAATTCTGGTGTCATCTCACACTGACCTCTAGATATGCTAGCTTCTGGATCTCCAATGGGGTAGAGTTTGGCTACTGTCTGAGGCGACTCTGCAGGAGCTACAGCGAGGACTGCAGATTTCTCCTGGTCTGACCAGAGCTGCAGTTTAGGTTAAGCTGGAAAAGTGCAGACCATTTATATGCAAATGCCACTGCACATGGGTGGGTTTGCAGATTGGGTGGGGCGGGGTTTCAGGGCGTCACTAGGACAGGGCATCCCAAACAGCGATGGTCGCTACTCTGCCTCTCCACATCTCCAAGTCCTCAAATCCCCACGCCCTGAGCCCCCACACACAGTGAACACTGATTTCGGGGGCACCTCTGCAAGGCCACCTCCCTCACTTTCCCACCTCATGGCAGGCCATTCAGCTTCTCCCTGCATGAGTCTGGGTTGTCAGCATCTCTCCAGAAACTCAGGTTCTGAGTAATCAGGAGCCCACTGCCCTTCAGGTTGAACAAAGCAGCCCCAAAGTAGCTTTCCATCAGCCCAGCTCCCACACATCCGCACCTCAGGTTTTCAGCTTTTGTGCATGTCCCATTGCTCCCCTCCTTTCTTCTAGCTGATGAACTTCCATTTGGATAACTTTTCCATGGTTCTGGATGATAGACTCCTTGTCTTTTAGTTGCAGTTTTGAAATTGTTGTGTGAGGCAGCAGTTCAGGTGTTTACCTATGCTGCCATCTTGGCTTATCTTTCATTCATTTGGTTTACTAGTATGTGATGTGTCACATTTATTTATTTATAGATACTGAACAATATTCCTAGAATAAATCCTATTTGGTCCTAGTGTATGATCTTTTTAATGTATTGTTGGATCTGATTTGCTAATATTTTGTTGAGGATATTAGCATATATGTCCATAGTAATATTGAACTAAAATTTTCTTTTTGTGTAGTGACTTTATCTGGTTTTGGAGTTAGAATAATAATGTCCTCATAAAAAGAACTTGGAAGGCTTCCTTCCTCTTGAATTTTTATAATACTGTGAAAAGGATGGATCTTTGTCCTTTGAATGCTTTGTTAAATAAGCCTGTGGTGACATCCATTCCAGGAATTTTTATTTGCTGGGAGCTTTTTTTATTACTCTTTTAGTTTTAATTTCATTAGTTGTTATTGGTTATTTTGGTTTTATGATTCTTTCTGATTGAGATTTAGAAGATTGTATGTTTCTAAGTGTTTTTCCTTTTTACCAAGGTTGTCCAATTTGTTGGCAGATAGTTGCTCATAGTATTTTTTTACAATCCTTATATTTCTTTTATGTCAGTTTTTATTTCTCCTCTTTCATTTCTGATTTTATTTTATTTTGGGTCCTTTCTTTTCTTAACTAGTGGCCCAGCACATGAAATTCATGCACAGGTAGGGTCCTTAGACCTGGTCTGCAATCAGGGCCAATCTTTCCCAGCTGCCAACAGCCAGCCCTGCCCCCTGCCACCACCACTGCTGGTCACCCTTTGTGTGAATGGCTAACAGCTGGGTGATAGGGACTTCAGCACCACCCATATCCACCACCACCCACCCCCAGTTTCTGGATCTCCATCAGGTGATTGGAGCCTACTGGCTAGGGGAGAGTGACCAAGAGGTTGGCTGTTCCCACTCACTCACTGACCCTGCTCCTTGCCACCACTGGTCACCTTCTGTGCTTGCGGTGACCAGCAGGCTGATTGGGGCCCCAGCGTCTCCCATATCAGCCACCATCCACCCCCAGTTCCCAGTTCCCAATCGGGTGATTGGAGCCTGCTGGCCAGGGGAAGGGACCAAGAGGTTGGATAGCAGGTCCCAATCAGCGGATCAGGGTCTGAAGGCTGGGGGAAGCTCCTGCATTGGGTATTCCCCCCCTCCTGGTGATTAGTACATGTCATAGTCACTCCACCTTCCAGATTGATTTGCAGATTATGCTTTTGTATCTATACTAATAAAAGCCTAGATGGTCCTTGTGCCCTTGTGCATGATGTCATCACAAGATGGCCATCACAAGAATGCTTCCAAAAAGATGGCTGCCACAAGATAACTGCCACAAGATCGCTGCCACAAGATGGCCATCACAAGATGGCCACAGCAGAGGTGGGTCCTGGTGGCCACTTTGCACGGTGAGGCCTAGGAGTCCTGTGGCTCTGCATGACATGGAGGAGGCCAATCCTGTCATCTCTGCCACCTTGTGCAGAGGTGGCAGGTCCTGGTGGAAGAGGTGGATCACAGCAGGGGAGGGCAGTTGGGTGCGATTGGGCCAGCAGGGGAGAGCAGTTGGGGGTGATAAGGCTGACAGAGGTGGGCAGTTGGGAGTGATTGGGCCAGCAGGCATAAACAGTTAGGGGCAATAAGGCAGGCAGGCAGGCAGGTGAGTGGTTAGGAGCCAACAATCCTGGATTGTGAGAGGGATGTCCTAAACCAGCAGGGATTGGGCCTAAACGGCAGTTGGACATCACTTGAGGGGTCCCAGAATGGAGAGGATGTAGGCCCAGCTGAGGGACACCTCCACATGAATGAATGTCATGCCCTGGTCCTCTAGTATATAGATAACAGTTTGTCAATCTTGTTGATTTCTTCAAAGAACCAGCTCTTAGTTTCATTGATCTTCTATATTATTCTTTTGTGTGTTCTTTTGTGTCGTTGTTGTTATTTTTTGTTAGTATCTATGTCATTTATTTCTGCTATGATCTTTATTATTTCCTTCCTTCTACTTTCTCTTGGCTTTTCTTGTTGTTCTACTAGATCTTTTAGTTGTAGAATTAGATTGTTTATTAGAGATTTTTCTTGTTTCTTGAGGTAACTGCTTTCACTGTATCTCATAGATTTTGGTTTCTTGAGTATTCATTTTCATTTAAAGTTTTTTTAAATTTCTTCTTTAATCTCACTGTGAACCCATTCATTGTTTAATATGATAATATTTAGCCTCCATGTATTTGAATGTTACTGAATTTTTAAAAATTATAATTGATTTCTAGTATCATTCCATTTTGATCTTATAATTTACTTGGTATGAGCTCAATCTCATTGAATTTGTTAAGACTTAGTTTGTGTCCTTAGATATGGTCTGTGTTTATAAATGGTCCATGTGCACTTGAGAAGAATATATATTCTTCAGCTTTGGGATGAATTTTTTTGTAAATATCAATTAAATCTGTCTGATCTGATGTTATTTATGGTAACATTTACAGTCACTGTTTCTGTGTTGATTTTTTGTGTGTGTATCTGAAAGATCTATCCAGTGATGTCAGTTGAGTATTAAAGTCCCCCTACTATAACTCTATTGCTGTCCATCTCTCTCATAAATTCATATATATATATATATATATATATATATATATATATATATATGCTGCCAATTTGGCTGCATGTTTGTTTGCCAGGATTATATCATCTTGTGGGATTGACCCCTTTAATATTATGTAGAAGCCTTCCAAGTCTCTTTTATGGTCTTTGTTTTGTAATCTATTTTGTCAAATATAAGTATTGCTAACCCGACTTTTTTTTCATTTCCATTTGCATGGTATATATATTTTTCATCCCTACACTGGCATCCTGTGTGAGTATTTTGTTCTGAGATTGGTATCATGTAGACAGCATATATGTGGGTTTTGTTTTCTTATTGATTCAACTAGCTTATATCTTTTAATTGTAGTGTTTAAGACATTTACATTCAAGATTATTATTGATATGTATTTATGTGTTGCTATTTTTATTCTATTTTATTTAAAAATATATATTTTATTGACTTTTTACAGAGAGAAAGGGAGAGGAATAGAGAGTTAAAAACATTGATGAGAGAGAATCAATCAGCTGCCTCCTGCACACTCCCTACTGGGTATGTGCCCGCAACCAAGGCACATGCCCTTGACCAGAATCGAATCTGGAACCCTTGAGTCTGCAGGCTGATGCTCTACCCACTAAGCCCAACTGGTTAGAGCTTTTTAAAAAAATATATATTTTATTGATTTTAGAGAGGAAAGGAGAGGGATAGAGAGATAGAAACATTAATGATAGAGAGAATCATTGATCAGCTGCCTCCTTCACACCCCCCACTGAGGTTCAAGCCTGCAACCCAGGCACATGCCCTTGGCCAGAATTGAACCTGGGACTCCTCAATCCTCAGGCTGACACTCTATCCACTGAGCCAAACCAGCCAGAACCTTATTCTTTATTATTTACATTTCTAGCTCTCTATTTATTCCTTTTTACAGCAGTCTGTTTAACATTTTTGCAATGCTGTTTTGGTAGTGGTACTAGTAAACCCCATTAGCATCTTTATTTATGGGAAGCTCTTTATTTCACATTCCATTTTTTAAAATATTCTTGATAGAGGAATCTGGACTTAAGATCCTTGCTTTTTATTATTTTAAATATCTTATGATATTCCTATCTTGCATGAAATATTTCTGCTGAAAAACTGACAGCCTTATGAAAACTCACTTGTAAATATCTGTCTTTCTTATGTGGCCCTTAATATTATCTCTTTGTCTCTAATCTTTGCCATTTTAATTATGATGTGTCTTGGTTTGGGTGTCTGGGTTTGTTTTGATTAAGAATCTCTGTGCTTCTTGAATTTTTGTGACTTTTCTGTTACCAGATTATGGTGTTTTGTTCTCTATCTTTTATTCATTTTATTTCCCTCTGGTATCCCTAAGATGTGGATATTGTTATGTCTCATGTCCCAATGTTCTTTTAAACTATATTCAAGCTTTTTAATTTTTACAATTTGCTCCTCTGATTGGAAGATTTTTGTACTTTGTCTTCTAATTTCTTATTTGATTTTTTGCTTTCTCTAACCTACTTTTTATTCCTTCACATTTATTATTCATTTCAGATATGATGTTCTTCATATTATTTCGTCATTTCTATGTTCTTTTTTATGCTTTTGAGTATTTTTTAATTCATTAATTTATACACTGTCTCTGATAAATTGCTTGCTTCCATTTCATTCAGCTCTTTCTCTGGAAATTATTTTTGTTCTTTCATTTGAGACCTGTTTCTTTGTTTCTTGATTTTTGCTGTTTCTTTGTGTTTGTTTCTATGTATTGATTACAAGTTCTATGACTACCAGTTTTGGTGGAGTAGTCTTCTCTAGTGGGTGTCTTGTGGGACCCAATGACGTAGTTTCCTTGATCTTCTGATCTTGGAATTCTAGGAATGCCCCATGTTTGGGTTATTTGGGTCCTCCTATTGTAAATTGGTCTTGATTACTCTTGTCCCATTCATGGATTGGCTCAACCCTAGATCTGGTTCATTACAAGGCTCAATACCACCCACATTGTGCCAATTGTTATACAGACAGAACAATTGTTGTACTGACAGAACAAAACAAAGGGAAAAAAAGATCAAACTGAAAACAAAACTAATAACAACAAAAAGAACAACAACAAAAAGAATTTTAAAGAAAGAATACTATAAGACAAGAGAACAAAACAATTAGAGAGGAAACAAAAGACAAAAAAAGAGAATATGAAAGAAAAATAAGAATTAAAAAATAATAAAATAAATAAATAGTTACATATAGCAATGAATGAAGTTAAATATAGAATAGGAAAAGTGAACCAGAAAGAAAAATAAAAAGTAAAGAAAATAAAAAGAGAAAACTAGAATAAGGAAAATAAAGAGAAATAAGATATATAAAAATAGAGATGAAATGATGCAATTTTTAAATGAAATATAAAAAACTACATTATCATTTTTTAAAAAAATATAAATACATGGCATTTTTCTCTGCAGATTTTTGTGCCAGCTGCAATTACTTTTTGGATCTCTTATTTGTGGAGCTCACTGGATTTTACCCTGATATATTCCAATCTTGCTACTTAGTGTGTCAGTTTGAAGCCTCCAGGGAGGTTCTCTGGTTCAAGCCAATGTCATTCACTGTCATTTGTTGGCCCTCAGCAATCTGACCAATGGTGACCAGGGGCAGGGTCTCTGGAGTCCAGAGTCTGGGTCTGACTTAGGTCTCCAGTGTTGAATATCCTTACTCTGAGATGCTCTGCCTTCCCTCACAGAACTGCACTCTGCAAGGGAATCTGGACCTCGTGAGGGTGGTTTAAACATGATTACAGGAGAAGTGAAGATGGTGGCTGGCAGGATGGAGGTGAAGGAGAGGAAGTGAGTGAGTGAGTGAGTAGGTGAAAAGAGACTGTGTATGTGAGTGAGGGAGGGACAGTTAAATCCAGCAAGAGCACCAGGGGCTGGAAGACCAGTTTCTCTTGAACAGGGACACAGTGGACACTCCCAAGGCTGTAGGATTTGAGCATGGAACCCACACCATCTGGAAGGGGAGAGCGACCTCTTTTAGGAACTCATCAACTTCACCACCCAGACAGCCCTTTGACACTGCATGCGACCTAGCAGCACTCCAGCCAAAACCCTGCTGTCCCACCCACAGACCTGCAAGCTATAGGACCTCCACCTCCAAAAGTTCACTGCTCTGGCAGCAGTAAATGCAACTTTCCCCTTCCCCAGCAGCAGACCTCTGGACATCACAGTCATGCATTTCCAGCATGCAGGTCTCCCAAGTCCACCACTCCACAGGCAGCTCTTGGATGCTGCTGTGATCCTCCACCGGGTGCAATCTTGTACAGACAGGGTGCACTGCCCTGGCAGTGGAAATTCTGAATTCACTTTAACTGGACACCTGCCCTCAAACACCTTGGTCACACAACTTCAGGGCCCCTCAGAGTGAATCAGAGCTCTGTGCCTACAAACACACTGCCACAGTTGCAAGTTTCCAGTGTGCAGGCCTTCTGAGCCCATTGCTCCACAGGCTGCTCTTGAGAGCCACTGTGAGCCCCCACTGGGTGAGATATTGTACAGACAGGGGAACACTGCCTTGGCAGTAGAAATTCTGAATTCAGTCATTCTGCATATCTGCCCATAGAAACTTCAGTTGTGCAATTTCAGTGCCAGGGCGCCTCAAAGTGCATCAGACCTCCACTCTGGACACCGCACCCCATATGCCCCTGTGAGGCACCACTGGGAGCATGTGTATCCAAACATGGATGCAGCAGCAAAAACTGAGTCTTCTGACCTCACAGTTGCAGAACTCTAGACACTACATTTGTGCTTTTCCAGTGCATAGGCCTACCAAGCCCACTGCTCCACAGGCAACTCTTGGGTGCCACTGTAAGCCCCCACTGGGCACACTCTTATCTAAACAAAGGCTCACTGTCCCACAGTAGAAATTCTGAATTCCCTCTTCCTGGATACCTGCCCACAGACACCTCCTTTTTAAATTTTGTGGCTTCAGCACCAGGGCCCCTTCAGAGTGTGTCAGTGTGCCTCACTGGCAAATGCACCATGGATGCCCTGTGAGACACCACTGTGTTCACGTCTATGTAAACATGAGGGCAACAGCAAAAATGAGTCTTCCCAACCCACAGCTACAGAATTCTGGACACCACAGTCACGCCTTTGAAGAACACAGAACTCCTGAGCCATACCACCCTGACAGAGAGCTACTGGGTGCCTCTGTGAGCCCCCACTGGGCACAAGCAATTTCAAGCAAAGGCACAAGGCAGGAAAAATCAGCACATCCCTCTCCCCGGCTACTGACTTCAGGACACAGCAGTTGTGCCTTTCCAACTAGCAAGCCTACATCAAGAGAACCCAAATACTTTAAGTAGGGAGCTATGCTAGATTACCAAACCTAGGAGATCTGAGAGATCACACCAATAGCACCATACCAAAAAGAGCCTGGGTAACAAAGCAGTCAGATCTAGGACACAGAAACAATTAAAACATTACAGAAAAACATGGGAAAACAAAAAAGCAACCCCCAAAGGAAAGTAAAAGAGGAATCATCATAAAGGGAGTTAGATGAAAAGGAGGCAAGTAACATGTCAGAGAAATAATTCAGAATAATGGTTATAAGGATGCTTAAACAGCTGGATGACAAATACACACAACTCAATGAGAATTATAAGGCGCTGAATGAGAATGTCACCAACATGAAAAGGAACCAAGAGGAAATGAAGAATGACATAACTGCAACAAAGAACACAATGTAAGGCTTAAACAGTAGTCTGGAAGAGGCTGAGGATCACATAAGTGAATTAGAAGACATGGTAGGAAAAAAACACACAAACTCAGCAGCAACTGGAAAGAAAATTTAAAAAGGATGAGAGCCTACGGGACCTATGGGATAGCACAAAATGAAACAACATACACATAGTTGGGGTACCAGAAGAAGAAGAGAAGCAAGGGATCAAAAACTTGTTTGAAGAAATAATGACAGAAAACTTCCCTGATATTGGCAAAACAAACAAACAAACAAACAAACAAACAAAAAAAGCTACACAAGTCCAAGAAGCACATAGTCTCAAACAAGATGAATGTAAAAAAGAACAACAGCAAGATGCATCATAATTAAATTGGCAAACATCAACAACAAAGTAAGAATTTTAAAGGCTGCCAGAGAGAGATAGAAAGATATCCCATTAGAATATCAACTGATTTCTCAACAGAAACACAGCAGGCTAGAAGGGAATGGAGTGAAATATATAGGGTGATGCAAAGCAAGGGACTGAATTCAAGACTACTATACCCAGCAAGACTTTCATTCAAAATTAAAGGTGGAATCAGGATCTTCACAGACAAAAAAAAAAGATTTTTTACCACCAAGCCAGCAATGCAAAAATGCTAAAGGGACTGTTGTAAAAATAAGAAACATAATGGCAAGAAGAAACACAGACATTGAGAATGAAAATGATGACAAACAAGGACTTATCAATAATAATATTAAATGTAAAAGGATTAAATGCTCCAATCAAAATACATAGGGAAGGTGAATGAATAAGAAAGCATAACTCATATTTTGCTGTCTGCAAGAGAGCCACCTCAAAACAAAGGATTCACACAGATAACAAAGGGATGGAAAAAATTTTTCAAGGTAATGAAAATGAGAAAAAAATCTTGTGTTGCAATATTATATCTGACAAAATAAATCTTTGAGTAACGGCCATACCAAGAGATAAATAAAGCCACTACATAATACTGAAGGGAGCAATTCAACAAGAAGCTGTATCTCTGATAAACATATATGCACCCAATACTGGAGCACCCAAATACATAAAACAACTTCTGAAGGATATCAAGAGAGTAATTGATAGCAATACAGTAACAGTAAGGGACATTATTACCCACTGACACTACTGAATAAATCTTCTAAACAAAAAAAATCAGCAAAGAAACAGCAATTCTAAGTGACTCACTAAAACTGATGGGCTTACTTGAAATCTTCAGAATATTTCACCCCAAAGCTACAGAATATACATTCTTCTCCAGTGCACATGGGACATTTTCAAAAATAGACCGCATATTATGACACAGGAAAAGTCTCTTCAAATTCAAGAGGATAGAAATCATAACAAACATTTTCTCAGATCACAATGGCATAAAACTGGAAAACAACTACAATAAAAACAATGAAAAAAGTAAACACTTGGAGGCTAAATAGCATGCTATTAAACAATGATTAATTATCAAAGATATAAAAAAATAAATAAAAAGCATACTGGAAACAAATGACAATGAAAGCACAACAATCCAAAATCAATGGGACACAATGAAGGCAGTCCTGAGAGAGAAGTTCATAGCTCTACAGGCCTACCTCAAAAGAAAGAAAGAAAGAAAGAAAGAAAGAAAGAAAGAAAGAAAGAAAGAAAGAAAGAAAGGAGAAAAGAAAAACTGGCAGTAATTTATCTTCCATTGAAACTTAAAGAATTAGAAAGAGAGCAACAAGAAAAGCCCACAGTATCAAGAAGGTAGGAGACAATAAGGATCAGAGCAGAAGTAAATGATATAGAGACCAAAAAAACAATACAAAAGATCCATGAAATCAAGAGCTGGTTCTTCAAATGGATAAATAAGATCACTGAACCTCTAGCCAGGTTCACCAAGAAGCAAAGAGAGAAGACCCAAATAAACAAAGTCAGAAATGAAAGAGATGAAGTAACAACTGACCCCACTGATATACAAAGAATTGTAAAAAATACTATGAACAACTTTACTCCAACAAACTGGACAACTTCAACAAAATGGACACATTTCTAAAAAACTGAAAATTCTTTAAAAAAACCTGAATAGACCAATAACCACTGATGAAATTGAAACAGTAATCAAAAAGCTTCCAGTAAATAAAAGCCCTAGTCCAAATGGTTCTACAGGGGAGTTCTACCAAGCATTCAAAGAAGAACTAAAACCTATCCTACTAGACTATTCCAAAAAATTCAAGAGGAAGGCATACTCTCAATCTCTTTCTATGAAGCCATCATTACCCTAACTCCAAAACCAGATAAAGATACAAAAAAAAGAGAGAACCACAGGCCAATATCTTTGATAAACATAGATGCTAAAATCCTGAATAGAATTCTAGCAAAACATATTCAGCATTAAAATAGATAGATCATAGACCAAGTAAAATTTATTCTAGAGAGACAAGAATTGTTATACATCACATAAACAGAGATAAAAATCACATAATCATATCAATTGATGCAGAAAATGCATTTGAGAAATGCATTTCTGATTAAAAAAAAAAACACTCAGTAAGGTGGGAACTGAAGGATCACACCTTAACATAATAAAAGCCTTATATGACAAACCTACAGCCAACATCATACTCCATGGGCAAAAACTGAAACCATTTCCCTTAAGAACAAGAGCAAGACAGGGATGTTCACTATCACCACTCCTGTTCAACATAGCAATAGTAGTGCTAGCCAAAGTAATCATACAACAAGAAGAAATAAAAGGCATCCAAACTGGAAAAGAAGAACTAAAATTGTCACTATTTGCAGATAACATGATACTGTTCATAGAAAACACTAAAGACCCCATCAAAAAATTTTTAGACTTAATAAATGAATTGGGCAATGCACTAGAATACAAAATTAAAGCCAAGAAATCAATGGTGTTTTTATACACCAATAGTGAACTTATAGAGAGATTAAAAAGCAATTCCATTTACCATTGCACAAAACAATAAAATAAAATACCTAGGAATAAATGTAACTAAAGAGGTATGAGACGAGATAGAAGAAAAAAAGAGATAGAAGAAGACATAAACAGATGGAAGAACGTACTATGTTCATGGATTGGTAGAATCAACATCATTAAAATGTCCATACTACCCAAAGCAACCTATAGATTCAGTGCACTCCCCATTAAAATACAAACAGCATATTTCATAGACTGAGAAAGAACTCTCCAAAAATTTATCTGGAATAAAAAAAGACCGTGAAGAGCTGCAGTGATCCTGATAAAGAAGAACAAAGTAGGAGGGATCACAATAACAGATATCAAGAGGTATTACAAATCCACTGTTCTTAAAACTGCCTGGCACTGGCACAAGAACAGATATATAGATGAATGGAACAAAAAAGATAACCCATAAATCAACCCAAATCATTATTCTCAATTAATATTTAACAAAGGAGGCAAGATCATACAATGGAGTCAAAACAGTCCGTTCAATAAATGGTGCTTGGAAATTTGGTCAGACACATGTAGAAAAGTAAAACTAGACCACCATCTTATACCATACACAAAAATAAACTAAAAATGCATTAAAGGCTTTAATGTAAGATAGGAAACCAAAAAAAATGTTAGAGGAATCCATAGGCAGCAAAATCTCAGATATACTCCAAAGCAATATCTTCAGTGATATAGCTCTTAGGGCAATAGGAACTAAAGAGAAAATAAATAAATGGGACTACATCAAAATAAAAAGCTACTGCACAGCAAAAAGAAACCATCAACAAAACAACAAGAAAGCCCACTGCATGGGAGAACATATATGCAATCATTTCAGGTAAGGGTTTAATCTTCAACATTTACAGGGAACTCATACAACTTAACAAAAGGAAGATATACAACCTAATCAAAAAATGGGCAATGGACCTAAATAGATACTTTTCAAAAGAAGACAGAAGGAAGGCCAAGAGACATATGAAAACATGCTCAAAGTCACTAATCATATGAGATATGCGAATCAAAATGACAAGGAGGTACCAGCTCAGACATGTCAGAATGGCTATCATGCACAAATCAACAAATAACAAATTTTGACGAAGATGCGGAGAGAAAGAGAACCTCATGTACTGTTGATGGGAATGAAAATTGGTGCAGCCACTGTGGAGAATAGTATGAAGTTTCCTCAAAAATCTAAAAATGGAACTCCCATTTGACTCAGTGATCCCACTTCTAGGAATATATCCCAGAAAACTAGAATCACCAATCAGAAAAGATAGATGCACCCATATGTACATAGCAACACAATTTACAAAAGCTAACATTTGGAATTAGCTTAAGTGGCCATTAGCAGATGAGTGGATTAAAAAACTTTGGTACATCTACACAATGGGATAAGATGCTGCTGTAAAAAGAAAGGACCTCCTATCATTTGCAGCACCATGGATGGAGCTGGAGAGCATTATGCTAAGTGAAATAAGTGAGTCAGAGAAAGATTAATATCACATGATCTCACTCATTTATGGATTATAATGAACAATATAAACATATAAACAAAAATAGATCCGGAGACAGAGAAGCATCAATCAGATGCTGAAACCTCAGAGAGAAGATGGGGGAGGGTGGGTGAAGGAGTAGAGATCAACCAAAGGATTTGTATGCATGCATATAAGCATAACAAATGGACACAGACACAGGGGGTGAGGGTGAGGGCAGGATTGGGAGAGTGGGAGGGGGAGCAATGGGTAGATAAACTCACATTTGTATTACCTTCCTAGCTAATAAAAGAGTAATATGCAAATTAAACATCTCTCCACTACATCCATAAGCCACGCCCATCAGCCAATTAGGAGTGAGTATGCAAATCAACCCAACAAAGATGATTGCAGCCATGGAGAGAGCAGGAGGCTTGGGTTTCCCCAGCAATGGAGGAAGCCAAGCTATCCGTACATCCTGGCCAGCCAAGGCCTTCACTCAAGGCTACAAAGTTTCAATTATAGAAGATAAATCCCAACAAAAATGACTATGGCCACAGAACAAGCAGAATGCTACAAAATTTCAATTATAGAAGATAAATAAATCCCAGATACCAGGGCTTCCACTTGGGTCACTGGGGGCTGTGGCCAGCCTGCAAACCACCACAGTCCCCTTGCCCAGGCTTTCCCATCCCCAGAGGGAACTTTTACTTTTGATTGATGCCTAACTTCTCCCCTGCCAGCCTGATTGTCCCTAACTGCCCTCCCCTGCAAGTTTGATTGCCCCCAACTTCCCTCCCTTGCAGGCTTGGCCCTCCCAACTGCCCTCCCTTGCTGGCCTGATTGACCACAACTGCCCTCTCTTGCAGGCCTTGTCCTTCCCAACTGCTCTCCCCTGCTGGTCATCTTGTCGTGGCCATCTTGTGTCCACATGGGGAAGCCATCTTGTTGTTGGAGTGATAGTCAATTTGCTCATTACTCTTTTATTACATAGGATAGAGGCCTCCTGCATGGGTAGGGGCTGGTTGTTATGCCCTGAAGGGTGTCCCAGATCATGGTGGGGGGTCTCTTGGGGTGTGGGGCAGCCTGGTTGAGGGGCGTGTGATGGTTTCCAGACTCTCCACGCCCCTTGGCCACCCAAGCAAAGGTCCTGGTATCTGGGATTTATTTATCTTCTATAATTGAAACTTTGTAACCTGGAGTGGAGCAAAGCCTTCTGCTTGTTCTGTGGCTGCAGCCATTTTTGTTGGGATTTATTTATCTTCTATAATTGAAACTTTGTAGCCTTGAGTTGAGGCCTGGGCCTGCCAGGGTGTGTGGAAAGCTAGGCTTCCTCCAATCCTGGGGTAACCCAAACCTCCTGCTTGCTCTGTGCCCACAGCCATCTTGGATGGGTTAATTTTCATACTTGCTACTGATTGGCTGGTGGGTGTGACTGGTGGGTATAGTGGAGTGGTGTTTAATTTGCATATTATTCTTTTATTAGATAGAATTATTTACAATTGCCAAGATATGGAGAAAGCATAAGTGTCTTTCAGCAAATAAATGGATAAAGAAGGTGTGGTAAAACAAGCAAACAAACAACAAACCTAATCAGATAGTGTTGGTACCCTAACCTGTTGGAGAGGGTGTGGGTACTGTCTCTTCCTCCTTGGACTGTGCTGGCTGAATTCACTTGGGATCTCCTCTGCTTCTCCATAATGCAGCTGAAGGGCCCAGCACATACTGGTTTGTCTCTCAGACAGAAGCCCACCCAGAGGACACAGTCACAGTGCCTCAGCTCTGCCAGGTTCTAACTAGGAGGTGATAAAAAATCAGCCCCCCTTCGCACACTTTCTTGTGGTCATCTCCTGCTGGATGGGACCTCTCAGGTTCCAACCAGACAAGAGTCTGAGTCTTCCTTTCTGTCACACTAAACACTATGAGTATGGATTTCAAGCCCAGTACATTCCCCTTTGCCTTGGGTCTCAGAGGGACAGTAATGACTTAGTATGAAGGGACCAGCACTGCCTGTGTATTCAAGGTGGGCAAGACCAGTCCTCTTTCCTAAGACACACTGTCCATCCCCCATCCATATATTTGTACAAAATTCTTTCAGGGAATAAAGGGCCCCTCAAAGTCACTGCTGGGTGAATTGGTCAGACTCTCCACCAGCTCAAACTTGTTCGTGCAGTCTCTCTTGCAGACACAGATTGGAGTGAACTCCTCAGGCTGGTGTTGTAAGAAAGAAATTGCTCTTTGCCTGGGATGGTCAGGTCTGAGTCTCCCAGATGAACTGAATCCGCACTGATTCCCATCACCTGATGGTACCTGGGCTCCCCTGCTCTTCCCTGTTACTATGGGTTGGAGATAGCTGCAAAGGGCTGAGACTTCATGCTCCTAGGGTCAGGTGGTCTACAGCCACAATATGCCTCTGGCTTTCCAGTCCACACATATACGAGTTGGCTCACCTTCTTCCTATCCCCTCCTGTCCTTCCTCCATGGCCCCTGCTCTCAATATTTTAGATCAGCTACACTTCAACTGTTTTTTGTTTGTTTTTCAAGCTGATTGCTCTATAGTGTTGGAACCCAGCAGACAGTTTCCAGCCACTCTGTAGCCATCTTGGAATCTCCTTCTGTTTTTCCTAAGCTATACAACCTCTTTTTTTGCATTTCTTTTTCCTCCTATTTGTCTAGTAGATTATATAGAATATAATTCCCAGGAAGATTAAATAATCCTGTTAAACACTATAACCTCAGAAGGACATATGGTCATCTTTTTACCTATCTCCAAATTTTGAAAAATTTTCTTAACATCTGGATATTAGAAATGATGATGTCAACATTCTGATTTGTTATAAAGTATACGAAAGGTGTACATAAAAGTGTTTAATTTTTGAAAAGCATAGGGTAGGCTTATTTTTTATGCTAACAGAACTTTCCTACAGTCCTGCCAAAGGACTTAAGCTTCTGCTACAGTCAAAACTACCCATGGGCATCCCTTAAGCACACAACACATTTTTTCATTAGGATATGCTCTATCTGCCACTTATGATGCTTTACATTGCCTTCCCTTCTCTTTTCTGCTTAACAGCTCTACCCAATAGGAAGTGTTCTCAGACATTTCCATCCAAAAGAGAAAAACTTATCTGAATTTATATAATGCTTAATTGTCAGTCCCAATTAGAAAGGTAGCACACAGAGAAAAAACCCTGAACCAGGTAGTCAAACGTTTCATCATTCACTCGACATGTAATCTTGGATAAATTTGCTGACCTCTTAAAACTTCCTGTATTCTCGGTCTTAAAATAAAGTAAGCTCCATGCTACATCTCAAACATGATACCAGGATAAAAAAAAATGTCATGTTTGTGAAATGTTTTGTTTATGGTAATGGATGATACTTAGGTAAAGAATTTGCTTTATTTCCACCAAGTTTACATATGATGATTTACATTCTGATAACCCCAAAATAATTTCATTCATGTTATTCTTATTGCCTTAATTCAAATAAAAGTATATTTATTTTTTCTAGATGATAAAAGTACTTAAGAGCTTATTATAGAAAATGTTAAAAGTACATGCAAATAAAAAATGAAATATAAATGGAAAATAACCACTAAACCATTTTAGCTGGAAAATAACCGCTAAACCAAGAAATAACCGCTATTAACATTTTTATTTTATGCATATCAAAGGCCAGTGCATAAATTTGTGCATGGGTGGGGTCTGGCCGGCCTGCCCCCAAGGGGGTTTGATTCTGCAGTTCACCCCAGTAGGGGACATGCAGGAGGCAGCCAATCAATGATTCTCTCTCACCATTGATGTTTTCTATCTCTCCCTCTGACTTCCTCTCTGAAATAAATAAAAATATATATTAAAAAATAAAATAAAAGTTCTGACTTTAAAGATAATTCAGTGTTCTTTTAAAAATTTTAACTAAATTTATTGGCTTGACTTGTTAATAAGGTTATTAATGAACAGAAGCCTTTACATGTAACACTGAATCTTTCTTTTCCTCTTCCTTTCCATTTAGTTTGTTGCCCAGCCCAATTGTCAACAACTGCTTGCATCTCGCTGGTATGACGAGTTCCCGGGGTGGAGGAGAAGACACTGGGCAGTGAAGATGGTGACATGTTTTATAATAGGACTTCTTTTTCCCGTCTTCTCTGTATGCTACCTTATAGCTCCTAAAAGCCCTCTTGGACTTTTTATCAAAAAACCATTTATCAAGTTTATCTGCCATACAGCATCCTACTTGACTTTTTTGTTTCTGCTGTTGCTTGCCTCTCAACACATCGACAGGTCTGATTTGAACAGACAAGGCCCACCACCAACCATCGTCGAGTGGATGATATTACCATGGGTCCTGGGTAAATGTGTTACTATAGAAAATATAACAATGTGATACTGCCATGAAATGTGTTGCTCAGAAAAGAATATTAATCAAGTGTAAGACATAGAGTGTTTAAAACAGCTTCTCACCATCATAGCTCTAAGGCCTAATCCCCAATGCTAAATAATTATTTTACAGCTGAGTTGACTTGCTCTTGGATACAGCCTATGAAATGTAACTTTAGGTTTTAGAATTCCACATTTTAATGACTTAATGTCCCAAAAATGCTTCTCTAAGGTATTGTCTGTATTTCTGTCTTTTAAAGCCTTTCAACATGTGTCATTGTTCATATACAAATAATTATTCTAATTTTCTAATTGATATGCTTTCTGCAGAATTATTAATTTTATACATAAAATAACTAAATATTCTTTAAAATCCATTTATGTTTATATTTGCAATTATATATTAAATCAAAATAATAGTAAATTTAACAATAGGGCAATTTTTATCTGTTCATTTTATGGAAAGAGAAATGTATTGGATGGATCTGTAGCAAATTATGGTAAGGTAGTGAACCTTAAAATAGCTAGTAGAAACCATGTTTTCCTTTCCTGTTGTTATAGACAGTTAAAATTCACAGTTTAATCATTCTTTTCTCCATTCCACTATGGTTTTCTGAGAAATCAATATTTTCTATTTTGCTAATTTTAAAACTCTCTGGTATTATATCAATACTGTTACTTATTTATTAGAAAATATGAGATCATTTTCATGACTTACAATCTCAGAATTTCAGTTTGGTTAACTGTCAAAACTTCTGTCAGGATTGTGAAATGAGTAAAAAGTAGTGGGTATACAGGACAGAACAGTGTTTGAATATGAGATAGATACAATTTTTAATTTTGAAGATTATAAATACTCTCAGTACATAAGCCTTAGCCAGGTGTCTCAGTTGATTAGAGTGTCATCCTGTTCATCAAAAGGTTGCAGGTTCAATTCCTGGACAGGGCAGTGGGTTCAATCCCAAGTGTGTCTCTTATATTGATGTCTCTCTCCCTCTCTCTCTCTCTCAATCCTTTTTTCCTCTCTCTGCAAAAATCAAATATATTTACTCAGTTGAGGTTTCTTTTTAAGTTCATAAGAACAAGATATGTTTTAGATCTTACTGGAAAGAAACTCCGTCTTAAGTGAACTTTAAAATAGAATACCAGGCATGACCAAAGATCTTTCTTAAATTAGAAGGAATTCAGATAATCTGTTTTTTTTTTAATACTTTAATTTTCTTTCTATATTCAGCTACACTATGTCTTTTTATTGAAACACTTGTATTGCCATTTTAATTCTGTATGCCTCTCTCTCTCTCTCTCTCTCTCTCTATATATATATATATATATATATATATATATTTTATATATACATATATATATATTTTTTTCTCATTACAGCAGTCCCTTTAGCATTTCTTGCAGTGATGGTTTGGTGGTAATAAACTCTTTTACCTGTTTGTATTGTTTTTGTTTTGTGAGTGTATGTGTGTTTTGTTTTGTTTTGTTGTTTGTTTTGTTTTGTTTTTGTTTTTTTGTCTAAGAAGCCCTTTATTTCACCATCTATTTTGAATGATAGCCTTTCTGGCTATAATAATCTTGACTTCCAATACTTGCTTTTCATTATCTTGAATACTTCATGTCATACCTGTCTGGCCTAAAGAGTTTCTGATGCGATATCAACTGACAGCCTTATGGTAGCTCCTTGTAGATAACAAATTGCTTTTCTTTTGCTGCCTTTAATATTCTCTCTTTGCCTTCAATATTTGGCATTTTAATTATAATTAAGCAATTGCTTGCATTTGGGCATTGGCCTTTTTGGATTCTTCTTGCTTGGGACTCTCTGTGCCCCTTTGAACTTGTGTGACTTTTTCCTTCACCAGGTTAGGGAAGTTTTCTGCCACTATTTATTCAAGCAGGTTCTCTATACCTGGCTAATTTTATTTTATTTACCTTTTAGCACTCCTATGATGTGAATATTGTTACACTTCATGTTGTCCCACAGCTCCTTAAGCTATCCTCTGGCTTTTTATTGTTTTTCTTTTTTGGTTCTCTGGTTGAATGATTTTTTTCTATCTTGTCTTCTAATTTATTGACTTGATTCCTGGCTTCCCCAAATCTGCTATGTATTCCTTCCACTGTGTTTCTTAGTGTTGTGTCATACTTCATAGTTACTCTATTTTTTCTCATCCTGTTGATCATCTTTTCCATCATTATTCTGATGTCTATATCTGGTAAATTTCTTATCTCTATTGTTTTCCATTGATCCTATCTAACCCACCCCACTCCCCACCCCAGATCTTCACCAATCTAATGTCTGTTTCCATGGGTTATGCATGTCATACCTGTCTGGCCTGTAGAGTTTCTGATGAGATATCAACTGACAACCTACAAGTTCTTTGGTTGATCTATTCCTACCCACCTATCCCCATCTTCCCTCTGAGATTTGACATTGGCAGTCTGTTCCATGCTTCTATATCTCTGGATGTATTTTGTTCAATAGTTTATTTTGTTCAATAGATTCCACATATAAAGCTTGACTTATTTCACTTAGCATAATACTCTCTAAGTCCCTACATGCTGTCTCAAAGGGTAAGATATACTTTTTTACTACTGCATAGAATTCCACAGTGTAAATGTATAACAGCTTTTTTATCCACTCATCTGTTGTTGAGTACTTGGGCTATTTCCAGATCTTGACTTTTGTAAATAGCACTGCTAAGAACATAAGGGTGCATATGTTCTTTCTGATTGGTGTTTCAGGCTTCTCAGGATACATTCCTAAAAGTTGAATCATTGGGTAAAATGGAAGTTGTATTTTTAATTTTTTTTAAAATATGTATCTTATTGATTTTTTTTACAGAGAGGAAGGGTGAGGGATAGAGTTAAAAACATTGATGAGAGAGAAATATCTATCAGCTGCATCTTGCACACCCCCCACTGGGGATGTGCCCACAATAAAAGTACACACCCTTGACCGGAATTGAACCTGGGATCCTTGAGTCCTCAGGCTGATACTCTATCCACAGAGCCAAACTGGCTAGGGCCCATTTTTAATTTTTGAGGACACGCCAAACTGATTTCCATAGTGGGTGTACAAGCTGACATTCCACCAGCGTTATATTAGGGTTCTTTTTACTCCACATTCTCACAAGCACTTGTTTATTGATTTGATAGTAGTCATTCTGACATGGGTGAGATGATATCTCAGTGATGTTTTAATGTGCATCTTTCTGTTGATAAGTGAGGAGCGTTTTTTTATGTGTCTCTTGGACATTTGTATGTCTGCCTTGGAGAAGTTTCTATTTAGGTCTTCTGTGCATTTTTTATTGTGTTGTTTTCCTTTTGTTGATTTGTATGAGTGCTTTATATATTTTGGATATTAACCCCTCACCAGATGTATCATTCTTTGCCGTGCCAGCACAGCCAAGGGTTCAAGGATGAAGAAACGAATGACAAAGGGAATAAGCTGGGTCTGGGTGGATCTTCCGTACCTGGTTGAGACCACAGACAGATCCAGACCACCAGCTGATGGTTTATTTTACAGTCAGAGGTAAACAAGGTAGTGGTCACCATAGTTGCAATGTTCTTGTGAGTTTCACTTATTTTGGCAGCACCTCCCACAGCCCATTAGCTCCTCAGGAAAGATCTAGGGAGCATCACAAAATCAAGCTTAATTATGCTAAGAGGGATGTGCCCTCTAAGCTGCGACTTGTTTGAGGCTTTGCCAGCAGGTCAGTCCCAGGCTTAACCCTATAACTGCTCCCTACAATTGGCAAATATGCTCTCTCATACAGTGGATTCCCATTTAATTTACATGTTGCTTTATTTTGCTGTGCAGAAGCCTTTTATTTTGATGTAGTCCCATTTGTTTATTTTTTCCTTTGTTTCTCTTGTGCTAGGAGTTGTATCATTTGCTGCTTATGTTTCCTTCAAGGAATTTTATGATTCCATGATTTATATTTATATATTTTATCCATTTTAAGTTTGTCCTTGTGTATGGTTTAATTTGTGGTCTAGTTTCATTTTTTTTGCATGTATCTGTCCGATTATCCCAATACCATTTATTGAAGAGACTATCTCTTACCTCTTTTATTGAAAATTAATTGAGCATAATGGCTTGAATCGATTTCTGGGTTTTCTGTTCTGCTCCATTAATCTATATGTCTTTTCTTGTGCCAGTACTAGGCTGTTTTGATTACGTGGCTTTGTTATATAACTTGATATCTGGTCTTGTGATCCCTCCACCTTTGTTCTTTTTCAATATTGCTGTAGCTACTTGGTATCTTTTTGTTTCCATATACATTTTTGGAATGTTTTTTTAATTTCTTTATTGATTAGAGTATTACATATGTGCCCTCAGCTCCCCATTACCCCCTGCAACTCCCTAGGACAATTCACCATAGCTAAGATTTGGAAACAGCCTAAGTGCCCATCAGCAGATGAGTGGATTGAAAAACTGTGGTATTCCCTAATCGGTTTGGCTCAGTGAATAGAGCATTGGCCTGCAGACTGAAGGGTCCCAGATTCAATTCCAGTCAAGGGCATGTACCTTGGTTGCAGGCACATCCCCAGTCGAAAGGTTGCAGGAGGCAGCTGATCGATTATTTCCCTCTCATTGATGTTTCTAGCTCTCCATCCCTCTCCTTTCGTCTGTGTAAAAAATAAATAAATGAAAAATAAATAAATAAATAAATAAATAAATAAATAACTGTGGTACATTCACACGATGGAATACTATGTTATGGTAAAAAAAAAAAAAGGAGGGGGGATTCTTAACATTTACACCAGCATGGATAGAACTGGAGAGCATTATGCTAAGTGAAATAAGCCAGTTAGAGAAGGAATGTTTGTTTTTGATCTGTGAAATATACTATTTTGGGATTTTAGTAGGGATTGCATTGAATATATAGGAGTAGTAAAGACAACAGGGTAGCAATGACTTAACCTTTTATCAAAAGTATGATATAGACAAAAAGATATAGTATGATTTGATGATTATATTAATGAGCCTTCTATATTTTCTCATTAATTCTTACTATCTGGTAAAGTAAATGGTCCCTTCATTGTGAGGATTTAGCTTAATAACAGGACAAAACAATTTATGGATAAGAATGTGGCTTATTAATGTGTCCCTCATCATGTTAATTTTACTGATGATAGATTGAAGCTCTGTGCAAGGGTTTTTCTCAAATTTTCTTGAAACAACTTAGATCTTAACTCATGTCAAAGTCATGGGCTACTTGTTGTTTAAATAAATATTTTTTATTTCTTCAAAATTTACTTTCCTTCTGCATTCAGAGAATGTTTCCCAGAAGTATAATACCTTATTTGATAAGGAATTACTTTTACACCTCCCATTTTGTTTATCTTGACAAAAGACTTTTGTCTGTTTCTCTGTTTATATTATAAATTTTCACTTTGTCTGAGTATAAAAGATTTATCTCTTTAAATCCTATCCACTCAAATCAATAACTTTATCTCCTTAAGATTTATGGTTTTGCTTGGGGATTTCTTTCATTTTATATTCTACATTCCAGATTCCAATATCTTGTGATTTATTACAGTGGCTGAATAATGTTTCTAAGTTATTTTTTTTATCTTTATTGTTCAGTTTATTAATTACATTGTTTCCCCTTTTTATCCACCTATAGCTCCCCTCCACCCTGTACCTATCCCACCCTCCACCCTCACCTCCGCCTCCCCACTGTCCTATCCCATTGTTGCAAGATTTTTGTCCAGTCTCTTGCTGCACTTCCCACAACCCTTTTCTCCCCAAGAATTGTCAGTCCATTCCCTCTCTATGTCCATGTCTCTGTTATATTCACCAGTCTATCCTGTTCAACAGCCTATCAATTCACTTGATTTTTATGTTCATTTGTTGATAGATGTGTATTTGTTGTTCATAATTTTCATCTTTACCTTTTTCTTCTTCCTCTTCTTAAAGAATATCTCTCAGCATTTCATATAATGTTGGTTTGGTGGTGATGAACTCCTTTAGCTTTTTCTTATCTGCGAAGCACTTCATTTGACCTTCAATTCTGAATGATAGCTTTGCTGGATAGAGTAATCTTGGTTGTAGATTCTTGCTGTTCATCACTTTGAATATTTCTTGCCACTCCCATCTGATCTGCATCGTTTCTGTTGAGAAATCCGCTGACAATCGTATGGGTGCTCCCTTATAGGTTACCAACTGTTTCTCTCTTGCTGCTTTTATTATTCTCTCTTTGTTTTTTGCTCTTGGCATTTTAATTATGATGTGCCTTGGTGTGGTCCTCTTAGGGTTTCGATATATTGGGGTTCGGTGCACTTCTTGGACTCCTAAGTCAATTTCTTTCACCACATGTGGGAAGTTTTCAGTCACTATTTCTTCAAATAGGTTTTCATTGTCTTGGCCTCTCTCTTTTTCTGGCACCCCTATAATTCGGATGTTGGTATGCTTGAGGTTGTCCCAGAGGCCCCTTACATTATCTTCAATTTTTTGGATTCTTTTGGTTTCTTGCTTTTTCAGCTGAGTGGATTTTACCTCTTTGTATTTCACATCTTTAACTTGGTTCTTGGGGTGCTCCAGAGCACTTTTAGGTCTTTGTATAATATTTTGTGTTTCAGTCAGTGTATGCTTAATTTCTGGTTGGTCCTTTTTCATATCCTTGAGAGTCTCCTTTATATCCTTGAGGGTCTCCTTCATTTCCTTGTAGGACTCATTCATTTCCTTTGTGGTCTTGCTTATTTCCTTATAGGCCTCGACCTTTGTTGGAGCCTCTTGAAAAACCCTATAACCGTGGTTCTGAATTCCATGTCCAGTCGTTTTTTTCCCTCCATTTCTTTCACATCTGATTTCTTTCCATGTTGCTGCATGGTGGCTGCTTCCCTGAGTTGGTCTATTAGCTTTGTGTGGTAGACTTCCTACTAGAGACAGTGGCTCAGCCTCCCCGGTTACCTGAGGTGGCTATGGGCTGCACAGTCTTGCTGAAGTTAAGCTCAGTTAATCGTTGTTAGCACTTGGAGGGTTGACCTCCAGGCCAATTATCTGTGAAGCTCAGCTGTGCTCAGGTTGGATGGGCGGAGTCTCCGGGCCAAGCAGACAGCGTTAGCTCCACCCTATGCGGCCCTGGGGACTCTGTGCTGGGGGCAATGGCTGCCAGCACCTCTGAGAGAGAGCCGCTGCCGAGCTCCACTGGCTGCCAGGGAATTCAGACTCTCCCCAAATGACTTTGCATGTGCAATGTCTCACCCTGGGTCGTAAAACAAAGCAGTCTGACAGTTTTCTGAATGAGAGACAAGTCGCAGAGTGCTCTCTCCGCCGTCACGCAGCCAAGCTGTTTGCGCGCAAGCTGCCTTCTCCACAAGCCAGCAGACCTGGCAGCACCCGAGCTTGGGCGTGCCCTCCCACTGTCCAGTTTTCACCCCGTGTGATAGTGGGTTCTCTGGACTTCGCCCAGAGCTGGAGAATCAGTCCAGTGGGACGTCTTTGTCTACTCTATTCGAAAAAACTGGCCGGTTTTCAGCCGCTTGCCCTCTCCACGGCGTGTGCTCCAAACCTCTCTCCACGCGAATCTTTCAACGCTGTTGGCCGCTGCTCCTCCGAGTCACAGTGTCTTATTTTCAATTTTATTTGTGGAATTTTCACTCGGCGAGCTTTCTGGTGCTTCTGGAAGGTGTTTGTTCTTTCGTTAAGTTGCAGTATTAAAATTGCTGATTATGACAGCAAGATAGGTGTTTTACCTTTGCCGCCATCTTAGTTCTTCTAAGTTATTTTTAATATCTTTTCTGCTGAAGTTCTAGTACTTACTTGAAATCTATTGAGTTTTATACCTTTAAGTCTATAATGACTCATATCCTTTCACTCTGGTGTAATTGATAAATTGTAACTCATTTCCTACCAAACATTTTCTTTATATATTTTTAATATTTAAACATTTTTATTTTTATATTAAATTTAGCATTCAGCATCATTTTTTATTAATTTCAGATGTGCAGCACAGGGAATATAGTCAATAATTTTACAAACCTTTTCAAATTATTTTTTTCTTCAGACTTTGCTATACAGAATGGGCCAAAAATAGCAACAATTGTTTGTTTGGAAAATAATATAGAAAATAATAAATAATTAATAGAAGAAACAAATAATAAAATAATCCTATATAATAAAGAACTATGATGCTAATTAGACCTGACCACTGAACAACCAGTGGGCAGGGAGTGTGGCTGCAAGGCCCAGAGGCAGCCACAGCTGTGAGGGCTTACTCTTGCATGATTTTTGTGCATCGGGCCTCTAGTTAAAAATATATATATGAGAATAAGCTCACAATTGTAAACCAACTTTTGCCCTACCTTGTATTAAAGTTTATTGACACTTCTTTTTTTCCTATCAAGCAGCCTTAGGAGTTCTTGCAGATGTTTGCCGTCAGAGTTAACTTTAGCATATAAGCATAGAAATCTAAAAGCCTTGTACAGATCAAAACTTATGATTTGATCATCTTGAGATAACCAACATAAAAATCCACAGACACAGACAATAATGTGGTGAAGGCCTTGTGGTGGGCTGGTGCCTGTGTGGAAGGGGGCAGACTGGAAGGTAAATGGGGGACATTTGTAATACTGTTAACAATTAAAAAATAAATTTAAAAAATCAATTAGAGATTATTTAGTTATAACTATCTAAATGGATAGGTAGATAATAGACAGACACAAATATATCTCTCAGACTGTCAAATTATCTATTTAAATTATATATATATATATATATATATATATATATATATATATATATATAATTTATATATATAAAAGCCAAGTGACCCGAATGACCAGAACGACTGGTTGCTATGATGGGCGCTGCAGCCAGTCATCTGGCTGGATGTGTGTGGGCTGACCAGCCAACCTCCCATGACCCCTTACCACCTGGTCAACTGGCCCTAATTGGTCCTGATCAAGGTGGGACAACCAGTCCCTATCTATACATGAATTCATGCACTGGGCCTCTAGTAAGTAAAATAATAGCTCTAACAAGCATTCATATGGGCCTGGTAACAGCTATACTTATAAATGTAGCACCTGTAATAGAATCAACAAATTATCATCCAAAACTGTTTTTGTTTTTCATGTTTAACTCCACATTATCTCCAATAACAAATAACACCTGTCAGGAAACCCCATATCAGAGGGAGTCATTAGAAACACTAAAAGATGTATTAAAAGGAGCCTGGTGTCAGAATAGAGACCCAGTTACAGCTATGTTCTACTAGACAATGATCTTAAGGCTTTCAATTTATTTAGGGTTTTGTTTTTAACATAAAAAACTAGGGGTAAAAGATGGCTAAAGTATTCATATGAGAAATTCCTTTTTACATAAGATTTACATGTAAACTAAATAAAGCATGTATATGCATAATATATACTACTAGAGGCCTGATGAATGAAGATTCATGCAAGAATGGACCTTCCTTCCCCTGGCTGCTGGCACCACCTTTGCTGCAGCCACCTTTTTACTCTGGCCCAGAGCCGCTTTTCCACCTTCTCATGCTGCTCAAAGGCCCAGAGCGGCTTGGGTGGTGTGGTACGCCTCCGGCCACTCCAGGCCTTTGTATGCAAGTTAACCCATCATCTTTGTTGGGTTAATTTGCATATATTCACTCCTGATAGGCAGGTGAGCGTTGTGAAGATACAGTCAATTTACATCTTACTCTTTTATGAATTTAGATGAGAATATGTCTAAATTATAGTAGCAGTTTTATCTCAAACAGGTGTCATTTATTTCTGGAGATAATGTGGAATTAAATATGAAAAAAAAACACTTTTGGATGATAATTTGTTGACTCTATTACAGGTGTCCACATTTCTACCCCCGCACCATTGCCTCCCTCCACTCTGATGCCACAACCACCTAGGCCTTCAACTCATTATTGTCTGTGTCTATGTTTATGCAAATAGGCGTACAAATTCTTTGGCTTATCTCTTCCTGTCCTCCCACACTCTTTCCATCTGAGATCTATCATTCTGTTATCCACACTTTAGGTCCTATTTTTTGTTGTTGTTCATTTGTTTAGTTTTTTAGATGACATATCTAAGTGAGATCATGTAATATTTGTCTTTCTTGGACTGGCTTATTTTTCTTAGCATAATAATCTCCAGGTCCATCCAGTGCTGTCTCAAAGAGTTAGAGTTCCTTCTTTTTTACAGTGTTAATCATATTTCATTGTGTAAATGTGCCATAGCTTTTTAATCCATTCATTTACTGATGTTCAGTTGGGCTGAATCCAGATCTTAGCTATTGTAAATAATGCTGCTATGAACATAGGGATGCATATTTCTTTTTTTAAAAATATATTTTATTGATTTTTTTTACAGAGCAGAAGGGAGAGGGATAGAAAGTCAGAAACATCGATGAGAGAGAAACATTGATGAGCCGCCTCTTGCACGCCCCCTACTGGGGATGTGCCCGCAGCCAAGGTACAGGCCCTTGACCGAAATCGAACCCGGGATCCTTCAGTCCGCAGTCTGACACTCTATCCACTGAGCAAAACCGGTTTTGGCAGAGATGCATATTTCTACCTGATTAGTGTTTCAGAATTCTTAGGATATATACAAAGAAGTGGGATCACTGATTCAAAAGGCAGTTCCACTTTAAATTTTTTTCAGGAAATCCCATATTGTGTTCCACACTGGATTCAAAAGCCTGCATTCCCACCAACAGTGCACTGTGGTTCCCATTTCTCCCCTTCTTTTCCAGCACTTGATATATTGACAGCTGCCATTCTTGCAGATGTGAGGATACTTCATTGTAGTTAGTATTTTCAACTCTAGTGAATGAGCATTTTTTCATATGCATATGTTCTCTTTAAAGAAGTGTTTATTCATGTCCTTTGCCCGTTTTTTAATAGGATTGTTTGTCTTCCTGCTGTTGAGTTGTATAAGTTATTTTTATATTTTGGAGATTAACCCCTTATCTGATTAATCATTAGCAGATATGTTCTCCATACATTGGGTTTCCTGTTTTGTTTTGTTGCTACTTTTCTTTGGTGTGCAAAAGCTTTTTAATCCCCATTTTGCTTATTCTTCTCCTGTGTTTCCCTTTCCCTCAGAGATGTATTTGCAAAAATATTGCTGTGAGAGATGTCTGAGATTATATAACCTATATTTGTTTTTAATGTTTTTATGACTTACATTTAATTCTTTTTTTCCATTTTAATTTTGTGTATGGTGTAAGTTGATGGTTCAGTTGCATTTTTTAATTTTTTGCATGTTTGTGTCCACTTTTCCCAGCACCAGTTATTGAAGATACAGTCTTTATTCCACTGTATTCTCTTGCCTCCTTTGTCAAATATTAATGGGTTGACTTCTGAGCTATTTTTCCATTCCATTGATCAATATGCCTGTTCTTATGTTAGTACCACACTGTTTTGATTACCATGATTTTTAAGTATAGTTTGATATATGGTATTGTGATCAATCCAACTTTGTTCTATTTTCTCAAGTTGGATGTGGCTATTTAGCATCTTTTCTGGTTCTATATAAAATTTTGGAATATTCATTCTAGACCTGTGAAATGTGCCATTGGTGATTTAATAGGGACTGCATTGAATCTATAGATTTTTGAGGGGGGAGTAGTATGGACATTTTAACGATGTTAATTCTTTTAATCCATGAGCACAGTAAATTCTTTTACTCATTTGTATCTATCTAGGTTTTTTTTTCTGTGACCTATAGTTTTCTGAATATAGATCTTTTATCTCCTTGCTTAAGTTAATTCCTGGGTACATTTTTTTTTACAGTGATAACTGGGATTGTTTTCTTTTTTTCTCTTTCTGATAATTCATTATCAGTGTTTAAAAATTCCACACAGTTCTGGAAATTAATTTTGTATTGCACTGCTATGTCAGATTTATTTATTAAATCTAGTAGTTTTGGAGAAACCAAGATGGCGGCATAAACACCTAAACTGCTGCCTCGCACAATAATTTCAAAAACACAACTAAAAGACAAAACAGACATCATCCATAACCACAGGAAAGCTGGCTGACTGGAAATTCTACAACTAGAAGGAAAGAGGAATGCACACAAAGAGTCAGAGGAGCTGCAAAGCCTGAGATAGAGAGACAGGCACACACGGAGAGCATGCTGCCGGAGAGGATGAGGTGGCTGAGTACTTGGCTGGCATGCTCTAGCAGGAAGAAGACAAAAGCTCCAGACTGTGCTGAACCCCAGTTCTGGGCAAGACCCTGTGGACACAGGCTCATACAGGGGAGGAGGGCAGATCTGAACTGTCAGGTAGAATCTCAGGGGAGCGGTGAAGGGCAGAGATCATGAGGCGCATGTGTGAGTGCATGCAGAGAGGATGGACTGTTGTTAAGTGTGCTGCTGGCTTTATCTAGTGGGAAAGAGTCAAGGGCTCCAGATGGCCCTGAACCCCAGTTCCAAATGCACTGAACCCAAGTACCCAGCAAGAATCTGGGAGTCCAGACTCATTGGGGGAGAGACTGGACTATTTGGCAGCAGGCGAAGCTCAAAGGTGCCTTTCTCTCAGAGGTGCTTGCAGTGATTGCCTGCAGACACAGAGACACAGGAACCTCATGGGGCAGGGCTGACTGAAAGCTGAGGCTGTTGGTTCCAATATTAAACTCTGCCCCATCCAAGCTGAGCACAGAGGCTTGAGCAATGTTGCAAGTCTTGTCACATAAGGCTCTCTCCCAGAATAGATACAGCTGATCCTCACAGCCAATTGGCCTGGAAGTCAATTTCTCCCAGTGATACCAACAACAATCAAGATTTAACTACAACAATGCAGAGCACACAGTCCAAAAAGGTTTGCACCAAGAGTGTCCACCTCAGGTAACAGGGGAGACTGAGACCCCTAGCACACAAAGCTACCCTACCAACTCAGGGAAGCAGTGAAAATGTGGAGACAAAGAAACATGTCACGAATGAAAGAAATGGAGGACGTAGAATTCAAGACCACATTTATAAGGTTACTCAAGAATCTTCTAAAAACAACTGAGAAACTTGATGAGACCTTCAAGGAACTTAATGAAAATAGCAATAAATGGAAAAGGACCAGTCAGAAATTAAGCATACACTGTCTGAAATAAAAAAAAATACACAGAAATTCAATGGTAGATCAAAGGACTCCAAGAATCAAACCAAAGGTCTGAAATATGAGAAGACAAAAAATACCCAACCAGAAAAACAAAAAGAAAAAAGAATCCAAAAATATGAAGATAGTGTAAGGAGCCTCTGGGAAAACTTTAAGCATACCAATATCTGAATTATTGCAGTGCCAGAAGAAGAGAGAGAGCAAGATACTGAAAACCTATTTGAAGAAATACTAACAGAAAACTTTCTCTACCTGGTGAAAGAAATAGACTTACAAGTCCAGGAAGCACAGAGAATCCCAAACAAGAGGAATACAAAGAGGACTACATCAAGATACATTATAGTTAAAATGCCAGTGCAAAAGACAAATAGAGAATCTTGAAAGCAGCAAGAGAAAAACAGTTAGTTACATACAAGGGAATGCCCACATGACTGTCAGCTGATTTCTCAACAGAAACTATGCAGGCCAGATGGAAGTGTCAAGAAATATTCAAATTTATGAACAGCAAGAACCTGTAACCAAGTTTACTCTGCCCAGCAAGGCTATCATTCAGAATTAAAGGTCAGATAAATAGTTTCAGAGACAAGAAAAAGCTAAAGGAGTTCATCACTACCAAAACAGGATTATATGAAATGCTGAAGGATATTCTTTAAGAAAAGGAAGAAGAAGAAAAAGGTAAAGATAAAAACTATGAGCAACAAAATTACAACCAATACATACCTACCAACAAGGGAATCTAAAAACAAAGTGGTTGAAAAATCTGATTAATAGAATGGACTGATGAATATAATAGAATCAGGGACATAGAAAGGTGGTAGACTGACAATTGTCAGGGGGAGAGGGTGTGAGGGGTTCAGGAAGAGATTGGACAAAAATCTTACACCTATGGATGAAGACAGTAGCATGCCGTAGGGTGGGGGATTTGGTTGAGTGGAGTTATGGGTGGGGAAAAAGAGGAACACCTGTAATAATCTGAACAATAAAGATTTATTTTTAAAGATGAAATAAAATAAAATAATCTAGTAGTTTCTTTGGTGGGTTCTTTCAGATTTTCTATATACAATATTATGTCATCTGTGAACAGTGAAAATTTTACTTCCTCCTTGCAATTTAGGTACCTTTTTATTTCTTCTTTGATTGTAGGGGCTAGGACATCTGGCATTCCTGTCCTGCTCCTGATCTTAAGTGAAATGCTTTTAGAGTTTCCCATTAAGTATGATCTTAGTTGTAGTTATTTCTTACATGGCTTTTATTATCTTGAAGTATCATCCCTCTATTCTCATTTTCTTGGGAGTTTTTATCATATACTAGAGACCCAGCACACGAAATTCATGCATGGGGGTGAGGCGGGCGGTCCCTCAGCCTGTCCTGCATTCTCTCGCAATCCGGGATCCCTCAGGCCTAAACCAGCAGTAGGACATCCCTCTCGCAATCTAGGATGCTGCATAAACCAGTGACCATACTTTTCATGCAGGTGAAAGCCATCTTGATGTTGTATTTGCTCTGATTATAAAAAAGTAGTACATAACATGATCCTTCTGAGGCAATAGTGTCATTTTCCCCATCTTATGGGTGGAAAGAAAAAGAGAGAGAGCAAAATATTGAAAACCTATTAGAAGAAATAGGTTAAATAATTGGCTTTGTCACACAGCTATAAGTGTCAGAATCAGGACTGACCACAAAATATGCAAGTCAGTTTCCATGCATGTCATCATTGCATCATCTTGTTTTTTTTTCGGTGTTAGAGTTGCCTCACCAAGCTTTAATTTTTAAAACTAAGAGACTGTTCCTAATATATAGGGTAGGGCCCCCAGGCCTGGCCAGTTCTCAGTACCATCTGTGGGGTGACTGGCAGATAAGGTGACCAACCCCCACCCTGACACCTGCTGTGGTTGGTGGCCTAGCACCATCCATTGGGCAGCCTCACCCCCAATCACTGCTACTGGTTGCCACCTTCTTGGGAGGGGGGCAGATGCTCAATACAGGAGCTTCCCTTGACTGGGGACAGCTCCTGCATTAAATGTCTGCCCCTAGTGGTCATTGCTCTTTCTGCCAGTCATTCTGCCATTCAGTCAATTTGCATATTAGGGTTTTACTATATAGGATGGATGTTGGATTTTGTCAAATGCCTTTTCTGGATCTATTGATATGATCATGTCATGTTTATCTTCCATTTTGTTCATGTGGTGTGTCACATTTATTTGTGAATATTGAAAAATAATTGTATCCCTGGATAAATCCCATTTGATCCAGGTATATGATCTTTTTTAATGTATTACTGGATCTAATTTAATATTTTGTTGAAGATATTAGTATCTGTGTTCATCAGAGATATTTGCCTGTAATTTTTCTTTATATGTACATTTTAATTGATTTCAGAGAGAAAGGGAGAGTTAGAAACATCAATGATGAGAGAGAACATTGAATGGATGGTTACTGCACACCTCCCAGTGGGGATGGAACCTGCAACCCAGCATGTTCCCTGACTGGAAATTGAACTGTGACATTTCAAAGGTCAATGCTCAACCACTTAGCCATACCAGCTAGGCAATATAATTTCTTGTGTGTATAGTGTCATTATCTAGTTTTGGAGTTAAGATAATGCTGTCCTAGTAATAGGATCTTAGAATTCTTTCTTCCTTCTGAATTTTTTGAAATAGTTTGAGGAGGATGGGTGTTAGTTCTTTGAATGCTTGGTAAAATTCACCTGTGAAGCCATCCAGTCCAGTAATATTTCTTTCATAGGAGTTTTTTTTAATTACTTCTTCAATTTCATTAATTGTTATTTGTCTATTCCAGTTTTCTGGTTCTTCCTGATTGATACTTGGAATATTGAATGCTTCTAGGAATTTGTCCATTTCCCCCATGTTGTCCAGCTTGTTGGCATTTAGTTATTCATAGTATTTTCTTACAATCCTTTGTATTTCTGTGACGTCAGTTGTTACCGCACCTCTTCCCTTCTGATTTTATTTATTTGGATGCTCCCTTTTTTATTTCTCAATGAATATGGCTAAAGGTTCATCAATCCTGTATATCTTTTCAAAGAACCAGCTTTTAGTTTCATTGATGTTTTATAGTTTATTTTTTAGTCTCTATGTCATTTATTTCTGCTCTGATTATGATTATTTTCGACCTACTTCTTACTCTGGACTTTTATTTCTTTTTAATCTTTATTGTTGAGAATATTATAGATGTCCCCTTTTTATCCCACCATTGCCCCCATCTAGCCAGTTTCCACCCCACCACATGGCTTTACCACCCTACTGTAGGTGTCCATAGGTAAGATCTCTGGTTAATCTCTTCCCACCCCACTCCCCTTCCCTCTGAGATTCATCAATCTGTTCCATGCTTCCATTCCTCTGAATCTATTTTATTCACCAGTTTATTTTGCTCATTAGATTTATTTTTCATTTATTTTGATTTTTAGATTAAATTATTCATAGATATATAGTTGCTGTCATTTTATTGTCCATATTTTTATCTCCTCCTCTCCTCCTCCTCCTCCTCCTCCTTCTCCTCCTCTTCCTCTTCTTCTTCCACTTCCCCTCCTCCTCCTCCTTCTTCTTCTTCTTCTTCTTCTTCTTCTTCTTCTTCTTCTTCTTCTTCTTCTTCTTCTTCTTCCTCTTCTCCTTCTCCTTCTCCTTCCTCTTCCTCTTCCTCTTCCTCTTCCTCTTCCTCTCCTCCTCCTCCTCCTCCTCCTCCTCCTCCTCCTCCTCCTCCTCCTCCTCCTCCTCCTCCTTCTTCTTCTTCTTCTTCTTCTTCTTCTTCTTCTTCTTCTTCTTCTTCTTCTTCTTCTTCTTCTTCTTCTTCTCCTTCTCCTCCTTCTCCTTCTCCTCCTCCTCCTCCTCCTCCTCCTCCTCCTCCTCCTCCTCCTCCTCCTCCTCCTCCTCCTCCTCCTCCTCCTCCTCCTTCTTCTTCTTCTTCTTCTTCTTCTTCTTCTTCTTCTTCTTCTTCTTCTTCTTCTTCTTCTTCTTCTTCTTCTTCTTCTCCTCCTCCTCCTCCTTCTCCTTCAACATTTCATGTAATATTAGTTTGGTGGTGATGAACTCCTTTAGCTTTATCCTGTTTGAGATGCTCTTTATCTGACTTTTAATTCTAAGTGAGAGCTTTTCTGTGTAGAGTAATATTGGTTGTAGTTCCTTACTATTCATCACTTTAAATATTTCTTGCCACTCCCTTCTGGTCTGCAAAGTTTCTTTTCAGAAATCAACTGACAGTCATATGAGCGTTCCCTTGAAGGTAACTAACTGCTTTACTCTTGCAACTTTTAAGATGTTCTCTTTGTCTTTAACACTTGGAATTTTAGTTATGATGTGTCTTGATCTGGACCTCCTTGGTTTCCTCTTGTTTTGGACTCTCTGTGCTTCCTTGACTTGTAAGTCTATTTCTTTCACCAAATAGAGGAACTTTTCTGTCTTTATTTTTTTTAATAGGTTTCAATATTTTGCTTTCTCTCTTCTTCTGGCTGCCCCATAATACAAATGCTGGTATTCTTGAAGCTGTCCCAGATGCTACTTATGCTGTATTCATATTTTTGGATTCTTGTTCCTTTTTGCTCTTCTGATAGTGTGTTATTTTGCTTCCTCATGTTCCAGATTGTTGATTTGATTCCTAGAATCATCTAGTCTAGTGTTGATTCCCTATAAATTAATCTTTATTTCAGTTAGTAATTGCTTAATTGCTGATTGGTCCTTTCTCATGTCTTTGACATTCTCAGTAAGAATCTTGAAAGTCCCATGAAGAACCTTATGTAACCTTATGATCATGGTTTTGAAGTCTGTGTTCAAAGAGTTTTGAACTCTTGCTTCCATTTCTTTCATTTGTGGCATGTTTCTTTATCTTTGCATTTTGGCTGCTTTCTGCTCTTGTTTCTATGTATTAGGTAGAGCAGCGCCTATGTTTCCTGGAATTGGTAGAGTGGCCTTATGTATTAGGTGTCCTCTAGGGCCCAGTGACTCAAAATCCCCAGTTATCTGAGTTGGGCATTCTAAGTGTATCCCTGTATAGGTTGTGTGCACAGTTGTTGTAGTTGAGCCTTGATTGCTGTTGGAAACACTGGAAGGTGTTGACCTCTAGGCAAATTGGTGGTGAGTATATGCTGTGATTACAATAAAGGAGCTGCTAAACAGGAAACACCACTATGGAGTAGGACTTGCTTCAGTGGGGCTTTGGTGCTCACCGAGTCTGCCTCTTGAATGTGTCACTTGTGGATGCACTTGTAATTTGGTATGTCTGAAGCTGTCCACCTAGTGCACTGGCTCTGGGGCCTCCTGGGAGGTGCTTAGTCAGCCACTGCCTGGGGCCACCCAGCAGGAGCTACACAGCAACCTGCAAATGGCTGATATTTGCTATTTTATTGGGCTTGGAGGTGCCCAGGCAAGACTCATCTGTGAAGAAGGTAGAATGGTGCTAGTGCCTGGTCTTGGACCTTTTATTGATAGGTTTGGGGCACACTGTCACCATTTGCAGTTTTTTAAAGAAGTTTTAGCAAAGTTTGAAGCCTGATCCAGGACAGGCCATTCATATGGAAAAGCTGCTACAAACAGCTTGGGAAGGGCTGCAAAATGGATGGGATTCTCAGGGAATCCCCATTGTGGAACCAACAGTGTGCTCCAGGCTGATTGAGACTCAGATATGGCTGCCAGTCAGCCCTGTGGCAGGGGAGTTTCCTGTCACAGGGCTGACTGTGACAATGACCCATGCAATCATCCCCTTTCTTTGCAAGAAAATCACCCCTGAGTTCAAGATCCTTCATATATATGTCTGAGTCTCCCAGAACTGGAGTTCAGAAGTCAGATCCTGTCATTTTGTGTGGAGGTCCTTTAAGAGGAACACATGGGATTCCAGCAACTTCCATATCATTCAGCCACAATCCCAGCTGGTTTTTAAATATACAAATGAAACTTATGTTATCACATTAGCATGAATTATGAAAGTTATAACATTTTACACAAAATAAGTAGAATATTAATGAAGGCTATTATATTAATAAAGCAGAAAGTACTTAGTTCCCAATGGAAAAAAATGTAGCTGCCGAAGTGACTTGATATTTCCTGTGTGTCTAAGGATATATCATAATTATTTGTTATATGTAAATTTATGCGCACTGAGAATGATGAGAAGGATGGTGAACTCAGGAAAAGATTTTTCATAGGAAGACATCTAAGTGTTATGAAAACTAACCTCTAGTAAATTCCTAGGCATAAGTCAATAATTGCTTATATCTGGATTATTCATCTTTTCTATAATACATACTTATTTGACAACTTTTCTCTAATGAAACTTGTTTCTCATTTCCATGATTTATTTTATATTTTATCCTTTATCTTTATTTTTTATTAATCCTCACCAAAGGATATTTTTTCATTTATTTTAGAGAGTGTAGAAGGGAGAGGGAAAGACAGAGAGAGAGAAACATTGATATGAGAGAGAGACATTGATTTGTTGCCTCCTGTATGAACTCTGACTAGGGCCAGGTATCAAGCCTGCAACTGAGGTGCCCTTGACTAGAATCAAACCCAGGACCTTTCAGTCTGCAGGTTGACTCTCTATCCATTGATCAAAACTGTCTAAGGCTATATTTTTTTAATCTTTTAAAAGGTTGATATTAACAAACCTGAAATTTTCAACCAGGCCTGCCAAGTAGAAAATGTAAAATGAAAAAGGGTGATATCACATTCTTATGCAGATAAAGCCTCATGGAGACAAACAATCATATATATTCTAGAGGCCTGGTGCATGAAATTCATGCAGGTTAACTGCCTCCCTGCCACCCTGCTTCCTCCTTCCCTCACCACCTAAGTGCTGCCACACTACAGGTCCCTGCTTCCCACCTTACCACCTCCCCACCTCCTCCTTCCCTCACTCCCTCAGCACCTCCCACTGCTGCTGATTGCCCGCCATGTTCCATGCCACCCCTTGGTGATCAGTGCACATCATACCTAGTGATAAAACTCCCACTCTCCCTGTGAAAGACCTGTGTGGATAATTTGTAATATATATATATACACACACACACACACACACACACACACACACACACACACACACACACACTAGTGGCCCGGTGCACAAAATTTGTAAATGTGCAGGGAGGATGTCTCTCAGCCCGGCCTGCATCTTCTCCAATCTGAGATCCCATGGATTCAGGCCTAAACTGGCAGCGGGGAACCCCCTCACAATCTGGGACTGCTCGCTCCTAACAGCTCACCTGCCTGACTGCTTGATCACCCTTAACCATTCTGCCTGCTGCCTGATTGCCCCAACTGCCCCTCCCTACCAGCCTCAACTGCCCTCCCCTCCTGATCTGATCACCCCCAACTGCCTTCTCCTCCTGGCTTGATCACCCCCAACTGCCTCTGCCTTGGCCCCACCACCATGGCTTTGTCTCGAAGGACTTCTGGAAGGTCCAATGGTCTAATTAGCATATTACCCTTTTATTAATATAGACCCTATTTAATAAAAGAATAATATGCAAATTGACTGAACCTCTGCTACATCCACAAGCCACACTCACCAGCCATGCCTACCAGCCAATCAGGAGTGAATATGCAAATAAACCAAACCAAGATGGCTGCCAGCCACAGAGAACAGGAGAGAGGCTTGGGTTTCCCCAGCAATGGAGGAAGCCAAGCTTTTTGCCTGCACTTTCTGGCTCAGGCCTCCACTCAATGCTACAAAGTTTCAATTATAGAAGATAATGACAGCGGCCACAGAGCTGGAGAGAACAAGAAACCTGAGTTGTACCCAGAAATGGAGGAAGCCAAGCTTTCCACATGCACTAGCCAGCACAGGCCTCCACTTAGGCAACAAAATTTCAATTATAGAAGGTAAATAAATCCAACAAAAATGGCTGCCACCACGGAGCAAGCAAAAGGTTTGGCTCCACAACAGGCTACAAAGTTTCAATTGTACAAGGTAAATAAATTCCAGATACCAGGGCCTCCTCTTGGGTTGCCAGGGGATGTGGCCAGCCTACAAAAAACCACAGGCCCCTGGCCCAGGCCATCCCATGCCTCGAGGGAATCCCCACCTTGATCCAGGACACCCTTCAGGGCAAACCAGCTGGCCCCTACCCATGTACCAGGCCTCTATCCTATCTAATAATAGAGTAATATGAAAAATGACCATCACTCCAACACATAAGATGGCTGCCTCCATGTCCTCAAAGATCCTGCCTCCATGTGGACACAAAATGGCCACTACAAGATGGCCAGCAGGGGAGGGAAGATGGGAGGGACCAGGCCTGCAAAGGAGGGCAGTTGGGAATGATCAAGCCTGCAGGGAAGGGCAATTAGGGGTGCCCAGGCTTGCAGGGGAGGGAAGTTAGGGGTGACTGGGCCTGTAGGAAGGGCAGTTGGAGGGATGCAGGCCTGCAGGGGAGGGCAGTTAAGGGCAAACAGGCTGGCAGGGGAGCAATTAGGCATCAATCAGGCTGGCCGGGGAGTAAGGTTAGAGGATGATCAGGCTGGCAGGCAGAAGCGGTTAGGGGAAATCAGGAAGGCAGGCAGGTGAGCGGTTTGGAGCCAGCAGTCCTGGATTGCGAGAGGAATGTCCAACTACCCGTTTAGGCCCCATCTTACTGGGATCAGGTCTAAATGGAAAGTTGGACATCCCTCAGGGGATCCTAGATTGGAGAGATTGCAGGCTGGGCTGAGGGACACTGCCCCCACCATGAGCGAATTTTGTGCACCTGGCCTCTAGTGTGTGTGTGTGTGTGATATATATTAGGGGCTCGGTGCATGAAATGCATGGGGGTGGCATGGGGAGGGATGTCTTTCAGCTCAGCTTGCATCCTTTCCAATCTTGGACCCCTCGGGGGATGTCCATCTGCCAGTTTAGGGGCATTAACTACAGCCATTAGAGAAATTACACAGAATGTCCTTGACATACAAACAGTGTGGGTTTATGAGTTGTTTTAGTAATAATGGCCACTCCTTTAAATAATATCTGCTTACATACAATATAGCTGATACTATGTGAATTCAGTATGTTAATAACACAAAAATCATAGAAAGTTGTAGTGGAAATAACCTTGAATTTTCTATTCCAAACTTTTATAAATATTGTCCTTTTCAAAGATTTTGAATGCTTTTTGTCCTCAGAAGCTTAATCAACTTTTGAGGCAACCCATTTTCTATGAAAGGACTGAGGGGCTTTAGCAGCAGGTGCCTGCAAGGTGTGTCCAGCCACACCGTGTGCCTGCTGCCCCCCAGCTGGGCTGAAAGGACTGGGGACTCCAGCAGCAGTAATGCAGACCATCTGACAGACTCACCGGAGGGCAGGTCTGGCCACACTATGCATCTGCCACCGCCCCCTGGCAGACCTGAAAGGACAGAGGGACTCCTCCTGTGGCAGGCAAGTGGCATGGCCAGACCTACCTGGGAGCAGATCCAGCCATGCCACATGTCTGATGCACCCTGGAACTGGGGGTCTCTGGTGGGCTGAGGGGACTGGGCACCACCATCTTGTGGCTGTGGACACTACCATCTTTGTGATGGTGTGATAGTCAATTTGCATATTCCTTTATCAGATAGGATGATTATAATCATATATATATATATATATAATTCTTCCTTTTTAGTGACCAATTATTCATCTTTTGTCTAATAGGCATTAAGACATATGGCTTAGATACTACTACTTTCAGCCTTACCCCTGCATTATCTATCTTCTCAAACATCCCCCCCAAAATTCTTGCAATTAGAAGTAACTAGTGGCCCAGTGCACAAAAATTCATGCATGGGGGGTTTCCCTCAGCTCAGCCTGCACCCTCTTCAAGCAGGGATCCCTTGGGGAATGTCCAACTACAGGTTTAGGTCTGATCCCTGGGATCACCCCTAACTGCCCTTCCCTGCTGGCCTGATCTCACCCCCAATTGCCTCTGCCTGCCTGCTCTGGCCTCCAACTGCCTCTGCCTGCCTGTTCACACTTAACTGCCCTCCCCTGCCAGTCTGATATTGCCCTCAACAGCTTCACCCTGCTGCCCTGATCAGCCCTAACTGTCTCAGCCTGCCTGATTGCCCCTAACTGCCCTCCCCTGCAGGCTTGATCTCATCCCCAACAGCCCTCCCCTGCCAGCCTGATCTTGCCCCCAATGACCTTCCCCTGCCGGCCTGATCTTTCCCCCAACTCCTTTCTCTGCCTTGGCCCCCACCACCATATCTTTGTCCAGAAAGAAGTTATACATTCAGAAGCTGGCCAGTTGAGCTAGTCTAATTATCATATTACCCTTTTATTAGTACCCTTTCTATAGATAAAATATATAGGATAGGATTGCTTAAATGGGGGCAGGGAGAGCTTTTTCAGCAGGAGGAGATGCTCTTGGTAGACAAAAATACATAATCCCTTTTTCTGCACTGTTAGCCAGCCACATGCTCTACACTGCCATACTGGACATTAAAAAATTTAGCCACTTTTTTACACCTTACACCAAACAGTTGTTGCCCTTAAAACCCCATTTCAGCCCCCACATTTGGCAACAGATTTCAGATGGTTTGCAGTTCTCCCAGTTTAGGTTCTGATTAGTCAGTTCCTATGCCAGTCAGTGTCAAAAGCTCTGCCTCTCTTGTCACCTATCCTCAGTCTTCTTTCTGTATAAACTGTAGTAGGGTTGAGGCAGCAGGTGATTGGTAACAGATACGGTCCTCATACCTCTTAGAAAGCCCTAGACAAAAAATGTGGCCACCATTCTCTGTGCACTCTCTTTAAAGAATGGATACTTGGGAGCTCTTGTCTTTATCTTCATTTGAGTTTTAAGTCTAACATTTAGACAATAGAGGTTACCTTTAACCCAGTGCCTCTTATGGTCCAGCATAATGTCTTCACTATTTAGATTTCTCTTTGACCAGAAGCAGAATTTTGACTACAGACTACTTTTATGTTCCCTGATTTGAAAACAAACACTTCAGCAAGGAGAAATTATTTCTGTTGTTTTTATCTTCACTGATTTGGTACCACATCGTGGAACTCAGTGTTCTGTTAAGAAATTCCCAGATTTAGATCCCTCAGATAGCTTTTGGGTTGCCATGACAGGCCCTTGGAGGTTGCCATAGGTGGAAAAGTGGCTTGCCCTTTGTTTGGGATTATTTACCCTTTGTGTAAGTACTGACAGCAAAAATGTACAAGACAAGATATCTTTTTGCAGTATTACTAGTACACTTTTCTTATGTTAAACTAGAGACCCATAGTAAAACTATGCACTAAGGAAAGGGGGATCCCTCAGCCTGGCCTTCTCCTTCTCACAGTCAGGGAGCCCTCAGGGGCAGTAGGTGACCTGGCAATCAGGGGAAGGCAATGCCCCATCACACCTCTGCTGCTGCCACTGCTGGCAGTGCAAGCCTAGGCAGGCCCTGGTTACAAGAGCCCAGGTGGGTCTGGGCGGCTGGGCAGCCACACTCTGAGGCTTGCCTGCACCTCAGGCTGGCTCTGGGAAGTTGGTCAGCTGACATATGAGGTTTGCCTATGCCTCAGGCTGGCGCTGAGTGGCTGGGGGACTGAGGGGACTGGGGGACTCCAGAGGTAGGCACATGTCTGCCACCCTGGCAGGACTGAAGAGACTGGGTGCTACCATCTTATGGCTGTGGGAGCTGCCATCTTTGAGGACATAGCAGTCAGTTAGCATATTCCCTTCTTATTGGCTGTGGGTGCCACCATATTTGAGGGCAGGGAAGCAATTAGCATATTCCCTCCTTATTGCCTGTGGGCACTGCCATTTTGTGATGGCATGAGGGTCAATTTGCATTCCCTCTTTATTAGTTAGGATTAGAGATGTTAAATATAACAGCTCAGGTCTGCCTACTTCATCTCATCCTCACAGCCAGCTTCACATGATAACAGAATACTCCAATCGCCCTCATGAAAACTCTGATGGGAAAGCTAGAAAAACATATAGTAAAAACTTCCAGGCATCCACATATATATTTAAAGGGAAGTTCTCTGACTCATTTGCACTGTGACTTTTCTTTGTTGGACCCCACAGTTGACATCAACGCTTGGAATTAGATGATTCTGAGAAATCATGCCATACTTTTGTAAATAGCAGAGAGCAATTTTGCAAAGTTCTCATTGTATTGACTCAGATATGTGGTAACTAAAGCAACAAGAAGTGTTTAATCTGGTGCTTTAAAAATAAAAGATTCCAAATTAGCTGATTATCACTGACTTACAGTATTATATACAACTCAAATTTTTAAAAAAATGATGGTATGACTCCAGTTTGATCAAGATAATTATTTTTCCCACAGAACTGTGCCTTACAAAGGTCAGAGGTAAATTTATTTTTATGCTGTCAGGAAAGTTAGATTTAAAGTCTCCTCTCTCAACTCCAAAGGCAGTGTAATATATTCAAATTTTGAGTTTTTGTTGTTACCCTCCTTAGGAAACCTCATGGGTCTTCTAGTCCAAACTTCCAACAGAAATGTCATCTCCATGAGCCCAACTAATAAGAACAGAGTCTGTTTGGATATTAAGGATCCATAGGTTAAAATATTGCTTTATCATAAGTTTTATTACTGCTTCTCTCAAACTCCTTCTCAATAGTCCTCATTTTGCCCTCTAAAGCAATTAGCCTTAATGTTTTATTCCTCTATGTAATCACCTACAAAATATTTGAAGTTATCTATTTTAGTGACTGTTAATAATATTTGGCTTTCCAGTTTGATGAGAGCAGAAAGAGAGACACAATTTATCTGCACAGGGAAATAAAATATAACCACTTTGGTTTGTTAGCAGGCATTGAAAATATATTTCATTTTATGATACATGCAAATTTGAAAACAACAGAATAACAGACTCAGAGTTGGAATTAACTTTAGAGATCAGACAGACCAGGTTTCCACTTATTCCTAGAATATCTCTGGAGTTTGACTGATGGAAGATATTCTGGCTCTGGATTGGAATCCCGACTCCATAGAGTGATACATTCCAATTAGAACAACTTGGATTGCCCTTCAGTGTGGGTTAGGCAAGAAGCTTCCTTTCTGTAATTTTTATATAAAAAATACAACTGCTGTTTTCTGAGACAGACCAAAGCAACTTTATGTCCTCAACAGGATCATTTTTAATCTTTCATGGCAGCTATTATGATGGCTATTTTTAGTAAAATTTTGATAAACAGGAAGAAGAATATCTGGCTATTTATATTACTGGGGTAGAATGATAGTTCTTATATGACTCTATATATAGAAATTATATATATATATATTCCAAAACTCTTTTTCTTTGAAATGAGATAACTGAAACCTAGAGAGATGAGACTACTGGTTAGGAATGCAAAGCTGATTGCTGGCTGAAATGAACCTGAGACATCACCAGTCAGTCCAATTCTTATTGTGCCTTCAGAGGAATGTTAGTTTGGAATGCATTTGTTCAATCAATAATTGCACGTACACATCGAATCTCTGGGAACTAGCAAAGATTCAAGCAAAACAAAGCAAACTACATTGTCAAATCTCAAGTAAAAGAAAATCTTGTATAAGAGAGCTGCATTAAGGAGATTGAGCTTCAGTCCTTGTTTCTTCATTAACTAGTAGCATAATGTAGTCACACTGCCACGTTGGGCCTTAGTTTTCTTTTCCACATTGTGCTTGTGTGCTGTATTCTGAGACTGTATGGAGGCCCAGTAGCAAAACATACTATAGGAAGTACTCAACAATTTTTCTCATTGATAAGTAAATTCTAAATTTCCTACAAGCTCTAAACTTCAGTGCATGCATCATATTTTATTCAGTTCTGATATATTCATTTTTTCAAAACGGAAGTGGTGGCCATTATCAACTCCACAATCTTATATAAGCTCTCAAAAGGTATTTATTTATGAAAGACACTTCACAGGGAAGCTAGGATGGAAACACCAAATTTAGAATAAAGCAGTGGTCTACAGCAGCAAATCTTCCCAGGTCATATGCAGAAGTTGGTTTCTTGACCTTCCCACTTTGGTAGAAAATCTTTAATGATATTGGGGTAAATCCTAGTCTCAAGGCTGTTTCCTACTTTTCCAATAAGGCTAATGTGTTTTGCTCCTTAGGGGACAGGAGCATGCCCTTCCCTTAGAATCAGCCTCTTGAACAGTGAATGGGATCTATGGAAAAGAGTATGCACATGGGTGCAAATTCCTTTGTGTCTGTGCCCCAGGGGTTCTATCCTATTATGCTAGCTCACATGTAGCCTTTAGTTTGTTAGGAACATCTTTCTGAAATCTTCTTACTCCTTTGTATAATGCCAGTGACCCGCCACTCTACCACAGGTAACCTAATTCTCACATTGGGGCTCTTTTGGGAGGAACCTGCTTTTCCTTCAATATAGGCTCCTTGGTGTCTTATCTCTTTAATGGGTTCATGAAAATTTAATGTGACTTTTCTTGCTTTTAGTGTCAAACAGATGTGAAGCTTTGTGCTACACATTTGAATTTCCAGGCTATCATTTTTTAAAAGAGTCTCATTGTTTGCTTGTATTACTGTACTTACAAAATTATATTTATTATTTTAATATTTCCTGATATAGATACTTTGATATATCCTTCTCATTATTAGACTATAAAATTTTATTAAAATTATGAAAATAGAGTAATGACATGTAGTGATATTTTACAAGTACTTCTTAAATTGAAATAAATAAGACACATTTCTTATAAAAATATGACCATAATAAAGAAAAGAGATTTTTATTTTCTCTGATTGTAGCTTTAAAGCATTTTAATGAAGTACCACAAATGTTATAGTTACCTTTTGTCTACACTTGAAATCAGATCTTCGAGGTGCTAATTGCTTACTAAAGCACAACAAAGAAATATTTTAATGGTATTAAGCCAGATATGTTCAGTAGATAAACTGTTTTTTACTTGGGATGAAAAATGTCTTAAAATATTTGTTTACAAAAAATGTTATATTTTCCATAAAAATATATAATTAAAGAGAAATTACAGTTTGATTTAAAATGTCACATTCTTATGAAATTTTCAAATACTATGTAAAAGAAAGTGAAGCTGCCCTAACAGCAGTCTTTCCAATTAGCTGAGAGTCCTAAAATCTGTCTGGGATTCAATATTATTACCTCTAGTAATAGATGCTGCATCTAGTATAACTACATGGTCTCTTATAACTCCAAGATTTTATACTTCTTAAATTGTAAATATGTTTTAGTAACTTGATTGAAAATTACACTGACAATCAACCTCTTTATAATTGCAGGTTTCATATGGGGAGAAATAAAACAAATGTGGGATGGCGGACTTCAAGATTATATCCATGACTGGTGGAATCTAATGGATTTTGTGATGAACTCCTTATATTTAGCAACAATCTCCTTGAAAATTGTTGCATTTGTAAAGGTAACTATTGTTTATGTTGTTGTAATGCATAAATTTTGATAAATATTGAACTTATATCTTCAATCACTATAAATTTTATTAATATTGTTACTTAGAGCTGTGGTTGGCAAACTCATTAATCACCAGAGCCAAATATCAACAGTACAATTGAAATTTTTTTGAAAGCCAATTTTTTTAAACTTAAACTTCTTCTAAGGCCACTTCTTAAAAATAGACTTGCCCAGGCCGTGGTATTTTATGGAAAAGCCACACTCAAGGGCCAAAGAGCAGCATGTGGCTTGCGAGCAGCAGTTTGCCAACCACAGACTTAGAGTATCATTTATCTGTATGTGATATTCATCAGCATATGACATTAATGATAAATAAGTATAAACTACATAGATAATGCATAATTTATAATAATAGAAAAAATTTAAAGAACAATTAGAAGTTGTCACACAATTTTCTTGTATCTGAATTGAATGATGCCTCAAAATTATTCACAGCAATTTTCCTTGTTTGTAATCTTATCAATTTCTAATGAAATTCCATCTCAAGCACTTTAAATTTTTGCAAAAATATCTATTTTTGTCAGTTATAACTAACTGATAAAATTACATAGATAAATAAAAATGTTACTCTTTCAAACCACTGAAATTATCATTTCACTTTAAACTAACATAGTTTTATATTATTAGAGCAGAATGTATATATTTTTCTCCTCATGTCATTCAACATGACAGTGCTTGAAATCTCACAAACTCATTACTTCTCCAAAATCTATAAAACATCAATATTATTCCAAATTAAATAATTTATGTCAAACAATTTTTGCTCTGCAATGATAGTTGGGATTATTTTGTATTTGACGGATGTTTTCAAACCAAAGTATTGTCATTTCCTCCTTGCTGCCTTTCCCCCCCTCTTTTCTCTCTCTGTTTTAAAAATTTTATTTTATTTTATTGTTGACAGTATTACAGATATCCCCCAACCTCCCCCTCTTACCCTTTCCTCCCAGCCTCTGCTCCACCCCAGGCCTTCAGCACATTATTGTGTGTGTCCATTGGTTATGCATATATATGTATACAGTATTTTGTTAATCTCTCCCTGTCTTTCTCACTCCACTCTAAGATATGTCAATCTGTTCCATGCCTCTATGTCTCTAAACTTATTTGGTTTGTCAGTTTATTATGTTCATTAGACTCCATTTATAAGTGAGGTCATATATTTGTCTTTCTCTGACTGGCTTATTACACTCAGCATAATACTCTCCAGCTTCATCCATGCTGGCACAAAAGGTAAAAATCCTTTTATTTTACAGCTGGGTAGTATTCCATAGTGTGAATGTACCACTGCAATGCTTTGATATCCATTCATATACTGGTGGGCACTTGGGCTGTTTCCAGATCTTAGCTATTGTAAATAATGCTGTTATAAACATAGGGGTACATAGACTTTTTTCTGATTGGTGTTTCCAGATTCTTAGGACATATTCCAAGAAGTAGGACTACTGAGTCAAATGGCAGTTCTATTTTTAATTTTTTATTTAAAAATATATTTTTCATTGATTTCAGAGAAGAAAAGAAAGGGAGAGATAGAAACATCAATGATGAGAGAGAATCATTCATCACTGCTTCCTGAATGCCCCCAACCAGGGATCAAGCCCATACCCTAGGCATGTGCCCTAGTCGGGAATCAAATCCTGATGTCCTGGTTCATAGGTCAACACTCAACCACTGAGCCACACTGGCAAGGCCCATTTTTATTTCTTTTATGAAACTCCATACTGTTATCCACAGTGGCTGTGTCAGTCTGCATTCCCACCAGCAGAGTACTAAATGCTCAATATCACTAATCATCAAAGAGATGCAAATTAAAGCAATCTATATTTTAAGAATGGAGACATTATTTGCTAATTTTTCTATTAGTATTAAGGTTAATTCCCTTGAAAACTTTAAGAGAGCAGAGGTGGTATTTTAACTAAGGAGGTTATGAATCTATCTAGGAAATGGCCAGTCTGTTTTTAAGTGCATATCTGTCCAACCCCTCTTTTCTCTGTAATGATCCTTAAGTAAATATATCTATAAAATTGTTTGTGACATTGCCACTAAAATATAACATATCCACTTTATGTGGCACCATGCAGTTATAAAATTATATGACTTCAGCAGTTTTTCTAAAACCTTCAGGTACATAAGGATAACCTGGAGAGCTTGCAAAAACACAGATTACTTTCCTTCATCCCCAGAAATTCTATGTAGGAGTATTAAGGAGGGGCCTAAATTTTCATTTCTAGCAAACTCACCAGGTGATGCTGATATAGCTGGTATAAGGGAGACACTTTGAATAATACTGGGTTGTATAAGTCTACTCAGCAGCTCATAGAAGCATGACATTGATTTCAAAATGTATCTCGCTCATATATTTATTAATATAATATTCATACAAATATATTAATATATATTTATATATTACTTCAATGCATATATTTTCACACTTAAGAATTCTGTATATTACAAATACATAAATTAATGGATACTTGTGAATTTTTTGCCTCAATGCTTTTAGATATGGGATTTTAATTTAATTTTAAATGTAAATTTTTCATGTGCAACATCTATTTTAATATATAAACATTGTTTTTAATACTAGACCAGGGGAATTTTATGTTTAAAATTTAACTCATCCACCCCAACTGATGAAGAAGGGAAAGAGGTGGGTAAAGGGGAAATGGGAAAATGCACAGAAATTACCTCAGATGATGATGATACAAATAATATAGAATCTTCAGAAATATGTAGTTTATTACTTTGGTCATAAGAGTTCAGATATAATTTTAAATATAAATAATGAATTGTTATTTCTTAATGGTTAGTTTGTGTGACTGTGACTTGAGTTGCATTGGTAGTAATTAATGGCACACATTAACCATCAAGTCTCTCGGGATCAGTTCTTTCTTCCATCAATTATTAGTCATTTAAACTTGAATATGTGTGTGTTTTTTTACTTATTCTGACTTATCTGTTAAATAGTAGAAATAACAATGTCTGCCTTGTTCTGTTGGTATGAGAAGTAACTGAGTTGATATATTTAACACACCTGTTAAAGAGTAAATGCTCATTATTAGCTTTCTTTTTTTTACTCCTATCTCCTTTTCCTTCTTTGTATAGTGAGCCCACTAAACTTGCCTTTTGTAGTCTTTATTACACATCCTCATTTTCTTTGTTTTGGTTAAAAAGTGGTTTGAACTCTGGATTCACACTTATCTTTACCATATGCAATCTGTGTGATTTGGAGCAAGTTATTTGATGTAAGCCTCAATTTTATTATGTGTTAAATGGTAATAATAATTAAAAGAACGCCGAGACCGGTTTGGCTCACTGGATAGAGCATCGGACTGCAGACTGAAGGGTCCCGGGTTCGATTCCGGCAAGGGCATGTACCTTGGCTGCGGGCACATCCCCAGTAGGGGGAGTGCAAGAGGCAGCTGATCGATGTCTCTCTCTCATCATGTTTCTGACTTTCTATCCCTCTCCCTTCCGCTCTGTAAAAAATCAATAAAATATATTTTAAAAAAAAGAATTACATCTTTAAAAAAAATAATAATTAAAAGAACACCTATTTGGGAGTCTGTGATGTCATATTTGTTGACTCACCCTTCTTTATTTTAGAGAGAGAGAGAGAGAGAGAGAGAGAGAGAGAGAGAGAGAGAGAGATTCATTTTTGTTGTTCCACTTGTTTATGCATTCATTGGTTGCTTCTTGTATGTGCCAAAACTGGAGATTGAACCTGAAACCTTGGCTTATGGAGATGACTTCCTAACCTACTGAACTACCTAGCCAGGGCCTGGACTCACCAATTCTTGCCTTCTTTTGTTCTATCATTCAATCTTTCATGCAAGTTTTTAATAACTTATAACTTATTATTTTAGGAAAAGTGCCTTATTTATGTACAAAAAATTCTGCTAATAGTAAGAGAAACAACTTTTATATGAAACAATCAATAAGAATTTGTAGGCACACTTGGAAACCAGATGTTGATCTGGTTTTAGCAACCAAGTGTTGATCTGGTTGCTAAAAATGCAAAGATGCCAGAGATATAGTCTATACTTTCAAGTAGTTCACAGTCAGATGTAGGAAAGAGAAATAAGGATCTTACATGTGATAAGATCTACATCAGAGGCTATGATAGCATCAAGGAAAGAACTAAACTTTACTGGCATTGTTCTGAAATTATACGGAGGACAGAGTGAGTGGGCAACTACCATGTTCATCAAGATGCATGAGCATTCCAGAGAGAAAAGACACAATATGCAAAAGTCTATGTGTACAAAGGAGGTCAATACCAATGAGAGATGATCCAGGAAATGGAAGCAAGACAAGAATGGGAAGGACTTTCCACATCCTGCTGTAGAACGTGGATTCTTTCCTATAAATCAAAATAAGCCATTAAAGAGAATTAAACAGAAAGTAAGTCAAATGGTGATGAACCCTAAAGTAGAGCAATAGACATGGGGGATGCTGATAGAAGGTTGGATTTGAAAAAAAAAAGAAAGAAAGAAAGAAAAAGAAAGGAAAAGAAAAGAAGGTAAAATCCACAATATAAGAAACTTCTTAATTATGAAGTATATGCAAACATTTTGATGCTGCACCCTAGTAAAACAGTTTATTATGGGGCAAGCAAAATTACCACAGAGTAAGAACTGGGATCTCTGCTGGAATGGCACCTGTTTTACCTACTGTCTGAAGGTACTTAAATGGTAGAGAAAATTCAGTCCTACAACTTTTTGGCCAAGCTGTGGATACAGACAAAAAAAAACTAATAGCCAACAATAAGGGAAACCTTCCTGTGATGGCCTGTTCAAGAGGAGAACCTTTTGTAATAGTCCTGGCAGAAGAGCCACACTTGCTTAATTGCTTCATCCTTTTTCAATTCATCTACTTGGATGCTTATGTTTTGTTTTGTCTTGCTTTTGCTTTTTAAACACAAAAGCATTGTTCTAACCAAGGCCATGGTGAAGTCTGAGCTCTAGTCAACACTTGATATGAGTATCGCCTATATCACTTCCTATCTGTAAGATTTGGAGCAAGTTATTTAACCTATCCTTCAATTTTTTATCTGTGAAATGACCCTAATAATAAAATTCCATAGAATGTGAAGATTACATTAATAAACACATTTATTGTCTATGGATAAAAACACTATTTCTTTTTTAAGTTTTATGTATAATATGATGTATAAATAAGGGCATTATATTGTACAAAGATAGCACAAAAGTATCTGTGACTTCACTATTCTTTTGCTAACATGAAAGGCTTCATGGTGCTTCCTTAAAAACCTTGATTCATTTTCATTACTTGTGACTGTGGCTTTTATTTATTTTTTGTATTTTATTTTATTTTTTTAAATTTTTTTTCTTTATTGTTCAGTTTATTAATTACATTGTTTCCCCTTTTTATACCCCTACATATCCCCTCCTCCACCCTCACCTCCCCCTCCCCAATGTCCTCTCCCATAGTTGCAAGATTTTTGTCCAGTCTCTTGCTGTACTTCCCACAACCCTTTTCTCCCCAAGAATTGTCAGTCCATTCCCTCTCTATGTCCATGTTTCTGTTATAGTCACCAGTTTATCTTGTTCATCAGCCTATCAATTCACTTGAGTTTTATGTTCATTTGTTGATAGATGTGTATTTGTTGTTCATAATTTATATTTTTACCTTTTTCTTCTTCCTCTTCTTAAAGAATATCTTTCACCATTTCATATAATACTGGTTTGGTGGTGATGAACTCCTTTAGCTTTTTCTTATCTGCGAAGCACTTTATCTGATCCTCAATTCTGAATGATAGCTTTGCTGGATAGAGTAATCTTGGTTGTAGATTCTTGCTATTCATTATTTTGAATATTTCTTGCCACTCGCATCTGGCCTGCATCGTTTCCTTTGAGAAATCCGCTGACAATTGTATGGGTGCTCCCCTGTAGGTAGCCAACTGTTTTTCTCTTGCTGCTTTTATAATACTCTCTCTTTATCTTTTGTTCTTGGCATTTTAATTATGATATGTCTTGGTGTGGTCCTCTTTAGATTCCTATATTTTGGGGTTCTGTGTACTTCTTGGGCTTTTCAGGCAGTTTCTTTCACCAGGTGGGGGAAGTTTTCAGTCACTATTTCTTCAAGTATGTTTTCATTAACTTGCTCTCTCTCTTTTTCTGGCACCCCAATAATTTGGATGTTGGCATGCTTGAGGTTGTCCCAGAGGCCCCTTACGCTATCTTCAATTATCTGAATTCTTTTTGTTTCTTGCTTTTCCAGCCGAGTGGATTTTGCTTCTTTGTATTTCAAATCTTTGACTTGGTTCTTGTGGCCCTCTGGACTGCTTTTAGGACTTTGTGTAATATTTTTTACTTCAGTCTGTGTATGCTTGATTTCTAGTTGCTCTTTTTTTTTTTTATCCTTGAGGGTCTGGTTCGTATCCTCAGAGGTCTTGTTCATTTCCTTGAGGGTCTCATTCATTTCCTTGAGGTTCTCATTCATTTCTTTGTAATTCTCATTCATTTGCTGGTTGGTCTTGTTTATTTCCTGGTAATTCTCATTAAGTTGATCGGCCTTTTGTAGGAGCTTCTTGAAAAGCCTTATAAGCGTGGCTTTGAACTCTATGTCTTGTCATCTTTTCTCCTCCATTTCTTTCACACCTGATTTCTTTCCATATCTCTGCATGGTGGCTGCTTTAAGTGGTAGATATCCTCAAAGGGACAGTGGCTCAGCCTCCCCAGTTACCTGAGGTGGGTACTCTTACTGCAATCCTTTATGGGTTGTATTCAGTATTTTTGAATTTAAACCCAGCTTGTTGTTGTTAGCCCTAGGAAGGTTTGACCTCCAGGCCAATTGGCTGTGAAGGGAGACTGTGTTCAGGTTGGATGGGCGGAGTCTCTGAGCTGCGCAGGCAGCGTCAGCATCAGCTGTGTCCTATGCGGAGCTCGCGCAAGCGGGTCTCTGTTGGATGGGGATGGCTGCAGACACCTCCAAGAGAAAGCTGCTAGTCTCTTCTCCTTGCCAGACAACTCTGCGTTTCCCCAAATGTGCCTGCACACCAAAAGTCTAGCCCACGGTTGTAAAATGGATGGTTTCCGGAACCAGGAGACAAGTTTCCAGGGGGCAAGTCGTGGGTTTGCGCTACCCTTGCGACTAGGAGCCTCTGCTACACCCCGCTTCCAGGGTGGGTCCCCCAGACCTCGGACCTCACCTGGCGCTGGGGAGTCCGTGTAGTGGGACGTCTCCGCCCTCCCCGTAGGAGAAATCCAGCCGGGGTTGCTGTTCCAGCCCCAGCCCTCGCGCAACCAGTGGGGATCCTAACCTGTTTCCATCTGAAAGGCTGCGCTCCCGCCGCTCCTGAGTTTCAGCATCCCACCTTTACTCTTATTAGTGGAGTTTTCATTCAGCCAGCTTTCTGGCGATTCTGGGTGCTGTCTGTTCTGCTGTTATGTTGTAGTTCTTAAATCGTTGCGCGGGGCAGAACAATAGGTGTTTATCTATGCCGCCATCTTGGTGCTCCCTCTGTGAATGTGGCTTTTAAAAAATTGCTCCTAATTATTAATGGAGGTTTGTTAATCATATCTCCTTCTTGCTATGCATGAAATATCATTTAATCCAGAACTTATTTATGCCTAGTTACAATTATATTACTTTAGTTTCATTAGGACTGGTTTTCTCCTCATTATTATCCAGTCCTTTGCCATATGTACAATTTATCTAATATTTGTCTTCAGTCATTTGGCAGAAATGATTAAATTTCTACACTACTTCCACTGTGTGATCTAAGTAATAGTTTGAAAATAAAAATATTGTAAATAGGAACATTTATTTAAACAATCATGTTAGATTTTTTTCATAGCACTATTCTAAAATAGTTGTGAATATATGTCTGATTGATTCCTCCTATTTTTAGCAGCTAAAAAGAAGACAATATTGTTGTTTACATTTTGCAAATGTTGCAACTGTATTATACTCTCCAAGTTTTAGGGTTTTCTAAATATTTTTTAGTTTTATTATAGAGAGCTATAGTAATTTGAATCCCAGTTCCCTAATTCACCTCAGAAAAAAAACAACAACATATGCCTTCCTACTCTCTTTCACTACTTAATTATCTAACCAATTTCTAGTAAGGAAAAGATTATCACCTTATAAATCAGATATGAAAAAGAGTATAATTGTCTGTTTAATCTCATATGACAAAGATTTTCATTTCACATCAATTTAATGTTTTCTCATTTTGATTAATTACTTGGCTTTTATAAATATGCATCAGTGTCTGTAGAGGATATAAAGACAATCTAACATATATTTTCCTGTACGCAAGGGATTTATGACTCAATGCTATGATTCAACTAGAGGCCCGGTGCACAAAATTCATGCACAGGGGACGGGGGATGTCCCTTAGCCCAGCCTGTACCCTCTCCAATCTGGGACCCCTCGAGGGATGTCCAACTGCCTGTTTAGGCCTGATCCCAGTAGGATCCCAGTAGGATTATGAGTTCCTACTGGGATTGGGCCTAAACGGGCAGTCTGCCATCCTTCTCAGAATCCATGACTATTGGCTCCAAACTGCTCACCTGCCTGCCTCCCTGATTGCCCCTAACTGCTTCTGCCTGCCAACCTGATCACCCCTAATCACTCCCCTGCCAGCCTAATTGGTGTCTAACTGCTCCCCTGCCAGCCTGTTTGCCCCCAACTTCCCTCCTCTGCTGGCCTGGTCACCCCTACTGCCCTCCCCTGCTGGTCATCTTGTGGTGGCCATCTTGTGTCCACATGGGGGCAGGATCTTTGACCACATGTGGGCGCCCTCTTGTGTGTTGGAGTGATGGTCAATCTGCAAATTACTCCTTTATTAGATAGGATAGAGGCCTGTTTCATGGGTGGTGGCTGGCTGGTTTGCCCTGAAGAGTGTCCCGGATCAGGGTGGGGGTTCTCTTGGGGTGAGGAGCTGCCTGGGTGAGGGGCCTGTGGAGGTTTGCAGACTGGCCATGCCCCCCAGCAACCTAAGCGGAGGCTCTGGTATCTGGGATTAATCTATGTCTACAACTGAAACTTTGTAGCCTGGTGCGGAGCCAAGCCTTCTGCTCACTCAAGGGCGGCAGCCATTTCTGTTTGAAACTTTGTAGCCAGAGTGGAGGCCTAAGCCATTAGTGGCAGGCTGAAACCTTGGCTTTCTCATTTCCAGGGAAACCCAAGCCTCTGTTCTCTCCAGCTCAGTGGCTGCCACCATTTCTGTATCTTTTATAATTGAAACTTTGTAACATTGTGTGGAGGCCTAGGCAGGCAATGGCAGGCAGCTTGGCTTCCTCTGCTGCTGGGGAAACCCAAGCCTTCCTCCTGCTCTCAGTGGTGGCAGCCATCGTGGTTGGGGTTTATTTGCATAATCTGCTCCTGATTGGCTGGTGGGCGTGGCTTGTGGGTGTGACAAATGTATGGCCAAATTTGCATATTACTCTTTTATTAGATAGGATATATCTTTCTCTCTTAACACTTCTGCTGGCTCTAACTTCCTCTCAGACCTGGCTCCAACTTCATAACCTGGCTCCAATTTCCTCTCAGATTACATTTTCCCATTATATTAAGATTCTCAAATCTCTCCCACTATATTAAGATTTTACAAATCTTTATTTTGAATATGTCTTATGATTTTCTACCTCAAATGTTTTTAAGCTCCTACTGTATGAGCCCAGTGCATAAAATTATTAGACAAAGTTCCCTACATGTAAAACTGTCAATTAATCTAAGGGTGAATAATGTACTATATAGGTCTGCAAAGGGGAAATTATCTAAAAGAATCTGAATAAAAACAAAACTATTGCAAAATTAAACTAGAAAGCAAATACTTGAGAGAAAGAAGAAAGCAGGAATTGATGGTCCTGCATAGGATATATATGTTAATGGTAGCTCTTGATTTTGTTCTGTCAAGGATTATGCTACAATATAGAGTGATCACTCTATAGTCAGCAGAATCTAGTGTTGAGTCATCTGCAATCAAAGAGTACTTACCAAAGGAAGAGTTAGAATTGCTTACTTAATGTCTATCTTCTTCACTATATGGTAATCCTATATGATGTAAACTATATGTTGACTGATCAAGATGATAAACCCTAAAAATAGTGCCTGATACAGAGTAGGCATTAACATATATTTGATAATGAATAACAGTTGAAAAATAAAAATAATTAGAATTTAAATCCAATCAAGGCAAAGGGCCTCATATTCATAGAAAAGCATTTTGGTGAGAGTGTTAGGGTAATTTGGGGAATTAACAGTACTAAATATTGAGTAACAGCATTAGATATCTAATTGGGGCCAAGTGGCAGATCAATCTTAAAAGGAAGTCAGGACCCAGATTCCACTATTTATGTGCCATCTTAGGAAATTGACATTTCAATTCAAGGATAATGTAGAGTCATTGAAGAACATGAAATGGTATCACTGGCCCTTTAGACAGATGATTTTAGAGGAAATAGATGATTGTAGAGATAAAGTTCAAGTCAGGGAGAGCAGTTAGGATGCTATTATAATAATTTCTGTTTTAAGAGAGTGAGGATACTAATGAAAAGGAGTAAGCAACATATATAAGATTTAGGTTTACAGGCTGGAAAATTGGAAAGAAAGACTCAAGGATAAAACTCAAATTCTTCCTTGGGAAATTTACTGTCATTCACTAAGATCAGAAAGCAAAAATAGAGAAAGAGTTTGAGGATGAAGATTATGAGTTCCAATATTGGCCTCTGAGCTTAAAATGCCTATGAGATATCCAAATGGAAAGGTCAGCAAGACATTAGAATATAAAATATAAATGTAAGGTGCAGAAACTGAGTTGGAAATGTGAAACTGAGAGTCATCAGCACATAGCTGACAGTTGAAATTATAGGAAACATAATTCGTGTTGACTGAACTAGAATAGAAGCTTGCAAAGCGAACTCAACATTAAGGGGCAAGTGAAAAAGAAAAACCTGCAGAGCATACTGAGAAGAGATACCACAAGTGCATGAATACAAACACAAAGATAAACAAAAAAAGAATATAGATTTCGTGAATATTTTTTTCAGAAAATAGATGCACAAATGTTAAATACAAGTTAATCTTTTAATTCCTAGTAATATATGTAAAATACATTTATTAATTGAAAAATTATAATTTCCTTTGCAAATTCAAAGTCCAGCATGGTTTGTAAAATGTTTTATTTTTTTTTAACTCTCCAGGAGCCCATTTTTTGTATTTTGTTTTTCTTCTAATCTCCCTCCTCTCTCTGCCAGTTACATTATGCAGGCTGTCAAGGTGAACTGTGGAATACAAGGACAAATATTGCTAAAGTAACAGGACTGAAAACTTGTCCACAGAAGAAGATGCTTTATAACCTGGGGTTTCCCTTATTTGCATTTATTTATTTTATTTTATTTCATTTTATTTTATTGTTTAAAGTATTATAAATTATAATACATATATCTCCTTTTTGCCCCCATTCATCTTCCCTGGCCTCTCTTTCTCTCCAGCAAATGCCCTCACCCCCCCTGCCCAGTGTCTTGCGTCCATTAGTTATGCTTATATGCATGCAAACAAGTCCTTCTGCTGATCTCTTATCCCCTCCCCACAAAACCCTCCCCTGCCTTCCCACTGTAGTTTGACAGTTTGTTCAATGTTTCTTTGCTTCTGTATCTATTTTTGTTCATCAGTTTATAATGTTCTTTATATTCCACAAATGAGTGAGTTCGAGTGGTATTTATCTTTCACTAACTGGTTTATTTCACTTAGCATAATGCTCTCCATGTTGTTGCAAATGGTAAGAATTCCTTCTTTTTTACAACAGCATAGTATCCCGTTGTGTAGATGAACAACTGTTTTCTATCATCTGCTGATGGGCACTTAGGCTGTTTCCAAACCTAAGTTATTGTAAATTGTACTGCTATGAACATAGGGGTGCATAAATCCTTTCAGATTGGTTTTTCTGTTTTCTTGGGATATATTCTTAGAAGTGGGATTACTGGGTCAAATGGGAGCCCCATTTTTAACTTTTTGAGAAAATGCCATATTGTTCTCCACAGTGGCTGCACCAGTCTGTATTCCCACCAGCAGCGAAGGAGGGTTCCTTTTTCTCCTCACCCTCTCCAACACTTGTCATTTGTTGACTTGTTGATGATAGCCATTCTAACAGGTGTGAGATGGTACCTCATTGTTGTTTGGATTTGCATCTCTCAGATGATTAGTGACTTTGAGCACGTTTTCATGTCTCTTGGCTATCTGTATGTCCTCTTTCAAAAAGTATCTATTTAGATACTTTGCCCATTTTTATTAGATCATTTAACTTCCTTTTGTTAATGTATGAGTTCCCTGTACTCATACAATTCAGAATTTATGGATCCTTTTGCTGTGAGGAAGCTTTTTATTTTGATGTTCTCTCTAGGAGCTGTATTTGTAAAGATATTGCTATTTTTGGTGCCCATGGCTTCTTCGAATATTTTTATGGTTTTCTCTCTCACTTTTAAGTTCTTTATCCTTTCTGAGTTTATTTCTGTGTATGGTGTAAGTTGGTAGTTTAGTTTCATATTTTTGCAAGAATCTGCCCAATTTTCACAACACTGTTTATTAAAGAGACTGTCTTGACTCCATTGTATTCTCTTATCTTCTTTTTCAAATATTAATTCAGCATAATGGCTTGTGCCAATTTCTGGGTTCTCTGTTCTTTTCCACTGGCCTACATGTCTGTTCTTGTGCCAGTACCAGGCAGTTTTGAGAACCGTGGCTTTGTAGTTTAGCTTGATATCAGGTATTGTGATCCCTCCAACATTGTTCTTCTTTCTTGAGATTGCTGCAGCTATTTTGGGTCTTTTTTAATTCCAGATTAAGTTTGGGGGAATTTTTTCTAGGTCTTTGAAGTATGCCACTGGTATTTTAATGGGGATTTATAGATTAATTTGAGTAGAATGGGCAATTTAATTATGTTGATTCTACCAGTCCATGAACATGGTTTATTCTCCCATTTGTTCATGACTTCCTCTATTTCTTTTTTCAGCATCCTGAATTTTTCTGAGTACAGTTTCTTTATCTCCTCATATAAATTTATTCCTAGGTATCTTATTTTTTTGTTGCAATTGTAAATAGGGCTGCTTTTTTAGAGTCTCTTTCTGTAAGTTCATTATTGGCAGATAGGAAAGCCATAGACTTCTGGGAGTTAATTTTGTATTCTGCTACATTGCCAAATTCATTTAATAAGTCTAGTAGTGTTTTGATGGAGTCTCTGGAGTTTTCTAAGTACAATATAATATAATATTCAAATAAGGACAGTTTTACTCCTTCTTTTCCAATTTGGATGTCTTTTATTTCTTCTTCACATCTAATTGCAATGGCTAGTACTTCCAGTACTGTGTTGAACAGGAGTGATGAGAATGGGTATTCTGTCTTGTTCCTATTTTTAGAGGAAATTGTTTTAGTTTTTGCCCATTGAGTTTAATGTTGTCTGTGGATTTGTTATATATAACTTTTATTATGTTGAAGTATAATCCTTCTATTCCCACCTGTCTGAGAGTTTTTATCAAGAAAAGGGGTTGGAGTCTGTCAAATAATTTTTCTGTATCAATGGATATGATTATATTGTTTTTATCTCTGTTCATGTGGTATATCACATTTATTGATTTGTGGATATTGTACCTTTTTTTGAATCCTCAAAATAAATCCCACTTGGTTATGGCATTTGATCTTTTCAATATAATGCTGGAATTGATTTGCTAGTCTTTTGTTAATAATTTTGGTGTCTATGTTAATGAGGTATATTGTCCTGTAATTCTCTTTCACAGTATTGTCTTTATTTGATTTTGGGGTTAGGGTAATGCTGGCTTTGTAGAAAGAGGTTGGAAGTGTTCATTCCTCTTGTATGTTTTTGGAATAGTGTGAGGAAGATAAGTTTTATTTCTTCTTTGAATGTTTGATAAAACTCCCTTGTAAAGCCATCCGGTCCAGGGCTTTTGTTTGTTGGAAGTTTTTTGACTACTGCTTCAATTTCCTCCATAGTTATTGGCCTATTCAGATTATTTTATTTCTCCTGGTTATGTTTTGGAAGGTTGTGATTTTCTAGGAATAGGTCTATTTCTTCTAGGTTGATCAATTTGCTGGAATAGAGTTGCTCATGGTATTTTTTTTTTTTACAATTTTTTATATATGTGTGGGGGTCTATTGTTATTTTGCCTCTTTTTTTCTGATTTTTTTAATTTTGGTTCTCTCCCTTTACTTCTTGGTGAGCCTGGCTAGAGGTTCATCAATCTTCTTTTTCCTTTCAAAGAATCAGCTCTTAGTATCATTTGATCTTTCATTTTTTGTTTGTTTTGTTTTGTTTTTGTTTTTGTCTCTATGTCATTTATTTCCATTCTGATCTTTATTATTTCCTTCCTTCTGCTCACTCCGGACTTTTCTTTTTGTTCTCTTTCCAATTCTTCAACTTGCAGAGTTAGATGGTTTATTGCCAGTTTTTCTTGTGGGTTTTTTTTTTGGGGGGGGGGGCGGGGGTAGGCTTGTAATGCTATGAACTTGCCTCTTAGGACTGCTTTCACTGTGTCCCATTGATTTTGTCCCATTGATCATAATTTCATTGTTAATTGTTTCCAGGATTTAAAAACAATCTTTATTGTTCAGATTATTACAGATGTTCCTCTCCCTCCCCCATCCACCCATAGCTCCCTTCTACCTGGTTTCCTCCCCACTCCAGGCCTCCCCCACACTGCCACTCAGCCCTGCACCGGAGAGGTTCCCTAGTCTCTGTATCCTGCACCGCCTTGCTGAAACAATGATTGCTGCAACTACCTATGAGAGAAAGCCACCCTCATGTTCTGACCTAATGCCAGACAGTTCAGTTTCTCCCCATATGTGTCTGAGTCCCCCAGAGTCTTGCCTGAAATTGGAGTTCAGAGCAAGTAGGAAATTATAGCTGTCTCCCAGTTAAAAGAGCAGCATATCCAACACCTCTTACCAGTCTTAATGCACTTTCTTCACCACTCCAGTTGTGAACTACCACTCAGCCAGCTTTCCTGTAGTTCTAGGTGGTACTTGTTCTGCTTTTTAGTTGTAATTTTGATGTAATTGTGAGAGACAGCAAGTATAGGTGTTTACTTATGCTGCCATTTTGGTTCTCCCCACCAGGATGTTTTTAATTTCTTCTTTGATCTCTTTGGTAACCCACTCATTGTTTAATAGTATGCTATTCAGCCTCCAAGTGTTTGATTTTTTGTGATTGTTTTTATTGTAGTTGATTGCCAATTTTATGCCATTGTGATCTGAGAAGATGGTTGATATGATTTTAATCATCTTGAATTTGGAGACCCAATATGTGGTCTATCTTTGAAAATGTCCCATGTGAGCTTGAGAAGAATGTATATTTTGTAGTTTTGGAGTGGAATGTTCTGAAGATGTGGATTAAGTCCACCTGATCCAGTGAGTCATTTAGGATTGCTGTTTCTTTGCTAATTTTAGTCTAGAGGACTTATCCAGTGATGTTAACGGGGTATTAAAGTCTCCTACTATAATTGTATTGCTGTCAATCTATTCCCTGATATCTTACAGAAGATTTTTTAAATGTATTTGGGTGCTCCTGTATTGAGTGCCTATATGTTTACCAGAGTTATATCCTCTTGTTGTATAGATCCCTTTAGAATTATGAATTGGCCTTCCTTATTTCATGTTATGGTCTTCATTTTGAGGCCTATTTTTGTCAGATATGAGTATTCCAACCCCAGATTTTTTTTCATTCCAATTTGCCTGATAGATATTTTTCCATCATTCCACTTCCAGTCTGTGCAAATCCCTTGTTCTGAGGTGGGTCTCCTGTAGACAGCATATGTATGGGTCATATTTTCTTATCTATTCAGTCACTCAATGTCTTTTGATTGGAGCATTTACATTTAATGTTGTTATTGATAGGAACTTGTTTGTAGCCATTTCTGTACTTTATGCCTGTGTTTCTTCCTCCCATTCTATTTCTTCTTTTTACAGTATTCCTTTTAGCATTTCTTTCATTGCTGGATTGATAGTGATAAATTCCCTTACCATTTTTTTTTGTCTGTGAATCTTCTAATTTCCCCTTCAATTTTGATTGATAGTTTTGCTGGATAGAGCATTCTTGGATTCAGCTTTCCATCACTTTGTATATGTCATTCCATTCCTTTCTAGCTTGGTGTATTTCTAACTGAGAAGTCATTTGATAATCTGATGGGGAATCCTTATAGGTAACTCTCTGTCTTTCTCTTGCAGCCTTTAATATTCTCTCTTTGTGTTAAATTTTGCCATTGTAATTATGACATGTCTTGGTGTGGGTCTTTTGGGATTCATCTTGCTTTGGACTCTCTGTACTTGTGTGACATTTTTCTCCTCCATATCTGGAAAGTTTTCTGTCATTATTTCTTCAAATAGATTACCTAATCCTTGCTACCCTTCTTGTCCTTCTGGCACCCTTATTATACTATGTTACTTCATTCTATGTTGTCCAAAAGCTCCCTTAGGTTCTCCTCCTGCTTTTTATTTTTTTTTCTCCAGTTGGTGTTCATATTGGGCTTGTTTCTGTACTTTATCTTCTAGCTCACTAATTCAGTCCTTCACTTCCTCAAGTCTATTGTTGAAACCTTCCATAGCATTTTTTATTGTAGCTATATCACTTTTGATTTCTTCCTGATTTTTGCATAGGTTGCTGACTTTCTCATCCATCTAATTTATGAACTGTGACCATTACAGGCATTCCTCAGGTTACATTGGACTTGGTGTATGTTGTTTTGTGGTTACATTGCTATTTCCCATTTATTTATAACAAAAAAGTTCTGTCATTTCAATGCATGTAGATATGTCTTTATGTTTTTTATTATTTATTTACCACAAGTAAAGGTCAGGAATTGTTATCTTCTTTTAAATTTTTTTACTGTTTCATTTCATTACTGCTGTAAATGTGATCCATGTGAGTGATGTAGCTGGGCTCTGATATAGGGTGAAAATCACGTTACATCACACCCTAAGAACAGATCTCCAATGTAACCCTAAGACCTACTGTACTCTCTATTCTTTTTCTGTCGTATTACATGTCTCAGTTTCACTTATTTCTCTTCTTGGAGATTCCTCTCTTTTTTTCTTTTTTTTCTTTATTGATTAAGGCATTACATATATGTCCTTATTTCCTCATTACTCCCCACCTCCCTTTCATGTCTGTGACCATTGTCTGTGTCCAACCACTATTGTCTGTGTCCATTGCTTAGGCTTATATGCATGCATATAAGTCCTTTGGTTGATCTTTCCCTCTTATTCCCCTATATTTGCTGAGGTTTGACATTCTGATTGACGATTCTCTGACCCTATATTTATTTTTGTTCATCAGTTTATGTTGTTCATTATATACCACAAATGAGTGAGATCATATGATATTTATCTTGCTCTGCCTGGCTTATTTCACTTAGCATAATGTTCTCCAACTCCATCCATGTTTCTGCAAATGGTCAGAACTCCTTCTTTACTGCAGGGTAGCAGTCAATTGTGTATATGTACCAAAATTTTTAATCCACTCATCTGCTGATGGGCAGTTAGACTGCTTTCAAATATTAGCTATGGTGAATTGTGCTGCTATGAACATAGGGGTGCATATATTCTTTTTGATTTGTGTTTCTAGTTTGTTTGGATATATTCCTAGAAGTGGGATCACTGGGTCAAATGGGAGTTCCATTTTTAGTTTTTTGAGGAAACTCCATACTGTTCTGCACAGTGGCTGCACTATTCTGCATTCCCACCATCATTGCATGAGGGTTCCTTTTTTCCGCATCTTCACCTGCATTTTTCATTTGTTGATTTGTTAATAATGGCCATTTAAGTATTGCTACCCCAAGTTTTTTTTTCATTTCCATTCATCTGAAAAATCTTTTTCCATCCCTTCACCCCCAGTTGTGTGCGTCGTTTTTACTGAGGTGGGTTACTTGTAGACAACAGATATATGGCTCGTGTTTTCTTCATAACCCTATGTCTTTTTATTGAGGCATTAATCCATTTACATATAAAGTTATTATTGATAGGTACTTATTTGTCACAATTTTTTATTCTTTACTCCTGTCTTCTTTCTTCACTTTTTTTTCCCCAGCAGATCCTTTAGCATTTCTTGCATTGCTGGTTTTGTGGTAATACATTCCCTTAGACCTTTTTTGTCTGTGAAGCTCCTGATTTCATTTTGTACTTTATGCCTGTGTTTCTTCCTGATTTCATTTCTGTACTTTATGCCTGTGTTTCTTCCTCCATTTTGATTGATAGCCTTGCTGGATATTGTATTATTGGATTCAGACCCTTCTTTTGCATGACTTTGTATATTTCATTCCATTCCCTTCTGGCCTGATGAATTTCTGTTGAGAAATCAGTCACTAGTCTGATGGGGGTTGCTTTTAAGATTCTTATTTTGTCGTTGGTATTTGCCAATTTAGTTATAATGTGCCTTGGTACCAGTCTTTTGGGGTTCATTTTTCTTGGGACTCTGTGAGCTTCTTGGATTTGTGTGGGGTTTTTTTTTCCTATATCAGGAAAGTTTTCTGTCATTATTTCATCAAACAGATTTTCTATTCCTTACTGTTTCCTCTCATTCTAGAGCCCTTGTTATGCAGATATTGTTTGGTTTTCATTGTCCCAAAATACCCTTAGGCTCTCCTGCTTTTTAATTTTTTTTTCTGGAAGCTGCTCTACTTGAATATTTTTTTCCTACCTTGTCTTCTAGCTCACTAGTGTAGTCCTCTGCTTCTTCTTGTCTGCTCTTGATGTTTTCTATTGAGTTATTTACAGCAGCAATGACATTTTTCATTTCTTCTTGGTTCTTCTTCATTTCCTCTTCATTCTTACTCATATTGTCATGTTTGTCTTTCAGTCTTTTCAGCTACCTTATAACCATTTCTCTGAATTTTTTCTCTAGTAGGTTGCTTGCCTCTGTTTTGTTTACTTCCTTTTCTGTTGATGTCTGCTTTTCTTTCATATGCAGTCTGTTTCTTTGTTTCCAATGGTATCTCTTCTTTGTGTGTCTGGTTATGTAGTTCTCTCTCTCCTCTTTGTGGTGGAGTGCAGAGCTCCTCTGAATCCATGTGTTTGTGTTAATTGGGAACCGGTGCTCTGGGGTTCACAGCTGTTTGTTGGGTGCCACAGCTGTAGATTTTCAGGTTTCCGATAATATCCATTTTCCCCTGGTGATGTCTCCGCATCCAAGCCAGTGTCTCTGAGAGGAAACACAGCAGCAGTGGGGGCTGACTAGTCAGGGGAGCCCCATCCAGCAGTCCACCACCTTCTTCCGTGGTATAGCTGTCCCTTAACACACAAAAAGTCACTCCCCATGTGACCCTCAGCTTTTCTTTCTATCTGCTCTGGGACAAGGTTCAGAACACGTCTGTCTACTCAGCTGTCACTTTTTTATTCCTCTTTTTAAATTTAATATATTTTATTGATTATTTTACAGAGAGGAAGGGAGATGGATAGAGAGTTAGAAACATTGATGAGAGAGCAAGATTGATCAGGTGCCTCCTGCACACCTTCTACTGGTGATGTGCCCACAACCAAGGTACATGCCCTTGACCGAAATCAAACCTGAGACCTTTCAGTCCACAGGGTGATGCTCTATCCACTGAGCCAAACTGGTTAGGGTGGTGATTCCTCTTTTTCTTTCCTCTGGGCATTGTTTCATTGTCGCCCCATGCTAACTATCATCAGCAGGTCCAAATGCCGACTTGCAGGGGCCTGATCCACGTGCATTGCACCACCTGAGTGTCACTGAAGAGCTCCAACTGGAGACGTGTGGCTGCTGTGGGTCGGTGGGTGCCAAATGTGCCTAGAATTAGAGTCACCAGCACTCAGTGTGGCCTCGTGCATGTACCTATAATCAGGGACCCAGCATGCGCCATGCTGAAAACATCTTTGTGGGCATGCACTGAAAATCAGAGTTCCATAGCACACACCAGGAGTAGAGTCCAGGTGTGCATGCACCAAGAATTGAGTATCAGAGTCTGTCGCTTGGTGGAGCCTCTCACTGAGAATCGGGGTCCCTGTGTGCACATGCACTGAGAATTGGAGTCACTGGCTCAGTGTGCATGTACTGAGACTCAGGGATCCTGGGCAGGCATGATAAGAAACAGTCTCAGCGTGTGCACTCTGAGAGTCAAATCTATGGTGCTCAGTGCTGCCTTTTGGGGCAGTGGGCTCAAGAGGCTTGTGCACTGGAAAGGTGCCACTGTGGTGTTCGGCGATTGGCAGATTTGTATTGGGAAGGCAGTTTTTGCTGCCAGACCCAGAGCACTCGTTTGGATTCACACATACCCATCAGCGGCTCCGTTTGCCAGGAGAGCACTCAGAGGGCCCCTCACGCTGAAGCTGCATAACCCATGGTGTCTGTGGGCAGGCAACCGGGATGGGGGTAGTCCCAATTTCTACTGCCCGGGCCATGTGCCCTTTTCTGGACACAAGCACACCCAGTGGGGGTTCACAGCAGCATCCAAGAGCCACCTTTGGGGGAATGGAATCAGGAGGTCTTCACACTGGAAAGACATGGCTGTGGTGTCTGGAGGTCATCAGACAGTGAGGGGAAAGTCCCTCTTACTGCTGTGGGAGGTGTGCACCCTTGGAGGTGGAAGTCCTAGGGTCTGCAGGTCTGTGGGCGGGGCAGCAGGATTTTGGCTAGAGTGGCTGCATGGTCATGGACAGTGTCCAAGGCCAGTCTGGATGGTGGTGCTGATGAGTTCCTAGAAGAGGCCGCTCACCCCTTCAAGATGGTGAAGGCTCTATGCCTGAGCCTTAAGCCCGTAGTTCTCACAGCACTGGTAGGTGCTCCCCGTCCAGAAAATCCTGGTCTGCCAGCCTCTGATACTCCTGCTGGATTTAACTGTCCCTCCTTCACACACACCACCCACATTCACACACTCTGTTTTCACCCCCTCACTCACTCACACCCTCTCCCTCACCTCCATCCTGCCAGCTGCCCTGTAAAATGTTTTAAATCATTTTATAAAGCAGAGCCTATACTTTAAAACCTAGGCTAAAAGTATCCCATTTAATAAAAGAGTAATATGCAAATTGGCCATACCTTCACTCCACCCACCAGCCAATCAAGAGTGATATGCAAATTAACCCCCAACCAAGATGGCTGTGGCCACAGACAGCAGGAGGGAGGCTTGGGTTTCCTTGGTGATGAAGGAAGCCAAGTTTTATGCACACCCTGGCCGGGCTCAGGCCTCCACTCAATACTACAAAGTTTCAAATATAGAATCCCAACAGAAATGGCGGTAGCCATGGAGCTGGAGAGAGGAGGAGGCTAGGGTTACCCCTGGTGATGGAGGAAGCCAAGCTTTCTGCAGCCCTGGCCTGCCTTGGCCTCTGCTTAACGCTACAAACTTTCAGTTATAGAAGGTAAATATCCCAAGAGAGATGGCTGCCCAGAGCAAGCAGGAGGCTTGACTCTGCTCCAGGCTACAAAGTTTCAATTGTAGAAGACACATAAATAAATTCTAGATACCAGGGCCTCTGATTGGGTCACTGGAGGGTGTCGCTGGCCTGCAAACCACCACAGGCCCCTTGACCAGGCTTCCCCATACCCCAAGGAAACCCCTACCCTGATCTGAGACACCTTTCAGGGCAAACCAGCTGGCTCCAAACTGTGCACCAGACCTCTATCCTATCTAATAAAAGAGCAATATGCAGATTGAACATCACTTCAACACACAAGATGGCTGCCCCCACGTGGTCAAAGATCCTGCCCCCATGTGGACACAAGATGGCCACTATAAGATGGCCAGCAGGGGAGGACAGTTGGGAGGGACCAGGCCTGCAAGGGAGGGAAGTTGGGGGCAATCAAGCCTGTAGGGGAGGGCAATTAGGGGTGACCAGGCCAGCAGAGGAGGGAAGTTGGGGGCAACTGGACCTGCAGGGAAGGGCATTTAAAGGGGACCCAGCCTGAAGGGGAGAGTAGTTGGAGGGAACCAGGCCTGCAGAAGAGGGAAGTTATGGGTAACCAGTCCTGTAGGGGAGGGCAGTTAGGGGCAAACAGGCTGGCAGGGGAGCATTTAGGCATCAATCAGGCTGTCAGGGGAGTGGTTAGGGGGTGATCAGGCTGGCAGGCAGAAACAATTAGGGGAAATCAGGAAGGCAGGCAAGGGAGCAGTTGTGAGCCAGCAGTCCTGGATTGTGAGAGGGATGTGGCAGTCAGTGGGGTCCCAGATTGGAGAAGGTGCAGGCTGGGCAGAGGGAAACCCCCTACCTCCTGTGCACAAATTTTGTGCACCAGGTCTCTAGTATATAAATAACAAGAGAAACATTAAAAAGCAAAATGTAAAACAATGAAATCAAGAGATAATTACTAATCTTTTATATCTCTACTTATAATAGTCCTCCTTATCTGAATTTTTGCTCTATGTGGTTTTAGTTACCCACTATCAGCCACAGTCTGAAAATAGTAAATGAATAATTCCAGAAAGAAACAGTTTATGTTATAAATTGTGTGCTGTTCTGAGTATCATGATAAAATATCACACTGTCCTGCCTAGATATGAATTACTCATTTGTCCAGGGGGTGTCTCCATATTGTATGTCCTCCCCACTATTAGTCACTTAGTAAAAATCTTGGTTATCAGATCTGCTGTCATGGTATCACAGCAATTGTACTTATGTAACCCTTATTTTACTTAATAATGACCCCAAAATTATTCATATAGATTTCATTATAGTATATTGTTATAATGGTTCTCACTTGTAATTGTTATTAATCTCTTACTGTGTCTAATTTATAAATTAAACTTTATCATAGGTATACGTGTGTATAGCAAAAAATATATAGTATACATAGGTTTGGATACTATCTGTGGTTTCTAGCATCTACTGGATGCCTTGAAACATCGCCCTGGTGGATAAGGAGGAAGTACTATATTCCTGAAAGGAAACAAGGTTTTGGGATCAGGGAACAAACAAGTTATTTACTTACATGACAATCTTAGTATTGGTTTCCCATGCTTCATTCCCTCAAAGGGCAGATATACCCTTTGTATACAAGAGTTTGTGATGTGGGAGAAATTCATAGAAAATTATGAATTGCATGCTATAGCTGTGCCACCTGCCCACCTTAACTTCAAAACTAAACATATTCTCTCTGGAGTGTCAAAGGTCACTAGTTTTATTATCATTAGAATGTAAGCAGATGATTCCAGGGGAGAGATTTCTAAATCTCTCAGGAGGTCTCTATTTTTAATTTACAAGGCTCGTTTGTCACTAAAACATTCTTTTTTAAAAATATTTTTATTGATTTCTTTTTTTTTACAGAGAGGAAGAGAGGGATATAGTGTTAGAAACATCAATGAGAGACAAACATCGGTCAGCTGCCTCCTGCACACCTCCCAATGGGGATGTGCCCACAACCAAGGTACATGCCCTCGACTGGAATCGAACCCAGGACCTTTCAGTCCATGGCTCGATGCTCTATATAAACACTGAGCCAAACTGGTCAGGACTAAATCATTCTTGAACTCTGAGGCCAGCAATGTTTTGCGCAGGAAGCCCTGGCCATACATAAATGTGAACATATTTATGTAGCATTGTTTCCCAACAATTACTAGAAGTCCTAGACTTTGAAGAAGACTTTAAGTAAATATACTGGGGAAGAATGTAGCATTTCATGATTTGTAAAGTAGAAAATTTTCCTCGCATAATTTTGTAAATACCAGCTGAGATAGTCTTTCACCATGTGATGATGATTTCACATTGAACTGCCTTGAACTGGCTGTAAAACCTAGAACAAGGTCTAGCATCTCTACTGGACTTAACAACTGGAAGATCCTTAAACTATAAGCAACATGTAATCTCTGTTCAGTCCCAGGTTGAATGACCAATTTCTCCTCTGTTTTCATAAAAAACTTTATGTCAATCTCTTAGATCATTTTTATTATAATTAGTAGTCCCTGTCATCTTACTGGTATATGAATACTTGATGGCACAAAATGTTTCTTAAGAACCTATTATAGCAAGATATTGTGTTAAATGTTGTGAGAAATTTGAAGAAAACAATCACATTCTTAAGAATGCTTGTTGTTTATTTTGTACATTATGAGATGTAGTTATAAGCCATATCACTGTGTGTGTAAGAGAAAAATATAAAATTAGCATCAATAGAGGGAAATGATATACTCTACTTAAACTGTGTATCTTTCAAAAAAAGTGAGAAAAGGAGGTAATTGTGACCCTAGCTTTGAAGGGAAAAAAGACATAATATGTGGGGGAATAAGTAGACATAAAATTTGGTAATGTTTGATACTATAAACCCTTATATTTGTTATAATGAATTTTTAAAATCTTAAATATTTAATTTTTTTCTGTCTTCAGTCATTAGCTCTTTTATGTAAAAACTATATCTGGAAATGTTTAATAATAATTAACAGTATTTAAATATAGAAAATAACATTCCTTTAGTTCATTTGTTTAGTATTTTATTTTTTAAATTTATCTTTATTATTGAAAATATTACAGATGCCACTTTTCTCCCCTATTGATGCTCTCCACTATACTCTTGCTCCTACTACAGGCCTTCACCATACTACTGTCTGGGTTTATGGGATATACATATATGCATAAACGTTATTTTGTTAATCTTTTCCTGCCCAACCAACCACCCTTCCCTCAGAGATTTATCAGTCTGTTCAATGATTCCATATCTCTGGATATAATTTATTCGTCAGTTTATTTTGTTCATTATATCCCACATAGTGATTTTGTGTGATACTTGTCTTTCTCTGATTGGCTTATTTCAGTTAGCATAACTGAATAGTCCCTGAATAGTATCAGATGTTTTCTTTTTATAACTGCACTAGAGGCCAGGTGAAAGAAATTTGTGCATGGGAGGAAAGGGGAGGTGTCCCTCAGCCCAGCCTGCAACCTCTCCAATCTGGGATCCCTCGAGGGATGTCCGACTGCCAATTTAGGCCTGATCCTTCTCACAATCCAGGACTGCTGGCTCCCAACTGCTTGCCTGCCTGCATTCCTGATTGCCCCTAACTGCTTCTGCCTGCCAGCTGGATCACCCCCTAACCACTCCCCTGCCAGCCTTATTGATGTCTAACTGCTCCCCTGCCAGCCTGTTTGCCCCCAACTCCCCTCCTCTGTTGACCTGGGCACTCCTAACTGCCCTCCCCTGCAGGCTTGATTGCCCTCAACTGCCCTTCCTTGCAGGCCTGGTCTCTCTCAACTGCCCTCCCCTATAAGACTGCCCCCTCCTCCCCCAACAGCTCTCCCCTGCAGTTCTGCTTAACCCTAACTGCCCTTTCCTGCAGTCCTGGTCCCCTCAACTGCTCTCTTCTGCAGGCCTGAGGCCCCTCCCAACTGCCTTCCCTGCAGGCCCGGTCACCCCCAACTTCCCTCCTTGCCGGCCTGCTCACCCCTAACTGCCCTCCCCTGCAGGCTTGGTCAACCACAACTGCCCTCCCTTGCAGGCCTGATCCCTCACAACTGGCCTCCCCTGCTGACCATCTTGTGGAGGCATTGTTGTGTCCACAAGGGGGTAGGATCTTTGACCACATGGGGGCAGCCCTCTTGTGTGTTGGAGTGATGGTCAAACTGCATATTACTCTTTTATTAGATAGAATACAGGCTTAGTGTATGGATGGGAGCCAGCTGGTTTACCTTGAAGGATGTCCTGGATCAGGGTGGGGGATTCCCTTGGAGCATGGGGCAGCCTGGGCAAGGGGCTTGTTGTGGTTTGCAGGCTGGCTACTCCTCTGGCAACTCAAGTGGAGGTCTTGGTATCTGGGATTTATTTATGTTCTACAATTGAAACTTTGTAGCCTTAAGCAGAGGCCTGGGCCAGCCAAGGCTGCAGAAGCTTGGCTTCCTCCATCGCCGGGGGAAACCCTAGCCTTCTGCCTCTCTCCAGCTCCGTGGCTGCCACCATTTCTGTAGTATTTTTGTATCTTCTGTAATTGAAACTTTGTAGCATTTTGTGGAAGCATAGGCCAGCAAGGGCAGGCAAAAGCTTGGCTTCCTCCATTGCTGGGGAAACCCAAGCCTCCCTCCTGCTCTCAGTGGCTGCAGCCATCTTGTTTTGTAACTACATTGTCCCCTTTTGCCTTCAGAAGTTAGTTGTAAATTACTTCCGATGTGAAACCCCATTTGCATATTTGCTTCTGCTTGGTTTGTGGGCATGGCTTGTGTGTATATAATGGAGATATGGTCAATTAGCACATTACTCTTTTATTAGATTGGATAGTATTCCATTGTGTAAATGTAATACAATTTTAAATTTTATACACACACACACACACACACACACACACACACACACACACACACACTAGAGGCCCGGTGCACAAAATTCGTGAACTAAGGGGTATTCCTCAGCCTAACCTGCACCCTCTCCAATAGGGGATTCCTTAGGGGATGTCCGACTGCCTGTGGGATCGGGCCTAAATAGGCAGTTGGACATCCCTTTCACAATCCGGGACTGCTGGCTCCCAACTGCTCACCTGCCTGCATGATCACCCCCTAACCACTCCCCTGCCAGCCTGATCAATGCCTAACTTTTCCCCTGCCAGCCCAATCATCCCCAACTGCCCTCTCCTGACAGCCCTGTCACCACCAAATGCCCTCCCCTTCATATTCCCTCTTTATTAGTTAGGGTTTTTTCTTTAACATATTGGACAATGTACCTGCCGTGGTCTTGGCAAACCAGTAAAAATGTAAACCCAAACTAAAAGTGTTATAAAATAAACTCCTTAAGCAGGAATTTCATGAGACTTGGAAAGGTAGTAGTATATAAGATAATGGTGGATCTTTTTCTTGATGTTTCATCTTTTGCCCTTTCTTTCTTTTGTTCTTTTATTACTTTTCTGTCCTCCCTTTCTTTTAACTTTTCCGTTGGTCGAATCGTCAGTACTTGAATCTGTCTTGCTTCCAGGAGACGAAGAAGGGGGAAACACTGTCATCTGGAGAAAAAGATGATCCATGTTGGGATCGGTGGTGTTTTTGGTTTTGCTCTTTTCCCTGTTTGTCATTTCTCCCGCCCGGCATCTTCAGGACGTGTGCGAGGGCACTTCTTATCCATGTCTACACAGCCTCCCTGCCTTGGTGGAAACTGTAAGGGAAAAGGCCCCCCTGGGTGGGCTCACGCCCTGCCCCAGGTGCTGAGGAACCAGGGTGCGGAGCACCCACCACCGCCCTTGAGGAGGCAACCTCTGGACCTGGGTACTCTCCAGTAATGTAACTGCAGTGCCCCCTTTTGCCTTCAGAAATTAGTTGTAAGTTACTTCCGATGTGAAACCCTACCTCAGACATTTCCTTTGAAGTTTCTAAAGATTTAAAACAAAACCCATTCATCTCCCTAACCTGGCCAGAAGTTTATAACCACTGGGAAAGGTTTGTGTCCTTTCTTATCTCTTGTTAAGGACTTCACTTTGAGATCTTTTTTTGTCAGATATAAGTATTGCTACCCCAGCTTTTTTTTCACTTACATTTGCCTGAAAAATATTTTTTTCCATCCCTATACTTTAAGTCTGTGTGTGTCCTTGTTCTGAGGTGGGTCTCCTGTAGACAACATATATCTATTTCTTATCCATTCAGCCACTCTTTGTCTTTTGATTGGAGCATTTAGTCCATTTACATTTAGCATTATTATTGACTAGAGACCCAGTGTACGAAATTTGTGCATGGGGGGTGTCCCTCAGCCCAACCTGAACTCTGTATAATCTGGGGCCCCTCGAGGGATGTCCAACTGCCCATTTAGGTTCAATCCCACTAGGATCAGGCCTAAACAGGCAGTCGGACATCCCTCTCACAATCCAGGACTGCTGGCTCCCAACTCCCCAACTACCTGCCTTCCTGATTGCCCCTAACCACTTCTGCCTACTAGCCTGATCACCCCTAACCACTCCTCTGCCAGTCTGATAGATGTCTAACTGCTCCGCTGCGAGCCTGTTTGCCTCTAACTGCCCTCTCTTGCAGACCTGGGTCTCCCCTAACTGTCCGTCCCTGCAGGCCTGGTCACCCCCAACTCCTCTCCCCTGCTGGCCTGGTCCCTCCCCCAATTGCTCTTCCTTGCAGGCCTAGATCCCTCCAACTGCCCTTCCCTGCAGGCCTGGTCACCCCCAACTTTCCTCCTCTGCTGGCCTGGTCACCCCTAACTGCCCTCCCTTGCAGGCTTTATCACCCATAACTGTCCTCCCTTGCAGGCCTGGTCCCTCACAACTGCCCTCCCCTGCTGGCCATATTGTGGTGGCCATCTCGTGTCCACATGGGGGCAGGATCTTTGACCACATGGGGGCAGCCATCTTGTGTGTTGGAGTGATGGTCAATTTGCATATTACTCTTTTATTAGATAGGATAGATACTTGTTTGTAACCATTTTTACTTTTTATGCCTGTGTACCTTATTCTCTATTTTTTTCTTTTTACAACATTACCTTCAGGATTTCTTGCATTACTGGTTTATTTGTATTAAGCTCTCTTGAACTTTATTTTGCTCCTGCAAACCTCTTAATTTCATCTTCAGTTTTGAATGATAGCCTTTTTGGATAGAGTATTTTTTTATTTATTCTCTTGTTTATCATCGTTTTGTATACTTCTGTTCTAATGTGTTTCTGTTGAGAAATCAATTGATAGTCCAGTGGGAGATCCTTTGTGGGTAACATTCTATCTCTCTCTTGCAGTCTTTAAGATTCTTTCTTGGTCTTTAATGTTTGCCAGTTTAATTATGATGTGTCTTGATGTAGGTCTTTTTTGGTTCATCTTGATTGAGACTCTGTGCCTATTGTACTTGTGTGACTTTTTCCTTCCCCAGAGGTCACTGTGTGGAGACAAATGGGGTCAGCTGGTACTCGAGTTTTTATCAGTCTGGTACCCAGAATAGTAGGGCAGATGGCTCCTCCTCCATTCTGGTCACTGAGGGATCCTTGAGACTGTTCAGATCTGGAAGCTTGGCCTCTGCCTTTGTTTCCTCAGTAAAGTTTAAGATACTGGGTGTGGCAGGCTGTAACACCTAGGGCAGGTTTTTTTGTTTTGTTTTTCCTTTACCTGCCCTCTGGATATTTGGTACAGATAGCTTCTCCCAAGGAAAATGACCATTTTGGTTTGGAAGCATATAAACGACCCAATGCAGGATTCCTGGCTACTGCTTTTCCAAGTCTCCCTGACCTGCTTTCCACCCTTGCTTGTCCTCAAGCACCTGAAGTCCTCAGCCTCCCTCTCTGTGTCAAGCTTTGGGATGTGTAGTTGTAACTGAAAACTCCTGTGCTCTGGGTTTAGAAATAAAACAAAAAATAAATAAAAAGGCAACTCAAACTGTGGCTCTCTCCCCGACTGGCACTGGTCTTCTAGGTCTAGACTTGGCTTCCACCAGCAGTCCTGCTACTTTTCATAGCTGCTTAGATGACATAGGTGTTACAGGTCACCCTGCTCCTGCTGGTCAGGAAGCACGGCCTGTTTAGTTGCTGCCACCACTGTAGCAGTGGGCGAGTGTGAGAGCCCTGCTTGTGTTCCCAGAACAGCTCTCCTTATGGTTCAGATTCCTCCACACGTGGGCTCCCCACCTCGCCTGATCTTGCCCTTCATACTGGTCTCCAGGTGCCTTCTGTTCTTCCTTGTTAGAAGTCAACTCGTCAACCAGACCACAGTTGAAAATTCCAGGTGAATGTTCTCCAGTTTACTTGTATTCGCAGCCCAGCCCTGGAAGGAGGTGCCTGACAGGTCTGACTATTCATCTGCCATTTTCTCTTCCCTTACCTTGTTTTATTAAAGATTATCCCTGGAACACTGCAAAGATTAGTCCAAAAGAACACTGTCGCCCTTCATATAGATTCTGTTAACTGGGTTCCTGGCTGCCTTATCTCCAGAGCCTATTCTTCTTCTTGTAATATGTCCTTCAGTTTCCCAGGGTCTGTAAGAAAATCTCTTCTTTGCAGTGAGAGGCTATTAAATAACTCTAATTCTACTATGTGCCCTCCCCTATCACAGCCACCTTCGCCTTTGACAGCTTTCAGTTTGTTCATTGTATCTATAAGTCTGTTTCTGTTTTGTTTGTTAGTTTACTTTTTTCATTAGATTCCACATATAAGTGAACTCGTATGATACTTGTCTTTCTCTGATTGGCTTATTTCCCCTAGCATAACACTCTCCAGATCCATCCGCGTTGTTACAAATGGTAAAGTTCCTTCTTTTTTTATGACCAAGTGATTGTTGAATAGCATTCCACTGTAATGTGCCAGAGTGTTTTTATCTACTTATCTATTAACAAGGGGCCCAGTGCATGAATTCGTGCACCTTGAAAGGAACTGTGGGCCACAAGGCTGCGCTGGGCACAGGGACAGGTCTCAGCCCATCCTCTGTGACCTCACCCAGGCCCTCCCGCCACGGCTTCCGGTCCCCAGTCTGCTGGCAGCCCTGCTCCCACTACCGCTGCTCCCATGTGCTGATGGCGCCAGCCCCACTCATACCTGCTGACAGAGTAGAGTGATTGAGGCTGGCACCAGCAGCAGGTGTGAGTGGCAGCTACTGCTCCAGTTGCCCCTCAGGAGCCGGGAGAGGTGGAGAAGCCCTTAAGGTGATTAGGGCCAGCAGCCACCACTCACAATCGCTGATGCTGCCAATCACTCAGGACTGGCACTGGTTGTCAGCAGCAGTTACAAGCAGTGGCTCTGGTACTGGCAGTGGGTTTAAGGGGGGCTATCCAGTGAGTGTAAGTGGGGCTGTCGCTGGCAGCAGGTACAAGAGGTGGCTGCTGGCCTTGATTGCCTTTCAGGAACAAAGAATTTTCAATAACCACTAGAGACTCACCCTGATGACAGTGGCAGGCACCCTACCTTGGTCTAGCACCTTCTCTCGCCAGTTCCACCATCCTGCCATGGCCAGTGCCCACCTTGTTCTGTCATGCCCCTTGATGGTCAGACCACAACATAGCGATTGTTGCTCTGCTGTTCTGCTGTTTGATCTATTTGCATAATTGGTTTTATATATAGATGGGCACTTGGGCTGCTTCCAAATCTTGGCTGTTAGAAATAATGCTGCATTGAACTTAGGGGTACATATATTCTTTCAAATCAGTGTTTTATGTTTCTTTGGATAAATTCCCAGAAGTGGAATCACTAGATTATATGGCAGTTCCAATTTTAATTTTTTGAGAAAAATCCTAACATCAATGAATCAACAAACAACCAGTGTTGGCAAGGATATGGACAAAAGGAAACCCTTGGGCACTATAGATGGAAATGCAGATTGATACAGGCACTGTGGCAAACTTGATTGTTTTAAATTGTCACCCAAACAAGAGTATGCTGAACAAAATCAGTTTCTTGTGATGTGTTTTTTCCTCAGGGAGATTAAAAGAATACTATCTATTATTTTTAGAAGAATTAACATTTGTAAAGTCTTTCATGTAAAATCCTCTCTAATAAAATAGTAATATGCAAATTGATGACACCTCCACTACACCTATAAGCCACGCTCACCAGCCAATCAGGAACAAATATACAAGTAAACACAACCAAGATGGCTGCGGCCAGAGAAAATAGGTTGGAAGCTTGGGTTTCCCTGGCAATGGAGGAAGCCAAGCATTCTGCCTGACTTGCTGGCGCAGGCCTCTGCTTAAGGCTACAAAGTTTCAATTATTAAATCCCAACAGAAATGGCAGCAACTACAACGTGAGCAGAAGGCTTGGCTCTGCTCCAGACTACAAAGTTTCAATTGTAGAAGACACATAAATCCCAGATACCAGGACTTTTGCTTGGGGTTGCTGTGGGCATGACAGCCTGCAAACGACCCTAGGCCTCTTGCCCAGGCTACCCCATGCCCCAAGGGAACCCCCACTCTGATCTGGGACACCCTTCAAGGTAAATCAGCTGGCCCCCATCCATGCACCAGGCCTCTATCCTATCTAATAAAAGAGAAATACGCAGATTGATCATCACTCCAACACACAAGAGGGCTGTCCCCATGTGGTCAAAGATGGCTGTCCCCATGTGGTCAAAGATGGCTGTCCCCATGTGGACACAACATGGTTGTCACAAGTTGGCCTACAGGGAAGGGCAGTTGTGGGGAGAGGCAGGCCTTTAGGGGAGATCAGTTATGGGGGAGCAGGCCAGCAGGGGAGGGCTGTTGGGGGAGACCAGGCCTGCAGGTTAGGGCAGTTGGGGGCTACCAGGCTTGCAGGGGAGGACAATTAGGGGTGACTTGGCTGGCAAGGAAGGGTAGTTAGGGGCATTGGGCTGGCAGGGGAGTAGTTCAGCATCTATCAGGCTGGCAGGGTAGTAGTAGGTTATCAGGCTGGCAGGCAGAAGCAGTTAGGGGCAATCAGGCAGCCAGGCAGGTGAGTGGTTGGGAGCCAGCAGTCCTGGATTGTGAGAGGGATCCCAGATTGGAGATGGTACAGGCTGGGCTGAGGGACACTCACACACCCACACCTGTGCATGAATTTCATGCACTGGGGAATCTAATTTAGGATATAACAGATACAAAGTACTAACTGTTATGCCCATATTGGCCATTACCATTTCCAAGGCAACAAGACCACTACTTTCACTAATTTACATGTAATTTGTATCATACATGCATTTCTCTAGAATACCCAAGTATTTCAAATATGGTAAGTAAAGTCATTGTTATTTTGTTAAAAATTTAGTGCCTTTAATTTATAATGTAGTAGAGGCCAAATGCATGAAATTTGTGCACGGGGGGAGGGTGTCCCTCAGCCCAGCCTGCAACCTCTCCAATCTGGTACATCCCCCTCAAAATCCAGGATTGCTGAATCCCAACTGCTCACCTGCCTGCCTTTCTGATTGCACCTAACCACTTCTGCCTGCCAGCCTGATCAACCCCTAACTGCTCCCCTGCCAGCCTTATTGCCCCTAACTGCCCTGCCCTGCAGGCCTGTTCATCCCTAACTGCCCTCCTCTGAAAGGCCTGGGTCCCCCCAAACTGCCCTTCCCTGCAGGCCATCTTGTGGCAGCCATCTTGTGTCCACATGGGGGCAGCCATCTTTAACCACATGGGGCAGCCATCTTATGTGTTGGAGTGACAGTCAATTTGCATATTACTCTTTTATTAGATAAGATTTTTCTTTGTTATGATATTGCTTTATTTTCCTAATGTAGTATCAGATTATCCCCTATGTAACACTTCTTTTTTTTTAATTTCATTGGAAAAGCAAGAGGAGATGTAATTCACATATTAATGAATACTACAAATGAAAAGAACAGATCAGGAGGGCACTTTAATAGAAATTTATAAATTATAAATTAACTAGAAGCCCAGTGTACAAATTCATACACCAGTGGTGCCCCCTGGCCTGGCCTGCAGGATCGGGCTAAAACTGGCTCTCTGATACCCTCTGAGGGGTCTCAGGTTGTGAGAGGGCACAGGCCAGGCAGATGGACGCCACTGGTGTACGTTTGGGGCTGGGAAGGGATGCGGGAGGTTGCCCAGCAGGGGAGGGATCACAGGAGGGCTTCAGGACATGTCTGGTCCATCTTGTTCAGTTCTGATTGGTTGCACCCCAGCAGCAAGCTAACATTCTGGTCAACTGACTGCCCTCTGGAAGTCAGTGCATGTTATAGCAAGCGGACACTTAGCATATTAGATTTTTATTATATAGGACTAGAGGCCTGGTACACGAAATTCGTGCACAGGGGCAGGGGATATCCCTAAGCCCAGCCTGCACCCTCTCCAATTTGGGACCCCTTGAGGGGGGGCTTCAATGGGCAATCAGACATCTTTCTCACAATCCAGGACTGCTGGCTCCAAACTGCACGCCTGCCTGCCTCCCTGATTGCCCCTAACTGCTTCTGCCTGCTATCCTGATCATCCCCTAACCATTACCCTGCCAGCCTAATTGATGTCTAACTGCTCCTCTGCCAGCCTATTTGCCCCCAACTTCCCTCCTCTGCTGGCCTGGTCACCCCTAACTGCCCTCCCCTACAGGCTTGATTGTCCTCAACTGCCCTCCCTTGCAGGCCTGGTCCCTCCCAACTGCCCTCCCCTGATGACCTGATTGCCCCCAACTGCCCTCCCTTGCAGGACTGGAACCTTCCAACTGCTCTCCCCTGTTGGCCATCTTGTAGTGGCCATCTTGTGTCCACATGGGCACAGGATCTTTGACCACATGGGGACAGCCCTCTTGTATACTAGAGTGATTGTCAATTTGCAAATTACTCTTTTATTAGATAGGATAGAGGCCTGGTGCATGGGTGGGGGCCAGCTGGTTTGCCCTGAAGAGTATCCTGGATCAGGGTGGTGATTCCCTTGGAGCATAGGGCAGCCTGGGTGAGGGGTTTGTTGTGATTTGCAGGCCGGCCATGCCCCCCAGCGACCCAAGTGGAGGCCCTGGGATCTGGGATTAATTTATGTTCTACAATTGAAACATTGTAGCCTAGATTGGAGGCCTAGGTGCTAGGGCTGCAGAAGCTTGGCTTCCTCTATCGCCTGGAAAACCCTAGCTTCTGCTCTCTCCAGCTCCGTGGCTGTGGCCATTTCTGTTGGGATATATCTTCTATTATTGAAACTTTGTAGCATTGAATGGAGGCCTAGGCTGGCAAGGGCAGGCAGAAAGCTTGGCTTTTTCCATTGCCAGGGAAACCCAAGCCTTCCTCCTGCTCTCAGTGGCCGCAGCCATCTTGGTTAGGGTTTATTTGCTTAATTTTCTCCTGATTAGCTGATGGGCATGGCTGTGGGTGTGGCTTGATAGTAGGTACAGTAAATTTGCATATTACTCTTTTATTAAGTAAGATACTTTTTTTTTCAAAATAGTATTCCTGCCATTGTTGTGGAGGACATCAGCTTCTCAAAAAAATATCCTGGCCTGACATATTCATATGTATATGTTCATTTTACTTTTTGTTTTTCTCTTTTATTCAGTACAGTGCTCTTAATCCTCGAGAATCCTGGGACATGTGGCATCCCACTCTGGTGGCTGAAGCTTTATTTGCAATTGCAAACATCTTCAGTTCCCTACGCCTGATCTCACTGTTTACTGCAAATTCTCACCTGGGGCCTCTGCAGATATCTTTGGGAAGAATGCTCCTGGACATTTTGAAGTTTCTATTCATATACTGCCTGGTGTTGTTAGCATTTGCTAATGGCCTGAATCAATTATATTTCTACTATGAAGAAACAAAAGGGTTGAACTGCAAAGGCATACGATGTGAAAAGCAGAATAATGCATTTTCAACGTAAGTCCAAAATTTTCTATCAATTATGTGCAGAAATTTAGATTGACAAGTGGTTGTAAAGAAAAGTATGCTTAATGCAGAGAACAGAGTTAACATGCCTTTAAATATTTCATTCATTCATTCATTTTGCTTTTCTCAGTGCTTCACATAAATGATGTCACATATTATGTGAAAAGAAAAATAATAGTTATAATTTATTCTGTAATCTTCATGATATTCAAGCTAAATAGTCCTAGTCTTGTAACTTTATTTTTATAATTGTCACTATTACAGATATCTGCATTTCCCCCTCCCTTGCCCACCTTTACCCAGTCCCCGTTCCCTCTTCTCTCTGGCTATCATTATATTGTTGGTTGTGCATATATGTTCTTTAGCTAAGTTTTAGTAAAATAGTAATTTCAATCAAAATGACCTCATTAAAGACACCTATATATAATTTTTGAATTATTAAATGTATTGGGGTGACTTTGGTTAAAAGGATTATATAGGTTTCAAGTATACATTTCTATAATACATAATCTTGTGCCCACAGTCAGTCATTTTCCATCACCACTTATTTGGCCTCCTTTACCTCCACACCCCCTTCACTACCTTACTGTTGTCTGTGTTTATGAATTTCGGTTTTATATCCCATATATGGGTGAAATCATATGATTCTTAGCTTTTTCTGACTGACTTATTTTGTTTAGCATGATATTCCCAAGGTCCATGTATATGCTTTTAAAATGTGGAATAGTCCCACCAGACTGGCTCAGTGGTTAAGTGTTGGCCTATGAACCAGGAGGATACAGCTCATGGCACGGCCCGGGTTGAGGGCTCCATCCCCAGTATGGGGCGTGCAGGAGGCAGCCGGTCAATCATTCTCTCTCATCATTGATGTTTCTCTCTTTCTCCATCTCCCTTCCTCTCTAAAATCAATAAAAATATAATTAAAATAAGTAAATAAATACATAAATAAAATGTGGAATAAAATGGAAATCTGTGTCTTATTGATAGTTTACACACCCATTAAAAAATAGAATGTATACATGCAAAAGCAATCATACAAGAAAATTCAAGTGCTTTTGAGTCTTTTTCAGGTGTTTTCCAGATGTTAAAGTCCTATCACATATCTCTTTGATTCTCTAGTTTTCCATATGAAAATCTAAGCATATAGAAATAGCCCAATCCGTATTATGCACACGAAACTTTCTGTGCCCTTCCACCTGAGAAGCAATAGGCCTTGTGTAGTATCACCATCTATATCTTACAATCAGATTTGCTGGACAGCACAGGTTCATGATCACTATGTTTGATGTTCACACGGTCCTCATAGAATACACCTCTACATATCTGAGTCCATTTCCTTCCCACTCTGATAAACAGTTAATTAGCAGGTTAATGGAGAAGCTGGGTAATTTTAATAACTACACAGTAACCATATGTGAATACATAGTCTTGTAGTTGACTTTTAAAAGTCAGCCCCTATTCATGGGCCATTACAGAATTTTATGTAATATAAGACAGTACAGTAATTTTTCAAGTGTAATGAAATTAATAACCTCACATGAGCTAAGTCACTTATGGGTAAAAAAAAATTGTTGATTAAATTCTGTCTGTTTTATCTTTGATTCCAGTACTAAAACTCCATTTTAATTAATCAAGATCTGATTATTTGCACATAAAATTTTAAGTGTTACCTTAGTTGCCTTAAATATTTTCATAAATAGATTTGCTACAAACCGTGAATCACAAATAAAACAAAAAGTCATTCCAGCCCTTCCTTCCTTGTCAGCCCCTGCTCCCAGCCTCTCTGGAATTAAGCAGCATTCCTTCCGCTGAACAGCTTTCTCGGATTTGTTTCTTCCTTATATTCTTTTCTGACTCTGGACAGGGCAGGTTCAATGAATCTCTTGCAACAATATCCTTGTGACTAACATGGTTTTGGACTGTGTCTCAGTTTTGATACCTGAACCTATCTTTCCCCACTCATTTGTGATCCTTGTCTTGGTATTTGCCACTAGCAACTAGGTCCAGGTATTTACAATGGCCAGATCCTACCACCTTCCCCTAGAATTCTATCTCCAACAAGCTTCCTGTATATTGTCTGTCTGCTTATTGGACTACTGGATTTCTGATGGAGTCTTATGCACGCTATGTCTTACACAACTCCCTTTGCTACTTTGTACTTACTGCATGCCCTAATGCAAACTGTTTGCTAAGACCACTCCATCTATATTTGTTGCGATATCCTTCTGATTCCATGCTTTGTCTTCCAGAATGAACTTCTACACAGCACCTGGAAGTGAGTAAACTCCCATGTCTTTTTTTAAATTCAGGAAACAGCTCTGGTTCCAAGACACCAACTCCTCAGAAATCTGATTCATCTGCAGCCAACAGAATTATACTTAACCCCTTCCTAATTTATGTTTCCTAAAATTTATAGGAATCTCTTTGCCCTATTAGTAGCTTCATGGTAAATGATTAAATATTATTAACCAATTTAAATCTCCATCTAAGAACATATGGCTAGAACATTCTGATGTAAGATACCTAATTTAAATTGTATTTTAAAAGCAACTGTATTGAATTTTTGAATTATGTGTTATTTTACTGTGACCATGCTGATGGTTTCCTCTGTTATAATAAAAACCAAAAGATAATTTCATACCTCAAATATTGTAGATCCAAATCATTCAACCTAAATAAATCCAGTGTTCTACCTGAAATTTTTCAAATGTAAACTTTCAAGAAACAAATTATTTTTGTTCAAAGTTATTTAAAAGCTAAAAAAATAGAATCATAACTTCTCATTTTTTAATATACTAGAATATTTAAGATGGACTAGGAAGACATGCATCACTTATCCCTTAATGACCCTGTTTAGCTAAATGGTTATCAATCACTGAGTGGATAAGTAGTAATGCCCTCAGGGCTCCTTCTGTACATCTTATTTCTGTGCTTTTGTTGTCTTCAGCTTTCTTTTCATAACTATATAACTGTTATAAATTTTAAGCTTTCACCCTAGCCAATTTGACTCATAAATAGAGTGTCAGCCTGAAGGGTCTCAGGTTTGATTCTCGTTAAGGGCACATGTGGAGGCAACCAATCAGTATGTTTCTCTTACATGGATGTTTCTCTCATTCTGTCCCTCCCCACCCTTCTGCTCTCTCTAAAAATCAATGGCAAAATATTGTTAGGTGAGGATTATTAAAAATTTTTTCAAACTTTCTTTTGCTAACCATTCTTTCAGAGATTTTATTCCATGTGAGGATTAAAAAAAAAACACCTAATAGTTCATCTAATGTACCTGAATACAACAGCTGTCAAATAATATGATAAAATATTAGCTACTCTCCTTTTTACCATTAGTGGTAGTAGTACAGTGTTATTTCTCACCTATATTTCAAATGATTACTCTCTTTTACTCCTTTCACTTAGGGCAAATATGGATGCTGAAACTTTAGAACCTTGTGTTTCTTATTAGTTATCACTCCTGTCTCTCTTCTTTCTCTCATCCATACAACCCTAAAATGAAGTCTGAACATGATATCTGGTTTTCTTGCTTCTTATTCATTCTTCACCCAATTACAGTTTGGCTGTTGCTTCCACGACTCCATCAGAATTACTCTAGAAAATATCTAGAGCCTTCATGTCACCACTATCAATGGATTTTATATCTTTATATTATCTTCAATATGTCTGAATCATTTGACTCCATTTAACACTTTCATGTTTTAACATTATTTTATTTTTCCAATTGTAGTTTACATTCAATATTTTTATTAGTAACACTTTTCATTTTTGAAATCTTGTCCTTTTAAAATTATGTTACTCTGCTTTTATTTTTTTATATATTTTATTGATTTTTTACAGAAAGGAAGGGAGAGGGATAGAAAGTCAGAAACATCGATGAGAGAGTAACACCAATCAGCTGCTTCTTGCTGCCTCCTACTGGGGATCTGGCTGCAACTAAGGTACATGCCCTTGACCGGAATCAAACCTACAACCTTTCAGTCTGCAGGCTGATGCTCTATCCACTGAGCCAAACCAGTTTCGGCTGTTACTCTGCTTTTATAGTTCATCTCTTACTTTAGTCTTTTTCAGTTTCCTCTGATAATTATATTTCAACTATTGCTTTTATTTATTTATTTTTAATTTAAATTCTTAATTGTTTAAAGTATTACATAAGTCACCTTTTCTCCCCATTGACCTCTCCCCAGCTGCCCCCACCCCCAAAAGTGGTCTGCTTTAGTAACTATCCTCAAATCCTATTGTAATATCTCTGTGAAAACTCAGCTATGATTATGGATTTTGCCCACTGCCTTTGAGATGATTTATATATTCATATCACTAGCACAGATCCCCAAGATTTGTAGGCCCAACTGTCTATTAGCTTCCTCTCCATGTATATCTCCTAAAAATGTAAACCTAATCAAAGAAAATTCATCAGAGTTTTTCCCTCCAAAGTTGTTCCTCCTCCTCCCCATTGTTAAACAGCTCTAGCAAAATTCATCAATAGACACATAATTAAATTTTACATCCCATGATTAAAATGTAATTATACAATTAAAAATATATAATATTTTACTTTTTTTAAAAAAGCAATCAATAATTAAAGTCCTGAACTCTAATTAAGTCATCCTTAGTTAGATTCTTCTGGTTATACAGACCAGTAGCTCATGAATTGTTTCAAGTAACAGGAGTTTTGTTTTAACAATGATACATAGAATTACAGTCCTTTGATCCTCTGAGCAAACTTAGAGCAAAACCTGATTTCAGGAAAAGCAGGAGTTGACATGGTGCTGGACCATAGGACTTTTTACTATGAGAGCCAACATTAACATGATTTAGCTAGTCCATGTGTATTGGATGTTACCAGCATTTTCATCCTTAATTTTCTGCTTCTTAGTTTGTGCTGTCTCAAACTTTTGACTTCTCATAAGTCCAGTGATCCTGACCCTAGATTATAACTCCTGTCATTTCAGTCACTATGACAACTATCGCATTCTCTTGATACTTCTAAGATAAACTCTTTTACAGAACAAATCTGATTGTTTAGGCTCATCTTCCCATTAGGCCAGGTTCCGGCTTAGGTCATTTGATGGTGACCAATCTAATCCATGTGACTTTGGGTGGGGAGGGTCAGAGGTCTACATAAAGACCACTCTTGGGTGAAACAGTACACATGGAGTAATGTCATGGGGCTGGGAGCTACCAGGAAACATTGTTAACTTGGTCCTACTTTATGATCCCAAACTAATGCCAATCTCACTGAAGAATGAAATCCTAACTACTTTTATGTATGAGATATTTGTTGTTTTTGTTTTTACAATATAATTTAACTGAAGTCTTACTGTAACCATTTTTCAAACAGCATAAGACTTTTGTTGTCTTTTTACATCATTATATTAAGGTATTAAAATGTTCCTCTTGAAACAAAAAATTCTTCATTAAGTTCAGAATTCTTCCTCTTATTCCATTTGTTGCAGTAAGTGAAATAAACTTAACTTTTAATTAAATCACCTAATTAAATGGTCAGCAAACTGCGGCTCGCGAGCCACATGCGGCTCTTTGGCCCCTTGAGTTTTTAGCAAAGGCCAGCTTAGGAGGACCCTAATTAAGTTAATAACAATGTACCTACCTATATAGTTTAAGTTTTAAAAAGTTGGCTTTCTAAAGAAATTTCAATCATTGTACTGTTGATATATGGCTCTGTTGACTAATGAGTTTGCAAACCACTGACCTAACTCATTCATTGACAGGAGTAAGTGTTCCCTGAAATATTAAAAAAATAACAAATTTTATTATCTTAGCATTCTTAGATACTATGCTATCTTACAGCATTCCTTATGTGCAATTTAAATAGCCAATGTGGAAATCAGTATTGATAACTTTATTTATATATTTTTATTGGTTTTAGAGAGGGAGGGAGGGATATAGAAACACCAATGATGAGAACCATTGATCAGCCACCTGTCACAGGGTCCCTATCAGAGACCAAGCCACACCTTGGGCAGAAGCCCTGACTGGAAATTTAACAATGACTTCCTGGTTCATAGGTCGATGCTCAACCACTGTGCCACGAGGGCCACGTGACGAGTTTATTCTTAATCCTCTTACAACTAAAAGCAAAATTAGGTAAAAGAAATGACATTTTTCAAAGACTAGACTTGAAGGTCAATTATTTGTTAACTATTACTAATTGCCCTAAAGTGAGGCAAACTTTCTATGAAAAAGACACATAGTAAATATTTTAGGATTTTGTGGGCCATACGTTTTCTGTAACAATTACCTCTGCCATTATAATACAAAATAAATAATAGGTAATGCATAAATAAATGACTATGGTTGTATTTCAATAAAACTTTGTTTATGCAGTATGAAGTTTCCTCAAAAAAATAAATATGGAACTACCATTTGATCCAGTGATTCCACTTCTAAGAATATATCCTAAGAAACCCAAAACACTGATCAAAAAGAGTGTACATAACCCTATGTTCATAGCTAAGCTCTGGAAACAGCATAAGTGCCCAGCAGCAGATGAGTGGGTAAAAAAGCAGTGCTATATTTATACCATGGAATACTGTGCAGCAGTAGAAAGAAGAATCTCTTACCCTTTGAGACAGCATGGAGGCACCTGGACAGTATTATCCTAAGTGAAATAAGCCAGTCAGAGAAAGAGAAGTATCACATGATCACACTCATATGTGGAATCTAATGAAGAAAATGAACTGTTAAACAAAATAGATCCAGAAACATAGAAGCATGGAACAGACTGTGGAATACCAAAAGGAAGGCTGATGTGGGTCAGGGTGGGAGGGAAGACGGTGCAAGAAAGAGATCAACCAAACCCATGGACACAGACAATAAGGTAGCCTGGGGCAGGGGTAGCAATAAGGGCTCAATGGTAGAAAAAAGGGGAGATATATATATATATATATATATATATATATATATATACTTTCAACAGTAAAGATTTTAAAAAATAAAAATAAATAAACCCAAAAAAACTTTTTTATGGACATTAAATTGTGAATTTATTCAATTTCATATGTCATAAAATATCACTTTTTTTTCTATGTTTTTTCCAACTATTTGCAAATGGAAAACTTATTTTTAACTCAGCAGTCATACAAAAACAGATTGTGGGTCAAATTTTTTTATCTTTGACCTAGAAAACTAAATATAGCTTTCAAAGCTCTTAGGAAAATGAAGTACACCATTTATAAAAATATGATTAAAACAATTTTTAAATTCATTTTATTAAGTTTAATTTTATGATTACCCTAAATTTTATTTTACTACTGACCTGTACTTTTTCTTTTGTCATTCATTCATTCATTCATTTTTCTTTTTAATTAAATGTATTCAGGTGATATTTGTTAATAAAATTATATAGAATTTCAAATGTACATGTCTATGATACATAATCTGTATATTGCATTATGTGCCTTCCACCCAAAGTCAAATCTTCCACCACCACATATTTGACCCCTTTTAGCCTTTACTATTCCCTTATCATTCTGGTGACCACCATATTGTTATCTGTGTTTATAATTTTGTATTTGTTTATCTTGTTTGTTCATTTGTTGATTTCAGTTTAATATCATACTAGAAGCCTGATGTATGAAGGTTCATGCCAGAATGGGCCTTCCTTTCCCTGGCTGACAGCACCACTTTAACTCTAGCAGTAGCTACCTTTCCACTCTGGCCCAGAGCCACCTTTCTGCCTTCCTATGCTGCTCAGAGGCCCTGGCTGCTTGGTGGCCATGTATGCAAATTAATCCACCATATTTATTGGCTTAATTTGCATACCCACTCCTGATTGGCTGGTGGGTGTTGTGAAGGTCTGGTCAGTTAGCATGTTTGTCTATTATTAGGTAAGATGGTTCTTGATTTTTTTCTGACTGACTTATTTTGCTTAGTATGATATTCTGAAGATCCATCTATGTTGTTGCAAATGGCAGTATTTCACCTTTTCTTATGACTGAGTAGTATTTCATAATATCTATAATAGTAAAAGCAATATGCAAATGACCAAATGACCAAATAGCAGAAATATCATCCTGACAACTTTCCAGACAACCACACTATGACACGCACTAGCACCAGGCCAGCCAAGGTGGATGCAATGTAATTGGTCGGGCCGGCCATTGCCCCATGATTGCCCTGCAGAGAAAAGCCTAGAGCACTGGCCAGTGGGCTGTGGTTGGTGGAAGGAGCCTCCCTCTGCAGGGCACAATTGGTCACCCTGCAGTGGGAGGCCCAGACTACCCAGCCAGCGGCACTGAGGCAGGTAGCCTGGGCCTCCTTCTGCAGGGGTGATCAATTGTGGAGCCTTGGCCAGGTAGGGGGGTCCTACCTCTTTGGGGTGATTGATCCCAGGGCTCCTGGACTATGAGAGGGCATAGGCCAGGTCTTTATTATATATATTTAATATGTTCTTTATCCAATCATCTATCAAATGACCCTTCTGTGCTTCCATATCTTGGCCACTGTAAATAATGCTATAATGAACATAGGGATACAAATATTTTGTGATTGAATGTTTTCAAATATTTTGTATAGCTATCAAGTGGAGGGTATGTATTTTTAAATTAATTTTATATACATAATAGTATTCCAATTTTCCTGTCATGTTTTTGTATACTGGATCTATTAACATAGTTATTAGTTCTTTTTATATTTATTCCAGGTTATTTGAGACACTCCAGTCCCTGTTTTGGTCAATATTTGGGCTCATCAACTTATATGTGACCAATGTTAAAGCACAGCATGAATTCACTGAGTTTGTTGGTGCCACCATGTTTGGGACATACAATGTCATCTCTCTGGTTGTCCTACTCAACATGTTAATAGCTATGATGAATAATTCTTACCAACTTATTGCTGTAAGTTGAATAATTTTATTTTAATACAATATTTTACCTTAGAATGCATTGTTCCTAGGTATAGTCCATTCAATCATTATTGTAAATAAGGTCTGTAATTGGCTATTGATAAGACAAAAGCATAATGTAAATGGTTAATTTGAAGTTTCTAAGCAGTATTCACCATATTTAACTAGATACTAATTTAGTGTTTTACACACGATTATAAAATAAACTAGATTTATCCTTTCAGATAGTCATTAGCTATGGCAAGCAACAGGTAAGTGCCCTTTGGACTTTGCATTGTGTCTTTCCATTTAACTTACAATCTTTATATAAGAAAACTCAGGCTAGCTTGGCAAGATACAAAAAAAAAAAATACTCCACAGGAGAATTTGAGGGGGGAAAGTTACAGGATTTTTAGTTTCTTAAAGCCTAGCAACAGGCAATGTAGGTGTAAGCCTGAATTCTATAGCAGAATATGATATATTCTGTATACATTGTATATTCAATATTGTATGTTATATATTGAATCTGGAACCCCAACAGTTTAACTTATTTATTCATTCATTCTACAAATTCTTATTTCTGCTGCCAGGTACTGTTCTAGGAACTAGAAATACAGCAACAAACAAAGAAGATTAAAGCCTTTTATCCCCTGGAGCTTACATGTTAGTGACATATATCTATAGCCAATCGCAATCATAATAAAATAAATAATGCTGGAATTAAATATGTTTTAAATCTTTAATATTTAGACTTTAGACAAGTATCATTTCATAAAGATAATTATAGGCTTCTCAGTTTCTCCATAAATAACTACAATTATATTGCACTTCGGAATCTTTCGCTAAAACTCTGAAATGTTATTTTTTGAGAGGCAAAATTCTGATTTTACTTAAACCTGTCACAGATGGAAAAAGTGCATAAATATAAGAAAAAATACTTTCATTCGCTGATTCACAGTCTAACATATTCCCATCTGAATATACATAGGTCCTGGAATTTACATATTAATAGCTAAATCTGTGGAGCTTCATTTAAACATCTTACAACTCTGAAAATTTTTAGATACTCCCTATATATTTGTAACAGAGCTTCTATATTCTTCTGGTCAACACATTTCTCTAATGTGAATTCTATTTTCTAAACTATCCCTTCAAAAACATTAGAAAGCCTCTAAATATAAAGTCATAGACAAATTGTATATAAAGTTATATATACAATTTGGATTCTATAAAACATGTATTATGTATGAAGTTTATGAAGAGAATACTATGCAAGAATAGTACGACATTTTCTTTTTGCTGCTTTGTGGAGTATTAATTCTTACAGAGATGTTAATAAGCTTCAAATCTCTATTTCTTGTTTAACCCAAATACTAAAATTGCTTGAGAGGAGATCAGGCCCTTAGAAGCTGAACCAGGTGTCCTCTCCAGGATCCTGCATATGATGCCTCCTTGGAGAGTGAACATGCCAAGTGTTTTATTTCCTCCTGTCCTAAAATACCAGAATTTACCCTGAGGACTTTTTATTTTGTCTTGCTGGTCTTAATTCAGAGCTTTAGGATAAATTGTTTTAAAAAGACTAAAGTTTAATGGTTAAAAGGCAAAAGCAATCATGCAGGCCATATCTAAAGCCTGTTTCTCATTCACTCATGTTTTCTTTAAACAAATATTTATTGCACATCTAATATATGCCAAGTATATGCTTGTTTATATAGATACACAGAATAAGGAACTCTGCTCTCAAGAAAAATGTGATGCAATAGTGATAAAATAAGTAAATGATTTCAATGTTAAGTAAAGGGATTTGCTAATATGATGAAAGTACAGAAGAGAAGGACCATCCTTGCTGGGGTGGGAGGTAGCTGAGATTGATGGTGGTCGGGGCAGGCTCCCTATGAGAGCAAATAGCTACGTGAAGCTTTAAATATTGACTAAGTTAGAAGATGGGCAGCAAAAGGTGACTTTTGGCATAATCATAGTTCAGTTCCAATATTGTTCATTTACAGTTTACATGTAGTATTAAATTGGTTGCAGGTATACACCCCAGTGCTCACTTATTTAACAAGTGATCACACTAATAAATCCCATACTGAGTCAGCACCACACCTAGTTATTAAAATATTATTTACTATATTCCCTCTGCTGTACTTTGCATCCCCATGGCTACTCTGTAACAGCTAATTTGTACGTCTTAATCCCTTAACCTTTTTTGCCCAGTCCCCCACACCCTCCCATTTAGCAACCAACAAAAATGTCTCTGTATCTATGAGTCTGTTTCTGTTCTGCTTATTCATTTTGTTTGCAGATAAAATCATTGATAGATATGCATTTATTACCATTGGGACAACTTTAAGTGTACTGACATTCACATCATGGGGGAGTGGAAGGAGAAGAATGAGAGCAAGAAATTGAAAACCTGCCCAAACTGGTTTGGCTCAATGGATAGAGCATGAAAGGTCCCAGGTTCAATTCTGGTCAAGAGCATGTACCTTAGTTGCTAGCACATCCCCAGTGTGTGTGGGAGGGGGTGTGCAGGAGGCAACTGATTAATATTTCTCTCTCATCAATATTTCTGACTATCTCTCTTCCTTCCTCTCTGTAAAAAAAAAATCAATAAAATATAATTTAAAAATAAAGAAAGTGAAAACCTATTTGAATGACAGAAAACTTCCCTAACTTGAAGAAGAAAACATGCATATAAATCCAGGAAGTGCAGAGAGTCCTAAACAAGATGAACCTAAAGAAGCACACACCAAGACACACTGTAATTAAAATGCAAAAAATTAAAGACAAAGATAGAATCCTAAGGCAGCAAGAGAAAACATTACCTATAAGACTTTCAGATGATTTCTCAAAAGAAACTTTTCAGGCCAGAAGGGAGTGGCGAGTAATATTCAAAGTGATGAAGGGCCTACAACCAAGATTACCTTATCCTGCAAATCTATCATTAAAATTGATGGATATATAAATAGTTTCCCAGACAAGAAAAAACTAAAGAAGTTCATCACCAAATGTTCAACACCAAATCAGTATTGTATGAAAGGTTGAAGGGTCTTCTTGAAGAAAAAGATGATCAATAATATGAACAATAAAATGGCAATAAATATATATCTGTCAACTGTTCCAGTTTTTCTAACTACTGGAAACTTTGTTTAGATTCAGAATTACAGGCTCTGTTTATTAGTAAAATAAAATAATGAAATCAAGATAACACTTAATATATGACTCACTGAGAATCAGTAGGATCAGAAGCTACTCATAGGCCAATGCTTTAGTATTTTATTTATTTATTTATTTGTTTGTTTGTTTGTTTATTTATTAATAAGATATGTTTTATTGAAGGGAGGAAGAGAGAGGAATAGAAACATCAATGGTGAAAGAGAATCATTGATAAGCTGTCTCTTGCACGATCCCTACTGGGAATTAAACCCATAACTGAAGCATGTGCCCTGGCCAGGAATTGAATTGGTAACCTCTTGGTCCATGGGTCAATGCTCATCACTGAGCCATACTATCAAAGCTAAACCAATACTTTAGGTTATTACCTTTTTATTATCTTAAGCTGATTCTACTGAATCTCATTCTACATAACTGCTGTAAATATACTTTTCTTCATTAAGTTATAACCTGTAAGCTTGTTTAGAAAGAAAGTAAATAAGAGGGGAACTAAAGGAAAGGAACAGGAGGGAAAATGGATGGGAAACTGTAGCTTCTGTGCTTCCTTCTAATGACTGAAACCTCCACTCAGACATTTGCTAAGCAACAACGGAGGCCATGCATTTTCTAAATATAGTGATTCCTATTGAAAGTACAATTTGTTCAGTTCCTAGACTAAAATATATAGTTCATAGTAGAAAGATATATACAACATATGCATTCATTGGCACACAGAAATTTAGTAATATTAGAATGATGGATACTCTAATATTATCCTACTCTAAAATCTAAGTTCCTTTTTATCATAGTAATGGGTTAAATGAATTATTTCAAATTATTTAACCGAATATATGCCTAGTTTCTAGCACTTCCTACTTCCAAGATTGTCTACTTAATTCAATTTAACTCAAGAGGAGAATGGCTGCTCTCTAAATGCCATAAATGTTCCAAAGATTTCTCAGGAGATAAATAAAATCTTATATAATAAAAGCTAATATGCAAATTTACTGAATAGTGGAACAACTGGTGGAATGACCAGTTGCTATGACATACACTGACCACAAGGGGGTAAACTCTCAATGCAGGAGCTTCCTCCAGTCTGCAGGCCCCAGGCCAGCCAAGGCAGGTGCCAGCAGGGTCCTCCCAATTGCCCTGCTGATTGCCCCACAGATTAGCCCTGATGGCTAGCTAGGCCAAGGGGCCCTATGCATGCACAAATTTCATGCACCGAGGCTCTAGAAGAATGATAAATAAATGACAATGAAGGATAACCTCAGGCTTGTGGGTAACCACCAGTCATATTCCTCTCTGGTGCCATTTGGCCAGGATTATGTCAAGGTTCATAGTCCCAACTCTTCATTTGTTAGAGGAACTTCTCTCTGTGTTTACGTCTGTTCCCTGAAAGTGGTCACTAATTATTCACATGGAAATGTATCAAGTAAGATTTTTCTGGAAATACCAGGAGGCTAAGCCATGAGCAGCCATGAGGGTAACATTCAGGTAAGTAGAGGTTCAAAGTCTTGAATAATACACCCTGTTTGTGGCCAGAATCTAATGAAACTGAGCTAATGGAAGCCTATAATTCATCCTTGATGCGTAAGTAATCACTGCGAGTCTCTTTAGCATGGAATTATTTTAGATGTCTGTTTCATGGAAGAGGGAAAAATGAAAAGTTACAAGAAAGGTATAACTCTTACCAGGGTAATCCATCATCTGAAATGTTTAGATAACTATCTCCAAAGTCAGCAGTGTTTTCATGAGTAATTAACTTTCCAGAACTACACAAGCCAGGTTATAGGCCCTCTGTGATGTTTGTCTGACATTGATAATTAAGAAACCTGTCAGCAGCTATTATGTTCTCTTCAGGACCACGCCGACATAGAATGGAAATTTGCTCGAACAAAGCTTTGGATGAGTTATTTTGAAGAAGGAGGTACTCTGCCTACTCCCTTCAATGTCATTCCGAGCCCCAAATCTCTTTGGTACCTGATCAAATGGATATGGACACACCTGTGCAAGAAAAAGATAAGAAGAAAGCCAGAAAGCTTTGGAACAATAGGGGTAAGAGCATAACACATTAGTATTACTCTTTATTTTAATTGTTTCTTAACCTAAGAACTTGTAACCATATATACATAACTCACAGACATAGACAATAGTGTGTTGAAGACCTGGGGTCAGAGGCAGATGTGGGCTAGAAGGAGACAATGAGGAAAAAAAGAGGACATCTGTAATACCTTCAACAATAAAGACAAAACAGCAACAGAAACCTACATGACTATAATTCATTTCTAGTAAAGCATCATCAAATAATAATTTAAAAAATAATTGTATATTTAAATATATTTGTATTTCATATTGAATATTTTCTGTTATTCTTAGTGTGTAATATGGCCTCCTTCAAGAGCATATTATGCTGATAAAATTTTCTCAAATGATTAGATAAATATTATAACTAGAAAATACTGTGCCATATTCAAGCACAGTGATTTTGTAACTGGACAACCAAAAAGTCCAGGCTGCCTGTCACTACTTCAGCCAATTAAGCAGAGACAGGGTTGAATCATATATGAGCAATTATTTCAATAATGCTCACAGTATGGGATAGCAGCAGGTCATCCACAAAATCTACTATTTAACCACCATAAGCAAGCTGCTTATATTGAGTAGAAGGACAAAGATTATGTGGGGACGTAGGAATTACAGGCATGGAAAAGTAGGCACAGGATAATAATTACAGGTTACAAGTCATGCAAGCATAGAGCAGGGGGAAGGGAGTCGCAAGTAGGCAGGCACCTCTGGGCACTCCAGCACCAGAGTATAGGTAATAGGGACTGGAGGTTGGAAAGAGAAGGTGCCTCCCAGACTAGATTGTTTCAGCTACGAGATTGTAAATATTTCCATAATGACAGGCAGTTCTTGGGAAGGAAGATGAACTGAATTTCAATGTTAGCTCCATCTCCCAGGATGTACAATTCCCAGCCAGGTTAGAATGTGCTTTCTTTAATCAGAACAAAACAATCATGGTTTATAAAGCATGATTAACATTTTTATTTTATTTCTTATAATGAATAGCTAATCCCAATATTATGTTTCTACCCCTAACATTCCCCACTGCTTTTTTTTATCATCTACCTAACAAAAGAGTAACATGCTAATTGACCATACCTTTGTGACACCCACCAGCCAATCAGGAGTGAGTATGCAAATTAACCCAACAAAGGTCTCAGGTTAATTTGAATACGCAGGCACTGAGCACAGGGCAAGATGTGGGTGTTCCGCACCACCCCAGCTGCTCCAGGCCTCTGGGCAGTGTTGGGAGGGGGAAAGGCTGCTCCAGCCAGAGTGAAGGTAGTGCCGACAGCGAGGAGAACAAAGGCCCATTCTTGCATGAATCTTCATTCATGCATTGAGCCACTAGTCAATATACATATTAGATTTAGATGAAAAATCTAATCCTGCTGGACTATATTTTCCTTTTACTTGAAAGTAGTTCTTAGGGATAGACTGCAATGAATGTACAATCTTGAATATGACTTCCCTAATTTGATGAATGTTGCTTTCTTCTAACTGAGAACTGTCAGAAAGAATGAAACAGAACACTTGTTTCAATTTCTCACAACTGTGTTTATGCCACAACAAATAATGTATTGCTGCCCATTTCTCTAGAACTGCTCCCTGACATTTCTCAACTCTTAATGTATCCCTTGAATAGTCCTGGAAGTAGCATCTGGGGCTTTTACCATGCTACAAGCCAGCCAGGTCACTTCTTCATTAAGGGAGTTTACCATTACCAGTGTAATAAAAATGTTTAAAGCAATATATTCAGCAATGGCCCACAAATGGAGATCATTGTTGCAGTCTGGTGCTATGGCCGTGAGAAGGTCTTTTTGGTTGGGACCCTGGGATGTTTCTAGACATAAAGACAGTCAGTTGTCCTAAGGAACAGGTGCTATTAGCAAGGATATATAAATAGACAGTTACCCCACATATCAGAAACAATCAGCTGGTAGCTTAGTATGTCCATTATTATAAGGGATGGTATAATTACCAGAACAATTCATATTGTAGTTATTAGATACTAAAAGACAATAAGCACTTCCAGTAAAATGACTGACATTCACCTCAGGTAACTTCTGTAGTGACCTTTAGAGAAAACATCCCTGCATCTTTTTTCCAAACAATGGGTCCCAACAAATAAAGGTCCTAGTATATGACTTTCCTCCCAAAATGAATAGAATGCATATAATTCAATATATTAGCAATAGGTATCCCAACACCTGTTAGGCAATATGTCAAGTTCCATTCTACATAGGTTCCTCAATTGCCAGCTTCAGAGCAGATGGAGTGGTGAGACACATGTCTCAGGGGCCCATACATTTCTGCCCCAGTTGGCCTATTATCTTTGCTCTGTTCATTGTTTGTCTTACTACCACATCCCTCTTCAAGGATCCTGCTCTGAATTATTTCAGAGAAAATGGGTACGGAGTTTCTTCTGTAGCTGCTTACAGCTGAAGAGGGATGACGTTTTCTTTCAGAGCCGAGAGGTCCTTCCTCTCTGTCAGAGGGACAATGAAGCCTGGGCATGAAAAGAGGTGGCAATGGTGTCTCTAGGTGGTATTCCTTGAGTACAAGTAGGGCTTGTAACCTGGTGGAGACAAATTTTGTTATACATTTTTGTATTATTGGGGTAAAGGCTAGAGATAAATTCAGGATCCAATTCATAGGTAAAAAATAAAGCTTTGATTCCAATATTCACAATTGTGTCTTATAGAATCTACTGAAACACAATTACTTCCCCTAAAATTACCTTCATCTTTATTAAGGAGCCAAATTAAGACCAATTGACTTATTGTATTATATCCAGTTTTAATTTGGCCTGATCATCTACATGAACACAATAAGAATAGCAATTGATCATATAGGCCTTTAAATTTTTTTCTTTGCTGGAGTTTCATGGTTGTGCTTTAATTAGCCCCTCAGAGAAAAGAAAGTGGGCCACGTAGGTGTCATCAGGTTTTCCTGCAGTGCCTCCAGACTTGGGTGAATTTCCTCATATTCTTGAGGTTCCCGATATGCCTTGAGGTTCCTTCCTCGCCATCTCTCAGGAAAGCAAACTTTCTTTCTTACCTAGAAACACTGCCATGAACCATTGACCAAGCAAGGTTTCAGGCTATTTCTCCAAAGCTCACTTATTGGCTTCAAATTCAGTCTTCATTCCTTAAAGCTTTCCGGTGACATCCAGAGTCCAGGCATTTCTCTTTCAGACATAACATTCCATTCAGAGTCTTGGTACATAAAACAGCAATTGAAAATAGGTCTTCATGCAATGAAGCATTTTGCCATGACTCAGTAAGAATTGCCAAATTCTGGAGGGATAAAGGAGGGACAAAAATTCATAATTTACAAATTGCTTTAAGAAAAGAAGAAATTTTCCTTAGGTCTGAAAAACAAAAACAATGAAAAATCAGCAATATTTTTTACAAAAGTTACAAAACTATGTAATTTTTTTTCAGTTCATTCAGCCCCACAATCATTTTTTGTTTCTCCTGATTTTTTTCTGCTAATACTTATATAAATCTGTATACTCTATGGAGTTCTAATAATTTCCATCCAGTTTGAAGGGGATGATCTGAAAATGTCAGAGTCCTTCCCATGGATCCCTGAGAAGATGTAGTATTTTCCCAAATGCATTATAACAAAACAGCGATTGTTTCTAAATGACAAGAAGAAATTTAAAATGACACAATATTACAGCCGGGCTGGCATGGCTCAGTGGTTGAGTGTCGACCTATAAACCAGGGGGCTGTGGTTCAATTCCCAGTCAGGGCACATTCCCAGGTTGTGGGCTTGATCCCCAGTGTGAGGGCATGCAGGAGGAAGTCAATCAATGATTCTCTCTCATCATCATCTCATATATATATATATATCTTTTTCCTCTCTGAAATCAATAAAATATATATCTTTAAAAGGATAAATAAATAAATAAAATGACACAATATTCCAGAATAACAATTAGGTTATTTCTTTATTTGACAAAGTTTCCCATGTACCTTAAGCAGAACATATTCCTGCATAAGATGAGAAAACAAATCCTTAAGGCATTCCGAGGCCAATTGGAATGACCTAAAGCCAATTCTAGGTTAAGAAAAGTTTCTTAAAATTCAAACCCTGGGAAGGTTGTCAAACTTATTTTACCAAAAGGTTATATATCATTCTTATTTTTTTCTTTACAAAGTGGGAGTGCCCCCCCTTCCTTGAGAGCACTTCTGCAGTTCAGGCCCTTCTAGGAGAAAACCTTGGGGAGTTCAGAAATTTTATTTCCCATAATTTTCTTTCTGAGTGACTGTAACAACATGAAATCTTGCATATAAGAAGAGATCTTATCCTATTTCAAAACAGAAACAAAAACAACCTCTAAAGTAAATAGATGAGTATGCCCAATAGGAGACACTGGGACATTAGCTTTAGAATATTATCTCACACTGATAGAGCACAGCAAATGATCTTTTGTTCTGAGTGGTGCAAGCCTTAATAGCAGATGCAGATGATTCCCAGTGTTCATAAAGCAACAAAAAGTAAACTAAGTCCTCAAAAGATAAGAAAGCAAACAAAGAATATCCTTAACCAAAGTTACATTACAGACAGACAAAACTCTCACTAGCAAAGCATTTGGATTGGCTGATGTCTTGAGAAGGAGTGCAGGAGGGTCCCCAATATTAAGAATTCTCAGCAGCTGCTGGTAAATTCCTGTAATCTATGACACGGGTTCAGCCTGCCACAAGCAGCTGGGGGCCCCAGAAAAGTGGGATGTGCCCCATCTTTAAACAAATCAAACAACAAAAAGTCACAAAATAACAATCAACAGAGACACTTTATGCACCATATATACAGGCACACACAACCCCCAAACAAGAGCTTCACACCACGCTTCTTGTCTGTCCAGCCACAGAAACTGCAGAATGCCCTGCATTAAAACAAACAAACAGAAATCACTGAAGCAGAGCAATGTCTCCAGTCCCAGAATGGATCAGACTAAGGGCTCGAATACCAGCCAAGGACCACAAGAGGTCTCTTGCTACCAGGCCCTGGTCAGGCTCACCCAGCAAAAGCATGCCTTTAAACCAGGTGAGAGGCAGCAAATGCTTTTCCTGCCATACAAACGATTGATTCTTCCGTCATACAGAAATGGTTGATTCAACTTACATCTTATGTGAGATGATGGAGATTGCTGAGGCTGGGGCTAGGGCTCAAAACTGGAAAATTCCTGGCAGTGCTGCCAATAAAAGAGTCCAGACCTCAGCGCCTGAAACCCCGGTCCAGGCAGCAAGCGGGATCACCAGTGTTCGCTCCAGAGGAGTCCCTTGCTCACATCCCACCAGAGTCGCCAGATGATGTAACCTGACAACCAAGGGTTCTGGGCTTTCTGTCACTACTTCAGCCAATTAAGCAGAGGCAGGGTTGGATCATATGAGTGTTTATTCCAATAATGCTAGCAGTTTGGGAGACCAGCAGGTCATCCACAAAAAATCTGCTCTGCCCCCGGCCATAAGCCCGCTGCTTTATATTGGGGGGTAAAATGACAAAGATTACATGGGGAAGTAGGAATTACAGGCATGGGAAAGTAGACATGGCATAATCATTATAGGTTACAAGTCATGCGAGCGCAGGGTGGGCAAGGATCGCAAGAAGGGGGCACCTCTGGGCAGTCTGGGGCCAGATTACAAGTAATAGGGACTGGAGGCTGTAAATAGCAGGTACCTCCCAGACTAGACTGTTTCAGCCATGGAGTTGTGAATCTTTCCATACTAATAGGCTGTTCTTGGGAAGGAGGATGGGCTTTATTCCGATGTTAGCTCCCATGTCCCAGGGAGTACAACCCCAGCCAGGTTAGAATGTGCTTTCTCTAATCAGAACAGAACCATCATGGTTAACAGAGCATGATTAATGTTCATTATTTTATTTCTTATAACTAATAGCTAGGAGAATATTATGTTGTTCCTCTAATAATTTCAGAATATGTTTAATTGTCCAACATTTTGCTTCTACTCTCAATTCTATTAAATGCCAAGAAATTGTGTTTGTAAAAAAAAACAACAACATTAGGACTACTCAGAACCATGTTTCTCTTATATTGGAAAATTGTACTTCCTTTGAAAAATGTTATTGGGAAGCAGAATGTGCTTTCTTTAATCAGAACAAAACATCATGGTTAATAGAACATGATTAATATTACTCATAATTATAGTTGGTCCTCAATATTCTATTTCTGCCCAGAACACACAGAAAGAAAAATAAAGATTAACTGTGATATCAAACCATTTCTTTTCCTTATCCATGTTAATTTTACTAACCTTTGGATATCTTTATGCTTTGGGAATTTATGACAAACTAAATAAATATTGTGAGTCATGTCTCTTTTCTTCAGCCTCATCCCATTCTCAATCCTGCCTCTTCTCTACCAAGCTATGGTTTTGGGCAAGCACCAGCCTAATCAAACTCAATGAATGTTATATGTTTACCCTTTATCTAGTCTCAGTCTCCAGAATGAGGTTATATTATTTCAGTTTGCATACTCATAGCTGAGTTTTATATGTTTATATTTTAGATGAAAATAAATAGTACATATTATTTGTAAGAAAAATATAAGATAAATGAAAGCCAAATTAAGAAGATTCTAATAATAACAGGAGTTAAATGAGAATCAAAAAGTAATTGCTTTTGCTCTGAATTCCTTTCAGTCTGGATAATCTTTCTGATAGTTATTTGTATAAACATGAAGACAAGGGGATATACACATATTCGTTAAGAAAAAGGTGGAAGTCATTTTGTATAACCAAGATATGGTTTAAAATATCAAATCACACTTCAAAGGAACTTTAGAAATCATTTAACTAAACCATTTTCTTTGAAAGAGATCTTATTTACTTTGCTCAACATTTCATGAGCCCTTGGTGACAGAGCTGGGGGGAAAACTGGGTGATTGTTTTCCAGTCTAATGTGTTTTTCACTGCCTTTCCTTGTTTCTCTGAAAAGTCTGATGACCATGCAACAATACCCTCCATGTTGTGTATTTATCTTTTAAGTTTTATCAACAGGTCTTACAGATCCTATTATTGTTTTCAGTTTCCTCTTAGATTCTTGTATCTTAAATTTCTCATTTAACAAGATGGCATGCCTTCTGCTCTCATCCTAACTTGCTTATATTTAAGCCACATTTTTGAAACAGATAATTGAAGCTACACTCTAGGTAGAGTTTATGCATTTTTTAAATCAATTTTTTTAAACTTCCTATTTGTGATTCACTTATTGACTATTGTCACCTAAAAGATGCTCATTCTCTTCCCTGCCCTTCAGGGTTACCACCATTGGTCCTCTCTACATTCTATCACTGGATCTTGCTATTTATGACCACCGGGTAACAACTAACCCTGAAAAATTAAATAACTCTTTAAAAAAAACAACTTTGACTTGTCAGGGTCACTGAAGGAATAACGCACAAGGCCAAAAGTGGTAAGGAGATATACATTTATTAGGTCATCTGGTAACCAGATGGGCTGTGCCCCCAATTAGCACCAGCAGCCAGAGACAAGGAGTCAGAGATTTTATTTTATTTTTATTTTATTACTAGGGCCCCAGTGCGTGAAATTCATGCACTGGGGTGGGGGTGTTCCTCAGGCCAGCCTGCCCCCTCTCATAAACTGGGAGCCCTTCTTGGGGAGCGGGCCTAAGCCGCAGTCTGGCCTCCCTCTGCAGGAGACAACCAGGCTGATCAGGGGAAGACACCAGCCCCATCACCCTGCTGCTGCAGCCACTGCCATCCACCAAGGCTGTCAAGGTGTTTTCATCAACATGGACTCCAGTCCCTTTACCACAAAAAATGACAACTTTCTTTAGGCATTTTCAAGATGTGTCTTTCATAGGGTATGGCATTTCTTTTTTTTCTTTTTTATTTTTTTATCCTCACCTGAGGATATGTTTCCATTGATTTTTAGAGTGTGGAAGAGAGAGGGAAAGACAGAAAGAAACATCCATGTGAGAGGGACACTTGGATTAGTTGCCTCCTGCATGAATCCCAACCGGAGCACTAGCTAGGGAGGAGCCTGCAACCTAGGTAATGCCCTTGATCAGAATTGAACCCAGACTCTAAGATTAGCAGGCCGAGGCATTATTCACTGAGCCAAACCCGCTAGGGCAGGATTTGACATTTCTTAGCCCTCCAGCAGCAGACCTTCATTTTTGCCTCCAGGAATGAGGTGTAAAAACCCTAGACTACCTTTTTGGATTCTTATTACCCAAGTTACCAAGAACATTATCAGTGGTGTTCAGGGAGTTTAGCCAATGAGCAGTCAGAAAAGGTGTTTCCTCTGCAGCAAGCCAAGGCTGAAAACCCTCCTCCTCCCGTCTCTGGGCCTGCTTAAGCCTCTACTGTGGCTTGGGCAGGGTGCCCCCAGCTCTGCTTAAGCCTCTGCCATGGCTTAGGCAGACCCTCTCCCCAGATTGCCCAAGCCTCTGCTTGGGCAGGGCCCCCAGTTCCACTCAGGCTCTGTTTGAGCTTTTACCATAGCTTGGGCAGGGGCCCCCGACTTCGATCAAGCCTGTACTATAGCTTTCAGCAGAGCCCCCCCAGCTCCGCTCTGGCCATGCTCAAACCTCTGCCACTCCACCCCTTGGCAACAAAACCTGTGGGCCAGGAGTGGCCAGGGGCACTCTGGGACCCCAGCTGCTCAGGATCAATGTGTGGGCCTATAGGCTCTAAGTGGCTTGGGTCCCAAGCATGTTCCTAGGATCCAGGCTGCTGGGCTCCTGTGTATGCAAATTAACCTGCCATCTTTGCCAGGTTAATTTGCATACTCACTCCTGATTGGCTGGTGGGGTGTTGTAGAGGTATGGTCAATTTGCATATCTTTCCTTTATTAGTATAGATTTCTTTTTTTTATTAAATTTTATTAGAGTGACATTAGTCATCATGAGCACATAGATTTCATGTGTGAATTATTAATTTACAAAATCTGTATGTAGGACCATGTGCCCATAACTCAAAGTTAAATCTTCTCCTGTCACCTCATTTTAGGACCCCTTTCTCTCTTCACCCCCCCCCCCACTATAGCAACCACCACACTGCTGTTTGTGTTCATAAGTTTCTGTTTTATATTCCACATGAGTGAAATCATATAGTTCTTAGCTTTTTCAGTCTAATTTATTTCACTTTGCATAATGTTCTCAAGATCCATCCATATTGTTGTAAATGTTGCTATTTCATTCTTGATTATGGCTGTGTAGCATTCCACTGTGTATATGTACCAAATCTTCTTTATCCAGTCCTCTATCACAGGACACTTTGGCTGTTTCCAAGTCTTGGCCACTGTGAAGAATGCTGCAATGAACATAGAAGTGAATATATCTTTGCATATAAATGATTTTGAGTGTTTTGGCTATATACTCAGGGTCATATTGTAGCTTTATTTTTAATTTTTTGAGGCAATGCCAGACTGCTTTACATAGTGGTTGTGCTGTTTACATTCCTATCAGCAGTGAATGAGAGTTCCCTGTTTTCCACAATCTCTCCAAAATTTGATGTTGTTTGTCTTGTTGGTAATGGCCACTCTAACTGGTATAAGGTGGTACCTGATTGTAGTTTTCATTTGCATCTCCCTGATTGGCAGTAAGGTTGAACATCTTTTCATGTATAGGACTCTAGGCAATCTATTTTGGCAGGGAATTCTCTGGGCAGGTCTGTATCCTGAGCAAGTCCTGAGGTGAAAGATACTAGACTTAGCAAATGGAATGTGGTCTAAGCAAAAGAAAATGGCTGTGAAGTAGTCTACAGGTCAGTTCCCAGGGGAGGGGATATCAATTCAATTATTTGATTAGATCTAACAGGACTTTATTATATGAATAATTAGGAATTCCAGGTAAACTAACCTTTCATTTGGAATACTTTCTGGAGGAAAGCATAAATGTTTTATTGATCAAAACCTTTACTATAGGAAGAAAACTCATTGGGAAATGGCTTCTCTCTGGGAAATCATAAAAATTCTACAAAATGGGGCAACCTATTTGGGAATTTTTTTCTTAACCTCATTTTATCAGCAAAACCCTTTCAGTATTAAAACATTGTTCTCAAAATTTAATGTGTACTAGAATCATAGGAAATCTCCGTTTTAACAAGCACTTACAGCTTGTAGCTTTAATTAGAAACTCCTGTTTACAAAATCACTAGTATCTAGATCAGCTATTTAAACTAAAACAAAACTAGTCTTTCTACTTTTGTCTCCAGAGTACACACACACACACACACACACACACACACACACACACACACACACTAGAGGCCCAGTGCACGAATTTTTGCATGAGTGGGGTCCCTTGGCCTGGCCTGTCATCAGGGTCAATCAGGGGGGCTGGTACGCAGGGGGAGAAGGACCAAAAGAGGTTGGCCAGCCAGCCAGCCCCCCCACATCATGGGCCATTAGGAGGACTGGCCGGTGGGGGAGAAGGACTCCAGGAGGTTGGCCAGCAAGCCCCCAAACCCCAATCAATGGGAGGGACTCCAAAATTCAAATTCTGCAAGGAATTGGGCTTCTTCCTACCTCCTGTTTGGGTTTGGGGTACAGGTGAATGAGCTTCAGGGCTGTCAGGCTACAGCAGCAAGCTAACCAATGGCCAATTCCATGAGGAACGGGGCTCCCTCCTCCCTCTTGTCTGAGTTCAGGGTGTGGGTGAAAGAGCTTCAGGGCTGTCAGGGCCCCAGCAGCAAGCTAAGGCACAGTCGACTCCACGAGGAGGAATTGGGCTCCCTCTTCCCTCCTGTCTGGGTCTAGGCTACAGGTGAACCAGGTTCAGGGCTGTCAGGGCCCCAGCACGAAGCTAAGGCACAGCCAACTCCATGAGGAATCAGGCTTCCTCCTCCCTCCTGTCTGGGTCTGAGGTGTGTGTGAACCAAATTTGGAGCTGACAGGGCCCCAGCAGCAAGGTCTATATATAAATATATATAAATTTTTCAATTATAATTGACATTCAATGTTATTCTGTATTAGTTTCAGAGATGCAGCAAAGTGCTTAGAAAATCATGAACTTTGCAGAATGTTATCCCCACTGCTTCAAGTACCCACTTGACCCCAAACATATTTATCATAATATTAGAGGCCCAGTGCAAAAGTTCATGCACTAGGGAGGGGTATTCCTCGGGCCAGCCTGCATGCTCTCCAATATGGGACCCCTCGGGGGATGCCTAACTGCCTGTAGGATCATGCCTCAACCAGCAGTCAGACATCCCTCTCACAATCTGGGACTGTTGGCTCCCAACCACTCGCCTGTCTGTCTGCCCTGCCTAATTGCCCCTAACCACTTCTTCCTACCAGCCTGATAACCCCATAACCATTCCCCTGAGACCCTGATCGATGCCCAACTCTTCCCATGCTGGCCTGATTGCCCCCAACTGACCTCCCCTGCCTGCCCAGTCACCTTGAACCACCAGCCTGGTCACCTGTAAATGCCCTCCCATGCAGGCCTGGTCACTCCTAACTGTCCTCCCTGCTGGCCTAGTTGCCCCCAATTGTCCTCCCCGCAGGCTCAGTCCCCTCAACTGCCCTCCCCTACCAACCCAGTCTCTCCTAACTCCCTCCCCTACAAGCCTGGTCACCCCAACTGCCCTCCCTGCCAGCCATCTTGTGACTACATGGGGAAAACCATATTGTGAACATGTGGTGGTGGCCATCTTGTGTGAGGGTATGATGGTCAATTTGCATATTACCTCTTTATTATGTAAGATTATTTTATTGACTATATTCCTTATTCTATAATCTACACCTCTGTGAACATTCTGCAAATAACAATTTTTACTGCTCAATCTTTTCACCTTTTCACCCAGCCCCCAATAACCCTCCCCTCTGACAACTATAAGTCTATTCTATGTATGTATGAGTCTATTTTTATTTGTTGATTTATTTGTTAATTAGATTCCAAATATAAAGGAAATCATATGGTATTTATCTTTCTCTGTATGCCTTATTTCACTAAGCATAATACCCTTTAGGTCCATTTATGCTATTGCAAAGGGTAAGATTTCATCTTCTTTATAGTCCAATAGCGTCCCATTGTGTAAATGTACCACAGCATTTGATTCACTCATCTATTGAGGCACACTTGGGTTGCTTCCATATCTTGGCTATTCTAAATAATGCTGCAATGAACATAGGATATATATAGAGAGAATTAGTGTTTTGGTTTTATTTGGATACTAGAAGCTCAGTGCATGAAATTTATACCCAGAGGAGGGGGAGTCCCTCAGCCCAGCCAGCATGCTTTTGCAATCTGGGACTCCTTGGCAAACCAGCAGTTGGACATCCCTCTCACAATCTGGGACTGCTGGTTCCTAACTGCTTGCCTGCCTGATCACTCCTAACCACTCTGCATGCTTGCCTCATCACCCTTAATCGCCCCTGCCTCAGCCCCCACCACCACGGCTTCGTCCAGAATGATGTCCAGAAGGTTGTTTGGCTGTCTGATCTAATTAGCATATTAAGTTTTTATTATTATAGATATCCTCAGAAGTGGCATCCCTGGATCATAAGAAGTAACATTTAAAAAAATTAAAAAACCTCCACACTACTTTTCATAGTGGCTTCATCACTCTGCATTCCCACCAGCAATGTACAAGGGTTCTCTTTTCTCTGTATCCTCACCAACACTTATTTGTTGATTCACTGATGATGATAATCATTCTGACAGAAGTGACGTTGTATCTCAGTATGGTTTTGATTTGCATTTCTCTTATGATTTGTGATTTTGAGCAACTTTCTATATGTATATTGGCCATCAAAATGTCTTCCTTGGAGAAGTGTCTCTTCAGGTCTTCTGCCTAGTTAGGGTTCTTTGTTTTGTTTTGTTGTGTGTGTGTGTGTGTGTGTGTGTGTGTGTGTGTGTGTGTGTGTGTTTGCTGTTGTTAACTTGTCTGAGTTCTTCATAGATTTTGAATATTAATTCCTTATCACATGTATCATTGGTGAATATGCTCTTCTATTCAGTAGATTGTCTTTTTGTTTTGTTGATGGTTTCCTTTGCTGTGCAAAATCATTTTAGTTAGTTGATATAGTTACATTTGTTTACTTTTTCTTTTGTTTCCCTTGCCCTAGTGATATCAGGGTGAAAAATATTGCTAAGTGAAATGCCAAAGAATTTACTGCTAATATATTCTTCTAAAATTTTTATGGTTTCAAGTCATACATTTAAGCCTTTAATCCATTTTGAGTTTATTCTTATTTATGGTGTGAGAAAGTGGTCAGGTTTCATTTTTGAATGTATCTGTCCAATTTTCCCAACACCATTCATTGAATAATCTGTCTTTGCCCCATTGTGTTCTTGCCTCCTTTGTCAAATATTAATTGACCATATTGGCATAGGTTTATTTATGGACTTCCTATTCTGTTCCATTTATCTATATGTTGTTTTTTTCCCCAGTAGCATACTATTTTGATTACTATGGCCTTATAGTATAGGTTAATATCAAGTAGTGTAATACCTCATAGTTAGTTTTATTTTCTCAAGATTGCTGAGGTTACTTGGGGTCTTTGGTGGATTTATATAACTTTTTTAGTTATTTGCTTTGACTATGTAAAAAATGCCATTTGTATTTTGATAGGAATTGCATTGAATCTATAGATTGCTTTGAGTAGTATGGACATTTTAATGATGTCAATTCTTCTTACCCATAAGCACAATATACACTTCCACTTATTTGTATCTTCTTCAGTTTCTTTCTTAAATATCTTATAATATTTTAAGTACAAGTCTTTTATCTCCTTGGTTAAATTTATTCTTAGGTACCTTCTTTTTTACACGATTATACATAGCATTGATTTCTCAGTTTCTTTTTCTTTTCTTTTTTTTTTTTTTTTGTTTATTGCTGACTCTATTACAGATGTCCACTTTTTCTTCCACTTTGCTAATTAAGTGTTTTTCTTGCTGCTTTTAATATTCTCTCTTTGTCTTTTGCTCTTGGCATTTTAATTATGATGTGTTTTGGTGTGGTCCTCTTTGGATTCCTTTTGTTTGGGGTTCTGTGTGCTTCCTGGATTTGTAAGTCTATTTCTTTCACCAGGTGGGGGAAGTTCTCAGTCACTATTTCTTCAAATAGGTTTTCAATATCTTGATCTCTCTCTTCTTCTGGCACCCCCATAATTCTGATGTTGGTACACTTGAAGTTGTCCCAGAGGCTTCTTACACTATCCTCAAAGTTTTGGATTCTTTTTATCTTCTTGCTTTTCTGGTTGAGTATTTTTGGCCTCTTGGTATTCAAATCTTTGACTTGATTCTTGAGTTCCTCTAGTCTGCTGTTCGGTTTCTGAAAAATGTGCTTTATTTCAGTCATTGTATGTTTAATTCCTAGTTGGTCCTTTTTCACATCCTTGAGGGTTTCACTCATATCCTTGAGGGTCTCACTGAATTTATCAGCCTTTTCTAGAAACCTCTTGAAAAACCTTATAGCCATGGTTTTGAACTCCATATCTAGTCATTTGTTTTCCTCCATTTCTTTCATTTGTGATCTGTTTCTCTCTGCATTTTCACTGCTTCCCTGAGTTGGTAGGGTAGCTTTGTGTGCTAGGTGTCTTGGCCTCCCCTGTTATCTGAGGTGGACACTGTTGTTGCACCCCTTTGTGGACTGTGTGTACAGCCTTGTTGCAGATAAATCTTGATTGTTGTTTATATCACTGCAGGAATTGGCCTACAGGTCAACTGGCTGTGAGGATCAGCTGTGTCTACGCTAGGAGACAGTCTTATGCCACAAGATTTGCAAATTTGCCAAAGCCTCTGTGCTCAACTTGGATGGGGCAGAGTTTCTGGGTGGGGCAGAGTTTCAGGGTGGAGCAGACAGCCTTGGCTTCTAGTCAGCCCTGCCCCACGAGGTCACTGGGTCTTAACATCCACAGGCAATCATTGCAAGCACGTCTGCAAAACAGGCGCCCTTGAGTTTTGCCCGCTGCCAAACTGTCCAGTTTCTCCCCCAATGAATCTGGATTCCCAGATTTTTGCCCAGCACCGGGGTTCTGTGCAGTCGGAACTGGATTTTAGCACTGTCCAGGGCTTCTTTCTCCCTCCCACCAGATCACACCAGTGACACAGTAAACAATCTGCCCTCTCTGCACACACTCTTGCGCACATCTCCGGAGCTCTGACTTTGGCTGTTCCCCTGGGATTCCACCTCACAATCCAGATTCCCCCATAAGGGCCTGGGTCCCCTGGATCTCATGTCTCCTTTCCACAAAAGCTTGCCTGCCAGACGTTCTGACACTCAGTCCTCTCCAGCCTGTCCTCTGTGCATGTGCATGCACTGCTAGTCTCCATACTTTAGGCTTTGCAGCTGCTCTGATTCTCTGTGTGCATTTCTCTTTCCTTCTTGTTGTAGAATTTTCAGTCAGCTTTACTGTGGTTCTGGATGATGTTTGTTTTGTCTTTTAGCTGTATTCCCGAAATTGTTGTGCAAGGCAGCAGCCCAGGTGTACACCTGTGCCGCCATCTTGGTTTCTCAAAATGTAGTTCCATTTTTAAAATGTGTCCCACAGTGGCTGCACCAGTCCACATTCCTACCAACAGTGCTCTATTTTCCATTTTCTCTGCTACCTCACCAGCACTTGTTGTTTGTTGCTTTACTGATGGTTGCCATTCTGATCTGTGGGAGGTGAGACCTCATGGTAATTTTTATTTGCATCTCTCTCTTGATTAGTGACCTTGAGCATTTTTTTCCAAGTCTCTGAGCCATCTGTATGTCCTCTTTGGAGAAGTGTCTGTATGGGTCCTTTGGCCGTGTCCTTAGTGGGGTCGTTTCTCTTCCTGGTGCTGGGTTGTATAAGTTCTGTATATATTTTGGAGATTTAACCCCTTATCTATAGCATCATGTGTTCTCCCATGTGGTTGGTTCTCTTTTTCTTTTGTTGAAGGTTTGTTTTGCTGTGCATTAGTTTCTTTTTCTCAGAGTTTATTATCTAGAATAAAAAAGCATAATATGCTAATTAGATTAGACAGCCAAACAACCTTTCAGATGTCATTCTGGACATCCTTCTGGACTAAGCCATGGTGACGGGGCCAAAGCAGAGGTGGTTAGGGGTAATAAGGCAGGCAGGCTATCTGTTAGAGGCAATCAGGCAGGCAGACAGGCAGGCAAGCAACTAGGAGCCAGTGGTCCAGATTGCAAGAGCGATGTCCAACTGCCAGTTTAGGCCCAATCCCATAGGGATCTCTCTGAGATAAAGGTTAACAAGCAATCAGACAATCTCCTGAGGGGTTGTGGGTTACAAGAGGGTATAGGCTGGGCTGAGGGACTCTCCCTCCCCCCCGCCCCCACTCCATGAATGAATTTCATGCACTAGGACCCTAGTTGCTGTATAAAAATACAACCAATTTCTGAATATTAACGTTATGTCCAGCTACTTTACTAAATTTATTAATCAGGCCATGTAGTTTTTTCGTGGAATCTTTACAGTTCTCTAAACACAATATCATGTCTTCTGCAAATAATGACAGTTTTACTTCTTTCCAGTTTATCACTTCTTATTTGATTGTTGTGGTTAGGATTTCCACTATTATGTAGAACTAGAGGCCTGGTGCACGAAAAGTTATCATTCAGAATTGAAGGTCAGATAAAGTGCTTTTCAGATAAGAAAAAGCTAAAGGAGTTCATCACCACCAAACCAATATTATATGAAATGCTTAAAGATATTCTTTAAGAAGAGGAAGAAGAAAAAGATAAAAGTGTAAATTATGAACAACAAATTCACATCTATCAACAAATGAATCTAAAAAGCAAGTGAATTAATAAGCTGATGAACAGGATAAACTGGTGAATGTAACAGAATCACAGACATAGAGAGGGAATGGACTGACAATTCTTGGGGAGAAAGGAGATGTGGGAAGTGCAGCCAGAGACTGGACAAAAATCATGCAACTATGGGAGAGGACAGTGGAGGGGGGTGAGGGTGGAGGGTGGGATGGGTACCAGGTGGAGGGGAGCTATAGGGGGGGAAAAAGGAACAATGTAATTAATAAACTGAACAATAATGATAATTTAAAAAGAAAAAAAGAAGAAAAGGGTGTTGGATTTTTCCGCATCAATCTGAATGATTATGTGATAGACACTACTCCAAAACAGACATTCAAATGGTCAAAAGGCATATGAAAATATGTTCAAAGTCACTGATCATCTGTAATATGCAAATCAAAATGACAATGAGATAGCACCTCAGACCTATTAGAATGGCTATCATCAACAAATCAACAAAGGACAAATGTTGGCGTGGATGTGGAGAAAAGGGAACTCTTGTGCACTGCTGGTGGGAATGAAGACTGGTGCAGTCACTTTGGAAGACAGTGTGGAGTTTCCTCAAAAAGTTAAAAATGGAACTTCCATTTGACCCAGTGATCCCACTTCTAGGACTCTATCCTAAGAAACCAGAAACACCAATCAGAAAGGATATATACATCCCTATGTTCGTAGCAGCACAATTTACAATAGTTAAGATTTGGAAACAACCTAAGTGGCCATCAGTAGATGAGTGGATTCAAAAACTGGTACATCTACACAATAGAATACTACACTGCTATATAAAAAAAAAAGGGAACTTTTACCATTTGCAACAGCATGGATGTAACTAGAAAGCATTATGCTAAGTGAAATAGGCCAGTCAGAGAAAGATAAATATCACATGATCTCACTCATATGTGGGATATAAAGATCAACATAATTTGATGAACGAAAATAGATCTGGAGACAAATGGTAGTGGAGAGAGTTTAGAAAACAACCAAAGGACTTGTATGCATGCATATTAGCATAAATAATGGACACACACTGGAGCAATGGGAGCCTGCCGGGTGTGAGAATGACTGGAGGCATGGGGGTGAGGGTCAATTGGGGGGAAAAGGAGATATATGTCAAATTTTAGACAATAAAATAAAACACCTAAGATATGTTATTTCTTTTTTTTCTCACAATTTACCAAGTTCATTCCTTTATTTCAGAAATAATTTTATTTTAGATTGTTTTGGACAGTTTTCTTCTTTTATGATATTTATTTAACAAACATCAAATAAAATTTTTGATAGCTTTTTTTCTAGTATCTTTAGATTAGTTGTGAAACTGCAAATTCATAATTTTAGTATAATTTATTAGTTAACTCAATTTTGATGGACTTTTTTCAATTGTTAAATATCTCCATTCTGCAGAGTCATCATTTTGTGCTAACCTTAGTTTTGCTTCCAAGCTATTCTTATCTCTTCAAAATGATATCTGCAGTCATATTTAGGTAAAAAAATAAATAAATATAAAGTAAGTTACCCTATGTTTGAACAGAATCTGTTATGTATTCATTTTGGTTAAATCTAACCACATAATTAAAACAGCAATTTCCTCTTAATGTGCATCTGATATAAATTATTATGTAACAATATTTATTATTGCATGTTAGATATCTTGGTTAAATACTTAATCTTGCTATTTTGATATTCATGAAGAACTTTATATTATTACTAGAGGCCCAGTGCATGAAATTCCTGCAGAGGGTGTGTGTCCCTCAGCTCAGCTGCACCTTCTCCAATTTGGACCCTCAAGGGATGTCCGACTGCCCATAAATCCAGGACTGCTGGCTCCCAACTGCTCACCTGCCTGACTTCCTGATTGCCCCTAACTACTTCTGCCTGCAAGCCTTATCACCCCCTAACCACTCCCCTGAAAGCCTAATTGATGCCTAACTGCTCCCCTGTCAGCCTGATTGCCACTAAATGCCCTCCTCTGCAGGCCTGGATCCCCCCAACTGCCCTTGCCTGCAGGCTTGGTCACCCCCAACTTCCCTCCTCTGCTAGCCTGGTCAACCCTAACTTCCCTCCCCTGCAGGCTTGATTGCCCCCAACTTCCCTCCCTTGCAGGCCTAGTCCCACCCAACTGCCCTTCCCTGCTAGCCTGATCTTCCACAACTGCCCTTCCTTATAGACCAGGTCCCTCCCAACTGCCCTCCCTTGTTGGCTATCTTGTGATGGCCATCTGTGTCCACATGGTTGACCACATGGGGGCAGCCATCTTGTATGTTGGAGTGATGGTCAATTTGCATATACTCTTTTATTAGATAGGCTAGAGGCCTGGTGCACAGGTGAGACTGCTTGCACTGAAGGCTGTCTCAGATCAGGGTGGGCATTCCCTTGGGGCATGGGGTGGCCTGCAAGCAGCCTGTGGTGGTTTGCAGGCCAGCCATGCCCACTGTGACCCAAGCAGAGGCCCTGGTATCTGGGGTTTATTTATCTTATATAATTAAAACTTTGTAGCCTTGAGCAGAGGCCAAGGCAGGCCAGGAAGCTTGGCTTCCTCCATTGCTGGGGAAACCCAAACCTCCTGCTTGGACCATGGCCATAGCCATCTTGGTTGGGTTAATTTACATACTTGCTTTTGATTGGCTGGTAGGTGTGGCTTGTGGGTATAGTGGAGGTATGGTCAATTTACATATTTCTCTTTTATTTGTCTAATTATAGCTATTATCCTATTGAATTTTTATTTGACATTTTTTCTACTTTTCAATTTGATATGGCCCATATGTTTCTTTTAGCATCATTTTAAGTGATTGCAAATATGTGTAAACTACAATTACTGACTTTCCTATCCCCTTATATTAGAAAAGCAACATTTACATTATTTTAAACTTATTTTGCATATCAAATTCCACTTTACTCTTTTGGTTCACTCATTGTTTTGATTCATCTGAAGCACTTTCTGGTACTTGTCCACTGTCTAATTAAATTCTCCCTCTGAAAAAATTTAAAAAATATTCTTCATTAAAAGAACAAATTAATTATTTTATGGAATGATAAATATCCTTTCCCTTTTCAGAGGCGAGCTGCTGATAATTTGAGAAGACATCACCAATATCAAGTAAGTTAATCATATATTATATCTTGAAATTTGCATTAAAATACAGTCCCATCATCAGAACTAAGCAAAAAAAGAAATCATATAGATGCACTGAAAACCAACTGTGTTATTTTTAAATACCTCAGGAAGTTATGAGGAACCTGGTAAAGCGATATGTTGCTGCAATGATTAGAGATGCCAAAACTGAAGAAGGCCTAACTGAAGAGAACTTTAAGGTACTTATTTTTACTTTAATGATGAAATCACCAAGAAGCTGATTCTGCAGGGCATGGAATCTGACATAGCACATTGACAATCAAAACTGGAAACACAGCTGTGTGTTCCAGCTCGATTTTGTGTCTTCTAAATTAAAGCACTGTGGTATTATCCAAAAGAGTGATGACATTTCTTCTCAAAATGCATTGTTTTCTAACATACTTACTCTCAAATGTCGTGATAACTTATTGAAAGCAGAAAAAATTCTGGCATTCTGACTGCCTATCCTACTACTAAGTGAGCTTTAGTTTTTTTGAAATTTCAGGCTGATTTCTAATCCTGAAGTGTTTAGTAGCCAACTTGCTAAAAACAAAAATAAAACCTTTGTGTTTTGCACAGCTTTGATAGAAGAAAAGTTTACACTTAATTGTAACTTATAAACTTAGTGTTTTTCCCTGAGTTTTATTTTCATTGTACCAGAGGAAATATGTGGAATACATAAAATATATAAATAAATATAAATATATCACGTATGTAAAATACCTCTGCTATTCTGCCTGAGGGTTGTTTTTTTTTTATATTTTGGAGGAGTGATTAAAGTCAATAAGATCTTATAGGCAAAATCTAACAAATAAAAAATCCTACAATAGACCTTTAACAGAGAAAAGTAGCAAGTTTGACAGAGAACAAATATAAACAGCCACTTAGGTAAGAAGATAGAGAAATTGCAAAACTTAAAGCACATTTATAGTTGGGTAGGATCCAAAATGTTCTTTACAGATACAACATCCAAATTTTAGAATTAAATGGTCCTTGGTACTTTTGGAGATAGGTTGGAGGCAGGGGCCCACCTTAAAGGCCACCATTAGATTAGAGCTGAGAATTCAGATGTCCAAAAAGAGAAGAGAAAGGATCAATCTCAGCAATGCTACCTGATTGAATGAACCAATTTGCAAGATTTAGTAGCTAACCGAGATGCTAGGGTAAAAATCAGCTTTAAGGTAGTAAATAATGGAAAGCTACTGCCAACCATAAAAAGGGCAGGCTTCACTTTGTTTTGCTATATATGGCCCTTTGGACAACAAAATATACCTATGTTAAAAATATTTGCAAAATGTATCCCTGAGAGAGTGTGAAGTGATTTGAAAAGAGACGGGTATTTGAAAAGGAAGTATTTGAAAGTGTTCCATATATATATATATATATATATATATATATATATATATATATATACACACTTGACTGTGCAGCAGTGAAAAAGAAAAGTCTTCCTGTTTCTTTTCACATGAACCTTAGGAAATTTTCTTATTACTACAGACCTTGAATAGGAAAGTAATAGATATCACAATGACACAAGTACCGGGGAAAAAACTAGAAATTCTAATAGAACCACAGCAGAGTGAATCCTAGTTCTTAAAAATGTGCTAAAACACATCAGCCCTTGTATGAAGTGAACAAATGATGTTAAAATTCATCATTTTATTTTATTTTATTTTATTTTTTATTTCACTTAGGAACTAAAGCAAGATATTTCTAGTTTCCGCTTTGAAGTTCTGGGGTTACTAAGAGGAAGCAAACTTTCTACAGTACAATCTGCTCAGACCACGAAGGACACTTCTAATTCAGCAGGCTCAGATGAAAAGAGTGATAACGGAGGTACCAGCAAAGACAAGAAGAATTTCAGCCTTTTCGATTTAACCACCTTGATCCATCCTCGATCAGCAGCAATTGCCACAGAAAGACACAACATAAGCAATGGTTCTGCACTGGTGGTGCAGGAACGCCTGCAGGAGAAACAGAGAAAAATGAATTTTGTGACTGATATAAAAAACTTTGGGTTATTTTATAGACGATCAAAACAAAATGCTGCCAAGCAAAATGCAAGCCAAATCTTTTCTGTGACAGAAGAGGTTGCTCGTCAACAGGCTGAGGTATCACTGGAGAGAAATATTCAGCTGGAATCTGCAGGATTCACCCCTTCAAGGGGTGACCTGGGCATTCCTGGTCTCAGTGAACAGTGCGTATTAGTAGACCACCGAGAAAGGAATACGGACAGTCTAGGTTTGCAAGTTGGAAAGAGAATATGTGCCTTCAAATCAGAGAAGGTAATGGTGGAAGACACTGTTCCAATAATACCAAAGGAGAAGCATGCAGGGAAAGAGGACTCTAGTACAGACTATGATGCAACCCTCACAAACACAGTCATTCACGAAGATTATGTGACTACAAGATTGTGATACTTGAAGGAAGGAGGAAGCATTTATCAGACATATATATCTTTTCTATAGTGCTCTGAGTTGGGGGAGTGTTTAAAAGTAAATAAGCAAATTCTAACTTACACTCTATACTATAGAATCTATAGGATTTATCAACTGTAGCATAATAATGTATAATGTTTAAATAACGCAAAAGCTATCAAAAACCCTTGTTTTGAATCCCACTTTTGCTTTCACAATTTTGTTTACATTTTTTGTTGTTTATCAATAAACTCACCTTTTGCAATAACATGGAGAATTTTTAGCTATCTTTTTCACTTAAAGCAAATTCAATGTCAAGGTTCAATTGACTCCTATAATAGATATTTTATATTTAAAAATTAATGTAGCTAAAATATTAAAAGCTTTTCATAAATGTTTAGGGCATCTAGAGATGGGTACTTATTAAGGACTTTTCACTCAGCCCTACGGTTTAGCTTTAAAACTCAAACATTAGCAAATTATTTCTTAAGAAAAAATGAATAATTATAGTACACAATTAAAGCAAGGAATGCTTCTCCTAGGGTCATGACCAAATGCTTTCTTTAAAGTGAAAGTTGGGCCTGGCCAGTGTTGCCCAGTCGGTTGGAGTGCCCTCCTGTACACAGAAAGCTGGCGGGTTCGATTCCCATCAGGGGACACACCCAGATTATGAGGGTTCTATGTTTCTCTCTCTATTTCTCTCTCTTGTCCTCTCTCTCCTCCTCCCTTTTTTTCTCTCTAAAAACAATAAATGTGAGGATCAAAAAAATTTTTAAATGTGAGTCTGTATACTTCATGGAGTTTTAGTTTGAGCAGTTTTTTATTTCAGAAAATAAATAAATGTCCTAATAAATTTGGATGACTAGTGATTTTTAACATTTTATCAAAAAAAAGTTTTACTTAAAGTTTTAATTTTAAACAGCCTTTTTCAGGTGCAGTATTAATATGAGGCTTTATGAATAGAACTGAATTTCAAAAAGGTGACAAAAGTTGTTAGTGCTAGAAAAGAATCATAGTCAATAAGATTTTTACCTTAAACAGAGCAAGGTGGTTGAATGTGTTTTCATAATATTCAGATGAAAATTAATTCTAATAATTATTAAGCAAAACTAAGTTCTACCTTTAATTAGTGCAATATTCTTGTCAATTCTAAAGACATTTATAAACCTAGTAGTTTCATCTTCTTTCCTCTAGTTACTGTTATACATTTTGTAGTAATTAAATTTTGTGGTAATCTATTGTTTTCAAGGCAATTTAGCAATATTTCATTCCTTTAATGAACAACTAAAAGGAAAGTGTAGTATTTCACCTGAAGTACTGGAAACTTTTAAAACTTTAAGTTGTATAACTTATGTCTATTTAAGCCATCATGGAAAAGCAAGTTCCCTTACCACATGCAATTAGCATTTATTTCAAATCGATAGAAAAATGCTGTTTGTTTTACTTTAAAAATTACCTCCATGGACTAGACAAATTATATATGATTAGAATTAACCAAAAACTGCATAGTGCTACAAATTCTAGTTTCTGATTATAATACATCAAAAATAATGAATAACAGCAATAACAATGCCAGCCAGTTTTACATACTATGTATGTATTAACCTATGCACTGCTCATAACAACACTCTGAGGTAGCTGCTATTCTGATCCCCAATTAATAGATTAAGAAAATGAGGCAAATACTAATTAGACTGGGTTCATAATAAGTGATGGAACAAACAAAAACGTGTATGTAATACTACCCTGTTTCCCTGAAAGTAAGACATCCCCCAAAAATAAGACCTACTCACTGTAATATGAGGCATCCCCCAAAAAATAAGATCTAGCACATCTTTGGGAACAAAAATTAATATAAGACACTGTCTTATTTTCGGGGAAACAGGGTAATACTGGGATTTAAATGAGTGAATGGTTCTCTAGTCCCATGACTTTTTGTGTTATTTTTACCACTTCTGAAATGCTGTTTTGAGAGAAAATTAGTAAACTCCATACATCTATGACTCTTGTTGTACAGCAAGAGGCACAAAATTAACAACGTAATATATGTGATTATTTAGAGTCAATTTTAATCTAGATTTTAAAAAATTTGGTATGTAATATCAGAATTCAACTTGATATATTAGATTTTAATTTTCAGAAAAGCTATGGGCCGTGATAACTGCTTATTCCTAAACCTGGTTTTGTCCTATGGATTTAAGAATGGGACAGGTATGTTTGGAGAAAACTATAATGCTAATGAATGTTCTTCTTGCTTCAAGCTTACCTTTATCTCAAGTATGTTAGGACTCAAAATAAGCCCAGGGGATAGTGAAATATCTAAATTGTTCTAAATGAGATGGACAGTAATAGAGGAATTGTAGGCCTATTCTTAATACTGGTGTATTTTCCAATGATTTCTTTTTTGCTGCTTTTTTTTGTTTAGTTTTGTTTTGTTCCCCAAAATAAATATCATATACATCACTATTATATATAAACTATAAGAATGTAATTTCAATTTTTTTTTTGTTCTTTCAAATGACACCAACAGCAATGCGGGCAACAATATTTTTTCCCCAGTAGTTTACTTATATTCAGGGTTAGGGAGATAATATTTTACAGGTGAACATAGTGATCATAGAATAATTTATTTGGAGTCAGTAACATTTTACTTTTCAATGTTCCAGAAAAGATGGTTTCTAACAGCCCCTGAGGTCACTGAGAATTTAAACAAAGTGTGGGATATTGTTTGTACCAGTTCTAGAATTAAATGTTATTCTAAATATGTGATGATATTAGTTAACATTAAGAAAAATGAACAGTAGGGTGGAAATAAAAAAACATAAAACAATAGCATGATTGCAAGTTAAGGATGATGTTTCTGAGGCCTTTAAGTAATAAATTTGGGGTTTCTTTTCATGTCTACTCTGATACCTATCAACAGGAAATTTTAATCACACCTTCATTTGTATACTATTTCTTATATTTCACACCCTCTTGATCATGCTATGGCTCACATACATTTATTTAATTATTTAATTATTTAATTATTGTCAGGGTTGAGTGGAAGAGTGTCTAGAAAATTTAGTTTTAATAAAATAAAATAAAATTTCAAAGCCCTTCGATTTTCATTGATATAGTTTGAAAAACTCATTTACAAGAAAGAATGCCATAGCCCCAGCTGGTTTTGCTCTGTGGATAGAGCATCAGCGGGAGAACTGAAGGGTTCGATTTCCGGTCAAAGGCATGTACCTGGATTGCAGGTTCCATCCGCAGACCCGGTCAGGGGGCATGCAGGAGGCAACCAATCAATGTGCTTCTCTTGCATCAGTGTTTCTCTCTGTCTCTCCCCCTCCTTTCCACTCTCTCCAAAAAATCAATGGAAAAATATTTGCAGATGAGAATTAAAAACAAAAATCAATACATAATTTTAAAAAAAGAAAGAATGCTATAAAGATGTGTCTCACTGTTTGTGAATGATGTATTCCTGAAAATATCCATGTAAATAAATGTATATTAACTTTAGTAGGTAAACTATGTAAAAGCAAAAAATAAATAAAGGCAGTGAATTATTTTGTAAAATGATAAATTATTTTTCAAAGTGATAATTATCCTCAAAATGTTAACTATTTCATAAGTTAGACATTTCTATATCAAATTTTCTTAAATTAGATATTTCATCTATTGGCTGGTAATTAAAATAATCCAAAATCATTTTCACTTTTTCCCCATGACCCAGATAGCAAATTGACACAGTAATAAATCACATAGACCCAAATAATGAAATTTCTTGGGATAAAATTTCTTTTGGAATGTAAAAAACATAAATGATGAAGGGTAGCACAAAGCCCAAATGATTTAGTACTGCGATGGTTTTGAGAAAATTATCTTTGAAAATGTTTCTAACTACTAATAAGTTGTCTACATACTATAGAAGAATTCCCAATTTCAGAGGCATATTCCTTAACTATTTTGCTAATATTTCTCAAAATATGGTCAGGAAATTTCTTGTGGTGATACAGTCTAACAGTATTGGTTTTAGTTTCTGGACCTTCCATTCAAAGGAAAATAATTATTGAACCTGTTCATCTATTGGAATGCAGAAAAAAGCATCCTTCAAATCTATGTCTGAAAACCATTTGCTTGTTTCATCCATGGTGGTCAACAAAGTATAAGGATTGGGCATTGTAGGATGAATGTCTTAGACAACATCATTTATGGTCCTGAGATCCTATACAAATTTATATTCATCAGAGTGAGGCTTTTTGACTGGGAAAAAATGGGGTGTTATAGGAAAACTGGCATGGCTGACTTAATCATGAATTTCTGCAATACTTATTGAATTCTGTCTAAAGAGTTCTTTGTAAGGGGGTATTGTTTCTTCCATGGGATCCATGCTACTTCTTTACAGGCAATTTAAAAAATAAAATCTTAGCCCAATGTTGAAATGAGGCATGTAAAGAAAATTGCATATATTTTGATCACCAAACTGACATTCTAGAGGTTAAGAATGTCCTGGTTTTTTTTATTGCCCGGTCACTCCAGTAATTGAGATTACAGTTGAACTATTTTTGGTTAGTTTTGTATTTTGCACTGAGTATGTATCTGTGAGGAAATCAGTTAGCTTGTACCCCATAGTGTATTATACCTGGGGCTGCTGTGGGTAAATAGTAATAAGTCATTAATTGTCTAGAAGAGTCCCTGAGCCACCTAATTTTTGTCAGATTTGTCATTCATATCTCTTTTTAATTTTTTTCTTTATTGATTAAGGTATTACATAAGTGTCATTATCCCCCCCATTGGTCTCCCACTTCCAACCCCACTTAGACTCTGCCCCCCCCCCCCCGGTGTCTGTGCCATTGATTAAGCTTATATGCATGCATGTAAGTCCTTTGGTTGATCTCTCCCCCTTACCCACACCCTCCCCTACCTTCCCTCTGAAGTTTGATGGTCTGATTGATGTTCTCTGTCTCTAGATCTGTTTTTGTCATTCCTTTTTAACATTTTGGCAAGGGATTCTAGCCTTTTTATGTTTCTCTTTTAAATTTGGGCAAACTGTTCCAATGCCTTCCTGTTTGCAATAGGTGCATTAATTGGGCCTAGTGGGTCTTTCCCTTTTCCTTTTGGGTCCATCCTCTTATTCTAGGTTCCCTGCACTGTTTCTAAGAAAATGGTAGCCTGCTTCAACTTCCTTGTTTCGCAGGCATTGTAAACTTTAATAGCTATGTCCAACAATACCCCATCTAAACAATATCACTTCCTTCTGATATCTGCATACTTTGTCCAATAAAAGTCATGTTTACTAACCAGACATTTTCTGTATCAGCATCAGTGTTCTATCTATAGGCCTGATAAATCCTTTCTAAAAATTCAGAATAATCCTCATTTGTTTTGTTTGTTTGTTTTGTTTCTTTAAGAATTTTAATAAATCTTTATTGTTCAGGTTATTGCAATCGTTTCTCTTTTTTCCCCCCATAGCCCTTCTCCAACTGGTTCCTACCCCACCCTCTGCCTTTATCTCCCCCCAACAGTCCTCATCCATAGCTATATGATTTTTGTCCATTCTCTTCCCACATCCCCCATTGCCCGCCCCCCAAGAATTGTCAGTCCACTCCCTTTCTATGCCTCTGATTCTATTATATGCACCAGTTTATTCTGTTCATCAGATTTTTTTATTCATTTGATTTTTAGATTCACTTGTTGACAGATATGTATTTGTTGTTCATAATTTTTATCTTTACCTTTTTCTTCTTTCTCTTCTTAAAGAATACCTTTCAGCATTTCATATAATACTGGTTTGGTTTTGATGAACTCCTTTAGCTTTTTCTTATCTGTGAAGCTCTTTATCTGACCTTCAATTCTGAATGATAGCTTTGCTGGGTAGAGTAATCTTGGTTGTAGGTTCTTGCTATTCATCACTTTGATTATTTCTTGCCACTCCCATCTGGCCTGCATAGTGTCTGTTGAGCAATCAGCTGACAATCATATGAGTGTTTCCTTGTAGGTAATTAACTGTTTTTCTCTTGCTGCTTTTAATATTCTCTTTGTCTTTTGCTGTTGGCATTTTAATTATGATGTGTCTTGGTGTGGTCCTCTTTGGATTCCTTTTGTTTGGAGTTCTCTGCACTTTCTGGACTTGTAAGTCTCTTTCAGCAGGTGGGGGAAGTTTTCAGTCATCATTTCTTCAAATAAGTTTTTCAGTATCTTGCTCTCTCTCTTCTTCTGGATCCCCATAATTCTGATGTTGGTACACTTGAAGTTGTCCCAGAGGCTTCTTACATTATCTTCAAATTTTTGAATTATTTTTTCTTTTCCAGTTGAGTGTGTTTTGCTTCTTTGTATTTCAAATCTTTGACTTGATTCTTGCAGCCCTCTAGTCTGCTGTTGGGTCTCTTATTTCTGAATATCCTTGAAGGTCTCACTAAATTTATTGGCCTTTTCTAGGAAATTCTTGAAAAACCTTATAACAGTGGTTTTGAACTCTATATCCAGTCATTTGCTTTCCTCCATTTCTTTTGTTGAGATCTATTTCTTTGTCTCTGCATTTCCACTGCTTCTCTAAGTTAGTAGGGTAGCTTTGTGTGCTAGATGTCCTTTATGGCCCACTGTCTCAGCCTCCCCAGTTACCTGAGGTAGACACTCTTGGTGCACTCCTTTGTGGACTGTGTGTACAGCCTTGTGTGGTTAAGTCTTGATTGTTGTTGGTATCACTGGGAAGAATTGACCTCCAGTCCAATTGGCTGTGAGGATCAGCTGTGTCTATGCCAGGAGAACTTCTGTGCTTGAGACAGCCTTATGGGACAAGACTTTAAAAATTGTAAAATCCTCTGTGCTCAGCTTGGATGGAGTGGAATCTCAGGGCTGAGCTGACAGCCTTGATTTCCTGTCATCCCTACCCTATGAGGATCCTGGGTCTCAGTGTCCCTCAGTATTTGCTGCAAGCACCTCTGAGAGAGAGCCACCCTCAAGTTTCGCCCACTGCCAGACATTCCAGTTTCTCCCCTAATAAATCTGGATTCCCGGGTTCTTGTCTAGAACTGTAGTTCAGCATAGTCAGAACTGGGGTTCAGTGCAGTTGGGGGCTTTTGTCTCCTTCCTGCTAGAGAAGGCCAGTGGCACACTCAACAGTCAGTCCTCTCTGCACACACTCACACGTGCACCTCCAGACCTCTGCCTTTCACGCTCACCTGAGTTTCTGCCTGACAGTCCAGATTTCCGTCATATGAGCCTGGGACCCCAGGATCTTGCCTGGAACTGGGGTTCAGTGCAGTCAGAACTGGGGAACTTTCGGTGTTTGCTGAATGGACTGTATCATGTTCAATTTCTTTTGTTTTAGCATTCACCTTTTAAGTCCTTCCAATATGCATCTTTTGTAATGTTCTAGGAGGCCTAGGTCTCCACCATTTGGGTCCCAGTTGGGCTGTATCAAGGGCATAACCCCAGCTAGGTTGTGGGTCCCTTTGGGATTCTCTTGATGAAGGTGATGATCCCTTTATTAGCCTTATCTAAAACTAGGCACCTTTCATCTGTCATTAGCAGGATGGTAACAGTAGTCTATACACCTGCGCAGTTTGGATGGTAAGTAGCAAAAATAAAGATCATAAGATATGCCATTTTCTGAGGATCCTTCCTATATGAGAGATAGAAATTTTTCAAATTCAGTAAATCTGAAGTAGAAAATGGACTATGGGCCCAGTATTGTCCAGCAGGCTAACCTTCCTGGTTTATTCTGCCTATAGCCTATTGCCTCAAAGGGTATTGTCCTGCTCAATATATGGGTATTCCCTAGCTAAATTGGGTTCCCTGCCAGGTTTCAAGAGGGAGATAGAGAATTCCTTCCTCATATGGTGATGGGCTGTTGCCCCTCTAGCAGTGGGGGTGGTGGCAGGGGAAGTCTTTCTTCTACTAACCCTGGGTGCCCTTAAAAAAAACTCATATCCTCATTTTCCTTTTCTTTCTGTGTCTTATTATAAGGCAGGGGTTTTGAAGCCAGTTTTTTCCTCTTTATTATTAGGTTGTTCCCTTTCATTGCCAAATCCTTATTGTGTGAAGACATAAACACTTAGACATAAGGGATTTGTCCCATGTCCCTGATCATTGACAAAATTATTCCAGCTGTATGATGGTGTAGTAATTTAGGGAACCATTTAAGGGCAATTTTTCCCATAGTCTAAAGTATGCACATGCCAAACAGTGTTACAATAGAAAACCAATTATTTTTAGTCATTGAATCATATATGTACATGGACCAATCTGCTAAATTTCAGCCCAGGGTGCTTCCATAGGAGTCAAAACAGCACAACCCTTCAAGGCATGAAAGTACAAACCTGAAACCATAAACATAGAAAGATACAAGACAAAGTGGCAACAGATGAGTAAAACTTGGATCCATAATTCCACTATTGCAAACAAGTACTCACAAGAAAAGTCCTAGAGTCTCATGTCCTGCCAACTATTACCACAAAAAATCCTGTCCAGACCCAAGTTGCAAAAAGCCTGGGCAGCACAAAGCCCAAGTGTCACAAAATTAAAGTTGTATGAAGCCCAAGTGGAATGAAACAGTAGGAATAGAGGCCTTCTGGTGTGTATGGTGGTTAAATTAACCAAGTTTTGAATTGTGTCTACTCCCCAGAAACCCATTTTCATTCACCAGATAAACATTTTAGGTGGCTAATGCCTTGAGAAGGAGAGCTGGGAAATTCCCAGAAAAAAATCTCTCAACAGTGCTATAAAGTCCCCACAGTTTGGCTAACAAGGTCAGCCTGCCACAGGGAGGCAGGACCTCAGCTCAGGCACTTTGGGACTTACTGAGGTCCATGTTGTCCCACCAGAATTGCTAAAACCTATAACTGAAGTGCAGGTTTACCAGCCTGCTGCAATGAAAGCCAAACTTGCAAGATAGGTGCTAATTTAAAAGGAAAGTGGATTATACAGGCACCACAACATGGGAGAATGGTGGACTCTCATTTAAAACACTATTTCCCCTCCTTATTCAAGCCTGCAGTTCTTATAGGGATAGGGGAGGGAGAGCTCTTTTTCTATCTAATTATTTTGCTAAATTTTGGTGCTCTTGGCCCTCTCCATTCATCTTTTCTAGCTTTTGACACTCTCAGTATAAAACTTACCCTTGTACCATCTTGAAAAATGGGGGAGAATCGATGGCATGTCCTGTCTATAGTATTAGACTCAGTTTGTGGGGGAGGTGCTGCAGGATCTGCCCTTATGAAGCCTGAATATGCCACAGTCTTCAGCCTCCCCCGACACTGGGTGTGGTCCTTGCACATTAAGGTAAGCCAGTTTGAATCCACCCCTGGATTCTGACACACCATGAACTCTGCCAGACCTGACCCACTAGGGTGGCCAGCCAGACCAGTACTCACCTTGCCGCTGGCTGTCCATGCTCCAGCTGTCTATGGTAATAGCACCAGCATCATTTATCAGCATTATTCTTTCACATACAGTTAACTTCTGCCAATATTTCTCTTTTCCCCAAATTTGCAAATACTGTTCCTCCAGGCTTGTAACACATTTGGACCAAAATGTTGTTACTTTAAAGTATTTTATTTAATCCAGTATTTTAACTAATTCCAATTGATCTGTGTTTAGGGTTTATTTTATATTTCATTGTTTAACCAATTTTTTTTCACAAGGATTATGTTTTAGTAATTCTGAAGGTTTCCTCATGCTGGAAATAAGAGGTTATCTGTGTTGACCTACTTTCTGGCCATCAATGTACTTATGAACCATGCAGCCTAAATAGAAGTGTTAGGTCCTTTTCCCTCCCCTTACTAAGAAAACATACCTGCAAGAGGAAACAAGTTCACTTTAGGAAGCAAGTCACAGATATAAACAAGGACCAGTTCTATCCATTTGGGCCAGGCACCCTTACTGAAAAGTAACTATAGCCAATTATTATGCCACTAGAGGCCCAGTGCATAAAATTCATGCACTGGAGTGGGGGATGGTCTCTCAGCCCAGACTGCCCCCTCTCCCAGTCTGGGAGTCCTCAGGGGGAGCAGACCTAAGCCCCAGTCTGGCTTTCTCTGCGGGAAATGACCAAGCTGATCAGATGAAGGCACCACCCCCATCACCCCGCTACTGCTGACACTGCTGGCCACTGCAAACACTATAGCCACCAAGGTGTTTTCATCACATGGACTCCAGTCCCTTCACCATGAAAAAAAGACAACTTTCTTCAGGCATTTTCAAGATGTGTCTTTCATAGGATATGACATTTCTTTCTTTTCTTTTCTTTTTTTATCCTCACCTGAGGATATTTTTCCATTGATTTTTAGAGAGTGTGGAAGAGAGAGAGAAAGATAGAAACATCTATGTAAGAGGAACACTTTAAATGGTTGGTTCCTGCATGAGCCTTGACCTGGGCCCCGGCCAGGGAGAAGCCTGTAACCTAGGTACATGCTCTTGATAAGAATTAAAACTGAACTCTGAGGTCAGGAGGCCAAGGCTCTATCCACTGAGCCAAACCGATAGGGCAGGTATGACATTTCTTAGCCCCTCCAGCAGTGGACCTTCATTTTTTCCTCCAGGAGTGAGATAGAAAAACCCTAGATCACCTTCTTTTTCTTTCTTTAAATGTATTTATTGATTAAGGTATTACATATGTGTCCTTATTCCCCCAATTACCCTCCATCTTCTTGAATTTGTATTACCCAAGTTACCAAGAACACTGTAAGCGGTGTATCAGGAGCTTAGCCAATGAGTGGTCAGATAAGATATTTACTCTACACTTCACACAGAGAGGTGGGATTTCTGGAGTGCGGCAGCTGACAGGCCCCCTGTCTCCACTCCAGGCCTATACAAGCCACCACAGCCAGCACTGGCATGCCCCCCTGTCTGCCTCCACTCTGGAACTGCTCAAGCCACCACGCCATCCATGGCTTGCCTCACCTCCCACACAATCCCCTCCTGCTCACCTGCACGTGCAGCGTTCTCCTGAGCAGTCATAATGTTATGGTGTCCCGAACAATTTGCATATTACCATTTTATATATAAAGATTAAAATATCATTAACATTTCAGATAGACTAGTATTCATCATGCACTGAGGCCATGACAGTTCTAGACCAAATAAGGACATAACCTCTCCCTCCACTGGAAAAGTAATCCCTTTCATGCTTCACCTCAGCTCCACCTATATCTGCTCCTTCATGAGTTCCTCCCCACTAGTCCAAAATATAATCCTATCCCTTGAAACCCTTGAGATGACTAATTCTTGAGTCTTCCTGCACTCTCCAAGTCTGCACCTTCACTTTAATAAGTCCTCTAAACTTCACTGAATTTTTCTGTCTCTCAAATCTTTTCTTGTGCAATAACAAGAACCTGGACACTGCACTGGGTTGAGGCCTCACTATGGGTCTTCCACACCACTTTAATTTGATCCCAGGATATAACTCATTGTGTTCAGAATGCATAATGTCCTGTGATCTGGAGAATGGCAGGAAGCCTGCATTTTTTTCATAGCTCCTATGGGTCACTATACATTGGGCATTTCACTCATTTAGATGTCATTAACTAAAAGGAAAATAATAAAACAAAGTCACTGAAGTGAAAAAAAGATAAAAGGTAAAACTTCTGGAAATAACCAATTAACATGATATGAAGGATGTCCTTGGTGAGCATCTAAAAGGTAAACTAACTCCTTTTGTGTATCCTATCTAATAAAAAGTAATTTGCAAATTGACCATGCCTTTACTAAACCCACAAGCAAGGCCCACCAGCCAATCAGGAGTGAGTATGCAAATTAACCCAACCAAGATGGCTAAAGCCATGGAGCTGCAGCAAACTGGAGGCTTGGGTTTCCCTGGCATTGGTGGAAGCCAAGTTTCCCTACCACCCTGGCCAGCCCAGGCTTACATTTAAGGCTACAAAGTTTCAATAATAGAAGATAAATAAACCCCAGATACCAGGGCCTACACTTGGGTTGCCAGGGGGTGTGGCTGGCCTAAAAACCACCAAAGGCCCCTCTCCCAGGCCATCCCAATCCCCAAGGGAGCCCCCACCCTGATCCTGGACAGTCTTCAGGACAAACAAGCTGGCTCTCACCTGTGTACCAGGCCTCTATCTATCTAATATGCAAATTGACCATCATTCCAACACACAAAATGGCTGCCCCATATGGTCAAAGATGGTTGCCCCCATGTGGACACAAGATGGCTATGACAAGATGGCCAGCAAGGGAGGGCAGTTGGAAGGGACCAGGTATGCAAGGAAGGGCAGTTGTGGCCGATCAAGCCTTCAGGGGAGAGCACTTAAGGATGACCAGGCCTGCAGGGGAGGGTTGTTAGGCGCAATCAGGCTGGCAGGGGAGTGGTTAAGGGGTGATCAGGCTGGCAGGTGGAAGCAGTTAGGAGCAATCAGGAAGCTAATCAAGCAAGCAGTTGGGAGCCATCAGTCCTGGATTGTGAGAGGGATGTCCAACTGCTGTTTAGGCCCTATCCAGGTAGGATCAGGCCTAAATGGACAGTTGGACATCCCTTAAGAGGTCCCAGATTGTAGATGGTGCAGGCTGGGCTGCACGGGGCCTCTATTAGAGAAAAATAAATCACTATATCACTTCTTAATGATGAGTAATAGTTATTTGGAAGTTGATTTTTATCCTTTGCACAACTGGGAGCCATTAAAGAATTTAATGTAGGGATTTTCCTTGACAAAATGTTCTTGAAGTAGAGATAGAGACTTGAAAATCACCAAATTTACCCAATAAAATAAAAGTGAGTCCTTTCATTTATGTAAAGAGGTATTTTAGGATTTCACCCAATGATTTTAAATAGATTAAATGGAAGTCTGCAGATGATAAATGGATAATAAATTTTATAAAGCAAAACAAATAGATAATAATTCTTTATATTTTATCTTTTTAAAAAGCCAAACATATTTTATATTCAATCATAATGACTTTTCTGGCCATTCTTGATGGTGGAATGAATAATTATCTTTTTAAACAATTTTATTGAGAGTATAATTCATGTACCATCCAATTCAATCATTTAAAGTACAAAAATCAGTGGGTTTTTTGTATATTCACAATCACCACTATACTGAATTTTGGAACATATCATTGCCTCACAGAGAAAATCTGTATCCTTTAGCTATCATTATCCTATCATTATCCTATCTTCCCATTCCACACATCTTCAGCCTTAACTAACTATTAATTTCCTTTCATTTTTTATAAATATATTTTATTGATTCAAGAGAGCAAGGGAGAGGGAGTGAGAAATAGAAACATCCATGATGAGAGAGAATCATTGATCTGCTACCTCTTGCACACCCCACTCTTTGGTTTGAGCTTGCAACTTGGGCATGTGCTCTGACTGGGAACCACACTGTAACCTTTTGGTTCATAGATTCAGGTTCTACCACTGAACCCTGCCAGCCAAGCTATTAATTTCCTTTCTATCACTATAGATTTCCTATACTAGATTTGTATATGAATCAATTCATGTATATGGTGTATTGTGACTGACTTCTTCCACTTGTCATAATGTTCCCAAGGTTCATACATGGTGTAACACATATGAATATTTCATTTCTTATTATGACCAAGTAACATGCCATTGTATGTATGTATATACCACATTTTGCATTATTATATCCATTCCCTTGTTGATGATCATTTAAGTTGCTTCTATATTTTGGCTATTATAAATAATGCTGCTAAAAACTTTTATAGTCTAGGTTTTTTTGGACATCTGTGTTCTTTTATCTTGAATAAATAGGTGGAGTGCAATTATTAGGTCACATGGTATTTCTCTTTTTAATTGTTTGACAAACTGCCAGATTGTTTTCTACAGTGGCTGAACCATTTTACACTCTCACCAGCAGCAGTGTATGAAATTTCTGTACATTCACACTAATACTTTCTCAATTTTTTATTCTAGCCATCCCAGCGAGTGTATAAAAATATCCAGTATTTGGGTAATTTGTCTTTATTATTTAATTTTAAGAGTTATTTTTAATATATTTTATTGATTTTTTACAGAGAAGAAGGAAAAGGGACAGAGAGTTAGAAACATCGATGAGAGAGAAACATTGATCAGTCACCTCCTACACACCTTCTACTGGGGATGTGCCCACAACCTAGGTACATACCCATGACCAGAATTGAACCCCGACTCTCTATCCATTGAGTCAAACCAGTTAGGGCAAGAATTCTTAATATATTGTATGTACAAATCCCTTACCAGATATATGATTTTCAAATACTTTTCTCTCTCTGTTGGTTATCTCTAAAAATTATATTGTATTTTTTATTGTTACCATTATTACAAATGTCCATCATTCCCTCCTCTTTTAATCCTCTACTCAAACCTCACCATCCCTCTCACTGGCCCTCACCCCATTGTTGTCTGTGTCCAATTAACTCTCCATTGTATGCTCTTGCTTCCTTTGTCTAATATTAATTCAGCTTAATGGCTTGGGTTGATTTCTGGGTCTTTGTTCTGTTCCATTGATCTATATGCCTGTTCTTATGCCAGTACCAGGCTATTTTGATTATGGTGGCTTGAATACAACTTGAATTCAACTTGAAATCTGATATTGTGATCCCACCAACATTGTCCTTCTTTCTCAATATGGCTGCAGCTATTCAATGTCTTTTTTGGTTTCATATAAATTTTGGAGTATTTGTTCTGGATATGTGAAATATGATGTTGATATTTTAATATGAGTTACATTGGATGTGTAGATCAATTTGAGTAGTGTGGTAATTTTAATGAAGTCAATTCTATCAATCCATGAACATGGTATATTTTTTCATTTGTTTATATATGACCCTATGTTCAATTAATATTTGACAATGGAGGCAAGAGCATACAATGGAGTAAAAACAGTCTCTCCCATAAATGGCATTGGTAAAATTGGACAGGTACATGCAAAAAAATGAAACTAGACCACCAACTTACACCATACACAAGAATAAACTCAAAATGGGTAAAAGACTTAAATGTGACTCGTGAAACCATAAAAATCCTAGAAGAAAATGTAGGCAACAAAAGGTCAGACATCTTACATAACAGAATTTTCAGATATATCTCCTTGGGCAAGGGAAACAAAGGAGAAAATAAACAAATGGGACTACATCAAAACAGAAAGCTTTTGCACAGCAAAAATAAACTAGTGTCAAAATAAAAAGGGATCTCATTGTATGAGAGAATATATTTGCCAATGACACATCTGATAGGGGTTAGTTTTCAAAATATATAAAGTACGCATACAACTCAACAAAAGGAAGACAAACAACCCAATTAAAAAATGGGCAGAGGACCTGAATAGACACTTCTTAAAAGAGGACATACAGATGGCCAAAAGACATATGAAAAAGTGCTCAACGTCACTAATTATCAGAGAGTTGTAAATTGAAATGATGATGAGGTATCACATTTCACCTGCCAAAATGGCTACCATCAATAAATCAACAAATAAATGCAGGCAAGAATGTGGCGGGGGGGGGGGGGAGGGGGAGAGGGAATAAGCAACCCTAATACATTACTGATGGGAATGCAGACTAGTGCATCCACTATGGAAAACAGTATAGAGTTTCCTTTAAAAATTAAATATAAAATCGCCATTTGACCCAATGATCCCACTTCTAGGAATATATCCTAAGTAACTCAAAACACCCATCAGAAAGAATATATGCACTCCTATGTTCACAACAGTGCAATTTACAATAGCTAGAATCTGGAAACAGCCCAAATGGGCATCAGTAGATGAGTGGGTTAAAACAAACAAAAACAAACAAACAAACAAAAAACAACAATGGTACATTTTCCCCATGGGATACTATGCAGCAGTGAAAAAGAAGGCTCTCTTACCCTTTAAATTAACATGGAGGGACCTGGAAAGTATTATGCTAAGCAAAGAAAGCCAGTTAGAGAAAGGTACGTATCACATATCTCATTCATATGTGGAATCTAATGAACAAAATAAACTTATTAACAAAATAGAGCCAGAGACAAAGAATAGAACAGACTGTCAAATCTCAGAGGTACAGTCGGGTGAGTGGGTAGGTGGGAAGAGATTAACCAAAGAATTTGTATGCATATATGCATAACCCATGGCCACAGACAATAGTGTGGTGAAGGTCTGGGTCTGGGGGCAGGGACATGTTAGAAGAAAACATAAGTAATATTTTCAACAATAAAGATTTACTAATAAAAAATAAATACAATTGAAACATCAAAAAACAGAAAATAAGAATAAAGAAGAGAGGAAGAAAAATAGTATTAAAATAAAAAGGAAGAAAATAATTATGAAAAGGAAAGTAGAGGAGAAAACAGACAAAAATAAGAAAAGGAAAATCAAAGAGAAAGAACAAAAAATAGTGTAAGAAAAAGAAAGGGAAAAATTAGATCTTTGAAAGAGAAAAAGAGAGACTAAAATAATACATCAATAAGAAAGAAGATAAAGCCGAGACCGGTTTGTACATCAATAAGAAAGAAGATAAAGCCGAGACCGGTTTGGCTCAGTGGATAGAGCGTCGGACTGTGGACTGAAGGGTCCCGGGTTTGATTCCGATCAAGGGCATGTACCTTGGCTGCGGGCACATCCCCAGTAGGGGGCGTGCAAGAGGCAACTGATCAATGTTTCTGACTTTCTATCCCTCTCCCTTCTGCTCTGTAAAAAATCAATAAACTATATAAAAATATTTTTTTAAAAAAAGAAAGAAGATAAAGGGGAAAAATGTCAAGTGGTGTTCATCTCAGTCTCAGCAGAGTTTCATGCGTCCTGAGCTCCCTTTTGATTCTGCTCTTCTCATGACTGGCACTGACTGTTTTGTCTGCCAATTCCAGACCTCCCTGGAGCTACTTAGGGACTAACCACTGCCAGAGCTGTCCTTCTTTGGCTCTCATCAACCTGTTTGAAGCTTCACGTGATCTACAGTTTACGTCTTTTTTCACAAGATGTTTCTGTGTATGGGAGGGGCCAAGTTGCAGTCTGAGGCCAGTTTGTTAGCGACACAGGCCCCAAGGTGAATCCATAAACTCCCCCAGGCTCCCCAGGCTCCGCCTCCACCTGCCTTTGCCTTCTAGCCAGCTGTCAACCTTAATAACTCAGAAAGATGTGCCTATTTAGCTGACATCTTCTCCCTCCTTTTCTTGTGTTCTTGAGATAGACCTGTAATGCTATGAATTTACCCTCTCAGAACTGCTTTCCTTGTGTCCCACGGGTTTTCAGTTGTTGTGTGTTTATTTTTGTTTTCAGGTAATTTTTATTTCTTCCTGGATTTTATTAGTAACCCATTCATTGTTTAATAACATGTGTTTGAATGTTTTGAGTTTTTTTATAATGATCTGAGAATATGCTTGATATGATTTCAATATTCTTGAATTTGTTAAGCCTTATTTTTGTGTTCTAACATGTGGTCAATCATTTTTGAGAATGTCCATATGAACTTGAGGAAAATGTATGTTTTGCTGCTTTGGGATGAAATGTTCTGTAAATATAATTAAGTCCATCTGATCTAATGTATTATTTAAGCTCTCTATTTTCTTATTGACTTTTAACAGCAGCAAAATTACAGTTATGAAGTAGCAACGGAAATAATGTTATGGTTGGGGTCACCACAACATGAGGAACTGTATCAAAGGGTCACAGCATTGGAGAGGTTGAGCGCCCCTGCTGCAGAGGGAAACCCAGGCCAGCCAAGCAATCACACCCCACACCTGTTGCCTGCAGAGGGAGGCATCTGGTGGCAGGGGCAGGGGGCAGCACCACACAGATGGCAGGCAGTGGCACGCAAGTAAAAGAAAGCCCTGATAGGTTCTATCACTGGCCAGGCCTAGGGACCCTATCCGATGGGTCCCCAATTGCAAGAGGGCGCAGGCCAGGCTGAGAGACACAGAGAGCAGGAGGGAGGCTTGGGTTTCCTGGCAATGGAGGAAGCCAAGTTTTCTGCCTGCCCTTGCTGGCTCAGGCCTTCACTAAATGCTACACAGTTTCAATTATAGAAGATAATGATGGCAGCCACAGAGCTGGAGAGAGCAGGAGGCTTGAGTTGCACCCAGAGATGGAGGAAGCCAAGCTTTCCAGCTGCCCTGGTCATCCCAGGCCTCCACTTAAGGCTACAAAGTTTCAATTATAGAAGCTAAATAAATCCCAACAAAATTGGCTGCCACCATGGAGCGAGCAGAAGGCTTGGCTCAACTCTAGGCTACAAAGTTTAATTGTAGAAGAAAAATAAATTCCAGGTACTGGGACCTCTGCTTGAGTCGCTGGGGGGTGTGGCCAGCCTGCAAACCACCACAGGCCCCTTGCCCAGGCCACCCCACACCACAAGGGAACCCCCACTCTGATCTAGGACACCCTTCAGGGCAAACCAGCTGGCCCTCACCCATGCACCAGACCTCTATCCTATCTCATGAAAAAGTAATATGCAGATTGATCATCACTCCAACACAGAAGATGACTGGCCCAATGTGGACACAAGATGGCCACCAACTGCAAGGGAGGGCAGTTGTTGGTGATCAACCAGCAGGAGAGGGCAGTTGGGAGGGACCAGGCCAGCAAAGGAGGGAAGTTGGGGGTGACCAGGCCTGCAGGGAGGGGTAGTTGGGAGGGACCCAGGCCTGCAGGGGAGGGCAGTTAGGGGAGATCAGGCAGGCAGGCAAGTGAGCAGTTAGGAGCCAGTGGTCCCAGATTGTGAGAGGTATGTACCAGATTGGGGAGGGTGCAGACTGGGCTGAGGGGACCCCCCTACACAGTGTGCATGAATTTTGTGCACTGGGCCTCTAGTTATAAGATAAATCTCTATCATCTGGTATGAGACACTATGCAGGGGCTGCTCCCCAGGGTTGGATTGTTCCTAGCAGGGTCTGGTGCTTGCTGGAATCTTCCTTTGGGTTTATCCCTTGGGTGGCTGATTGGGTTAAGCTCTGGTTCAGTCTGAAGCCAGCCACTAGTTGTGTTGGTTCTGGGTCCATTTGGGTGTGGTTCAGGTACATGTCACTATCAGATATTTCTAACTGGTTTTGGGATACCTGTCTGGAGCTACCACACTATTCACTGTCTATGTCTGCCTATCCAGGACCTGTGTGTTGGGGGAAGATGTCAATCTGTGTATATGAGTTGGAGACCTGAACTGAGGTCAAATAAATAAAAGATCAAGACTGCCTGATGTTGGTGTCTATTGATTTCTCTGCTCCTCCTTAAGGTTTCCTGAACTTCCTCCTGAGTCTTATACAGAAAGGCTGTACAGTGGGCCCAAGTTGGACATATCGCACTGACCCTTCCATAAGGCTCAAGTTTGGTAGGTTGTAGTGACCAGGTTGAGCAGACAGGGTGAGTGGGTCACCTAGTTTTAGGCATCATGGTATGGTACTCAATGTGGAGATTGTGGCCCTACTCCAGAGCCATAACATTCGATCTATGGCAGAGTCTCCAACTCTAGTTCTCCCAGGAGGAGTGTAGCACAGGTTCAGGTTGTGTGTGGCCAGCTATCCTCACTGTAGTAGTGATCTCAGCTGGAAAGGACTGGGTCACTGGGACTTGTGCAAACAAATCAGGAAAGCCTTCTTTAGGAGGTGGTACCAACTGTGCCTTTAGAGAGGGGGAAAGCTGCACTCCTTTTTCTGTAGCCACGCCCGCTCAAGACCTGCACTGTAGCCTCTGTGATAGAGCCACTCTGAATATCCCAGCTCTGAGCAGAGCCTCCTTCCCCCGCAAAGCTATACCTAGCAAGATGGGGTTAGGAGGACTTATGAAAACAAATCAAGGCAGTCTTCCATTGGAGGTAGTGCTGGCCCACTTGAGGGGAGAAATCTGTATGCCTCCTGCCCCTATCTCTGCAGCCATGCCTTCTGGGCTGCATTTCAAAACTCCTGGCTCCAAGTTGTGCTCCTGCTTCTTTTCCCTGTGCTGGGCCTGCAGGAACAGATCAAAGCAGCCCTATGCTGGGTGTTGTGCTGGCCCTCAGCCCTTGGCCTACAGGAGGGAAGCAAGCTAGCCTTCTCCTAGCTTGATGTGCACCTCCAGAGACCTTGAATGGAGGCTACTAGAGGGTCGTGTCAAATGCCCCTGTTCTGAGTTGATCTCTTTTCCCCTGCCATGTGTTAGCAGGGTTTAAAGGAATAGATTAAAGCAGCCCTCCATTGGGTGTGGTGCCAGCCCTTGGGAAGGTTTAGAGCTACTTGCCTCCATAGTTGGCTGCCAAATACCTTGACAGAGGGCTCTGAGGGGATCATGTTAAATGTCCCAATTCCGAGTTGCACCTCTTACCCCTTGCAGAACTGTGCTTTACATGCTGGTGCCAGCAGAATTTTGGAATGCAAATCAAGGCACCCTTTTCTTGGAAGTTGCACAAAGCTAGGGAAGTGGTGCAAGTGCATGTCTTACCCTTGCACCACAGCTGTCTGCTGTCTGAGACTCTGACAAGGGAGTCTTTCATTGTGGCTGGCGCCTGCCTAATCCATGGGGTTAGGGGGCTGGGGGGGGGCAGCAAAGTTTGGACCTTGTTCCAAAGCCACTTGGTTCAAAGATAATCTGAGAGTCAGTCTATAATTAATCCAGAAAAAGAGTTCCATGAGGTCCCTGTAAGGTGTTGCCAACAATCCTTTGTGCCAGACTCAATCTTGGCAGGGTGGTGTTACCAATATTTAGAAGACGGGGATTGGTGCAGTTTCTCCAGCTGGTGCTGTAAGAATAGAAGTGCACCATCTTCCAAGGTCAAGCACTTCTATTCTTACAGCTGCAGTACCTGAGTGCAAGGTCCAGCCCCCTTCATGTCTCCATCTTTCTTACCAGTTTCTGTGTAGCTTCTTTATTCAATCTTTGGATATAATACTCCTGTTCAGGTGTCCTTCAGTTGTTTATTCAGATTGAATGCTCTAAATTTGAGCTGTAAATCTGATTTGGTGCCCAGAGGTGTATGTTGCTTTCACCTACTATGCAGCCATCTTGGAACCCCTGTGGGGGTTAATGCCTGTACTATGTTAATTCCAGTACTATTATTACACTTTCTTGGTTACTACTTTATAGTAATTTTGAAATCAGAAAGTGAGTTCTTGGACTTCATTCTTCTTTTCCAGCATTGTTTTAGCTTATTATGAGTTCCTAAAATTATATGAATTTTAGAATCAGCTTTCCAATTTCTGCAAAGAAATTAGCTAAGATTTTCTTGGGGATTTTGTTGAGGCATAGGTTAGTCTGAAGAGTATTTAACCTATTAATGGTGTTAAATCTTCTGATCCATGAACATAGGATTTTTTCCCATTTATTTAGATACACCTTAATTTATTTCATCAATGTTATATAGTTGCACTCAGAATACAAACTTTATACTTTTTTGTTAAATTTATTTCTAAGTATTTTCTACTTTTTGATGCTGTTATAATTTAAATTTTAATTATGATGTAAAATTCTCAAATCAGAGGCCAGAGGAAAATAAGTACCACATGATTTCAATTAAATGTGGAATTTAATGAACAAAATAGACTAACAAAACAGAAACAGACTCATGAATACAGAGAACAGACTGACAGCTGTTAGAGGAAAGGGGGAATTGCAGAGGTGGGTGAAAAAGGTGAAGGAATTAATTTAAGCAAAACTCATAGACACAGACAACAGTATGGTGATTACCAAAGGGAAAGTAAGTGTAGGGAGGTAGAAGAGGGTAAAGTGGGGATAAATGGTGACGGAAGGAGACTTGACTTGGAGTAGTAAACACAAAATACAATATTCAGATGATATACTAGTATTACAGAATTGTAGACCTGGAACCTATATAATTTTATTAACCAACTAGAGGCTTGATACATGAAACTCATGCTGGGGGGGGGGGTAGATAGGGGGTGAGAGAGTTAATCCCTCAGCCCAGCCTGCACCCTCTCCAATCTGGGATGCCTCAGGGATATCTGCCTGCCAATTTAGGCCCAATCCATTTGGACATCCCTCTCACAACCCAAGACTGCTGACTCCTAACCACTCGCCTGCCTGCCTGTCTGATTGCCCCTAACCATTTCTACCTGCCAGCCCAATTGCCCCCACTGACTTCCCCTGCCAGCCAGATCACTCCCAACTTCACTCCCCTCCTGGCCTGATTGCCCCCAATTGCCCTCCCCTCACGGCCTGGTTGCCCACAACTGCCTTCCCCTGCTGGCTATCTTGTAGCAGCCATCTTGTGATGGCCATCTTGTGGTGGCCATCTTGTGATGGCCATCTTGTGGTGGCCATCTTGTGACAAAGTGGGGCAGCCGTCTTGTAGGGGCCATCTTGTGAAGACATGGGGATGGCCACATTGTGACAACAAGGGGATGGTCATTTTGTGATTATGTGAGGGTGTTGCATGAGGGCACATGGGCCACTAGGCTTTTATTAGTATAGATACCACCCTAAAAATTCAATAGAAAAACACATCTTAAAGCAAAATAAGTTAGACTTGTTATTGCTATTATATTTTTATTTAAATTTCAATATAAATCCAAAAAATTATTAATACACAAATACATATTTCAAATGTCATTAATGCTATATATATGTCAGTTAAAAACTGTATAACTTAAACTTTTCATTCCTTATTACCTTTAGAAACTTTTGCTAATAATGCAGTCTCTGAAGATCCAATCTCTTTTATTGATAAAGCCATTTAATGATTTAAAATGTTTGAAGGTAACATATATAGAAGCAAATAATAAAATAAATGATATATTTAAGCATAAAAATTCTTTATTCTTGTTCATATTAGTACTAAATAATCTAATTTTAATTACCCTGTGTAGTATCTACATAACTTTTGTCAATTTAAATTGCATTGTGGTTACATGTGCTAATATTTGTACTTATACCTAAACCTAGTATTGTCATCTTCCTTGCCGTACCATGGTTTTAAAACAAACTGCCCATAATTTCTTTTTCAAACTGTACTGATAGTATGTATGCATTTTAGCTTGGTAATTCTATTGTATACTAAGTAACCATTATAGGATACCTGATTTACAAATATCTAATTATAATTTTACACTAAATAACCATTATAGTAGACTTCATTTACAAATATATAATTATAATCTTATTGATCAAAGAGGAGTGAAAAATGGAAAGATTAAAAATTATTATTATTTTTCATATTCTCAATTTTACTATACCTAATTTTTGAACCAAGTAGAAAGTATGCCCACAAATTTTACCCATTTTTAGAATCAAGACATTCCATTAATCTTTTCTATAGAACAGGAAAAATGATATATCTTTCTCCTTTGGAGAATTACTGCTGAAATTACATCCTTAAGGCTACAAACAGATTAATTGGTTGCATTAGCTGAAAAAAAGGGAAATGAAAATAAAAAGATGAATGAGCCGTATTGGACAACTCAGTCAGTGTAAGATTGTACTGTGGGTGAGGGGAAAAAAATAAGAAAGAAGATGTCAATAGCATAACTTTATAACCATAGCTCTAAGTATATGGGTTATGATTGATTGACAATGTCTTAATTGTTCATCGACTTTCACTTGCTCTTTTTATTCCTACAAGGACAATTTAAAGAGAAATAAAAATATGTTGAGGTAATAAAATAGGCCAACCATGAATACATATACACTGACTATATATATACACGCACACACGCTGAGTGGCCAGATTATTATGATCTCTGAATGCATAATAATCTGGCCACTCGGTATATATTCCTATATAATAAAAGACTAATATGCAAATTATGCCCTCGACCAGAAGTTTAACCAGCAGGCAGGCCGGCCAACCACCCCTGGCCAGGCTGGCCAGATCTCACCCATGCACGAATTCATACATCAGACTTATATTTATAATTGAGTGACCAGATTATTATGCATTCAGAGATCATAATAATCTGGCTACTTGATATATATATATATATATATATATATAGATATAGATATAGATATAGATATAGATATAGATATAGATATAGATATAGATATAGATATACACATATATACACAATGGCACTAAATTGAATGAGAATTTGTTTATAATTGTGTTCAATAGATGAAAATAGACAGAGCTGTCCCCAATCTAAATTTGCTGACAGGATCCTCTGCTTGAATATTGGAATTGAATGCAAGAAGTTCAGGTTCATTTTATTCTTTATTGTTTCATTTGTAAAGTGATAAAATAACAACTTACTATTTATGACCAAGGAGCTCAACTGTCATAACTTAAAAAATATTAGAAAGACATGAAAACATTTTGTCAAGAATAAGGAACTATATGTACATGATTTTCCTTTCATTAAACATATAGAACACTATACAATAACAAATAATTTAGAGTTAAATTATATCAGAAATGGGGCCTTAGAAGACCAAAGTTATTCAACACTAAAAAAGTAAATGGATTATGGATGCTATCCACTTTGGTGTATAACTGATTCTGAAATTCACAGAAATAAAATAAAACATACATGCTAATAAAACTTAAATGTGCTTTAGTGTTTGATTTTAAAGGCCAATTTAAGCTGGTGGTAAGAAAGATGGATGTCGAGAAGCACGCTCACATCTCTGGCATAGGCAGATAACAAGTTTAAGGGATGGGCAGAGTGAAAGGAAGTGACTGAACAACCAGAATGACAGTGAAAAGTCAGAAGACATAAGAATGAAAAGCATTTGTTAGAAGAGAATGGCTTACACTGACAAGAGCTTCAAGAAGTCAAATACTGTGAATATAAAATTTCTCTGGGAACAACAGAAATGAAGAACAGAATAGGTTAGAGCAAGTTAAAATGAGAATTAAAGGGTAGAGGAGCAATGTTCTGAAAGGTGCACAACAAATAAAAAAATTTAAGACTTCCAACTTCTGCTGTTAAGATAAAAAGATGCTGGTCCTGAAGTCTATCAAATATTAAGTGCATTTTAGCCAAACTCATTATCTGTATAAAGTTATAAAAGTAGCTGTAGATAACTAGGCATTATGTCATTTGCATTAAACCCAGATCTATTTCTGAGTATGTGCTGAATGCTGTTATGAAAAGTGTTTTAACTTTTACTGTTGTCAGTTTGTAATTAGAGGATTTCTGTTTACCCTTTTAGCTCAGAGACCAACTGATATATCATCTCAAATATAATAAACATAATTCTGTAAAAAAAAAAAACAAAAAACATGGGATATGGAAAATGAAGCAGACACTCCCATGCCAGAGTGACATGTGGAGATTATTTCAGGTGAGAACCAAGGAGTCTGAAGTGGAAAATTCATGCAAATTATTTTTAAAGTGAAGGGTGATTGTTTAAAACTCTTTTCTTTATGATGAAATAAGTAAAGAAATAGTTGTTGCAGAGTATAAAAGAGAGCAGTTTGGGGGAGAAATCACAAGAGAAAAATAGATGACAGGGAGAATAATATAAAAAAGGGTAGTTCTGGTATGTTGCAAAATTACCTAAAATAATTGGTTTTTCAAGTTCCTGGTGGATTTAGGAAGAGAATGGGAATGGGAACATTGCAAATAATTTCCTTGCTGAGAATAATAAACCTCATTATTGATTAATTGTATCTTTAAATGAACTTTAACCTAACAGGTATCCTATGAGTTCAATTAGAGAGTAAAAGTTTAAACAGGAGTTCCAAATAGCTATAGATTTATTCATTTGAATGAGCTGAATGAAAGCAATAACTGCAATTCACATTTTTTTGTACCTTGAGAGCTGTTGCTGAAAAACAAGGAAAGAAAGAAAAATAGATTGGTTTCTCTTGTGACATAAGCTTATTCAAGAGATTAAAGCATCCAAATTTTTCCCAATTTTTTTATTAAGGTATAACATGTGTCCATATCTTCTCATTGTCCCCTCACCACATTCCCATACATACCCTCACCACCACCCCCAGCATCTTGTGTCCATTGGTTATGTTTATATGCATGCATACAAGTCCTTCTGTTGATCTCTTACCTCCCTCAACCCCCTCCCCAGCCTTCCCGTTGTAATTTGACAGTCTGTCCAATGCTTCTCGGCCTCTGTATCTACCTTTTGTTCATCAGGTTATAATGTTCTTTATTATCCATAAATGAGTGAGATCAAGTAGTATTTTTCTTTCACTAACTGACTTATTTCATTTATCATAATTGTCTCCAATTCCATCCATGTTGCTGCAAATGGTAAGAATTCCTTCTTTTTTTACCACAGCATAGTATTCCATCGTGAAGATGTACCATAGTTTTCTAATCCACTCATCTGCTGATGGGCACTTAGGCTGTTTCCTAATCTTAGCTATGGTGAATTGTGCTGCTATGACCGTAGGGGTGCATATATCCTTTCTGATTGGTTTTTTTGGGATATAATCCTAGAAGTGGAATCACTGGGTCAAATGAAAGTTCCATTTTTAATTTTTTGAGAAACTCCATACTGTTCTCCACAGTGGCTGCACCAGTCTACATTCCCACCAGCAGTGCATGAGGATTCCTTTTTCTCTGCAACCTCACCAGCATGTGTCATTTGATGACTTATTGATGATAGCCGTTCTGACAAGTGTGAGATGGTACCGCATTTTCGTTTTGATTTACATTTCTCAGATGATTAGTGACTTTGAACATGTTTCCATATGCCTCTTGACCTTCCTTCTGTCCACTTTCAAAAAGAATCTATTTAGGTCCATTGTCCATTTTTTGATTGGGTTTTTTACCTTTTGTTAAGTTGTATGAGTTCCCTGTAAATGTTGGAGATTAAACCCTTATCAGAGATAACATTAGCAAATATGTTCTCCCATGCACTGGGTTTTCTTGATGGTTTCTTTTGCCATGCGTAATCTTTTTATTTTGATATAGTCCCATTTATTTATTTTTTATTTAGTTTCCATTGCCCTAGGAGCAGTATCAGTGAAGAAATTGCTTCAGCATCTGATTGAGATTTTGCTGCCTGTGGATTCCTCTAATCTTTTTATGGTGTCCCATCTTAATTTAAGTCCTTTATCCATTTTGAGTTTATATTTGTGTATGGTATAAGTTGGTGGTCTAGTTTCATTTTTTTGCATGAATCTGTCCAATTTTCCCAATACCATTTATTGAAGAGACTGTCTTGCTTGACCCCATTCATGGGGAAAATTGGACAGATACATGCAAAAAAATGAAACTAGACCACCAACTTATACCATACACAAATATAAACTCAAAATGGATAAAGGACTTAAATTAAGATGGGACACCCATTAATTTAGCATAGTGTTTTGGGTCAATTTTTGGGTTCTCTATTCTATTCCATTGGTCTATATGTCTGTTCTTATGCCAGTACCAGGGAGTTTTGAGAACAGTGGCTTTGTAATACAGCTTGAAATCTGGTATTGAGATCCCACCCACCTTGCTCTTCTTTCTCAGGAATGCTGCGGCTATTTGAGGTCCCTTTCTATTCCATATAAATTTTTGGAGACTTTGTTCTAGTTCTGTTTAATATACCATTGGTATTTTAATGGGGAGTGTGTTGAATCTGTAGATTGCTTTGGGTAGTATGGAAATTTTAATGATATTGAGTCTACCAATCTATGCTCTTCCATCTATTTATTTCTTCTGCAATCTCTTTTTTCAATGTCCCATAGTTTTCTGAGTAGAGGTCTTTTACCTCCTTAGTTAAGTTTATTCCTAGGTATCTTAATTTTTTTTGGTGCAATGGTAAATGGGATTTTTTTCTTAGTCTCTCTTTCTGTAACTTCACTGTTGGTGTATAGAAATGCCATAGATTTATTGGCATTAATTTTGTATCCTACTACATTGCCAAATTCATTTCTTAAGGCTAATAATTTTTGACAGCGTCTTTAGGGTTTTCTCTGTACAGTATCATGTCATCTGCAAATAATGACAATTTCACTTCTTTTCCAATTTGGATGCCCTTTATGTCTTCCTGTCTGATTGCTGTGGCTAGCACTTCGAGTACTATGTTGTGAAGGGATGGTGAAAGTGGAAATCCCTGTTTTTTGTGGGAATCACTTTCACATCCCACATGGTTCAGGGTTCAGGTTGAGAGTTTGGGTTCTGGGGAAGGCCGCACACAAATTAAAGAGACTAGCGAAGTATTAATTTGGGAATATTGGAGGCCAGGTAGGAGCCCACCTCTAGTGGGAGGACTACACACTGCTCTGGTCTTGCTATCCCTTTTACTTAAGACTATGGAATATACCCATAGTCTTTAGGCAGGAAAATCCAATAACAGAAATTTATATAAGACAAACAGAGGTGGAGACTGCTTCAGCTAACAATGTTTCAACTAAATAGTGAGTGATCAGCTCTGACCTTTCAGAGCAATTAAGGTCGTTGACTGGCCTTCCAGGTTTCCTGTCCACATCTTTCTATTAGTGAGACAATGATTGGTGTCTAGCATCTCCCCCGTTTCTTTTCTTCAAAAAATCTTGCATGTGCAGACTAGGAATTTACTTATAAGAACAAAAAATGAGACAAGCAATAATGGTTATACTGAGAGACAAATGAATCAGTCTATAGTAAGTTTCTTGCTGGGCCAACACTTTTTGAGTCCCAATTTCAATGTCCAACAGTTTTTGAGTACAACTCATCAGTGGTATCTGGATGGTAGACAAATGTTAATAATACAGGTCCAACCCGCTCTGGTTTGGTCCTGGGCAACCTGCAGCAATGCACACCTTCTGACTTTAGGCATGGCAAGGCGGCATCAGTGTCTTCCATCTCTGGACTGTTTCACCTCTTGTCTTCATGGCTGGAGCAGTCCAGTCAATTCCTCTCTGTTGCAGGAATCCACATGGTCTTAGAGTTGTTTTCTGAAAATATACAAACATATTCTCAATCAAAAGTTAATAAAGGAAAGAACCAAGATGGCGGCATCGGTAAAACACCAATCTTGCCGTCATACACAGCAATTTCAAAACTACAACTTAACGAAATAACAAACACCATCCAGAATCACCGGAAAGCTGGCGGAGTGAAAATTCCACAAATAAAAGAGAAGATAGGACACTGTGACTCAGAGGAGCGGCTGAGGACACTGTTGAAGATACACGTAGAGAGAGGTTTGGAGCGCGCGCCAGCGGATAGGGCGAGAGGCTGAAAACCAGTCCAATTTTCTTGAATGGGGGAGACAAAGACGTCCCACTGGACTGATTCCCCAGCTCTGGGCAAAGTCCAGGGAACCCACAATCATATGGGGTAAAAACTGGATAGTGGGATGGCACGCTGAAGTTTGGGTGCTGCAGGGGTCTGCGGGCTTGTGGAGAAGGCAAGCTTGTGCGGAGTGCATGTGAACTTGGGAATAGCAGAGCTGCGTGACCGCACAGAGAGCACTCATGACTTACTCTCTCATTCGGGAAACCGTCAGACTGCATTGTTTTGCAACCCTGGGTGAGACATTGGGTGTGCAGACTCATTTGGGGAGAGACTGAATTCTCCAACAGCTGGTGGAGCTCCGCAGCGGCTCGCTCTCAGAGGTGCTGGCAGCCATTGCCACCAGCATAGAGTCCCTGGGACTGCATAGGGCAGAGCTGACCCTGTCTGCTTGGCCCAGAGACTCCACCCATCCAACCTAAGCACAGCTGAACATCACAGACAATTGGCCTGGAGGTCAACCCCTCCTAGTGCTAACAAGGATTAACCTGGGCTTAACTTCAACAAGACAGTGCAACCCATATCCACTTAAGATAACTGGGGAGGCTCAGCCACTGTCCCTTGTAGGACATCTACCACAAAAAGCTAATTGACCAACTCAGAGAAGTAGCCACCATGCAGAGACATTGAAAGAAATCAGATGTGAAAGAAATTGAGGGAAAAAATGACTGGACATGGAATTCAAAACCACGGTTATAGGGCTTTTCAAGAGACTCCTAGATAAGGCTGAGACCTATAAGGAAATAAACAAGACCTATGAGGAAATGATCAAGACCTACAAGGAAATGAACAAGACCCTCAAGTATATGAATGAGACCCTCAAGGATATGAAAAAGGACCAACCAGAAATAAGCATACACTGACTGAAATAAAAAATATTATATAAAGACCAAAAAGTACTCTAGAGTACCCCAAGAAGCAAGTTAAAGATTTGAAATACAAAGAGGTAAAATCCACTCAGCTGGAAAGCAAGAAACCAAAAGAACCCAAAAATTGAAGATAGTGTAAGGGGCTTCTGGGAAAACCTCAAGCATACCAACATCCAAATTATAGGGTTTCCAGAAAAAGAGAGAGAGCAAGACAATGAAAACCTATTTGAAGAAATAGTGACCGAGAACTTCCCACACCTGGTGAAAGATATTGACTTAGGAGTCCAAGAAGTGTGCCAAACCCCAATATATAGGAACCCTAAGAGGACCACACCAAGGCACATCATAATTAAAATGCCAAGAGCAAAAGACAAAGAGAGAATATTAAAATCAGCAAGAGAAAAGCAGATGGTTACCTATAAGGGAGCACCCATATGATTGTCAGCGGATTTCTCAACAGAAATGATGCAGGCCAGACAGGAGTGGCAAGAAATATTCAAAGTGATGAATAGCAAGAAACTACAACCAAGGTTACTCTATCCAGCAAAGCTATCATTCAGAATTGAAGGTCAGATAAAGTGCTTCGCTGATAAGAAAAAGCTAAAGGAGTTCATCACCGCCAAATCAATATTATATGAAATGCTGAAAGATATTCTTTTTTTTTTTAAATTATTTTTTATTGATTTTTTGCAGTATAATAGTAGTACATGTTTTCCTTTCCCCCTCCCCCTTATCCTCCCCCCAGCCTCCCCCACCCCCCAGCACATATCCCCAGATTCCCCCCTCCTCGCCCCAGTGTCTTTCATTCATTGGTTATGTTCATATGCATGCATACAAGTCCTTCCGTTGATCTCCCCCCGCATCTGCCTCCCATCCACCAAAGCCTCCCCCTGTAGCTTGACAGCCTGTTCAAGGCCATCCTGCCTCTATATCAATCACTCTCCCCTGTTTCTTTTCTTCAAAAAATATCTTGCCTCTGCATACTAGAAATAAATGTATAAGAACAAAAAGTGTTTCAGTCTCGGTTTCAATGTCCAACTTTTCTGAGTCCCAGTTTCAGTGTCAAATAATTCATTATGTGTATAAGTCAGCAATGGTATCCAGATGGTGGACATATCGTGTCAATGCATGATCCATCCTCTCTGGTTTGGTCCTGGGCTGCCTGCAGACATGCACAGCTGCTGACTGCTAGTATGGCAAGGTGTCGTCAGTGTCCCCCATCTCTGGACCGTCCTCATGACTGGAACAGATCCATCAGTTCCTCACCGTCGCAGGAACCCACATGGTCTTGGAGTTGTACTCTGAAAACACACAAACACATTCTCGACCAAAAGTTAACAAAGGGATCCTCTATGCAAAATAGACTTGGGATTCTTTTTAATTTTTGCCTAAATGATTTTCCTTTGGCTTATTTTGACACCATGTGTGTTTTTTCATGGGTGTCCTGCTATTGTTTTTACAAATGGAATTTACTTTACTGGAGTAAGAATTTTCTAGATGTATTTTACTTACTCGATATTTTTTTTGTCCCTTTCATGGTATTACCCCGCTGTCCCCTCCCCTTTTTTGATTAATGGGGACTTTTGGAAATTTTCTATTGCAGTCTTGATAATTTTAAATTTTAATTTTTGCACACAAAGTGACTGCTTTAGGTTCTTTGGATGTTAGGCAATTTTACAGAGAGATGAACTACTAATAGATTTTTCAGTTAATGTTTTAGGAAAAGCTTTTTGTCCAGTACACTATAATTTTCTTGAGTATTCTCATATTTCACTTGTCCAATTTAAATTAATCTGAAAACTTGATTACTATTTTCCTGTCAATTTTAATACTCAAGCAGAAATCTTAGTTTACCCTGTGAATACTAGTGGAAAGGAATATTTGCAATTTTGAGTAGGTCCCGAGCATTCCTGGTAATAGACTGAATTGAGATATAGAGCAGCTATTGCTGGCCGAGTCTCTGTCTGCCGCCTGGGTCCCCGTATGAGTCGTGTGTGGGAGGCGAAGCAGCCGTGGGGGTAGGAGACCTCCCTTAGGAGGGTTGAGAATTCAAACCCCTGCAAGGTTTGTGGATGAGGGTCTGTGCCCCACCTCTGTTGACCTTTTAGTTCTCTCCTGTTGGCCCCTCTGCGACTGTGCCTGTCTTAGGTTGTTCCTTCCCTGAGGAATCTTACCCGTCTCTGGCTAACCAGCCATCCTCCGGGGCCAAACAGGGTGATGTGAGGTTCAGTTCTGTCTCCTTTGTAGTCTATGCCCCCCTGTGGCCTCCATGTCCAGTACCTGCCTTGGGGTCCCCTCGCCTGCTGGCGGGGTCCCGGTACTGATCACATATCTCGGGGGACCCAGGTTTCTTCTCCAGAGAGGGCCCAGCTCACTCCATTGGTCGAGATACAGATCCATGGTGCCAGCTGCCCAAAGGCTTCAGCCACAGCTCGAACTGAAAACTCTGGCATCAGCTGTGTGTATTTGGATAGTAACAAGAAGGTCCCTCTTGGCAGAAAGGGCAAGAAGGGCCAATATAGAATGCTCGGATGCCTTCCCAGTGCCTTAATTCCTTCTGAAAGGGATTAATTTCTTTCCTATTCTTTTTTAATTTGCTGCCCAACATTCAAAGAATTAGTTTGTAAGTTTATTTGGGATAATTGTATAATATGCTGTTGTCAAATATCCAATATTATAATGACATTGTAGAATAATATCATGTAAGGGTATTATGGTGTCATGGGAGGTTAAGCAGGGCCTAGCCTAAGGACTGGTCTCCATAGGATATGACAAGCTCTAGGCCATGTCAATTCAATGTCAGACTAGCTGCCATTTTTTAATAATTTTATATAAACTTTGTCAGGGATGTAAAAACACAAATCACTTACCTCAGTTCAAGAGTTCAAGTATATTGACTTTTCCACTTACTCTCACCACCTGCCACTTACCCTGAGGTTTGACATTCTGATGGACTTTTCTCAGTCTCTGGATCTATTCTTGTTCATTGATTGTATTCCTCAAATGAGTGAGATCATGTGATATTTGTCTTTCTCTGCCTGGCTAATTTCACTTAGCATAATGCTCTCCAAATCCATCCATGTTGTTACAAATGGTAGGAGCTCCTTCTTTTTTTCCGCGGCGTAGTATTCCATTGTGTAAATGTACCATAGTTTTTTGATCCACTCATCTGCTGATGGGCACTTCGGCTGTTTCCAAATCTTAGCTATGGTAAATTGTGCTGCTATGAACATAGGGGTACATATATCCTTTCTAATTCGCCTTTCTAATTTCTTGGGGTATATTCCTAGAAGTGGGATCACTGGGTCGAATGGGAGCTCCATTTTTAGTTTTTTGAGGAATCTCCATACTGTTCTCCACAGTGGCTGTACTAGTCTACAATCCCACCAGAAGTGCACAAGAGTTCCTTTTTCTCCGCATCCTCGCCAGCACTTGTCGTTTGTTGATTTGTTGATGTAAGCCATTCTGATAGGTGTGAGATGGTACCGCATAGTCGTTTTGATTTGCATCTCTCGGATAATTAGTGACTTTGAGCAAGTTTTCATGTGTCTCTGGGCCTTCCTTTTGTCTTCTTTCGTGAAGATTCTATTTAGGTCTGTTGCCCATTTTTTTATTGGATCATTTGTCCTCCTTTTATTGAGTTGGGTGAGTTGCCTGTAGATGCTTGAGATTAAACCTTTATCACTAATAACATTTGCAAATATGTTCTCCCATACAGTGGGTTTTCTTGTTGTTTTGTTGATGGTTTCTTTAGCTGTGCAAAAGCTTTTGATTTTGATGTAGTCCCATTTGTTTATTTTCTCTTTAGCTTCCATTGCCCTCGGAGCGGTATCATCAAAGAAGTTCTTTTGGCATATGTCTGAGATTTTTCTTCCTGTAGATTCCTCTAATATTTTTATGGTTTCCTGTCTTACGTTTAAGTCCTGTTTCCATTTTGAGTTTATTTTTGTGTATGGTGTAAGTTGGTGCTCTAGTTTCATTTTTTTGCATGTATCTGTCCAATTTTCCCAACACCATTTATTGAAGAGACTGTCTTGACTCCATTTTATGTTCCTGCCTCCTTTGTCAAATATTAATTGAGCATAGTGGATTGGGTTGATATCCGGATTCTCTATTGTATTCCATTGATCTATATGTCTGTTCTTGTGCCAGTACCAGGCTGTTTTAAGAACAGTAGCCTTGTAATACAGCTTGAAATCTGGTATGGAAATCCCACCGACTTTGTGATTCTTTCTCAGGATTGCTGTGGCTATTCGGGGCCTTTTTTTGTTCCAGATGAATTTTTGGAGAGTTCTTTCTAGGTCTGTGAAATATGCCATTGGTACTTTAATGGGGAGTGCATTAAATTTATAGATTGCTTTGGGTAGTATGGACATTTTAATTATGTTGATTCTCCCAATCCATGAACATGGAATGTTCTTCCACCTGTTTACATCTTCCTCTATCTCTTTTTTCAGTGTCCTGTAGTTTTCCACAAATAGATCTTTTACCTCCTTAGTTAAGTTTATTCCTAGGTATCTTAATTTTTTTGGTGTAATGGTAAATGGGATTGCTTTTTTAGTCTCTCTTTCTGTAAGTTCACTATTAGTGTATAGAAATGCCATAGATTTCTTGGCATTAATTTTGTAGCCTGCTACATTGCTGAACTCATTTATTAAGTCTACTAACTTTTTTATGGAGTCTTTCGGGTTTTTTATGTACAATATCATGTCATCTGCAAATAAGGATAGCTTAACTTCTTCTTTTCCAATTTGGATGCCTTTTATTTCTTCTTCTTGTCTAATTGCAATGGCTAATACTTCCAGTACTATGTTGAACAGGAGTGGTGAAAGTGGGCAACCCTGTCTAGTTCCTGTTCTTAGGGGAAATGGTTGTAGTTTTTGCCCATTGAGTATGATGTATGCTGTGGGTTTATCGTATATGGCTTTTATTATGTTGAGGTATGATCCTTCTATTCCTACCTTATTGAGAGTTTTTATTAAGAAAGGATGTTGGATTTTGTCAAATGCTTTTTCTGCATCAATTGATATGACTATGTGATTTTTATCTCTCAATTTGTTTATGTGATGTATCACATTTATTGATTTGCGGATATTGTACCATCCTTGCATTCCTGGGATAAATCCTACTTGGTCGTGGTGTATGATCTTTCTGATGTACTGCTGGATCCGATTTGCTAGAATTTTATTGAGGATTTTAGCATCTATATTCATGAGGGATATTGGCCTGTAATTCTCTTTCATTGTGTCGTCTTTATCTGGTTTTGGTATTAGGGTGATGCTAGCTTCATAGAAGGAGTTTGGAAGTTTTCCATCCTCTTGAATTTTCTGGAATAGTCTGAGGAGTATAGGTTTTAGTTCTTCCTTGAATGTTCGGTAAAACTCCCCTGTGAAGCCGTCTGGCCCTGGGCTTTTGTTTGCTGGAAGCTTTATGATGACTGCTTCAATTTCTTCCACAGTTATTGGTCTATTGAGTTGTTTAGATTCTTCTTGATTGAGTTTTGGGAGGTTATATTTTTCTAGAAACATATCCATTTCCTCCAGGTTGTCCAGTTTGTTGGAGTAGAGTTGTTCATAGTATTTTTTAACAATCCTTTGTATTTCAATGGGGTCTGTTGTTATTTCACCTCTTTCATTTCTGATTTTATTTATTAGGGTCCTCTCTCTTTGCTTCTTGGTGAGTCTGGCTAGAGGTTCATCAATCTTGTTTATCCTTTCAAAGAACCAGCTCTTGGTTTCGTTGATTTTCTGTATTGTTTCTTTGGTCTCTATGTCATTTATTTCTGCTCTGATCTTTACTATTTCCTTCCTTCTGCTTACACTGGGCTTTTCTTGTTGCTTTCTTTCTAACTCTTTGAGTTGTTGGGTTAGATAATTTATTGCCGCTGTTCCTAGTTTTTTGCAGTAGGATTGTAGAGCTATGAACTTCCCTCTCAGAACTGCTTTCACTGTGTCCCATAGATTTTGGATTGTTGTGCTATCATTGTCATTTGTTTCCATGATGTTTTCTATCTCTTCCTTAATCTCTCTAGTAACCCAGTCATAGTTTAATAGCATGCTGTTTAGTCTCCATGTGTTCGATTTCTTTGGATTGTTTCTATTGTAGTTGATTTCCAGCTTTATGCCACTGTGATCTGAGAATATACTTGATATGATTTCTATCTTCTTGAATTTGGAGAGACTTTGCCTATGACCTAATACATGGTCTATCTTTGAGAATGACCCATGGGCACTTGAAAAGAATGTATATTCTGTGGCTTTGGGGTGAAATGATCTGAAGATGTCAATTAATTCCATCTGGTCCAGTGAGTCATTGAGAATTGATGTTTCTTTACTGATTTTTTGTTTAGAGGATCTGTCCAATGGTGATAATGGGGTATTAAAGTCTCCTACTATGACTGTATTGCTGTCTATCTCTCCCTTGATGTCCTCTAGGAGTTTTTGTATATATTTGGGTGCTCCTGTATTGGGTGCGTATATGTTTACAAGAGTTATTTCTTCTTGTTGAATTGCTCCCTTTAGTATTATGAAGTGGCCTTCTTTATCTCTTGTTATGTCCTTCACTTTGAGATCTAATTTGTCAGATATAAGTATGGCTACCCCAGCTTTTTTTTCATTTCCATTCGCCTGAATAACTTTTTTCCAACCTTTCATCCTCAATCTGTGTGCGTCTTTTTTTCGGAGGTGGGTTTCTTGTAGACAGCAGATACATGGGTTGTGTTTTCTTATCCAGTCTATTACCCTATGTCTTTTGATTGGAGCATTTAACCCGTTTACATTTAAAGTTATTATTGATAGGTGTTTATATGTTGCCATTTTTGTTCTTTGCCCCTGTGATCCTTCTTCGCTTCCTATTTCTTTTTACAGCAGATCCTTTAGCATTTCTTGCATTGCTGGTTTGGTGGTGACGAATTCCCTTAGTCCTTTTATATCTGTGAAGCTCCTGATTTGACCTTCAATTTTGATTGAGAGCCTTGCTGGGTACAGTATTCTAGGATTCAGACCCTTCCTTTGCATGACTTTGTAGATTTCATTCCACTGCCTTCTGGCCTGATAGGTTTCTGTTGAGAGATCACTTGTTAGTCTGATGGGGGTTCCTTTGTAGGTGACTTTTTGTCTCTCTCTGGCAGCTTTTAAGATTCTTACCTTGTCATTGGTGTTTGCCAATTTAATTATAATGTGCCTTGGCGTAGGTCTTTTGGGGTTTATTTTGCTTGGGACTCTGTGAGCTTCTTGGATTTGTGTGGGTTTTTCCTTTCCTATACCAGGAAAGTTTTCTGTCATTATTTCTTCCAACAGGTTTTCTATTCCTTGCTCAGTTTCCTGTCCTTCTGGAAGCCCAATTATACGGATGTTGTTTTGTTTCATGTTGTCCCAAAGTTCTCTTAGGCTCTCCTCCTGCTTTTTAATTTTTTTTTCTAGTAGCTGCTCTACTTGGTTATTTTTTCCTACCTGGTCTTCTAGCTCACTGATGCGATCCTCTGCTTCTTCTAGTCTACTCTTAATACTTTCTATTGAGTTCTTTACTTCAGCAATGTCACTTTTCATTTCTTCATGGCTCTTCATCATTTCTTCCTGGGTCTTCCTCATTTCCTCTTGGTTCTTACTCATATTATCAAATTTGTCTTCCATTCTTTTCAGCCACCTTATGACCATTTCTCTGAATTCTTTCTCTGACAGGTTGTTAACTTCCATTTCGTTTACCTCCTTTTCTGGTGAGCCTTGCTTTTCTTTCATATGTGGGCTATTTCTTTGTCTTCCCATGGTCTCTCTTCTCTGTGTATGTGGTTATGTAGTTCTCACTCTCCTGCGTTGATTTAAAGGCACAAAATACAACACAACCAGGTGCAATGCACCAGGCACTGAACCGGAATGTAGTCAAAGTAATTGTAATTCCAAATAAAGGTGACCGCCAGAGAAAGGCAAATTCGGTGATAGGTGGGAAAAAAGAAAGAGAACCTCCCCCAGACCCACACAGACACTCACACACCCACACTCACACAAAAAAGAAAGAGACCCCCCCACACACATACACTCACAAAAAAGAAAGACAGGAATGCCAAAATGATAATGGGAAAAGGGGGAGAAGAAAAAAAGAAATAAAAGGAGTAAATTATAAATGTGGGGTGAAAACTCCTATAGGACAGCCCTTAATCCGAACCAAACCTGCAACAAGTACTTGGAGATTGATACAAATTACATACAACTACTAATATCGAGAGGTGAGGGAACACAGAAGCAAAAATCTATCTCAAAAACAATGCAGATGAGGACAACAAAACAAGAAACAACACCAAAAATAAAAATACCCCCCCCTACAAGACAAACCAAAATAACAGAATAAGCAAATCAATCTCATAAACCTGCTTAAAAAATCAATATAATCAACAGTCAAGTAAACAACAACAACAGGACAGGGCTAAAAACACTTTAAGATAGTGAAGTCAGAGAAGTTAGAGGTATATATGCACTTGGATTAGGTGGTTAGAGATTAGATATATCAGTGGGGTGAAATTTTAACAGGGGGTAAGGGGAAAGAATTAGGTAAATCTAAAGCGGGAAAAGTGTAAGGGAAACAAGGCACTAAATAGGGAAAGGTTAGCCAGAGAGTGGTGGTATAAAGGTGAAGTTGAGGTAGAGTAAAAGATACTAAAGTGTAGATGAAAATAGACTGTATTCCCAAGGTCGAAGAGAAAATAATCTATTCCCTGTCACATAAGAGTCAATTTGTGATTTGGCCCCTGGGTGGCAGTGTTTCTAGATTGACTTGTGGGTCTATTGGTCCTCTTTATCCTGAACTAAACAATACTGCCTCTCTAATGGTGACTGCTGTTTTAGCAGACAGAACCCTCCCAAAATCTTTCGGGCTTCCCCCCTCTGTCAGGTCCAAACCGATTGCGCTCCAGGGATCAACTCTGCCACCAGCTCCAAGGGCCCTCTCCCACGTTCACCAGCTTCAACAGCCACAGATTCTATTTCAGGTGCAGATCTCCAGGTTTTGAGTTCCAAGGTGCAGATCTCCCAGACTGCCAGCCCCCTCAGTTTCGCGCCCAAAGTACCCCCAGGGAAATCTGACCTTTCCGAGCTGGAGTTTAGTGCTCCCTGGGCTCTGTGAGCCTCCGCGGCACCTGGGCACCGGTGCTCCGGGAGCCCCAGCGGTGCAGCCCAGCGGTACCGCGTACGACAGCTGTATGTTTTCCGGCTCCTCTCTTTCAAGATGTCGTGATCCGCCTCTGCGCGCCTCCTCGCGCAGTTGGTTCAGGGAGAGAACCCAGCAGTACTGGGGCCGCTCAGGCTAGGGAGGCCAGCCCAGCAGTCCTCTATCTTCTCCTGGAGCACAGCTGTCCCCCTAGTCGCGGACTAATGCTCCCTGGGCGACTTTCAGCTGCTCCCTCCCTCTGCCCTGTGGGCAGATTCAGATCGAATCCCTCCGTTCCGCCGCCATTTTTTTTTTCTGAAAGATATGCTTTAAGAAGAGAAAAAATAAAAAGGTAAAAATAAAAATTATGAACAACAAATACACATCTATCAACAAAAGAATCTAAAAATCAAGTGAATTAATAATCTTATGAACAGAATAAACTGGTGAATGTAACAGAATCACAGACATAGAGAGGGAATGGACTGAAAATTCTTGGGGAGAAAAGGGGTGTGGGAAGTGCAGCAAGAGACTGAACAAAAACCATGCAACTATGGGAGAGGACAGTGGAGGGGGGTGAGGATGGAGGGTAGGATGGGTACCAGGTGGAGGGGAGCTATTGGGGGGGTGAAAGGGAACAATGTAATTAATAAACTGAATAAAAAAGATTTTTTTTAAAGTTAATAAAGGAGGAGGAGGAGGAGGATTGAGTATAATTTTGCCCATTATACTCAATGGGCAAAAACTACAACCATTTCCCCTAAGAACAAGAACAAGACAGGGCTGCCCACTCTCACCACTCCTGTTCAACTAAGTACTGGAAGTACTAGCAAGTGCAATTAGACAAGAAGAAGAAATGAAAGGCATCCAAATTGGAAAAGAAGAAGTAAAGCTATCCTTATTTGCAAATGATATGATATTTTACAATAAAAAAAAGAAAGACTCCATAAAAAAACTAGTAGACTTAATAAATGAGTTCAATAATGTAGCTGGCTACAAGATTAATGCCAAGAAATCTATGGCATTTTTAGATACTAATAGTGAACTTACAGGAAGTGAGATTAAAAAAGCAATCATATTTACCATCATACCAAAATAATTAAGATACCTAGGAATAAACTTAACTAAGGAGGTAAAAGACCTATTCGTGAAAAATTATAGGACACTGAAAACTTGCTCAAAGTCACTAATTATTCGATAGATACAAATCAAAAAGACTATGTGGTACCATCTCACACCAGTCAGAATGGCTTTCATCAACAGTTCAAAAAACTACAAGTACTGGTGAGGATGCAGAGAAAAAGGAACTCTCTTGCACTGCTGGTGGGATTGTGGACTGGTGCAGCCCTGTGGAGAACATTATGGAGTTTCCTCAAAAAAACTAATAATGGAGCTCCCATTTGACCCAGTGATGCCACTTCTAGGAATATATCCGAAGAAACTAGAAACGCGAATTAGAAAGGATATATGCACCCCTATGTTCAAAGCAGCACAATTTACCATAGCTAAGATTTGAAAACAGCATAAGTGCCCATCAGCAGATAAGTGGATTAGAAAACTATGGTACATTTACACAATGGAATATTACACTGCTGTAAAAAAGAAGGAGCTCCTACCATTTGCAACAACATGGATGGATGTGGAGAGCATTATGCTAAGTGAAATTAGCCAGGCAGAGAAAGATAAATATCACATAATCTCACTCATCTGTGGAATATAATGAATGGCATAGACTGATGAACAAGAATGGATCCAGAGTCTTAGAAAAGTCCATCAGAATGTCAAACCTCATTGTAAGTGGGGGCTGGCGGGAGAAAGGGGAAAGTCAATATATTTGACCTCTTGAACTAAGGTAAGTAATTTGTGTTTTTACATCCCTGACAAAGTTCATATAAAGTTATAAAAAAAATTGGCAGCTAGTTTGAGATTGAATTGACATGGCCTAGAGCGTGTCATCTCCTATGGACACCAGTCCTTAGTCTAGACCCCACTTAACCTCCTGTGATACCATAATACCTTGCATGATATTATTCTACAATGTCATTATAATTTTTTACATGTGACAACAGCATATTGCACAATTATCCCAAAGAAACTTACAAACTAATTCTTTGAATGTTTGGCAGCAATTTTAAAAAGGATAAGAAAGAAATTAATCCCTTACAGAAGGAATTCAGGCACTGGGAAGCCACTTGAGCATTCTATATTTGCCCCTCTTGCCCTTTTTGCCAGGAGGGACCCTGTTCTTACAATCCAACTGTGCATAGCTGTTACCTGAGCTTTCAGTTCAAGCTGTGATTGAAGCCTCTGGGCAGCTGGCACCATGAATCTGTCTCTCACCCAATGGTGTGAGCTGGGCCCTCTCTGGAGAAGAAACCTGGGTCCCTCGAGATATGTGATCAGTACCAGGACCCCACCAGCAGGCGAGGGGTCCCCAAGGCAGGTGCTGGGCATAGAGGCCATGGGGGCATAGACTACAAAGGAGACAACACTGAACCTCACATCACCATGCTTGGCCCCGGAGGATGGCTAATTAGCCAGAGACAGGTAAGATTCCTTAGGAAAGGAACAACCTAAGACAGGCACAGTCGCAGATGGGCCAACAGGAAAGAACTAAAAAAGGTGGGGCACAGACCCTCACCCCGGTAACCTTGCAAGGGCCTGAACTCTCACCCCTTCTAAGTGAGGTTTCCTGGTCCCATGGCTGTTTCGCCTCCCATTCACAGCTCAGATCTGGACTCAGGTTACTGACAGAGACTCTGCCAGCAATAGCTGCTCTATATCTAAATTCAGTCTAGTACCAGGAATGCTCAGGGCCTACTCAAGAATGCAAATAATCCTTTCCACTAATATTTACAGGGTAAACTAAGATTTTCACTTGAGTATTAAAATTGACAGTAAAATAGTTATCAAGTTTTCAGATTAATTTAAACTGGCCAAGTGAAATAAGTGAATACTCAAGAAAATTTAAGTGTACTGGTCAAAAAGCTTTTCCTAAAACATTAACAAAAATATCTATTAGTAGTTCATCTATCTCACTATAAAATTGCCTAACATCTAAAGAACCTAAAGCAGTCATATTTGTGTGCAAAAATTAAAATTTAAAGTTACCAAGACTGCAATATAAAATTTCCAAAAGTCCCCATTAAAAAAGGGTGGAGAATAGTGGGGTAATATCATGTAAGGAAAAATATCTTGTAAGTAAAATACATCTAGAAAATTCTTACTCCAGAAAAGTAACTTCCATTTGTAATGCCAACAGCAGGACACCCATTAAAAACGCACATGGTGTCAAATTAAGACAAAGGGAAATCATTTGGGCAAAAATAAAAAGAATTCCAAGTCTAATTTGTTAACTTTCGGTCGAGAATCTGTTTGTGTGTTTTCAGAGAACAACTCCAAGACCATGTGGGTTCCTGCCACAGTGAGGAACTGACGGGTCTGTTCCAGTCACGAGGATGGTCCAGAGATGGGGGACAATGACGACACCTTGCCATGCTAGCAGTCGGCAGCTGTGCGATGCTGCAGGCAGCCCAGGACCAAATCAGAGAGGATGGAACTTGCATTACCACCATGTGTCCACCATCTAGATATCATTGCTGACATGTACACATAAAGAACTATTTGACATTGAAACTGGGACTCAGAACAGTTGGACATTGAAACTGAAACTCAAACATTTTTTGTTCTTATACATTTATTTCTAGTATGCCGATGCAAGATATTTTTGAAGTAAAGAAACAGGGGAGAGTGATTGATATAGAGGCAGGGAGGCATTGAACAGGCTGTCAAGCTACAGGGGGAAGGCTGGTGAGGGTGGGGGGGCGGGTGCTGGGAGAGGTCAACAGAAGGACTCACTCTCAGTCTTTGTGAATCCTTTGTTCTAATGTGGGTCTCTTGTAGACAGCAAATATATGGTCATGTTTTCTTATCCATTCAGCTACCCTATGTCTTTGATTGGAGCATTAAGTCAATTTTAGTTTAATGTTATTATTGACTAGAGGCTTGGTACATGAAATTCATGCATGGGGGGTGTCTACAGCCAGCCTGCACCCTCTCCTATCTGGGACCTCTACCAGGATCGGGCCTAAATGGGCAGTCAGACATCCCTCTCATAATCTGGGACTGCTGGCTCCCAACTGCTCCCTAGTCTGCCTTCTTGATTGCTCCTAAGTGCTTCTGCCTGCCAGTCTGATCACTCACTAACCATTCCCCTGCCAGCCTGTTTGCCCCTAACTGTCCTCCCCTGCAGGCCTGGTCCCCTCTACTGCTCTCCCCTGCAGGCCCGGTTATTATTCCATAAAGGCAGAGTCTTTATTCATCCATCTTATGCAATTTTATATTTCTAGTGCATAGAATACAGCTTGGGATATTAAGGTACATCTAATATAGAATTTTAAACAAAATTTTCAAATGTTCCCTCATGGTGTCAGGTTCACTTACCACCACAATTTTCTCTATCATAAATCAATAAAATTAAAAGAGTAGACTATACATGAACTTAATGGTGTTCTGAAATTACATTTTTATAGAAAACATAACAAAAAATGAAGGAAAAATATATTTTTGAATACTTACTTATTCTAGGAAACTTTCACACATATTTTATTTAATAAAACACACAATGGTTGTTAAAATAAGCTTTGTAGATGAAGAAAAAAATAGAAAATTTAGTACTTTGCCCTGTTTTTAAATGGCTTGTTTGTGGAATAAAATAGATTTTAACATATGTACCACAGTTCAAAAATACATAAAAGGAAGATTGAGAAGGAGAGAGTGAGGAAGAGAAGCAAGGGATGGGGAAGAAAGAATAGAGGAGAAAAATTAAACACAAAAAAGTAATTCTTTTTGATAAAAATTTACCTCATTACCTCATTAGAATAAACTCCATCCCCTTCTCATTGAAAGCTAATGCTCATAGCATTTTTGTGTGTATGTGTGTGATTTTCCCAAGTGATTTATAGATAAAAGGTGGTGGATCTAGAACTTGGACTAGGATATTTTTAATCCCAAAGTCCATGTTCTTGTAGTTATATCAGTCTTTGCCAGGAAGAAGGAATAAAAGACAAAGTATATTCGGTTTTATTTAGAACCCAAACTGATTTTGCAGTATACTATATTTGTTATATTTATACTATATCCTATGCAGAATGATTTAGCTATTGAGCAGAATTGACTATTGCCTGATTGGAAGAGACAAATAGGGACACAAATGCTTTTTGTTTATTTCTCACCTGTCACCCGCACAAGTCACTAGTTCTTGGGATTAATAATGCCTTTTTTCTCATGTCAAATGCTCCGTTGGCCTGACTCAATGAAAGAAATAATAGAAATTGTCATAGTTTTAACTTTTCTAACCCAGATTATTGCAAAGCAATATATTTATTTCCAATCTTTTCACTCCTTGTCAAAACCGGGGAAACCTTTGAGGGAATTTTTTCATAGAAGAGACACAATGTTCAAGTCCCACGACCTTTGTTCATGGATATGAGAGGAAAAACTGTGAACTCCCATCATGCAGAAAGTATACAAGGATGACTTTAAAATGATTTTGACCTCCAAACATATATTTGAGTGTGAGTTTGTGCACTGGACAAGCATGTCTGTATTATAGATAGGGAGTAACTGCAATTTGGCTTTTAGGTCAGGAGAAATTATTAAAGTTAACTATAGGCCTGGTGCACAATATTCATGCCCGGGGGGGAGGGGAGAGGCCTTAGCCCAGCCTGCACTCTCTCCAATCTGGGATCCCTCGGGGGATGTCTGGGGCCTAAATCAGTAGAAGGACAAGCCTCTCACAATCTGGAACCACTGGCTCCTAACTGCTCACCTGCCTGCCTGCCTTGGATTGTGAGAGGGCCCCTAAACACTACCCGCTAGCCTGGTCACCTCTAATCACTCTCCCCTGCCAGCCTGATCCCTGTAACTGCTCTCCCCTTCCAGCTTGGTTGCTCCCTAAATGCTCTCCCCTACTGGCCTGATCACTCCTAACTGCCTCTGCTTCGACCCCTGCCACTGTAGCTTTGTCTGGAAGGTTGCCTAGGAGATGTTCAGTCTAATTAGTATATTACCCTTTTATTAGTATAGATTCTTTCCAGTGGGAAAAAGTTTGCCAATGGCAAAAACTTAGCTGGTGTATAAGCTTACAGTAGTGGACTTGAGTTTTCCATTCTCTTGGTTTAGTAGTGACATGAAATTGCCTATAAGAGATATCAATATTAAATATAATAAGAAAAGCTTGAAAAATTTGAGTTAGGCACTACAGATCTTTTAAAAATACTCAAATATCTTCTATAATAATAAAAGCATAATATGCAAATTGACAGAGCAACTGAACAGCAGAATGACCTTCTAGATGATCTTCCAGATAACCATGCTATAACATGCATCAGGCCAGCCAAGGCATATATGATGCAATTGGATGGGGGGCCCCTGACATCACCCCATGATCACCCTGCAGAGGGAGACCCAGGCCACCAGAGGATGGGGATCAATTTGGGAAGGGGGGAGGCTCTCCACAATCTCCCCAAAGAGGGAGGCCCAGGCCACCCTCTGCATGGCAGTTGATCACAGATCCCTGGCTGGGTGGGCAGGGCCCTGTGAGTGATTGCCCCAAAGAGGCAAGCCCAGGCCACCAAGCAGAGATGCTCTCAGCCAGTGAATGCCTCACAGAGGGAGGCCCATGCCAGTGAAGGGATTACACCCCACTCCTGTCGCCTGCAGAGGGAGGTGACTGGTGGCAGGGCGGGGTGGGGGGGGACAACAGCACAGATGGCTAGTAGTAGCAGTGGCAGTGGTGGGGCCAGCTCGCTGTAGCCAGGGGAAGGAATGTCCCAATAGGCCCTGACCACTGACCAGTCCTAGGGACCCCACTTGAGGGGTCTTGGATTGCAAGAGGGTGCAGGCTGGGCTGAGGGACACTGCCCTCCCGATTCATGAATTTTGTGCACTGGGCCTCTAGTTTCTAAATAATATTTATTATTCCCATTTTAAAGATGATGAAACTGGGAGTCTTCCAAAATTAAATAGCCAGGAGAATTGTGCCAGGATTGTGATTATTTGATTCATGTAACAGCTGATTATTATAGAAAAATGCCATGTAACCTATACTGTTAAAAAGAAACTACTATTTTTCCTTTACATTTGCACGCTTTGAGCTATTCTTTTCTTTTTTAAATATATTTTTATTGATTTTTTGCAGTATAACTTATAATTAATAGTAGTACATGTTTTCCTTTCCCCCTCCCCCTTATCCTCCCCCCAGCCTCCCTCACCCCCCAGCACATATCCCCACCCTTCCCCCTCCCCGCCCCAGTGTCCTTCATTCACTGGTTATGCTCATATGCATGCATACAAGTCCTTCAGTTGATCTCCCCCAGGATCCACCTCCCATCCATCCAAGCCTTCCCCCTGTAGCTTGACAGCCTGTTCAAGGCCACCCTGCCTCTATATCAATCACTCTCCCCTGTTTCTTTTCTTCAAAAATATCTTGCCTCTGCATACTAGAAATAAATGTATAAGAACAAAAAATGTTTCATTCTCAGTTTCAATGTCCAACTGTTCTGAGTCCCAGTTTCAGTGTCAAATAATTCTTTATGTGTACATGTCAGCAATGGTATCTAGATGGTGGACATATCGTGGCAATGCAAGATCCATCCTCTCTGGTTTGGTCCTGGGCTGCCTGCAGACATGCACAGCTGCCAACTGCTAGCATGGCAAGGTGTCGTCAGTGTCCACCATCTCTGGACCGTCCTCGTGACTGGAACAGATCCATCAGTTCCTCACAGTCGCAGGAACCCACATGGTCTTGGAGTTGTTCTCTGAAAACACACAAACATATTCTCGACCAAAAGTTAACAAAGGGATCCTCTGCAAAATAGACTTGGGATTCTTTTTAATTTTTGCCTAAGTGATTTTCCTTTGGTTTATTTTGACACCATGTGTGTTTTTTCATGGGTGTCCTGCACTTGGTTTTACAAATGGAATTTACTTTACTGGAGTAAGAATTTTCTAGATGTATTTTACTTACTTGATTTTTTTTCCTTACATGATATTATCCCACTGCCCCCTCCCCTTTTTTGATTAATGGGGACTTTTGGACATTTTATATTGCAGTCTTGGTAATTTTAAATTTTAATTTTTGCACACAAATATGATTGCTTTAGGTTCTTTGGATGTTAGACAATTTTACAGTGAGGTGAACTACTAATAGATTTTTAAGTTAATGTTTTAGGAAAAGCTTTTTGTCCAATACACTAAAATTTTCTTGAGTATTCACTTATTTCACTTGGCCAATTTAAATTAATCTTAAAACTTGATTACTATTTTCCTGTCAATTTTAATACTCAAGCAGAAATCTTAGTTTACCCTGTAAATACTAGTGGAAAGGAATATTTGCAATTTTGAGTAGGTCTTGAGCATTCCTGGTAATCGACTGAATTTAGATATAGAGCAGCTATTGCTGGCCAAGTCTCTGTCTGCCACCTGGGTCCTGGTATGAGTTGTGCGTGGGAGGCGAAGCAGATGTGGGGGTAGGAGACCTCCCTCAGGAGGGGTGAGAATTCAAGCCCCTGCAAGGTTTGTGGGTGAGGTTCTGTGCCCCACCTCTGTTGACCTTTTACCTCTCTCCTGTTGGCCCCTCTTCGACTGTGCCTATCTTAGGTTTTTCCTTCCCTGAGGAATCTTACCCATCTCTGGCTAACCAGCCACCCTTCGGGGCCAAACAGAGTGATGTGAGGTTCAGTTCTCTCTCCTTTGTAGTCTATGCCCCCGTGGCCTCCACATCCAGTACCTGCCTTGGGGTCCCCTCGCCTGCTGGCGGGGTCCCGGTACTGATCACATATCTCGGGGGACCCAGTTTCTTCTCCAGAGAGGGCCCAGCTCACACCATTGGTCGAGATACAGATCCATGGTGCCAGCTGCCCAGAGGCTTTAGCCACAGCCTGACCTGAAAACTCAGGCATCAGCTGTGTGTATTTGGATAGTAAGAAGAAGGTCCCTCTTGGCAGAAAGGGCAAGAAGAGCCAATATAGAATGCTAGGATGCCTTCCCAGTGCCTTAATTCCTTCTGAAAGGGATTAATTTCTTTCCTATCCTTTTTTAAGTTGCTGCCCAACATTCAAAGAATTAGTTTGTAAGTTTATTTGGGATAATTGTATAATATGCTGTTGTCAAATATCAATTATTATAATGACATTGTAGAATAATATCATGTAAGTGTATTATGGTGTAACGGGAGGGTAAGGAGGGCCTAGCCTAAGGACTGGTGTCCGTAGGATATGACAAGCTCTAGGCCATGTCAATTCAATCTCAAACTAGCTGCCCTTTTTTTTTATAACTTTATATAAGCTTTGTGAGGGATGTAAAAACAGAAATCACTTACCTTAGTTCAAGAATTCAAATATATTGACTTTTCCCCTTACTCCCACCACCTGCCACTTACCCTGCAGTTTGACATTCTGATGGACTTTTCTCAGACTGTGGATCCATTCTTGTTCATCAGTCTGTGTCATTGATTGTATTCCTCAAATGAGTGAGATTATGTGGTATTTGTCTTTTACTGCCTGGCTAATTTCACTTAGCATAATGCTCTCCAAATCCATCCATGTTGTTATAAATGGTAGGAGCTCCTTCTTTTTTTCTGCGGCGTAGTATTCCATCATGTAAATGTACCATAGTTTTTAATCCAATCATCTGCTGATGGGCACTTAGGCTGTTTCCAAATCTTAGCTATGGTAAATTGTGCTGCTATGAACATAGGGGTACATATACCCTTTCTAATTCGCGTTTCTAGTTTCTTGGGGTATATTCCTAGAAGTGGGATCACTGGGTCGAATGGGAGCTTCATTTTTAGTTTTTTGAGGAAACACCATACTGTTCTCCACAGTGGCTGCACTAGTCTACAATCCCACCAGCAGTGCACCAGAGTTTCTTTTTCTCCACATCCTCGCCAGCACTTGTCGTTTGTTGGTTTGTTGATGTAGGCCATTCTGACAGGTGTGAGATGGTACCGCATAGTCGTCTTGATTTGCATCTCTTGGATAATTAGTGACTTTGAGCAAGTTTTAATATGTCTCTGGGCCTTCCTTTTGTCTTCTTTCGTGAAGATTCTATTTAGGTCTGTTGCCCATTTTTTTTTATTGGATCATTTGTCCTCCTTTTATTGAGTTGGGTGAGTTGCCTGTAGATGCTTGAGATTAAACCTTTATCACTGATAACATTTGCAAATATATTCTCCCATATAGTGGGTTTTCTTGTTGTTTTGTTGATGGTTTCTTTAGCTGTGCAAAAGCTTTTGATTTTGTTGTAGTCCCATTTGTTTATTTTCTCTTTAGCTTCCATTGCCCTCGGAGCAGTATCATCAAAGAAGTTCTTTTGTCATATGTCTGAGATTTTTTTTCCTGTAGATTCCTCTAATATTTTTACGGTTTCCTGTCTTACGTTTAAGTCCTGTTTCCATTTTGAGTTTATTTTTGTGTATGGTGTAAGTTGGTGCTCTGGTTTCATTTTTTTGCATGTATCTGTCCAATTTTCCCAACACCATTTATTGAAGAGACTGTCTTGACTCCATTTTATGTTCATGCCTCCTTTGTCAAATATTAATTGAGCATAGTGGTTTGGGTTGATATCTGGATTCTCTATTCTATTCCATTGATCTATATGTCTGTTTTTGTGCCAGTACCAGGCTGTTTTGAGAACAGTAGCCTTGTAATACAGCTTGAAATCTGGTATGGAAATCCCACCGACTTTGTGCTTCTTTCTCAGGATTGCTGTGGCTATTCGGGGCCTTTCTTTGTTCCAGATGAATTTTTGGAGAGTTCTTTCTAGCTCTGTGAAATATGCCATTGGTGTTTTAATGGGGAGTGCATTAAATTTATAGATTGCTTTGGGTAGTATGGACATTTTAATTATGTTGATTCTCCCAATCCATGAGCATGGTATGTTCTTCCACCTGTTTACATCTTCCTCTATCTCTTTTTTCAGTGTCCTGTAGTTTTCCACGAATAGGTCTTTTACCTCCTTAGTTAAGCTTATTCCTAGGTATCTTAATTTTTTTGGTGTGATGGTAAATGGGATTGCTTTTTTAGTCTCTCTTTCTGTAAGTTCACTATTAGTGTATAGAAATGCAATAGATTTCTTGGCATTAATTTTGTAGCCTGCTACATTGCTGAACTCATTTATTAAGTCTACTAACTTTTTTATGGAGTCTTTCAGGTTTTTTATGTACAATATCATGTCATCTGCAAATAAGGATAGCTTAACTTCTTCTTTCCCAATTTGGATGCCTTTTATTTCTTCTTCTTATCTGCTTGCAATGGCTAATACTTCCAGTACTATGTTGAACAGGAGTGGTGAAAGTGGGCAACCCTGTCTTGTTCCTGTTCTTAGGGGAAATGGTTGTAATTTTTGCCCATTGAGTATGATGTTTGCTGTGGGCTTATCATATATGGCTTTTATTATGTTGAGGTATGATCCTTCTATTCCTACTTTGTTGAGAGTTTTTATCAAGAAAGGATGTTGGATTTTGTCAAATTCTTTTTCTGCATCAATTGATATGACTACGTGATTTTTATCTCTGAATTTGTTTATGTGATGTATCACATTTATTGATTTGTGGATATTGTACCATCCTTGCATTCCTGAGATAAATCCTACTTGGTCATGCTGTATGATCTTTCTGATGTACTGCTGGATCCGATTTGTTAGAATTTTATTGAGGATTTTGGCATCTATATTCATGAGGGATATTGGCCTGTAATTCTCTTTCATTGTGTCATCTTTATCTGCTTTAGGTATTAGGGTGATGTTAGCTTCATAGAAGGAGTTTGGAAGTGTTCCATCTTCTTGAATTTTCTGGAATAGTCTGAGCAGTATAGGTTTTAGTTCTTCCTTGAATGTTCGGTAAAACTCCCCTGTGAAGCCGTCTGGCCCTGGGCTTTTGTTTGCTGGAAGCTTTATGATGACTGCTTCAATTTCTTCCACAGTTATTGGTCTATTGAGTTGTTTAGATTCTTCTTGATTGAGTTTTGGGAGGTTATATTTTTCTAGAAACATATCCATTTCCTCCAGGTTGTCCAGTTTGTTGTAGAGTTGTTCATAGTATTTTTTAACAATCCTTTGTATTTCAATGGGGTCTGTTGTTATTTCACCTCTTTCATTTCTGATTTTATTTATTAGGGTCCTCTCTCTTTGCTTCTTGGTGAGTCTGGCTAGAGATTCATCAATCTTGTTTATCCTTTCAAAGAACCAGCTCTTGGTTTCGTTGATTTTCTGTATTGTTTCTTTGGTCTCTATGTCATTTATTTCTGCTCTGATCTTTACTATTTCCTTCTTTCTGCTTACACTGGGCTTTTCTTGTTGCTTTCTTTCTAACTCTATGAGTTGTTGGGTTAGATAATTTATTGCCGCTGATTCTAGTTTTTTTGCGCTAGGATTGTAGAGCTATGAACTTCCCTCTCAGAACTGCTTTCACTGTGTCCCATAGATTTTGGATTGTTGTGCTATCATTGTCATTTGTTTCCATGATGTTTTCTATCTCTTCTTTGATCTCTCTAGTAACCCAGTCATAGTTTAATAGCATGCTGTTTAGTCTCCATGTGTTTGATTTCTTTGGATTGTTTCTATTGTAGTTGATTTCCAGCTTAATGCCACTGTGATCTGAATATGCTTGATATGATTTCAATCTTCTTGAATTTAGAGAGACTTTGCCTATGACCCAGCACATGGTCTATCTTTGAGAATGACCCGTGGGCACTTGAAAAGAATGTATATTCTGTGGCTTTGGGGTGAAATGATCTGAAGATGTCAATTAATTCCTTCTGGTCTAATGAGTAATTGAGGATTGATGTTTCTTTACTGATTTTTTGTTTAGAGGATCTGTCCAATGGTTATAGTGGGGTATTAAAGTCTCCTACTATGATTGTATTGCTGTCTATCTCTCCCTTGATGTCCTCTAGGAGTTTTTGTATATATTTGGGTGCTCCTGTATTGGGTGCATATATGTTTACCAGAGTTATTTCTTCTTGTTGAATTGCTCCCTTTAGTATTATGAAGTGGCCTTCTTTATCTATTGTTATGTCCTTCACTTTGAGATCTAATTTTTCGGATATAAGTATGGCTACCCCAGCTTTTTTTTTTTCATTTCCATTCGCCTGAATAACTTTTTTCCAACCTTTCATCCTCAGTCTGTGTGCATCTTTTTTTCGGAGGTGGGTTTCTTGTAGACAGCAGATACATGGGTTGTGTTTTCTTATCCAGTCTATTACCCTATGTCTTTTGATTGGAGCATTTAAACCGTTTACATTTAAAGTTATTATTGATAGGTGTTTATATGTTGCCATTTTTGTTCTTTACCCCTCTGTTCCTTCTTCACTTCCTATTTCTTTTTACAGCAGATCCTTTAGCATTTCTTGCATTGCTGGTTTGGTGGAGACGAATTCCCTTAGTCCTTTTTTATCTGTGAAGCTCCTGATTTGACCTTCAATTTTGATTGAGAGCCTTGCTGGGTATAGTATTCTAGGATTCAGACTCTTCCTTTGCATGACTTTGTAAATTTCACTCCACTGACTTCTGGCCTGATAGGTTTCTGTTGAGAGATCACTTGTTAGTCTGATGGGGGTTCCTTTGTAGGTGACTTTCTGTCTCTCTCTGGCAGCTTTTAAGATTCTTACTTTGTCATTGGTGTTTGCCAATTTAATTATAATGTGCCTTGGCGTAGGTCTTTTGGGATTTATTTTGCTTGGGACTCTGTGAGCTTCTTGGATTTGTGTGGGTTTTTTCTTTCCTATATCAGGAAAGTTTTCTGTCATTATTTCTTCCAACAGGTTTTCTATTCCTTGCTCAGTTTCCTGTCCTTCTGGAAGCCCAATTATACGGATGTTGTTTTGTTTCATGTTGTCCCAAAGTTCCCTTAGGCTCTCCTCCTGCTTTTTAATTTTTTTTTTCTAGAAGCTGCTCTGCGTGGTTATTTTTTCCTACTTGGTCTTCTAGCTCACTGATGCGATCCTCTGCTTCTTCTAGTCTACTCTTAATACTTTCTATTGAGTTCTTTACTTCAGCAATGTCACTTTTCATTTCTTCTTGGCTCCTCTTCATTTCTTCATGGCTCTTCATCATTTCTTCCTGGGTCTTCCTCATTTCCTCTTGGTTCTTACTCATATTTTCAAGTTTGTCTTCCATTCTTTTCAGCCACCTTATGACCATTTCTCTGAATTCTTTCTCTGACAAGTTGTTAACTTCCATTTTGCTTACCTCCTTTTCTGGTGAGCCTTGCTTTTCTTTCATATGTGGGCTGTTTCTTTGTCTTCCCATGGTCTCTCTTCTCTGTGTATCTGGTTATGTAGTTCTCACTCTCCTACGTTGATTTAAAGGCACAAAATACAACATAACCAGGTGCAACGCACCAGGCACGGAACCGGAATGTAGTCAAAGTAATTGTAATTCCAAATAAAGATGACCGCCAGAGAAAGGCAAATTCGGTGATAGGTGGGAAAAAAGAAAGGGAACCTCCCCCAGATACACACAGACACTCACACACCCACACTCACACAGAAAGAAAGAGACCCCCCCACACACACACACTCACAAAAAAGAAAGACAGGAATGCCAAAATGATAATGGGAAAAGGGGGAGAAGAAAAAAAAGGAGTAAATTATAAATGTGGGGTGAAAACAGGACAGCCCCTAATCTGAACCAAAACCTGCAACAAGTACTTGGAGATTGATACAAATTACATACAACTACTAATATCAAGAGAGGTGAGGGAACACAGAAGCAAAAGTCTATCTCAAAAACAATGCAGATGAGGACAACAAAACAAGAAACAACACCAAAAGTAAAAATACCCCCCCCCTACAAGACAAACCAAAATAACAGGATAAGCAAATCAAGCTCATAAACCTGCTTTAAAAATCAATATAATCAACAGTCAAGTAAACAACAACAACAGGACAGGGATAAAAACACTTTAAGATAGTGAAGTCAGAGAAGCTAGAGGTATATATGCACTTGGAGTAGGTGGTTGGAGATTAGATATATCAGTGGGGTGAAATTTTAACAGGGGGTAAAGGGAAAGAATTAGGTAAATCTAAAGCGGGAAAAGTGTAAGGGAAACAAGGCACTAAATAGGGAAAGGTTAGCAAGAGAGTGGTGGTATAAAGGTGAAGTTGAGGTAGAGTAAAAGATACTAAAGAGTAGATGAAAATAGACTGTATTCCCAAGGTTGAAGAGAAAATATAATCAATTCCCTGTCACACAAGAGTCAATTTGTGATTTGGCCCCTGGGTGGCAGTGTTTCTAGATTGACTTCTGGGTCTGTTGGTCCTCTCTATCCTGAACTAAAGAATACTGCCTCTCTAATGGTGACTGCTGTTTTAGCAGCCAGGACCCTCCCAGGGAAATCTTCCAGGTTTCCCTCCTCTGTCAGGTCCAAATTGATGGCGCTCCAGGGATTAACTCTGCCACCAGCTCCAAGGGCCCTCTCCCAAGTTTACCAGCTCCAACAGCCACAGATTTTATTTCAGGTGCAGATCTCCAGGTTTTGAGTTCCAAGGTAAAGATCTCCCAGACTGCCAGCCCCCTCAGTTTCGCTCCCAAAGTACCCCCAGGGAAATCTGACCTTTCCGTGCTGGAGTTTAGAGCTCCCTGGGCTCTGCTCGCCTCCCCGCCAACTGGGCGCCGGTGTTCCGGGAGTCTCAGTCGTGCAGCCGGTACCATAGCTGTATATTTTCAGGTCCTTCCCCTTCAAGATGTCATGGTCTGCCACCAAGCGCCTCCTCGCGCAGTTGGCTCAGGGAGAGAAGCCAGCAGTACTGGGGCTGCTCAGGCTGGGGAGGCCAGCCCAGCAGTCCCCTATCTTCTCCCGGAGCACTGCTGTCCCCCTAGTCGCCGACAAACACTCCCTGCGTTTCAGCTGCTCCCTCCCTCTGCCCTGTGAGCAGATTCAGATCGAATCCTTCCCTTCCGCCGCCATTTTTTTTCTCCCCATTCTCAATTTCTGACTGCTCTTTTTTTTATGTCTTTGACTTTCTCACCAAAATCCTTGAAAGTCCCTCAGAGCTCTCATTAAGTACCTTTAAGGACTCATCAAGATCTTTGAGTAACCTTATAATTATTGTTTTGAACTCTATATCTAATAGCTTTTTTGTTTCCATTTCTATTTCTTTAATTTGTACCAAGTTTGGCTGCTTTCCTGTGTTTGTTTCTGTGTATTAGGTAGAGATGTTATGTCTCCCAGAATTGGTAGAATGGCCTTGTGTAGTATATTTCTTGTAGGGGCCAGTAGCTCAGCCTCTCCAGTCACCTGAACTGGACACTCAAAGTGCACCCCTGTGTGTGTTGTGTGCATTGTCCTATTGTAGTTGAGCCATGATTGCTGTTGGCATCACTGGGAGCAATTGACCTGCAGGCCAATTGGCTGTGAGGACCAGCTACATTTACAATGGAAGAACTGCTATGCAAAAGACACCCTTATAGAAAAGGACTTACTTCAGTAGGGCTTCTTCTTTTTTCTAATATATTTTGATTGAGTTAAGATAGGAAGGGAGAAGGAGATAAAAACATCAATAATAAGAGAGAATTATTGATTGGCTGCCTCCAGCATGACCCATATTGGGGATTAAGCCTACAAACTGGGATGTACCCTCACTGGAAATCAAACCCATGACCCCCTGGATTATAGTTCAACACTTAACTACTGTGCAACACTAGCCAGGTCAATGGAGCTTTGATGCTTCCTGGTCTTCCCCTTGAGTGTGTTGCTTGTGGATGTGTGGAGTTTTAAACTGTTATGGTTTGAAGCTGTCCACTGTGTACACTGGCTCTGGGCCTTCTGGGAGGTTCAAAGTCAGTCACTGCCAAGGGATGCCCAGCAGGAGCTACAGAGAGATGTACAGATAGCTATGACTTGTATTAGGCTAGGAAGTGCACAAGTAAGGCCAGGTTGTGAAGCAAGGTATGCTTTCGCCAGTGCCTGGCCTGGTTTTGAGCCTTTTATTGATAAGTCTGGGCACTCTGACTCCAGTTAATGCTTGTTTAAGAGATTTTAGCAAAGTCTGAAGTCTGAGCCATGACAGGCCATTTATGTAAAATGCAGCTTCAAGCTTGGGTGGATATGTAAATTCTATGGGGTGGAGTCTCAGGGAATCACCAGGGTGGAGCAAACAGTGTAGGCCAAGCTATTGGAGACTCAGATATGGCTGCCAGTTAGCTCTGTGATGGAAAGGTCCTAGCACAGGAACAATAACCCCTATTAGCCTATCTGCTTGGGAAAAAGCTGCCCTTGACTCTTTCTCCCAATGCCAGACAGTCCAGTTCTTCCCTGTATGCCCCTGGAATCCCCCCAAGCTGCCACTTGGTGCTGGACTGTGTAAGTCTTGTATGGTTCTTTTAAAAGGAATATCTGGGACTCCAGTAGCCTCCATGTCACTCATCCACAATTCCCACTAGTTTTTACCACCCAAATGTTATGGTGACTTCTATTCCCAGTTCTGGGATGCTGAACTGGAGGTGGGGGGAGGTCTGGTGTAGAATTGGACCCCCTGCTTCTCACTGAAAACTTTGGAGGTATCCCTCCCAATTATAAAACACTACATGTGGGTGTCAGACCAGACCTTTCCAGGCTTCTGCCCCTCCTAACAGTCTCATTGTGCTTTCTTCTTTACTTCTCTAGTTGTATGACTTCCATTCAGCCAGATTTCAGGTTGTTCTATATTGTTGTTTTAATTTTGATGTGGTTGTGGGAGGTGGTGAGTACTGGCATTTACCTATGATGCCATATTGGTTCTCCAGTTCACTTTTACCTTAAAAAAATTAACAGATGAGTCCGGCTGGTGTTGCTCAGTGGTTAATCATCAACCCATGAACAAGAGATCAAGGTTCAATTCTCAGTCAGGGTACATGCCCGGGTTACAGACTTGATCCCCAGTAGGAGAAGCGCAAGAGGCAGCCAATTAATGATTTTCTCTCATCATTGATGTGTCTCTCTCATGTCCTCTCCCTTCCCCTCTGAAATCAATAAAAAAGTAACAATTAATAGTGTCATAGTTCCACATGCAATATCTAATAATGATAGATTAGAGGACTCTTTAGGCATTTCCAAACCTAAATACCATTTGGAGCATAACCACAAGTATGTGCTTTCTTCCTATATTTGAGCTGACTTGTGACAGCATATTTAGCAGCAGATCACCAAGAATGCTCTATGGCCAGCTCATAATAGGTCAGACATATTCTTCTTGTTAGATGGATCACTGAGCTATCATATATAAAATTCCATTACTCTGAAGTCACCATGCTGGAGAAGCCACATGAAGATGCTCTAGCTGACAATTCAATGTGAGCTCAGCCTCGCAGTATCCTTGCCAATATGCTAGACATGCCAGTGAAGACACCATTTTGGAAGTGGAGCCTCCTCCAGTCTGCAGTGGAATCCGGCAGTCATTGGAATTGCTCTAGCCATTCTGGTCATCCCAGCTGAAGACACAGACATCACAGAAAAGGAGAGTTTATAAGCAATCTCCATTGGACACTGTCACAATCCCCGACCCATAGAAACCTTGTTTCTATTTTATGCCAACAAGTTTGGAGTGATGCTTTAGGCAGCACTGGAATACAGTGAAATTTACTGGGCTTTTATAAAGCAGAAATACCTGAAATGTGGGTCAATCTGGGCAAATGCTTTGTCTGTTTTTATCAATTATCCCCTGCTTATGTAAGAACAAGGGGAAGAAAAAACTGCTGCATGGTAAAAATATGTGATTGTAGTTGTTTAAATACAACTGAAAAATTAACGTAATATCTTTCAAATTCAAAATCCCAAAAACGTTCTCTTATGCTGAAGAAATACTAACTTACAACCTCAATGATTTTATACTGGTTGGTTATTAAAATTCCTTTTGTACCAGCACTATAAATTCCCACCCAAAACATTAGATTTTATAGCACATTTTACTTTGTGTATAAACTGATAATATACATGTATATATCCATCAAAATGAATTCTTCTTGTTGTTTTTATTTTAAATGTAGTCTACATAAGAGTTTATTTTACTTAAACTTAAAATGATTTGTTAAAGGCAAAACTGTACAACAGTGTGTTAGTTTCTATAAGATTTTAAAACTGACTTAAAGAATTAAAGATTCCTTTCTCACTTATTTTTTTTCTTATGAAATCTTTTATTCTGAAGTTGTTGGTATTTAATGAAAATATCGTTGTCCATAATTAGTTGTGCTTTGTGTTAGGCATATTACGAACCCTCCCCGGTGCTTACTGGAAACTATCCATCGTCTACACTGTCAGGAAAGTGCAAACAAGGGTCCCAGAGGGCTGATGGGCCTTGGGCTTTGGCGAGGGCTAACGCTAGCACCGACTGTTCTGTCGCGACAATGGTAACTCAAGCAATTTCTTGATCTAATAGTTTCAAATGGAATCTTTAGTAATATTTACTGACTTTTAAGATAATCTGTCTGCTACCAGAATTGCTTGCCTGACTAAGGGCAATATGTGTACATAAAATTGAATAAAAAGCCAGCAGGGCCTGGGCACCAGTGAAGCCTTTCCTCTTGAGGAAGACTCTCTGCCTGACCCCCTGTAATTTTCAAATTTATATTTCTTGTCTAGTCTCTTCATTTGTGTGAAGTCCTTTTCCAGGTCCTGAACTCTAGCCATGCAGGTTGTGGCTTTCACATCTGGCTCCTCAAACAACGAACACCTGGAAAAGAAGATTTGCCAGAGCAAAAATATGAAGTTCATCAGAAAGGTAGGAGGAATCACCGAAAAGGTGGGGGAAAATTCACCATTTACAAAGCCTATACCAGCAGCAGAAGTTGAGATCTGTAAGTGGGTGGGAACATTGTTTTCAGCCAAAGTAATGGGGCAGAATTTGAGTAAAGGGGAGAAGGTTTATTATAGACTTTTGGTTTGCATGCTACAGGATAAAAGAATTAAAGTGTCAGAAGGTATTCTCTTACAGTTTTTGCATGTTATTATAGAACATAATCCTTGGTTTCCTGAAGAGGGTACATTAGATTTTGAATGTTGAGAAAGAGTGGGTCAGAACTTAAGAAAAGCTCATCATCAGGAAAAAACTTGCCTCTGAATTGTTTCTCCTTTTATAACACAGTATTGCATTTGCTAAGACCTCTTAGAGAGGCAAAAGTGGATAAACCTCCTCCCATTCCACCCTCTACTCCTAAAGAGGAGCATAAAATAAAATAGGAGAAGTGGTCTTCATGTCCTCCTTCACTTCCATGTCCTGATCCTGAAACATTTAATTCACCACTAATAGAATCACTTATGCAAAGAGCTATCCAAGAAGGATTAAAGGACATGACAGTGGAGGAGAGACTTGCTTTCCTATTATAAGGTAGCTATCCCACATCTTCAAAATCAAATAATAACACAGCATGAAAATGCTTACTTTAAAATTATAAAGGCCTTGTGTGAGAACTTAGTACAAAATGGTCCTACCATTCTTTACTGGAGAAATTATTACTAACATTTCTGAAGAATTCTTGTAGCCTCATGACTGGTACTCTCTGGCTCGTGCAACTCTGGGTGGAGGAGATTATTTATTATGGAAGGGAGAATTTTTAGAGAAATTTCAGGAGCAGGCTTATGCCAACCATGGGCTAAATGATCAAATAACTTATGAAATGTTAGCAGGCTAGGACAGTATAGTGACGTGCAGACTCAGCTACATTATGCACAACAAGCTTATGAGCAAATTAGACTTTGTGGAAGAAGAGCCTGGTGGGCTTTTCCAGCAAAAGGGGACCTTGGGGAGCTTTTAGTAAGTGTATGCAGGGGCCTACAGAGTCATTTTCTGACTTTGTGGCTTGCCTCACTCAAGCAGTGAGATGACAGATTCAATGTGAGACAGCAGGAGACATTTTAATTCAGGAATTAGCTTATGAAAATGCCAGTGTTGATTGTAAGAAATGTCTATCGCCTCTGAGAAAAAACAGTACCATTACAGAAACAGATTCGAGCATGTCAGAATGTGGGATCAGGCACTTTTACATATTCAAGCATGTCAGAATGTGGAATCAGGGACTTTTCAAGCAAACTTACTAGCTGCTGTTGTAACAGTGGGGAATAAAAGATGCTTTAATTGTGGAAAAACAGGACATTTCAAAAAAGAATGTAGGCAACCAAGAAGGACACAAGGTGGCGCCCAAGGGAAAGGTGTGAGCATTTGGCCTCCAGATTCAAACAATGTAAATTCAATCTCTTTATGTCCTAGATGTCAGAAAGGAAATCATTGGGCCGGTCATTGTAGATTGAAATTTTATAAAAATTGGCAGCTATTAGATCAAGACAGGGAATGGCCAACCGCAGGAAAATGGCCAGAAGCGCTACTCCCGGCCCCATCATCAATAGGGGATTTTTGCCCAGCAAGGCCCACAGTGGATTCCCTCATCCGAGTCACTCCAGGGACCATAGGTCTGGATCTCAACAGCACAATAGTGGTCACTCTGATCCCCTCTATGGCTCAGCAAGCTGTTCCTATAGGAATTTGGGGACCTGTGCCACCAAAAACAATAGGAACAGTCTTAGGGAGAAGTGGAAACACTCTGAATGGACTAACTGTTTTACCAGATTTGTGTTATCCCTATTCCCTATAATAGTATCTTACACCCTTGGGAATCAATAAAAAATCACCTCCGTGCTGTTTGGGGTAAAGGTAAAACAACCCTTGATATTTTATAATTACAAAAGCATATTGTACAATTATCCCAGGAAAACTTACAAACTAAGTCCTTAGATGCTGGGCAACAATTTAAAAAGGACATGAAAGAATTTAATCCCTTCCACTGAATCTCCTTTCATTTGCCTCTGAGGATAACCTCTATTGCCTGTCTCATTCTTGATCTTATATATTTATTTCTACTCTGCAGCTGCCAAATGAAGTCTTGAAAGGTCTCGAAACTTTCTGGCGGCATTCACTTTTTAAGATTTATTAAGGAAACAAAAAGGGGTAGGTGCTGGTAACTATCCATTGTCTACACCCGTGGTCGGCAAACTGCAGCTCGTGAGCCACATGCGGCTCTTTGGCCCACTGAGTGTGGCTCGTCCACAAAATACCACAGCCTGTGTGAGTCTATTTTGAAGAAGTGGCGTTAGAAAAAGTTTAAATTTAAAAAATTTGGCTCTCAAAAGAAATTTCAATCATTGTACTGTTGATATTTGGCTCTGTTGACTAATGAGTTTGCCGACCACTGGTCTATACTATCAGGAAAGTGTAAACAAGGAACCTAGAAGGCTGATGAGCCTTGAGCTTTGGCAAGGGCTAAAGCTATGCACTGATTTTTCTATCAAGACAATGGTGGCTCAAGCAATTTCCTGACCTAAGAGTCTCAAAGTGAATCTTTACTGACCTTTAAGATATGTCTGTTACTGGAATTACCTGCCTAACTAAGGGCAAGACCTGTATCTAAAACTGGATAAAGTCCTAGCAGGGCCTGGGCACCAGTGAAGCCCTTCCTCTTGAGAAAGACTCTTCGCCTGCCCCCTGTAATTTTCAAATTCATATTTCTTGTCTAGTCTCTTGATTTGTGCACAGCCCTTTTCCAGATCCTGAACCCTAGCCTTGCATGTCACAGCTTTCACATGTGCTCAGTATTTTTCCATTTTGCCTCACTTGCAGCTCCTTCCTTATTTGTAGTTTTCCTGTTATTCTCATTTCTGGTGTCACAAGAGAGAGCTGAATGGCTGAGAAAAGTAGCTTAGACTTGGCTTCTTGCAACCAGCTGCACCTGTATCTGGCTTAACTATTAGCCCTAACCTTCAAAAGAGGCATATAAATATCCCATAATCCTTACTCTTTCACGTTAACATCAATATACAGGTCTCAGCTTGCTGTGTGAGAGTGTAATAAAATTTCTTAAACTATAACAATGTCTCTTGGCCTGCTTCCCATTAGCTCAAACCCAACACCCTGAATTTATGATACCAACCTATTTGGGGCCAACAAGGAACCAGGTCAAACTAAATTCTTCTTCAAAGATCTAGTCAGTTGGTAAATGACAATTATTTCTTTCATGTAACCTTTAACAAAAATGTGTAAGTTTCATTGATTATGCCCCCAAAATATGAGGGACCCATGGTAATTCAGATGGGAACTTCTGAAAAGATTTGTCAGTCTCCTGTCTAGTTCTAACCAGATTATTTTTTAAAACCATAGGAAAAGACTGAAATTCCCCTTCAATCTGAAGTTGCATGTAAGTTTTTACAACATTAACTGGAAAAAAACAAGATTCCCAACATGTAATCCAACAGACCCTCATACATAAAATCATTGATCAATGAGTAGTTGCAGTAGGCAACTACTAATGGGACCCTCAAAGCCAAAAACAAAATAAAACATAAAAAGATATTGCTAAACCCATTATAGAAAAGAACAAGTATCAAGACTCAATAATATTCTCCAATTCTATGTCATTTCAGTCCCTTGAAAGCCTGATAAAAATGTTTGTAAATTTTTTATGATGCTTGTGGTCTTGAAGCAATGTTTGAACTCTTCAATGGAGTGAAAATTGCTTTTGTTGTCCCTGCAAGTAACGCTGCAATACTGTGGGTTGCAAACTCTGGGTTACTGATATGCTGATGGAGAAGACAAGGTAAAATCTCATACAGATTAAATGTAAGTGCCAGTGTAGCTTTTTTCTGTATTAATGGGGGAAGGATTCTGCCATATAAGTAGCTTAGACTTGGCTTCTTGCAACCAGCTTAGAATGCATCCATTCTAAACTGAAGCACTACATCCCTGGTTTTGACTACATACAGCTGTTGCTAGAAGAGGACTTTCTAAATGGAAAATGTGATAACTATATTGTTGAAAGTTACACAGCACCCATACAAATGATATTTCATTTCACCAAAATCTGTAATATAAAGTGATATATTTTATGATGAAGATGTTATGATGGACAAACTCTTTTCATGAACTTCTGAATCCATCATGTGGCTTAAGGTCTGTCTTCTTCATCAAAGATTTTTTTAACCCTTAGTTGTGAAGAATTATGACTGCATACTACTGTAGGCTCAAAGTCTGCCCTATAATACCATCTGGACCAGGTGTTTTGAGGAATGGTAGCTTTTTGGTAACATTTTCAATATTTTTTCCATTGTTAATGGTCTGTTAGGTTCTCTCTTCTAGAGCCAATTTTGATAACTGAATTTCCTGCTTCTGTCACTCACCAGTTGGGTGCTGGGCTCCATTCTAGGTATCCACCTGCAGGTATGTCAGTGAGCAATCCCTCTCAGGCAGACACAGACCTAACCTCTTTTTAAATGCCAAAGAGGTAATAACAGGTGTTTAGTCAGAAACACGGCAATGAGTAGGATGGGAGTGAGGAGAGAGAGTGTGACTGAGCAAGGAAGTGAGAGGGGAGTATGCAGATGTGCCTGATGCGTGTGTGTGTGTGTGTGTGAGAGAGAGAGAGAGAGAGAGAGAGAGATATCTTATAAGAGTCTCAGGGGCTGATGGATCAGCCCCAGCTACTGTGCTACCAACACTTAGGTAGAAACCTAACACATTTCTACCAATACAGGTAGAAAAAATACCCAATCAAAGCAGCAATTGGAAAAAATATTAAAAATCAGGAGGAGAGTTTAAGGGAGCTTTGTAACATGAAACAAAACAACATCCACATAATAAGGCTCCCAGAAGGAGAAGAAGGTGCACAAGGAACAGAAAACCTGTTTAAAGAGATGACAAAAAACTTCCCTAACTTGGGGGAAAAAAAGTAGAACAAGTCCAGGAGGTACAGAGAGTCCCAAACAAGATGAACCCAAAATACCCACTTCAAGACACATCATAATTAAAATGGCAAAAGTTAAAGACAAAAAAGAATCTTAAAGTCTGTAAAAGAAAGAAACAAAATTACCTCCCTCCTTTGTATTATTAAATTATCTGCTGAATTCTCAATAGAAAAACATCAGTCCAGAAGGGAGTGGCATAAAGTATGCAAAATAATGAGAAGCAAGATAATGAATATAAGAATACTCTATGCAGCAAGGCTATCATTCGAAATTAAAGGTGAAATCAGGAGCTTTCAAGACAAAAGAAGCCTAAATGAGTTTGTTACTACCAAGCCAGAAATGCAAGAAATCCTAACAGGACAGTTGTAAGAAGAAGAAATAGAAAGAGGAATACAGGCATAAAAAATGGCAACAGACTAGTACTTATAAATGGATTAAATGTTCTAATTAAAAGACATAGGGTAGCTAAGTGGAGAAGAAAACATAACCAGTATATATGCTGTCTACAAGAGACCCACCTCAGAACAAAAGACTCATACAGACTGAAACTGAAGGAATGGGAAAAAAAAAATTTTCATGCAAATAGAAATGAAAAAAAAGCTAGGATAGCAATACTTATATCTGATAAAATAGACCTCAAAATGAAGGCCATAACAAGAGATAAGAAAAGCCACTTAACAATGGTAAAGGGATCTATATAACAAAAGGATATAACTCTGGTAAACATATATGCATCCAACATAGAAACCACCACACATATAAAAAAACATCTGGAGGATATCGAGAGAGATAGATAGCAATACAATCATAGTAGGAGACTTTAATACCCCACTTTCATCGCTTGATAAACCTTCAGGGGTAAAAATCAACAAGAAAATAGCAATCCTAAATGACACACTAGATCAAATTAAACTAATAGACATTTCACCCCAAAGCTACGAAACATACATTCTCAAGTGCACATGGGACATTTTTAAAGAGAAACCACATGTTAAGTCACAATCTAAGTCTCCACAAAGTCAAGAAAATTATAATTATATCAAGCATCTTCTTAGATCACTATGACATGAAATTAGAAATCAGCTACAGAAAAAAAATGCTCAAAGATGATCAAATACATGAAGGATAAATAGCATGCTATTAAACAATGAATGTGTTACCAAAGAGATCAAAGAAGAAATAGAAAATATCCTAAAAAGTAATGAAAATGAACACACAACAGTCCAAAATCTATGGGACACAGTGAAAGCAGTCCTAAGAGGGAAGTTTATAGCCCTGCAGGCCTAACTCAAAAAATAAGAAAAAAATGATAATAAGTTATTTAACACTTGGAGGGATTATACCTCAACATAATAAAAGCCATATATGACAAACCTACAGGCAACATCATACTCAATGGGCAAAAACTAAAATGATTTCCCAAAGGAACAAGAACAAAACAATGATGCCCACTTTTATCACTCCTGTTTGACATACTACTGGAAATGCTAGCCATAGTGATAAGACAAAGAAGAAGAAATAAAATGCATCCAAATTAGAAAGGAGGAAGTAAAACTGTCATTATTCACAGGTGAAATGATATTGTATACAGAAGACCCTAAAGACTCCATCAAAAATATACTATATTTAATAAATGAATTAGGCAATGTAGCAGGATACAAAATTAACACCCAGAAATCTGTTGCATTTTTATATGTCAACTAAAGGCCTAGTGCACAAAATTCTTGTACAGGTATGGTCCCTAGGCCTGGCCTGCAATCATGGACATCTTCCCTGGCTGCCTGCAGCCAGCCCTGCTCCCCACCCCAAGTTCCCTGTTTGCCATCGGGGATCAGGGCCTGCAGCTTGAGGGAGGAACCAAGAAGTCAGCTGTTCCACCCACTCACTGGCCCCACCTCTGTATGTGGAATGACCGGTGGGACAGGGGCCTTGACCTGACACCACCTTTGTCCCCCACCATCTACCCCTGGTTTCTCATTTGCCATTGGGTGATCGGAGCCTGATGACTAGGGAAAGGGACCTTGCCATGCTAGCAGTCAGCAGCGGTGCGTCGCTGCAGGTTTCCCAGGACCAAACCAGAGAGAGTGGAACCTGCATTGCCCCCATTTGTCCACCATCCAGATACCATTGCTGACATGTACACATTAGGAACTATTTAACATTGAAAGTGGGACTCAGAACTGTTGGACATTGAAACAGACTCAAACATTTTTGTTCTTATATATTTATTTCTAGTATGCAGATGCTAGATTCTTTGAAAGGAAAAAAATGGGGGAAAAATAGATACAGAGGCAAAGAAGCATTGAACAGACTGCAAAACTACAGTGGGAAGGCAGAGAAGGTTGCGGGGTGGCGGGGGGAGCTGTAAGAGATCAACCGAAGGACTTGTATGCATGCATATAAGGATAACCAATGGATACAAGAAACTGGGGGAGGGGGGAGCCAGGTGAGGGCATATGCTGAGGGATAGGGGAGGCTGGGGGGAGATCAATTGGAGGGAAATGGAAACATATGTACTATTATTTGTAATACTTTAAACAATAAAGTAATAATTTTAAAAAACTAAAAAGAAAACTAAAATAAAAACTTATGCACAGAAAAAGAAACAAACAAACAAAAAATAGCAAGAGATCCCATTGCATGGGAGAACATATTTGCCTATGATACATTTGATAGACACTTATCCAAAGTGGACATACAGAAGGCCAAAAGGCATGTGAAAAAATGCTCAAAGTCACTAATCATTTGAGAAGTACAAATCAAGCAATAATGAGGTATCATCTCACACTTGCCAGAATGGCTACCATCAACAAATCTGCTAATGACAAGTGTTGGCAAAGATGTGGAGAAAAGGGAACCCTAGTACCCTGTTGATGGAAATGGAGACTGGTGCATCCTCTGTGGAAAACAGTATGGCATTTCCTCAAAAACTTAAAACTGGAACTCCCACTGACCTAGTGATCCCACTTTTAGGAATATATCCTCAGAAACCAGAAACACCAATCAGAAAGAGTATATGCACCCCTATGTTCATAGCAGTGCAATTTACAATAGCTGAGATTTGGAAACAGCCTAAGTGCCCATTCTCAGATGAGTGGATTAAAAAACTATGGAACATCTATGCAATGGAATATGACACAGCTGTAATAAAGAAAGAACTCTCACCATTTGAAACAATATGATGGTCCTGGAGAGCATTATGTTAAGTGAAATAAGCCAGTTAGAGAAAGATAAATACCACATGATCTCACTCATAATGTGGCATCTAACGAACAACATAAAGTGATGGACAAAAATAGATCCAGATAGAAGCATGGAATAGACTATCAAATCTCAGATGAAGGCAGGGGAGGGTGCATGGTTGGTAGTAAATCAACCAATGAACTTGAATACATACAAGCACAACCAATAGGGTGGTGAAGGTCTGTGGAGGGGTGGTGGGAACAGGCTAGGAGAGGTCAATGGGGGGAAAATGATATATATAATACTTTCAACAATAAAGATTTTAAAGTGATAAAAAATAAATTCCAAAGAATTTGTTATCTATTATAGGTCTTTTATTTTTCTGAATAGGAACCATATAATTAGTTCCTATGGCCAATGGAATAATTTCCTTCTCAGAACTTTTTCTAATATGATCATCTTCTCTTTTGTTTTTCATTACTACTGGAAACCTATGAACACCATGTGCGGGTAACGCACGCAGGCATGACCAGAGGCCCCATGACTTGTCTAACTCTACTTTTTCCACAAGCATTGGTGTCTTTTGGAATAAGAATACTAATATAAAAACGTTACACATTTGTTAACATAAAAAGAAAAGGAGATTTTTTTTGTTTGTTGTTGCTTCCTTAAAGTACTAACAAAGAACCCTGATATTGGTTTGCATGTAAGAAAATTTTAGTGAATAACAAACTTAATCAGTTGCAGTATTTCAAGAAGAAATTATATTTTTGAGCAAATTTGAGCAAGGAAAGCAGGAACCCTCATCATATATGGAGTGAGCAAGAAGAATAAATCTCTAGCAATAATGATGCTGAATAGCTGCAATTGTTAATTAATCATATATGATCAATATCTGTAGAAGAGGAGAAACAGTTTATTTTTGGAGCACAATATCTTTGGTTGGCATTTTTCCTGGGAAGAAGTAAAAAAAGCTCTTCAGATATGGAGAGAGAGGATAGAGACAAGCAATATAAACAGTGAAAAAAAGAATATTAAGAGAATTTGAGGACAATGTTAACATGAAAAAATAAACAAAAGAAATATAAGCAGACAGTGATCTAAATATGGGACCTAAGAATATTGTTATTTCAGAGGGATAGGGTCTCAGGAGGGTAATTAATGAGCAATTATGAATTATAGAGTTATCATAATTCAGACTATTGTTTCACCAGACCAACTGTGCCAGATGGTATGTTGAAATTCCCGTACTATAAAGGCTGAATATCTACAAAATTTTGTAAATTGCAGTAATTATCCATTCCTCATTTTAAAGTCTGATCTGAAAGAATACTGGAAGTTATCTGTAAGTTAGAGACAGATGATGATCAGAATATTAATTAGCTCTGACACAAAATTATTCAAAGGTGAAGAGAAAAAAGGTGAGGTGTATAAATGTGACAGGAACTAATGATAAAAATAGACTACAAAAGTGATTATTTCCAACCATTTAGTTGAAGTAGAAAAATCTGTCACAGTTTATTATTCACAATTTTTATTCCTGTCTCCAGTCTATGTAAGTGTAGAGCAACAACAACAATAATAACAAAAACTCAGGTAAAAAGTAAAGCAATTTATTCTGCAGTCACATACATACAACAGCAAAGTAAATTTTTCACTGTCTAGAGCTGACATCATTTATTTTGGTCAATCTAAATCAGCTTTAAAATATTTTATATAAAAGGTAATTATTAATTTTTAGTGTTTTGGAATGTATATAAGTCTGTAAAGTATTTGAGATTATTTTATATTGATCTCATATTTATATTTTAATCAAAATATAATAGATGGTTTCTGTGCTTCTAGAAATGTATACTATATTTCTCCACTAGATGTCTCCAGAGAGATACAAGTAAATATTGCTAAAAAGAAATTCTGCTTATATAAACTCAGTTTTAAGATTTCAAAATCACAACTAGGGACAAATAGTTACAATGGTTACTTAGAATGAGAGTAAGATCTGTCACTCGAGGGCACATTATTGAAGAATTCCTTCTGTTCTGCTTCTTAATGAATTAGCATTAAAGACATACCATTTAATAATTACTTTGGAGTCAAGTTAGTCATTTCTAACTCTCGATATAAGCTTATTATCTTAGATATGTTAGGCCAGAAGATAACTGGAAGATCTATGGGAATAGAGGAGGAAATTCTCTAGAAATATATTGAGAGGAGGACTCGGGAAGTCCCATCTTTTCTAAGCTCTACAACGTGTCAGGGGGGGAAAAAATCTGAGCTTATATATTACCCTTTTGACTGAAGTCAAACTTTGATATTTAATTTTATTTTGGCTGTATGAGTGTTTATGAAGAAAAAAGATCACAAAATTTAATTTATTTTTAATTTGAATTCCTGTTGTCTTAGGTCAGAACAATCTAATAGTGTTAAGAAAACATTTTCCATCACTCTAAGAAAACAAAGATAACTGGGTCTTTGCCAAAACTTCAGTTTACACAACTGTGACCCCAGGTACCAGGAAAGGCTGAGATGCTCCCTGGTCAAGGTACTTGCATCAACTTCAAATCCTTACCATAATTTAAATATAGGCCAGTAGAAAAGCAAATGATACTAAGGAATGTCATAGACCACACGTTAAAAAGCAGGGGTTTAGAAACATAGGGCAAAGAACCATTCTGGATCATTCAAAACCTAGGAAATTCTGTCCTAAAATCTACTCTTGGCTTGAGTATCCATTTTGTTTTAAATATGTTTTTATTAATTTTTAGACAAAGGGGAAAGGAGAGGGAAAGAGAGATAGAAACATCAATGTTGAGAAATATTGATTGGCTGCTTCCTGCATGCCCCCTACTGGGGATTGAGCCTGCAACCTGAGAATGTGCCCTGATCAGGAATCAAACTCTGTGACATCCTTGTTCATAGGTTGACACTCAACCACTGAGTGACACTGGCCAGGGTCAATCTTTTTTTAATCCAGATGCCATGTCCAATGCTAGAGAGCGTTAGTCTAATATTGGTTGCATGCCAGTGATGGCAAGCATATTACTGCAGTGACTTCACAATTTCTAGAGGCTACAAGGCTTACTAAAAGAATCTACTGGATAATTTGGGAACTGACAGGCAATTAGCATCCTGGTAGCGAGACACAAATTTCTCTGTCTTTTGGACACATTATTTATCTTGGATTCCATTATAAATGGTTTATTTTTCACCAATGACTTACATTTCTGGGTCAGACTTTATAACTGGAATGTCCCAAAACCAATCTTTCTTCAAACCATGAATAAAATTATGTAGTCAACTAGAAACAGGGTCTTTTCATGAAATAGAAGGATGGGGGTTCTGTGGAGAGAGAAGGGGGGAGAGAGAGAGAGAGAGAGAGAGAGAGAGAGAGAGAGAGAGAGAGACCCTTGACGAGTGCTCTGAGAGAACTGTATTCCTCTTAATATTTTTTAATCTCTTCTATATAATTTAGACTATCTTTTCTTCCCACTCTTGAGAATTTCCCATTTCTTTCCTTACCCTACAATAAACTGTTGGCTCACTGAAGCCAAGATTCTGCCTGAAGTAATTGCTTGGACTTTTCCCCACTGTTTCCTTCATTAGCTAGTTATTGAAAGGAAGAGAGTGAAGCAAGTCAGAAATGGTAGGGCATGGTCAGCTAGGGAAGCAAATGCCTGTTTGCTTCACCAGGAAACTACAGCTTCACACTTCCCCCAGAGAACCACCAGTACCTTCCCCACAGATCACTTGACAAAGGGATAGAAGAAAAGGGTCATTAAACACATCAGCAATAAAGTCAAAATGGCACAGGCGGATGTACTTAACCATAGATGACTGTCAGTATAATCTGGAAAAAATATTATTGACAAGAGGGTGGAGTCAATGCAATCCCTCAAAATGTTGGGAAATTAATTGGTTATTTTGAACAAATTCCTAGTTAAAATCCCAGAAAAGGAAGTACTCTTTCACTCTCTCTCTTACAGGTGACCTGCGCTTGCCCTGTTCATTGTGTTCTCTCCTTCCCAGAGCATGCAACCATGGGGTCTAGTGGTCACCTGGGTTCCACAGTAGATTGAGGGGGCTCTGAAGGACTATGAAGCAGAAACTCTGGATACTGGCCTTTCTTTGTCTTGGGCTTGTTGAAGACAGGCTGTACATGGATGGAGATGGCACATTAGAAAACCAGGGGTAAAGGCAGCTGTCACAAATAAACCATGCCACCATGCCACAGTCTCTTATGTGTGGATCCTTGAAATGCTTTTCTTGCGATCCCGTGGAAGAGCCTGATCTTCTGCAACACCAGCTCTATTTCTATGTTGAGCTCAGCTTTTAACCTGCAGTGTTTTAATGTTTTTATACTTACTCTAAACTTTTCTTTCTTTGGAATATTCTTCAACATCTAAACTTACATGCAGTTTATATACACAATCTGTCTCTCATTTTCAAGATCCTCCTTGACTGCATCACTCATCTTGAGTGTAAATATTTGTTGAGGTAGCATTTGTTGATTTCCATGGGATTTAAGCTCCAAATAGGATTCTCATGGATATATTTAAGACTCCATTATTATAAACTCCAAAAAGAAAAACTTAGGAAATATCTTTCTACTGGTTGAGCATATCGAGTGTTTTTTTTTTTTTTTCTTTTTCTAGAAAGGAAACGTGTATGTCCTTTCAGAAAGGGAACAGTCCTCTTGAATTACAAATACATTTCCATTTTGACTGCTCATCATATGCAATTATTTGTTTATTCATTTATACCATTGGAAGATAAAACTATGGTCTCAAGGCACATCTAGGTGTTTTGGTGTTGTCGTTTTTTTTAAAGAATCAATATATTTTCAATTTATTACAGGCACTATTAAGAAAGCATGTGACATAGCAGGAAATAATTGATTCTTTCTTCAGTGTTATAATCAAGTTTATCTTTTATTATTCTGTACTATATTTAAAGAACTCTTTTACTTTTAATATATGTTATGCAAGTCTATATCTGTTTCTCTCTACACCCTATTACTTCCTCTTCAATAGCCACATTAGATTTGAGCACATTTGAGCTTTATTACAGAAAAACTTATAGTTACAGTTATCTAAAATTTAAAAAGTTGCATCAATAATAGTGAGCATCCCAGTAAAGAGTAAATTACTATTTGTTGTGATAATGTTAGATAATTTTTTTTTATTTCAAGTTTGATTTATTTTTCTAGAATTCCAAGTCTCTATTGTTATGTTTTAAGAAAATAAATAATCTATACAATAATGTCTAAACAATAATGTCTGGAACAGAAGATTTTTATAACTATGTCATCAATAATGTTCTAACAGCTAACTTGCTGATATTAAATAGAAATTATTTTCATAAAAGTTTATTTTCATCCTACTCAATAAGCAAATTGCACAACATAAGAGGAATAGAAATCTATTATATAAAACATGCCAGCAACATACAGATGAAATTAGAATGATTTCATTCACAGAGATATAAAAAAATAGGCTACAGTAATTATCTTGTTCTCACAAGGGACTAGGGAAAGAATATAATTTACATTTTATGCCATCTTCTCTTAACCTCTCCTTTTAAATAGCTCTTTTATTTTCTATATGTGACTACCAATATTTTTAAATTGAAAAAAAGCCTTTGAATCATATTTCAGAATTTATTGTTTCATTTTATACTTTCTTAATAATCTGGCAGTAAGGTGATACATTATGTATTGCCTGAAAAAAAAAATCCTGGAACAAGAGTAATATAACTATTCTGACACATGGAATTCTCTCTGGTCCAATCCAGATTCCTCAATAGCACTTCCAATTGAATAACATGGAGACTCATTGTATAATTTCTTTACATTACCAGTAGGGAAGCAGAACTAATGTGCCATTGCAGCAGAAGCAATTTGCCATAAGAAAGATTTGAATTGCACTTTGACATTAGAATAGTGTGTAACATATTTATTCAAGGACATTCGCTGAACTTATTATTTTAGCTCATTGTTGACTTCTAAAACTCAGATTTCTTTTATCCAAAATATTCCCTTTGCTAGGAATTACGTGTATCATTAAGAGACTTTAGTTACTCTTGATAAAATCAGAAGACTAATTATGGCAACATCCCTGTTTCATAATATGAATTTAATTATTCTGTTATGGTTATATTAGTAATACTGTTTTCTGATATGGGGTACTTTTACCCAGTGCTTATCAGTAGATTTACTACCTAGAAATTTTCAGTATCATGTGAAGTATGTAATGAATAAGCAATAAAGCTAAAATGTTTTCCTTTTCTGCTTTGCTTCAAGACTTAGAGGAACGTGACAGAAGTAGATCTATGTTAATTCCATCTATCCCTTGATATTTAAAGAGAGGAGTAAAATGGGAGGGATCTCCTCAGTAGGGTTGCAAGGAAAATGTAGCCTTTTCTACACTTTTGTCAGCAAGTTAGAATTCTTGTCTCAGATGCAAGTTTTAAATCCATGTTTATTTTTAACTAACAGTCACTACTCCTTTGTGATTATCAAACTTACATCTTCAGTTTTCTGGTGTAAAAAAATAGTAACTTTTCACTTTTGATGTGAAATGAATGTGACAAGATCTGATAAGGTAAAATAATGAAGCACAGGGACATGTACTCTGAAAGGGATGGATTGAAGAATATTCCTTAAACCCAAACAAAATTATTTTTCATTAAAAGTCCCCTCTAAATTATCAACGAATAAAATTGAAATATGAACATGAAATGAACCAGGTATTAAAAATTAAGAAAATATAAATAATATAAAAACAAATATCTTCATATGAGTAAAAATGAGGCTCAGTCTGTTTAGGAAACCTAACTAACAAAAGTGGATTTTAGCTAGCACTTTGAAACTGCTGATGTTTTTTGCAGATTCCCAAGGTTGATACAGTGCTCCCTCCCACAACTCTGGCATGTATATAAACTCTGAGCTCTCCAAAGCCTACTGCCAATTCTCTTCCTGCACGAACTGCAACAGAGAGGCTAAAGATGATTCCTTTCTTATCCATATTTGTTCTGCTCTTGCTGGTCGCTGTTAACCCTGCAAATGCCAATGGTCATTATGACAAAATTTTGGCTCATAGCCGTATCAGAGGACGAGATCAGGGGTAAGTCAAGTTATAACCGCCCTCCCCCACCTCACCTTAGCTTATTGTAAGTACAATGATGCATATTTTTCTACTTATTACAAAATAATAAGTAGTCTGTGATTTTATGTTTTAAATTTTAAGAATTACTTTCAAAATAAGTGTGTGTAATTGCTTATTATGTAATGTTATATAATTCTAATCTAATTAACATTCAACAGGGCATTTCTTTATGATGTAATTTATTCGTGTTTTTATTTTCTTCCAAAAATCTGGAATAAGATTTTCAAAGTTAAAGAATTTGTGGTTAGAGATTCTCATTATGTAAACATCTATGAAATATCTCACATGATGTTAGGAAAAATTTTACTAAAGTTTTATATAAAAATTAAACAATGGGTAACATAACAAGGTCTCTGAATTTTTTGAAGCATTTAAGATGCTTTTAAATTTTAGATTCAGAAAAATTGCAGGCAATTTATATTTCTTAAAGTAACTTCATCTACAAGTTAGCATTTTGAAAGTTATGTCATAATTTAATATCTTAACCAACCATTTAGAATTTTTTTTTTAAAGAGATCTTGGCACTTCTTCCTGTCTCAGAGGGATTTTCATAATGTTCAACATCTCCAGGCCTTACAGTGCAAATAAGACTTCCATTTATTTAAGAGAGAAAAACACTTAAAATTATGGCAAAATATATTCTAATCTATTATCTCAATTCAAAAAAAATAAATTTTCCTTTGTGCAGCAATATTATTTAAGTTAATTCTAGCCTTTATTACATTTTATGTTGGCTTACCTAGAAATTTGCAGAATACAGTGTCTGTGGAAATAATAAAACTTGTATCATTTATTCTCTAATCTCTCATTGTTTCAGAGAGTCCTAAAGACTTCCCTATACCTAAAATGATCACATGTTTAGCTTAAAAGAAGTCAATGGATTGTTTACAATTAAAAGTAATGCTACATGTGAAAACAAAATTGCATTAAACCTAATGCTGCTTTTATAATTCTATTATATTAACTTTTGGTACACTGACAATTTATTCTCAGAGATGTATCATTTTTTTCTCTTTCTCATAGATTTTAGTTTTTCCAATGATTCAATAAGACTGAATAAAATTAAGGTTTGTGTAAGACTTTAATTAAATCTTTGAAAATCAAATCCACATGTTAACTCTTTTTGTAACCATTTTACCTATAGATATTTAAAAAAAACTAGAGGTCTTTATGACATTAATTCTCTTTCTTTTCTTCTATCTTTCAAGTCCAAATGTCTGTGCCCTTCAACAGATTTTAGGCACCAAAAAGAAATACTTCAGCACTTGTAGAAACTGGTATCAAGGTGCCATCTGTGGGAAGAAAACGTAAGTCTCATCTTTTTCTTAATGTGCCAGCTCCAGAGACAGCACATGATGACTATGCCTTCCCTTGGGCATACCTCGTCCATTTTCCTTGAAAACCTCTCCCAAATTTTGAGCTTTCTAAAAAAAAAAAAAAAAGGAATGGGTCACATGCATGAATGAGAAAATCTCCCTGCATTTCTCCATATAATAGTGGAATTCTCATTCCTGAACCTGTGTGTCATATAGTTTCAAAGGAGGTCACTACATGGCAATGTGATTTGGATAGAATCTGTGTGAGAGGTTGACTATGTGATTTTTACTCCCTCTTTTCTCTTGGGCAAGTCATTTAACCTTTATGTCTCAATTTTTTTATTTTATATTTTAAAAATGGGCTAGAAGAGCAAAATGACCTGAAATATTAGGGGTTTCAAGCCACAAATTAATGCTTACCTACAGTTACTTAAAAGTTATCTAAAGTACTCTACCTGACCTCAGAGTTTTTATCAAAGATAAAGTTAAAAGAATGTGAATAGTTTATCTTATTTAATTCCAAACCACTGGATTCTCAGCCCACCGCTATTATAGACAAAAAGCCTTTAGTTATATTTTTCAATGATTAACTTAAAATTGTAAAGCATGTTTTATTGCTTTATAAATCTGCTTATTTGTTTAATCTGTTACTATTAATAAAAATATACTATTGGGCACATGTTTAAAACCATTCATGTGCTCCCAAATCTTCATTTTAAAATTAAGGAGCTGAGTCATAGATAGGGTAAGTTACTAAGTCAAAATTATTAGAGATTTTATCCTTAGTCAAGAAACAGTGGACTCCTTGCCTCTCATTAATTCGGACCCCACCCTCAGTGAGAGACACCTGAAGAAGCAGAGTATCCAGTGCAAGACCTGCTTAGCACACCCTCATTACATGTCAGTTACCCTCAATTGTGTGGAAGGACTGGAGGATTGTTAAAAACTTATTCCTAAATTTAAAATATGGGTACAAATAATAAGCGTGGAATCATTTAGCCTCCTGGAGTCTTCAGTGTTGTTTTCTTAACCTGTGAAATGGGGATTTAATAATTACAGAGTTTCTGAAGGTAACTTGAATGGATGAATGTGAAATAAGTAACTAGCACATATCAATTGTTCTTTTATTTTAACTACTTTAAACAAATGGATATATGCAGATGGGAGCAAGAGATGTACATAGGATTATTTTTATTTCCAAATAAGAATGCTGTATTCAAGGCTGGACTGTACCTCCCAGGGTAACCAAGTGTAAGACACCAGAGGGCATTGCTGTCCATTCCCATGCATTGGGTTAATAGATTCTCAACTGGTGTTACTTTTTTGACTAAGACATTATTTCCGTTAGTTTGCAGACATTTGCTAGACTTGTGAGTCACTTGCACATTTACAATTACAGTCACAAGTCAGTGCTGATAATGATCTTGGCCATGATGCAGGCCAGGCCCCAGATGGGAATTCCAAGGCTTTGGATTAAAAAAATCTTTGTTCTTTATATTTTTTACTAGAGGCCTGGTGCATGAAAATTTATGCACTGGAGGTGGGGGGGTCCCTCAGCCCAGCCTACCCCCTTTCATAGTCCAGAAGCTCTAAGGAGCAAGAGGCAACCTGGTGAACAGAGAAAGGCGATGCACCATCACACCTCTGTTGTTCTCACTGCCAGCAAAGCAAGCCTCTGCCAGCCCTGGTGACCTGAGCCTTGGGCAGCCCTGGGCGGCTGGGCAACTGCCATCCAAGGCTTGCCTGAACCTCGGGCCAGCCCTCAGTCAATGGGGGGCTGCGGGGACTGGGGGATTTTGGAAGCAGGCACGTGGAGTGGCCAGACCCGCCTGGGGACAGGCCCAGCCCTGCCACATGCCTGCCACCACAGCTGGGCTGAGGGGACTGGGCACCCTCATCTTGTGGATGTGGGTGCTGCCATCTTTGAGTGCATGGAAGTCAATTAGCATATTCCTTCTTTATTGGCTATGGTTGCCGCTATTTTGTGAGGGTGTGGTGGTCAATTAGCATATTCCCTCTTTATTAGGTAGGATTACCATGAGGTATATTTGGAATGCACACTACGTATATAAGAAAGGACATGTTTTTCTGACATATTTAGGGGAAATCTTTACTATGTCTTCAAACTAATATAAATACCTTAGTGTTGAAATTAAACAAATGACTGATTTCTGGATTCCAAAAATGTTATTGCATATGCTCTCCAAAGTTTATGTTAAAATGTATTCTCTGTAGTTCCTATTTTAATATTTATTTTCTTTTAATTCACAGAACTGTGTTATATGAATGTTGCCCTGGTTATATGAGAATGGAAGGAATGAAAGGCTGCCCAGCAGGTAAAATTTTAGTTACTGAATTAAATGAGGAATTTATATTGTTTGAGGAAAAAGGTTGAAGTAGCTTGTAGATAAGTCAAATATGTATGTGTGTGTATGTGTGTGTGTGTGTGTGTGTGTGTGTGTGTGTGTGTGTGTGTGTGTTTAGCATCATGATACATCCCAACAATGCCCCCATATATTTGTGTTAATCACTAACTTATAATGGTGGTAAAGTATTACGATGTAATTTGGATACATTGAATGTTGTATAATGCAACAGATGCTTAAATTAAGTTAGTTCAACTTTCCTTCACGAACAAAAATTTCCTCTACAATATCTCTTTCTTTGAACATGTCTAGAAACATATAGCTACTTAGCAAGGCATCATCTTTTCTAATTGGACAGCTCTGATATTATGTTCCTCATATTGAGAGTTGGTTTCTGAAAACCCTGCCTGCTAGAGGAAAAAAACAGTTAATCTGTTTCCTCTTTGAAATGGTAGATATTCTGATATTCAGCACCAACCATCACAACATTTCTCCAGCTACCCTCTCCTCTCCAACACAATCTTCTCTTTTCTGGTGGAAGTGGGAGCCAACCCTCCTTTCTCTAATGTTGCATAGACTCTGGATGTCTCACCATCACGAACATCAACCCATAAACAGCACCCCGTCCAGTCATCTTTTCATTTTTATTGTGACCCCCAGACTAGTGCTCACAATTCATGTGGTTCCAAGAAGCTGAGACAATATCAAGACAAATATCTCACTTTTGGGTGCCCCTGAACTTGGGTTAATATAATTGGTTACCATGCCATATCATTCGCTCATATTGAATTTGCAAATCAATTAAAATTTATGACAGGCCTTGTTTATATGAACACTATCCCTTTGGGTCATTCTCAGGATTTTTGTTTTCAACTTAAGCATAGAACTTGCATGGAACCATGCTATATTTAATCTGTTAATTTTGACTAATTTTCTCCATCCTATTGGAGTATTTTTAAATCCCAATTTTATCATTTAATATATTAATTATGTCACCTACTCTTATTATAGTCACAACTGCAATAATCATTTATCCAATGAGATTATCCAAAGTAGTAATTTTTAAATAGTTATAAAAATAAGTTTCTGCACCAAGCTTAAGTTTGATATTGATTTATTAATCTTTCTTCTGGAAGTTGAAGAGAGCTATTTTGGACATGTGAGATACTTTGCTCTATTTCAGAAAAGACCCAAATCTATCAATATTTTATTTCTATTCACAACAATAACATACTATTTAAGAACCTTAAGCCTTCAGGGAGAGAAAATATCACTTTTGCAATAAAATAATCAGAGATATATACTGATAATTATAATTGAGCTATTATTACATAGAAAGATTGAAACCTGCCAAAACTGGTTTGGCTCAGTGGATAGACCGTCAGCCTGTGGACTGAAGGGTCCCGGGTTCAATTCCAGTCAAGGGCATGTACCTTGGCTTCGGGAACATCCCCAGTGAGGGGTTTGCAAGAGGCAGCTGATCGATGTTTCTCTTTCATCGATGTTTCTGACTCTCTATCCCTCTTCCTTCCTCTCTGTAAAAAATCAATAAAATATTTTTTTAAAAAAAAGAAAGATTGAAACTTAGACTATATGTTAAACTAGAATAATAATTTAAAATTTATTTTTCCTCACAAGTATATACACAAAGGGTATCTGAAATAATAGTTTTCAATAGTATTTTATTATTTGGCACTCAAAAGAAACTGATGAGTCATAGAGTTTTATTACTAAAATTATCAATTCAATGTATTGGAGAACTTACCAATAGTGTAAAGTTTAAGTGCTTGAAAAACAATATTATTGAAATAATATGCTAAATTCTTATTTATTTCTCTGTTATTTCAGTTTTGCCTATTGACAATATTTACGGTACTCTGGGCATTGTGGGGGCCACCACAACACAACACTATTCTGATGTCTCAAAACTGAGAGAAGAGATCGAGGGAAAAGGATCATTCACTTACTTTGCACCGAGTAATGAGGCTTGGGACAACTTGGATTCTGTAATTCATTATTTTATAATATAATTACTTTTGTTGCCATTATTATTTTATTTTTAATTGTTTTATTAACTTGGAAATTAATAGAAGTTTGCTAGTATATCTTTCAATTATACATATATGAAGATACATAAAAGGATGAGTTATTGATGGTAAGGAATAAGTCATTTTCATATATGCATAAATAACGATCAGCATCCTCATAGCCTAATAAAGAAAAGGTAAACTAAAAGTGGACTACTGAACAAGCAGTTATTATTATTCTATTTTACTCTTTCTTTTTTTGGTTGTGAGAAAACATATGTAATTAAAAATTTTTTAATATACTTTTATTGATTTCAGAGAGAAAGGGACAGGGAGAGAGAGATAGAAACATCAATGATGAGAGAGAATCATTGATTGGCTGCCTCCTACATGCCCCCTACTGGGGATGGAGCTGCAACCCAGACATATCCCTTAACTGGGAATGGAACCTTTTGGTTCCTAGGTTGATGTTCAACAGCTGAGCCACACCCAGCCAGGCAATAAATGTAATTTTGACATATCTAGTCTACCGCCGGACCACCCTGAGCGTGCCGGATCTCGTCTGATCTCGGAAGCTAAGAGGGTCGGGCCTGGTTAGTACTTGGATGGGAGACATATCTAATAGAAAGGTAAAAAGCTTAGTGAAATTTGAAATTTATTATATTTTTTAGATATATTTTATTATTTGAAATATATGTAAATATATATGACTATTTAGAGATTGACAGATTCATAAATATATCTATGAATATTTAAATGAAGTGTTGTAAACAATGCATTTTATTTTCAGACTTTTTATGAATAGTCTGACTTACACACACCAAATTATGACCCAGTTCCCAAATCTGAAAAACTGGTATCAAAATGTACCATAACAATAACATTATTTAAGAACTTTAAGCCAACCTGAGAGAAAATATCACTTTTGCCATGAAATAATCAGAGGTATTTACTGATGATTATAATCTAATTTCTACTTGATGCATTGATAATTGTTACTACAGTAAAACATAGTTGGTAAAATTTAGGCAGATTCCTCTGAATAGTATCTTGTAACTATGTGGTTAATTGCTTGCATCATAGAACTCTCTTCTGGTTGTCTTTAACCACATTGCTTTTGCTGACTCCTCTTCTTCGCCTTAAGAATGGGTGTTATTAAAGTCTGTTCAGTAGACTTCCCTCTTTATAGACACTTCTGATGACTTCAGCTATTACTTTAGTGCAAATAACATGATACCTGTTTCTTATACTTGCTCTTTTTGGAACTCCAGGAGAATATTTCTAATGTCCATCTTAATATTGTTCTTTGGATACATCATCTGTATCTTTAAACAAAAGGTATCTACAACATATACATAAATAATTGTTTTTCTCTGTCTTTTTTCCACAATTGGCAGTAGCAGTCTCAATGTTTAGACTTGGATATTGTAAGCCATCCTTACCTCCTTTCTCTCCAGTTCTTACAAACTAGTTAGTCACCCATATCCCATGTTTCATGCTCTTAATACCCTCATGTTTGCTATACATTACCACCACATTAACATTTCTAAGGCCCATTCTAATTATTATAATTCAATGCCACAAATCTTTAGTGGCTTCCCATTGTCAGTTTAATTTATACTTTACTCAGTCATTAAAGTTTTATACGTTATTGTCTCACATACTTTTCTCTTTTTTTAATATATTTTATTGACTTTTTACAGAGTGGAAGGAAGAGGGATAGAAAGTTAGAAACATCAATGAGAGGGAAACATCAATCAGCTGCCTCCTGCACCCCCCCACCAGGGATGTGCCCGCAAACAAGGTACAAGCCCATGACCGGAATCGAACCAGGGACCTCAGTCCACAGACTGACGCTCTACCCACTGAGCCTATCTCTCGGCTCACATACTTTTTAAAATATTATCAGAGAAAACTCAAGCACGTGCTAACCACACTAGATAACTTCTGTCTTAATATTTACATCTGGACTCAGAATAATCATTGCACCACTCCTATCCTATCTACCCTTCAATGCCTGTCTGCAAACCTTGAAAGTTGGCTTTCCTCATTTGATCACTGAAATATTTTTTCCTCCTCTGTCCTCTATCTTATTGTGCTTATTTTTGTGTGCTGTTATGTGATAAGCACCTTAAAAGTAGAAACTTCACCTTACTTATCATTGGACTTCCCATAGCACCATGCACACCGTGATATCATATATAATTTTGGATAAATAAAAAGGTACAGAATGTTTGAATTCTTAAATTTGTTTTTGAATAAACATAAAATCATTTATTATATTAAAAAATTTAAATGTCTGATAATTGTATATCCCCATAAGCCTTTACTTTATATAAAGATTGTCACTTTATCAATATATACATTTAAAATATTGTTTTGTCTCTAAAAATGCCCACTCTACCATATTCAGGGCCTTAATTGAATACCTGTACTTACATAATTCCTTAATTAATTTAAATAATAAAAAATAAGTTATTTATGTCAGTTTAGTTTGCTCAGCTGGACAATGCAAAGATAAATAATGAGAGAAGTGATAGTGTAATTATAATAGTATTAGTAATGAATCACAATAAAATAAACTTCTATAATTTTAATTTTTCCTAGGATATCCGTAGAGGTTTGGAGAGCAATGTAAATGTTGAATTATTGAATGCTTTACATAGCCACATGGTTAATAAGAGAATGTTAACCAAAGACTTAAAAAATGGCATGATTATTCCTTCGATGTATAACAATTTGGGGCTTTTCATTAACCATTATCCTAATGGGGTAAGTTTCACTAGTAAACAGTACATTTCTAAGTAATGTTGCCCTTAATTTTTTCTGTACTATTTATATAATGTTCAGAGAGTTAATAAAAGTTAGTAAATATAAGTGCCATATCATGAGTTTGCTCTATATTTAGGGCAGGTACATTATTGATTCAGTGACTGATTTCTACTAAAGAATGATTGTGAGGAAAAATTAAATTAAAAATAGATTTAGATGTTCTAAAAGAGTTCATCTTAGTAGTTGATGAGTTTAAAAAATAGTAATCAGAGAAAAATAATAAATAAGAATTTATCAGAGAATGTGTCAAAGAATAATCAGAGAGTGAGAATTCCTTTATTCAGCCTCTGGCTATTATACTGATTTAGGTTCTTGTGTATTTAGAAAAACTTACAACAAGTTCATAGGGCTCTTTCAACAGTCAAAAAGTGTCACTGAAGAGGAAATATTTAGGACATTATTATAATCAAACTGAGTATATTTATACAATGCTTGTTTTTCACTCTTAGAACTTATTTTAGGACTATTTAGATTTTTTATGTAAGTTACTAGAGGCTCGAGACACAAAATTTGTGCAAGAGTGGGCCTTCCTTCCCGGCACCGGCTTCCCTCTGGCACCCGGACCTGGGCTTTCCCCGCAGGCCTGGCTTCGTCCAGAAGGACGAAAGGATGTCCAGAAGGACATCTGGTCTAATTAGCATATTATGATTTTATTATTGTATATTGCTCTACATTAGAAATAGTTGATTGCTGTAAAAATAATCAACGTAATAATTCAAATAAAAATTTCTCTTATGTTTTATGATATGTTAAGTGTAACTATATTTGAGTTCTCTACTGGCTCTGTTTTCTCATATTTGTTTTTTTGTGTATAGCAATATACAAGTTTTTATTCTCAGCATTTATAATCAGAATGTTTCTTTATGTTAATTTTATTAGTATAAATTAAAAACAGAAAACGAGCTTGCTGTCTCAGTAGTCAATGCATAGCTCTGATTCTTGCACTTTGATTTTCCCAAATAATTATAGGTTGTCACAGTTAATTGTGCTCGAGTCATCCACGGAAACCAGATTGCAACAAATGGTGTTGTACATGTCATTGACCGTGTCCTGACACAAATAGGCAACTCAATTCAAGACTTCATTGAAGCAGAAGATGACCTCTCATCTTTTAGGGTAAGAACAAGAAGCAACAGTAGCTTGTCATGGATCATTGAAATTCCTTCTCTTTCTATGTCAGAATCTAAAAACAATAAAATGCTGTTAAACAAATCTGGCATAAACATAACAAATATATTTCTTGAAATGAAAAGTTTTCATTTTATATAGAATAAATCATCTCCTATGAAATAAAATTTAGGTGGACAACATAGATAAAAATTATTAGTTACATGACTGCAGTATATTTAGTACATTTAGAATGTGTACATCTTAGTTATTTTCTGTACTGCTGGATATTGCTACAGTGATACAAACAATGGCAGAATTGTCATTTCTACGGACATAGTTTGAAAAAAGATGGAAAGGACATAGTTGGTGTGCCAAAAAGTACTATAACGTTTCTATAAAGTCTATAGAGCAAACTTCTATGGTTTTCTATAGGATGAGCTCATTCTTGTCAGCCTCTGCTGTCTTGTCATTTTCTTTTGGATTTATAATATCTAAAGAGCACATTTGTGTTTTAGGCAGCAGCCATCACATCTGACGTATTGAAAACCCTGGGAAGAGATGGTCACTTCACACTCTTTGCTCCCACCAATGAGGCCTTTGAGAAACTTCCACGAGGTGTCCTAGAAAGGATCATGGGAGACAAAGTGGCTTCTGAAGGTACAAAAATGTTTTCCTATATGGAAGCTTCCCAGAATTTCAAAAAGAAAATAAAACAAAAAAGAGAATACCATGGTAATGTTATCAGCTTTGATAAGCAAAGATAAAGAAAAAAGTTTAGGTGGACTATAAAAATTGTAAAAATCAAAGTCTTTGAAAATGTATGCAGAGTAATTTAATAATTAAAGTAATTAAAATAATATTCTAAAGATTACATTACACTTTTGTACTACTTTCATGTAAGTAAATAGCAAAATGAAAAGAATCAGCAAGTATAGAAAAGATATCTTAGACCATCAAAATTTAATATTATATACATATTACTAAATGCTCTTAATTATAAACTTATGCTAAAAGATATGACTGAGTTGAATAAATTGAATGATTCTCTTGGGCCATTACTTATTGATGTACAAAATTTGGCTTCTTTCCAGTCTCCTTTTCTATTTTCAAGTAGATTTTACATTCTGACTAATACATTTTACTTTGCCTCTTCCAAAATACATTTAACCAATTTAAAATGAGAATTTTGAAAATTCAGATTTGAATATAATATAGTTTGCAAATATCCCTCCCATGTCCCACATGGTTCGGGGTTCAGGTTCTGGAGGAGGCCACATGCATATGAAAGAGACTAGAAAACATTAATTTGGAAATATTGGGGGCCAGGTGGGAGCCCAGCTCAGAGGAAGGACTTTACTTTGCTCTGGCCTTGCTATCCCCTTTATTCAGGTTTTAGGATACACCCATAGCCCTTAGGCAGGCAATCCCAATGATAGCCAATCAGCAAAGATTTACATAAGACTAAAAGGTGGAAGTTGCTTCAGCTCCCTTTGTCTCAACTAGACAGTGGGTGCTGGGCTCTGACCCTTGCCAGAGCCTTCAAGGTTAACCAGCCTTCCAGACACCTGTCTCCGATAGTGAAGCCAGTGGGCAGCTTCCAATAGTCGAAGCATTGATCCCTTGAGATATCCTTGAAAAAGAATCTTTACTTTAGATACTTCGTATTATGTTGTCATACGGGAATTTTTTGTCTTGCCTTCAGCTTCTATTCATTGCTTTACAAATTTATGTACAGGTATTCTATTCTGAGTGGTTAATGCAAGATACTGCTCAGGTGTTTTGGGACTAATATCAGTTAACAAATAACTTTACAGGCCTTCTGAATGTAATAAATTTATTTTTTTGCTTTCACAACAAAAAGTGGTTTCTTAAGATAGTGAGGACTTGATCCAACACATTTGTTAGCATTATACAAATAATTTCATGCAACTGATCTCCTTTTCTTCTTCCTCCTGAGCTGAGTTATATAGTTAATGGGAAAAAACAGTACAAGAACTTCAACAGAGTTGGAAAACATTTAGTTGATCCTTAGATAAGATGTATATATCTAAGGATCTAATAAAAGAGTAATATGCAAATTAACCTCCAGTACATTCACAAGCCATGCCCACCAGCCAATCAAGAGAGAGTATGCATATTAACCCAACCAAGATGGCTGGCAGCCGCAGAGAGCAGGAAGGAGGCTTTGGTTTCCCCAGTGATGGAGGAAGCCAAATTTTCAGCCTGCCCTTGCCAGCTCAGGATTCCACTCAATGTTACAAAGTTTCAATTATAGAAGGTAAATCCCAACAGAAATGGTGGCAGCCATGGAGCTGGAGAGAGCAGGAGGGAGGCTTGGGTTTCCCTGGAGATGGAGGAAGTCAAGCTTTCCACCTGCCCTGGCTGGCCCAGGCCTCTGCTTAAGGCTAAAAAGTTTCAATTATAGAAGATAAATAAAACCCAATGGAAATGGCTTCCGCCAAGGAGCAAGCAGAAGGCTTGGCTCTGCTCCAGGCTACAAACTTTCAATTGTAGAAGATAAATAAATCTCAGATACCAAGGCCTTCACTTGGATCGCCAGGGGGTTTGGCCAGCCTGCAAACCACCAGAGGCTCCTCCCCCATGCTGCTCCATGCCCCAAGGGAACCTCACCCTGATCCGGGATACTCCTCAGGGTGAACCAGCCCAACCCATGCATCAGGCCTCTATCTTATCTAATAAAAGAGTAATATCCAATTTGGCCATCACTCCAACACACAAGACAGCTGCCCCCATGTGGTGAAAGATCCTGCCTCCATGTGGACACAAGATGGCCAGCAGGGGAAGGCAGTTAGGAGGTTCCAGGCCTGCAAGGAAGAGCAGTTGTGAAGGACCAGGACTGCATGGGAGGGCAGTTGGGGGTGACCAGGCTAGCAGAGGAGGAAAGTTGGTTGTGACCAGGGCTACAGGGAAGGGCAGTTTGGGGAGACCCAGGCCTGCAGGAGAGAGCAATTGGGGTGGAACAAGCCTGCAAGGAAGGGCAGATAGGGGTAATCAGTCCTGCAGGGTAGGGCAGTTGGGAGTGATCAAGCCTGAAGGGGAGGGCTGTTAAGGGGAACCAAGCCTTCAGAGAAGGGCAGTTAGGGGTGATCAGGCCTGCAGGGGAGGGCAGTTGGAGTGATCAAGCCTGCAAGGAAGGGCAGTTAGGGGTGTCCAGGCCAGCAGAGGAAGGAAGTTGGGGGCAAACAGGCTGGAAGGGGAGCAGTTAGACATCAATCAGGCTGGCAGGGGAGTGGTTAGGAGTGATCAGGCTGGCAGGTAGAAGTGGTTAGGAGCAATCAGAAAGGCAAGTAGGTGAGCAAATGGGAACCAGCAGTGCTGGATTTTGAGAGGGATCCCTGACTGAAGAGGGTACAGGCTGGGCTGAGGAACACCTCTCCCCCTCCCCCACAAATTTTGTGCACCAGGCCTCTAGTGTGTGTGTGCGTGTGTGTATATATATGTATAATATTTCTTAGGAATACTTAGCTTCATGGTGAAACAAGTTTTTTTAAGATAAAATTCTATTTCCCTTAATATGAATACTTTCTATTTTTATCCTATCCTTCAGCTCTCATGAACTATCACATTTTAAATACTCTCCAATGTTCTGAGGCAATCATGGGAGGTGCAGTCTTTGAGACTCTGGAAGGAAACACAATTGAGATAGGATGTGATGGTGACAGCATAACAGTAAACGGAATTAAAATGGTGAACAAAAAAGATATTGTGACAAACAATGGTGTTATTCATTTGATTGATCAGGTCCTCATTCCTGATTCTGGTGAGTAATAGTTTTATATTCTTCTAATTGTTATTGTTTATCAATTATGATGCCTCAAGAGTAAGTCCATGCAAGGTGAACATGCAGTATAAGGAATGGCATGTGAGACACAAACACAAAATAAATAGTGAGTGAACTGAGTGCTAAATAGTTAACCTGTGGAGTCATGAGCACTCCATGCATGGAAACTTGGTTTTCTGTGATTTCTAATGCCTGATACTTATAAAGGTTTTTACAGTGTCAAATGTTTCTTAAAAACATAAAAGAAAGATATAACTAAATGGTCATCTTTGAATAAATGAAAGAGCTATGGTACTCACAAACATGAGAAATAGAGAATTAATTAAAAGCAAGAAGACAGAAAGATATTTTCCTACTGAAATACTTTTATGTTATTAATTCCCTATAAGGGAAGCTGGAATTCTTACTAAGAAAAGGCAGAATATCTTATTAAATTGTCAGTGCAGCAAATAACTTAAAGGAAACAGCCAAGAATTGATGTACTAATTTCATTATGATGATAACACTGATGACATTTTGGGAATTGTGATTGTTTATTTACAGCCAAACAAGTCATTGAGCTAGCTGGAAATCAACAAACCACTTTTGTAGACCTCATAGCCCAATTAGGTTTGGCATCTGCTCTGAGGCCAGATGGAGAATATACTTTGCTGGCACCTGTGAATAATGCATTTTCTGGTATGTATGACTGGACAATGCCATTCCTGCCCTTCAGCCCTCAACCATCCACACCATTTTTCTTCACCATAACCGTTTGCAAAAATAAATAATATATATTTTACAAGTTGTTGATTAGTTTTTGTATTGGATAACCATACTGTGTGTTAGCACTACATAGCGTTTATTGAAATGTCCTTTACTTCAAACATTTAATTTTAATAGGTAATAAATAAAGGGAGTGAAAGTTTAAGATAAGAGGTATTGAGTTGTTTTCTGAATATAACCATATTACTAGCACACATAATAAATCTTAAGAAAAATAAGTCTGATTTTTTTTATTTAACACTAACATAATATTTAGGAATAAGCAGGTATAGTTTGTATATCAAAAGATGACAGTAATATGTTAAATTATAAATAAGTAAAAACAAGAGAATATTATATACTTCTATATTAAGTTATAAACTATTGTTATAAATATTTTTGCCTAGTACTTGTTATTCAGTGACAGTCTTAAATTAATGTAATCTGCCATTTTTTCTAGAAAAGTGATTTTTAAAGACATATTTAAACTGTTAGACATAATTTAATAATTATATAAACAAACTAGAGGCCTTGTGCACAAATTCATGCACTGGTGGAATCCTCTAGTCTGGCCAGTGATTAAGGGCTATGGGGGGAGGCAAATGGCTGGGAGGATGGACCACCTAACGATGGCTGGTGAGGGGAGGGCCATGGGAGGTTGGCTTTAGGAATGCAATGACCATCAAGAGGCAGCTCCTACATTGAGCATCTGCCCCCTGGTGGTCAGTGTGTATCATAGTGACTGGTTGAACAGTCATTCTGGTCATTCAGTCATAATGGTCACTTAGGCATATATATATATATATATATATATATATATATATATATATATATGCCACTGATTTTACAATTTTCCAAATACCAAATTATGACAGAAGCTATCAATAAAAATTTCAACTTCCTAGAAATGTTTTTCTTCTTTGTAATAATGATGTCTGTATACCTTAATATTAACCTATCTTGAAGATGTTATGTGCTTTGATTTTCTCTTCAGTAACAATGGTAAATTTACAAATGATTCATCACTAGTCTTTAATATGGATATTTGATATCAAATTCTCAGAAAAATTCTTGGCCAGCACAAGAGTTTAATTTTTTCCAATGACTACATAAAACTACATAGCCCTCACAGAAATGAAACCCATTGTTTGGACTGCTTGCAAACATGTTATAGTCATTTGATGGAATAGCTCATAGAGCTTCAATTGGTGCATAAAATCCATTGCTTTGAGCATTTAATTGAGTTATATATTTTATGAGTGTAATATCTATAGTATCAATGATAAGAATGATTCATTTTCATTATTTTCTCATACCAAAAGTAACATTAATGCTTTTTTAAATACCATCATATTTTTTTCCTTTAAAATTTATTTATAGATAATACTCTGAGCATGGATCAGCGCCTTCTTAAATTAATTCTGCAGAATCATATATTAAAAGTAAAAGTTGGACTTAATGAGCTTTACAATGGACAAAAACTTGAGACCATTGGAGGAAAACAGCTCAGAGTCTTTGTGTATCGAACAGTAAGTGAATAAAACTATAAAATATCTACATTGGCCTAAACGTTAAATAACATGCCCTTGCCAAAAGATGTTGTTACAACATATGTTTACCAGAACTTTATTTATGCAGCTTTAACAGTAGTACGCATCAGAAGGTCAGGGAATGTCCTTGCCAGTGTGCTAAGTTGTTTGGAGCTTTTTGTCCCTTTGACCAGGCTGATTCCTGGTCAGGTCAGTTACCCAGGTTGTGGGTTCCATCTCACATTAATGTCTCTCTCTCTCTCTCTCTCTCTCTCTCATTCTCTTTCTCTCCTTCTCCCTAATATATCAATTAAAAAAGAAAAGAAAAGATCATGGAAAAGAGTAACATGTGTGAAGACAGAAAGTTACACAAAAAGTGCCATGTGTTAATAATTCTTAAATTTACAATTGTTTCATTATAAATAACATTATCTTCTAAAGCATTATTTCAATTCCAAAAATCACTACAACTCCTCTAAAATAACTTTTTAATTACTAGTTTTATTTAAGTACTAGTGGCCCGGTGCATGAAATTCGTGCACTTGGGGGGGGTGGAGGGGTGGGTGTCCCTTAGTCTGGCCTGCATCATCTCTAATCTGGGACCCCTGTGGGATCAGGCCTAAATTGGCAGTCAGACAACCTCCTCGCAATCCGGGATTACTGTCTCTTAACTGCTCACCTGCCTGCCTGCTTGATCTCCCCTAACCACTCTGCCTGCTGGCCTGCTTGCCCCCAACTGCACCCCCCTGCCACCTGATCACTCCCTCCTGGCCTGATCAACCATAACCACCTCTGCCTTGGTCTCACCACCAGGGCTTTGTCCAGAAGGACATCTGGAATGTCTCATGGTCTAATTAGCATATTACCCTTTTATTAATATAGATAGGATATGACATACTGCCATAACTATAACATATCTACCAAAATTACCTATGAGAATATGTACTTCATGAGATAGGAAGGCATCTAACACATTATATTGTATATGTTGTAAGTAGTAGGAGATACAGTATTTGTAGCAATAATATACACCCTGTTCTTAGAGGAAAAGGTTTTAGTTATTGCCTATTGAGTATGATGTTTGCTATAGGTTTGTCATATATGACCTTTATCATGTTGAGATATTGTCCCTTATTCCCACTTTGCTGAGAGGTTTTAATAAAAAATAGGTGTTCCTTTTAATTTGTTTATATGATGTATCACATTTACTGATTTGCAAATATCCTTCATTCCCATAATAAATCCCACTTGGTCATGGATTATAATCTTTTTGATATATTGCTATATCCAATTTGCTAATATTTTATTAAAGGTTTTAGCTTATATGTTTATCAGATATACTGGACTATAGTTCTATTTCTTTGCAGTTTCTTTATCTGGTTTTGAAATTAGTTCTGTTATTGAACTAATTAAAAGACCTTGGAAGTTTTATTCCTCTTGATTTTTTGGAGTAGTTTGAGGATGATAGGTCTTAGTTGTTCTTTGAAGGTTTGCTAAAACTCCCCTGTGAAGCTGTCCAGGCCAGGACTTTGGTTTGTTCCTGGGAAGTTTTTGATTACTGCTTCTATTTCATCAGTTGTTATTGGTATATTTAGGTTTTCTGATTCTTCCTGATTCAGTTTTGGGAGATTGCGTTTTTCTAGGAATTTGTCCATTTCATCCACATTGTCCAGCTTGTTGGCATATAGTTTGTTCACAGTATTTTCTTACAACCCTTTGTATTTCCATGGTGTCAGTTGTTAACTTCACCACTTTTATTTCTGATTTTATTTATTTTGGTCCCCTGTCTTTATTTTCTAACTAAAGGCCCAGTGCACAAAATCCATGCCTGGGTAGGGTCCCTAGGCCTGGCTGGTGATCAGGGCCAATCTGTGGGGTGACTGGCAGGGCAATCAGGGGTTCCCTGCTGGCACCTTTCTTGGCTGGCCTGTGGCCTGTGGGCCAGGGGAAGCTTCTGCATTGAGCATCTGTCTCCTTGTGGTCAGTGCACATCATAGCATCTAGTCATTCCACTAGTCATTCTGCTGTTTGTTCAATTTGCATATTAGATTTTCATTATATAGGATAAAACTGGCTGAAGGTCCATAAAATTTGTTTATCTTTTCAAAGAATGAACTTTTAGTTTCACTGAACTTTTTAATATATTTTTTCATTTCAATGTAATTTATCTCTGCTCTAATCTTTATTATTTCTTTCATTCTACTTCCTTTGGACTTTTCTTATTGTTCTCTTTCTAGTTCTTTAACGTGTAGTGTTAAATATTTTAGTATTAATTTTCTTGTCTTTTGAGGTAGGCCTGAAGTGCTATGAACCTGCTTCTTAGGACTGCTTTTGCTGGGTCACAGATAATTTAGGTTCATTTACATTTGTTTCCAGAACATTTTTTATTTCTTCCTTGATCTCATTGGTAACCCTGTCATCCTATATAATAAAAGCTTAATATGGTAAATGTCTGGTTGTCTGGTTGGATGTTCTACCTATCAAAGCATAATATTCTAATGATATGCTAAGGCTGCCCAACTGTTCACTTTGATGTGCACTGACCACCAGGGAGCAGATGCTTTGACCATTAGGTTAGCTTGCTGCTGGAGTCCAGCCAATCGGGACTGAGCAAGAAGGGCTGGACATGCCCTGGAGTCCTTCTGTGGTCCCTCCTGGGTTGGCCAACCTCCTGCATCCTTCCTTGGCCTCAAGTGTGCACCAGTGGGGTCCTTCAGCCTGGCCTGTGTCCTCTAGCAATCTGGGACACCTTGAGGTATGTTGGAGAATGGGTTTCAGCCCAATCCTGGAGGCCAGGCTAAGGGACCCCACTGGTGCACAAATTCGTGCACTGGGACTCTAGTTGTTTAATAACATGTTATTTACCTTCCTTATGTTTGAATGTTTTGGAGTATTTTTAATGTAGTTGATTTCTAATTTCATTCAATTGATGCTTGATATGAATTCAATTTTATTGAAATTGTAGAAACTTGTTTTGTGTACTAACATGTGGTTTATCTTTGAGAATGGTCCATGTACACTTGAGAAGTATGTATATTCTGCAACTTTGGAATGAAATCTTCTATAAATGTCAATTAAATTCATCTGATCCAGTGGGTCATTTAGAGTCACTTTCCTTGGTAATTTTTTATCTGGAAAATCTATCCAGTGAAGTCAGTGGGTGTTAAAGTCCCCTACTATAACTGTATTGCTTTTGATCTCTCCCTTAAAGTCTTCAAAAATTATATATATATATATATATATATATATATATATATATATATATATATATTCCTATATTGGGTACATATATGTTTACCAAGGTCTTTTTTCATAGTTACTATATTTTTTCTTATGCTGTTGAGTATCTTTGCCATTATTATTCTGAACTCTATATCTGATAAATTTCTTGTCTCCATTTTATTTAGTTCTTCTTTTGGTGAATTCTCTTCTTTCATTTGATGGTTGCTTTCTTATCTTCTCATTTTAACTGCCTTTCTGCGTTTTTGTTTACATATTAGTTAGATCTTGTGACTCCCAATCTTAATCCAAGATAATGTCACACGCTGCTTCTGACTGGCACTTAATACCGTTTGAGGCTATCAGCAATTCACAGCTTGTGGCTCCCTCTGCTGGGGTCAGGTTCCTTAGAAAAGGACGACAATGTGCACCAAGGTCTACTTTTACTAGATCAGGGCCTGAGATTAGATCAGCACAGACTCAAAGCCTCCAGAGATTCATCTCTGCCTGCAGTTTGATTTTACTCATGCTTGGTTAGTCTTATGCTGACCACAGGGTAGGAAGAAATTACTTCAATTAGAGTGTGCAATTGCCTCCCCCCATAGCCAAAACTCCCTGGATAGCAAATGTCAATCAGAGAAAGGAGTCCTCCACACAGTGAGGGAATGATACAGCACAGGAGACCAGGAGATTGCCCTCCAAGCTCAACTGTCTCCCCCCAACGCTGAACTATTCTCACACAGCTCCAGCCTACTCTTCCCTCTCCCTGTTGGAGCAAAGGTGAATGGCTGCACATGAAATTTTGTGCTTTGGTCCTTTAAGCGGGTGCCTGCATTTCCAGCCATCTCTAAATGGAAGACAGCAACCTTGATACTTTTCACAGTCAGGTATTATGTGAGCATCTTTCTCAGTTCTGGTGCTCTGGGCTGAGGAGGCCAGCTTGGAGTTTAGAGCCTAGAGTTCTCAGTGGGAACCCCCCTAACAGCTGTGGTAACTCTTTGAAACTTCAGCTGTTGACTGAAGTCAACACTTTCTTGTCTCCACACTTCCTACCAGTCTTTATACAGTCTTCACTTTCCATCTTTGGTTATCAGGGTTCTCTCCAGCTAGTCTTTAGTTGATTTTTCAAGATGATTTTTCTGTATTTTAGTTGTATTTCCAGTTTGGTTCTTGGAGAGTGTCAATGTAGCTTCCACGTACTCTGCCGCCATTTTAATTTCCCCACAGGGTAGTGTTTCATCATTTTTATGGCTGATTAATATTCCATTGTATATATGTACCAAATTTTCTTTATCCAATCATCTATGGAACGAAACTTTGTTTGTTTCCATGTCTTGGCCATTGTGAATAATGCTGCAATGAACAAAGTATTGAATATATCTTTGTGAATAAATGTTTTTAAAAAATTTTGTTAGATACACAGAAAAGGAGTTTCTGGATCTAATTCTATTCTTAAGTCTTTGAGTTTTATATAATTGCCACTCTGACTGGTGTGAGGTGATATTTCAATTTGGTTTTGATTTGTATTTACTGATGATTAATGATGTTAAACATGTTTTCTTCTGTCCACTGGCCATTTATTTATCAGATTATAGGGTCTATTATAATTTACAAAATAGTTTTACATATAATCAAATATGTAGAATGATCTTTTACTGTGGCATCACAATTCAGCAATTGAATCTTTTTTGAATTACTATCAAAATAAACTTTCATAAATACAGAAATATTTTTGAATTCTATAAAATGGTTCTAATGTACTTTATCTGAGGAAAACATTTTAGAAAATATTGCTTATCAAAATTACAGTGCAACTAGTGGTGCTATTTGGTTCCTATCTAGGAAACACATACAGCTATAGCTAAAATATTTCACAAAAAGCAAAGCGTTTCCTGGAATTGAATTTGACACATTATCTGTTCATTATAGTTCTACAATTCCATGACAAACATTACAAAGGAAGCAGAAAATGGGCTCAAAATTATACATACACATTTATTTGTTTAAAAGTACTATAACTAAATCAATACTTTTATTTATAAATTTATGGAATATTACAGTTAAGAAAATATAGAAACTATTTCTGAAGGTCACAAGAGGTACTGATGTCAGGAAACTGACAGTTAAAAAAGGTCCTAAAGAGTTAAAAGGTAAAGTTTCCTAAGAAGGTTGGGAAAATGGTTGAAACATGAAGAGGAATGGTAGAAAATGTTAACATTGGGATTCTATGAACTTTTGTTACTTACTCATAAAACTATCTGCCTGACACCTATGGTAGCTTGAGTAGTAGCCGAAAACCTAGTTGAATAAGAAAGGTGATGTCAGATTTTGCAAGGAATTAAAAACAGAAGAGAGAAGCTGTTTCCACCCATAGGTCAGGTTACCTCTTAGGAGAGTCAATCTAAAAATTTAATTATGCAATTATTTCCACATAGGAAAGTTCAAATAAGGAAATGGAGAGCTATATCTTTTCTTCCTTTGCTAGGCTGTCTGCATTGAAAATTCCTGCATGGTGAGAGGAAGCAAACAAGGGAGAAATGGTGCTATTCACATTTTCCGAGAGATCATCAAACCAGCAGAGAAAACCCTCCATGAAAAGTTAAAACAAGATAAACGCTTCAGGTAAACTTAATTAGTTTTACCTCCACCACAAAAAAATGAGAAATATTGGCATATTTTTGTTTCACAGTTAGAATTCTGAACGGCATTTAATATTCAGTATTGCTGATCATAAAATTTAGAATAATAAGTCTATGAAACTGTTTTCAAAATTAAAATATATTCTCAACATTATTTTGTTTCCTGGTGCAACATAATATAATTTAGTGAGTGAAAAGCAATCTTATAAACTGAACTACTTTATGCAAGTTTCTTATAATTAATTTTTAAATGACAATATTTAATAGCAAAGGCTATTTTATAGAATATTAAATTTAAATGTTTACTTGCTGTAAAATGTGACCTCAAGTTTTATGAGAAAAACAGTATTTAGGAAATTTAAAAATCACATGTATACTTAAATAATTTCCCCATGATAAAACTTTCTAAACTGGTAAATTGTATTTGAAACCTATGAAAGTGTATGGACAGTTTTCTCATGCTTTCTAAAATACACAGATTATATTCTATTCCATGCATTGTAGGTGAGCATACTATATCTAAATCTAGCAAAATAAACATATGTCTTTTCTGTTTAGCATCTTCCTTAGCTTTCTAGAAGCTGCAGATTTGAAAGAGCTCCTAACACAGCCTGGGGATTGGACTTTATTTGTTCCAACCAATGATGCCTTTAAGGGAATGACTAATGAAGAAAAGGAAATTCTGATTCGTAAGTAAAAGTGAATATGGAATATTTGCCCTTTGATATCAGGACCTAATTACTTCTTCAAGGGTTTTTGCCCAGACATCAGCCTCAAATACATTTTCTTTTTAAAAATTCTTATAGAGTCTTAGTTATTTTTATTTTCATTTGAGATATGTGAAGGGTCACTCAACATTTTTAGTTGGCTGTTTACTGTCATGTGTTTTGGCTCCATGTTCATTTATGTTATTCATCAATAGCAACTTGAGAGAACAATGACATAAGAAAATACAGTGTGGAAATATAAAGACAAATTATTTTCTTTTTAGTATTCTTAGCATCAAAATGCCAAAACAAGATGGCATGATATTAAATAAATATATATCTTTTCCTCTAGGCAACAAAAATGCTCTTCAAAACATTATCCTTTATCACCTGACACCAGGCGTTTTCATTGGAAAGGGGTTTGAACCTGGTGTTACTAACATTCTAAAGACCATACAAGGAAGCAAAATCTATCTTAAAGGAGTAAGTTCTCTAGAATGAACTTCTGATACTGTTTATAAATTGTAACATTCATTTTTCATTAAATTTCTCATCAACATTCTCTTTTGTTTTGATAGGTAAATGACACACTTCTGGTAAATGAATTGAAATCAAAAGAATCTGACATCATGACAACAAATGGTGTCATTCATGTTGTAGATAAACTTCTCTATCCAGCAGGTTGGTAATTATTGAATTCATTAATATGCTAAATCTTTTTAATAAAAACCTAGATTTTTATTTCATACATTCTTGCCAACATTTATTTAATATTTCTCTTCATAGATGCACCTATTGGAAGTGATCAGCTGCTGGAAATACTTAATAAATTGATCAAATATATCCAAATTAAGGTACAGAATATTATTAGATTGATTTATAATGTGCTGAACATAAGAAACTATACATGTAGACATTAATGAGTAGATGGACACTAGCCTTGGATTACTCTCTGTTGATTATGCATCACTAGCATAAAGAAATTACATAAATTCGTTATGCTTTATTCAACAACAATCCACTAAAATCTACTTGAGGCCAAGCAATGTAGTAAGTGTTATGTGCTATATTAAGTTGAATCAGATATAGTTTACCATCCAGTAGGGAAAATAAGACATGGGAAAAAAAAACACACTATAATTTGTTTTTTATCTTCAAATGTCTTTGCTACTTAATATAAGAAAAAGTATTTACTTATAAAAAGTTGTCATTAATCATAATAGTTAAAGGCAAAGAATATTTTGCTTCTTTATTACTATAAAGTCACTGTGTCAGAAAACACATGACTTTGGATTAACTATTCTACAATTTTCAAGACTGAGTTAAAATCCATAAATTTTAAGCTTTCAGCCTCATAGCAGGAAACTGAAATTTGATTCATATGAAGACTTCATTTCTGTTAAGTATAATGATAGTTTCATTTTATTTACCTTAATAAGAAATACAGTGGTTCCATATTTTTTAATACAACTAGCCTTAGTTTTATGTTACTAAGGATACATGTCATGTTACTACACTTCATGTATAAACATTTATTTTCAGTTTGTTCGTGGTAGCACCTTCAAAGAAATCCCCCTGACTGTCTATAGTAAGTACATAATGGGTATTACTCACATAAAAATGGAAAAATTATATATATGTATGTGTATATATATATATATATCCTATATAATAAGGAGGAAATATGCAAATTGACCATCACTCAAACACACAAGATGGGCATTCCCATGTAGTCAAACATGGATGCTTCCATGTTGACACAAGATGGCACCACAAGATGGCCAGCAGGGGAGTGCAGTTAAGGGTGACCAGGCCAGAAAGGGAGGGAAGTTAGGGGTGACCAGGCCAGCAGGAGAGGGAAGTTGGGGCGGGGGGTACCAAGCCTACAGGGAGGACCTTGAGAAGCAATTGGGCTAGCAGGGGAGCAGTTAGGGGCAATCAGGCAGGCAGACAAGTGAGTGGTTGGGAGCTAGCAGTCCTGGATTGTGAGAGTGATATCTGACTGCCTGTGATTGAGCCTAAATGGGCAGTTGGACATCCCTGGAGGAGTCCCAGATTGAAGAAGGTGCAAGCTTGGCTGAGGGACACATACACCTCTGTGCATGAATTTCATGCACTGGGCCTCTAAAATATATAGATATTTTATATATATATGTAATATGCAAATTAGATAGGATCCCATAACAGTCACAGCCACTCAGGAGGAAGCTGTGTGTGCACATGGGCAGGAGGGGGCTGCTGTATGGTGAGGCAAGCCACGCATGGCGCAGGCCCATAGAAGGCAGGGCTTGCTAACTGTAGTGGCAATGAGCAGGCCTGCGGAGAGCAGGCAGGGCCTGTAAGCAGGCAGGTGTGCAAAAAGCAGGGCCTTTTCTGACTGCTTATTGGCTAACCTCCTAGTATACCACTTGTGGTATTCTTGGTAACTTACATAATAAGAATATAAGAAGGTGATCTAGGGTTTTTCAACCTCACTCCTGGAGGAAAAAAATGAAGGTCCACTGCTGGAGGGGCTAAGAAATGTCATATCCTGCCCTAGCCAGTTTTTCTCAGTGGATAGAGCCTCAACCTGCCTAACACAGGGTCTAGATTTGATTCTGATCAAGGGCATGTACCTAGGTTGCAGGCTCCTCCCTGACTGGGGCCCAGATCAAGGCTCACGCAGGTAGCAACCAATCAAAGTGTCCCTCTCATATTCATGTTTCTCTCTGTCTTTCCCTCTCTCTTCCACACTCTCTAAAATCAATGGAAAAATATCCTCAGGTGAGGAGAAAGAAAAAGGAAGGAAGGAAGAAAGGAAGGAAGGAAGGAAGGAAGGAAGGAAGGAAGGAAGGAAGGAAGGAAGGAAGGAAGATGAGGAGGAAGGGAGGGAGGGAGGAAGGAAGAAGGAAGGAAGAAATGAAAGAGACATCTTGAAAATGCCTTAAGAAAGATGTCATTTTTTTCATGATGAAAGGACTGGAGTCCATGTTAATGAAATCACCTTGGTGGCTGCAGCAGCCAAGTGACAGCAACAGCAGGGTGATGGGGGTGGCGCCTTCCTCGATCAGCCCAGTCACCTAAGCCATCAGGAAGACATCCCCTGAGGGCTCTCAAATTGGAGAGGGTGCAGGTTGGGATGAGGGAGACCCCCTCCCTGCACAAATTTTGTGCACCAGGTCTCTAGTATTTTTTGTATTTACAAACAGAGACTACTGATAATCTGGTATTTAGAATTGTAAACAATGGCAAATTGAAACCCACTTTAAATAAGGCTTGAGCTTAGAATAAGACCTTTCAGTCTTAGCCATACCCTTCAACTCTAAGAGACCACTTCCACTCAACCAAAAATATATAAGAACTAGAGGCCCTGTGCATGAAATTTATGCATGGGGGTGAGGGGTGTCTTTCAACCCAGTCTGCACCCTCTCCAATCTGGAACCCCTCACAATTCAGGACTGCTGGCTCCCAACTGTTTGCCTGCCTGCCTGCCTTCGTGATTGCCCCTAACTGCTTTTTCCTGCCAGCCTGATCATCTCCTAACCACTCCCCTAACAGCCTGATTGATGCCTAACTGCTCCCCTGCTGGCCTAATTGCCCCTAACTGCCCTCCCCTTCAGGCTTGATCACCCCAACTGCCCTCCCCTGCTGGCCTGATCCCCCATAACTGCCCTTCCTTGCAGGCCTGGTCCCTCCCAACTGCTCTCTCCATCTTGTGGAGGGTATCTTGTAGCAGCCATCTTGTGTCCACATGGGGTGACAGTCAATTTGTATATTACTCATTTATTAGATAGCATAGAGGCTTGGTGCACTGGTGGGGGCCAGCTCGTTTACCTTGAAGGGTGTCCTGGATCAGGATAGGGATTCCCTTGGGGCATGGGATGGACTGGGTGAGAGGCCTGTGATGGTTTGCAGGCTGGCATGCCCCCGGTGACCCAAGCAGAGGCCCTGGTATCTGGGATTTATTTATCTTTTATAATTGAAACTTTGTAGCCTTGAGTGAAGGCCAGGGCAGGCCACGGTTTGGGGAAGCTTGGCTTCCTCCATCACTGGGCCAACTCAAGCCTCCTGCTCTCTCCAGCCATTTTTGTTGGGATTTATTTATCTTCTATAAGTGAAACTTTGTAGCCTTGAGTGGAGGCCAGGGCCAGCCAGAGCAGGAAGCTTGGCTTCCTCCATTGCCAGGGAAACCTAAGCATCCTGTTCACTCCATGGCCACAGCCATCTTGGTTGGGGTTAACTTGTACACTTGCTCCTGATTGGCTTGTGGGTCTGGCTTGTGAGTGTAGCAGAGGTACAGTCAATTTGTATGTTTCTTTTTATTAGTGTAAATAATAGTAAAATATAATAGCTAGTATGGCAAAGAAACAGAAAAAGGGAAGATATAGGTAAAAAGCACTTCAGAGCTATCTGAAAATGCAGATGTGTGAACACAAAAATAGCATTGCCAAAGGACTTGTCACTTACTATAACCTCAAGTCCTCAGTCTGCTCAATGTAGGGTGGGACACAACGTGCCAAAGAATCCTAATGTTTATGACTTGGTGGTCAAAAACTCTCTCTATCCAAAACTGTACAAAGAAATAAAAGTTTTGCCAGGTGATAAACATAAAGTTTCTAGATCTCAAGGTTCTTTTATCCCTGATTCTACCAGATTATCAAAATTAAACCCCTACTATTTAACATTGGTAAAGGATACGTCATTCTCATAAACATAACTTGTGGTATGTCTTCTTCAATGTGACTTTTCTTCCTTTTTATTTTTCCTCTTTCTTCTAACTTTCAAGCCAGAAATTCTTTTAATTTTGTTTTAACTCTACAATAAACACTCAATATGCAGTATAATAGTAGCTAAAGAATTATTTCAATTCCCACATTTATTCTAACTAGAAAATTATTCTATTTTTTAGCATTATCATCTGTCATTTAATTAAGAAAATTTTCTTTAAGATTTACAGTTGGTATGGAAAAGAAGTAAACACAACATAAGGAGCAAAACAAGATGCCTGATGGTCTTACTAATTATGTAATAACTAGAGGCCCGATGCACAAAATTAGTGCAAGTGCAGGCCTTTCTTCCCCTGGCTGCCAGCACCGACTTTCCTCTGCACCCAGCACTCGGGCTTCCCTTGCAGCCCCAGCTTCGTCCTGAAGGTTGTCTGGAAGGATGTCCAGTCTAAATTAGCATATTATGCTTTTATTATTATAGATAAAACATGAAAATCAATATCAAGCCAGCTCAGCATTGTTTTAAAGATTTAGTTGTAATACTTTTGTTTAAACCTGGTATACATTTCATTATGAAAGTATACAATGTTTAAAGATATATTTCATTTTTTAAAAAAGAATCCTTATGGGCTCTATTCATCAGAAATATTATGTCATCTTTCTCTACTAAAGATATATATGTGCATTACTTTTTTAATTTTCCTATTTAATCCATAATAAATTCACCACTTTTCATATATGTCAATTTTGCTTACACCATCTATAATTCTTATATTTTTCCTTTACTGAAATTAGATCCTCAATCACAGAGAATGTTACATTTTATGAAATTATGCAAGTGTAATAAGTCTCACCTTCCTACTCAAAGCTCTTGAAACAGCTTTGAGAATTACATTCTGATATCAAATGTTTCTTTAACTCCTCCTTAGCAGCAGATGGGTAGGCTGTTATTTAGAAACATACATCAAATAAAGGTAGAGACTAATTAAACCAAAATTTTAATTTTTATGTTTCTTTATTGACTGGTATATAAAATTTATTTAATATGCTTGCTACATATTATTCTGGCCCCCAAAATATTATACATTCTAATTTTGGGGGGAGATGACTGTTTAGCAATTTTGTCAAATATATAACATTAGTAATAAAATCAGTATTAAATCCTTGGCTGGTGACCTGTTAGAACTATTTCCTTCAGCAAAGTGTGATTGAAACAAAACTAACAACCAACTAAACACCCTAAATTTCAAGTTCCTTAGTATGCAGTAAAACTTTGAGATAAAATAACTTATTTTGAAAGTAGCAGTGGATACGACCTCTGTATTTGAAGTTATGGAAAGGTTTCCTATGGTAGGACCACCTGTGAAACCAATAATTGGACACAGATTTATTATGCCTTAGAACGTTATAATTTGAGATATCAAGACGTAAAATCTTGATATGACTGAAACATGGTCACAATTAAGGCGTAGAAGCCATCTTAGTTCAAAAGTGGATACAATTAAACATCTCATAAAACTGAGGTGAGAATGTTGCAGAAACCCAAACTATGCTAAGACCTCACCTTTAAAATGTTAATATATCTGATATGAATGCACAGGTAGCTTTAGTGCATTCATAGCAGATATATTGACATTTTAAAGGTGAAGTGTTAGTTGGGTGGATGACATGCATTCAAAATACATACCTTTAAATTTTAAAAAGGTGATGATGAGGATAAAAATTAATGATATTGTAGCCTGTAACTTAATAATGATCATATGTTGTTTGTTGCATAGAACTCATCAGGCTGGCTGAGATTTATTTTTACTTTTAAGTATGCAGAGCTACTTTTATATTTTCCTCTCTAATGTTATAAAATGCATGAAAAATATTTTGTCTTTTATTTTTTTCTAATTGAGAAAGAATTCAACAATGCAATTTGAGATATTATGAATTGCATGAAATTAATCCTATTTATTGTCTTCTGTTGCTATGCAGCCAATGTTTTCAAGATGTATAAAAGAAGGTAAAGAGCTTTAGTAGTGCAGTTCAAAATTATAGATTTCTAGATAGAATTCTCCACTTAGTGAGTCTATATTTTACTGAAACAAATCCCTGGACTTCAGAGTACAACATCTGACCATAAGAAGATACTACTAGATAATGTGCAATAAATATTCCCTGCATCTTCTGTATGAATATATTACTGTATCTGATACTTCAGTACCTAGCAAAAAAAAAAAAACAACAAAAAAACTGTTTTATTCAGGTTGTTGATATGTAAGCATCATCTATGTGTCACTTTCTATACTTTCAGCCACTAAAATTATAACCAAAGTTGTAGAACCAAAAATTAATGTGATTGAAGGCAGTCTTCAGTCTATTATCAAAACTGAAGGTAAAAATGAATGTCATACACATTTCCTTTCACTGTGAAAAAAAGCCCATATAGTAAATGATTTCTATGAATGAATCTACATTCTTTTTAAAACTAACATGCTAAATATTTCTATAAAAATGGCATGCTTATGTTATTGAAAAATAGGGAATGCAAATTATTTCACAGAGTGGATTGTGCAGTGCAGTTCTAATACTTTCAGTACATTTGCTTGTTCTGGACTGAGAAAAGAGTAGTTTCACATGAACCTAATGGGCTATTGCATTAACACTAGTACCAAGATAGTCACTAAACAAATAAATACTGAAATTTTTGCTACAGTTCAGTTCCTTCAGAGAATATACTCTTTTTTGTAGCTTTACTTCCAATCTCCCCACATGGATCTCTTTTATACTACTACGAAAAAAAAAAAAAAAAAAAAAAAAAAACTCTTCCCAAAAGTGCAGGCATTTTTCATCCAACAACTTAAGAGAGTACAGAAACTGTATACTGATGAAAATTTAAGATTACAACCACATGTAATATATATTGAAATAGAAGAAGGAATAAATAGCAGTGAGTCAAATCTTAGAAACCTTAGTTCTAACCCTGAAGTCATATATATGAGTTAAACATTTCCCCTGACGTTTCAGACTAGAACATTAAGCACTCACTTTTCTCTTTATTCTTACTGTCTATGTTAGTCAGCTTTAATATCTTTGTGCCACCTTTATCTCATGCATTTTAATTGTTACTAAGAGTCAAACCTCAATAAAATTTTATTTTTGTGTCTAAACATCTTAATGTGGTGACTTAGCAAATGCTTATCTTGGCAGCCATTTATAACTGTCCTGCTCTAACATGATACTGATGCAGATTTATTGATGATTATTGAATTCTCACTAAATAAATTAGGCTCCAAAATGTTTCTTATTTTAAAAAAGGATACTTAATCAAATTTCAGCATAAAGAATAAATCAATGGAAATTCAATTCAGTATATAGTTATTGAGCATTTATTGTGTTAGCTACTCTCCTAAGTGCTGGAAGTAAATATTAAAAAGAAATATTTTTGATAAAAACCTTGCCTTCATAGAGCTTCACTATAAAGGATATTTCTGAAATATCAGTTTAAGTTCATTTAAAGAAATGTCAAGTCAGATAATTTATTAACCAATTTTCTATGCTTAAACACCTTAAGTGTACTTTTCTTTTGAAATATCTATACCTTAAAAATCTGGCCTTATATTTTAATACTCAGTTCTATAGATCAAATATCATGGTGTAAATATTTATTGTTTAAAATAACTATACTTTCCCTGATTTTATTTTGTTCTAGATTATTTAATTCTGGGTAATTGAAAATTTCTGGACAAAGTAAATAAATCCTCTCAAAGATAAGCAAATTTAGTTACCCTCAGCTATTGAAGGTTGTTACAGAATAGTTAATTGTACTGAATTTTATTTTTCTTCTCCTCTATGAAATATTCTTGATTAACTAATGTAGTAATCAACTTTCTAACATTAAAAATTATTTTCTACAAAAGCAAAATTATTTTTCAAGTCAAATACAACACATTTAACTTTTGCATTTGAAGGGCTGTTTATTACTTAGTAAATTTTTGCATCATTCACATAGAAGGTAAGTACTCAAATTTGTTTAGCCATAAAACCTGAATTCAGTATCTTAAAAGTAGGCATACATTTGGGATTTTTAAATGTTCAATCTTATGCTCATTAGATTAAGGAGTCTAAGATAGTCAGCAATTACAATTTAATAAGGAAGTATTAATAGACAATCTCAGAATGGTAAAATAACACTAGCAATAATTAGAACAACTCAAATTTATATATACTGTATGATTCACAAAATATAGTCACATATTTCATGTGATCATACTTTATAACTACTAATGAATGGTTGTATTTACAAATCAATTTAAGACCTCTTGCAGATAAAAGTAATTTTAATAGAATACCAAATACTTCCTAATTTGAAAAAAATGGAGTTACTTAAAACTGAATTCATAAAGTCTGAAATCACTTTCATGTTTGAGTAACACCAAATGTTGAAATAAATTTATTGTCCTGGTAAACTTAAAGGACTGCTTAACATGATAATTTCTTTCCTAAAACAATGTTACAGAACCCACAATAACAGAGATGAAATTTGAAGGTGAACCTGAATTCAGACTAATTAAAGAAGGTGAAGCAGTAACTGAAATAATCCATGGAGGTGTGTTATGTATGTTTTCTAGTGCCTGGTTAGAATCTCTATGACTATTTTAGTCACAGGAATTGGTTTAAACATATTGAACATCTGATGTTTTCTTGTGGCTTTTTGTTTTAATTAAATCATGGAAATATTTTTCTCAGTTAGGGTTCTTATTAGTCTGTCAAATAAAATATAAATGACCTTAATTGATTTATTTAGAGTTAATTTAACCATTAAGCCACCAGGTTCAACAAAACTGTCATTATTTCTCTACATGCAGTGATAATTATGAAATACTGGAGGTTTGGTGCACAAAATTTGTGCACGGGGGTGGGGGATGTCCCTCAGTCCAGCATGCACTCTCCAATCTGGGACCCTTTGAGGGATGTCTGACTGCCCATTTTGACCTGGGATCAGGCCTAAATGGGCAGTCAGACATCCCTCTCACAATCCAGGACTGCTGGCTTCCAACTGTTCATCTGCCTGCTTACCTGATTGACCCTAACTGCTTCTGCCTGCCAGCCTGATCACCCCGTAACCACTTCCCCGCCAGCCCAATTGTCCTTAACTGCCATCCTTTGCTGGCCTGGTTGCTCTTAACTGTCCTCCCCTGGAGGCCTGATCAACTCCAAGTTCCCTCCCTACTGGCCTGTTCACCCCTACCTGCTCTCCATTGCCAGCCTGGTCATCCTTAACTGTCCTCCAAAGCAGGTCTAGGTCCCCCACAACTGCCCTCTCCTGCTGGCTTTATTACCCACAGCTGCCCTCCTCTGCTGGCCTTCTTGTGGTGGCCATCTTTGACCACATGGAGGCGGTCATCTTGTATGTTGGAGAAATGGTCAACTTGAATATTACCTATTTATTATATAGGATAATGATGACAATAATTTCAACAAAAGGACATATTGGACTTAGAAGAAAAAAATCCCATTGTTTTAGACTGACTAATAAGCCACTGTTAAGATTATCATAGAGATCTCATTCTAATAATGTAGAACTCTCACTAAATATTCATTCCACAGTCAGGAAACAAATATGATATGGATAGTTAGCTTACTAGATGCCCTTTGCCTTTACCTAAGATTCAGGACACAATTATGAATTTTCAAACATTTGTTGATCTGAATTTATTTGAGTTGTATCCCCAAAATGATTGCAGTAGAACCTCGATTCTCAAATTTAATTCATTCCAGAAGGCTGTTCAAGAAGTGATTTGTTTGAAAACAGAATCATTTTTCTTATTATAAATAATTAAATTGAATTAAATCATTCTAGACTCCCAAATAATTCCCTGTTGTATCCTTTATTATATAGAGTACATGTCTAATGTACTGTTTATTCTATAAATAAACACTTCTTTTCTTAAATTTATCGAACCACCTCCTAATAGCCTTGAGAAATCACTTTCAGCACTCATTCCAGGGTGTCTTTCAGTTCAGTATACAGCATCTTCCCTTTTCCACGTATCATTGCCTCTGGAATGCTAGTACCAGCTAACTGCTTTTTCTTTATCCAAATCACCAAATTTGTTCCTATCTCTTCTATTGCCTGAGATCATTGTTTCTTGAGTACTTTCACACCTTTAGCAACACTTGATGGTCTCTTTATATTTTAAAATTGTGCAATAAAACAACAATAATGGCCAAAAAAAAAAAAACATTCCTGGCACAATTTCCTGAGATGTTAATAACAGGATGTTTCGAGATAAACTGATTCATACTTTCACTGTCTCTCATTTGTGACTTGAGAGGTTTTTAAAAAATACATATTTTTTAATTGATTTCAGAGAGGAAGGGAGAGGAAGAGAGCGATAGAAACATCAATGATGTGAGAGAATCATTTATCAGCTGTCTCCTGCACACCCCACACTGGGGACCGAGCTGCATCTGCGCATATGGCCTGACTAGGAATCAAACCATCATCTCCTGGTCTGTAAGTCAATGTTTAACCACTGAGCCATGCTGGCTGGGTAGTGAGAGATGATTTTTTTTTTCATGCTGATATATCAGCATGAAAAAGTTGTTAGGTCAAAAACTGAAGTTTTGTTTCACAATCAAAACATTTTTCTATGAACTTAATTGGTCAAGAACCAAATTGTCCGAGATGGGAGATGTCTGAGAATCGACTTTTGATTGTATAATTAAGTTATCAATGGCATTGTTTTGAGAAATACATTTACTCATTAGAATGTCTAGCTTTTGACATCATGATGTGATAAATCAAATGGTATGTATTTTTCTACCCCTAACTTCAGAGCCAATTATTAAAAAATACACCAGAATCATTGATGGAGTGCCTGTGGAAATAACTGAAAAAGAGACAAGAGAAGAACGAATAATTACAGGTAATCTTTAATTCCATAGATGGAACTGTTCCTTAGATTATAAAGATCCAACTACAGTTAATCCTAAAATATCTCTATAGGAATTATTATATCCTGAAAACCCCCAAAATAACAATCAAAAAGAATATATGCACCCCTATGTTCATAGCAGCATTATTTACAATAGCTAGGATTTGGAAACAGTCCAGGTACCAACCAGTAGATTAATGGGTAAAAAAGTTTGGGACATTTACATAATAGAATACTATGCATCAGGACAAAAGAGGGATCTCTTATCCTTTGGGATAGCATGGAGGGACCTGGATAGTATTCTATTAAGCAAAATAAGCCAAACTTATAGAGACAAATATCACATTATTTCACTTATTTTTAGAATCTAAGGTATAAAATAAATTGACCAACAATATAAGACCTGAAGCATGGAGGCATGGAACAGACTGACATACCTTGGTGTGGGGATTAGGGGTGTGAGAAGAGATAAACCAAAGCACTTGTATATACTTACATGCATAGCCCATGGACAGGGACAATAGAAGGATGAAGACCTGGAAGGATAGGTATGGGCTGGAAGGACAGAGGTAAATGGGGGGAAAGTGGGAGACATCTGTAATACTATCAACAATAAAAATATATCTTAAAAAGTAATTATTAGAGAAACTAAGTCATTTTCATGGTGGTTATTGAAGTAACTTTTTTTTTTTTGCAGATACAATATTATTCTAAATGTGTTATCTTTGTTTTTCTCTAAGTTGGAAATTTGTAGACAAATCTATAAGCATTTGTTTTTATTATGTGCTTCATACACATTATATAATGTATTACTATATCCTAGAACCAAGACCATTCCCTCTTTTGGTTTTCCATTAATCTTAAGGTCTACTCATATACATACCACAATATATGCAAATATGTATAAAATAATAAATAATCTCAGTAAACCTCCATATCAGTCTCCCACCAATAAATTAGCTTAAAATTCTGAATACAATTATTCTATAATTATTTGGTTAAATGGGTGATTAGCAGTTATAGCCCCTGCCACCTAATTATGTAATAAAGTTTTATTGGAATGCAGTGTCAATTCATTTATATAATGTCTATGGATATTTTCACACTATAGCTACTAAATTGAATAGTTGCAACACATGTCATATCATCTACAAAGTTCAAAATGTTTGCTATCTGGCCCTTTACAGAGGAAGTTTACTTACCCCTGTATTAGTCCTAATTTTTAAAATTGTCTTTCTTTAGGTCCTGAAATAAAATATACTAGGATTACTACTGGTGGTGGAGAAACAGAAGAAACTCTGAACAAATTGTTGCAAGAAGGTCAGCATACTAAAAAAAAATAAGAATATGACTTTACCTAAGCTGTCTCTAAAGACTAATCTGGGAGGGTTTATATATTTTAGTATTTATTTATTTTATATAATTTCTTCATTTAGGTTCTATACCAACATAAGAGAAAAAAATCCAAATATATAGAATGAAACCTAAATGACAGTCACATTGATTGTTATGTTACATATTTGTTATGTATTGTTCAACAAATTTATAAGGAAACTAGAGGCCCAGTGCACGAAATTCATGCACGGGGTAAAGGGTGTCCCTCAGCCCAGCCTGCACCCTCTCTAATCTGGGACCCCTCGAGGGATGTCTGACTGCTCATTTAGGCCCAATACTAGGCAGTTGAACGTCCTTCTTACAATCCAGAACTGCTAGCTCCAACCTACTCACCTGCCTGCCTCCCTGATTGCCCCTAATCATTTCTGCCTGCCAGCCTGATCACCCCCTAACCACTTCCCTGCCAGCCTAATTGATGTCTAATTGCTCCCTTGCCAGCCTGTTTGCCCCCAACTTCCCTCCTCTGCTGGCCTAGTCACCCCTAAGTGCCCTCCCCTGCAGGCTTGATCGCCCCCAACTGCCCTCCCCTGCTGGACTGATGGCCCATAACTGCCCTCCCTTGCAAGCCTGGAACCTCCCACTGTCCTCCCCTGATGAGAATCTTATGGTGGCCTTCTTGTGTCCACATGGGGGCAGGATCTTTGACCACATGGGGGCAGCCCTCTTGTGTGTTGGAGTGATGGTCAATCTGCATATTACTCTTTTATTAGATAGGATAGAGGCCTGGTGCATGGGCGGAGACCGGCTGGTTTGCCCTGAAGAGTGTCCCAGATCAGGGTGGAGTTCCCTTGTGGTGAGGGGTGGCCTGGGTGAGGGTAATATGGTGGTTTGCAGGCCGGCCATGCCCCCCAGTGACCCAAGTGGAGGCCCTGGGATCTGGGATTAATCTATGTCTACAATTGAAACTTTGTAACCTGGAGCAGAACCAAGCCTTCTGCTCACTCCGTGGCGACAGCCATTTCTGTTTGAAACTTTGTAGCCTAGAGTGGAGGCCTAGGCTAGGTCTGCAGAAGTTTGGCTTTCTCCATCGCCCTGGCAACCCTAGTTTCTTCTCTCTCCAGCTCAGTGGCTGCCGCCATTTCTGTTGGGATTATGTATCTTTTATAATTGAAACTTTATAGCATTGAGTGGAGGCCTAGGCTGGCAATGGCAGGCGGAAAGCTTGGCTTCCTTTGTTGCCGGGGAAACCCAAGCCTCCCTCCTGCTCTCAGTGGTGGCAGCCATCTTGGTTGGGGTTTATTTGCATAGTTTGCTCTTGATTGGCTGGTGGGCATGGCTTGATCACAGATACAGTCAATTTGCATATTACTCTTTTATTAGATAGGATAGGCTTATTGAGAAAACAGCACTAAAATCTGAGAAAGAACTGAGTGTTGGTCTGCAATTAATTGTCAGGCAGATGTGTTTATATCAGGTCTCCTGTCTTCTTGTTACATAAAACAATTTCTGTTATAAACATGTACCCTCTCAGAGATCACCAAAGTCACCAAACTCATTGAAGGTGGTGATGGTCATTTACTTGAAGATGAAGAAATTAAAAGACTGCTTCAGGGAGGTTAGTAAAAGAGAAACAACTAACCAGCTAACAGATGTGGTGACTGAATTCTTCAACTTTTTAAAGACTAAGCGTTGACAATTTTTTTCAAGATGGCATCATGTGTCATCTTAACAGATTGATTTGTTCAATAAAAGTTTATTTAGTATCTATAAAGAAATTATAACTAGTTTAAGCAGTCTTTAAAAAGTATGGTAAAAAGCTTGAGGAGCACTGAATATCTTTTTGCTTTGATACACATAATAGTTAGTGTATTTTAAGTATGTGAAAAGGGGAAACTTTTAAAATTGGTAGTTATTTGAACAAACCCAAATTGTCATACATTTTATATTTTTAAAAATGTATTCACTGCTCTGACAACAATAATTCAAGGCATGTTTATGGAATCTTTAAGTTCCTAGATCTAGAAAAAAACAGTGCATTTAATTATTTTCTTTCCTAAAACTACATTCTTGGAATGTGTATCTGTTTCTTCTAACAGTCTGAGTGATAATCTATACCTGGGAATGTAAATTATTTTATATATAATCTTAATCTTAATCTTTAAAGTATGGCATGTTCTCTGTCTGTGCCATTAAAAGGGGCTTGCTTTTAAAGGTGAAAGAGAGAAAAAGAATTAAAAATCTTATGCAAAGTCTAAACAGTAATTATTTGAAGAAATAGTAATGTCATAAATATAATGCATATAATTTTTATTTGAATAAATTAATTTCTAGTTCCTTTTATTAAAGATAAAATGTTGACAGGTTGTCTTGGAGAAACAAATATTTAAACTATATAGAAATACCAAATAGTCTCCTTGAAATATACCATGAATTGAGAATGTTTGAGAATGTTTAGCCAAAGATAGTTTTTCCTGCTTAAGTTTTTAAAAATTGTATCACTCTACCCAAGAAAATATAAATTATCTTGGGACCATGTGTAATCATTGCTTTTTCATTCCTTATTTTAATACAGATAAAATATTTTATATAGTATTAAAACTGTTCAGCAATAGTAAAAATAAATAAATTTTATTCAAACAGTAATTGAATTTCCCCTCAATAGAAAGATTATGTATCTGAAATATATAAGATTTTCTTTCAAACTGCATGGGATATGTTACACAGCTAAAGCTCTAAAGGAATCAAAGGTTTCTGTAAGAGCTAATACAGACTTCACTCACACATCTTCAAAATCTTAATCATCTGCAAAGAAAATATATTAATTTGAGTCAAGTGGCAAAGACATTATGAAGATTAAATTAAATTCTTTTTAGTCCTTGACACATTAAATAGCATTGTAGAATGGCAGTGCTTCTTATTTTTATTTTATTTTTGATTGTATCTCTAGAGAATGAAACAATTAGTATCTGTACTTGTGTTTATTGCTTTAATTTATTTAAGCTTAAACTTTGTTAGTATGTTTTCTTTCCTTCAATAAAGTCCCATGAACAAGTCTATTATAAACAATGAATTATATTCTCAAGAATAGCTTTACTCAAGAAAAGAAGATAACCTGCAGCAAGTTAATAATATTCTATTTTTAGTTAACAGACTCTTCCTTAACTCCTGTTTCTGTTAATTGCAGAGGTTGATTCCTTTAGTTTCCACTATATGATTTTTCTGCATATCTATAAAACATCAGTTTCCACTATTCCATACCATAAATTTTATTAAAACACTAGAGACCCAGTGCATAGAATTCATGCATGGGGAGGGGAATGGTGATTCAGCCCAGCCTGTAGCCTCTCCAATCTGGGACCCCTTGAGGGATGTCCAACTGCCCATTTAGGCCCGATCCCACCTGGGACAGAATCATTTTCAGGGCATGTGGTTGGGCCCCACCTTAGAATTTCAGACATCCCTCTCACAATCCAGGACTGGTGGCTCCCAACTGCACACCTGCTTGCTTTCCTGATTGCTCCTAACTGCTTCTGCCTGCCAGCCTGATTGATGCCGAACTGCTTCCCTGCTGGCCCAATTGCCCCTAACTGCCCTCCTCTGCTAGTCTGGTTGTCCCTAACTGCCTTCCCTTGCCAATCCAATTGCACCTAACTGCCCTCCCCTGCAGGCCTGGTTCCCCCCAACTTCCCTCCCCTGTAGGGCTTGTGCCTCCTAAATGCCCTCCCTTGCCAGCCTAGTTGTCCCTAACTGCCCTCCCCTACCAGCCTAGTCACCCCTAATTGCCCTCCCCTACAGGCCTAGTCGACCCCAACTGTCTTCCCCTGCCAGCCCGGTCACCCCTAACTTCCCTCCCCTGCAGGCCTGGTCACCCCCAACTGCTCTCTCCTCCAGGTCTGGTTATCCCCCAACTTGCCCTCCCCTGAAGGCCTTGTGCCTCCCAACTGCCCTCCCCTGCAAGCCTGGTCCCCCCACCTGCCCTTTCCTGCAACCTTGGTCTCCCTCCAACTTGCCTTCCCCTGCAGGACTGGTCACCCCCAACTGCCCTTCTCTGTTGGTCTAATCACCCCTAACTGCCCTCCCATACTTGCCTAGTTGCCCCAACTGCCCTCTCATGTAAGCCTAGTCCCTCCCAAATGCCCTGGTCTACTGGCCTGATTGCCCACAACTGACTTCCTCTGCCGGCCATCTTGTGTCCACATGGGGGCAGCCATTTTTGACCATATGGGATTTGCCATCTTGTGTGTTGGAGTGAAAGTCAATTTTCATATTACTTCTTTATTATATAGGATTGCCAAGGTTTTTCTTTTTATCAGTGTAATAAGTATAGCTATTAATAAATACCTGGATAATGATTGGATATGCTAGTTATTTTTTCATTCCTGTAAAATAATTAGGTCATCCTTGAGTCATAGTATCCTCTTACCTAGATCTTAAAAGACACTGATTTATAAACACACTGGTATTAATAGCAATTAGGTAATGCTCAACCAGTGTGGCTCATTGGTTGATCACGACCTATGAACCAGAAAATCATAGTTCGACTTCAGGTCAGGGCACATGCTTGAGTTTGGGGCTCAGTCCCCAGTAGGGAGCATGAAGGAGGTAGCCGATTAATGATTATTTCTTGTCATGAATGTTTCTCTCTCTCCCTTTCCCTTCCTCTCTAAAATTAAAAGAAAAAAATATAGGTCATGGAAGACTGGCATTTTTCCTTTGAGAGTCTGGATAACTGATCTATATCCAAACTCTGGTCCTTATCTCTAAGCTTGGAGTCTTCTATCTGAATTGCTCATATTGTGGTACACTTGGATGAATTGGGTATTAATCACTGAAGTCATGACTAGGTGGTCCCCTTGGTACTAATATTATGATTTTTCAATAAAATATTAGACCCCTTAACTAAAAAAAAATCTTCTCACAAAATGCATAAAGTTTTTCATTCTTATCTTAGGCAGAACTGCATTTACCAAAAGTACTAAAGTAATTAAGGAAGACTATCAAACTGTGGAGAAAAGAACCGAAAAGATCAGGGAAGATTTTGACAAATCTGACTATATAACCTGTAAAAATGTATGGCCTTTTTTAGACAATAGGGGATCAGGTTGTAGATCTGACTTCCAATCTGGGTCCAACTCAAACTAACTTAAGATAGCTTATTATTATTATTATTATTATTATTATTTGGCCTTTGTTCCTTCTTCTGAAAACTGGGGTTAGTAATGTTACCTACATCTAAATGAGTTAATATTTGAAAAGTGCTTGGAATCATGTGCAGCACATATGAGCTCCCAGTAATGCTAACTACTATCAGTATTTTGGTCAGTTAACATTAACCTGGTCAATGTAGTAATATTTTACATCCTATTTTAAATTCCCAAAGTAAGTCACATACAAATGCAAAAATCTCACAAATATTTGAACTGACATGCTTTGCATGTTTCACAAAACATGCGGTAGAGAAAGGGCCTTTGTTGGTACCATTTTCTTTCTCTAAACATGCCTTGTTACAACTCTTATTCAGTTTGAGATAGCAGAGTGCCCCTGGGAGGAACCCTTATTTTGTGCACTTCATTCACACTTTTTTCTAAAGATGTTTGTTCGCCACAATGAACTTTTATTTTGATATTGTCATACCAAAATAATAATGAATTAGCAAATTAGCTAACTGGATGCTCAATTACATACTATCAACTGATTGGAGAAAATATCAAAGTGTCAGTGCTAATTATTAAAAGTACTGTTGTAAACACTTCTCTGATCTTGTTATAAATTGTATAATAACTTATTTGGAATTTAACAAGTCCATTATAAAAATGGTCTTATTCACTATTTAAAGGTTGGATCCCATTTTTTCCTGACAATATTTTATAAGCCATATTTTTAATCAAATAATTCTAAAGTTAAGAAATTTATCAATTGGAACATATTCTGTAAATCAGATTTTTCTATGTCTCATAAAATTTATCCCACTATCCAATTTAATGAAGTTTTCCACAGTTCTGTATTTTATTATAGCACTATATGGTATTAACTCATATACACCAAATCATATGATGCTAAATCATGTACATATAGCACTAATATGGTGTTAAATCATACAAATCGTATACTAATATAGTGTTAAATCATATACATAACAATCATATGTAACATATGTGTTGTTAAAAGAAACCAAAGAAAAGGAGAATGCTTTCATATATTTTATTGGACTTTGTTGTCTGTTAGGGAGAATAGTTAGCCAATATGGGGGCAAAATATTTTGATGGCAAGATCAATTGTTTATGTTCTGCACTATTAGTAAAATTTAAGAACAAATATTAAGAGAAAAGCAATTATACTCATCTAAAGTGCTAGATGCATTGAACCTTTTAGGAAAACTCAAATAAGAGTTTATTTTGTGGAGAGGAAAGACATGTTGGAAATCTGCCACACAGAAACAAAATTTGTAAAAAGAAATTTAAAATATTTCTCTTTCACTGGTGTCATGTAGCCAAAATTACTGTTGGTGACAGGTTCATGCCTTACCTTTTATGAAATACTAGAGGCCTCATGCATGAATCCTGTGCAAGGTTAGGTCCTTGCAGCCTCCCCAACGGCCGCTGTCTCAGCCATGGCAGCCCCAGCTTCCTCTGGAAGGTCATCCAGAAGGTCATTCTGCTGTTAGGCCTTTGGGTCAATTTGCATATTACACTTTTATTATTATAGACTAGAGGTCCATTGTACTTGGGGGAGGGGGGTTCCTCAGCCTGGCCTGTGCCCTCTTGAGGTCTGGGAGCACTGGGGGGTTGTCCAACTGACGGCTCAGTGGGCCTAAGCCGTCAGTGGGACATCCTTAGCACTGCCACGGAGGCAGGAGAGGCTCCCACCACTGCCTCTGTGCTCGTCAGCTGTGAGCCGAGCTTCTGGCTGAGTGGTCTCCCCCTGTGGGAGTGCACTGACACCAGGGGGCAGCTCCTGCATTGAGTGTCTGCCCTTGGTGGTCAGCACACATCATAATGACCAATCATTCCACCATTTTTGTTGTTTATATATTAGCCTTTTATTATGTAGGATACGCTGTAGATGAGGCCCCCTAGAACCATAAGAAATGCAAAAAATTCACTGTTAACTCATTCTCGAATTGTCCCCACTTAAAATCAAATGCACCCCGCCCCCCCCCCCCCCCATGGGGCACGTGCTTGGGAACCAGTGGGCTTGACACTTTTCCTCTCTGACCTTCTTTTCTGAATACATACACATACACCTTGGGAACTGGAATCTCTTCTCCGCCTGTCTCACTGGGTTGTCATTAGAAGGGTTTGAGCTAATATACCTAGAAATGTTTCATCAAGTAAGTGATGTCTAAACCGGAGGAATTGTTATTTTTAAGCCCATGGGTACCCTTGCAGGTAGCAGGTGCTGATTAGGAGAGGAGGCCATGATTGTTTCCTGGGACTATAGCTATGGAAGTTTTGTGAGGATTCCACAGACCTCAGAGGGGCAGGCTCTGGCCAGTAGCCCTATAGTGGTGGTTGTCCCTGGAGGCACTGGTGGGGGCAGGGCATTAAGGGGGTTCTAGGGGGGTGGCAAGGCCTAAGGAGGAGTAATGGTCAAACCTCCCCGCTTGACAGCACTCTCTAAATTGTAAGTGGCTGTTCCTCAGTGTTACATGCTCAGGGCAGGGCTCCAGTCTCCTGGAGTGGGATAGGGGCCACACCAGTGTGCAGCCAGGCGGGTTAGGAGGGCAGGTTTAGCTGCACCCCCGTTGATGTTCAGTGTGCTTCCACTACGGAGATAGCGCTGCTGTTGTGGTGGGGAAGGGTCTGATCCTGGGGGGCCACTCAGACTTGTTTCCACCCAGATCTGGTGTATAGGGAGGAGAGGCATGCCTGGCCCCAGTGGAGAGACCCAGCAGCGGCAGGCTCTGATGAGTGGTCCCTGGCAGGGGTGGTGGGGGAAGAGATCGGGAGTCAGAGATGTGGGCTGGAACTACCCCCCCCCGAGGCTGGATCTTCTCCCCATTGGGTCAGCCTCCCCATCCTCCCATGGGTTTGAGGCCTGGGGTAGAGTGTCTACCCATCCTCCCAGAGATATGGGGGGCTGGGTTAGGGTGTCCATGAGGGGGATTGGAAGAGCTCCCCATGGCTACTTCCTCTTCCTTCTTTGCAGTCTGGGCTCCTGTCAGGCACTCTCCTCAGAACCCAGGAACTTGGCACTGACTGCCCAACCCCTGTTGCATGCACAGCCTCCTGCTGGTCTATCAATATGCAAATTGGTCATTACTGTGACACTGCTAAGGTCTTTTAGCATATTATTTCTTTATATATACACTAGGGGCCCAGTGCACAAAATTCATGCACTGGGATTGGGTGATCCCTCAGCCCAACCTGCCCCCTCAATGGGGCCAATGGCTGGTTCTGCCCCAACCACCCCAGCCCCGCCCCACCAACCCAGGCCTTAGCCCCAGCAGTGATCGTCAAGTCCCGGAGGCACCCCGCACTCAGCAGCCTCGAGCACGCTGCAGTGGCTGTGCACAAGGCCCCGCTAGTGCCTCGGCCGCCCCACCCCCACCTCACGTACTTGCCAGCTGCCTTTGCCCTGGCCGCAGATGAACACCAGGCCCCGGGGGCCCCCCGATTCTGAGCTCATTGGCTGCCTCACAAATACCTTGGCCCCGCTCCTGATTGTCGGGTGGGTGTAGTCAAGGTACGGTCAATTTGCACAGTACTTTTTTATTAGATAGGATTAGAGACTTCATATATGTATATATATTAGAAAAAGTTTGACTTAATTATCTCATATAGATTATTTATAAAAATCAAGAAGTCAAAATTTGAAGAAAAAAATAAAGGTAAGTCACTGTAGAAACCTCTTTGATCTCAAATGATCAACAACAAAGTGAAAATGGGACGTTATGCCTCCCAGGTAGAGTTTATGGGTGAATTATAAGTAAAACAAGGGAATTTAGAAATATTTTGCAAATGAAACAGCCATAACTACAATTTTAGCACTTGAAATTCTTAAAAATAATTTTTTTATTATTTTTAGCTAGGTATTTTTTTTACTGGCCTTATAGGATTGGAAATAAATCTGGAGACATGTAGGCACACATTTTCTGAATTGCTTATTTTCTTATTTCTAGAGTTATTAGGCAAATGGTATTTTGTTATCCTCATGTACAAAAAAGTAATTAATTAATAAATTAATTTACAATGATAATTCACAGAGGCAGAAGTTTGATAACATTACAAATAGAAATGAGTGGATATCTTTGGGGAGATACTTCTGCTAAACTTAATATAATATGAAATATCCCTTCATCATAAAGTCATGCTTTTTACAAAAAAAGTGAAAAAAATCATGTAAGTGATGTACTCTTTGCAGAAGTTGTACATTATATAGAGCCCCAAATGCCACAAGGAAACAAAATATTTTGCAAATGGTGAAAATTCATTATGATACATGGAAAATAAGTTTCTGTTTTGTCTGTTGCCATTGCATGAGCCTCATGTTTGTGAAATTCACTACTACAAAAGAAAATCTACACATTTAAGTGCTGTTTATTTAAAACTTTATGCTTTTCTGCTTAACTGTGGTTTCTGTCAGATGCTGGCCATAATTTCAAATTTTTTTTACTATAACTATTTAATTTTAGACACACCTATGAAGAATATACAAGACAACAAAAGAGTTCAAGGTAAATATATTGACTATAGTAATATACATATGTAATACATGTGTTGTTAAAAGAAACCAAAGAAAAGGAGAGTGCTTTCATATATTTTATTGGACTTTGATGTCTGTTAGGGAGAATAGTTAACCAATAGGGGGGGCAAAGTATTTTGATAGCAAGAAGATCAATTGTTTATGTTCTGCACTATTAGTAAAATCTAATAATAACAAATATTAAGGGAAAAGCAATTATACTCATCTAAAGTGCTAGATACATTGAACCCTTTACGAAAACTCACATAGAGTTAATATGGAAAGAAATCCTTAAATATCAAAGCTGAACAAAAGTAAGTACAGGACTGAACTCTGTAAAATGTTATTTTTTGAGATGAGACTAGAGTTGAAGTATAAACACTATTCACATACAGAATTGTTAATCTAACTGTATAAAATGTTGATATCATGTGTAGATTACACATACATAATTTACTCATATACAGGGAATGGCCAGATTATTATGATCTCTGAACACATAATAATCTGGCTACTCAGTATATATATGAGGCCTAGAGCATGAATTTGTGCATGGGTGGGGTCCAGCCAGCCTGGCCAGGGGGAGGGGACATGAGTGGTTGGCCAGCCTATCTGCTGGTTGAACTCCTGGTGAGGGGGACAATTTGCATATTAGCCTTTTATTATATAGGATATACATTGTGTGGCTAGATTATTATGCATTCAGAGATCATAATAATCTGGCCACTCAGTGTTTATACCCCCATTCAGTATAATATTTTTTATTACTATGTTTATTTGCATTTTCTAATCTTCCACTTAGGTTACCTTACATTCTGATACATTCAAAAATCAAAGATTTTCCTTATGGAACTTGGAATAAATTATAAATCTGTAATTTCTACAATAATTACATACTGGTAGTCAAAAGAAGTTACAAATCTTATAAATGCATTATGGTCATATCTGATTTTAAGTTAATCCAATACAGACATTTGAAATTAAATAATCAATGATACCTGTAATTTTCTTCTGAACTTTCAAATTCATTCAAATTTTCTAGAGAATTAAAACCACCACTTTAAATTATCATTTTCATATACCTTTATACAAAGTAGAACCTTGATTTTATCATCATAAATGAAGGACATTCTTAAAAAATTAGAGGCCAAGTGCATTAAGTTCATGCATGTGGGGGTGTGTCCCTCAGCCCAGTCTGCACCCTCTCCAATCTGGGACCCCTCAAGGGATGTCCCACTGCCTGTTTAGGACCAATCGGGGAGTCAGGCTTCCCTCTCACAATCCAGGACTGCTGGCCCCCAACTGTTCACCTGCTTGCCTTTCTGATTGCCCCTAACCACTTCTACCTGCCAACCTAATCACCCCCTAACCACTCCCCTGCCAGCCTGATTGATGCCTAACTGCTCCCCGGCCAGCCTGATTGCCCCTTACTGCCATCCTCTGCAGGCCTGATCTCCCACAACTGCTCTCCCCTGAAGGCCTGAGTCCCCCCCAACTACCCTTCCCTGCACATCCAGTCACCCCAGCTTACCTCCTCTGCCAGCCTGGTCACCCCTAACTGCCCTCCCCTTGGCTTGTTCACCCCCAACTGCCCTCCCTTGCAGGCCTGATCTACCACAACTGCTCTCCCCTGAAGGCCTGAGCCCTCCCCACAACTACCCTTCTCTGCAGATCCAGTCACCCCAGCTTCCCTCCTCTGCCAGCCTGGTCACCACTAAATGCCCTCCCCTATAGGCTTGATCACTCCGAACTGCCCTCCCTTGTAGGCCTTATTGCCCACAACTGCCCTCCCTTGCAGACCTGGTTCCTCCTAAGTGCCCTCCCCTGCTGGCCATCTTGTGGGGGCCATCTTGTGTCCTCATGGGGGCAGCCATCTTTTGTGTTGGAGTGATGGTCAATTTGCATATTACTCTTTTATGAGATAGGATAGAGGCCTGGTGCATGGGCAGGGGCTGACTAGTTTTCCCTGAATGGTGTCCCAGATCAGGCTGGGGGTTTCCCTGGGGCATGGGGCAGTCTGGGCAAGAGGCCTATGGTTGTTTGAAGTCCAATCACGCCCCCTGGCAACCCAAGTGGAGGCCCTAGTATCTGGGATTTATTCATCTTCTATAATTGAAACTTTGTAGTCTTGAGCAGAGGCCAGGGCTGCAGGAGCTTGGCGTCCTCTATTGCCAGGGAAAACCAAGCTTCCTGCTTACTCCGTGGCTGCAGCCATCTTGGTTTGGTTAATTTGCATAGCTGTTCCTGATTGGCTGGTGGGTGTGGCTTGTGGGTGTACTATAGTTATGGCTGGCCAATTTGCATATTACTCTTTTATTAGATAGGACTAGAGGCCCAATCCATAAAATTTGTACACTTGTTGAGGGGGGTCACTCAGCACAGCCTGTGCCTTCTCGCAGTCCTGGAGCCCTCGTGAGATGTCCAACTGAGGGTTAGGCATCATAAAGTCATCCTTTTTAAAAAAAAAAAAGTGAAAAAAAATCATGTCAGTGATTCAAATTGGCTAATTCAAAAACTCAAGATTTAAATTAATAAGTGGTTTGGACATGGATTTTTATACCTTCCTTTTTTATAACAAATACTATTTAAAGAAGCTGAATAAATGTAGTGTTTCTTGAATTTTTAAAACTATTGTTTTGAAAAATAATCATTGTACAATAAATCAATTATTAAACATGAACTGAGTACCTAATATAAACCTAGAACTGTACTAAACTGTGAGGAGCAAATGATGAATTACATAGTCACTGTTGTCAAAAGATAGAGACAAATCACCAATAACCCATAATGCACCATGGCCTTTAATCAGTACTATACAATCACGAATACATCAATTAATTTTTTTCTATGATTGAGCTAACATAGGGATAACCACAGAGAGCTCTGAACTGAGACTGGAGTAATATTAGAGTCTATTGCATGGCAAAGGAGGGACATCCTTAGCACTGCAGCAGAAGTGGGAGAAGCCTCTGCCACTGCTCTGTGCTAACCAGCCTGAGCCCAGATTCTGGCTGAGTGGTGCTCCCCCTGTGGGACTGCACTGACCCCCAGGGGGAAGCTCCTCCATTGTGTTTCCTCCCTGGTGGTTAGTGCACATCACAGCAACCAGTCATTCTGCTGGTCATTCTGCCAATCGGTTGATTTGCATATTAGCCTTTTATTATATGGGATATGGTCTTTTATAGATATAGTTATACATAGAATATTTTATTTTTAAACTCTAATGTTTCATTATATTTACTATCTGTATGTTCTTCCTTCTTCCTAATCAGGATCTAGAAGACGATCAAGAGAAGGTCATTCTCAGTGAAAATCCAGACCAGACAACAAAGTTTATACAACCCTAAACCCTGACATTAAAGAGATATGAGAACTACTTTGATTTCAGGAAATAAACCTTCACCACAGGAAAAATAACAATCATTGAACAATTCTGAATGCAAATTTAATTCTTTTTAATTAGGAAAATGCGGGAAATTGTGGACTTTACAATCTCAATTGTAAAATGGGATTTGAGGGAATTCAAACACCTTACAGGCTTTTACATATTTATGTTAAACATTCTGACCAACTTTGAGATCCATCAAAGAAAATTCTTATCACTGGATTTATTTACAATTCAAATCTCAGTGGTGAGCAATTATTCTATTCAGAAAATTAAGTCTTGAATTTATTTAGTGGATAGACAAAATGTATGCAATCAGTTACTTCTCCATAAAAAAATTAACTTATAGAAAGGATGCTCAATTAAGAAAAAAAAGTTTTAACATCAAAAGGTTTTACACATTTCTAATGCTATGTGAGTTTACTGGTAAATTATGTATTTCTACAACTAATTTTATACTCTTGAAATATTTGTCATATGCTGTTTGCAGTACATATTTTATCTCAAAAATTCCATAGAACCATCAATTTTTCAGGTATAAAGATAATTACTTCAAATTGGGCAATTCAAAAACTCAAGATTTAAATTAATAAGTGGTTTGAACATGGATTTTTATACCTCCCTTTTTTTATAACAAATACTCATTTAAAGAAACTGAATAAATGTAGTGTTTCTTGAATTTTTAAAACTATTGTTTTGAAAAAGAATCATTGTACAATAAATCAATTATTAAACATGAACTGAGTACCTAATATAACCCCAGAACTGTACTAAATTGTGAAGAGCAAATGATGAATTACATAGTCACTCTCATCAAAGGGTAGAGACAAATCACTAATAACCCATAATGCACCATGACTTTGAAACAGCACTATACAATCACAAATACATCAATTAATTTTTTTTCTATGATTGAACTAATATCGGGATAACCATAGAGAGTTCTGAACTGAGACTGGAGTAATATTAGAGTCCGTTGTATGGCAAAGAGGGAAGAAAAATGTTTGTTGAGATAAAGGTATCAGACTGATCTATCTAGATTTCAAAAAGTGTCACCCTTGCTTAGACTAGTTGATATAAGAGCATTTAAGTATAGAATGTATACTCATAAGAAAATGATTAGTGATTACGTAATAAAATTATATCATGCACTAGAAGTCAGTCATTGGGAAATTATAAAACTAAGGAGGGCCAAACTAAAGATACCAGTCCTGACTATACTTTCCTGCTTGGATGAGAGGTTCAGTTCTAAAGAACCACTAAAGGACCTGGAAACTTTTGGGGTAGCTGAGGAGCAGTTTGGGTGAGGAAGTAAGATGTAAAATTTCGATGGGATTGCTTAGTTGAGAAGTGTTGGATGGCCTTGGTTTCCCAGAATGCTTTCTAGTCTGGGCCAGTGGTGAGATTAACGTCTGGAAGTGCGAGCCCCCGCCCGAAACAGAACGTTGTACCGAGTCAGCGCTCATGTAGCGAGTCCCGGGACTTTAATGCCAATTGGGTGGGGTGTGGCTGTGATGTCAAAATGATTCGAGGAGGTGGGCGTAAGGTGGTAATGGTAGAAAACACTAACATTAACACAGATGGCTATAATCCAAACACATAGCATGTTGGTCAGGTTCCCCTAGAAGCTCATGAGTTAATTAAATAGAAAAACTGCAAATATATTTATTCCATTCGCCTTCTTTAGGGTTTTCATTTGATGATGCGCCAGGTGTTCCAGAGTTGGAATTTGAAAATCGTAAACCAGGACAATAAGAATGAGGTTGAAAGGTTGAGGTCTTTTAAAAGATTTCTAACTTAAAGACTTTTTTAACCACAGAAGAAGAAATTAATGAGTATTGGCTCATACACATAAAATCTAGCACATCTCCCTGGTAAAGTATAGTCTTTCAAGGGACACATGTAAATATAATTAAAGAAAAAATAAATATGGATTATTAATAAAATATAAATAAGTAATACAAATAATAATATTAAAATATATGAAAATGGAGAATAATTTAAAACCACAGAAAAAGAATTTTAAATATATATATACACAAATATCAATCCCTCGCTGTCTACAAATTGAAGAGGCAGAATTGTATGAGCTTTTACACACAATATTTAATCCTTTAAAAATTTGAAGAGTTTTATTATCTCTAGTTTCATATGAAAAAAAAAGTCTCAATGAGTTTGCATAACTTTCTTTTTTGTTTTGCTCTGTATTCTTAAATCACACTAACTACTAACTACTAACGACACATTGATTATCCAACAATTGCAAACCTGGACATGACAAACACATTTTTTTCACAATTGTGCTGACTCTATAATAATTCCTTCCAGCTCCTTTTTTAACTATCCTCTGCACAGTTAGCATTAGTAGGTTTGAGCACAATGAACTTAAGTCTGCATTTCAAAACTAGAGGCCAGATGCACAAAATTCATTCACTAGGGATGAGAGGACCTCAGCCCAGCCGTGCCCTCTTGCAATCTGGGACCCCTTGCTCCTTACTGCCCGCCTGCTTGCTCTTTGCCACTTGGCTTGCTGCTCCTCAGCACTGCCACAGAAGTTGGAGAGGCTCTAGCCACCACTGCTGCGCTTGCTAGCCATGAGCCCAGCTTCTGGCTGAGTGGCATTCCCCTGTTGGAGTGGGCTAATCCTGAGAGTGCAGCTCCTGCATTGATTGTCTTCCTCCTGGTGGTCAGTGCCATCATAATGACTGGTCGTTCTGGTTGTTCCACCATATGGTCGCTTAGGCATTTATTAAATAGATGGAACTACCTGGCAGTCAATGTACACCCCTGAGAAGTCTGAGATTGCAGGAGGGCACAGGTCAGGCCAAGGGACTCCATGGTGCACAATAGGGGCTGGGAAGGAATGCAGGAGGTTGGGCAGCTGGGGAGGGGCCATGAGAGGGCTCCAGGGCATGTCCAGCAGTCTCACTCAATCACAATTGGCAGGACCCCAGCAGCAAGCTAAGCTACCAGTCAGAGCATCTGCCCTCTGGTGATCAGTGCGTGTCATAGTGAGCAGTTGAGCGGCCTTAGCATATCATTAGCATATTATGCTTCAATTGGTTAAACGGATGACCAGACAGACGACTGTACACTTAGCATGTTAGGCTTTTATTATATAGGACTAGAGGCCCAGTGCACAAAATTCATGCATGAAGGGTGGTACCTCAGCCCGGCCTGCACCCTCTCCAATCCGGGGCCCCTCAGGGGATATCACACTCCATATTTAGGCCTGATCTCACACCAGCAGTCAGACATCCCTCTTGCAATCTGGGACTACTGGCTCCTAACTGCTCACCTGCCTGCCTCATCACCCCTAACCACTCTGACTGCCAACCTGATCACTCCCAACTGTGTCCACTGCCATCCTGATTGGGGTTGGGGGGATAACTGGGGGCAGGGTGGAGCCAGCCATGGGGAGGGACTGTGGTCAGTGGACTGGTCATCCAATCCCCCAAATGGGGTAGGGGTGCAGATCAAGGGCCAGGGGTCTGGGGGAGGAGCCATGGGTGGTTGGCCAGCCAGCCCTGCCACTGATTGGGGTGGAGAGGTTGATCTGGGGTGGGTCAGGCATGGGGAGGGGCTGCAGTATATTATCTGGCCAGCCTTGCCCCTATTGGTATGTGGGGGCTTGCGATCAGGGATGGGCAGCCACTGGGAGGGCCTGAAGGCTCATTGCCATGGGGCAGGCTGATGCGGGGGCAGGGGGGGGGGGTGGAGTAGGAAGGGGGCATTTGGCTGGCTGGGCTGCTCTTTTTTTTTTCCCCAACATCACAACTTTTATTTGCGGTGCTTATGCTATGTCTCAAAATACTTTCTTCCCCTGCCTGGGACAACATTGGGGAGGAGGCAGCAAAAAATAGAAGACATCCTTCCCTATTGCACATAGACCCTATATACAGGCCCATGTAGCCCAGGCCTGCAGGATATTTGGCACATTCTCGAATTCCTGCTCAGGGGCCGGAGGGGTGACTTGTGGCAGCACATGTGAGAAGGGACCTCTGAGTGGCCATTCTGGTCCTTGGTTCCTTTCTGGTCCTGCCTGCAACCCTGGTCCCCCTACCTGGCTCAACCTCCCTTCTTCATCTTGGCCTCAGAGGTCCCTCTTGGATGCTGGGGGCTCTGTCCTCCCCTCCCAGCCTGGAGGTCCAAAGTGCAGGTTATGGCTTCTCAGAGACTCCCTGGCAGCCCTGTCACTCTGTTATGCCCAGATTTCAAGATCCCCAAAGACCACCAGGGAACCAAGTCCAATGCAAAAGCAAAAGCACCTTTATTCAAGCCTGAGCTTGGCCCTCTGCCCCCCCCCCCCCCTCCCCGACACAGTGGCAGGATGTAAAGGAGAAAAAAAAATCCAAAACATGCGATTTTATAGGAAGGTGGGACCAGACTCCAACCGCAGAGTTGACCGATTCTGATTGGTTGGGTGAGGGCTGGGGTTAGTGACCTGTCCTGTTCTTTGCTCTTGATTGGAGCTCAAGGGCACAGTCTTTTGCGATTGGCTAATTCAAAAGGTTGGTCTTTGTGATTTGAAGATGGCAGCCCCCAGGTAAGTTTACACATCATGCGACCTACGTGGTGGCTGCCAAGTCACACAGTCCAGAATGGCAGCTGTCTTTGCAGTCCCGCTCTGCCCTTTCAACTCATGTTCACACAGGGGAAGGGGTATGTGTGGCAGAAGTACCTGTATAAATGCGGGCACAGGGGCAGGTCCTCTGGGTTACTTTGATAGTTTGCTGTGGATCAGGGCCGCATTCTGATCCTTGAGGTGCTGGTTGTCAGCCCTGAGGTTGGACAGGCCTTTCAGCTCCTCTTCCAGCTCAGCAGCCTTGCACTCCAGGGCCCTGCACTCAGACCTCTCCAGCTCCAGGAGGGCTGGCCTCTTGCAGAGCGCTCTGCCTCTGCGTGGTGCACTCCCGCTCCACATTGAGCTGTGCCAGCCGCAGTGTGGTCTGGGTCAGGGCCTCACAGTCTCATTCTCAATCCCCAGCTTTGCATAGAGCTTCCTGAAGCCTCCGTCAGGCTCTTCCAATTCGGACTGGGGTTCTGGGTTTAGGTCCTGCTGCCTCCGGAGATGAAGGGCTGAATTCTGGGATGATGTCCACTGGCTTCACTTCTTCCCCTTCTCAGGCCCTCTCCTCTCCTTGCCAACTCTGCCGGGCTCCTTGGAGGCCTGTGGTCCCTTTCCCTGCTCATCAGGCACCGTTAGTCTCTGGGCACGGCCATCAGTATTCTCAACCCCATGGCCTTGGAGCTGCCAGGAAGGGTCCAGGCTCTGTGCAGCCTGCTCTTTATGGGGATGGGAAAGCCCAAGGCAGGCTGGTAGCGGGGAAGGGAAAGTCTGATCAGGAGAAGGCCAGCAGTGGGGAAGAGCCTCGAGGTTGGCCACCGGCCCCATCCCCTGATCACTGGTTTGCTGGCTACAGTGGGTGTCATAGCAACCAACCCAAATCAAGGCTATTTTCTGCCCATTTTCCAGTCCCCAGGCCCAATGCCACCTCCACTGCAGGCTGTCAGGCTGTTGGGATCAGCTCATCCCTGGCTGCTTGGGGACTCAGGCCTGCGGGAAAGCCAGCGCTGGTGAATTGACCTGCATGTGCGTGCACAGGGCGGGCTGCTGATGGAACACGCTGCCTGCTCGGGTTGCTCATGCTGGGGCAGGTAGGTCCTTGGTGCTGCTGCAAGTCCCTGCCCACCATGTCTGCTGTGTGTGCAACCTCCTCATGCCCGGTCATGACCATTACAGCATCCCAGCCTAATTTGCATATTTTCTCTCTCTCTCTCTCTCTCTCTCTCTCTCTCTCTCTCTCTCTCTCTCTATATATATATATATATATATATATATATATATATATATATATATATATATATATATATCTCCTGCTGGTGAGACTCAGTGTTTAGGGTCAACCCAGGAACCAGGTCGTGGTTCAATTCCCAGTCAGGGCACATGTCTGGATTTAGGGTTAGTCCCCTGTAGGAAGCATGCAGGAAGCAGCTGATGGATAATTCTCTCTCATCAAGGATGTTTCTCTCTCTCTTTCCCCATCTCTTCCTCTCTGAAAAAAAAAATTAAAAACAAGGTAACAATATTTTTAAAAATAAAAGGAAAAAGAAATTATTCTGTTTGTAAAAATAAATAAAATAAAATAAATCCTGTTAGTTGATACTGATGCACAAGAGCTACAGCCATAACTATGATAAATATTTCTTTATAGAGATTTCTGCTGATACCACAATTCTCCATGCAATCACTTATCTACTTTCTGTCATTATGGATAATGGCAATATCTAAACTATTATATAACTTGAATCACACAGCATGCATAACTTTATCTTACTTTTTCTTTGATTAATATGTAGGCAGGTATACAATTAAAATTTTGGAAACTGTCAAATTACATTACAAAGGAGTTCTATTTTTGTATTTCCAGCAGAATTATAAGAAAGTTACAATTTCTCTTGACAACACTTGACATGGTCAATCTTTTGATATTAGCTGTTCTAATAAGTGTGTAGTGATATCTTATTAAAATATTTAAGTTGCATTTCCCTAATATGTGATTTCCATGTGTTTTTTTTATCGTCTTTGGTAAAGTGTCTGTTCAAATGTTTTGCAAATTTTTAATTGGGGTGATTTTTAAAATTATTATTGAGTTTTCAGATTCTTTTTACATAATGGATTCAAGTTGTTCATCAGATATATAAACTGCAAATATTTTCTCCTAGTGACTTCTCTTTTAATTTTCTTAGTGTTTTTCAAAATACCAAAGACAAATTTATCGTATTTTACCTTTTATGAATTTAGCTTTTGGTGTCATATCCAAGAAATCATTTTAATGAAAGGTCAAAAATTTTTTTTGAAGTTTTATTAGAATTTACATTGAAGTATATTATTCTCTTCGAATTATTTCTTTATTATGATACAGGTATACACCAAGGTTTTTTCCCTTTAGGTAGTCAGTTATTCCAGCACCATTTTCTGAGAAGACTCCTTTGTCAATTGATTTGTCTTTATCACATTGTAAAAAAATCCCAGTATTTGTGTACCTATTTGTTTCTTTTTTAATTTCTTTTTATTCTGCTGTATTAATCTATTTGCCTATCTTAATTGAAATACCATACTGACTGGATTAGTGTAGGTTTAAAATAAGTCGTGATATAAGGTGCAGTCCTTTAGCTTTACTCATATTTTTCAAAGCTGTTTTGGCTATTCTAAGTTATTTGCATTTCCATATACATTTTTTTTACACTCAGCTTGGCCAATTCTTTTTAAAAATTATATATATGTTGGATTTTTAATTGAACCTATAGATTAATTTAGGGATAATTAAGATATTTACAATATTGAAATTCCAAATCATTAACAAAACATATCTCTCAGTTTACATAGGTCTCCTTTTATTATTTACCAATGTTTTATCATTTTTTTGTATACAGGTCTTGCACATCTTCTGTAGATTCCTCATAAACTCTTAATATTTTATTTTTTATAAATGGCATTGTTTTTATTTCAATTGTTTAATTTCTGTGAACTGATCTTGTATTCTGCAGACTTGTTAAAATCACATTACTTTTTTAGTAATTTTAATAGTACCTTTTCCTTTTTACCACAGAGTAGTATTTCATGGTCTATATGTAACAGTTTTTTATCCACACACCTACTGATGGATATTTGATGCTGTTTCTAAATATGGACCATCATATATATATATATATATATATATATATATATATATATAAAATGTAATAAGCCAATTGACCATCACTCCGACACACAAGATGGCCGCCTCCATGTGGTCAAAGATAGCCACCAAAAAATGGCTAGCAGGGAGAGGAGTTGGGGGGAACCAGGCCTTCAGGGGAGAGCAGTTAGGGTGACCAAGCCAGCAGGGGAATGGTTAGCAGGTGATCAGGTTGGCAGGCAAAAGTGGTTAGGGGTAATCAGGCAGGCAGGCAGGTGAGCGATTGGGAGCCAGCAATCCTGGATTGTGAGAAGGATGTCCAATTGCCCATTTAACCCCACCAGGAACAGGCCTAAATAGGCAGTCAGACATCCCTCGAGGGGTGCCAGATTGGGAAGGGTGAAGTCTGGGCTGAGGGACATCCCCTATGCACGAATTTTATGCATTGAGCTTCTAGTTGTAAATAAAGCTGCAGTGAACATTTGTTTTTGTCCTATTTCACCTGGCATAATACCTTGAAGTCCCATCCATGTTGTTGAAAATAGCAAGATTTTTTATTTCATTTTTGTTTTGTGGCTGAATACGAAGCCACTGGATACATATATACCATATCTTCATTATTCATTCATCTATCAATGGGCACTTAGTTTGCTTCCATGTCTTGATTATTGTTAACTAGAATTTTGTGCACTGCAAGGGAGCAGGGGGAGGTCCCTCAGCCCAGCCTGTACTCTCTCACAGTCTGGGATCCCTCACTTCTTTCTTTATTTACTTATTTTTATTTTTATTATTCTTTAAAGTATTACAAATAGTAGTACATATGTTTCCCTCCCCACTTGAACTCCCCCCAACCTTCCCTACCCGCCAGGACATGTCCTCACCTACCCCTCCCCATGTCTTGTATCTATTGGTTATGCTTATATGCATGCATACAAGTCCTTCAATTGATCTCTTACAACCCCCGCCCCCTCCCACCCTCTCCTGCCTTCCCACTGTAGTTTGACAGTCTGTTGAATGATTCTTTGCCTCTGTATCTATTTTTCTCCCATTTCTTTTCTTTAAAAAAAATCTTGCATCCGCATACTGGAAATAAACATATAAGAACAAAAAATCTTTCAGTCCCAGTTTCAATGTCAAATAGTTCCTTGTGTGTACATGTCAGCAATTGTATCTGGATGGTGGTCAAATGGTGGCAATGCAGGTTCCACCCTCTCTGGTTTGGTCCTGGGCCGCCTGCAGCGATGCACAGCTGCTGACTGCTAGCATGGCAAGATGTCCTCAGCGCCTTCCATCTCTGGACTGTCTTTGCAGTTGGAACAGACCTGTCAATTCCTCTTTGTTGCAGAAATCCATATGATCTTAGAGTTGTTTTCTGAAAATATACAAACATATTCTCAGCCAAAGTTAATAAAGGAATCTTTTTTGTAAATTAGACTTGTGATTCTTTTTATTTTTGCTCAAATGATTTTCTTTTGGCTTATTTTGACACCATGTGTGTTTTTCATGGGTGTCCTGCTGTTGGCATTGTAAAAGGAAATTAATTTTCTGAAGTAAGAATTTTCTAGATCTAATTTACTTACAGGATATTTTTCCTTACATGATATTACCCCACTATCACCCCCCTTTTTTGATTAATGGGGGATTTTGGAAATTTTATATTGCAGTCTTGGTAACTTTAAATTTTAATTTTTGCACGCAAATATGACTGCTTTAGGTTCTTTAGATGTTAGGCAATTTTACAATGAGATGAACTACTAATAGAAATTTCAGTTAATATTTTAGGAACAGCTTTTTGTCCAGTATACTTAAATTTTCTTGAGTATTTACTTATTTCAATTGGTCAATTTAAACTAATCTGAAAATCTTGATTACTCTTTTACTGTCAAATTTAATACTCAAACAATAATCTTATTTTATCCTGTAAATATTAGTGGGAAGGATTATTTGCATTCTTAAGTAGTACCTGAGCATTCCTAGTGCTAAGCTAGATTTAGATATAGGGCAGCTGTTGCTGGCCAAGTCTCTGTCTGTAACCTGGGTCCTGATCTGAGTTGTGCATAGGAGGCAAAGCAGCTGTGGAGGCAGGAGACCTCCCTCTGAAGGGGAGAGAGTTCAGACCCCTGTAAGGTTAGGGGGTGAGGGTCTGTGCCCTCCCTTTGTTGACCTTTAAGTTCCTTCCTGATAGCCCCTCTGTGACTGTGCCTGTCTTAGGTTGTTCCTTCCTTGAGGAATCTTACCCATCTCTGGCTAACTAGCCATTTTCCAGGGCCAAGCAGGGTGATGTGCAGTTCAGTGCTGTTTTTCTTTGTTTTTGTTTTTTGTCTTGTGATAATAGTCATTATAATAGGTGTGAAGTGACATCTCATTGTACTTTTGGTTTGCATTTTCCTGATAATTAGTGATGTCAAACATCTTTCCATGTGCTTGTTGGCCATCTAAGTGCTGTCTTTGCAAAAGTATTTATTCAGGTTCTCTGCCTGATTTTTTTTATTGTTCAGTTTATTAATTACATTGTTTCCCCTTTTTTATCCCCCTATAGCTCCCCTCCACCCTGTACCTATCCCACCCTCCACCCTCACCTCCCCGTGCCCACTGTCCTCTCCCATTGTTGCAAGATTTTTGTCCAATCTCTTGCTGTACTTCCCACAACCCTTTTCTCCCCAAGAATTGTCAGTCCATTCCCTCTCTATGTCCATGTTTCTGTTAAATTCACCAGTTTATTCTGTTCATCAGCCTATCAATTCACTTGATTTTTATGTTCATTTGTTGATAGATGTGTATTTGTTGTTCATAATTTATATTTTTACCTTTTTCTTCTCTCTCTTCTTAAAGAATATCTTTCAGCATTTCATATAATACTGGTTTTGTGGTGATGAACTCCTTTAGCTTTTTCTTATGTGCAAAGCACTTTATCTGACCTTCAATTCTGCATGATAGCTTTGCTGGATAGAGTAATCTTGGTTGTAGATTCTTGCTATTCATTATTTTGAATATTTCTTGCCACTCCCATCTGCCCTGCATCGTTTCTGTTGAGAAATCTGCTGACAATTGTATGGGTGCTCCCCTGTAGGTAACCAACTGTTTTTCTCTTGCTGTTTTTAATATTCTCTCTTTATCTTTTGCTCTTGGCATTTTAATTATGATATGTCTTGGTGTGGTCCTCTTTAGATTCCTATATTTTGGGGTTCTGTGTACTTCTTGGGCTTTTAAGTCAGTTTCTTTCACCAGGTGGGGGAAGTTTTCAGTCACTATTTCTTCAAGTAGGTTTTCATTACCTTGCTGTCTCTCTTTTTCTGGCACCCCAATAATTCGGATGTTGGCATGCTTGAGGTTATCCCAGAGGCCCCTTACACTATCTTCAATTACCTGAATTGTGTTCTTGCTTTTCCAGCCGAGTGGATTTTGCTTCTTTGTATTTCAAATCTTTGACTTGGTTCTTGTGGCCCTCTGGACTGCTTTTAGGACTTTGTGTAATATTTCTTATTTCAGTCTGTGTATGCTTGATTTCTAGTTGGTCCTTTTTCATATCCGTGAGGGTCTGGTTCATATCCTCAGAGGTCTTGTTCATTTCCTTGAGGGTCTCATTCATTTCTTTGTAAGTCTCATTCATTTCCTGGTTGGTCTTGTTTATTTCCTTGTAATTCTCATTAAGTTCATCGGCCTTTTCTAGGAGCCTCTTGAAAAGCCTTATAAGCGTGGTTTTGAACTCTATGTCTTGTCGTCTTTTCTCCTCCATTTCTTTCACACCTGATTTCTTTCCATATCTCTGCATGATGGCTGCTTTATGTGGTAGATATCCTCAAAGGGACAGTGGCTCAGCCTCCCCAGTTACCTGAGGTGGGTACTCTTACTGCAATCCTTTATGGGTTGAATTCAGTAATTTTGAATTTAAACCCAGCTTGTTGTTAGCCCTAGGAGGGTTTGGCCTCCAGGCCAATTGGCTGTGAAGGGAGACTATGTTCAGGTTGGATGGGCGGAGTCTCTGAGCTGAGCAGGCAGCCTCAGTGTCAGCTACGTCCTATGTGGCGCTCGTGTGCGCGGATCTCTGTTGGTTGGGGATGGCTGCAGACACCTCCAAGAGAAAGCCACTCATCTCTTCCCCTTGCCAGACAACTCTGCCTCTCCCCAAATGAGTCTGCACACCCAAAGTCTAGCCCAGGGTTGTGAAATAGATGGTTTCTGGGACCAGGAGACAAGTTTCCAAGGGGCAAGTCGCGGGTTTGTGCGACACTTGCGCGCAAACTTCTTTTCCTAGCCTCCGGGTTTCTCCTCAGGCTAGGAGACTTCTGCCGCACCCCGCTTCCAGGGTGCGTCCCCCGGACCTCGGCCCTCGCCTGGCACTGGGGAATCTGTGCAGTGGGAAGTCTCCATGTACCCCGGATCTCGGGCCTCGCCTGGCGCTGGAGACTCCGTGCTTTGGGACATCTCTGCCCTCCCCGATGGAGAAATCCAGCTGGGGTTGCTGCTCCAGCCTTACAGCCCGCGCGCGTGACCAGGACGGCTCCTAACCTGTTTCCGTCTTCCAGGCTGCACTCCCACTGCTCTTCTGAGTCTCAGTGTCCCACCTTTACTCTTATTTGTGGAGTTTTCACTCAGCCAGCTTTCTGGGGATTCTGGGTGATGTCTGTTCTGCTGTTATGTTGTAGTTCTTAAATCATTGTGCGGGGCAGAACAATAGGTGTTTACCTATGCCGCCATCTTGGTTCTCCAAAACATTTTTAAAAATCTTTCTTCCACTGCTTAAATGTATACAATGATGGTAATGGCAGGGAAAATCCAGCTCCTCTATAGTTGCGTTCTTGCTATTCTTCATTGAGCTCCTGCTATTCTACATGGGGACTGCATTTTCATTGGATTATTGTTATGAAGATCTCAGGCCACATTTTCCAGAGAAGCAAGGTCGTATTGTGGATTTCATGTTTGATCAAGGGATGAGTAAATTTGTTGTATGTAGAAATTAGCATTGACTTCATCAAGTAACATTCAAGATCTTCCTACAGCAATTTTGTTTATTGTGGTGGACATGAGGAAGGCCTTGTTGTGCTCTCCTGACCTCTCTTCAAAGAAGTACTTGTCCCAGGTCTCTCTGCCTGATTTTTAATCAGATTGTATATTTTATTAAGCAGAGTAAGTTCTTTACATGTTTTGGATATTAGCCTCTTATTGCATATATGATTTGCAGATATGTTTTCCCATTCAGTAAGCTGTATTTTTGTTTGCAAAAGGTTATTTATTTCTTTAAATATTAATATTTATTATTTTTGCACTCAATGACCTTTAAGATAAATTTTCTAAACCTCTGCATGACAAAAAAAAATAATTTTTTAAAAATAATCTAATAGCTTATTTCTGTTTTTCAAAGTTTATTTTTGGGATTCTTCTTGCATTTTAATTCTTTATTGTTCAAAGTATTACATATGTCTCCATTTTCCCCTATTGACTTCTTCCCAGTCACTCCAACCCCCAGCATATGTGTTTACCACCGTAGTGTCTGTGTCCATTGGTTATGCTTATGTGCATGCATACAAGTACTTTGGTTGATATTCTACCCCCATGCCTTCCCTCAGAGGTGTGACAGTCTGTTTCATGCTTTTGTGTCTCTGGATCTATTTTTGTTCATTAATTTATACTAGTGGCCTGGTGCATGAAATTTGTGCACATTAAAAGGGGATTAATTAGAGGAAATAATTTAATATTGCTATTTGTCCTTTCTCCATAATAGAAGGGTTAGAGATAAAAGAAAATTAGTAAAATGTATATGAAAACCTTCCTGATGTCAGAGTCTGGGGTGTACCACAGGACCCAGAGTCAAGTCCCCACCCACCCACATGCACCTCAAAATCATGTGAGACCCAGACCCAATCAGACCACGCCCCCATTGGGCTAAATCCAGAACTGGCCCACCCTTGTCAAACCCCACTGGGCAGGTAACATAGCCTCAGTTCCCCTGGCTCAGTGCCAAGACCGGAGGCATGGCCTGAGGCCCCCTGCCCAGATCAGGGTTGGGGGCATGCTTTGAGGTCCCCCATGAAGCCCCACAGGTGTGGGACATGGCCTGAGATCCCCTGTTAATCCCCGCTGGGTGGGGGGCATAGCCTCATGTCCCCCCTCAAGCCCTGCTGGGTAAGGGGCGTGGTCTGAGTTCCCCTGCCCCACCACTGGGGGTACACCTTTAGGTCCCCTGTTAACCCCTGTTGGGTGGGGAGAAAGGCCTGAGTTGCCCTGCCAGGCAGGGGGTTATAGCCTCAGGTCCCCTGGCCCATTGCTGGGGCGGAGAGCTTGGCTTAAGGTCCCACATCAAGCCCCACCAGCAAGGGGGTGCAGCCTCAGGTCCCCCATCAAGCCCCACTGAGCAGGGGATGCAGCCTGAGTTCCACTGACCCAGCACTGGGGTTGTACCTTGAGGTCTCCTGTCAAGCCCTCCTGGGTGGAGGTGGGAGGGCATGGCCTGAGGTCCCCTGTCAAGCTCAGCCAGGCAGGGGGTTGCAGCCTTATGGTCCCCTGGCTCAGTGGGTGTGCGGTCTGAGGTCCCCAGCCTGGTACCAGGGTGGAGCACATGGCCTGAGGTCCCCTGTCAATCCCCACTTGGTGGAGAGCACAGCCTGAGGTCCCCTAGCTGGGCACTGGGGTGGGGGGCACAGCCTGAGGTCCCGTGTCAAGCCCCATGGGGCGGGGGAGGGCATAGCCTCAGGTCCCTGCTGATTGCTCGTTAAGGCTCCTTATGGAAACTTGGCTTCAGCTGTGGGTGCAGCTATCTTTGTGATGGAGTGATGGTCAATTAATATATTTCCTCTTTATTAGATAGGATTGTTCACTAAATTTCACAAATGAATGAGATTGTGTGATATTTATTTTTCTCTGACTGGCTTATTTCACTTAGCATAATTCTCTCCATGTCCATCTATGCTGTTGGGAGTGGTAAGAGTTCTTTCTCTTTTAGAGCAGTGTAGTATTCCATTGTGCAGATGTACCACATTTTTTTTAATCCACTCATCTGCTGATGGGCACTTAGGCTGTTTCCAAATCTTAGCTATTGCAAATTGTGCTGCTATGAACACAGGGGTCATATATCCTTTCTCATTGGCTTTCTGATTTCTTGGGATATATTCCTAGAATTGGGATTTCTGGATCAAAAGGGAGTTCCATTTTGAATTTTTTGAGGAAATCCACACTGCTTTCCACAATGGCTGCGTGAGTCTGCTTTCTCACTAGCAGTGCATGAGGATTCCTTTTTCTCTGCATCCTCACTAGCAGTTGTAGTTTGTTGATTTATTGATGATAGCAATTCTGACAGGAGTAAGATAATAGTACCTCATTGTCCTTTTGATTTGCATCTCTTGAATGATTAGTGACTTTGAGCATGTTTTCATATGTCTCTGGGCCTTCTGTATGTCCATTTTTGAAGCATAAACTTATTACTTTGATGTAATCTCATTTGTTTATCTTTGTTTTTGTTGCCCTGCCTGTGAAGGCTAGTCCAAAAAATAAAAAAATAAAAAGCTAAGATCAATATCAAAGAGTTTACTGCTTATATTTTATTCTAGGAGTTTTATGATTTTAGGTCTCATATTTACATATGCAATCCATTTTCAATTTATTTTTCATATGGTATAAGACTGGAGTTCAGTTTTATTCTTTTGCAGGTAGCTGTTCAGTGTTCCCAACACCATTAAATGAGAAGGCTATCTTTTCCTTGTTGTATATTCTTGTCTTTTTTGCCATAGATTATTCGACCATATATGTTTAGATTTATTCTCAGCTTTTTATTCTATAGGCCTGGTGCACAAAATTTGTGCATGGGGATGACCCTCAGAACAGTCTGCACCCTCTCCAATATGGCATCCTTTGAGGGATGTCTAACTGCTTGATCCTGGTAGGTTTGGCCTAAACAGGCAGTTGGACATCCCTCTCACAAACCAGAACTACTGGCTCCAAACTGCTCGCCTGCCTGCCTTTTGAGTGGCCCTAAACGCTTCTGCCTGCCAGCCTTATAACCCGCTAACCACTTCCCTGCCAGCCTGATTGCTTCTAACTGCCCTCCCCTGTAGGCCTGGTCACTTCTAACTGCCCTCACATGCGGGCCTGGTCACCCCTACTGCCCTCCCCTGCAGTCCTGCCCCCCCAAGTGACCTACCCTGCAGGACTGGGTCCCCCCAACTGCCCTTCCCTGCAGGCCCAATCATCCCAACATCCCTCCTCTGCCAGCCTGGTCACCCCTACTGCCCTCCCCTGCAGTCCTGCCCCCGCCAAGTGACCTACCCTGCAGGACTGGGTCCCCCCAACTGCCCTTCCCTGCAGGCCCAATCATCCCAACATCCCTCCTCTGCCAGCCTGGTAACCCCTAACTGCCCTCCCCTGCGGGCTTGATCTCCCCGAAATGCCCTCCCTTGCACAGCTGGTCCCCTGCTGCCCTGATCACTCCCAACTGCCCTCCCTTGCATGCCTGGTCCCTCCCAACTGCTGACCATCTTGTGGCAGCCATCTTTGTCCACATGGGGGCAGAATCTTTGATCATATGGGGGCAGCCATTTGTGTGTTGGAGTGATTGTCAATTTGCGTATTACTCTTTTAGTAGATAGGATAGAGGCCTGGTGCAAGGGTGGGAGCCAGCTGGTTTGCCCTGAAGGATGTCCCAGATCAGGGTGGAGGCTCCTTTTGAGCATGGGGTGGCTTGGGCAAGGGGCCTGTAGTAGTTTGCAGGCTGGCCATACACCCTCGGCAACCCAAGCAGAGGCCCTGGGATGTGGATTTATTTATCCTCTATAATTAAAACTTTGTAGCCTTGAACAGAGCCAAGCCTCATGCTCGCTCCGTTGCAGCAGCCATTTTTGTTGGGGTTTATTTATCTTATATTATTGAAACTTTGTAGCCTTGAGTGGAGTTCAGACCAGCCAGAGTGTGCAGGAAGGGTGGCTTCTTCCATTGCTGGGGAAACCCAAGCCTTCTGTTTGCTCTGTGGCTGCAGCCATCTTGGTTGGGTTAATGTGCACACTTACTCCTGATCGGGCATGGCTTATGGGTATAGAGGAGTGATGGTTCATTTGCATATTACTCTTTTATTAGATAGGATTTGTCTATGTGTCTGTTTTTGTGCCAGTACCATATTGTTTTAAATATTATATCTTTGTGGTTTGGTTTGAAATCAGAGAATGTGATACTGCCAATTTTTTTTTCTCACAATTGCTTTTTGTAGTAGGGATCTGTAATGATTCCATGCAAATTTTAGAAATTTTTGTTTTAGATTTAAAATATATATATATTGACTTCAGAGAGAAAGGGAGAGGGAGAGAGAGAGAAAGATAGAAACATCAATGATGAGAGAGAATCACTGATCAGCTGCTTTCTGTATGTCCCCTACTGGGAATCAAGCCTGCAACCAGGGCATGTGACCTGACCAGGAATCAAATTGAGACCTCCTATTCTTAGGTCAATACTCAACCACTGAGCCACACAGGCTGGGCTATAAAAGAAAAAGCCATTGATATATTGATGGGGATGGCATAAAATCTGTAGATTGCTTTGGATTCTATAGAAACTTGAATATGAATTCTTCTAATCCATGAACAGGCTATACCTTTCCATTTATTTTCATCCTCTCCAATTTATTTCATCACTTTCTTTTGGAGGACAGGTCTTTCGCCTCCTTCTGGTTTCTTTTTCTTTTCTTTAATTTAAATTCTTTATTGTTTAAAGTATTACATGAGTCTCCTTTCCCCCCCATTGACCTCTACCTTCCTTCCCGCCCTCCCAGCACAAGCCCTCGCCCCCTTACTCTATGTGTCCGTTGTTTATGCTCACACACGTGCATACAAGTCCTTTGGTTGATCTCTTGCCCCTTCCTCCCCCTTCCCTCATAGGTTGGACAGTTTGTTTGATGCTTCTGTGTCTCTGGTTCTAAGAAATAGTTAATGTGTGAGTTTATGCCTCTAATTTATGCATGTCTCTAGTTTCTTAAGATAAAAAATGAAGTCATTGACTTAAAAACTTATTTTTTCTAATACCATAAATTAGAGGCATAATTTACCCATTAAGTATTTCTTAGCAATATCTGACTAAATAATTTTAATTTTCATTACATTCCAAGTAGTTACTAATTTCCTTTATAAATATATTTGAAAAGCAGTTTTCTTTTTAAGAAATTAAAATAATAAGACAATATTATCTATTTACACATGTAGTGACTGTTTCTTATGCTCTTTGTTCCTTTGTGCAGATCCACATTTCCATCTGGTATATTTTTTCCTAAAATTTATTTTAGTGAAAATCTGCTGATAATGAATTGCCCAAATTTCTGTTTGTAAAAGATCTTCATTTTACCTTTGTTTTTTGAAATATATATTTGCTGGATGTGCAATTCTAGGCAGTCAATTTATTTATTTATTTTATTTTTCTTATTTGTCTTGTTTCTTATTTCTTTGTGTGATATATCCTTTTTTCATTTTTATTTCTGGCTTAAGTTTTTTTCTTCTTTGTCACAGGTTTTTGAAAATTTGGTTATGACTTGCATTGGGAGGATCCTCCTTGTGTTACCAGATCTAGCGAGTGCTGAGTTTCATACACCTATTTTAAAAGTTTTAACTTCTTGGTCAGCAATGATTTCTTCTGTCTCTTCATATCTGAAATTCAAAATACATAAATATTAGGCTGCTTTTAAGTTGCCATAGAGATCACTGTTGCTCTTTTCATTTTTTATTATTTTTTGTTCTGTTTGCTTTATTTATATGTCTTCTGGATGCTGGATATTTTATATTTCTATGAATATAGTGAAGTTACTGAAAATAGTTTGATCTATTGGGGTTTTTTAAGATTTGTTGGGGAAGGCTAGATATGTGTATAGTCTAGTTTCTTCTTAGTAATATTCTCTATGCCCAATGAATTATGAGTTTTCTATCCTGACTAGAGGGAACAGATGCTGCATCAGGTTCTGTGTGAATGTGAAGTACTATACCCTCTAATCTTTTGTGGTAGTTCTTTCTCTTGTCTTACATTTTCCTCAAATGCATGTGCTGATCAGTAAGTATTCTTCAGAATACTTGGCAGTTATCTATAATTATCTCAAGTCCCCTGTTCTGTAAACTCTAGCCTTCTGAGTCTCCCTGAACACTCATCTCCATTGCACAACCTCCATGAATTGGCCAGGCTCCAGCTGGATTCTGTCTCCCTGCTCTGCAGCCTGAAGAGTTTCTCAGAACTGGATGTTGAGACCATCAAGAGCTTATCTCATTTGTTTTCTCTGCCCAGAAGTCACTGTTATTTGTTGCCAGATGTCTGGTATCTAGGAAAAATATTCTTTAGATAGTTTTTCTGTTGTTGTTTTTTAATTCTTTCAGAGCTCTGACCATTCCATTTTTTCCAGCAAGTACAACATCCTCTCTTATATAATTTACATTACTATATTTCATAATCATGAGCTGTAGCTTTAAAAAGGAGAAGCCAACAGGAAAATGCAAATCATAAGAAGAGCCAGATGGAAAAATGTTGATGAATGCACACAGATTTGTCATAGATACAGAAAAGGAATTCAAAATGAAATAATATTGTAGAGCTAGAATTACTGCTATAAACTGTGTACATGCAATTACACGTAAATCAATGAGAAACTGTCAGAAAGAAAGTGGTGGTGAATTTTATTTATTGAGATACTTTTTATATTTGTCTGAACATATATTTTATCTATAAACACTGAAAAACACTTTCCTTAAAATATTAATCACTTACTTTTATTACAATTAAGCTCATAGTCTTCACTTCTATTGGGTCTTTGGAAGGCCTTACATGTCTGATAACTAATCACTGATGACATTTCTACACAATATGATAAAACCAGTATTTTTTAGCCAACCTAAGTTTTCAAAACAATAGTTAGAAAATTAGGTAAGATATAAGACTTTAGATGACTTTCAGCTCTAGTAAAACATCAATTAGTTAATGCATTTCTTAAACTGTTATAAAGTCTCACAAAAAGTGATAGAAACACAGCAAATCTGAGAGATAAAGGGTAATTATGGAACTTCATCAAAGATAAACAATTTCATAATTATAACCTTCAAATTATTGGTAAGAACTTGAAAATATAATAAATATTTCATAAATAGCATCAATAACCAATGCGTAAATTAAAGATTTATCTCAATTGAAGGATTTTAATATGTACTTTTAAAATACATTATTTTTAAAAAATTGTCCCAACTTAATTTGGTTAAATTTTAGAAATTGTTTATTAGGCCAAGGGTTAATTACATAAATCAATCTAGATATGTTTCTTCATATGGCAGAAAAATAAAGTATTCTGATTAAAAATTGAAAACCACTAATTTATCCTGCTCTAGGAGATTTCAGTTAAATTTTTTTCTAAAGTACATTATATACCATCAATACTTGATTTCAAATATTTAAGCCACAATTTCTATTGATTCTTTTACCACAATAAAATGATCATCTCTTACATAATTTAGATTGATGATGTCCTTGTACAAAGCCATAAAAGATAGCAAGCAACCTAATAGAAACTTTCATGTAGGGGAGGGTGGGGATAAGGGAGAGAGATAAACCAAAGGACTTGTATACATGCATATAAGCCTAACCAATGAACACAGACACCAGGGGCTGAGGGCATTAGTGGGGGAATGGCAAGAGGGTGACAATGGAAGGATAAGGACACATATGTAATACCTTAATCAATAAAGAAAAATATTCTAAAAAAAAACTTCCATAACTACATTGTTATCTCCCTGGATCTAAAGCTGCTTTTTTTTTTTCATTAGAAGGATTTTTAATGATATGGGAAATTAGTTTAATAGTAACTAACATGCAACACTAACTGGAAAGCAAGATGCAAGGTGTTTTATATAGGTTGACCTCCACAATGTTAAGCAGTTAAAAACTGTTAATAGTCATATCTTCCTAGCTAATAAAAGAGTAATATGCAAATTGACCACACCACCACTATACCCATAAGTCATGCCAACAAGCCAATCAGGAGCAAATATGCAAATAAACCCCAACCAAGATGACTGTGGCCACTGAGAGCAGGAGGGAGGCTTTGGTTTCCCTGACAATGGAGAAAGCCAAGCTTTCAACCTGCCCTTGCCAGCCTAGGTCTCGAATCAATGCTACAAAGTTTCAATTATAAAAGATACATAATTCCAACATAAATGCTGGCAGCCATGAATCTGGAGAGGCTAGGGTGGCCCTGGCAATGAAGGAAGCCAAGCTTCTGCAGCTCTGGCAGGCCTAGGTCTCCACTCTAGGCTACAAAGTTTTAATTATAGACAGTAAATAAACTCTAACAGAAATGGCTGTCACCATGGAACAAACAGAAGGCTTGGCTCCACTCCAGGCTACAAAGTTTCAATTGTAGAAGATAAATAAATCCCAGATACCAGGGCCTCCACTTGGGTTGCCAGGAGGCATGGCTGGCCTGCGAACCACCACAGGCCCCTTTCCCAGGATACCCCACGCCCCACGCCCCACGCCCCATGCCCTACCCCCACCCTGATTCAGGACACCCTTCAGGGCAAATCAGCTGGCCTCCACCCATGTACCAGGCCTCTATCCTATCTAATAAAAGAGTAATATGCAGATTGACTATCACCCCAACACACAAGAGGGCTGCCTCCATGTGGTCAAAGATCTTACCTCCATGTGAACACAAGATGGTCACCACAAGATGGCCAGCAGGGGATGGAAGTTAGGAGGTCCCAGGCCTGCAAGGGAGGGCAGTTAGGGGTGACCAGGTCCACGGGGGTGGGGGGGTGGCAATTAAAAGCAAACAGACTGGCAGGGGAGCAGTTAGGCATCAATCAAGCTGGCAGAGGAGTGGTTAGGGGGTGATCAGGCTGGCAGGCAGAAGCAGTTAGGGTCAATCAGGAAGGTAGGCAGGCGAGCAGTTGGGAGCCAGTAGACCTGGATTGTGAGAGGGATGTTCGACTGCCCTTTTAAGCCCGATCCTAAATGGGCAGTCGGACATCCCTCAAGGGGTGCCAGATTGAAGAGGATGCAGGCTGGGCTGAGGGACACCCCCACCTGGCGCACAAATTTCATACACTGGGCCTCTAGTATATAATGAAGAGCTAATATGCAAATGGTCATCACACCCTCGTGCCTTTGTGTTGGGGCTGGGGTCCTGAGGATGCAATCCCCTCCCGACCCCAGCACCAGGTCTGGGAAACTTGAGGCCATGCCCCTCACCTTGGCAGAAGACTGGGGAACCTGAGGCCATGCTCCCCACCCAGAAAGGCTTGAGGGAACCTGAGGCTGCATCCCCTGCCTTTCAGCAGTGGAGGGCCATTGGGAGGTTCTAGGCCTGCAAAGGAGGGCAGTTGTGGGCAATCAGACCAGCAGGGGAAGGCAGTTGAGAGGGACCATACCTGCAAGGGAGGGCAGTTGGGGGTGATCAAGCCTGCAGGGGAGGGCAGTTGGGGATGACCAGGCCAGCAGAGAAGGAAAGTTGGGGGCAAACAGGCTGGCAGTGGAACAGTTAGACGTCAATTAGACTGGCAGGGTAGTAGTTAGAGGGTTATCAGGCTGGCAGGCAGAAGCGATTAGGGGCAATCAGGGAGGCAGGCAGGGGAGCAGTTTGGAGCTAGCAGTCCTGGATTGTGAGAAGGATAGGATCGGGCCTAAATGGGCAGTCGGACATCCCTTGAAAGGTCCCAGATTGAAGAGGTGCAGGCTGGGCTGAGAGACATCCCTCTACCCTCTCCCATGCATGAATTTTGTGCACCCACCAGGCCTCTAGTATATTACATATATATTTGCCTTTATGTATTTCTATATAATTACTAGATGCCTGGTACATGACATTCATGCATGAAGGGGGTTTCCCTCAGCCCAACCTGCACCCACTCTAATTAGGGACCCTTCAGAGGATGTCTGATCACCAGTTTAGGTCCGATCCCACAATCACACAGCCTATCACAATATGGGACCACTGGCTCCTAATCACACCTGCCTGCCTGCTTGCCTTATTGCTCCCCTGTGCCTGCTGCCTGATTTCCCCTAATCTCTTTGCCTGTCTGCCTGATCATCCCTAACTGCCTCTACCTGCCTGCCTGATTGCCCCTAACTACCCTACACTGCCAGCCTGGTTGCCCCCAACTGCCCTCCCCTCCTGGTCTGATCTCATCTTCAATGGCCCTTGCCTGCCGGCATGATCTCACCCCTAACTGTTCTCCCCTGCTGGTCTGATCACCCCTAACTACCTCAGCCTGCCTAATCACCCCTAACTGCCCTCCCATGCTGACCTGATCTTGTCCCAAACTGCCCTCCTCTGCTGGTCAATTTGGTTCTGATTGGTCAGTTTCTATGCCAGTCAGCATCTCTGGGCCTATCAACAGAGCCTGATCAGAAAGGCAGCCCTGGTAGAGGCCTGGAGAGAAATGGAGACATGGCTATTGGTCACGCCAGAAGAGAAAGAGAGGCAAGTTCTAATCAATAGCTGCCACAAAGGCTATGTATCAATATCTGCCTCTCTGTCTGCAGGCCTCTCTCTGGGCCTGATCCGCAGCCCCCTAGGCAGTCAGGGCTGGTTTGGGATGCTGGCAGCAGCCCTATCAGTGGTGGGTCACCACAGCAACCCAACACTGACTTCCAATCAGGCTGTGGGTGCCAGCATCTTTGAGGATAGGGCAGTCAATTAGCATATTCCATCCTTATTGGCTTGGGCACTGCCATCTTTGCAATAGCATGGGGGTTAATTAGCATATTTCCTCTTTATTAGATAGAATGTTTAATATTTCACTGTATAAATGCACCACACATTTTTATCCATTCATCAATCAATGGGCACTCAGACTGCTTCCAAATCATAGCTATTGTAAATAGGGCTGTTATGAGCATAAGAGTGTATCTGTTCTTTCTGATTTGGTATTTTGGGATTCTTAGGATATATTCCTAGAAGAGAGATCACTGGGTCAAATGGCAGTTCAACATTTTTTAAAAAGTATATTTGCAAACATTTCAGAGAGGTAGAGAGAAATAGAAACATCAATCATGAGCAAAAATCACTGATTGGCTGCCTCCTGCATGCCCCCCACTGGGGACTGAGCCCACAACCTGAGCTTGTGCCCCTACCTCCTGGTTTATAGTTCAATGCTCAACCACTGAAAGTTTTTGAGGAAACTCCATACTTCTTTCCATAGTGACTGCACCAGTCTACATTCACACCAATAATATACTAGGGTTCCCTTTTCTCCACAGCCTCAGAAGCACTTCTATTTTGAGTTGTTGATGGTAGCCATTCTTGCAGGTGTAATATGCAATGGTAAATGGTATTTTTTGGTTTCTCTTTCTGAGAATTCATTATTGTTGTATACAAAAACCATCAATTTTTGAGAGTTTATTTTGTATTGTGCTTCATTGTCAATTTCATTGATTAAATCTAGCTGTGTTTTGGTGGAGTCTTTAGGATTTTCTATGTACACTATCATGTCAACTGCAAATAATGACAGTTTCACTCCTTTCTGATTTAAATGCCTTTTATTTATTCTTCTTGTCTGATTGCTATTAGCTAGCACTTCTGGTACTATATCGGACAAAAGTGGTGAAAGCAGACATCTTAGGGGAAATGGTTTTAGTATTTTCCCATTGAGTATGATGTTTGCTGTTCATTTGTTTTAGATGGCCTTTATCATATGGATATATGGCCCCTCTATTCCCACTTTGCTGAGAGTTTTTATCTAAAATGGGTGTTGGATTTTGTCAAATGCTTTTTCTCTGTCTATTGATATGATTATGTGATATTTATCTATTTGTTTGTGTGATGTATCATATTTGATGATTTATGCATATTATACCAGCTTTGCATCCCTGGAATAAATCTCACTTGGTCATGGTGCATGATCTTTTTAATGTAATGCTGGATCAGGTTTGCTAGAATTTTGTTGAGGATTTTAGCGTCTATTTCCATAAAGAATATTGGCCTGTAATTCTCTTTCTTTGTTGTGTCTTTATCTGGTTTTGGGATTAGAGTAATGCTTGCCTCATAAAAAGAGCTTGGAAATGTGCCTTCCTCTTGGATATTTTGGGACAGTTTGAGGAGTATAAGTGTTATTTCTTTTACTGTTTTGTAAAATACTCCCGTGAAGCCATCTGGAGCAGGGCTTTTGTTTGCTGGGAGTGATTAGATTATTGCTTCTATTTCCTCAGTTGTCAGTGGCCTATTCATGATTGCTGATTCTTCCTCATTCTGTTTTGACAGATCATATTTTTCTAAGAATTTTATCCACATTCTCCAGCTAGTTTGAATATAGTTGATAATAGTCTTTTCTTACTGCACTTTGCATTTCTTTGGTGTCAGTTGTTACTTCTCTGCTTTTGTTTCTGATTTTATTTATTTGGGTCATCTCTCATTGTTTCTTGATGATTCTGGCTAACAGTTCATCAATTTTGCTTATCTTTCCAAAGAACCAGCTCTTGGTTTCACTGATTTTTGTATATTTTTTTATCTCTATGTCATTTACTTCTGCTCTAATATTTCCTTCCTTCTATTTACCCTTGACTTTTCATTTTGTTCTCTTTCTAATTTTTTAAGTTGTAAGGTTTAGTAGTTTATTACTAATATTTCTTGGTTGTTGATTTTAGGTAGGCTTGTGGTGCCATGAATTTCCATCTCAGGACTGCTTGATATGATTTGTCTTCTTGAACTTGTAGAGATTTGTTTTGTGTTCTAACACGTGGTATTTCTTTGTGAGCAGCCCATGTACACTTAAGAAGAATGTATATTCTACAGATTTAACGTGAAATGTCAATTAAATTTTTTGTCTGAAAGACAGTGAAGTTAGCAAGGCATTAAATTCCCCTACCCAGGTTATATCCTCTTATTAGATAGATCACTTTAGTATTATGTAGTGACCTTTATTGTCTCTTGTGATGGACTTCATTTTAAAGTCTATTTTGTCAGATATGAGTAATGCTTTTTTTAAAAAATTCCATTTGAATTGAATTTTTTCCATCTTTTCATCTTCATCCTATGTGAGTCTTTTTATCTGAGGTGGGTCTCTTGTAGGCAGCAAATAATTGGGTCATGTTTTTGTTTCCATTCAGCTACCCTATTTTTATTGGCACATTTAATCCACTTACATTTAATGTTGTTATTGATAAGTACTTATGTATTGCCATTTTAATTCTGTATGCCAATGTCCCCCCCCCCTTCCTTCTCATTATAGATAACCCTTTGGCATTTCTTGCAGTGCTGGTTTGATGGTGATAAATTCCATTAGCCTTTCATTGACTTGGGGAGCTCTTTATTTCACTATTTTGAATGATAGCCTTTCTGGATATAGTAATCTTGGTTTTGGGTCCTTGGATACTTTGCGCCATTCCCTTTTGTCCTGTAGACTTTCTGATGAGAAAATATCAGCTGACTGCCTTATGGGAGCCACTCTGTAGGTAACAAAGTTCTTTTCTCTTGCTGCCTTTATGATTCTCTTCTTGTCTTTAATTTTTGGCATTGTAATTATGATGTGTCTGTTCAGGTTCTTCTTGCTGGTGACTCTCTGTGCTTCCTGGACATGTGTGACTTTTTCTTCTCCAGGTTAGGGAAGTTTTCTGCCACCATTTTTTCAAACATGTTCTCTATCTCTTGCTCACTTTTTTCTCCTTTTCTTCATCTCCTATAATACAAATATTTTTCCATTTCATGTTACCACACAGCTTAAGCTGTACTCCTATTTTTTGGTGTTTTTCTTTTTTGCTTCTATGATTGAGTGATTTTTTAATACTCTATTTTCTAATTCACTAATCCAGTTCTCAGCTTCCCCTTAATCTGCTGTCTATTCCTTCCATTGTGTTCTTTATTAGTGCTTTGTCATTCTTCAGGTTACTGTATCTTTTCTGATACTATTGAGCATCTTTGCCAACATTATTCTGAACTCTATTTTTTATAAATTTCTTATCTTTCATTTAGCCCTTCTTCTGGAGAATTCTTTTATTCTTTCATTTGAGGCTTTTTCATTTAAAAACTATCTTAGTATTTCTATGGGTCCTAATCAGGTGTGTTCTTATATATTTATATGTTATAATTCTTTTATATATATAAAAGCCTAAGCAAACATCCAATAGTTCGAACATCTGACCAGTAGCTATGACGAGCACTGACCAGCAGGGGCAGACATTCAGTGCAGGATCTGCCAAACAATAGCAAATTTGCAGAGTTACCTCTCACACTCCCAGACCCCTCAGGTGAGGTTGGACTACCAGTTTTGAACCGATCCCTTTAGCAGGCCAGGCTGAAGGACCCCACCTGCTGAAGGGACCCCACTCACTCTACAAACACCCTTTGATCCCCAAGTGAGTGTTGCCTGGGAGGAACCACAAGAGATTGGCTCCAGGGTATGTCTGGCCCATCTTGCCCAGTACCACCCTGCTGGCCACCTTCTAATTAGTTTCCTTTCAATGTGCATGAATTGTGCACCGGGCCTCTACTATTTAATAAATCATGTTTAAAATAAATAAACTTGTTTAAAATTTTGATGAATGTTTTTCAACATTATCTCCTAAATCAAAGTTTTAGTGTTTCCAATATGAATCGGTCTAATTTTTATTCATCTTTAATAGTCATTCCTAGACAACAAGTTGTAAACAACCCATTTAAAAGAAATAAGTGGCCTCAGAATCTTTTCAAGCTTTGATTCATCTATACACATTTGTTGGTCATGATTAGCCCCAATGTCTAAAAGTTTTATTTAGTTTTTCCTTTAAAGCCTATTTATATTTGTTAGCTATCAGTATGTCCTGAATATACTAGCCCTTTCTATGTACAAGAACTTGGACTCCTGCTCTGAATATTCCTGCTCATTTTTTATATTGGTAAAGTGAAAAAGTCTATATTTAATATCAGGTTGAACAGTTTTCTGGGAACTCCAGATGCACTTTTTCTTTTCTTCAGAAAGAAGAACATTCCACATAGAAGTATTGCTTTAAGGGGGAGTGGAGATAAATCAAAGAACTTACATGCATATATGCATAACCTAGGGACACAAGCATTAGTCTGGTGAAGGCATGGGAGGGGGATGGGAATGAGAAGGAGGGGGTCAACAGGGGAAGACAAGTGGGGATATCTGTAATCAACAATGAAGATTAAATATTTTAAAGTATTACTTTGGTTTGTGGGATTATTTGGTACTTAATATTGTGTTGTTAATGAACAATTGCACTTGGCAAAAATGATGTTCTCATTATGAAGCCCATCTCACTAAACAGACACAATTATAAATATACTAGAGACCTAGTGCACGAATTCATGTACCAGTGGGATCCCTCGGCCTGGCATGTGGAATCAGGCCAAAACTGGCTCTCTGACATCCCCCAAAGAGTCCCAAATTGTGAGAGGGCACAAGCCAGGCCAAGGGACCCCACTGGTTCATGATCGGGGATGGGGAGGGACGTGGAAGGTTCACCAGCCAGGGAGGGACCACAGAAGGGCTCCAGGGAGTGTCTGGCCTGTCTCACTCAGTTTCAATTGGCCAGACCCCAGCAACAAGCTAATCTAACAGTCAGAACATCTGTCCCTAGTGGTCAGTGCATGTCATAACGAGTGGTTGAGCAACCTTAGCATATCATTAGCATATTATGCTTTGATTGGTTGAATGGGTCGCTTGACAGGACACTTAGCATATTAAGCTTTTATTATATCAGATGCTCATGAAAATTTATAAACCTACAGAATTTTGTTCTACAAATGCCAATTTTTATTTATTCATAATCATATTGATAAATAATTGTCAAGTCTATGCACAAATCCCATACAAATGCATGGACACAGAATTAAAAAAGATACTAAATTTAATGCAGTACGTCGTTTCTCTCAATTTGATAAGTCACTACAAACAGAAGATAAAAATTAATTAAAATATTATGTTCTCATTTTCTAACTAGCTAAACATTACTTCCTAAATCAAATTTGCTAGTTTTTATATTCATGTGTTTATTATTCAGGACAAAATAAACTCACAATTAGTTGAACAAAACAATATAATTACTAGTTTATATAATAGTAAATATATTTGAAAAAACTCCTAAATTAAAAACAAAAGACCTACAGATAAGAATCATAACAACTGGAACTGGAAATTCAACTCAAATGAACACTGGCTCAGGAATCTTGGGGTTTCTTTTTAGGTGTTTCCACGGTCTAGAACACGGTTACTAATAATTCCTGTTGGTACTGAAGAACTCAATTTTACTTAGGCAAACATGTTAAAATGATGCCATCCCATTAAATTTTCATGCTGCTTGTTCAAGTCTTACTCTATTTATTAAAAATAGATTATCTTCATTTCTCTGTTATTTTGCACTTTCTCTGCTGATTTGAGCTGAGAAATCCCCTACATGTTACATGTTGTTGTACATTGTGGTAACTTTTCCTTAGGAAATGTCTGGATCTTCATAAAGTTAGGTGCATTCTTATTATCATATTTTCTAACCCTAAGTGCCTCATCAGATGAGTAAATACATAATTCATGGAAAATCAATTAGTCTACATTCTGAGGACTAAAATATAAAATTATTCTTTCTTCTGGGATTTCTGGATAGAGTTATCAGTAACAATGTCCCATCTATATCTACAACCAAAACAAGATGTGAAATGTACAGATGGTTTCTGTAACAGTTTCCTCATCTATTGCTACAGATGTTACTTCCATCTTAGGCAGCAATAGTGCTTTTACCTAATGTCCCTTGTATCTGCTTTCATTGCTTTTTCTAAACAAATATTCTTGATCCAGGTAAGAAAGAGTGAGCCATAAAACCTTTTATTATAATTTTTTATTCTTATAGTAATTTAATCTCTTAGAATACAAATCACTTCCAAAATATAAGAAGCATGTGAAGATATACATTAACTGTATTTTGAGTGCCATTTATTTATACATGGGTGTTCTAAAAATCACTACCAACTTCATTTATCCTTCGAATTATAAAATATTTGATAAAGTGTATCATAATTTGAAGAAAAAATTATCTTTCAAACTTTAGATATTTGTCAGAATTTCTGCTTCATACTCACCACCAAAAAGATAAGATCTAATTTCTTAGCCAAAGGCATATTTCCAAAGAACTATCAAATCTACATTGTCACAAAGTGAGATTTATACAAGCTACTGTCTTTTTAGTAGAATATTATTATTTCTTATGAATTTTAGACATTTGCCCTAATATTTATGGGTTGACACTAAAATTTATGGGTTTGTGGCCACCACAAACTCTGATATTTTGGTACTAAGAGTAGAAAAATTATCCATATTACAGAAGTTACAAAATTCTATCCAATAAAAGAATAATATACAAATTAACCATCACTTCATCACAAAGATGGAAGTGCCTATAGCCACAAGATGTTGACATCAGTTCTCTCAGCCCAGCCACTGGAGTGTTTGGGCCTGTTGGCCGGGCCAGGGGTCGCAGAGACCAAGCAGAGAGGTGGGATCCACCCACTCTGGAAGCAGATCCAACCTCATCGATCCCCAGTCTCTGGAAGTGTCTGGGCCTGACAGCCCCACGAGGCTGGATGCTGCATCCAGGGGCACACACAAGTGGATGCGGAGTTGATGCTGGGTCTTCTGGCACAGGGGGACTTGGTGCTGTGTCCCAGTTTGTACTGGTCCAGACTCTGACAGCAGGGAGGAGGAAGTCCCACCCCGACAGAATCAGCCATTGATCAGACAGCTCTCAGTGGCCTGACAGCCATCTTACAGCAGGGAGGAGGAAGTCCCACCCCTAGAGAATCAGCTGTTGGTCAGACAGCTCTCTGCCACCTGACAGCCAGGACTCGCATTCACCTGACATCAGGGAGGTGGGACTACGTCTAAATATCTAATATTGATTGAAGGTATCTCTGCAGCCAAAAGAAGCTGGCATTATTGACAGAAAATGTCTGAATACCAATGTGCTTCTGATCTTGAAAGAAGGAGGTGCCTGCAACAGAATGTATCTGAAAAGCAGCTATTGGAAAAACATCGCTCTGAAGCAGAAAGAAACCAGCGTCATTGACAGAAAATGTCTAAAGACCAACATGCCTCTGAGCTTGAAAGAAGGTGGCAGTGTCGACAGAATATGTCTAAAGAACAGTCATCAACAAGTACTACCAATACTGGTAGGAACTGCCTTCTCAGTGAAAATAAAGTACGTGAGGATGCAATTCTCAAACATAGTTGTGGTGGAATGACTGTTAGATGTCAATTTTGCCTATCATTAAATTTCTCCAATGAAAAACCATTTGATGGAAAATTTATTTGATGTTGCAGCAAAAGTAAAGTCTGTCCAAATGATATACATTTTCCAGAATACCCAGGCTATTTTAAAAGATTAACGACAAATAAAGATTCTGACATTAAAAATTTCATGAAAAACATTCCTCCCACAAATAGTTTTTTTTTTTTTGCTTTGGTTTCCATGGGTGCAAATATTGCATCACAATCAGGATATGGGCCATACTGTTTTAGAATACACAGGCAAGTTTATCACCATACTGGAACTTTACATCCTTTGGAGGATGTTTCTCAGAAGTATGCTTAACTCTATTTTGGATACAGCTGAAGTGAGAAGTAAAAGATTAGCAATGCCAGAAAACCAGGGCTGATCAGAATGGTTCATGATCAACATCAACAACCTATTGCATGAAATAAATGAATTAACAAAATCATACAAGATGCTACATGAAGTAGGACAAAAAGCCCAATCTGAAGCAGCAGCAAAAGGTATTGCTTGCATGGAGGTAAAAATGGCAATTAAATACAATCATAACAGTGACCCAGGTAGATATAATTCTCCCCATGTAACTGAGGTTGCTGTCATATTCAGAAATGAAGATGGAAAACCTCCTTTTGAAAGCCACTTGCTCATTCACTGTAAACCAGATTACCAATAATCCAAATCCCACTAAAATGAAACAAATCAGTATCCTGTTTCCTACATTAAATGCAATGACATATCCTATTCTGTTCCCACATGGTGAAAAAAGCTAGGGAACAGATATTGCAATAAGAATCAGAGACAACAGTGTACTCAACAATAATACTAGACAAAATGTAAGGACACGAGTCACACAAATGCAGTATTATGGATTTTATCCTTCTGTCTGGGACACATTCAATCCTATTTTAAATGCTGGAAAGTTAACTCAATAGTTTATTGTGGATTCATATTAAAAAATGGAGGCAAATTAGATAAATTTTATTAAAGCAAACCAATCTAAGTTGAGAGTTGAAAATATAGTGGTTTGCTGGATTCTCTCAAATCTAGATCTGAAAACGACATTATACCAATTGGTAAAATTATAATACTTCCATCATGTTTTGAGGGTAATCCCAGAAATATGCAGCAGTAATATCAGGATGCTATGCTAATTGTAACGAAGCCCGATTTATTCATAATGATGACATGCAACCCCAATGGGCAGATATCACACACAATTTTTAATGCTGGCAAAAAGTTGAAAACAGACCTGACTTGGTAGGCAGAGATTTTAATATTAAGCTGAATGCTCTTTTAAATGATATATGTAAATTACATTTATTTGGCAAAGTGATAGCCTAAAATTCATGTCAGTGAATTTCAGAAATGGGGACTGCCTCATGCTCACCTATTAATGATATTAGATATTGAGTCCAAATTATGAATGGAAGATGACATTGACCGTATAGTTAAGGCAGAAATTACGGATGAAGACCACTATCCTCAAGTTTTTCAAATTGTAAAATCAAATATGGCACATGAGCCATGTGCAATACAAAATCCAAATAGTCCATGTATGGAACATGGAAAATGTTCAAAGGGATATCTAAAAGAATTTCAAAATGCTGACTACTGGAAATATTGATGAACATCCCAAATACAAAGATCTGGTAGCACTATGTCTATTGAAAATAAAGTTGTCAGTTACACTTGGATTGTCCCTTATAACCCATATTTGTGCCTTAAATATAACTGGTTTTCTCAAATGGGGAAGGAGACAAAGGCATCCCACTGCACTGATTCCCCAGTTCCAGGGAACCCACACTCATATGGAGTGAAACTGGACAGTAAGGAAGTGTGCTGAAATCCGGGCACTGTGGAGGTCTGCGAGCTTGTGTGGAGGGCACGTGGACTTGGGAGCAGCGGAAGTGCGCGTGTGCGCAGAGAGGACTTGTGACTTGCTCTCTCGTTTGGGAGACCACTGGACTGCATTGTTTTACAATGCTGGGTGAGACTTTGGGTGTGCAGACTCATTTGGGGAGAGGCTGAGTTGTCTGGCAGCAGCTGGAGGTCAATGGCGGCTTTCTCTGAATTGAAATATTATACCTAGGGAGCACTTTAGAAGCCACAAAGAGAGCAGTAAGAGAAGTGGAGACACAGAAAGAGAAAGCCCCCTTTTGAGCAGGTGTAGAAGCTGAGAGGCCAGAGGGATACCAAGCTTCCAACCCACCCCCCTCTGGGAATGTGAGGTCTCAACCCTATGCAGATATCCCCAACCAAGAGCAACAGGGATGAGAAGAAGAGTTCATGTAGCATTTGGCAGAGGGAATCACAGGTTCTGTCTGCCTGGGAGGCTTAGTGAATGAGTGCTCCTAATGTTAGTAGTCCCAGCCTGAGAAGTTTGTTTTGGACTCTAACTACTGGAAAATCTATACAGCTATCTCTGGGACAAGCAGAGTGCTCTGCATAAAGAGATTGAAGTCCTGTGCAGAGATGATTTTCTGCCCCTTTCTGCTTGGTTTGGTGGTATGGAGGTATTGGTGCATGCAGAGCTGGGAATTTTTACTATATTTCTAAAGGAGGCTTTTGTCAGGGAGACTGATAGGCAGGCCCTGAGCTCTGTGAATACACTGTGGGCAGACATATCTAAGCTTACTGGAAGTTTCACCACAGAGCACCAGAAAAGAGTATTAGTGCTTGTCACCACACCCCTTCTTCAGGATGTGGGTGACACCCCCAACAGGAGAGTGTTTAATTCAACTCTGTGAAGTCCTGGGTACCTCTGCTGGGTACAATTCTGTTAGGGAGAGGGGTTCCTTTCAAAGCAGGACATTGACAAAATGATACACTAAGAGGGTATTATCTGGGCCTAGGAGAAAGTGTTTATCCCTCTCCTGTGGGTTGGGCCAGAAATATCTTCAATGGGAGACTCTGTTGATCTCTCCCTCTGTGCCCATTGGGACTGAATCTGCTCCTGCAGAGGAGACTGCAAGCTGTACCCAAGCTGTACCCAAGCTGTACCCAAGCTGTACCCATGCTGAACCTGAAGTGAGCCCCCTTAGGGGAAACTGGAGTTAGACACTCTGGCATAGATTGAGGAGACTGACTTTGAAGCATGGACTAATTTTCCCTCCTTAAGCACCTGAGTGTGTAATCCCCAAGCAGGGAGCCAACTAGCTAAGCAAGGCTAGCCAGGATTCATCCTAAAACTCTCTTTGGAAGACACTGGAAGAAGGCCATGCAACTCAGGGGGAATATGGAGTAGCTGACAGGTGGAGGTGTATCCCAGGGACCCTTGGTCTGATCACAGATCTTCCCCCAGCTCTAACCTGGAAGAAGCTGAATCATTTACATAAATTGGCCCCTCCTATGTATACAACAACTGACAGTGACCTGCATCTAAAACACATGCTAGAGAATGCAGAACTAGAACAACAAGGTATGGGCTTCAGACCAAACCAGAGCTCACCCCAACTAGACACACAAATAGCACACCCAAAGAGGGATCCCAGCAGATCCCAGATCGTGCTGGCAAGAAAACTGCCTAAGGGGGAAACCCCTGCACATTATCTTACACAAGGCTATCAAGGTTTGCTTCTATAGACATTCAGCCTAAAGGATGTATGATTGTGCCACTGCATTTAAATAAGGTAGCTAGAGACCATACCTGAATAGCAGTTTGCATGCCAGGGTTGAGGTTGATCCTCATAGTCAAACATCTTGAGGGTCAATCCCACCCACAAATGAGCCAACAGCAAGCAAGACCCAACTAAAACAGGAAGACCCAAATAATAAAGAGACAATTCTAGAGCACCCAGCTCAGAAGATCAAGGAGATTGCATTACTGAGACCCACAGAACATGTATTATAGAAGGCCACATGACCAAATCTGAGAGTCTTAGCAGTTATATCTAATAAAAAAAACAAACAAACACAAAGAGACAGCCAAAATGAAAAAAGCTAAATGAAATAGAGGCAAACAATTTATCAGAAACAGAGTTCAAAGTAATGAATATAAGAATACTCAGAAGAATGAAAAAGAACAGTAGGCTGGAGGAAAGAGAAGGAACAAATTAGTGAATTAAAGGAAAAAATAGAAAAAATATCACTCAAAAAAGCAGAAAGGGAAAAAATAATTAGTTTGTTAAAGGGAACTTTTGAAAAATGTAAAACAAAACAACATCCTTATCATAAGAGTACTAGAGGGAGAAAAAAGTGAGCAAGGGATAAAGAACATTTTTGAAGAAATAATGACAGAAAACTCTCCTAACATGGTGAAGAAAAAGACACACAAGTTTAGGAAGTACAAATCCCAAATCAAGATGAACTCAAAGAGAACCACACCAAGACACATCATCATTAAAATGGCAAACTTTAAAGACCAAGAGAAAACTGTAAAGGCAGCAAGAGAAAGATAGTCAGTTACCTAAAAGGGAGTAATGATATGGCTGTGAATTGATTTCTCAACAGAAACACTACAGGTAAGGAGGCAATGGCATGAAGTATTCAAAATAATGAAAGCAAAGATCTGAAACCAAGACTAATTTATCCAGCAAGGCTGTCATTCAAAATTTTAGGTAAAATAAAGAACTTCCCAGACAAAGAAAGAAAGAAAGAAAGAAAGAAAGAAAGAAAGAAAGAAAGAAAGAAAGAAAGAGAGAGAGAAAGAAAGAAAAGGAGAGAAAAGAAGAGAAAAGAAAAGAAAGAAAAGAAAAGAAAAGAAAAGAAAAGAAAAGAAAAGAAAAAAGAAAAGAAAAGGCTAAACAAGCTTATTATCACTTTTGGGTTTGCGCTCCTCTACCAGGCACTAAAACTCCTTGAATGCTGAAAATTGGGAGAGAGAAAAAAAAAAAAAAACATGAGCAGCTGCAAGTATATGGGACATGCCTTATTGCAAACAAAGCAACCACTGCATACAAAGCAGCCAACCACTGGCTGGTCAATAGCAGATTTTTATACTAACTCAGACAAAAGAGGCTTCTTGCCAAATAGTGACATCAGTGTTACATGAACTGAGTTACATACTATGTAGGTGTGCCTGCACAGTGAGTACAGTGAAACACTGGGCACATGCATATGGCAAATGGGCCTTTAACATACCACTTACTCTGGTTTTCAAGAAAGGTTAAAGGGATTGGTATAGGAGGAAGAAGGAATAAGAGGGGAAGAGAGAATTTAGACATAAAGAGATGGAAAAAATATGAGCAAATGGAAACAAACAAGAGACCTGGGGTATCAATACTAACATGCAACAAAAAAGATTTCAAAACAAGGGGCATAAAAGGGACAAAGAGCCCTGACCACTGTGGTTCAGCTGGTTGAGCATAGTTCTATTCATCAAATACATCATTGGTTTGATTCCAGTTCAGGGCACATGTATGAGTTATGGGCACTAGTAGGGAATGTACAGGAGGCATCATCTCTCACTCTTCCATCTTCTCTCCCTAAAATCAATAAAAAAAAAACACATATTTTAAAAAAGAGAGGTAAAGAAGATCACTACATAATACTGAATAAATCAATCCAACAGGAAAGAAAATATAACCCTGATAAACATATATGCACGCAATATGGGAACACTTAAACAATATGTGTGTGCGTATACACACACACACACACACACACACACACACACACACACACACACACAAGAGACCTGGTGCATGAAATTCACGCACAGGATGCGAGGGATGTCCCTTAGTTCAGCGTGCACCCTCTCCGATCTGGGACCCCTTGAAGGATGTCCAACTGCCTGTTTAGGCCTGCCCCTTTAGGCCTAAACGGGCAGTCGGACATCCTTCTCACAATCCAGGACTGCTGGCTCCAAACTGCTTACCTGCCTGCCTCCCTGATTGCCCCTAACCGCTTGTGCCTGCCAGCCTGATAACCTCCTAACCACTACCCTGTCAGTCTAATTGATGTCTAACTGCTCCCCTGCCAGCCTGTTTGCCCCCAACTTTCCTCCTTTGCCTGCCTGGTCAGCCCTAACTGCCCTCCCCTGAAGGCTTGATTGCCCACAACTGCCCTCACTTGCAGGCCTAGAACCTCCCAACAGCCATCCCCTGCTGGCCATCTTGTGGTGGCCATCTTGTGTCCACATGAGGGCAGGATCTTTGACCACATGGGGGCAGCCCTCTTGTGTGTTGGAGTGGTGGTCAATCTGCATATTACTCTTTTATTAGATAGGATAGAGGCTTGGTGCACGAGTGGGGCCAGCTGGTTTGTCCTGAAGAGTGTCCAAGATTAGGGTTCCCTTGGGGCCTGTTGTGGTTTGCAGGTGGCCACACACCCCAGCAACCCAAGCAGTGGCCCTGGGATCTGGAATTAATTTATGTTCTACAATTGAAACTTTGTAGCCTGGAACAGAGCCAAGCCTTCTGCATGCTACAGGGTGGCACCATTTCTGTTGGGACCTTTACCTTCAATAATTGAAACTTTGTAGCCTAGAGTGGAGGCTTAGGCTGGCCAGGACTGCAGAAGCTTGCTTCCTCCATCGCCCATGCAACCCTAGCCTCTGCTCTCTCCAGCTCCGTGACTGCCACCATTTCTGTTGGGATATATCTTCTATAATTGAAACTCTGCAGCATTGAGTGGAGGCCTAGGCCGGGCAACAGCAGGTGGAAAGCTTGGCTTTCTCCATTGCCAGTGAAACCCAAGCCTCCCTCCTGTTGTCAGTGGCCACAACCATCTTGGTTGGGTTTATTTGCATAATTTGCTATGATTGGCTGATGGGCGTGGCTGTGGGCATGGCTTGATTGGAGGTATGGTCAATTTACATGTTACTTTTTTATTAGATAATATATACACATGCTTTTAATATGTATGTAATATATATGTATGTGTATATATATGTATATATATAGTTATATATAGAATTCATATATGTAATATATATATAACATATATATTAAAAGCATAATATGCTAATTAGACCAGACAGTTGAATGACCTTTTGGACATCATTCAGGATGTCTTTCCAGATAAAGCCATGGCAGTGGGGGCCAAGGCAGAGGTTGTTAAAGGGTGATCATTCAGGCAGGCAGGAAAGTGGTTAGGGGTTATTAGGTAGGCAGGCAGAGGGGTTAGGGACAATCAGGCAGGCAGGCAGAGGCAATTAGGGGTGACCAGACAAACAGGTAGGAGAGTGGTTAGGGGTGATCAGGCAAGCAGGCAAGTGGTTAGGGGCAATGTGGCAGGCAGGCAGAGTGGATAGGGACAATCAGGCAGGCAGACATGCAGGCAAGCAGTTAGGAGCCAGCAGTCTCAGATTGTGAGACGATGCAGGCCAGACTGAAGGACATCTCCCCTCTAGTATATATATTTATACTCTTGGAGGATAGCAAAGGAGACGTAAACAGCAATATAGTCATGATAGGGTAATTTAATATCCCACTGACATTACTGGACACATCTTACAGACAAAAAAGAGAAAAAAAATAAAAAAACTTGAATAGGCTGATAGCAACTTATGAAACTGAAGCAGTAAAAAAAAAAAAAACTCTCAGCAAATGAAAGTTGTGGACTAGATGGCTTCACAGGTAAGTTTTATCAAACACTTAGATAAGAATTAACACCTATCCTCCTCAAACTATTCCAAAATTTTAAGAACAAGGAAGACTTCCAAGCTCTTTTTACAAGGCCAGCATTATCCTAATTTCCCTACTTTCCCTAATTTAACAAGGTAAAGACACTACAAAAGAAAAGAAAAGAAAATTATAGGCTAATATACCTGATGTACATAGATGCTAAAATCCTCAACAAAATGTTACCAAATCAGATCCAGCAATACATTAAAAAGATCATACACCATGACCAAATGGAATTCATTCTGGGAATGCAAGGCTATACAATATTTGCAAATCAATGAATGTGATATATCACATAAATAAGATGAAGGAAAATAATCACATGATCATATCAATAGATGCAAAAAAATATTCAAAAAAATGTAGCATCCATTTATGATTAAAAAAAAAAACTCTAGCAAAGTAGGAATAGAGAGAACATACCTCAATGTATAATAAAGGCCATATAGGACAACCCACTGCCAACATCATTCTCAATGGGCAGAAACTGAAAATATTTCTCTTGAAAACTGGAATAAGCAGGGTTGTCTGCTTTTGCCATTCTTATTCAGCATAGTGCTGGAAGTCCCAGTCAAAGCCATCATACAAGAAGAAAAAAGAAGGCATTTTATTTTGAAAGGAGGTTGTAAAACTGTCATTATTCACAGATGACAAGATATTTTACACAGAAAACCCTAAAGACTACCAAAAATCTATTATATTTAATAAATGAATTTAGCAAATTATCAAAATTAACATCCTTATATTGATAGCACTTTTATAGACCAATTAAAGCTTGATGCACAAAATTTGTGCCAAGAATAGGCCTTCCTTCCCCCAGATGCCAGCACCAGCTTCCCTCTGGCACCCGGGACCCAGGCTTCCCTCTGGTCATCAGCAGGCATGTGGGACCCAGGTTTCCCTCTGGATGCCAGGCAGCCCCGGCTTCATCCGGAAGGTCATCCGGAAGGACATCCAGTCTAATTAGCATATTATGCCTTTATTATTATAGATAATAAACTCTCAAAAAGAAAAACTAAAAAAATAAGCCCATTACCACTGAAACAACAACAACAACAAAATAAAGTACCAGGGTATAAACTTAATCAAGGAGGTAAAAACACATGTACTCAAAAAACTGCAGGACATTGAAAAAAGAAATACAGGACGTTAACAAACAAGTTGAAGTATGTACACTATTCATGGGTTGATAGAATTAAAATCACTAACATGTCCATACTACCCAAAGTAATCTACAGATTCAATGCAATCCCTATTAAAATACAAACAGCATATTTCCCAGATCTCGATCAAATATACTGAATAGCCTTAGCAATCTTGAGAAAGAACAAAGTTGGAAGGATCACAATAGGAATATCAAACTATACTATAAATCCATACTACAAGTCAAACAACCTTTTATTAGTACAAGAAGAGTCATATAGACCAATGGAACAGATCAGAGTCCCTAGAAATTAACACGCACCATTATAGTCATTAATTTTGACAAAGGAGGCAAGCATATCCAGTGAATAAGACAATCTCTTCAATAAATGGTACTGGGAAAAGCAAAAAAAAAAAAAAAAAAAGAAAAGAAAAAAAAAGGAAACTAGACAACCATTTATACCACACACAAGAATAAACTCAAAATAGGTAAAAGACTTAAATATATGTTCCGAAACCATAAAAAATTCTAGATGAAAACATAAGCAGTGAAAATCAGACATCTGATAAAGCAGTATTTTCACTGATATGTCTTCTAAGGAAAGTGAAACAAACAAAATAAACAAATGGGATTATAACAAACTAAAAGATTCTGCATAGAAAAAGAAACCAATAACCAAATGAAAAAGGAACCTAATCTATAGGTGAACATAGTCATCAATGATAAATCTGATATTGGGTTAATTTCCAAAATGTATAAAGAACTCATACAACTCAACACTGGAGACAAAATCCAATTAAAAAATAGGAAAAAGACCTGATTAGAAACTTCTCCAAAGAGGACATACAGATGGCTAAGAGACATAAGATAAAATGCTCAGCGTCTTTAATATCAGATATACAAATTAAAACTACAATGAGTTATCACCTCAGACCTGCCAGATGGCTACAAATCAACAAGACAACAAACAATAGGTGCTTGCAAGGATGCAGAGAAAGGGGAACCCTAATAGACTGCTGGTGAGAATTCAGACTGGTACAGCCACCATGGAAAATTGTATGGCGTTTCCTCAAACAATTAATAAGGAAACTGCCATTTGACCTAACATCATCATTCTTGGGAATATATCCTAAAAATTCTGAAACACCAGTCAGAGAGAATATATCCAACCCTGTGTGTTCATAGATCTTGAAATAGCCCAAGTGCCCACCAGTAGATGAGTGGATAAAAAAAAGCGGCAGTACATTTACAAAATGGAATACTATGCTACTGTATAAAAGAAGGCATTCTGCTCAATGGGTGTGACTCAGGGGTTGAGCATTGACCTATGAACCAGGAAGACATGATTCAGTTCCTGATCAAGGTACGTGCCCAGGTTGTGGGCTTGATCCCCCATGGGGGATGTGCAGGAGACAGTCGATCAATGGTTCTCCCTTATCATTGATGTTTCTATTTCTCTTCCTCTCTCTTTTTCTCTTCAATCAATTAAAATCCTATCTAATAAAGAAGGAAATGTGCTAATTGACCCTCACACTGTCACAAAGATGGTAGCGCCCATAGCCAATAAGGAGGGAATATGCTAATTGACTGCCTTGCCCTCAAATGTGGTGGTGCCCCACCAAGGCAGCAGACAAGTCCACTCTGAGCACTCCGGAGTCTCCCAGTCCCCTCAGCACCCCAGTTGCCCAGGGCCAGCCCAAGGTGCAGGCAAGCCTTGGATGGTGGCTGCCCAAGTGCCCAGGGCCTCCTGAGGTTCAGATTACCAGGGCCAGCTAAGGCAGTGGCAGCAGCAGAGATGTGATGGGGTATCATCTTCCTCTGATCGCTGGGTTGCTTCCCACCTCTGAGAGCTCCTGGACTGTGAAAGGGAGCAGGCCGGGCTGAGGGACTCCCCCCACTCCAGTGCATGAATTTTCATGCACCAGGCCTCTAGTATTAAATAAATAGACGATAAATACATGATAAATAGGTAGATAGATAGATGATAGATAGATAGATAGATAGATAGATAGATAGATAGATAGATAGACAGATAGATAAAAGAAGGAACTCTTATCCTTTTCCTACCCATTGCAACAGCATGGATAAATCTAGAGAGTATTATTTTAAGTGAAATAAGCCAGATAGAGAAAGATAAATATATTACCTCACTTCTATGTGGATTCTATGAACAAAATAAATAGGTCCAGAGGTATGGATGCATAGAACAGACTGACAAATCTCAGAGGGGACTTAGTGGAGTGGGCAGGAAGAGATTAAACAAACAACAAATATGCATATATGTATACCTATAAATACAGAGAGTAATGGGTGAAGATCCTGGGTGGGGCAGGGGCTTAGTCGAGGAGTGAAAATGTGGGGAAAATGGGGGATATATATAATGCTGTCAGCAATCCTATCTAATAAAAGAGTAATATGCAAATTGACTATCACTCTAATACACAAGATGGCTGCCCCCATGTGGACTCAAGATGGCCACCATAAGATGGCTGACAGGGGAGGACAGTTGTGAAAATCAGGCCAGCAGAGGAGGGCAGTTGGGGAGGACCAGGTCTGCAGGGAAGGGAAGTTGGGACCAACCAGGCTGGCTGAGGAGGGCAGTTGGGGAGGACCAGGCCTGCAGAAAAGGGAAGTTGGGAGTGACCAGGCCTGCAGGGGAGGTCAGTTAGGGTTAACCAAGCCAGCAGGGGGGAGCATTGGGGATGACCAGGCCAGCAGGGGAGAGAAGTTAGGGGCAACCAGGCCAACAAGGGAGGGCATTTGGAGATGACCAAGCCTGCAGGGGAGACAAGTTGAGGGGGACCAGGCTGGCAAGGGAGGGAAGTTAAGGACTACCAGGCCTGCAGGGGAGGCAGTGATGGGTGGCCAGGCCAGCATAGGAGGGCAGTTGGGGTGGACAAGGCCCACAGGAGAGAACAGTTGATGATGAGCAGGCCAGCAGGGGAGGGCAGTTAAGGGCAACCAGACCAGCAAGAGAGGGCAGTTATGGATGACCAGGCCAGCAGGGGAGGAAAGTTAGGGGCGATCAGGCTGGCAGGGGAGGGCAGTTAGGGTGACCAGGCTGGCAAGGAAGGTAAGTTAGGGGTGACCAGGCCAGCAGGGGAGGGCAGTTGGGGGCCTCCAGGCCTGCAAGCGAGGACATTTAGGCTTCGATCAGGCTGGCAGGGGAGTGGTTAGGGGTTAATCAGGCTGGCAGGCAGAAATGCTTAGGGGCAATCAGGCATGCAGGCAGGCGAGCAGTTGCAAGCCAGGAGTCCTGTATTGTGAGAGGGATGTTCGACTGCCCATTTAGGCCCAATCCCAGGACAGGGCCAAAACGGGCAGTGGGACATCTCTCACGGGTTCCATGTTGGAGAGGGTGCAAGCAGGGCTAAGGGACAGTCCCTTCCTCCTTGCATGAATTTCATGCACCGGACCTCTTGTAAGAAAATAATAAGACATTTTTAAAAATATGCAGCATAGATCTATTTGAGAAACGTATGTATGCACAGGAAAAACACTTTTGGTAATCTTCTGCTTTTCAGAAGTTCACTTTATGCTGCTTTGTTTTTATGAAAGACCTACATTAGTGTCCGTTTTGACTGACACCTATATTAACACTTATTTGATATGAAAAAGGCAAAAAAGTGAAACTAGCCTTTTTCATTTATTTTAAAGTGAGCCCTCAGAGAGGCAATTTTACCCCAGCAGAAAGAATACACCACCAAGCTCTTTCCAGGGAACCACACTCAACATCTCAGCATCAAGCCACTGGAAATTTGAACTGTATCTGTGACCATCTGTGCTTGATCTAGATTTATGCTGTGTATCTGTTAGAAAGATGTGTCCTAAGGTGATTACTTCCTTACTTTAAGCCATTTTGGGTTACAAAATGTAAAGAACATTCTACTTTTCCAAAACAGGATACTGTATCTTATAAGGTATATGTGGCAAAGTTGTATTATTTACATTACAATTTTTTTTAAAACCAAGATGCATAGCTATTAGAATAAAAATGGGTTGTAAAAATTAATTTCTAGTTAGTCAATTTTATTCTCTAATATACTTATGTATAATCCATCTAAGTGTGAAATAATATATAGTGATGCTTATAAAGGCAGGTAGAGATTTTTTTTCCAAATTACAAAGTAGAAGGTAAGGGCAGATATTATTTTCTGTTTATGAAGATGGTAACTACCATTTGATTATAAAAACAAGTAGTTGCAAATACTCTTTAAATATTTATGTGAATGGAGTAGAGTTAGGAATATCTAGTATACTGTCCACTACAAAAGAAAAATGAAAACCAGTTATAAAAAAGAAAAAAAAAGCTCCTAAAGCAACCTGGATAAGAAATCCTGGTGGCTTGAACAAAGCTAGTAGCAATGAAAACGAAGAGGAGATGATGGTTTAAAAATGAATTTGAAGGTAGAAATGACAGATCTTAGTGATGGATTGGGTTTAAGGTGGAAGGAGAGAAAAAAATGAAAAAATTATCGAACTGATATGTTCGTTCAGCAATAGTAGGAAAATAAAAAGGGGAATAGCTGAAAGGTGCTCTTTGAGTATTTCAACGTAGATGTCAGTGTGGGACCTAGCAAGGTTAGTACTGAGATCGGAAGCCAAGAGTGGATTGATAAGCCAAAAGTAAGATAATGAAGACATCAGTAATACACCACTTTATTTGACAAATTTGTCTTTGGAAGAAACAGCAGGCAGAGAACTACAGGCTACAAGCAGGTGGCAGAGAGCTATAGGAGGGGGCAGGGCAGCAAGCTATGGGGAGGTGCAGGGGAAGGGGAACAGGGGGAGCTACAGGAGGGTGGGGGAGCAGCCAGAGAGCTACTGGAGGGCGCCTGCAAGCTACTGGCAAGCTACTGATGCATGGATTCATGAGCAGGGCTACTAGTATAAATATTTTTTAAAATATGTTTTGTATTGTAAACCATCAATGAAAAATTTCTGGGAACTCTACAGCTTAATAAAGTATACTCTGAGTAGCCATATTATTATGAACACCTGACATTTATAAGCAAATTAGCCATACACTGCATAGTATGGGATATGGAAGCTGAAGGCCTATTTGAACACCTTTGCTACCCGCAGTTACCAAGATAAAACGTCTCCAATTTGCACAAAAACGCAAGGATTGGACAGTCAAGCATTGGAAAAAAAGTCATGTAGTTTGATGAATCATGTTTCCAGTTGTATCATGCAAATGGCAAAGTGAGAATTTGGAAGAAACAGCATGAAAGCATGTACCCCACATGCACGAGTACAACCCTTCAAGCTGGTGGGGGCAGTGTTATGGTTTGGGGCATGTTTTCCTGGGATGATTTTGGGCCCTTTAATTTGTGTGGAACAATGTCTGAATAGTACAACATACCTAACTATTATTGCTGATTAAGTTCATCCCATCATGTTGATGGCATATCCCAATGGAGAAGGCTTCTTCCAACAAGACAATGCGCCATGCCACGGTGCTCGTATTGTACAGGAGTCGTTTCAAGAACGCGAGGGAGACTTTACCTTGCTCAGGTGGCCCCCACAATCACCAGATCTCAATCCAATTGAGCATTTGAGGATGAAGTTAAAAGAGCCGTCAGGCAGCTGGTTCCACAACCATCAAATCTCACAGAACTGGACAGTGCTATTCATCAGGAATGGTGTCAGCTTCCTCTCATCACCTTTCAACATCTCCTGGAGTCAATGCCAAGAAGAATCACTGCAGTGTTGAAGGCAAAATGTGGCCCAACAAAGTATTGATGGTGTGGTCATAATAATCTGGCCACTCAGTGTATAAAAATGTCTTTAAAACACTTTATACATCCAGTTGAAGTAAATATGGATTCAATATTTTGTTTCGATAACCTTTCCTCCATTACTATTCTTATGATATTAATTTTTCTACCATAATTTCTCATTTGGATTACTTACTACATTATTAGCCTCTCACTTTCTCTAGTGTTATTTCTGTATTATCAGTAATCTTTCAAAATTCCAAATATTATTATACCATTGCTTAAAATCATCCATAAGCTTTCGGGATAAGGGCTGAACTCCTTACTTAAGCTATTCACAACAGTCTCTACCTCCTGAACATCTTCCATTTCATTAATCATGCACCACTTCCCCAAACTACAATGACATCCTATATAATAAAAAGCTAATATGCAAATAGACCGAACAACCAAACAACCTGTCACTATAACATGTGCTGACAGCCAGGGGGCATGTATGTAACATGGCAGGCATTGGCTTCAGCAGGATGGTAGAGCAGGTGAGTGGGTGCATCAGACCAAGGCATGGCACTAGTTACTATCATTGGGGTGAGGCTCTGATGCTTACTGAAAATTTTTGCTCCCACACACCACAGTCCTGCCCAGCACTCACACCTGCTGCAGGCACCAGCCTCACTCACACCTGCTGCCAGCACTGGAGCCACTGCTTGCATCTACTGCCAGTGCTGGCCCCACTTGCACCTACAGCCAGCGCTGGAGCTGCTGCTTTATCTCACTGCTGGTGCCTAAGTGCTGGTCCCAATCATTTGGTGCCATCAGCAGGTACAAACAGCAGCTGCTGACCCTGATCACCCCTAAGGAATTCTCCATCTCCCCCTGCTCCTGAGGGTCAATCAGGGCAGCAAAAACCACTTGCACCTGCTGATGGAGCTGGAGCTGTTAGTGCATGGGAGTTGGGGCAGCTTGAGTGGGGCTGCTGGCAGACAGGCAACAAGGGTGGGAGGGGTTAGACAGGGGTGTAGAGGATGGGCTGAGACCTGCCACTGTGCCTACCAAACCTCACATCACATGGTTCCTTTCAAGGTGTGTGAATTTGTGCACTGGGCCCCTGGTCTATATATATAAAAGCCCAGCAACCATTATGATGGAAGGACCAGAATACCCGGTCACTGTGACATAAACTGACAGAGGAGCTGCCCTCTGGTAGTCAGTGTGCTCCCACAGCAGGATTGCCGCTCAGCCAGAAGCCAGGCTCATGCTGGTGGGCACAGCAGTAATGACGGGAGATTCTTCTGCCTCTGCAGAAGCACTAACAAGTGGCAAGCCAAGTGGTAAGGAGCAAGCAGGCAGGCGGTAAGAGCAGCAAGCCAAGTGGTAAGGAGTGAGCAGGCAGGCAGTTAGGAGCAAGTATACAAGCAGTTAGAAGTATTGAGTCCCGGATCATGAGAGAGTGCAGGCTGGGCTGAGGAAACTCCTCCCCCTATATAAATATCATGCATCAGGCCTCTAGTATTCAATATATTCTGACTCTCTCTTTCACAATTTTTCATATGCTTAGATTACACATTTGTTTTTAATGTTCTCTGCAATAATCCCAATTCGCAAACCATACCCATAAGTACATATACTCTCATGCATAAAAACCCCTTGTATATCTAGCTTACATCCAGTCATCTTTCAACTTTAAATTCAAATGTCACCTCTTTTGGTAAGCTTTTGTTATTCTGTTAGCTTGTTTTACATCAATCATAGCATCCTACTATATCATATCATTGGTGTTCTTGTCACAATTAAGAGAAAACAGAAGGTTCTTAAAGGCAAGAGCAAAGCATTGCATAATACCGATCAATTGTTCTTAATATAGGATGTAACAAAGAGCTGGAATGAACCCTGAAAGAGTAGTGAGAAGAGGAAAGAGGATTTACAATGAATAGACATTTCCCAGCTGAACCTTACTTTCAATATAATAACTTCTGTCAGAGCTACTGATCCGGGTGAACATACTTTCCTGAGAAGCAAAGGAAAAAATTACTTCATTATTTTGTCTGTGGATCTGAAATCATACCTAATTAAAAGAACCCTTTGTTTTTCTTAACAGAACATGTACTAAGAACTGCAGATGTCAAATTTTGGCACATTTGTGATAAGCTTACCAAACAAAAATTTAAAATTCATTACTTGAACTAGATAGATGATTGGAGAAAAATAAAAAAATAACATTTAATGATAACCATATTTTCTTCAAAATAGGCTGCATGTATTTAAAGAAAACTGCTATTTCTTATTGTGTCACTAATCACTACAAGTTTTGTCTTGGCATGTTTTTTATTTTACTATTAAAAATAAAAACTTTAAAAGCTCTTCAAAATGGCAAAAACCTTCTTAAAATGGCAAATTAACAAAAATAAACTTGGGAGCAATCTTATGTATACATTTTTAAAACTGACTAGGCCTTCAAAATAGCTATTTTATTCATCTATGTTTCCTTACTGAAGATATCTATTTATATCTTTTGTTCTCTTCAAATGAACAACAGATAACAAAACAATTTGCCTGGTGCAAATAAATTCAGATTTTTTTTCTCACTCTCAGATTGCCATGAAAGGAGAAGGGAGAAGAAAAAGTATATTTTAGTTCTTATTCTGTTTTCTGATTAGTTTATAGACTTCAGACTTATAATACTTGATTGTCATTTTCAAAATTATTTTATCATGATTTATGCATGCTGATAGTTGGTTTTTACTATACAAAATCTTAAAATGAAACCACAATAAAAAAAAAAACAACTTAGAAGTTTGGTGCTCTCAAACAATACAATTCTAGAGCTACAGTTCTTAAAGTCTATTGATTTTAGTCTCTTGCCTTTGACTTCTGAAATGTCTGGATGAATTTATTTCTGATCTTTTCTGAATCCTTGAGGCCATCTGTTTTAATTTGCTTGTGTTTCCCTTTGCCTTGCCTCATAATGTCTAAGCCTTCCTTCATCTGACCTCATAATCATGTCACATACACAGTTTTTATCCTATTCCTAAGCTAGGTTCATGGCTAAATGAGAAAATAATTGAGAAACCTAATTTCTGATTGTTCTCAAAACCGCTATGTCATTTTGGTCATATTCAAGACAGAATTAGCAAGTTCCACAACAATTATTTCATAAACAACAACAAATAAAGCTTCATTCTAAGGATGTAATTTGCATGTCAAGAAATACAGTAAATATATGCAATTTATTTTTTATAATTACTAGAAGAAATTAGGAAAATAAAATCATTAAATTAAATTCAGAAAATAATTTTCCTAAACAATTTTATCCAACTATTCATGCATTTTGAAATATTTGTTTTAGATATGTGGCTTTTGAGGCATGTTAGGAAGAAAAAAGAAAATTCCCTGACAAGTGGAATGAGGAAACTGAGACAAATGGTTGAACAAAAAGCAAGAAAGGCTGAACAATTAACATCCAGCTAATAAATCACAAGATCCTATCCTCCCTAATTGACGATGCCTAAGAACAGATGGTTTAAATGATCATAGTTAGGGAGGTAGATAACAAAAAACAAGTAGAGCCAAACTAATCCAGATCAAAGATGAAACTAACCAAAAAAGGGCCCAAAGCTCATTTTACCATCCTATCTAATAAGAGAGTAATTTACAGATTGACCATCACTCCAACACACAAGAGGGCTGCCCCCATGTGTTCAAAAATCCTGCTCCCATGTGGACACAAGATGGCCACCACAAGATGGCCAGCAAGGGAGGGCCGTTGGAAGGTTCCAGGCCTGCAAGGGAGGGCAGTTGAGGGTGTTCAGGCCAGCAGGGAAAGGCAGTTGGGAGAGAATAAGCCTGCAGGAGAAGGCAGTGAGGGGTGACCAAGCAGGCAGAGGAGGGACGTTGGGGGCAAACAGGCTGGCAGGGGAGCAGTTAGACATCAATTAGGCTGGTAGTGTAGTGGTTAGCGGGTGATCAGGCTGGCAGGCAGACGTGGTTAGGGGCAATTAGGGAGGCAGGCAGGTGAGCAGTTTGGAGCCAGCAATCCTGGATTGTGAGAAGGATGGGGACATCCCTCAAGGGGTCCCAGATTGGAGAGGGTGCAGGCTGGGCTAAGGGACATCCCCTACCTCCCATGCATGAATTTCGTGCACCGGGCCTCTAGTCTACACTAATAAAAGAGAAAAATGCTAACTGACCATACCTATGCTATGCCCACAGCCAATCAGGAGTGATATGAAAATTAAGCCAACAAAGATGGAGGGTAAATTTGCATATGCAAGAGGGGCAGGCTGCACCTGATGCTGCCTGTGGGGTCCAGGCCACCATCAGGAACCGGGCAGACCAGGTGGGCAGTGCTGAGGCCATAATCAGTAAGTGGGCAGGCGGAGGGGAGGGGGCATCACCACCTGATACTGCCTGCAGGGTCCAGGCAGGCCTGGCAGGCTGCGCCTGATGCTGCCCATGGGGTCCAGGTAGCCATCAGGGACCTGGATAGATGGGGGTGGCCAGGGTCTCTGGGATAACTGTCTGCTTCCGGGCGGCCTGTGCACACCAGTGGAGCAGGTCGGGGTTGAACATTTTACTGAAAATGGGATGCCTGTGCCCCAGGCCACTGAGCTCCATTCCTGGCAAGGAGAAAGCAGTGGGCAGTTAGCAGGCACCAGGCTGAAAGGGACTGGGAGCAACCTGCAGGCATGCTACCAGGAATATGTGCTGAACCATGATGTTGCAGAGGGCTGGCTGATGGAGGCGTGCAAAGATGCAGATGAAGCAGCTCTTGTTGGCTTTGAGCTTGAAAAGCACATAGACAGTCTGATGGACTAAATTGACTTTCTGAAGGTGCATAAAGAGGAGATCGCCAAGCTGCAGATGCAGATCCAGTACACTCAGATCTCCGTGGAGATTAACATGTTCTCCAAGCCTGACATCTCTGCCAGCTCAAGGACATCAAGTGTCCAGTATGAGAAGCTGGCTGCCAAGAACATGCAGAATGCTGAAGAATGGTACAAGAGCTGCTTCACCATGCTGACCGAAAGCATGGCCAAGAACATCTACGGGGTGCATGCAGCCAAGGGAAGGGGTATCTGAAAGCTGCTGCCTGCTCAAGGCCAAGACCCTGAGATCAAAGGATGCCAGGGTATGAAGCACTGGGAAAGCAGCTGCAAGAACTGGCGGATAAGCAGAACTCCAATGTTAGTGCTGTGCAGGACACAATCAACAAATTAGAAAATGAGTTAAGAACTACAAAGAGTGAAATGGCATATTTAAAAGAATGACCAGGACCTCATCAATGTGGCTTTGGACACTGACATTGCAGCTTAGAGGAACTCTTGGAAGGTGAGAGACCCGGCTCTGTTTCACCAGCATGGGAAGAATAGCCAGCAGCTACTCCCAGAATTCCCAGGTCTTTGGTCGATCTGCCTACAGTGGTTTACAGACCAGCTTCTACTTGATGTCCTCTCGCTCCTTCTCTTCTTAATACGCCAGCCACGTCCAGGAGGAGCAGATTGAGGTGGAGAAAAATATTGAGGCTACAAAAGCTGAGGAAGCTAAGGATGAACCCCCCTCTGAAGGAGAAGCTGAAGAGGAGGAGAAGGAGAAGGAAGTGGCTGACAAAGAGGAAAGAGAGGAAGAAGGTGCCAAGGAAGAATATGAGGATATAAAGGAGGAAGAAAAAGGAGGTGAAGGTGAAGGAGAATATGCTCAAGAAGCTGAGGATAAGAAAGATAAAGGTGCTGGGAAGGAGCAAGCAACCAAGAAAAAATTGGCCCCCCTTTTCTTAATTATTTCAGGAATAATCCTCCTGAAACCAGGTCAACCCTGTCACCAACCAAGCAGTTGAGTTCCCGATACTATATGAATTAAGAAATCAATATATATAACATTCTGAGGTGACTCAGTCTGAACATTAAATGTTGTGCTATGACTTTTCTCCTTACGCAGAGTATCTCTTGCTTGCCGAGTGGCTTCCTGGCTTGCTATCAGCCTGTGCATGGTCCATGCTTATGAGTTCAGAATTTATGACAATGTGAATAGTTCATATGTTTATAATAAAAACACATGAATACACAAATTCACTTATGTTAATGTTAAACTTCATGGAAAAATAGTCCTTTGAATCTTTGGTAGTTAAAAATTAAAAACCTCAAATCATGTGCAATAAACAGTAAATAAAGTTACACTGAATGACAAAAACAAAATACATTAGGGGCCAGGAAACGTTCAAAGAACTAGAAACCATTCCCAAATCAGGAAAGGAAGTCACAGGGTGTATATTATTGCTATGAATACAGTATTTCCTACTACTTACAATACATACAATGTAATATATTAGATGCTTTCCTATCTCATGAAGTATGTATTCTCATAGGTAATACTGGTAAATATGTTATAGTTATGGCAGTATATCATATCCTATCTATAGTAATAAAAGAATGATATGCTAATTAGACTACAAGACCTTCCAAAAGTCATTCCAGACAAAGCCATGGTGGCGGGGCCGAGGCAGAGGCTGTTAGGGGTGATCAGGCCAGGAGGGGCGGGCAGTTTGGGGTGATCAGATGGTGGGGAGAGGCAGTTGGGGGCCAGAAGGCTGGCATAGGGGACCAGTTGGGGCAATCAGGCTAGCAGGCAGAGTGGTTAGGGGAGATCAAGCAGGCAGGTAGGTGAGTAGTTAGGAGCCAGCAGTCTGGGATTTCAAGGGTGTTGTCTGACTACCATTTTAGGCCTGATCTCACAGGGGTCTCAGATTGGAGAGGATGCAGGCCAGGCTGAGATGGGAGTGGGAAGACATTAACCAAAAAATTTATATGCATGTATGCATAACCCTTGGACACAGAAAATAGTGTGGTGAAGGCCTGGTCAGCGGTACTAGATGGAGTGGGTCAATGGGGAAAGAGTAGGGAGAATTTTATGCACCTGGCCAATAGTCATTATAATAAAAATTGACACCATAAGTAGAAGGAGATCTCAGAGGATAAACACCATGATTTCTGGAAGGAATCATATTAAGAACAAGACTGCCCTTTCAACCAGAATTTGGAATCAGAATTTGTGCCACAAAGCTTGAAAGCAATCCCCTATATACACAACTTGGAAACATAAAATCCAAAGAACTAGCTAACCATGGGAGCAACTCACTAGTGAATTGGCCCTCATCCACTCAGGCATTTACTCATTGCTTCTGTCATAGTGGAGCCTGCACACTGGCATCTTTCTTTTCCTTTTTTTTTCTTTTCTTGTTGTTGTTCTTCATTTATGAATGCAATCCTAATTGTTCCTTTTCTTGAAAATTAATTTTTAGTATTGAAAGCGTTATAGAAATCCCCCTACTTTTTCCCCATTGACCCACTCCACCCAGCACCCCTGACCAGGCCTTCACCACACTATTTTCTGTGTCCAGGAATTATGTATACATGCATATAAATTCTTTCGTTAATCTCTTCCCACCCCCATTTCTGCTCCTGCCTTCCCTCTGAGATTCATCAGTCTATTCTATGCTTCTATGTCTCTGGATATATTTTGTTCTTCGGTTTATTTTGTTCATGTGAGTGAGATCATGTGACACTTGTCTTTCTCTGACTGGCTTGTTTTGCTTAGCAAAATATTATCCAGGTCTCTCCATGTTGCCTCAAAGTGCAAGAGATCTTTCTTTTTTACAGACGCATCATATTCCATTGTGTAAATGTACCACAATGAGATATCATCTCACACCTGCCAAAATGGCTACCATCAATAAATCAACAAACAAGTGCTGGTGAGGATGTGGAGAAAAAGGAATCCTAGCACACTGCTGGTGGGGATGCAGACTGGTGCAGCCACTATAGGAAAAGAGTATAGAGTTTCTTCAAAAAAATTAAAAATGGAATTACCTTTGACCTAGCAACCCTACTTCTAAGAATATATTCTAAGAATTATGAAGTGCCAATCAGAAAAAATATATGCACCTCTATGTTCATAGCATCATTATTTACAATAATCAACATGCTAAAATTCTCAACAAAATTCCAGCAAACCAGATCCAGCAATACATTAAAAAGATCATACACCATGAGCAAGTGGGATTTATTCCAGGAATGCAAGGCTGGTACAATATCCGCAAATCAATAAATGTGATACATCATATAAACAAAGTGAGAGACAAAAATCACAAAATCATATCAATTGATGCAGAAAAGGCATTTGACAAAATCCAACATCCTTTTCTAATTAAAACCCTCAGCAAAGTGGGAATGGAGGGATCATACCTCAACATAATAAAAGCTTTATATGATAAACCCACAGCCAACATCATACTCAATGGGCAAAAACTAACACCATTTCCACAAGACATGGATGCCCACTTTTACCATTCCTGTCCAACACAGTACTGGAAGTGCTAGCCTCAGCAATGAGACAAGAAGAAATAAAGGGCATCCAAATTGAAAAGAAAGAAGTAAAATTATCATTATTCAGAGATGACATGATACTGTACATAGAAAACCCTAAAGATTCCATCAAAAATTATTAGACTTAATAAATGAATTTTCCAATGTAGCAGGATATAAAATTAATGCCATGAAATCTTTTTTTAAATTTTATTTACAATATAACTTATATTTAATAGTAGTACATATGTTTTCCTCCCCCCCCCCAATATCCTCCCCCGAGCCTCCCTTACCCCCCAGCACATGTCCCCACCTGCCTCCCTCCCCACCCCAGAGTCTTTCATTCATTGGTTATGCTCATATGTATGCATATAAGTCCTTCGGTTGATCTCCCCCAGCATCTGCCTCCCCTCCACTCCAGCCTTCCCCTGTAGCTTGACAGCCTGTTCGAGGCCACCCTGCCTCTATATCAATCACTCTCCCCTGTTTCTTTTCTTCAAAAATATCTTGCCTCTGCATACTGAAAACAAACGTATAAGAGCAAAAAAAGTTTGAGTGTCAGTTTCAATGTCCAACTGTTCTGAGTCCCAGTTTCAATGTCAAATAGTTCTTCATGTGTACATGTCAGCAATGGTATCCAGATGGTGGACACATCGTGGCAATGCAAGATCCATCCTCTCTGGTATGTTCCTGGGCCGCCTGCAGCCACACACAGCTGCCGACTGCTAGCATGTAATGCCATGAAATCTATAGCATTCTATACACCAACAATGAACTTATAGAAAGAGAGTCTAAGAAACAATCCCACTTACCATCGCACCAAAAAAATTAAGATACCTAGGAATAAACCTAACTAAGAAGGTAAAAAACCTATATGCAAAAAATTACAGGACACTGAAAAAAGAGGTAGAGGAAGACATAAAGAGATAGAAGAACATACAGTGTTCATGGATTGGTAGAATCAACACCATCAAAATGTGCATACTACCGAAAGCAATCTATAGATTCAATGCAATCCCCATTAAAATACCAATGGCATATTTCACAGACCTACAACTAACCTTCCAAATATTCATCTGAAATTTAAAAAAAACAAATAGCTGCAGCAACCCTGAGAAAGAACAAAGTAGGTGGAATCTCAATCCCAGATATCAAGATGTATTACAAGGCCACACTGTTCTTAAAATAGCCTGATACGGGCACAAAAACAGACATACAGACCAATGGAATAGAATAGAGAACCCCCAAATTTACCCAAAACACTATGCTCAATTAATATTTGACAAAGGAAGCAAGAACATACAATGGAATCAAGACAGTCTCTTGAATAAAGGATGTTGGGAAAATTGAACAGATACATGCAAAAAATGAAACTGGACCACCAGCTTACTCCATACACAAAAATAAACTCAAAATAGATAAAGAACTTAAATGTAAGAAGGGAAACCATAAAAATACTAGAGGAATCCATAGGCAGCAAAATCCCTGACATATGCCAAAGCAATTTCTTAACTGATATTGCTCCTAGGGCAATGAAAACTAAAGAGAAAATAAACAAATGGAACTACATGGAAATAAAAAGCTTCTGCACAGCAAAAAAAAAAAAAAAAAAAAAAAACCATCAACCAAACAACAATGAAATCCACTACATGGGAGAACACATTTGCCAATGTAATCTCCAATAAGGGTATAATCTCCAACATTTACAGGGAACTCGTACAACTTAAGGAAAGGAAGATAAACAACCCAACCAAAAATGGGCAACGGACCTAAATAGATATTTTTTGAAAGAGGACATAAGGAAGGCCAAGAGGAATATGAAAATATGATCAAAGTCACTAATCATCCGAGAAATGTACATCAAAACAACAATGCATACCTGTCAGAATGGCTTTCACCAACAAATCAACAAATGACAAGTGCTGGCGAGGATGTGGAGAAAAAGGAACTCTCCTGCACTGCTGGTGGGATTGTAGACTGGTGCAGCTATTGTGGAGAACAATATGGAGTTTCCTCAAAAAACTAAAAATGGAACTCCCATTTGACCCAGTGATTCCATTTCTAGGAATATATCCCAAGAAACTACGAACACCAATCAGAAAGGATATATGCACCCCTATGTTCATAGCAGCACAATTTACAATAGTTAAGATTTGGAAACAGCCTAAATGCCCATCAGCAGATGAGTGGATTACTACACAATGGAATACTATGCTGTGGTAAAAAAGAAGGAATTCTTACCATTTGCAGCAACATAGATGAAACTGGAGAACATTATTCTAAGCAAAATGAGCCAGTCAGTGAAGGAGAAATACCACATGATCTTACTCACTTATGGATAATAAATAACATTATAACCTGTTGAACAAAAAGATTGATCCAGAGGCAGAGAAGCACCGAACCCACTGTCAAATTACCACGGGGAGGCTGTGGAGGTGGGAGGGAAATAGGAGATCAACCGAAGGACGTGTATCATGCATATAAGCATAACCAATGGACACAAGACACTGGGGGTGAGGGTATATATGGCAGCGGGGCAGAAGAGGAATGGGGGGATATGGACACATGTAATACCTTAATCAATACATTTTTTAAATAAATAAATAAATAAAGGTTTAGCTTTAAAAAAATTAAAAATGGAATTGCTTTTTGACCCAGCAACCCCACTTCTAGGAATATATTCTAAGAATTTTGAATCATCAATCAGAAAAAGTATTTGCACCCCTATGTTCATAGCACCATTATTTACAATAATTAAGATCTGAAAATAGCCAGTCATTCTATGAGTGGATTTTAAAAAATGGCTGTGATACATTTATATAATGGAATACTATGCAGTTATTAAAAAGAGGACTCTTTCTTTTTCTGTGTCTGAATAAAGTCCACTACATGGGAGAACACATTTGCCAATGTAATCTCCAATAAGGATATAATCTCCAACATTTACAGGGAACTCGTACAACTTAAGGAAAGGAAGATAAACAACCCAACCAAAAATGGGCTTTGTTCTCACTTTCACCTGAACTGGGGTCTCCAAAATTTTCCTCCACGAGTCAAGAACCTAGAGGTGTCCCGACATGCAAAAGAGCCAACCACTGCCAAAGAAGTGGTCAGGTAACATACTTATTTTTTCTCTTTTTATATGTATTATATTTATTTTTCAACATTATTTTATCTATGGACAGAGTCACTTGCGACAGACAAAATCTGTATTTGAATAACTGAGGTAAATGCAAAAATTTTTGAACTATATTATTGAAACAGACTAATTTTTATAAAAATATTTTCTGATTAAAAGTATACTAAATATTTGTCATTTAATATAATAATGTAAACTGATAATTTGCATGCTCATTTTAAAGGTTAATACTATATCAGTTTTATATTTCATTGGTTCTAAAAATAAGAGAAAAGAATAAACAAAAAGCAGAGGAAGAGAGAACCAAGATGGCGTCATAGGTAAACACCTATTGTTCTGCCCCATGCAATGATTCAAAAACTACAACATAACAACAAAACAAACATCACCCAGAATCACCAGAAAGCTGGCTGAGTGAAAACTCCACAAATAAAAGTAAAGGTGGGACACTGAGACTCAGAAGACTGGCAGGAGCGCAGCCTTGAAGACGGAAACAGGTTAGGAGCCGTCCTGGTCACGCTCGCGGGCTGTAAGACTGGAGCAGCAACCCCAGCCGGATTTCTCCAATGGGGAGGGCGGAGACGTCGCACTACACGGATTCCCCAGCGCCAGACAAGGTCCGAGATCCGGGGTACATGGAGACGTCCCACTGCACAGATTCCCCAGTGCCAGGTGAGGGCCGAGGTCCGGGGGGACGCACCCTGGAAGCTGGGCATGGCAGAGGTCTTCTAGTCTGCGGAGAAATTGGGTATCTGGGAAAAGAAGTTTGCACGCAAGGGTCGCACAAATGCGCGACTTGCTCCCTGGAAAATTGTCTCCTGGTCCCAGAAACCACCTATGTTACAACCCTGGGCTAGACTTTGGGTGTGCAAACTCATTTGGGGAGAGGCAGAGTGGTCTGGCAAGAGGAAGAGACTAGCAGCTTTCTCTTGGAGGTGCCTGCAGCCATCCCCATCCAACAGAGACGTGCATGTGTGCGAGCGCAGCATAGGACGTAGCTGACACTGAGGCTGCCTGCTCAGCTAGAAACTCCACCCATCCAACCTGAACACAGTCTCCCTTCACAGCCAATTGGCCTGGAGGTCAAACCCTCCTAGGGCTAACAACAACAAGCTGGGTTTAAATTCAAAAATACTGTACAACCCATAAAGGATTGCAGTAAGAGTACCCATCTCAAATAACTGGGGAGGCTGTGCCACTGACCCTTAGAGGACATCTACCACATAAAGCAGCCACCACCATGCAGAGATATGGAAAGAAATCAGGTGTGAAAGAAATGGAGGAGAAAAGACGACAAGACATAGAGTTCAAAACCACTCTAGTTGAACCACATAGAGTTCAAGAGGCTCCTAGAAAAGGCCGATGAACTTAATGAGAACTACGAGGAAATAAACAAGACCAACCAGGAAATGAATAAGACTTACAAGGAAATGAATGAGACCCTCAAGGAAATGAACAAGACCTCTGAGGATATGAACCAGACCCTCACGGATACGAAAAAGGACCAACTAGAAATCAAGCATACACAGACTGAAATAAAAAATATTACACAAAGTCCTAAAAGCAGTCCAGAGGACCACAAGAACCAAGTCAAAGATTTGAAATACAAAGAAGCAAAATCCACTCGGCTGGAAAAGCAAGAAACAAAAAGAATTCAGATAATTGAAGATAGCGTAAGGGGCCTCTGGGACAACCTCAAGCATGCCAACATCCGAATTATTGGGGTGCCAGAAAAAGAGAGACAGCAAGGTAATGAAAACCTACTTGAAGAAATAGTGACTGAAAACTTCCCCCACCTGGTGAAAGAAACTGACTTAAAAGCCCAAGAAGTATACAGAGCCCCAAAATATAGGAATCTAAAGAGGACCACACCAAGACATATCATAATTAAAATGCCAAGAGCAAAAGATAAAGAGAGAATATTAAAAGCAGCAAGAGAAAAACAGTTGGTTACCTACAGGGGAGCACCCATACGATTGTCAGCGGATTTCTCAACAGAAACGATGCAGGCCAGACGGGAATGGCAAGAAATATTCAAAATAATGAATAGTAAGAATCTACAACCAAGATTACTCTATCCAGCAAAGCTATCATGCAGAATTGAAGGTCAGATAAAGTGCTTCGCAGATAAGAAAAAGCTAAAGGAGTTCATCACCACCAAACCAGTATTATATGAAATGCTGAAAGATATTCTTTAAGAAGAGGAAGAAGAAAAAGGTAAAAATATAAATTATGAACAACAAAGACACATCTATCAACAAATGAACATAAAAATCAAGTGAATTGATAGGCTGATGAACAGGATAAACTGGTGAATATAACAGAAACATGGACATAGAGAGGGAATGGACTGACAATTCTTGGGGAGAAAAGGGTTGTGGGAAGTACAGCATGAGACTGGACAAAAATCTTGCAACAATGGGAGAGGACAGCGGGCAGGGGGAGGTGAGGGTGGAGGGTGGGATAGGTACAGGGTGGAGGGGAGATATAGGGGGATAAAAAAGGGGAAACAATGTAATTAATAAACTGAACAATAAAGATTAAAAAAAAGCAGAGGAAACTGCTCTAAAGAATCATCTATCTCCATTCTTGTGATAAGCTCTTTAAAGTGTTTTCTAGATATTATATATATATGCAACATCTAGTCTCTTAAGTTTGGATCCCTTTATAGTTCTCTAAAAAAAAAATAACTGCATTACTTCTAAACATCTATAAAGTTTCATGACCCAACCTTTAAAGAAAATTTATTACATTCTGAGATCTTCTATTCTTCCATTTAGGTCAAGACAACCTAAGCATCACTTGATACCATCTGTAAAAGCTTATATATTAATCATTCCAAGTTCCAGAAGCCATGGAGTAACCTACTCAACCCAAATCCTGAGAATATATGATAAATTTTATCAACAGCCATAAATGCTGTGGTATTAAGTATAGAAATTACATCAATCAAGGCAGCACTGTTCTTCCTCGGCACTGCCAGTGGAAGTGGCAACCATTTCTTACTTAGCATGATAGCTGCCCTCAGACCCCTTATGAGACCCAGAATTGTCCAAAAGAGGACCTAGAAGTTCATCTGTCACCAGTCAGACCAATATGTCAAAATTAAGTGCAACTGGCAGAAACCCAGAGGCATTGACAATAGCGTGCACAGAAGGTTCAGGGCCAGATCTTGATGCCCAACATTGGCTATGGGAGCAACAAGAAAACAAAGCACATGCTGTCCAGGGGCTTTGGGAAATTTCTGATCCATTATGTCAATGTGTTTGAAGTGCTGCTGATGTAGAACAAATCGTACTGTGCTGCTACTGCTCAAAACATCTCCTCAAATAACCTCAAAGTCATTGTGGAAAGAGCAGCCCAGCTGGCCATCAATCACAAATCCCAATGCCATGCTGTACAGCCAAAAAAAATGAATAAACTGATTGTTTACACATTGCATTTGTGCTAATAAAATTATAAATTCTGCCCCAAAAAAAGAAAGAAAGAAAAAGAAAGGTAGCACTGATTTGGGAATGTCTGACCTAACAGAGTAAAGAAACAGAATCTGCTAAGAGTTCACAATGCAAAGGAACATCCATAAGTTACTTTAGTATAAAGAATGTATCCCCAACATATTCAATTCTATCTAATAAAAGAGTAATATGCAATTTGACCACCACTCCAACACACAAGATGGCTGCCCCCATGTGGTCAAAGCTCCTGTCCCCATGTGGACACAAGATGGCCACCACAAGATGGCCAGCAGGGGAGGAGAGTTGGGAGGGACCGGGCTTGCAAGGGAGGACAGTTGGGGGTGATCAAGCCAGCAGGGGAGGGCAGTTAGGGGTGACCAGGCTGGCAAAGGAGGGAAGTTGGGGGTGACTGGGCCTGTAGGGAAGGGCAGATGAGTGGGAGCCAGGCCTGCAGGGGAGGGAAGTTAGGGGTAATCAGGCTTGCATGGGAGCAGTTAGGCATCAATCAGGCTGGCAGGGTAGTGGTTAGTGGGTGATCAGGCTGGCAGGCAGAAGTGGTTAGGAGCAATCAGGAAGGCAAGCAGGCGAGCAGTTGGGAGCCAGCAGTCCTGAATTATGACTGCCTGTTAAGGCCTGGTCTTACCGGGATCAGACATCCCTTAAGGGGTCCCAGATTGGAGAGGGTGCAGGCTGGGCTGAGGGACAAACACTCCTGTGCACAAATTCTGTGCACCAGGCCTCTAGTTTATAAATAAACACATATATTTTTGTAAATGTCTATAATTTGATTGTGAGTAACTACCAATATGAAGAAGTCAGACTATTCTTTATGAATAGAAAGATAGGTTCAAAGGGAAAAGGCATTTGGTATGGTGTTGGAGGAAGTTCAAAATAATCAAATGTATAATGACAAAGAAAGTTGCCAATTAGTCTATAATGCTAAAATCTTAGACACTTTAAACCTGTTTATCTGTCCTTTGACCTTTTACATTTAGTTGTCAGACATTTTAATTCTACATATAATTTAGGTATAACAGTAATTGCTTTGTATAATGAATATCCATTGTTTACCAGCATATTTACTCTCTTATTGCGCTTTTAAAAGCAATATTTTTTTAAATCCTCCCCCAAAGATTTTTTTTCCATTGATTTTTTTAGACATAGTAGAAGGGAAGGAGGAGAGGAGAGAGAGAAACATCATCATGACAGCAACACGTTGATTGGTTGCCCGGACCCAGGATGGGGACTGAATGCATAAACAAGGTATGTGCTCTTGACTGGAAATCAAACTCTTGACCCTTAGGTCTGCAGGACGATGCTCTAACTCACCACTAAGGAAAGCCACCCAGGGCTCTCTGATTGTCCAATAGTTCAGACACATTCTGTGGTCTCTTTTTTGCTTTACCTACCTTGTCATCTAATGCATCCAATCTGCTGGTTCATTTCTTGGATTATTAATTTTAGCTATCACATTTTTTTCATTATAGGATATTGATTTGATATTTTATGATACTATTTTATACTTTCATATGTTTTGTCTAAATTTTTAAAAATTCTTGAACATATTAATCATAGTTATTTCAGAATCCCTTACTGCTAACTACAACTTCTGGATTAACCATGCCTTTATGATTGGCTGGTTTTTTTAAATATGTTTTTATTAATATCAGAGATGAATGGAGAGGGAGAGAGAGATAGAAACATCAATGACGAGAGAATCATTGCTCAGCTGCCTCCCACACACTCACCACTGGGGATGAACCCACAACTCGGCATGTGCCCTTGAATGGAACCTAGGACCCTTCAGTTCACAGGCTGACACTATCCATTGACTCAAACCAGCCAGGCTGATTGGCTATTTTTTTTAAAAAATAGTTATAGTTGTGTTTTTGTAACTCTCATTGTTAAATATTTGATTGAAGGCTAACCACTGTACAATAGAACGTGAAACTCCAGATGATGTCATCTTCCACTAGACTGTTTTTCTTTTCCTCTGTTTGGCAAGTAATCTGAGTTGACGATCATATCAATTAAATCTGAGAATAAGCTTGTTTTGAATTCTCTTAAGACTTAGTTTGAATCTATCTATTCCTGCATCAACTCTGTCATTTTAGTATATGCCATTTTGCCTTTGGATAAAAAACATACTAGGTATCTATCTCACCAGTCTTTAAATTCTGCACAAGATTGAACTTTTAATTTTAAAAATGTCCAGCCTGATTTCTAATTTCTTGCCAGTATCACTTCAGAATCTGACAAAAGTCTTAAGATGGGAGTTGGTAATTAGTTTAAGGCTGATTTCCTCCCCCTTCCTAACCTGATATAACTGCTGGAAATTTCATTATGCCTTTTTATAAGTCTAGTCCCAGCTCTCCAGACTTCTATAGAATATCAAAATCAAGGAACAGCCCTTGAAAATCAGTCTCAATTTTCAATGTAGCTTAGCATAATCACTAAAATGACTAATTTAGCTTCCTGCACCCCACCACGCTTTGTTAAGACTAAGCTCAATAATTAGCTTTCCCACAAAATGAACAATGTCTCTAAGTTTGGTGAAACAGGCCCTCCACTCTCTAGAACATTATTTTATCTAGTACTCATTCTTTCTAAATTTTTATGAAATATGATTTATATAATTTATCTAGCTTTTCTTATTTTAATGGAAACAGTTGTCCACCATTAACTGTTTCTCACCCAGAAGTAAAAATTTTCTGGTTTTTTTTTTTTTTTGAGCTTTAACTTTTGTGGCAATTGACTCTAATGTGTATTACCAAAACAAACTAATATGAATTTGTGATTTTATTTTAGTCTCCTAAATATTGAATAACTTTTCATCAAATACTAGAGGCTTGATGCTTGAAAATTTATGCAAGAGTAGTCCTTCCTTCTCCCGGTTGCTGATACCAGCTTCCCTCTGGCACCCAGGATTCAGGCTTCCCTCCTCCAGCCACCGGCAGGCACCCAGGACCTGGGCTGGCTGCCCTCAGGCCCTGGCTTCCTCAGGAAGGATGTCTGGAATGACATGCAGAAGACTTCCAGTCTAATTAGCATATTACCCTTTTATTTTAATAGATGCCACACCAGCCTTCTTGATTCTTATATCTTTGCCTTATAAGGGTGCCCCTATACCTTCTGCTCTTGGTAATCACTTTCCAGTTTAAACCACGTATTTATCCTGGAAATGATCCCTTGCTATTGTGATATATTTGTTTAGCTATTGATCAATATCTTAAATCTTCCCATAATTAACTTCCTTTTTATGTTTACCATACACAACAAGTGACATTTTCAAAATCAGCATAATTAACTTTAGTTGTACTTTATTAATTCAAAAGTTTGAGAAACATAATTTTGAATAATATGTGACTGTCTTCCAGTTTTGAAAATACTCCACTGTTAGAATAATTGGGAGAAATTACTGTACTAAAACTGAAATTCATCCAGAAGGCAAGTTCCCAGGCTAACAGGCTATTATAAATTTCACAGCAATTAACTCTTAGAGATTTTACAAATAGTGTTTACCTGTGTGCACAGTCTCATGGAGGTTTGGTATCTGACTTGACCGTGTTGGGAAGCTGACAAGGACAGATTTTTTAAGAGAAGAGCTTCCAGGCTAGTCATCCACTAAAATAAAAATAGCTAAGTGTCTTGTAACTGTTGGAACAGGAAAAAAATCATCATATAAAGAACACTGAGTTGCATTCTGCTGGATTCTATTATTGTGGTGTATCCCCATTTTACCTAGGATGCCTCAAAAAGTCAAATTATGGAGCCATTTATTAAAAGCCGGTGGCATATGAGAGAACTATTCAGTGCTCCAAAAAATATCTTAGCCTTGAACAGCTCAACATATCTGGCTTATATTGGAAGAATATCACAAAAGTATTTATTACAGCTTTGGGTCTGGAATGAGGAACCTGCTTTGTGCAAAAGCATTTTTATAGAAGCAAAAATTGAATAAGTTAGTATTGAAGAATCACTAAGTCAACAGAAACACATTATCTGGGACTACCTGGGCAATTTAGAATAATTGTGCTGTCCAGATTCTGAGATCACTGAGTCAACAGGAATGCACTATCTGTAGCTACTGAGGCAATTTAGGATAATTGTCCAGTCCTGGTTCCCAGAGGAATGTGCTTCTATGACTAGTCAGATCACAATCATTGGGATATTCAAGTCATCATCAATGGAGTATGGGATAGCATACATAAGTTCCAGAAAATTAAAATAACTTTCTATTATTTTAGCAAACAAATAAGTACAGAACCCAAACAGCAGTTTCTACCTGAGATGATTACTACCATACTTCACTGTGAACTACATGATTAACCTGAATTATGCAATTAAAGTATTAATTGACTAAAAAACTAAGAAAGAAAATTGTTAGTAATGTCAGTTATGGTCTTTGTTCATCTGGTCAATGAAGAGTAAAGTAATAATTACTAGTATTTTTACTATGTATTTGGGGTTTGCAAAATACTTCCACAAATATGGATTCAATCAAATATTTGGAAGTTTGTGTACTCCAAATATATGTGTAAACTCACAAGGAGAATTCAGTGATTTGCACATTAACATAATACCAAATATTCCTACAAACCTCTATCCAAGAGGTAATACCTTTAAGGAAATAGGGGATTTCTGGATAGATACAAAGTGGGTGGAAGCTGCACTCACCTGCTCCTAGTGCCAAACTAGATTTACAGTTAACCTAAATATTTGAAGATTAGATAAACTGAAATATAATGAAGGATTCACAGCAGAAGCCACATAGAAATGGTTAAGATGGTGGAGACACAGAAAGGACTGGCCTAACATCCATGTGCAACAACCAAGAAGCTGAGGGTATTCTTAACTGTAAAACTAACTCCCCCTAGGAATGTGGGGTCTCAACTGCACACAGGCGTTCCTAACTCAGAGCAGTAGAAATGGAAAGAAGAGTCTTCTGTGCATCTGATGGGTAAATTGGTGAAGATTTAGTTGGCCTGGGGGAGAAGGGCATCTGCTAGAGATCCATGTCTCTTTCCCAGGAATGAGCACTTCTATTGTTACAGCACCAACCCGGGGAGTGCACTGCCCAGTTCCTCAGTTATTGGCAATATCACCGGTTGTGCTCAGGTTCTGTGGATGGGTCTGCTGTCTGCACCCAGTAGTGACCATTTGGGTGCTCTTATTCTAGAGAAGCTTTTGGTGTTTACCATATATAACAAATGACATTATTGTCAAGTAGGCCATCTTGAGCTCACAGCTGGAGCCCCCTCCCTCACCCAATGAATAACTTGGCCAGCCTTGCCCTGCTGAGTTCAGTCAGGCAGGGACTTCAGAGTATTGCACAGAGTTGGAAGCTTTTGTGCTTTCTCCCAAGGAGGCTTTTGTGCAGGATTTAGATGGGCTGGTGCTGGGCTGTGAGGCTACATCACTGGGGAGCCACTCCTATCTCCCCTGCAAGTTGGTGTCTTACAGGCACCAACCCAAAAGAGAGAATGTTTGGATCTGCCCTTCTAAGTACCTAATATCCTGCTCTCCTTAGTTCAGTTACACAGGGGGAAAGGTAGTGCTATTTAAAGCTGGGGCATTTGAAGTGTGGGTCCCTCAAAAGCTATAGTCTGAGATCAGGACAAAGTGTTTGTCCCCCTCCTATATGGTTAGTTGGCACCATCCTCAATGGGCAACTTTTAAAATCTGTCTTCATGTGACCAAAGGGCTTTATTCTGTTGAGCTTGCTCCTGCTGAGGGAATAGCTGGATTCACCCAACATGAACCTGAGATGTACTCTTCTGAGGAAGCTAGAATTGGAAACTCTGACAGTCATTCAGTGGCTTGCTTCCAGAGTAGGGACCACATTCCTCTCAAAGAACAGACCCACTAGGCTCACACTCTTGATTCCAGTTGCCATGCCCTACCAAGTCTGTGACCTGCAAAAGGGTCAGTGGGTTACACCCAGCCTGGGCCCACTCTACAATTTTACTTTGGAAGGTTCTAGAAGAAGACCAGGCAACCTCTGGGGAGGTAGTGTAGTTGATAAGAGAAGGAAAACCTCAGGGAACCATGGACATTTTATATATCTGCCCCCAGCTCTAAGCTGGAAGATTATTGCACACTGATTGGCCTCTCCCAGGCACACCCAAGCCCAGTAAATTCAGTCACAAACAGTGAACAGCATAGTTGCTTCAGACAAGTAGCCCAAGGCTGGTTACACAATGTCTGACATTGACTGGTACCTGAACCTTGCCAAAGAAGACCCAAAACAAAAACAAGTGGTGATCATCAGACCATACCAGAACTGGATCCAAATAGCCACACAAGAAGCACACCTAGAGGGGGATTATGGCAGGCATCAGATCCTGCTGGGAATAACTCCACCTTGAGAGGTAGTCCTTGAACAGTGTCTCAGACACAGTGATCTAGATTTATCCTTATAGTCAACCAACTAGAAATATTAAATCCACCCAATAAAGGACGAACAGTATTCAAGATTCACTAAAACAGGAAGATGCACAAAAACTGTAAGAAACCATCCCTAAAGCACTGAGCTCAGGTGACCTAAAAGATTGTGCCACTGAGTCCAAAAAGACATCCATAATAACAAGTTTGGAAGTAATAGCAGATCTACCTAAACACAGAGACCAAGTAGGGAGGCAAAGACATATGTTTCAACTGAAAGAACCAGAGAAATCTCCAGAAAAAAATAAAATAAAATGGAAGCAACTGAAATATATGCAACAATATATGCAAATATATGCAAAAATATAAAACAATGGTCATGAGAATGTTCAAGGACCTTAAGGGGAGAATGACTGATCTCAGTGAGAACTTAAACAAATAGATAGCAGAATTAAAAAAAAAACAGAAATCATAAAAAAGAATAGTCAGAAATGAAGAATACAATATCTGAAATGAAAAAATCAGTAGCAGGTTAGATGAAGCAGAGTGTCAAATCAGCAATTTAGATGACACAATAACAGTAAGCATTCAAGCATAGAATTAGAAAGAAAAGAGAATTTGAAAAATGAGGAATGTCTAAGGGATCTCTGGGACAACATCAAGTATAACAATATACACATCATAAGGATATCACAGGAGAGGAAAGTTAGCAAGGGATGAGAACTTGTTGAAGAAATAGTGATCGAATACTTTCCTAACCCAGTGAAGAAAAAAGTCACACAACTTCAGGAAGCACAGAGAATCACAATCAAGATAAATAACAACAACAAAAAGCACATCAAAACATATTTTAATTAAAATGGCAAAAGTGAAAGACAAAAAGAGAATCTTAAGGGCTACAAGAGAAAAACAATTAGTTACCTATGAGGGAGTTCCCATAACACTGTCAGGTGATTTCTCAAAAGACATACTTCAGACTAGAGGGTTGACATGAAATATTCAAAGTGATGAAAAGCAAGAAACTACCATAAAGACTAATTTATCTAGCAAGGCTAAATCCTTTAAAACTGAGGGCTAAATAAATAAATAAATAAATAAATCTACACTAATAAAAGAGAACAATGCTAATTGACTATACCTTTGTTATACCCACAGCCAATCAGGAGTGATATGAAAATTAACCCAGCAAAGATGGTGGGTAAATTTGCATACGCAGGGTGCATGGGCAGTGTCCTATGCCACCAGTGGGATCCAAGCCACAGTTGGGAATCTGGGCAGGTGGTGGGGGCCAGTGCCCGATGCTGCTTTCCTGGGTCCAAGCAGCTCACCACCCGGCATACTGCCCAGGTCCAAGCTGCCCCACCACCTGCCCGGTCCAAGCTGCCCCACAATCACAGGGCGAAAAGCCCAGGCCGAGCTGCCCCACAATCGTGGGGCAAACAGGCCAGACAGAGCCTGGCAAAGACAACCCACAATCCCAGGTGAAGAAGCCATTCTGCTGACCAACCTGCACTAGGGACCTGTTCAAGCACGTGGTGCGGAGTTCAAGGCCTCTAGCTTGCAGCCATGGGAAGTCTCCCTCTCCCCAGAGTTAAGAGCACCAGCCCAGGTTTACCCAGCGTCCTGGTCCTGACTGTGGGGGTGAGTTCCGGCAGGCTGGGGTTTGATCCCCACACATTAGCAGTAGGAGACCAGTGCCTTTGTTATTCCTGTGTGTCTGCATTTTAATTGAACAAATGCCCTGTGGTCCCCATGGTCAGCTTAGCAAAATCTTTTAGGAGGAGAATTCTGTCTGGGTCTCCTTGAATTTTCTCAGCCCCTACTCACCCCCCTGTAAAGGCACAGAACAAGTGAGGCCCTTAAATAGAAATCATAGGTCTCCAGCAACGGTGGGCCTCTCTCAGCACAGTCATGGAAACACAAGCTCAAGTCATGATCTCTGCCCTTAAAAAATTCACAATCTTATTAGAGCGAGTGGATGATCAAAGCGCAGTAATAACATCAGAATGTAAGGCAACAATACAGAGAGGAACAGAGGCAATTGCTAGGATGATTTTCCAATAATTAGTACAAAGAGTATGTGCTATGAATTAAATTTTAAAAATATGTGTGAAAGTAGCTGCTTCATGATTATGGCATCCCTTCCCATTTTACAGGAATCTTTGAGTTCCACATGAATTGTGTACTATGCTATGATATCTGAGGCACAGGACAAGGGAGACACTAAGTATACTATGCTTTGTTATTTGAGTCATTCTTTATTGTTCAATGTAATTTATTTCTGTATGCCTCAGTTTTGTAATAGTTAAATTACTAGAATAATACATCTTGCTATGAAATATTACTAGAAGATCAAATGATCAGGTAACATTTATTGTTATTTTCTATAAAGGAACACAATCTCTGGTATGCTAAAGTGATAGGTATTATTGAAATATTCAGGTAGAGAGACAGACTTGATTACAAGTGAGGCTTACTATCACAAGACAAATTTATTACTTAAAAAAAAAGGAGAGCTAACTAGAAACGCATCCAAATATAAGCCCTTGAAGGGCAAATGTAAATTGAATAAGCTTTGCTATTACAAGAGCAAGAAGAAAAATTTCAGATGCAAGAGTGAAAACCACATTGCATCCACTCTAAGTAGCTGTTAAAAAAAAGAATGGTATAGTATGAAAGTGTTTAATACAGATTGTAAAGACATTTGTTCAAAGAGGATTTCCTACAGTAGGTGACATTTCAGTTATTTTTTTTTAATGTGAAGAGGTTAGCTAGATAATAAAAAGGTGTAGGGGTCTCGAATTATAGAGGGTGCAGGCAGTGGGCTTCTAGTAAATAAATAAGTTCAGTAACACCACACCAGGAAATGTTAAAAGGCCTGCTTTAAAAAGAAGAAAGAAAATAAACAGAGAGAAAGGAAAATAGATATAATGAAGAAATTGGCAATAAATAAATACTTATCAGTAATAAGTTTATAAATGTAAGCAGAATAAATGTTCCAATGAAAAAAAGAGGGCACCCTGAATTGATAAAAATACAGGACTCATATACATGCTATCTCCCTCATAACAAAAGATACACAGAGACTGAAAGTAAAGGGATGGGAAAGAATATTACATGCAAATATAAATAAAAAAGAAGAGGGGTTGCAATACTTAGACAAAATAAACCTCAAAACAAAGGTTATAACAAGAGACAAAGAAGGTCATGGCACAATACAAAGAAGTTAATCCAATAAGAAAATATCTCCCTTGTAAGCATATATGCACCTAACATTAAAAAAACACAACTATATTAAAATTTTTTGGTGGACATTAAGGAAGAAATCTAAAGCAATGCAGTCATAGTAGGGGATTTTTAACACCCAATTAAAATCAATGAGTACATCTTTCAGACTAAAATGAACAAGACAAGAAAAAACTTAAACAATACACTGGATCAGATGGATTTAATTGATATTTACAGAGCATTTCATCCCAAAGCAGCAGCATATACATTCTTCTCAACTGCACATAGAACATTCTCAAAGATAGACTATATTTTACGACACAAAATTAGTCAATGAATTCAAGAAGATTGAAATCATATTAAGCATTTTTTCTAGTCACAATGGTATGAAACTAGAAATCAATTACAATTTTAAAAGTGAAAAAAACATTCAAACACATGGAGGCTAACTACCATGCTATTAACCAGCCAAATAGGTCAACAATGAGATCAAGGAAGAAAATCAAAAGTTACTTAGAAAAAAATGAAAATGAACACACAACAATTCAAAATTTATCGGGCACAGTGAAAGTAGTCCAGAAAAGGAAGTTTATAGCATTACAGGCCTACCTCAAGAAGTAAGAAAAATATGAAATAATCTAACCATTCACCTAAGAGAACTATTTTAAAAAAGAATCAAAGCCCATAGTAAGTAGAAGGAAGGAAAAAATAAACATTATAGTGGAAATGAATGACATAGAGACAAAAATAAAACACCAAACAATAAAAAAGATAAATTGAAACGAAGAGCCAGTTCTTTGAAAAGATAAACAAAATTGATAAACCTTTAACCAGACCAATAAAAAAATAGAGGACACAAATAAATAAAATCAGAAATTAAAGAGAAAGAACAACTGCCATCACAAAAAATACAAAGACTGTAAGAAAATACTATGAAGCACTATATGCCAACAAATTGGACAACTTACGTGAAATAAATAAATTGCTGGAAACATACAATCTTCCAAAACTGAATGACCAATTAGAATTAATAAATCAAAACAGTAATAAAAAGACTCCCAGTAAACAAAAGTCCTGGACCAGATGGCTTCCCAAATTTCCCATAACATTTGAAGAATTAACATCTATCCTTAAACTACTTCAAAAATTTCAAGAAGTGGAAAGACTTCCAAGCATTTTTTTTCTTTTTAGAAAGCCTGCATTATCCTAATTCCAAAACCAGATAAAGACACTACAAAGAAAAAAATTATAAGCCAATGTCCCTGATAAACATAGATGCTAAAATGTTGAAAAAAATATTAGCAAATTGGATTCAGCAATACATTAAAATGATCATATACCATGACCAAGGTGATTTACTCCAGGGGTGCAAGGCTGGTACAACATTCACAAACTAATAAATATGATATATCACATAAACAAAATGAAGGATAAAAAAATCAAATGATCAAATCCAAAGGTGCAGAAAAAGCATTCTATCAAATCCAATACCCATCTATACTAATAAAAGGGTAATATGCAAATGGTTAGGATGCCCTCACATGTAGCAACTGATCAGCAGGCTGCGGGCACAGCAGGTGCGGATGGGTGGGGACTTGCAGCATCAAGGACTTGCATCAAGCCATCACAATCCACCACCAGGAAGCCTGGGGCCTGGTAGAAGCCTCTGAGTGTCTGTGCCGGGGTCCAGAGGCCTCCGCGTGGCCAGGTTCAGAGGCGGGTCCTAGAAGAGGCCTCTGCACAACAAGGCTTGGGGGTCCCACAGTTCTGTGTGGCATGGAGGCGGGACCCTCTTGGGGACAATCCATTGAGGAGCTCCAGGTGGATGGGCAGAGCCTACCTCTTTGGGGTGTTACACTGTGGGACTCTACACTGTGACAGGGCACAGGCCAGACTGGGGGACTTTCCCCCTAATGTCATGTACCAGGCCACTCATTTATGGTAAAAACTCTCAGCAAAGTGGGAATAGAGGGATCGAACCTCAACATTATAAAGGCCATTTATGACTAATTGACAGCCAACATCATACTCAATTGACAAAATCTAAAAGTGTTTCTTTCCCTTCATATTGGAAACAAGGCATGCATGTTCATTGTTACCACTCTCATTCATTATAGTACTGGGAGTTCTAGCTACAGCAATTAGAATAGAAGTAGAAATAAAAGGCATCCAAAGTTTAAAGAAGGAAGTTTAAACTGTCTTTATTCATTGATGACATGAATATGTATTTAGAAAACATTAAAACTCCACCAACAATTACTAAATCTAATAAATGAATTTGGCAAAGTATCAGGATACAAAACTAATATTCAGAAATTTGTGGAATTTTTATACACCAATAATGAACTATCAGAAAAAGAAACCGAGGAAACAATCCTGCCTGGTTGGTATGGCTCAGTTGTTGAGCATCAACTTGTGAACTAGGAGGTCACTCTTTGATTCCAAGTCAGGATACATGCCTGGGTTACACAGTCCCAGTGGGAGATGTGCAGGAAGCAACCAATTAATGATTCTCTACCATCATTGAAGTTTATATCTCTCTCTCCCTCTACCTTCCTCTCTGAAATGAATAGAAAGAAAGAAAACAATTCCATTTCTTATTTCAACAGCAACAACAAAATTAGGTACATAAGAATGCATTTAATCAAGAAGGAAAAAGACCAGTACTCAAAAAATTATGATCTAGACCAGTGATAGGCAAACTTTTGAGCTTGGTGTGTCAAAATTTGCAAAAAAAATGAGCATAACTTGAGTGGTGGGTCACTTCAGGGAAAAAAAACCATAATTTTGCAATATTTAGAGTTTAAATAACAAAAATGTATAATTGTAATATATAACTGTATTTAATAAACCAAAACCTAATTATTTAATTTACCTGCTTAATGACTTCTTTGTTCATCTGTCAGTTTCTTTTGTTGGTCTTGATATTATTTAACTTGTGTGGGGTGCCGTGAACTAAGATAAGTGAGGGGGAGGGGGAATTCTTTAACTAACTTGCCTATTAGTGACTTTTTTGTTGCTGAATTTCATTGCCTAAACCTTCAAATGAAGGTTGGTATTTCGTACATTTCAAGCCCAAGCAAGCGCTACTAAGTTCATCTGTCATTCTGTTTCTTTTGTTGGTTTTGATATTATTTAATGCTGAGAATAAGGTCTCACAAAAGTACATAGAGGGGAAATTTTTGAGTAAAGCCATTGCTATATTTTTTCAGGGTTAAAAGTGTCTAGTAATCGGTTCCAGGCACTCCAAATTTCCTGTTCGTAGTGGCATCCTCTAGATTCTCCAAGCAGCACCTTTCCAGATTCTCAAGCTTTGACCTCTAGTCAACAAACACCTGAACCCAGATGCGGTCTTGCAATTCTGCAAGTTGCATCTCCAAGTCATCAATTTGCATCCATTGGAAACCATTTAATTCCAAACTACTGTAGACTACTACATTAGGATACTTAATTATTTTTATGGTCTGTTCAAGCCTTCTATATTGATTAAATCTATTACTGAACTGGTCAAGTAATGAGTCTAAAACATGCTGGTACTTTATATGCAAGGGTTCCATTTCATTTTGTACAGCTGCACTGGCCTCAAAATACTTTGTTACTAGAGGAAAATACTTATTAGTTTCTACATCTCGCTTGAAAATTTTAAGTTTACTTTCAAAAGCTTTTATGTATCCAAACATAACATCAATACTTTTGCCAAAACCTTGTAACTTTAAGTTCAGTTCATTACTATGAACAGAGAGATCTGTAAAAAATATCAGGGTGTTGACCCACTTATCATCATTGAACTGAGAAAAGTTTCCCAGATCCTTATCCTCAAGAAATATCTTTATTTCTTCAAAGCACTCCACAAAGCACTCAAGAACTTTGCCTCCACTCAGCCATCTTACATTATTGTACATCAGCAGTCCACTGTAGGTGGAATCAACCTCCAGTAAAAGTGCAGAAAATTCTTGCTTGTGAAGGGGGCGAGCAGCTCTTAAATTAACTATTTTTGCAACAACTGACATTAAGTCGTTTAAGTTGGTGAATCCTGCCTTGGCACATAAAACCTCCTGATGGATAATACAATGAAAAGGCATAATCAGATGTCCAATAGCTTCCATAAACAATTTGAAAAATCTGACTTTTCCCCCCACCATGTTTGGTGCCCCATCTGTCGTCACTGACACAACTTTAAAGATATCAATTGCAGAAGCCAAGGATGAAACATCCTTCTTGGCACACTGCCCCATACTTCTCTGTATGCGACTGCATGTGGCCTCATGTCATGGAAAATGGCTACGCGTGTCAGTGCTGACACGCGTGTCATAGGTTTGCCATCACGGATCTACACTAATATAAGAGAAAGATGCAAATTGACCATACCTCCATTACTCTCACCAGCCAATCAGGAGCCAATCTCTGTTAAAAGAACAAAGATGGCAGTGGCCTGGTGGGGCAGGATGCCTGCTATGAGAGGGAGGGCAGGGGGAGAACAGATCTGCAGAAGTGGCTCTCTGGCCACACAGAAGATGAAGACTGCATACTCCAGACAAAGACAGCCAATTCTGGCCAGAGTCTGCAGCAAAGAAAAAGACAGAAGACTCTGGCCAGAGTCAGCAGCAAAGACGAAGTCTATAGCAAAGATAAAGATGGCAGACTCTGGCTCGAGTCTGCAGTGAAGACAAAGATGGCAGACTCCTGCTGGAGTGAAGGTGGGAGGTGGCAACCAGAACAAAGGCCTGGTTCCTGGGTGCCTGAGGAAAACCAGTGCCAGAAGCCAGTGGGAAGGACAGCCTACTGCACAAATCTTCCTGCAATGGGCCTCTAGAATTGAATAAAAAGTTAATGAAGGTTCTCCCCCCAAAATATGCAATTCGTATTAAAATACAAATCGTATATCTCACGGATATAAGGTATTCCATAAATTTATATGGAACCACAAAGCCCCCAAATAGCCTCAGCATCTTGAGAAAGAACAACAATGTTGAAGGTGCCAAAACCAGTGTGGCTCAGTGGATAGAGCATTGGCCTGTAGACTGAAAGGTCCCAGGTTCGATTCCGGTCAAGGGCATGTACGTTGGTTGCGGGCACATCCCCAGTGGGGGGTGTTCAGGAGGCAGCTGATCGATGTTGCTCTCATCGATGTTTCTAAGTCTCTATCTCTATCCCTTCCTCTCTGTAAAAAATCAATAAAATATATTTAAATAAAAAAAACAATGTTGAAGGTGTCATACTACCTGATATCTAACTCTACACAAGGTCATAGTAATCAAAGCGGGATAACATTGGTACAAGAACAGGCATACAAATTAATGGAACAGAAAAGAGACCAAAAATAAACCTTTACCTTTATGGTAAATTAATATTTAACAAAAGAGGCAAGAGCATATAGTGGAGTAAAGACAGTCTCTTCAATAAAGGGGTTGAAAGAATTAGAGAGGTACATGCCAAAAAATGAAACTAGACCACCAACATACACCATAAACAAGAATAAACTAAACATGTAAGTAAAAAAAATTCATTAAAATCCTAGAAGAAAGCATGGATAGCAAAATTCAGACACTCCTTGTGGCAATAATTTTGCTAATATAGCTCCTTGGCAAGGGAAACAAAGGAGAAATAACTAAATAGGACTAGATTAAACTAAAAAGCTTTTGCATAGTAAAATAAACATCAACTAAATGAAAAGGGAACCCACTGAATAAGAGAACATATTTGCTGATGATACATTTGATAAGGGGTTAATTTAAAATATATATGTATAAAAATTATACTAGTCAACACTAAGATAAACTCATTAAAAAATGGGCAAAATCCTTGGCCAGTGTTTCTCAGTGGTTAGAGTTCTGGCCCCCATGCCAAAGGGTTGTGGGTTCAAGGGCATGTACCTGAGTTGTAGGGTCACTCCCTACCCCCTCTTGGGGTATGTGCAGGAAGCAACCAGTCAGTGTGCCACTCTTACATCAATTTTTCTCTCCCTCTCCCTTCCACTCTCTCTGAAAAACAATGGAAAAATATCATCTGGTGAGAATTAACAAAAGCAAAATGAGCAAAGGACATAAATAGACTCTTCTTCTAAGAGGCAATACAGATGGTCAACAGACATATGAAAAAATGCTTGATGTCACTAATCATCAGAGAGATGCAAATTAAAACTACAATGAGATATCACCTCATGCCTTTCAGAATGTCTGTCATCAAGAAATCAGCAAATAACAGATGCTAGCAGGCTATGTGGAGAAAAGGGAACCCTCATGCACTGCAGGTGGGAATTCAGACTGGTGCGGCCACTAAGGAAAAAAGTTTGGAGTTTCCTCAAAAATTAAAAATGAATCTGCCTTTTGACCCAGTGATTCCATTTCTGAAAATATACTTTAAGAAACCTGAAACACTAATTTGAAGAATATATATACCCATATATTCATTCCAGCATTATTTACAACTAGAGGCCCGTTGCATTAAGAGATTTGTGCAATAGGCCTTCCTTCACTTGGCTTCCAGCACCAGTTTTCCGGCACCCAGGACCCATGCCTTCACTCCAGGCAGAATCTGCTTTCTTCATCTTTGCTGCAAACTCTGGCTAGTCTGCCATCTTCGTTTTTGCTACAGACTCTGCAGTTTGTACCCTTGTCTTCACTCAGCTCTTGTAGATCCCTTTGTCCCCCCACCCTCCCTCTCATAGCAGGCATCCTTCCCCACCTGGCTCCTCTGTGCCTGGAGCAACTGGGCAGCCACGATCTTTGGCCTTCTAATTTGCATACTAACTCTGATTGGCTGTGGGCAGAACGGAGGTATAGTCAATTTACATGTTTGTCTATTATTAGGTAAGACTAGTAGCCCTGTGCACAAATCCACTCACTGTTGCCCTCCAATAGCTCTTCACTGACTGCCCCACCATCCTGTAGCTCCCTCTGTTGCCCTCCCATCACCTCCACTCATAGCTTGCTCTCAGCAGACTGGCTTGTAGCTTGCTGCCCCACCCTCCATTGATCTGTAATCCGGTCATTACACAGTTAGTCATTATGCTTTTTGTGTAACAACCATTTGCATATTATATCTTTATTATGTAGAACTAGAGGCCTGATGCATGAAGATTTATGCAAGAATGGGCCTTCCTTCCCCTGGCTGCTGCACTGCCTTTGCTCCAGCTGGAGCAACCATTTTGCTCTGGCCAGAGGGCCTTTCCACCTTCACATGCTACCCAGAGGCCTGGAGCAGCTAGGATGGTGCAGAATGCCTCCATCCCACCCCACCTTCGGCCACTCGGGACCTATTTATGCAAATTAACCCACCAACAAAGATGGTGGGTTAATTTGCATATTCATTTCTGATTGGCTGGTGGCTATAATGATGGTACTGTCAATTTGCATACTACTCTTTTATTAGTATAGATAGCCAAGATCTGGAAGCATCCCCATCAGTAGATGAGTGGCTAAAATAACTGGTACATTACACAATGGAGTATTTTGTAATCCATATATCAGGGCAGTGGAATTGGACTGATGCATTGTTGGTCCCTCAATGCAAGGACCTATCTTGTTCTAATTACAAATCTCTCCCAAGTAGATTGTGAAATATTACTTGTTGATAAATATGATTTATTTATTTCCTTTTTATCACTAACACCTACAACAGAACATGACAGGTTGCCAATGCTCAATAAATTTTGGAATCCTATCTAATAAAAGAGTAATATGCAAATTTGACCATACCTTCACTACACCCACAAGCCACGCCCACAGCCAAGCCCACCAGCCAATCAGGAGCAGATTATGCAAATAAACCCCAACCAAGATGTCTGCCGCCACTGAGAGCAGGAGGAAGGCTTGGGTTTTCCCGGCAACAGAGGAAGCTAAGCTTTCCACCTGCCATTGCCAGCCTACACCTCCACTCAACGCTACAAAGTTTCAATAGTAAAAGATAGAGAAATGGCGGGAGCCACTGAGCTGGAGAGAACAGAGGCTTGGGTTTCCACGGCAACGGAGGAAAGCTTGGCAATGGCAGGTGGAAAGCTTGGCTTCCTCCATTGCCAGCCTAGGCCTCCACTCTAGGCTACAAAGTTTCAAACAGAAATGGCTGCCACCACAGAGTGAGCAGAAGGCTTGACTCCGCTCCAAGCTACAAAGTTTCAATTGTAGATATAGATTAATCCCAGATCCCAGGGCCTCTGCTTGGGTGGCTGGGTGTGTGGCCAGCCTGCAAACCACCACAGGCCCTTCACCCAGGTTGCCCTTTACCCCAAGGGAACCACCACCCTAATCTGGGACACCTTTCAGGGAGGAAAAAAAACAGCTGGCCTCTAAACTATCTAATAAAATAGTAATATGCACATTGACCATCACTCGAACACACAAGATGGCCACCAAAAGATGGCCAGCAAGGGAGGGCCATTGGGAGGTTCCAGGCCTGCAAGGGAGGGCAGTTAGGGGTGACCAGGCCGGCAGAGGAGGGAATTGAGGGCAAACAGGTTGGCAGAGGAGCAGTTAGACATCAATTAGGCTGGCAGGGTAGTGGTTAGCGAGTGATCAGGCTGGCAGGCAGAAGCTGTTAAAGGCAATCAGGGAGGCAGGCAGGTGAGCAGTTTGGAGCCAGCAGTTCTGGATTGTGAGGAGGATGTCCGATTGCCGTTTAGGCCCGATCCCCACCAGGATCGGGCCTAAACAGGCATTCAGACATCCCTTGAGGGGTCCCAGTTTGGAGAAGGTGCAGGCTTGGCTAAGAGACATCCTCCGCCCCCTCTCCCCCTGAGCACGAATTTCGTGCACCAGGCCTCTAGTAATAAATAAATGAATAATTAGATAAGTATATGTCTTAATGAATTAATAAATAAACTAGAGAACTGGTGCACTAAATTCATGCACTGGGGTTGTATGTCCCTCAGCACAGCCTGCACCCTCTCCAATCTGGGACCCCTCAAAGCATTTCTGACTGCTCGTTTAGACTGGATCCCAGTGAGCCTAAACGGGCAGTCGGACATCCCATCCATAATGCAGGACTGCTGGATCCCAACTGCTCACCTGCCTGCCTGCCTGATTGCTCCTAACCACTCCCTTGCCAGCCTGATTGATGCCTAACTGCTCCCCTGCCGGTCACACCTGACTGTCCTCCCCTGCAGGCCTGCCCCACCAAATGCCCTCCTCTGCTTACTGGTCACCCCCAACTACCCTCCCCTGCTGGCCATCTTGTGATGGTCATCTTGTGTCTACCTGGGGGCAGCCATCTTTGACCACATGGGGGAGGCCATCTTGATCAATTTGCATATTACCTCTCTATTATATAGGATAACTTACTCTTTTCAATGTGTCTTTGGTCCATTCTCACTCATAATGTACTAGTATAGTAATTTTTCCTGTATAATTGTGGTTTCTTATGAACTAAATTTAAACTCCAAGTCAACATGGCAAATGTACTGAATATTTTATTTTACCATTATGGGAGGTAGCTTCTCATTTTCTTATTTTTCCTGCATTCTCTACCTTATTCCTGGCCCCTTTTCAACTAATTTCACTTTGAAGGCAAGAGCACCATCTTTATTTTATCCTTTGTTTGCTACTTCCTAGTGCCTACCACAGTTGTTTGAAATCATGGCTCCTTATTAAGTATTTACACTAATAAAAGAGAAATATTCAAATTGACTGTCACTTCACAACTCCCACCAGCCAATCAGGAGTGAGTATGCAAGTTAACCTGACAAATATGGTGGAGTCTCCACCCCCAGCTGCTCCAGGCATCTGGGTAGTATGCATGCATTTGCAGTGCGACCAGGCAGGGTAGGACACCTGTAATGAGGGGGAAGCCAGGGGGCAGAGGGAACTACAGGAGTGGTGCTCCGGCTGGAGCAAAGACTGTAGGCTCTGACCAGAGCAAAGGCCTGGGTCCCTGATGCTGGAGGAAAACCAGTGCTGGCAGCCAGGGGAAGGAATGCCTATTGCATGAATCTTCATTCAGTGGCCTTTAGTGTATAATATGTACCTGACAAAAGCATCTGGTATACTCAGTTTGGGGTATGCTGAGAAACTCTCATAAAATGAAATATTAGAAACTCTTATAAAATGAAAACATAATGTACCAAATTAATCTTCCCATAGATTTAGATTTGTGTCTTACATGACAAAGCAACTTCAGAACACTCATGTCTATATCCAGACTAGATGTTTATAAGTGATTCTAAATAAGGAGAAAAAAGTTGTCTCTGCTCTCAAGTGTATCTAACTGGGGAAAGAAAGACACATGAGTGTGATTTTTCTGCTTTTTGTATGTTTAGAAAGATCTAAACAATATACAAACACTGCTAAGATGAGATAATGAAGAAATGCTCATGGAATTTGGAAGTGATTGGATAAACTTTAGAGAAGGTTAATTTTAAAGATGCTTTCTATACTGTGGATTAAAATCTAATACTGTGAGGTAGAAAGTTATTTCTACAATTTTAATTGTAGCCATAATATAATTATAATTATGCTAGAGGCCCGATGCACAAAATTCATGTAGGGAGGATGTCCCTCAGCCCAGCCTGTGCCCTCTCCAATCTGGGACCCTTCGAGGGATGTCCAATTGACCATTTAGGATCAGGACTAAATGGGCAGTCAGACATCCCTCTAACAATTCAGGATTGCTGGCTCCTAACTGCTCACCTGCCTGCCTTCCTAATTGCCCCTAAGTGCTTCTTTCTGCCAGCCTTATCACCCCTCAAACCACTCCCCTGACTGCCTGATTGATGCCTAACTGCTTTCCTGCCAGCCTGTTTGCCCCTAACTGCCCTCCCTTGCAGGCCTGGTCCCTCCCACCTTCCCTCTCCTCCTGGCCATCTTGTGGTGGCCATCTTGTGTCCACATGGGGGCAGCCATCTTTGACCATGTGGAGACAGCCATCTTGTGTGTTGGAGTGATGGTCAATTTGCATATTATTCTTTTATTATGTAGGATTATATAGGGTTCACTGAATATAGAAACTACCATTCATAGTCCTTACCCATTAGCCTTATATATGTTTCATGATTTCAATGCAGACTAGTAAATATTGCCACATATTAGATTCTGCAAGCCTCCAATTAATTGCTTCAATGGAAATTATTTTTATAAGAGAGAGATTTTTAGATAACTTTATATATTGAGTCAGGAATCTGGGCAATGTTGCAATTTAGAGTTATTTCAATTGAAGGCTAAGAATTGAAGGAAAATATTTTAAACACATTTTTATAAATATTTATATATGTGAGACCCATGTTAAAACAAGAGACCTGGGTGGGAGATTTATGTTTCTATTATATTTATGATGCTATTCTTCTTTTTATGTAATTATAAACAAGAGTTTAATGTTCTTCTTTAAGACTTTGACTTATAGTCTTCTGAATTCCAAATATTTCATGTTACTCTTGTAGAATGTGACCATCAATCTCTAATCCATGTCAAATAATTGTTTTTAAAAGGAGTTCAATCTTGGCCGAACTGGTTTGCCTCAGTGTCGGCCTGTGGACTGAAAGGTCCCAGGTTCAATTCCGGTCAAGGGCATGTACCTTGGCTGCAGGCACATTCCCAGTTGGAGGTGTGCAAGAGGCAGCTGATCGATCTTTCTCTCCCATCAATGTTTCTGACTTTCTATCTCTTTCCCTTCCTCTCTGTGAAAAATCAATAAAATTTTTTTTAAAAGAGTTCAATCTTGAACTGTTTCAATTATATAATTATCTAAATTATATTATAGTGCTAGAGGCCCAGCACACAAAATTATCCATAGTTAGGGTCCCTCGGCTTAGCCTGTGATCAGGGCCATGTTCTGCCTATTTGCCAGTCCTCAAGACCACCCTCCCACTGCCACCATTTGATTGGAGCCTGAGGGCCAGGAGAAGGGACCAAGAGGTCTATCTTCCACCCACTTACCAATACCCACCACACCACTCCTCCCAGTTATTCTGTTAGCCATCCCCTAATCAACCAGAGCCTGCAGGCGAGGGACTAGGGACCAAGCTGTCTGCCTTCCTCCTGCTCTCCAGTCTCCAGTTCTGCCCCACACCACCACAAATCAATCAGAGCCTGAGGGCCAGAGGAAGAGACCAAGAGGTGTTCCTTCCACATGCTGGCCAGTTGCTGCTGCCACTGATTGATCAGAGCCTGGCCACCCTGATCAGTGTGTTGAGGGCAATCCCAACCAAGATCCAGGCCAATTCGCTGGCAGCAATGGGTGTCATATCAGCCAGTCATTAGGTTGTTATGGTTGTGGCAGCATTACAGTCTCTAGCTTTTTATATATATAAATAGTTTTCAGATTCATATTTCTTTCTTCTCCCTTTAACCAATGATAAAATAATAAATAATAAAATAAATGTAATATATAATTAAATATAAAATATAAATAAATATAAATGTAATATAAAATATACTAAAATAACTTTAATTTTAAAATTAATAATACCGTCCTATATAATAAAAGGCTAATATGCCTGGCAGTTCCACCCTGAGTTCAACTGGAATTAAACCAGGGGGCAGGGCCAGCCAGCCAACAACCAAGGCCCCTTCCTCTGGCCATCCTGGTCCAATTAGCTCAAACCAAAGCACTTCCAGCTGGACCCCGCCCATGCACAAATTCATGCACCAGGCCTCTAGTTTTAATTATGAACAATAACTTTGGTAAGATTACATTATATTTTTTAAATAGGAAAATACAGTAAATAACTGAGCAATTATGCTGAATATTTAACGTTTTAAAAAATCAAACCACTTGAAATAGTCAAATATTTAAATATTAAAGCCATTCTAGACATGTCCTACAAAAAGCTTAAAATGAAAACTCAGAAAGATAAAATTGATCTGTGATAACTCTCTGCTAGAGCAACCTCAAAAATTCTTTACAAAAATCCAGATACTCAAGTACATGACATTTACAATATAAAGCACTGAATTGAAAATTGCTAGTTATACTAAGAAGCAGGAAAAAGCAACTTGTCATGAGGAAAATAATTGGTCAATATAATTGGACCCAAAAGTGAAAGTAATTAAATAATTAGTACAATATACTTTCTTCTATTGCTATAAATTTATTTGCATTTGTAGCAAATAGAATTAGACAATATACTCTTTTTAAAAAGAATCTGGCTTCTTTCACTCGGTTTAATACTTGAGATTTATTTATATTGTTTTAAGTGTGTGTCTTTAATTACTAAGTAGTGTTTCATTGTATAGATATACCATATTTTCTTTACTGATTCATTGATGAATATTATTAGGTTGGTTTTTTTAAATCCAAATTAAGTTGTTATGAATCTTTATGTGCATGTCTTTGTGTGGACATGTTTTTATTTCTTTTGGGAAAATGCCTTAGAATGAAATAGTTGAGTTTTGTGGTAGGTGCATCCAACTTTTTAAGTTGCCAAGGAATTTTTCAGTTATTTTACTACTTTACGTTCCCAATAACAATATCCAAGAGTTCTAGTTCTTTTTTCACCCCCACTGTTGGTTATAGGATTTTTATATTACATCTTTAACACGTAACTGTATAACTCCACATGAGTAAGTACATACGTTGTAAGAACCTTTCGATAGTACACTTCCGTTTTCCTCCTCCCATCCTTCATGTTCTTCTTATCATGTTATTCACATCTTATAAACAGCACAATACAACATTTTTTATTTTCTCTAAGCTATCTATATTTTTAACATTTTTAAGGTAAGAAAATATAGCAAGTCCTTAGATAATGTTGTTTTTCAACTTTGTTTTTATATAATATTGATGAGAAAAAAAGAATGATTTCCAGCCAGGACCACTGTCTGTGGAGTTTGCATGGTTCTCCACATGTCTGCATGGGTTTACCAGGATTGAGGGTCTCTGGTTTACTCACACATCCTAAAGATTTGCACATTAGGTGAGTTCAAGTTTTGTTTAATAATAAAGTTTGGTATCTTTGCACATTGCCCTAGGAAAAATTCTTAAACCAAGCTCCAGAGCAAGTTGACTTATACCTCCATGAAAGAAGTGAAACTTCCCAGGTATAAATGCTCTATCATCTCTGTAACCAGTGTTTCTAATCTATATGGGCTGAAATAAGTGTCCAAAAGCAAAAAAACACATAAGTTAAAGAGTAACTTTTTATGGGCCATGGTTATAGTTTACATTTAACTGCATAATTTTACCAAGTAAGAATTGCATATTAGGGATATTTTATTGAGACATAATTAACATATGACATCTTACTAATTGCAGGTATATGACATAATGATTTGATATATACTGTGAAATGACCATATCAGAAATCTCTATCCACTACCAGACATAGTATTTTTCTTGTAATAAAAACTATTAAGATTTACTCTTAGCAAATTTCAAATATACAGTACAGTATTATTAATTATAGTCACCATGCTAAACATGACATCCAGATGACATTTATTTTACTACTGAAAGTTTGTACCTTTTGACCCTCTTCAGCCATTTCTTTCACCTCGTATTCACCTTCTGGCAACCACCCATCTGTTCTCTGTATTTATAAATTTGTTCTGTTTTTCTTAGATTCCACATATTAGTGAGATAATCAGGAATTTGTTTCTATCTGATTTATTTTATAGGTATAATGCTCTTAAAATTCATCTATGTTGTCACAAATGGCAAGATTTTCTTCTTTTTATGGCTGAATAATATTTCATTGTGTATAAATATCACATTTTCTTTATTCATTCATCCATTAATAGATACTTAGGCTGCTTTCATTTGTCAGCTATTGTAAATAATGCTACAATGAATATGGGGATATAGATATGTTTTCAAGTAAGTGTTTTCATTTTCTTTAGATAAATACTCAGAAGTAGATTGCTTGAGATGTAAAATAGAAATTGTGTTAATAAAACACCAAAACATTTTTAAAGCCTCATGGAATAGTGAAATACATTGGATGTTAAAACCTGATTACCGTGATCAAATTATTATTTTTTAATTTTTTAAAAATATTTTTTTAATGATTTTTTACAGAGCAGAAGGGAGAGGGAGAGGGATAGAAAGTCAGAAACATCGATGAGCGAGACATCGACCAGCTGCCTTACAACTCATCACTTTGAATATTTCTTGCCATTCACTTCAGGCCTGCAAAGTTTCTATTAAGAAATCAACTGACAGTCATTTGCTAACTAACTGCTTTTCTCATACTGCTTTTAAGATTCTCTCTTTGTCTTTAATCTTTGGAATTTTAATTATAATGTGTCTTGATGTGGGCCTCTTTGGGCTCCTCTTTTTTGGGACTGTCTTCATTTCCTGGACTTGTATGTCTATTTTTCTCACCAGGTAGGGGAAGTTTTCTGTCATTATTTTTTCAAACAGGGTTTCAATTTCTTGCTCCTTCTCTTCTCCTCCAGCACCGCCATGATGTGAATGTTGCTACTCTTGAAGTTGTCACAGAGGCTACTTACACTATCATCATTTTTTAGACTTCTTTTTGCTTTTTGCTTTTCTGACTGAGTGTTTTACGCTTCCTCATACTCCATCTAAATCACTGATTTGATTCTCGGCATCCTCTACTCTACTGTTGATTCTCTGTAAATTATTCTTCACTTCATTTAGTGTAGCCTTCATTTTTGCCTGGTCCTTTTTCATGTCTTTTTTTATTGATTTTTCACAGAGAGGAAGAGAGAGGGTTAGAAAGTCAGAAACATCGATGAGAGAGAAACATCGATCAGCTGCCTCTTGCACACCCCCTGCTGGGGATGTGCCCGCAGCCACGGTACATGCCCTTGACTGGAATCGAACCTGGGACTTTTCAGTCCACAGGCCAACGCTCTATCCACTGAGCCAAACCGGCTTCGGCCTTTTTCATGTCTTTGATGTTCTCACTAATGTCCTTGAAATTTTCTCAAAGTTCCTTAGAGCTCTTATTAAGATACTTGAACATTCTAAAAACCATTGTTATGATCTCTACCTAGCAGTTTGCTTGCTTCTATTTCATTTAGCTCTTTTTCTGGAGATTTTTTCTGTACTTTCATTTGTCTCCACATTTTGGCTGCTTTCCTGTGTTTATTTCTATGTGTTAGGTAGAGCTACTATGTCTCCTGGAATTGGTAAAGTGGCCTTGTGTAATAGTTGTCCTGTAGGGCCCAGAAACTCAGTCTTCCCCAGTCCTCTGAGCTGGGCACTCTAGGTGTATCCCTGTGTGGACTGTGTATACTGTATTTTCATAGTTGAGCCTTGATTGCTGTTGGTATCGTTGGGAGGAATTAACCTCCCAGGCCAATTAGCTTTAAGAACCAGCTACAACTACAGTGGAAAAGCTGTTGTGCATCAGACATCTGTACAGAAGAGGACTTGCTTCAGTGGGGCTTTAGTGCTCACTGAATCCACCTCTTGACTGTCTCACTCACGGATATGGTAGAGTTATAATCTGGTATGGTCTGAAGCTATCCACCCAGCTCCCTGGCTCTGGAGCCACCAAGTATGTGCAAAGTCAGCCATTTTCCACTGCCTATGCCCTGCCTGAGGCTGCTAGTCATGAGCTACAGAGTGATCTTCAGAAGGCTGCTACTAATATTGGGCTTAGAGGTGCCCAGGAGAGGCCAAGCTGTGAACCTTGGCAAGCTGCTGTTAGTGCCAGACCTGGGGCCACATATTGAGACATATGGGGCACACTGAGTCCAGCTGCTGCTTATTTGAGAGATTTTAGGAAAGTTTGAAGCCTGAGCAAGGACAGGCCATTCATATGAAAAAGACACTGCAAACAGTGAGGTTTTTTTGGGTGGGGCTGAAAAATTAGATGCAGCAGGGTCTCTGGTAATCACTGAGGTGGAGGGAACTGTATAAGCCAGGTTGATGGAAACTCAGATATGGCACCTGCCAGCCAACTCTGTGGGGGAGAGGTCCCAGCACTTTTGTCTTGGAGAAAACTGCACCTGAATCAGTGCCTGATGCCAGGAAACTTAGTTCCTCCCCATATGTTCTTGAAACTGAGAGAAAAAAGACTGTATCAAGAATTTTAAGCTATTGTCTCAGCACTGAAGAGGGAGTAATTCCTTGTATTAGAACCTAAGAGGAACGTCCTGGTACTCCTGCAGCCTCCCTGTCATTCAGGCACAATTCCCACTTGTCTTCATAGCCTGAAAACATGGGGACTTCTTGTCACTGGAACTTTGGGCTGGTTGCCTGGTTTAGGGCTGGACTTCTTGCTCCTCAAAGGGAGGCCTCCTCAGTCAAGTAATCCTTCCTGATTAAAAACACATTACACATGGCACCAGCCCATTATGCACCTTCCCCCCCTCCTAGCAGTCTCACTGTGCTTTCTTTTTAATTCTCCAACTCAGGACTTCTATTCAGCCACATTTCAGGCAGTTCTGTATATGTTTGTTCAGAATTTTAGTTGTAATTTTGATGTGTTGTGAGAGGATCTGAATACCAGCATTAACTTATGCTGCCACTTTGTTACTTTCTGGTTCAAGTTCTTAATACCACATGTCCCTGTCTTGGTTTCTTCTATTTTGATCATATTTTAGAGGATGTTTTTGTTCTTTTTTTTCCCCTTTTATTTCTATAGAATTCTTTTTCTAACATTTATCTTTATTGTTTGAAATACTTCATATGACCCCTTTCTTTCCCTTTAACCTACCTACACGCACCTCTGGGGGCACCCCAGGCAAGACATCTTAAGCATTCATTATCTGTTTTGTGGGCTTAATCCAAGGTGTCTGGCTATCCCTTTTGTTCAGGTTTGTGATACACCCATTGCCCTTAGGCAGGCAATTTCAGTAACAGGCAGATTACCTATCAGTAAGGATTTGATGGGGAAGTTGCTTTAATTAACAATGTTTTAGCTCTGACCTTTTAGAGTCAAATAAGATTGTTTACCAACCTTCCAGGCTTCCTATCCACATCTTTCTATTGGTGAGATGGGGATTGGTTTTTGGCACCTTTGTATTTTTGGAATATAAATAAACTGCTGCTGTTTGGGTGTCAGATGCTGTGTCTCCCTCAGAGAGAACAGACATCCCACCCAGTCCCAGATATTTTTCTATTACTGCATCTTTGTTCTTCTATACTTTTATTTTTTAATCCCCACCTCCTCTACTCAGAAACTGGACCCAATATCTCTCACCACGCTGGACGTGGAAAAGAGAGAAAAACACCCAGAACCACTGCACTATTGTCTTTATCCCTGGGGGTGCAGGATGGAGGGGGTAAAAGAGATGGGAAAAGGCACATTTATAATAATTTAAACAATAAAAATAAATTAAGAATAAAAGAATGTTATATAAATGATAAGAAAAAAGAATGTGAGCCCATAAAATATGACCAAAATAGAAGAAACAGAAAAAAGATATAGTGTATCAAGAATTAGAACCAGGTAAGCAAGTTTTAATGTTCGATGAGTTTCACTAAGCCATCAGACTTTTAAAAAGTCTTTTTATTGTGTTTTATAACACAACTTCTATTCTATAATTCAGTTACTTTCTATTTGAAACTAGTGGCTTGGTGCATGAAATTCATGCACATTAAAGGAGAATTAGAGAAAATATTTTAATATTGTTATTTTCCCTTTCCCTGTAATACAAGTGTCAGAGATAAGGGAAAATTACTAAAATGTATGTGAAAAGTATTTTTCCTGCCAGAGTCTGGGGCATGCCACAGGACCCAGACTCAAGTCCTCACCCATCCACACACGCCTGGAAACTGCACGAGACCCAGACTTGATCAGCACCACTTAAGTCAAGCCCCAAAGGGTGGAGGGAGCAGCCTCCAGTCCCCGTCAAGCCCTGCCAGGCAGGGGGCCCAACCTCAAGACCCTCGTCAAACCCCACCAGGAGGGGGACACAGCCTCAGGTTCTTGGCCTGACATCAGGTGGGGGGCACGGCATCTGCTCCCCAGCACAGCCTCAGGTCCTCCAGCCCAGTGTGTGAGTGTGAGAGTGCAAGGGTGTGATGACCATCTGCATATTAACTCTCCATTATATAGAATAATGCCACTGATCTTAGGAATGTTGTATGCATTAAATCAGACACTCTACATAAAGTGTTAAACATATTCTCTGATATATACTAGTTTTTCAGAAATATTAACTTATTTTTATCCTAGATGAAATTAGACTACTAATGCACAGGAGACATTAATGATATACTATATAATAAAATTCTAATATGGAAATCAACTAAACAGCAAAATGACTGGTTGCTATGACACACACCAAACACCAAGGGGAAGACACTCAATGCAAGAGCAGCCCACTGGTGGTCAGTGTGCTTCCACAGGGGGACACAGCTCAGCCAGAAGTCCTGAGCCAGGCTCATAGCTGCCAAGCACAGCAGTGATGGCGGGAGCCTCTCCTGCCTCCACAATAGCACTAAGGATGTCTGACTGCCAGCTTAGACCTGTTCCCCACAGAAATACTAAGAATTATAAAAAGATACTATGAGCAACTCTATTCCAACAAACTTGTCAACCTAAAAGAAAGGGACATATTCCTAGAAAAATACAATCTTCCAAAACTCAACCAGGAAGAATAAAAATATATGAATAGGTCAATCACTATGGAAAAAATTGAAGCAAATATCAAAAATATTCCAGCAAACAAAAGCTCTGGTCCAGACAGATTTACGGGGGAGTTCTACTAAGCATTCAAAGAAGAACCAAAACCAATCCTCCTCAGACTGTTCCAAAAAATTCAAGAGGAAGAAACACTCCCAAGCTCTTTCTACAAAACCAGCATTACTCTACTCCCAAAACCAGATAAAGACACAAAAAACAAAGAGAATTACAGGCCAATATCTGTCATCAACATAGACACCAAAATTTTCAACAAAAGTCTAGCAAATCAAATCCAACATTATATTTCAAAGATCATACACCATGACCAAGTGGGATTTATTCTGGGGTGCATGGATAACACAATATCCACAAGTCAATAAACGTGATACACCACATAAACAAATTGTGAGATCAAAACCATATAGTCAAATCTATTGATGCAGAAATAGCATTTGACAAAATCCAACACCCTTTCTTGATAAAAACTATCAGCAAGGTGGGACTAGAAGGATCATATCTCAACATAATAAAAGCCATATATCACAAACACACAGCCAACATCATACTCAATGGGCAAAAACTAAAACCATTTCCCCTAAGAACAAGAACAAGACAGGGAAACCCACTCTCACCACTCTTGTTCGACAGAATACTGGAAATACTAGCCATTGTGATCAGACAAATAGAAGAAAGAAAAAGCATCCAAATTGAAAAAGAAGAAGTAAAACTATCCTTATTTGTATATGATAGTATACATAGGAAACCCCAAAGACTCCATCAATAAACTATTAGACTTATTAAATGAATTCAGCAATGCAGCAAGATACAAAATCAACATCCAGAAGTCTATGGCTTTTCCATATACCAGGAATGAACTCACAGAAAGAGAAACTAAAAAAGTAATCACATTTACCATTGACAAAAAAATTAAGATGCCTGGGAATAAATTTAACCAAGGAGATAAGGGACCTGTTCTCAGAAAATTTCAGGACACTGAGAAAAGAGATAGAGGAAGACATGAACAAAAGGAAGAATATACCATATTCATGGATTGGTAGAATCAACATCATTAAATTGTCCATTCTACCCAAAGCAATCTATAAATTCAATGCAATCCCCATTGAAATACCAACATCATACTTCAAAGACCTAGAGCAAACTCTCCAAAAATTATCTGCAATAAAAAAAAACAGGCCCAAAATAGTTGTGGCAATTTTGAGAAAGAAGAGCAAAGTTGGAGGGAATCACAATACCAAATATCAAGCTATACTACAAACCAACTATTCTCAAAACTGCCTGGTACTGTCACAAGAACAGACATATAAACCAATGGAACAGAACAGAGAACCCAGAAATTAATGCAAGCCATTATGTTCAATTAATATTTGACAAAGGAGGCAAGATCATACAATGGAGTCAAGACAGTCTCCTTAATAAATGGTGTTGGGAAAATAGGACAGATACATGCTAAAAAATGAAACTAGACCACCAACTTGCACCATTCACAAAAACAAACTCAAAATAGATAAAGAGCATACATGTAAGATGGGAAACCATAAAAATCTTAGAAGAAGCCATAGGCAACAAAACCACAGACAATTGTCATAGCCATATCATTACCAATAAATATCTAGGGCCAATAGAAACTAAGGAGAAAGTAAACAAATGGGACTTCATCAAAGTTAAAAGCTTCTGCACAGCAAAAGAAACAATCAACAAAACAACAAGAAAGCCCACTGCATGGGAGAACATATTTGCTAATGTTATCTCTGATAAGAGTTTAATCTCCAAAATTTATAGGAAACTTATATAACTTAACAAAATGAAGATAACAATCCAATAAAAAATTAGGCAAAAGATCTAAAAATACACTTTTCAGAAGAGGACATTCAGAAATCCAAGAGACATATGAAAACATGCTCAAAGTCACTAATCATCCCAGAGATGCAAATCAACAAACGACAAGTGCTGGAGAGGATGCGGAGAAAAAGGGACCTACCGCAGTGCTGGTGGGAATGCAGACTGGAGCAGCCCCTGTGGAGAACAGTACGGTGTTTCCGCAAAACATTTATGGGTGTTTCCTTAAAAAATTAAAAATGGAGCTCCCATTTGACCCAGTAATTCCATTTCTAGGAATATATCTGAAGAAAACGGAAACACCGATTAGAAAGGATATATGCATACCTATGTTCATAGCAGCACAATTTATAATAGCTAGGATATGGAGACAGCCTAAATGCCTATCAGCATATGAGTGGATTAGAAAATTATAGCATATCTGCACAATGGAATACTACGCTGCTATAAAAAAGAAGAAATTGTTACCATTTGCAGCAGCATGGATGGAACTGGAGAGCATTATGCTAAGTGAAATAAGTCCGTCAGTGAAAAATAAATATCACAAGATCTCACTCATTTGTGGAATGTGAAGAACATTTTAAACTGATGAACAAGAATAGAACCAGAGTCATAGAAGCATCAAACAGACTGTCCAACATATGAGGCAAGGTGGGTATTGAGGGGGGTAAGAGAAAAACCAAAGTACTTGTTTGCATTCATAGGAGCATAACTAATGGACACAAATAGGTGTGGGAGGTAAGTGGGCATGTGCTAGGGGTGGGGACAGCTGGAGAGATGTGGTCAATGGGGGAAAAGGTGACTAATGTAATACTTTAAACACTAAAGAATTTAAATTTAAAAATATAAAAGTTTAATAAATCCAATTCATTAAGGTTAGATGTGAAAAAGGAGGGGGGAAAAAAGGAAAGAAAACATGACCCATATATATGCTGTTTACCAGACACCCACCTCAGGACAAAAGACACACCATGAAATTGAAGGGATGAAAAAATATTTTCCATGCCAAAGGAGAGAAAAATAATCATATGTAGCAATATTTATATATGACAAAATAGACTTCAAAGCCAGGGCATAACTAGAGTCCTACATAATTCTAAATGGATCAATCCAACAAGAGGATGTAACACTGGTAAACATATATGCACCAAATTTAGGGGCACCAAAATATTTATAATAGGTCTTGGAGGATTTTGAGGGAGAGATCAAAAGCAATACAGTCTTTGCAAGGGACTTTAACATCCCACTGACATAACTGGATAGATCTTCCAGTCAAAAACAACACCAAGGAAAGAGAGACCTTAAGTGACACACTAGATCAGATGTAATTACAGAACATTCCACCCTAAAGTTGCAGAATGTATATTCTTCTTAAGTACACACAGGACGTTTTGAAAGATAGACCAGATGATAGGACACAAAATAAGTATCTAAAAATTCAAGAGGATTGAAATCATATGAAGCATCTTCTTTGATCACAATGACATGAAACTAGAAATCAACCACAATAAAATTACTCAAAACAAAAGAGAGACTAAACAGCATGTTATTAAACAATGAATGAGGTCCAAATTTAATGAATGAAGAAAACATCATGGAAATAATGAACACACAGAATCCAAAATCTATAGAACACAGCAAAAGCAGTCCTGAGAGGGCAGTTCATAGTACTAGAGGCCTATCTCAAATAACAAGAAAAATTAATAATAAACTAGTTAATCCTACAACTTAAAGAATTAGAAAGAAAATAATAAGAAAAGCCCATACTAAACAGAGAAGGGAAATAATAAAGATCAGAGAAGAAATAAATAACATAGAGATTTTTTAAAAAGCAAGATCAATGAATTCAAGAGGTGGTCCTTTGAAAAGATACACTCAGTTGCCAGATTATTATGATCTCTGAATGCATACTAATGTGGCCACTCAGTATATATATAAATATCTTATCTTAAAAAAGTATAATATGCAAATTTACCATACCTCTGCAACACCCACAAGCCACAGCCACCAGCCAATCAGGAGCAAGTATGCAAATTAATACAACCTAGATGGCTACAGCTACAGAGTGAGCAGGAGGCTTGAGTTTCCTTAGCAATGGAGGAAGCCAAGCTTTCTGCACACCCTGGCCAGCCCAGGCCTCCACTCAAGGCTACAAAGTTTCAATTATAGAAGATAAATAAATCTCAGATACTTCCAGCCAGACCTGGCCTCTGCTTGGGTCACTGGGGTGCTTGGCTGGGTTGCAAACCACCACACCCCTTTGTCCAGGGTGCTGCATGCCCCAAGGGAACCCCCACCCTGATCCGGGACACCCTTTGAAGCAAACCAGCCACCCCCCACCTGTGTACCAGGCCTCTATTCCATCTAATATAAAAGTAATATGGAAATTGACCATCACTCCAACACACAAGATGATGCCCCCATGTAGTCAAATATGCTGCCCCCATTTGGACACAATATGGCCTCCACAAGTTAGCCACCAGGGGTCGGTAATTGGGAGGGATCAGACCAGCAGGGGAGGGCAATGGGGAGGGACCAGGCCTGCAAGGAAGGGCAGTTGAGGGCGATCAACCTGCAAGGTATGGCAGTTAGGGGTGACCAGGCTGGCAGAGAAGGGAAGCTGGAGGCAACTGGACCTGCAGGAGAGGGCAGTTAGGGTGACCAGGCTGGCAGGGGAGCAGTTAGGCATCAATCAGGCTGGCAGAGAAGTGGTCAGGGAGTGATCAGGCTGGCAGGCAAAAGTGGTTAGGGACAATCAGGAAGGCAGGCAGGCAAGCAGTTGGGAGTCAACAGTCCTGGATTGTGAGAAGGATGTCTGACTTCCCATTTAGGCCCGATCCCAGTAGAATGGAACCTATCACTCAAGGGATTCCCACATTGATTCTGCTATTTATGAAATCTAGTAGTTTTTTGGTTGTCTTTAGAGTTTTCTATGTACAATATCATATCATCTGCTGAGGGACATATCCTCCCTCCCCCCCCCCCACCCCCGTGCACAAATTTAATGCACCAGGCCTCTAGTATATATATACACACACATATACTAGAGGCCTGGTGCATTAAATTCGTGCATGGGTGGGGTCAGGACATCCTGGCCAGGTGGAGGGAACATGGGAAGTTGGCTGGCCTGCCTGCTGGTCGAACTCCTGGTCAAGGCGACAATTTGCATATTAGCCTTTTATTATAAAGGATATACACTGAATGGCCAGATTATTATGCATTTAGAGATCATAATAATCTGGCCACTCAGTGTAAATAAGATTGATGAACTGTTAAACTCAGCAAAAAAATCAAAAAGACAGGACCCCAAAAATAAAATTAGAAATGAAAGAGATGAGGTAACAACTGACTCCACAGAAATACAAAGGATTGTAAGAAAATACTATGAACAAGTATATTCCAACAAACTGGACAATCTGGAAAAATGAACAAATTCCTAGAAAAATACAATCTTCCAAAACTCAATTAGGATGAATCAGAAAATGTGAATAGGCCAAATTAGAAAAAAGAAGAGGTAAAAGTTTAGTTATTTGCAGATGATATAATATTGTATACAGAAAATTCTAAAGATTCTACCAAAAAACGACCAGATTTCATAAATATATTCAACAATGTGGCAGAATACAAAATGAACATCCAGATATTGATGGCATTTTTATACTCCAGTAATTAATTCTCAGAAATAAATTAACAAACAATCCCATTAACATTGAAAAAAATATTAAGATATTTAGGAATAAACTTAACCAAAAAGGTAAAAGACTTGTACTCACAAAACTGCAAAATTTTGGGGAAAAAAGATAGAGGAAGATATAAACAAGTGGAAGAATATACCATATTCACGGAATGGTAGAATCAACATCATTAAAATATTCATACTACCCAAAGCAATCTACAAATTCAATGTAATCCCTACTAAAATATGAACTGCATATTTCACAGATTTAGACCAAATACTCCAAAAATTTACATGGAACCAAAAAAGACCCTGAATTGCAATAGAAATGTTGAGAAATAGTAAATTTGGGGATCCAAGATAGCTGCTGATGTGACAGCAGGCTACAAGATAGCGAATGAGTGAGAAAGCAAAAGGAGAGTGTGTGGACATGCAAAGAGTGTCTATATTTGTGAGGGAGGGACTGCTATATTCCACAGGACACTTGGGGACTGGTGGACCAGGCTCCCCTGGCTGGACAGCTTCTACTACTGCTGAAATCTCTCCTGGAGCAACTGGCTCTGCTGCAGAGACCACACCATCTTGAAGGGGAGAGCAGCTGTGATTGGAAGCCCAGCCTTACCTTCAACCAGGGAGACCTTGGATACCCCCCAGGACACTACAACCTCAAGTCCCAGGGACCAGCTACCTCAGCTGCAAACCCATGAACACTGGGGTTATGTGCTCCCTGACCACAAGAGCCTAAAAAGTCTGTCCAGGTGAATACAAAATACATGGACAAATACATGGACAGTCCCTGTGCCTTCTCACAGAGCAAATAGAAGGAACAGCTGAATCAAATGACATTCACCTGAAATGGCAAATTAAACACAGCTGGGGAGGCAATCTGTAGATGAAAAGACCAGATTTCGCCTAGTGAAGGCGAGATCTGGGATCCAGACAGGAGGCAGAAATGCACGCAGCGGGATTAGAGTCTCAAAGGAAGACGGCACCCAAAAAATCTGCAGCTGTTGGGGTCAGTATATCCCTCAAAAGTGGAAGAGGGTTTACAGGGCTGCTGGAAGAGGGGGACTCTAGATCTAAGCCCACAATTGTGATAATCTGTACACAGAAAGACAGCCTGAAGTTCTATACCAGCCACACAGTGCCAGAGTAAAAAGACAAGAGTCAGTGCGATTCCATTTGTCTTTCTTTTCTTTCTTTCTTTTTTAATCTCCTTCCTTTTGCTTGCTACTAATAAGTCCAGTATATAAGATCTTCCAATTGAAAACACTCACTGAGACTGCAGGGTAAAGTTTTTGTGTGTGTGTGTGGAAGCTGGGGATTAGAGTGTTGAGAGACAAGTGGAAACCAGCTATGGGTCATTCCATCCCTCCAACCCAGTATTAAGTGTGGCAGAGAAAGTAGTGTCTAAACACTGCATAGAGAGGCCATTTAGTCTTGGATATTAATACAGAAACACTGCCACTGAGAGGTTGTGTCAGAAATAGACTCTTGTGTAAATACAACTGAAATAAAGTAAGCAGAGAGATCCTGCCTGCTTGAAAACAAGGTTATGGCTTATGACACAGAGGAGCAGTGGATCCCAAGGAACTTCAATCCTGTGCTGACTACATGACAGAAAACAGATGTGCCAAGCAGAACAGTAGAAGCAGAAGACCTTCAGTAATTCAATTTTTATTTTTTATCTGTTACTTAAGAAACTAATTTTTTTTCACACTTGATTTTACTTTGTTAATATTATATTTTTATTTTTAATCATTATGATTACTATTATTATTTTACCATTTTTAAGTTTTATTTTTCTCTATTTTATTTTTGTTTATTTTATTCTGGGATTAGTGTTCTATATTCTATTTTTATTTTTATTTTTCATTATTTTACTCTATCTCAATGTTTTCTTTATGCCAACACTCTTCTCTTCATCTTTACCCTTTTTCATCATGTTTCTCTTATCTTGCTTCTCTATCCTGTCTTTTTACTGCCTGTTAAAAATTGATCTTACTTGCCTTAACAAGTTTTGCTCAGTGGATAGAGCATTGGCCTGCAGACTGAAAGGTCCCAGGTTCGATTCTGGTCAAGGGCATGTACCTTGGTCGCAAACACATCCCCAGTAGGAGGTGTAGAGGAGGTAACTGATCAATGTTTCTCTCTCATTCATGTTTCTAACTGTCTATCCCTCTCTCTGCCTCTCTGTAAAAAAAATCAGTGAAATCTATTTTTTGAAAAATTGATCTGACTCATATATCTAATTTCATCTTCCCTGTTCTAATTCCATGCATACTTCTCTCTTCTTTCTTCACTATCCAAATTTTTTTCCTTTTTCTTTCTTTCTGTCTTATTGTTGTTGTTTGTGGTTTTTTGTTTTTTTTTTAGTGTGCTCTTTCTTCTATTTTTTGCTTCTATTTTCCTCTCCATGCTTGTTGTCCTGTGCTATTAGAAGCTTAATTAATTCCAATCCCCAACTCAAGCCTATCTAACCTCTATTCTCTTTTTACAATAATAGACAAATACATAGATAGATAGGTTAAATAAAGGGGAAAATTATATATGCATATGTATTTTTTCTTATTTTGTATTTTGTTTCTTATTTTTCTTCTTATACAGTCATTCTCTTCATACCTCCTATATACTGAAATGTGGCTATTTCTCCATTCATTCAATTCTTTGACCTTACCTTTGGGAAATAAGCTTTACCTTCTCAGATTCATCTGGGTTTTTGTTGTTTACATTTTTGGAGTAGTTGATATTTACGGTTTGCAATCATCTCTGGGTGTCTGTGTGTTTTGTTTTGTTTTGTTTTGTTTTTACATTTTTTGGATTAGTTGTTTTTTAGAGCTTTTGCTCCATATACCTAAATCCCCCCTTCTTTTTTCTTCCCTTTATTTCATCTCTTACATTTCTTTCTTTTTCTCAATATCATTTTTGCACCATTTTCTCTCCCATAAATCTCTTTTCTCTGGCAGTCACCTTTAATTGGGGTTATTAGTATTGTGAATACATTTGGGGTTGGTGCCCTGTGCATTGTGTCTTGTCATGTTATATTTTGTGCCTTTAAGTCAGAAGAGAGAGAGAGCTACATAACCAGAAACCCTGAGAGGAGTGATCATGGGGACACAAATAACCAGCTCACATTTGAAAGAAAAGAAGGAATCACTGGAAAAGGATGTAAATAAAGTGAAGGCAAGCAATATGTCATAGAAAGAATTCAGAGTAAAGGTCAGAAGGATGCTGAAAAGGATGGAAGACAAATTCAACAATATGTCTAAGAACCAAGAAGAAATGAGAAGAATAAAGAAGAAATAAAGAACAATAAAGAACAATAAAGAAGAAATAAAAAATGACATCACAGCAATCAAGAAAGCATTAACAGTAGACTAGAAGAAGTGGAGGACTGCATCAAGGAACTAGAAGACACAGTAGGAAAAAATATACAAGCAGAGCAACAACTAAAATATAAAAACTTAAAAAACAGGAGGGGAGCCTAAGGGAACTTTGGTACAACACAAAACAAAACAACATCTGTATAATATGAGAGGAGAGGAATCTGAGCAAGGAATACACAAAACCTGTATAAATAAATAATAACAGATAACTTCCCTGATATAGGGATGAAAAAACTCACACAAGTCCAAGAAGCACACAGAGTCACAAACAAGGTGAACCCCAAAAGACTGACACCAAGACACATTATAATTAAATTGGAAAACACCAATAACAAAGTAAGAATCTTAAAGGCTGCCAGAGAGAAACAGAAACTTACCTACAAAGGAACCCCCATCAGATTAGAGACTGATGTCTCAACAGAAACACATCAGGCCAGAAGGGAATGGAATGAAATATACAAGTCATGCAAAGCAAGGGTCTGAATCCAAGAATATTTACTCAGCAAGGCTCTCAATCAAATTGAAGGTGAAATCAGGAACTTCACAGATAAAAATGGAATAAGGGAGTTTATTACTACCAAACCAGCAATGCAAGGAATACTAAAGGGGCTGCTATAAAAAGAAGAAAGAAGAAGGATAGAAGGAACACCAGTATAAAGAATAAAAATGGAGACAAACAAGTACCTATCAATAATAACTTTAAATGTAAATAGATTAAATACCCCAACAAAAACATATAAATTAGCTGACTGGATAAGAAAACATGATTGATATATCTGTTGTCTACAGGAGAACCACCTCATAACAAAGGACTCACACAGACCAATGGTGAAGGGATGGCAAAAGGTTTTTCAGACGAATGGAAATAAAAAAAAAAAAGCTGGGTAGAAATACTTATATCTGACAAATTAGAGCTCCAATTGAAGGCCATAACAAGAGATACAGAAGGCTATTTCATAATACTAAAGGGAGCAATTCAAGAAGATATAACTCTGGTAACATATATGCACCCAATACAGGAGCACCAAAATACATTAAAAAAAATTCTGGAGATATCAAGGGAGATATTGACAGCAATGCAGTCATAGTAGGGGACATTAATATCCTACTAACTCCACTGGACAAATCCTCTACACAAAAAAATCGGAAAAGAAACACCAATCCTAAATGACTCACTAGATCAGATGGACTTAAATGACATTTTCAGAACATTTCACCCCAAATCCACAGAATATACATTCTTTTCAAATGCACATGGGTCATTTTCAAAGATAGACCACATTGGGACACAGGCAAGTCTCTTCAAATACAAGAAGATAAAAATCAAATCAAGCATCTTCTCAGATCACAGTGGCATAAAATTAGAAATCAACTACAATAAAAACAATTTAAAAAATCAAATACCTGGAGGCTAAGTAGCATGCTACTAAACAATGATTGGGTTACCGAAGAAATTAAAGAAGAAATAAAAAGCATAATGGCAGCTAATGACAATGGAAACACAACAGAACAAAATCTATGGATAGTAAAAGCAGTCTTGAGAGGGAAGTTCATAGCTCTACCAGCCTACCTCAAAAAAAAAATGCTAATAAATTATCTAACCTTACAACTCAAAGAATTAGAAAAAAACAACAAGAAAAAAAAAACAGTGCAAGCAGAAGGAAGGGAATAATAAAGATCAGAGCAAAAATAAATGGCATAAAGACTAAAAACAATACAAAAGATCAATGAAACTAAGAGCTGGTTCTTCAAAAGGATAAACAAGATTGATGAACCTCTAGCCAGGGTCACCAAAAGCAAAGATAAAGGACCCAAATAAATAAAGTCAGAAATGAAAGAGATCAAGTAACAACAGCTCCTACAGAAATACGAAGGTTTATAAAATAATACTATGAACAACTGTATTCCAACAAAATCTATACCCTATATGAAATGGACATATTCTTAGAAAAATACAAGCTCCCAAAACTCAATCAGAAAGAATAAAAAAGGCGAATAGGCCGATAATTACCAAAGAAATTAAGCAGTGATCCAAAATCTTCCAGCAAACAAAAGTCCTGGTCCAGACAGCTTTATAGGGGAGATCTACCAAGTATTCAAAGAACTAAATCCTATAGTCCTAAGACTATTCCAAAAAATTCAAGAGGAAGGCACACTTCCAAGCTCTTTCTACGAAGCCAGCATTACCCTAATCCCAAAACCAGATAAAGACACCACAAAAAAAAAAGGGTACCATAGGCCAATATCCTTCATGAACATGGATTCTAAAATCCTCCACAAAATTCTAGAAAATAGGATTCAGCATTACATTAGAAAGATCAAATACCATGATCAAGTGGGATTTATTTCAGGGATGAAAGTATGGTACAATATCTGCAAATCAAAAAATGTGATATATCACATAAACAAATTGAGAGATAAAAATCACATAATCATATGCATAAATGCAGAGAAAACATTGGACAAAATACAACACGCTTTCTTGATAAAAACTCTCAGCAAAGTGAGAATAGAGGGATCATACCTCAACATAATAAAAGCTATATATCACAAACCTTCAGACAACATCATATTCATTCAATGGGTAAAAATTAAACTCATTTTCCCTAGGACAGGAACAAATCAGGGGTGCCTACTTTCACCACTCCTGTTCGATATAGTACTGGGAGTGCCAGCCATAGTGATCAAACAAGAAGAAATAAAAGGCATCCAAATTGGAAAAGAATATGTAAAACTGTCCTTATTCGCAGATGAGATGATAGTATACATAGAAAAGCCTAAACACTCCTCAAAAATTACTAGACCTAATAAATGAATTTAGCAATGCAGCAGGATACAAAATTAACACCCAGAAATCTACAGCTTTTTTATACATCAATAATGAATTCACAGAAAGAGTAACAAAAAAACCATCCCATTTACTATTGCAACAACAAAACAAAACAAAAAATGAAGACACCTAGGAATAAACTTAACTAAGGAGGTAAAAGACTTATACACAGAAAACTATAGGACACTGAAAAAAGAGAGAGGAAGACATAAACAAATGGAAGGACATACCATGTTTATGGATTAGTAGACTCAACATCATTAAAAGTCCATACTACCCAAAGCAACCTACAGATTCAATTCAATCCCCATTAAGTCTACGGCCATACCACCCTGAACGCGCCCGATCTCGTCAATCCCCATTAAAATAACAAGGGCATATTTCAAAGATCTAGAACAAACTCTCCAAAAATTCATATTGAATTAAAAAAAAAAAAAAAAGAATGGACACAGCAATCCTGAGAAAGAAGAACAAAGTTGGAGGGATCACAATACGAGATATCAAGCTATGTTACCAAGCCACGGTCCTCAGAACTTCCTGGTACTGGCACTTGAACAAACATATAGACCAATGGAACAGAATAGAAAACCCAGAAATTGGCCCAAGCCATTATGTTCAATTAATATTTGATAAAGAAGGAAAGAGCAAACACTGGAGTCAAGACAGTCTCTTCAATAAATGGTGCTAGGAAATTTGGTGAGATACGTGCCAAAAAAGGAAACTATATCACTAACTTATACCATACATGAAAACGAACTCAAAATAGCTAAAAGACATAAATATAAGAAGGGAAATCATAAAAATCCTACAAGATTACATAGGCAGCAAAATAGCAGTCATTTGTCATAGCAATATCTTTATTGTTACATCTCATAGGGCAATGGAAACTAAGGAGAAAATAAACAAATGGGACTACATCAAAATAAAAAGCTTCTGCACAGCAAAAGATACCATCAACAAAACAACAAGAAAGCCTACTACTACATGGGAGAAGTTATTTGCCAACGATATTTCCGTTAAGGGTTTAATCGCCAAAATTTACAGGAAACTCATACAACAAAATAAAGGAAGATAAATGATCCAATCAAAAAATGGGCAAAGGATCTAAATAGATACTTTTTGGAAAAGGATATACAGAAGGTCCAGAGACCTATAAAAACATGCTCAAAGTCAGTAATCATCCAAGAAATGCAAATAAAAACAATAATGAGATACCATCTCAGACCTGTCAAATGGCTATCATCAACAAATCAACAAACGACAAGTGCTGTTGAGGATGTGGAGCAAAAGGAACTCTTGTGCACTGCTGGTGGGAATGCAGGCTGGTGGAGCCACTTTGGAAGACAGTATGGCATTTCTTCAAAAGTTAAAAATGGAACTCCCATTTGACCTAGTAATCCCACTTCTAGGACTATATCCCAAGAAACCAGAAACATCAATCAGAAAGAAATATGCACCCCTATGTTCATAGCAGAACAATTTACAATGGCTAAGATTTAGAATCAGCCTAAGTGTCCATCCACAGATGAGTGGATTACAAAATTTTGGTATATCTACACAATAGAATACTACATTGCTATAAAAAGGAAGTTACTTTTACCATTTACAACAGCATGGGTGGAACTGGAGAGCATTATGCTAAGCAAAATAAGTAAGCTGAGAAAGATAAATATCACATGATCTCACTCAGATTTGGTTTATAATGATCAATATAATTTGATGAACAGGAATAGATCCAGAAACAAATGCGGGGGGGGGGGGGGGGTTATAGTGCAACCAAAGGACTTATATGCATGCATATGAACATAACCAATGGACATAGACACTGGGGCAGTGGGGATTGCCTGGAATAGGAATGGCTTGCTGAGGCAATTGTGGGAAAAGAGATTTATGTAAAATTTAGACAATAAAAAAAAATAACAAATTTGAAGGGATCACAATACCAGATGTCAAGTTAATACAAAGCCACTATAATCAAAACAGCCTGGTTCTGGCACAAAAACAAGCATGTAGATCAATGGAACAGAACAGGATCTTAGAAATCATCACAAGCCATTATGCTAAATTAATATTTAACAAATGAGGCAAGAATATACAATGGAGTCAAGACAATCTCTTCAATAAACGGTTTTGGAAAAGTTGGACAGATACATGCAAAAAAAATAAATCTAGACCACCAACTTAACGCCATGCACAATAACAAATTCAAAATGGATGAAAGACTTAAATGTAAATTGTGAAGCCATAAAAATGCTAGAAGAAATAATAGGCACCAAAATCTCAGATGTCTCTCCTAGCAATATGTTGTGGATACATCTCCTAGAGCAAGGGAAACTAAGCAAAAAAGAAACAAAAATGACAACATAAAAGTATAAAGCTTCTGCACAGCAAAATAAATCATCAACAAAATGAAAAGAAAGCCCACTATTGGAGGACATATTTGATAATAATACAACTGATAAGAGGTTAATATCCAAAATATCTAAGGAATTCATATAATTTAACAAAAGGAAGAGAAAAAATGCAATTAAAAAATGGGCAAAGGATCTAGACACTTCTCCAGAGTGGACATACTGATGGCTAAGAGACATATGAAAAATGCTCGAAGTCACAGATCCTGAGAGAGATGCAAATTAAAATGACAATGAGGTGTCACTTTACACCTGTCAGAATGGCTACCATCAACAAATGAACAAATGACAAGTGCTGACAAGGATATGGAGAAAAGGAAACCTTGTACACTGCTGGTGGGAATGCAGTCTGGTATATCCATTATGGAAAACAGTATGGAGTTTCTTCAAAAAATTAAAAATGGGACTGCCTTTTGATCCCACTTCTAGGAATATAGCCTAAGAAACCTGACACACAAATGAGAAAGAATATATGTCCCTCCATGTTCATAGCATTGAAATTAACAATAGCTACACTATGGATATAGTCCAAGTGCCCATCAATAGTTGAGTGGACTAAAAAGCTGTAGTACATTTACACCATGGAATACTATGCAGCAATAAAAAAGAAGGATCTCTTACTCTTTGAGACAGCATGGAGGGACCCAGAGTATACTATGCTGAATGAAATAAGACAGTCAGAGAAAGGCTAGTAACACATAATCTTACATATGTTGAATGTAATGAACAAAATAAACTGATCGCCACAATAGACTCAGAGAATAGAAGCATGAAATAGACCATGGAATCTCAGAGGGAAGGCAGAGGAAGCTAGATGAGTAGGGAGAAATCAACCAAAGAATTTGTATGCATACATGCATAACCTATAGACACAGACCATAGGGTTGTGAAGGCCTGGGCTAGAAGGGATTACGGTGGAAAAATGGGACATATGTAATACTTTCAACAATAAAGAATAAAAGAAATTTTTGTGAAACCAAACAATTTTAATATAATTTTGTTTTTATACTTTTAAAAAGTTTCTTATTTAATATGTAATGTTTAATCCTTATATTTTTAATTCAATAACATTTTTGTATACAATAGTCAAGACGGTATATGATAATTGATTTAAGAAAATGCTTTTCTTTTTATTTCCTACTTATATGCATGAGTTAATCATGGTTTTGAGGGGTTTTCAAAAACTACATGAATGTTTAGAGTAATTTTTGATTGAGCATATTATAGGTAATTTTCTCCTTCCTAATCTGAGGTCAAACTTTTTTTCATTACCAACCCTTCCACTGCATCACCTCCAAAAGACACAACAAAACAGACACTAACTATATCAAGACAAAATGGCCAAAAACTATGTTTTGGCTGTTGAATCAAAATATATGTAGCCGAGATTGGTTTGGCTTAGTGGATAAAGCGTCGGCCTGCGGACTGCAAGGTCCCAGGTTCGATTCTGGTCAAGGGCATGTACATGACTTCTATCCCTCTCCCTTCCTCTCTGTAAAAAATCAATAAACTATATTTAAAAAATACATGTAATCTGCATCTATATGACCACTGGAAATCATATTTTATTGTTCATAGTAACATCATAGTGAAAAATCTCTAAATAAAAAATGAAAATAAGAATATAGCTGGCCAAATAACCCATAGACTGAGATTAATAATCAGAAATAACTTATTATTAAAGAACTTGAGGAAGTGAAATTTTTCAGGACTTTATTTATTTAACGTAATGTGCAGGAAGAAAATAAAACAACAAAAATTAATACATCTTATATACTTACAGATGGTTATATGTAATAACTCAGTCCTTTTGCTTATGATTTTGTTCCTGTCGAGTCACCAAAAAGTTGTGGGACAGAACTTGAAACCTAAAAGCAAGAGGAATCACATGTTGGCATAGTCTCCGGAGTGTCTCACTCAGGGATGAAATAGCTCTCATTCAGCTAGAAGTGAATACTGAATGACTGGGAGTGTCTAATGACAGTCCATGGTTAGCTGATCCCAGGATTTATTGCTTATAGAGTATTTTATTCAATGACTGCACTTTTTCCAAAATTCTCCACCTATAATAAAGATTTTGTTATTATATTCCTCAAATTTCATCTTTGTCCACAATGAGAATGTGGGTTTTTGCTGCTTTGCTCTTCTATCTTACATTTTTTTATTTTTATTTTCCTACTGCATAAAAGTTTCTTTCAAGAAACATTGCTTACGTGGTTGATGGCTGGTAATGGGAATTTAGTTCCATGTCCAGTGATTTGAGGAGATAAGGAATAGTAATAACATGTTATCCAATGGACACATTCCCTAACCTGACACTATTTGTGCCAGAAAATATTACTGTATTAAATAAAAAGTGAATATTTATTGAGGATTTTAATTAAAAAAAGACAAATCCATAGAACAGAAATGAGTTTATTCTATGAAGCTGAGGAGAAATAAATAAGTGGTGTTTACAAAGTCTCAATTAATTAAAACAATGGATAATGGTAAAAAGAGGCTGCTAACAGAAAGCCAAAAAGATAAGAGAGGCAATATGTGACTTCAGAAGCAGATGAGACCAGGATACAAGGCCACAAGCCAAAAATGAAATCTTCAATCTAGAAGACTGAAATAGCAAAGAAAAGATTCTCCCCTACAGTCTTCAGAAGGAATACAGACCTAGCAACAAGTTTTAGACTTCTAAACTCCAGAATCATAAGATGATAAATATGTGTTGCTTGAAGCCACTAAGTTTGTGACGTTTTATTATATAGCAATAAAAAATCAATACACCACAAAACCCGAGAGTTAAAGTATAAATCACAAAGGGAGATAATACCAGTTGTAACCATATGTGTGAAATAAAAAAAAATAAGGAAATTTAGAAAAACAAGATACCTTTTTTTCACATAAGGAGAGACTTAGGTATGTTCCAAAGGAAAAAGAAAAAGTGAAGAGACAATTATTGAAAATGTTGAAGAGAAACTGTATGTGAGGAAGGCAAGTTTCTAATTGAAACAGAAAAAAATACTGTAATAAGTTCAGCCACCACCTACTCGCTTAATGGTGGTCCTTGTTAGTCATGGTCCTTCTTACTTTACAGAACCATCTTAGTAAATATTTAAAGTAACTCATTTACTGATGAGAAAACTACAGTTGAAGGACATTAAAAAATTTGTCCAACCTGCATAAGTCATGGAGCAGGACCTGAATCCAAATCTGCCTGATAAAGTCTATGATCTTACCCCCTCAAAAGAAAGAAACGGTTGGCACTGATGTCAAGAGATGGGGTCTTTTAAGATGGAAGGGGAATAAGTGAAAATGAGTGAATAAATAGATATGCTTTGGATATAAAAAAAAAAAGGAAGATGAAAATATACTTACTACAATAAGAAAAAAAGTTTAATGTTTTCAGTGAACCAATTTTTAACGTGTGAGGTCAAGACCAAAGTATTTTCTACTGAATCACAATATTCAGTCAATATGTTATTATTTTTATGCACATTTTTAAATTTTTTTATTTATGAAAGTATTACAGATGTCTCCATTTTCCCCAATGACTTCATCCATCCCACACCTTCTCTTTATGCACAATTGTAATAACTGCTAAATGGTCATGAGTTTCAGTTATGTTTTATCATTAAAAGAGAAAAAAGGTTAGTTAAGAATATAAACATACCAGAGAGTTCGTGTGGAGTCTAAATTAAAATAAATTACATTTATAGTGAGTTTCAAATATGCAAGATATTTTCCCACATCGCTAAGTGATAGATTTTACTGAGTGTAAGAAAGTCCAACCTACTTGGCAGACTATGATATAAATTGACTTAGCTGAATAGTATTCTATGCTTCTAATTTGGGAAGGTGCTTGGCTTGACAATTTATTTGCATGCAGTAATGGAAAGAAAACTACAGTTAAATTTTTAGTCAGTGCAGATAATCAGTTATTAGTGATACGGAACTTTTGGACGGGAACCTGGATTCTTTGTCCGCTGGAATGGAAGAATGAATCCATGGACAGGAAGTGGTATAGCAAAGGAGGGGATTTATTGAAGGACGAGTACAGACCCCCACATGGAGAGAGGGAAAGAGTCCCACACAATGGACTCCCAAGTAGGGAGGGAGAAAAGGGTCCCACTGAGTTCCTGTTCCCTATGGTTTATAAAGGCTGTAGATCTGGTGCCTTGCTGTCCCCACTGATTGGTCACCATTTCCTTAGACTGTTACTATAGTAACCCCCTCCTTTCTTATTGTTGTCTAGTCCCTTTGGGCTTTCCTCCTCTCCTGAATGGAGGACTTCCTTCTCTTTATTTTGTAAATATAGACCTTTTGCTGTTCTCGTTTAGGAAAACGTGTCTGTTGCAGCTTTTCAACTTCCCTATTCTTTGGAAATATACCTTCTGCTGCTCTATAGCCCTTTGCTTCCTCCATGGTCCCCTTAATTTCCAAAATTTCTAAAATTTCCTAATCCTGTCCTATTTTACTCCTACAGTTCCTGTTTTATTAGTATGCAGATATTTTCACTAAAAGTTTTTTAATGTTTAAATTTTATACTTTCTTAAATATCTATTAATCATTCTATGTTTTTTAAATTTTTTATTTATTTGTTTGTTTTCTATCCCCATTTATGTCCCTCATATCTTTCTCCACCTCTACCCATTTCTTTCCCCGTGCAATCATCACACTATGTCCCTGATCATGAGTTATTTCTCCTTTTTTCTCTTTTACTCAATCCCTCCACACACTTCTGCACATACTCCACAGGTGTCAGCCTGCTCTCTATGAGTTTGTCTCTTATTTTTCTTATTGGTTCCTCTTGTTCATTAGATTCCACATACAAGTAAAATCATATGGTACTTCTCTTTTTCTGATTTGTTAATTTCATTTAGCATAATGTTCTCCGGGTCTATTCATGCTATTGCAAAGGGATTTGGCCTGTTTTAAATATAACTTAAATGCAAGTCAATAACAAAGATGATGTAAGTTGGGAAAACATTTCAAATGAGTTTAAGCAGTTGCAGAGAAGTAATAAAAAATAAATTAAGGATTTCAAGGGAACTGTTACACAACTAAATAAAAATTTGTGATGAAAAGAATTGTCATTTTGAAGAAATAAAATTATGATATAAAAACAAACAAAAGGATGCACTAGAATTTATTTTAAACAGGTATTAAAAAGAGGTTGCAGACTAAAAAAGCAACTAAATTAAAGAATATACTCCCAGAATTAACAAGTTAAACACAGCTGAGGAGACAATCTATAATAAGAAAGGGAAGAGGATGACTGGAGACAGGTAGAAGTGGGGACCTGGGCTTAAAAGTAAAAGCAGGCCCAGAGGGTGAAGAGGAAGCTGCAATGCACCAAAGCCACATCCCTTGGAGACAGATGTTAACATCCAACCATAGAAAGAAAAAACTATAGGCTAGTGGTGGCCAGGGAATCTGGACCTAACACCGCAGCCTGAGCTGTGCAGTGCTGGAGGAAGAGAAACCCAGTTTCATGGTTGTTTTGACTTTGCTTTTATGGGCTGAACCCAGAACATAGTGAAACAGAAATTTTAGAGGGATATAGGCAGCCTTACAGAATTTTTAGAACTGGAGTCTGTTATGCCCAGATTTCAAGATCCCCAAAGACCACTAGGGAGCCGAGTCTGATGCAAAAGCACAGAGTCTTTATCACAAGCTAGCTTGGCTCTCTGACTCCGCTGATGCAGCGACAGGATGCAAAAGAAGGGCGAATTTCAAAAGCACAATGATTTTATAGGGCTAGGGATTGGGAGGTGGGGCATATTCTGATTGGTTGGGTGAGGGCTGGGGCTAATGACGCAAATAATACCTGATGCACATGACCTGTCCTTTGCTCTTGATTGGAGCTCAGGCACACAGTCTTTCACAATTGGCTAATTCAAAGGGAGGAGTTGGTCTTTGTGATTTCAAGATGGCAGCCCCCAGGCAAGTTTACACATCATGCGGCCAACATGGTGGCTGCCAAGTCACACAGTCCAAAATGGCAGCTGTCTAAATTGTTCTTTGACAGAAAAGATGGCTTGTTTATTCTCACAATTCCTCCCTTTTCTTTATGTAAACTCTTTTCTTCAAACTTGGCTGACATTCATTGACTTTCATGCTCTGCAGTGTCTAGGAGGAGATTAATTTGCCATTTGATTGATGCGGTTTCAATTAACCCTTGGCCTGTGGTTTTTCTCGGAAGAGGGGACACAGTTACACAAGCTGGAGGACATGGTACAAAGTGGAGTCAGTCCCACTCTGCCCTTTCAGGGTCCAAGGAAAAACACAGGGTTACAGACTGGAAGAAGATATATCTCTATAGCACAAGGAAGCCAGGTGCAGGGAGCAGCAACAGTTTCATTTACATAAGATAAGGAAGTTGAAAGTAGCCAAAAAGGACTATTTTTACAAAATAAAGAAGAAGGAAGAAAGTCATACAGAAGGAACGACGTGGGAGGAGGGCATTACAGCTCCCACGTGGTGTTTGACCTTTGAGTTAGGAGTTACTATAGTAACATTCTAAGGGAATAGCGACTAATCAGAGAGGATATCAAAGCACCAGGATCTGCAGCCTTTATAAACCAGAGGGAAAAAGAACTCAATGGGACCCTTTCTTTCCTCTCCCTACCTGGGAGTCCATTCTGTGGGACTCTTTCCCTCTCCCCATGTGGGAGTTTGTACTAGTTCTTTAATAAATTTCCACCTTTGCTATACTACCCTGTCTGTGGATTCATTCTTTGACTCTAGTGGATAAAGAATCTGGGTCCCAGTCCAAAAATCCCATTTCAATAGGACCTTTCAATTGCATTCATTCATCTGAGGCTTTGGCACAAGGAGAGAGGCACCAATTTGGGGTGCCTGGGGACAGGCTGAGAAGGGAAGCAGGGTAGGAAGAGTGACCAGGGCTCCTGCATTGGGATATTCCTAAGCTTCCAAACCTAAGTGGCCATTTCTCCCCTAAAGAGCTAGCCCCTCCCAGTAGCCTCAAGACAGGTAATACAACCTGCCACACCCTGCCTGCATTTTGAGCTATACAAAGGAAACAAAGGCAGAGGCCAAGTTTATGGCTATAAATAGACCCAAAGAGACTCAGAGACTGGTTTGGAAGAGGATACCTCCAACCCGCTATTCTGGGAACCAGACTGATAAAAACTCCATGTGGTAGGGAGCCAAGGCCATTGGTCTCTGACCAACCAAGGCCAGAGTTTTGGGACACTCATGTAGGAATAGCTCTGGGACAGGAAAAAACACTCATCTTATTCCCTGAAAGCAAAACAGAACCAATCCTACCTAAAGCCCTGTCAGAAACAGATGCTTGAGTGATTAAGACTGAAAGCTAGCAAAAGGCAAAGAGTAAATATAGGTTCTGCCTGCTTGTAGCCAAGGCTTGTGGAGACAGACACAAGCAGAGTAACTATGGATTGCTTGGAGCTTCAAGTAGAGTGCTAAAGCCAAAAGACAAAGCTTGTTAGTGGCCAGCACCTAAGTACCTAACAGGAAGCATAGAAGTAGCAGACAAAACAGAAGAGTAGGGTACTAAACAAGCATTGCTGGGGCATTAAAACTTGGCTGGAATGAACAACACTTTGCTTTTTTATTTTTATTATTTTAAACTTCTTTTATTACTTTTTTATTTTTCATTTTATATTATTTGTATTTTTTACCGTTTTTACACCTTATTCTTCCTCACATCTCTTTTTTTCTCCTGTATTTCTTCTCCTTTCCCTATTTTAGTTTTTCTATTTCCTTTCATTTTTCCCCTTTTTGAAAAATGGATCAGTTTTATCTGCTACATTGATAATTTTTGAAATTATTTTTTTAATTTTTATTCTTGTCTTACCATTTCTTTTCACCTTACTATATTTTTCCACTATTCATCCAATTCCTCAACCTTATTTTCTCTACTTAAGCTCTGTATCTACACATTCTACCCTCCCTTTTTTTCCCTGGGTATTTTTTGCTTGTGCTTTTGGTTTGTTTGTTTCTTGTGTTTGTGCCACATAATATTTCTTTTATTTTTTCTTTTATTTTTTCTTCTTTGCTAATATTCTTGTTCTTCTTTCTCTTTCCCAGTTCTCTTATCTCTGGTGGTCACATTTATTGGGGTGGAAGGTTTCTTGTGTACATTTGTGTCTTGTTGCTTCTGTGTCATGTCTTGTTGTATTGTATTTTGAGCTGCTCAGTCAGTGCCTCAACCATGGTTGGCACAATATGGTAGGGAGCAAGCTATATAATCAGACACTGTGAAAAAAGACATCCATGAAAGGGACAATAACACTGAAGACTCAACTACATCACAAGAACCCAAATATCTCAAGTAGGAGGCATCTTAAGAGACCTGAAAGCATACACAACTAGCACCCACAAAACATCTATTACATTAGACCAATTCAAATAATCTTGGTGGCATAGCAGTTTAATCTAATACAGAGAAATAATCACAAAGGAACAGCAAAAATGGGGATTCAAATAAATAATCTCCAAATGAAAGAAAAAAGGATCACCAGAAAAAGTACTAAATTAAATGAAGACAAGCAATTTTTCAGAGAAATAATTCAGAGGAATGGTTATAAGAATGCTCAAAGATCTAGAGGAAAAATTTACTAACATATAAGAAACTGTTGTGATGCACAACTATTTTACATAGGACGCCTCAAAAAAGTCAAATTATGGAGTCATTTTATTAAAAGCCGGCGGCATATAAATGGCTAATGCTCTCCAAACCTCGCAGCCCTGAATAGCTCAACACATCTGGCTTATATTGGCGGACTATCACAAAGGTATTGATTACATCTTTGGGTCTGGAATGAGGAACATGCTTTGCAAAAAGGCGTTTTTACAGAAGCAAAAATTGAGCAGGTTAGAATCTAAGAATCACTAAATCAACTGAAACACATGATCTGGGACCACCAGGTTAGTGATTCTAACCTGCTCAATTTTTGCTTCTGTAAAAACGCCTTTTTGCAAATCAGGTTCCTCATTCCAGACCCAAAGATGTAATCAATACCTTTGTGATAGTCCGCCAATATAAGCCAGATGTGTTGAGCTATTCAGGGCTGCAAGGTTTGGAGAACATTAGCCATTTGTATGCCGCCAGCTTTTAATAAATGAATCCATAATTCGACTTCTTTAGGCATCTTTTGTGAGATTTGGGGTACATCACAACACTGTCTTGCCTTATCTTGAATTCTATCAAACCTTAACTTTAATCCCACCTCAAAGATTTAAAACTACAATTATTATTTTAATTGCATTTTTTATTTTAGATGGCTTGTATTTTAGATGACCTGTTTTATTTAACAGGCCATCTGCCACAGTAAGGGAAAAACTCAAATAAATTCACCTGTTATGCCCAGATTTCATGATCCCCAAAGACTACCAGGGAACCAAGTCCAATGCAAAAGCAAAAGAGCCTTCATTCAAGCCCAGGGTTGGCCCTCTGCCCTACCGATGCAGTGGTAGGATGCAAAAGAGGAAAAACATCCAAAAACATGGCGATTTTACAGGGATGTGGGTCCAGACGTGAACCACTGAGTGGGCCGATTCTGATTGGTTGGATGAGGGCTGGGGCTAGTGATGCAAATAATCCCTAATGCACGTGACCTGTATCGTCCTTCACTCTTGATTGGAGCTCAAGCTCACAGCCCTTCGTGATTGGCCAATTCAAAGGGAGGGGTTGGGGAGAGGAACCAAGATGGTGGCATAGGTAAACACCTATTGTGCTGCCCTGTGCAACAATTTCAAAACTACAACATAACAACAAGACAAACATCATTCAGAATCACTGGAAAGCTGGCTGAGTGAAAATTCCACAAATAAAAGTAAAGGTGGGACACTGAGACTCAGAAGAGTGGCGGAGCGCAGCCTTGAAGATATGCGCAGAGCCAGAGGTTTGGAGCCATGGGGCACGCGCAGGCTGTAGGGCTGGCAGCAGCAATCCCTACAGGCTGGATTTCTCCAACGGGGAGGGCGGAGAAGTCCCACTGCACAGATTCCCCAGTGCCAGGCGAGGTCCGAGATCTGGGGTACGCACCCTAAAAGCTGGGTGCGGCAGAGGTTTCCTAATCTGAGGAGAGTCCGCATAGCTTGGAACAGTAGTTTGCGCGCGTAAAGTATGCAACAGCACAGATGCACGACTTGCTCCCTGGTGACTTGCCCCCTAGTTTGGGAGACCACCGGACTGCTTTCTTTTACCACCCTGGGTGAGACTTTGGGTGTGCAGACCCATTTGGGGAGAGGCAGAGTTGTCTGGCAAGGGGTAGGGACCAGCAGCAGCTTTCTCTTGGAGGTGCCTGCAGGCATTACTACCCAACACAGAGACCCATGCACCACATAGGGCGTAGCTGACGCTGACGTTGTCTCCTCAGCTCAGAGACTCCACCCATTCAACCTGAACACAGTTTCCCTGCACAGCCAATTGGCCTGGAGGTCAAACCCTCCTAGGGCTAACAACAACAAGCTGGACTTAAATTCAAAAATACTGTATAACTCATAAAGAATTGCAGTAAGAGTACCCACCTCAGGTAACTGGGGGGGCGGGGGGGGTGAGCCACTGCCCCTTAGAGAACATCTACCACATAAAGCAGCCACCATGCAGAGACATGGAAAGAAATCAGGTGTGAAAGAAATGGAGGAAAAAAGACGACTAAACATAGAGTTCAAAACCATGATTAAAAGGCTTTTCAAGAAGCTCCTGGAAAAGGCCGATAAACTTAATGAGAACTACAAGGAAATGAACAAGACCAATGAGGAAATGAACAAGACTTACGAGGAAATGAACAAGATTTACGAGGAAATGAATGAGACCTACAAGGAAATGAATGAGACCTACAAGGAAATGAACAAGACCTACAAGGATATGAACAAGACACTCAAGGATATGAAAAAGGAGCAACTAGAAATCAAGCATACACTGACTGAAATAAAAAATATTACACAAAGTCCTAAAAGCAGTCCAGAGGGCTGCAAGAACCAAGTCTTGCAGATTTGTCAAAGATTTGAAATACAAAGAAGCAAAATCCAATCAGCTGGAAAGGAAAGAAACAAAAAGAATCCAGATAATTGAAGATAGTGTAAGGGCCCTCTGGGACAACCTCAAGCATGCCAACATCCGAATCATGGGAGTGCCAGAAAAAGAGAGAGCAAAATAATGAAAACCTACTTGAAGAAATAGTGACTAAAAACTTCCCCCACCTGGTGAAAGAAACTGACTTAAAAGCCCAAGAAGTACACAGAACCCCAAAATATAGGAATCTAAAGAGGACCACACCAAGACACATCATAATTAAAATGCCAAGAGCAAAAGATAAAGAGAGAATATTAAAAGCAGCAAGAGAAAAACAGTTAGTTACCTATAAGGGAGTACCCATATGATTGTCAGCGGATTTCTCAACAGAAACCATGCAGGCCAGACGGGAGTGGCAAGAAATATTCAAAGTGATGAATAGCAAGAATCTACAACCAAGATTACTCTACCCAGCAAAGCTATCATTCAGAAGTGATGATCAGATAAAGTGCTTTGCAGATAAGTAAAAGCTAAAGGAGTTCATCACCACCAAACCAATATTATAAGAAATGCTGAAATATATTCTTTAAGAAGAGGAAGAAGAAAAAGATAAAAATATAAATTATGAATAACAAATACACATCTATCAACAAATGAATCTAAAAATCAAGTGAATTAATAATCTGATGAACAGGATAAACTGGTGAATATAACAGAATCATGGACATAGAGAGTGAATGGACTGACAACTCTTGGGGAGAAAAGGGGTGTGGGAAGTGCAGCAAGAGACTGGACAAAAATCTTGCAACAATGGGAGAAGACAGTGGGGAGGGGGAGGTGAGGGCAGAGGATGGAATGGGTACAGGGTGGAGAGGAGTTATAGGGGGATAAAAAGGGGGGAATAATGTAATTAATAAACTGAACAATAAAGATAAAAAAAACAAAGGGAGGGGATGGTCCTTGCAATTTCAAGATGGCAGCCCCCAGGTAAGTTTACATATCATGCAGCCTACATGGTGGCTGCCAAGTCACACAGTCCAAAATGGCAGCTGTCTTTACAGTCCCGCCCTGCCCTTTCACACCCAATGAAGTGGGGAGCTCACACGCTCAATGGGCCCTTTGCTGGATCCTAGCACTGGGTCTGGGTCTTCAGGGTGGTTCAGGGTGAGTTTCTTCTGTTAAAATAAAATAATAATAAAAAAATAAACACATTCAAACCTGTGTAGAATTTTGTGAATTTATTTTGTTATGCCCAGATTTCAAGATCCCCAGAGACCACTAGGGAGCTGCCCAATGCAAAAGCAAAGAACCCTTATTCTATCTGGCACAGCAGCCAGGCGAGACAGGGAGCCCAGCAAGAACAATAGATTATAAAGGTTTGGTCATTTGGGTGGTCTTAGGGAAGTGATGTGGGTTACAGAGACAGCCTTATTAGGTCAGGGTTTTTCAGCGGGGGGGGGGGGTGGGGGGGTGACGCGGGTCTCACAGCACAAGGATCAGGAAGTGACCAGTACTTTGGTTATGCCTTATTAGGACTGCATTGGTCTGCTAAGGCAGTGGTTGGGGGAGTTAGGACATTCCTGGCACTCTTGTGGCCACTCCCAGCAGGGGGGAAGGGGAATTAGGCTGACCAGCCCTGCAAGATGGAGGATAGTCAGCTCTGCTTTGTCCTTTCATTCTGTCAACAATTACCAGGAAGCAGAACCTCAATGAATTGAGATAATGGTCTGGAGAACAATGGGTTACATTTATATTTATACATTTCAATCAAAGGAAGGGATGTAGGTGGGTTACTAAATCCATTAGTGATAGACTAGACAAGTGGGAGAAAGCAAAGGGGGGAAACCCCTGGGATTGAATAAAAAATAAAATAAGACACATACTTAGGTGGGTGCAGGAATAATGAACATGATAACAATGAAGAAATTTGTGGTATCTGTCTACCCAAGGGGCAGTCCAGAGCAAGTCTAAGATGTTCTGCCTGTGCCAGCTTCTGGTCAGATACATCTCTTCCAACCTGGTGACTCTGTTTGGGTAAAAACCACCCAGGGACTGACTCCTACCTGGAGGGGACCACATACCATCATCCTGACCACCCCCAAGCTCTCAAGAATGCAGGACTGAACACCTGGATACCAGAAACACCCCCTGAGAATTTGTTGCTCCACAAGGCTAAAAGCAGCTTGTGGGACAAGTGGGGGGAATGATGAGGAAACTGGTTTGCAAGGCATGTCAGGCCTTAAACTGAACAATGCAATGCCCTGGGGATAACGGGGAGAAGAATCGTTATCACTGACCCCAGGACAGATCATCAGATCATCAGATATGGGCTGGGGACACCCAACACCTGGGGACCTTCCTGTAAACCCAGGAAAGGGGGTGGAACCATATCTGCAAGACAAAGACCCCAGAAGGTTATAAAAATTGAAGCCCTCTGCGTGTCTCTTCACTTTGATTTGGAAATTATTCCTGGAGTCCACTAGTGTTAATAAATTGGGTCCCTCCCTTTTTTCTCTAGGAAGCATGCTTGGTATTTCTTTGGTCTTCTGGAACACACTACCTTTAGGAATGTATTTTAATTTATACTTGATATACCAACTAGACAGACTCTTAGTGTTTGGTTCAAAATATCCTATTACATCCCTCATCCTTTCCTTCAAAGGAAATGCAATGTTAGGGAATTTATTACACATAACATAACATACATAACATAACAACATGTGTTTATGGTTCAGTATAAGAGAACCCACTGCCTCTCACTACCACCACCAATGTTGGATAAAAACAGCAGTTTCATCAGTGATTCCAAATTCTGAGCTCAGCTTTCCATTTACAAACAGTGAGACTGAAAGTTATAAACGTTCCTATTTCTGTCTGAGGAGAGTTGAATGTTACATCAAATGTACATTGCACTGGAAAATCCAGTATCAATTTTCAGTGTCTCTGCTGAATGCTATTTCCATAATTATACCAAAAATTGCCAGTATGCCCTCAGGATTTGGATTGGCATTGTGCTCTGCAGGTCTTTATAGCTTTTTCAGAGTTGGACACATAACAATAAAGCTCCTGGAGTTAAGAGCTTGTTTAACATCCACCCCACCACCACCCCATCTCATTTTTTAAATTTTCTTTGATTGAAATAAGGTAGACAAAGCAATCTATTAAATTGTAAAAGCTTACAGGTTACTATTTTTTTTAACAAAATACATATTTTGCTCCTTGGATGAAAAGAGAAAGGGCTGTTTATTCATATTGACTGACAGCATGGCGATTTCCAGAGGGAGAGGAAGCGGTAAGGTGGGAGAGGCTATAAAAGGAATAAGCAGTGATGGAAGATGTGACTTGGAGCAGTGAACACACAATATAATGTACAGATGATGTATTATAGAATTGTACAGCTGAAACCTATAGTTTTATTCACCAATGTCACATCAATTAATTGAATTTAAAAACATATATTTAAAACAAATAATTAATTAATATTATAATTTTAGTACCCAAAACAGGAGAGAAAAAATGATTAGGTTTAACAGCCAAAACAGGAGAGAAAAGTGATGCCAAGTATAAGGGAAGGAGAAGTGAGATTAGTAGAATTCTCATGAGACATTTATTTGGTAATGTTTTCTTAACTCAGCGATATCACTTCTTTACTTAAAACTTGTTAAGAGAGTATTTTGAAAGTCAAATGTTCAGAAATGCAAATTGACAGGCTTTTAATGGTGGATGCTTTTTCATGAGCAGTTCAGTTCCATGTTTCTCAATACCTGTAGGGCAGGGATGATGGGCCAAAGATTACTTGAAGCTAGAGAAGAAATGATTACCATATTTCTGGAATATCACTTTTTTTACTTGAAAATTATTTTTATATTAAAATAAACATTATGAAAATAAAAGGGTGTCTATATTTAAAGTAAAACATAAAACCTGCATGAAATTTCTACCAATGAGAGACTATTTCTGGCTATATTCCATCATTCCCTCAGGACAAGTATTTATTATTTTTCCTAATAGCTTGAAATCTCTAATCTAGACAATACCTTTTACTTTAGAGTTTAGGAAATTGTTCCACAAAGATATTAAGTTGCCATGGAACCCAGATTTGCCAGTGCCGATGCCCAATAAATACATAGTGTTTACACACTATGTTCAAGGCACTCTTCCTTGATTTTGCTATGAGATGAGCTTTATCTTCATGGACCCATGATAATGGAAACCAAGGCTCCAGACTTTACAATATCTCATTTTTATATCTAAAATATATATGTAAAAAATTTACTTTCTACAAATAATAGGAAGAGTTTATTGCAACTTATTAGGTCTGATTGCATCTTGTGCCTATTACAAAACCAATCACTTTTTATGGGGAATTATATTGCTTTGATTGATTTATGCTGGGTCAAATGCTGCCTCTCTTCCTGGAATGGAAGAATCTATTCAAAACACATTGTCAGAGAATAGGGGCAGACAGATTGTCCAAGAAGTAAAAAAGAAGTATGATAATGAAAGGAAGAGTGACAGGATTCTGGGCTGGAAAAGTAAGAAGTATGCAATAATATTCCTATGGTTAGTAATAATAATGATTGTGATATTTTTAATAATTTAAAGAGCTTGGTTTTCCATACTTTCTAATAAAAGAGCAATATGCAAATTGACCATACCTCTGCTATACCACAAACCACACCTACCAGCCAAACAGGAGCGAGTATGCAAATTAACCCAATCAATATGGCTACAGCCAATGAGTGAGCAGAAGGCTTGGGTTTCCCTAGTAATGGAGGAAGCCAAACTTTCCGTACACCTGGCCTACCTCTGCCTCCATTCAAGGCTACAAAGTTTCAATTATAGAAGATAAATAAATTCCAGATACCAAGGCCTCTGCTTGGGTTGCTGGGGAGCATGGCAAGCCTGCAAAACACCACAGGTCCCTTGCCCAGGCTGCCCCATGCCCCAAGTGAACCCCCACCCTAATCTGGGATATCCTTCAGGGCAAACTAGCCGGCCCCCACCCATGTACCAGGCCTCTATCCTATCTAATAAAAGAGTAATATGCAAATTGACTATCACTCCAACACACAAGACGGTTGCCCCCATGTGGTCAAAGATGGCTGCCCCCATGTGGACACAAGATAGCCAACAGGGGAGGGCAGTTGGGAGGGACCAGGCCTACAAGAGAGGGCAGTTGGGGGCAATCAAGCATGCAGGGGAGGGCAGTTAGGGGTGACCAGTTCTGCAGGGGAGGGCAGTTAGGAGTGACGAGACCTTTAAGGGAGGGCAGTTACGGGCAAGCAGGTTTGCAGAGGTACAGTTAGGTATCAGTTAGGCTGGCAAGGGAGTGGTTTGTGGTGATCAGGTTGGCAGACAGAAGTGATTAAGGGCAATCAGGAAGGCAGCTGAGCAATTGGGAGCTGGTAGTCCTGTATTATTAGAGGGATGTCTCACTGTCCATTTAGGCCCAATCCTACTGGCATCAAGCCTAAATGAGCAGACAGACATCACTCTAGGAGTTCCAGATTGGAGAGGGTGCAGGCTGGGCTGAGGGACCTCACCCCTACCCCTAGCACAAATTTCATGCACCGCACCTCTAGTAATACTATAACATAAATTATAATTTTGCAACTTTGGATCCAAATTTATTCTACAATAGTGTTCTTAAAAAATAAGTTAAAAAATGAATTTTAGTGGTTTCAGAATAAGTATTCTTCTACAGATCACTCCTCATTTTCTCCAACAGCAGATTCATTCATGCACATAACTTATGACCTCTGACTCAATTCATGAGAGATTCTAGGGACTTTTCAATATTATAATTAACTCATAATAATTTTAAGAATAACTCATTTTACATAAAAAATGTGACACTTTAGTGATTTATTGATAATTTCACCACTCCCCCATGACTTTTTTGTTTTGTTTTATTTTATTTTATGGCTCAATTCTATTTTGACATTTATAAAAGCTTTAGCACAAGCTAACAAATAGGTGCATGGGAAGGGATCAAATTTTGTACCAAAACATGCTCTTGTCGCTCATATTGATATGTGGAATGGCAAGTTCTTGGATTCTCATTATGGGTTCTTGTCCTACAAAGTTTGAAGAATAAAATTCCAGACTAAAAGACTTTAAGCAAAGTGTAGAAATTTATTGAAAGTATGTACAAACTCCTCTTGAGAAATGACCCCAAAGGGTACTCTCTGGAGACGAGTACCCAAATGGGAAAAATATTCTCTATCTCTAAAGTGGAGAAAACAACAACAGTCTTTTGAGTTTCTTTGTGTACCAGTTTATATATGCTCGTAGCTTGTCTAAACATGATACTTTCTAATAGGACCCTTCCTTAATTTGTGTCCCCTGTGCTTTCCTCATTGGCTACTTTCCTCCTTTTTCTTGCTTAGTATCAGTTTCCAAGTTTTAAAGCTCACCCAGTGCCCCCTCTTCTACTTCCCCTTATCATGTAACATTCCTCTGCAGATGTAATATAAGCAATCTGACAACTTGAAGCTGTTTCCACCCTTGATGTATATCTTCCTATCACATGGAGCCTTCTTCCCTAAAACTGCCTCTCCTGTCTCTAAAATTCCTTTCAATATGTTAATTCTTCATAACTTTGACAAATTCCCCAGTAGTCTGTCTCTTTCTGATAATATTATTGAGTAAACACAGACTGTGCCCAAGTAGCTCACAAGAGAGCTCTAATCAAGCATGTTGTTTGGTGTCACACAGAAGATAACCCTAGTAGAATGTCAGTAGCACCTATGTGACTAGGATCTTTCTTTTGTACACAATTGTTTCTTCAGCTTCTAGAAAAATACCAGGCATAAAGTAAGGGCTCAATATTAATTAAGCCCAAAAAATGAGAGATGTGTATCTATATATATAAAAGCCTAAGCAACCATTATGGCCAGTTGACTGGTCGCTATGAGGATGCACTGACCACCAGGGAGCAGATGCTAAATGCAGGATTTAGTGTGCTCCCATAGCCAACCTCACAAGTTCCCGCTTTGCTGGACACTGACCCCAATTGCCTTGATCAGGATTAGGCCCCAATTGGTCCAGATCACCTGCCAGGCCAAGGGATCCCACCCATGCACAAATTCGTACACCAGGCCTCTACTCTCATATAACAGGCCAGAATAGAGTGTGGAGTTGACCTCTCTTTTATTGTACTTTTTTTTATTAACGTGAAAACTTATCATTATTGTCTTTTTGCTCATTGTCCTCCTCTCTTGCTAGCCTGAATCTCAGAAAAAAACTGGCCCTTGTTCCACAATACTGATTTCTATGATTTACCAGGGCCAGTCTGGGTTAGTCTGGGGTGGTTTATGTCAACAAGAACTGTGTTCACATCTAAGGGTACAGGACTACAATGCAAACACATTCTTTATTGCAAAATTCTGGTATTAAGAGATTCATGCACCAAGACCTGATAAAGTAGACGCTGGTACATACTACAAGTGCTTATGTGTTCAATAACTTTGCCATATGTGCAAAAGGAATATCTATATCTATATCTACATCATATATATATATATATATATATATATATATATATATATGTTGTACATATATATATATATATGCAGTAATAAAAGAGAAACATGCAAATTAACCATCACTCTGCTATGCCAAGCCACACCCACCAGCCAATCTAGAGCAACTACGCAAATTAACCCAACCAAGATGGCAGCCAGCCATGGAGTTGGAGCAAGCAGGAGGCTTGGGTTGCCCTGGCAATGGAGGAACCCAAGCTTCCCACCTGCCCTGGCTGGCCCTGACCTCTGCTCATAGCTATAAAATTTCAATTATAGAAGATAAATAAATCCCAACAAAAATGGCAGCAGAGCTGGAGCAAGCAGGAGGCTTGGGTTGCCCCCAGCAATGGAGGAAGTCATGCTTCCCACCCTGGCCTCTGCTTAAGGCTATAAAGTTTCAATTACAGAGGATACATAAAAACTAGATACTTGCTTTCAGCCAGCCCTGGCCTTCCTCAAAGAGGCACTGAAATAAAAAGAAAAAGAGAAAAAGGAGGAGCTGGAACCTTGGCTCACCGAAGGGTGATCAGGCCAGGATGGGACAGCAGAGGCTTTTGGGGGTAAGCAGACCAGCAGGGGGACTAGTTGGGGTGAGCAGGCCACCAGTGGGGGTCAATTGGAGGTGATCAGGACAGCAGGGGGCCAGTTTGGAATGAGCAAGCCAGCATAGGGGCAGTTGTGGGTGAGCAGGCCAGTAGGGAGCAAAGGTTGGGTGAACAGGCCAGCAGGGAGGCCAGTTGGGAGTAAGCAGGCTGGTAGACAGAGTGGTGAGGGGCAATCAGGCAGGCAGGCAGGCAGGTGAGTGGCTGGAGACAATAGTCCCAGATTGTGAGAGGGATGTCCGACTGCCAGTTTAGGCTCTATCCCTGTAAACCAGCAGTAGGACATCCTTCAAGGGGTCCCAGATTGGAGAGGGTGCAGGCCAGTCTGAAGAATAATCCCCTGCCCCCCCATGCATGAATTTCGTGCATAAGGCCACTAGTATCTATATAAAGAGGTAATATGCAAATTATGCCTGGACACCACAATGGGTCATGATTGGACAGGAGGAGGTTGTGCATGCAGGTGAGGCCAGGAGCGGACACAGGCAGGGGCACCGGGGGAGCCACCCACAGTGCCAGAGAAGCAGGGTTTCAGATAAGGGGATGCAGCATCCCACTGCTGTCTTGAGTTTGTGGTTTCCAACAAAACAGCCAGAGGAGATGATAAACCCTCCCCAAATGGCAAACGGCTCAACCAATGTCTATCTAAGCAGGGGCTTCATTTAATTCAAGCCTTTCCCACAATGAATGACCCCAACCCTCCCTGGATCAGGCAGGTTCCATGCAATACGGGGCCCCAGTTTCCTTCAGGCGATGTCATGCACATTAGCTCAGGGCAGTGGGGAAGGAAGGGAAAAGGCAGCAGTGGTATCATGACCACAACCGGTCACCAAGAGGTGCATGGAGCACCTCTTGGTCCAGCGTCCCACAGGGTGCCTCATCCCAGGGCGGGAAGCGGGGCGTCTCCTGGCGCAATTTCAATCACACACTGGGCCTCTAGTAAGTTTATAAATTTGAGCCTTATTTACTGGAAACTAAAGTGTCAGATAAAGATCTTATTCTTTCAAACACTTCATTCCCATCTGTGTAATTCTGGTGTAGATTTTGTGGTTCACAAGCTTACACTTCTCTCCATCTTGTACAGCATAACTTGTCTCTGCCTGTATCCTGGTTGTACTATCTTTATTTTGTGATTTTATATTTAGACTTAAAAATATTCTATTTATTGGTTGAGAGAGAAAGAGAGAGAGAGAAATAGAGAAAGAGAGAGAGAAATTGAGAGAAAGTACAAGAAAGAGAGAAACATCTATTTGTTGTTCCACTTATTTATGCATTCATTCATTGCTTCTGCATGTACCCTGACCAGGGATTGAACCAACAACCTTGGTGCACTGGGACAGTGCTGTAACCAACTGAGCTATCCAGCCAGGGCCTGAAAACTTAAATATTTTTGAATTTATAATAGATTCCTTCATTTTATATCTTGAGAATTTGAGGAATGTTATAGACACTGACATTTGTGATTCATAAAATTATCTTACATAGTTTCTTAAGAATTTCACTTGTAAAATGAGAATTTTTATTTTTTAAATTTGTACGATGCTACTTGCCAAATTTATTTAGTAGGTCTAGTAGTTTTTTTAATATCAATTTTTTAATCTTTATTGTTCAGTTTATTAATTACATTGTTCCCCCTTTTACCTGTACCCATCCCACTCTCCGCCCTCACCTCCCCCTCCCCACTGTTCTCTCCCATTGGTGAAAGATTTTTGTCCAGTCTCTTGCTGTACTTCCCACACCTCTTTTCTCCCCAAGAATTGTCAGTCCATTCACTCTCTATGTCCATGATTCTGTTATATTCACCAGTTTATCCTGTTCATCACATTATTAATTCACTTGATTTTTAAGTTCATTTGTTGATAGATATGTATTTGTTGTTCATAATTTATATTTTTATCTTTTTCTTCTTCCTCTTATTAAAGAATATCTTTCAGCATTTCATATAATATTGGTTTGGTGATGATGAACTCCTTTAGCTTTTACTTATCTGCGAAGCACTTTATCTGATCTTCAATTCTGAATGATAGCTTTGCTGGATAGAGTAATCTTGGTTGTAGATTCTTGCTATTCATCACTTTGAATATTTCTTGCCACTCCCGTCTGGCCTGCATGGTTTCTGTTGAGAAATCCGCTGACAATTATATGGGTGCTCCTTATAAGTAACTAACTGTTTTTCTCTTGCTGCTTTTAATATTCTCTCTTTATCTTTTGCTCTTGGCATTTTAATTATGATGTATCTTGGTGTGGTCCTAAAATGAGTATTTTTAAAGATTATAATATATCAAAGGAGTTCCAAAGTTGGAAAAATAAAATCCATACTTTTTAAAAGTAAAATTTGGAGCATGACAAGGAAAAATTTCAATTTGATCAAAAAATTTGCAAACTATTATTGAAACATATTCAAAACTTTGAAATTTGGTTAATTAAAGGACATCTACTTGTAATTTAAAAAAAATAGTTCTTGAGGTGGAAATTCCAGAGTTGCTCTATTTTTTCAGGTTTTTCTGATATATCATGTGCTAATTATAGATAAGGCCAAGTAAAAACAGGTGAAATTCTTTTTGCCAATACTTCAGTACCATTTCATCCAACTTACCCCTGCTGTTGTGGGCTCTCCCTGCTGTGGTGTGTTATTCATTGCAGCATTCTGTTTCTTTAGTTTCGCTTGATCTAGAAAACCACAAAATCTTATGCAATATTCTTGCTAAAGTGTATCAGCAGAAATTTCTCATGAGGAAACATCAGACAAACTCTAATTGAATGACATTTATAAAATAACTGACCTGTACTCCATAAATGACAAGGGCATGAAACACAAAGACTGAGGAATTGTTTTGTGACTTTTATGTCAGTAAATTGTGTCCAATTTAACTAACTTTTGCTGTGTTTGGTAGTTCTATCAATTCAGATCAACAGTTAAAATTTATACCGCAATGTTTGTATAAATTGACTATGGTAGTTAGCTTACATGTTGAGAAGCTTTGTTCTTTTAATATTTGAGCAATGTAAAAAGGACTTAATATAATAGTTGATATAACTGAAATCAGAAGTATTTTCCATGAGTTTCTCAGTTATAATAAAGGAACTAAGGTTAAGTAGAAGAATAAATTCAGACTGGCCATTATGATATCCATAATAATATGAGTGTAATATGCTAATTAGACTGGATGTCCTTCCAGATGACCTCCCAGATGAAGCTGGGGTTGTAAGGGAAGCCCTGTGTGCCAGAGGGAAGCTGGTGCCAGCAGCTGGGGGAAAGAAGACCTAGTCTTGTACAACTTTAGTGCATCAGGCCTCTAGTTTTAATATAATAATTTAGTTAAAGTAAGATATTCAGAGATGTCTTAATACTATGAGTAAAACATTTAATTTTATTTTGTTAATGAACACAAAATTACTGATTTTAGAAATTGTAATTTCTTCTAAAGATACTATAATATATTTTATATTTTAACCAGAGGCCTGGTGCATAAAATTCATGCACTGGGGGGTGGGGGTAGTCCCTCAGCCTGCACCCTCTCCATCCAATCTGGGACCCCTCAGAGGATGTTTGACTACCAATTTAGGACCAATCTCCGTGGTATTGGGCCTAAACTGGCAGTTGAACATTCCTCTCACAATCCAGAACTGCTGGCTCCCAACAGCTCACCTGCCTGCCTGAGTGATTGCTCCTAATTGCTTCTACCTTCCAGCCTGATCACCCCCTAACCACTACCCTACCACCCTAATTTATACCTGACTGCTCCCTTACCACCAGATCACTTCCAACTGCCTACCTCTGCTGGTCTGGTCAACCCCAACAGCCCTCCCCTGCTGGCCAGGTCACCCCTCAACTGCCCTCTCCCACAGACTTGATATCTCCTAACTGCCCTCTTCTGCAGATCTGGTTGCTCCTAACTCCCCTCCCCTGCTAGCCTGGTCACCCCTAACTGACTTCCTCTGCTGGCCTGGTCACCACAAACTCCCCTCTCCTGCTCGCCTAGTCGCCCCAACTGCCCTCCTCTTGCTGGCCTGGTCACTCCTAACTGCCCTCCCCTGCTGGTCTGATCACTCACAACTGCCTTTCCCTGCCAGCCATCTTGTGACCACATGGGGGCAACCATCATTTGACCAGAAGGGGTGGCCATCTTGTGCAAGGGTATGATTGTCAATTTGCATATTACATCTTTATTATATAGGATAGTAACCTTGAAAAAAAAAAGGACATTTGTTTTTTAGTTTATAATCACTATACCCAATAATGATATTTTTAAAAAAATACTAAAATATTTGACAACAAAATTGAATACAAAATTCCTTTCTTATAAAACAAAGTCACTTATTTGGATTGCTGAAGGTGAGGAGGAGTAAAAGACGCAGTTTGTGTCTCTTGCTATTATGTTCTCTTAACTTAAACATGCAATGACTTTCTGCTTCAGTGAGCGTTTCAGCACCATGGGGATGTTCCTGCTTTGCTAGTTGAGTGACTGAAAATGCAGATTTGGCTATAGGAGAACAAAAGCCAAACTCATAATACAAGTGCTGATGCAAAAGGAAACAAACTTTATTCAGCAGCTGTGACCTTGAAGAATGGTGAACTACTGTCTCAAAGATCAACCCCATTCTTGCTCAAAGCCAATAGTTATTATAGGAATCTGGAAGGGAGAAATTGTTTCTATCCAATTATCTTTTTTAAAATTTTCTTTATTAATTAAGCTGTTACATATGTGTCTTTATCTCTCCATTACCCTGAATCCCCCCCTCATGCCCTCACCTCCCTGTTGTCTGTGCCATTGGTTAGGCTTATATGCATGCATACAAGTCCTTTGGTCGATCTCTCCCCTCTTACCCCCATCCTCCCCTACCTTCCCTCTAAGGTTTGATGGTCTGATTGATGTTTCTCTGTCTCTGGATCTGTTTTCATTAATTAGTTTATGTTGCTCATTATATTGCATAAATGAGTGAGATCATGTGATATTTATCTTTCTCTGACTAGCTTCTTTCACTTAGCATTATGGTCTCCAATTCCATCCATGCTGTTGCAGATGTTAAGAACTCCTTTTTTGCCACAGCATAGTAAGTATTCTATTGTATAGATGTACCAAGTTTTTTTAATCCACTCATCTGCTGATGGGCACTTCGACTATTTCCAAATCTTAGTTATGGTGCTACTATGAGCATCAGGGTGCATATGTCCTTTCTAACTGGTGTTTATAGTTTTTTGGGATATATTTCTAGAAATGGGATCACTGGGTCAAATGGGAGTTTCATTTTTAGTTTTTTGAGGAAACTCTATAATGTTCTCCACAGTGGTCACACCAGTCTGCATTCCCACCAGCAGTGTACAAGGGTTCCTTTTTCTCTGCACCCTCACCAGCAGTTGTTGTATGTTGGTTTGTTTATGTCTGTTCAATGATCTTGATAGCTGTTGGTGCAAGAGAGTCTGATCATTCATCATTCTAGCTTCTGGCATGCTCAGTGTCAAAACCTCCCTCTGACCAGCATGACTAATGGGGGAAATTCCACAGTGCTCTCTGACTGTTTATGATAACAATATCCCTCTTCAAAACTCTTGATCCTTGTAATCTCACAAGGGTAAACAAATAGAAGTCTCATATTATTTAGTTTCTTCCTCCTGTCAAAAGTCATCTTACTTATTCATGGGTCCAGAGAGCTTTATCTACAAAAAAAGAGAGAGAAAAGGGTCAAAAAATTAAGGGAAACCTTTACATGAGTGAGTAGGATAGCTATCTTTGGACATACTCAGTGTCTAGAGTATGGCACTGCTGAACAAGCAAAGCTGGTAAACTGCTTCATATTTCAAGAGGCAGTGTTGCAGATGGGCTCCCAAAGTGAGACCTATTATATAGACAAACAATCAAGTATTTAGTGAGAGGTATGCCTAGCATTACAGGGGGATTATAGAGGAATAAGAAAATGGAACACCTAAAGGATTCCAATTATCTAATTCTAAGCAGAGTTTTGGGTGGCAGAGCCAACAGTGAAATAAGTTTTCAGAGAAAGCCACTGTCTGGGAAATGCACATAAAGGTGTTACCAACTCAAGCATGGGCATAAAGTATAGCAATCGTAAAAAAATAATTTATATGTATATAAAACCCTAAAATGAAAATAGACTGGACATTAGAACAACCAAACTGAACAACCAGTGCTATGATGTGCACTAACCACCAGAGGGTATGTGTGAAACACGGCAGGTGTCAGCAGCAGACAACAGAGCACAAAACATGGTGGGCATTGGCTGCAGCAGAATGGTGGAGCAGATGAGCAGGGTCGCCAAATCCAGGCAGGGTGCTGGGCGATATCATTGGGGCAAGCCTCTGGTGGTTACTGAAAATTCTTTGCTCCCATGCATTACAGTCCTGCCCTGTGCTCACACCTGCTGCCAGCACCAGAGCAGCTGCTTGCACCCACCTAGGGCTTCTCCACCTCCCCCTGCTCCTGAAGGGCAATCAGGGCAGCAGCTGCCACTCACACCCACTAATATTGATGAGACCACTTGCACCTGCTGCTGCTGCTGGCCCCGATTGCTCCACAGTATCAGTGGGGGCAAGCATGGAAGCAGTGGTCGCAGCAGTGGAGTTGCTGGCAGAGAGGGGACCAGTGGCTATGGCAGGAAAAGATGGCCAGGAGCACAGAGGATGGGCCAAGACCCGCCCCTGTGCCCACCACAGCCTCAAGCCCCACAGTTCCTTTTAAGGAGCCAAATTTGTGCACTAGGGCCCTAGTAAAAAAATAAAAAGTGACATTGTCACTCAGCTTTGGGAGATGCTGTTCTTTCCTGAAAGAGGAATTTTAAATCTTCAGGAGTTTAGGTACAGTTTTCTCTTGCAGTATCAACAGCAGCAGCAAGGTCTGAGTCCTCCTCCAGCAGCACCTGCTTTATCCGTGTGTGTTGGATTCAATACTTGATTCCTATGAACTTTAGGGAAGAGTTGTTGTCAACAGGATGTCATAGGGACCATTCCATTGCTTGGCTAACTGTTGTCAGGACCTTGAGTCTACCAGGTCTTCAGTAAGATTGAATCTCCCAGCTAGAATGGGTATTAGGGTTTGGCAGACAGGTAGATAGACTTCCAGTTATGTGCAAAGTTGTTAGTGCTTGTCCTAAATGTTGTACATATTATTTGATTTTCTTTTTAATTCTCACTCAAGGAAGTATATTTTAATTAATTTTTAGAGAGAAGTATCAATGTGCGAAAGGAACATCAATTGATTGCCTTGCAAATGGGCCCTGAATGAGGATCAAACTCACAACCTAGTTTTGTGGCCTAACCAGGAATCAAACCTGCAATCTTTTGTGTATGGAATGATACTCCTAACAACTGATCCACCCAGCCAAGGCTTGTTAGATTAGATTTTTTATTTGTGCTATAAATACAAAAGTGATGTTCCTAAAACAGAAACTCCAATGGGTCTCCCATATAAGCTTAATTTAAGACTGCTTTGGGACACTACCTTAATCTAGAGTAAGGCAAAAGGAGTACTTGGTCCCATTTCAAATGTATTTCTTGGAATATATTCACTAGGATCTTCTTTATTGCATGGTTCTTTTCCCTAGATTAGGGTGTCTAAGATGCACGTAGTTTCCATTGAATTTGTACTGCCTGTCTTATCTTCTGGGAGATTTCTAAAGTGAACATTGCTCCTTTGGTACTTTGAATGCAATAAAATGTTCAAACATAAGGATTATTATTATTATCATTAGTTGTTGTTGTTGTTCTTAATTCTCAAATGAGAATATTTCCCCATAGATTTTTAGAGAGAGTGGGAGGGAGATAAATAAAGATAGAAAAGAGAGAAACATGGATGTGAAAGAGACACATCAATTGGTTGCTTCCTGCATGTGCCCCAACTGTAGCCAGGGATTGAACCTGCAGGCCAGATATGTACCCTTGACTAGGAATAGAACCTGTGATCCTTTGGTGCTTGGGCCATTGCTCTAACCACTTACCAAAACTGGATTATTTTATTGAGTAGAGGTTTTGCTACTCTAGTTGCCTTCTCAGTTCTACTGGAGTATGTCTCTACCCATCTAGAAATGGGTCTACAAAGACTAATAAAAATGTAAAGTTTCCTATAGTTTTAGGCATCTGTGTAAAGTCAACTTGCCAGTCCACAAATGGGCATGTCTCTTTATATTGTACTCCTGTTGGCTCTCTCTTAGGATTGTTTTTGGTGCTTAACTAATAGGTTTGCATAATCTTCTGAATGGTCTTTGAAAATGCTGGCTCTTGAAATGTGGTCTAATGAGGTCTGTTAAAGCATCTGTGCCACAATGGGTCTCTTCAAATAGTTATTTGAGATTGGAATATATTAGAGCTTCAGGGAGTAAGATCAAATATGTGTTGATCTTCCATATAGAATTAGGATCAGTGTTATAAAATCCCCATTAATGGGCTCATTCCTACACTCATTCGGTTTAAATTCTGACAAGACAGGTGGGGAATTAAAGCCTATAAAAGTGGTGGCCCTCAGGCTGCTTGTGTTGCTACTTTTGCTTAGTTTCCCTGGCTTGTTTGGGAACCATTCTTCTGCTGTACTAGGGAATAAATTATGGCGTTTTGGTTTGTTAAATTCATTGTCTCTAGCAATTTTTAAATCTCTTTTGCATGTTTGATATCCTCATTACTGAGGTGAAGAGCCTCTTTCTTTCCATATTGACCCATGGGCATGAATTATAATGAAGGCATATTTAAAGTCAATGTAGATTCTGAAGATGGCAACAGGCAGGAAGGTTGGCTCAGTGTCATAGAAACTGGTAGACCTACTCCTTGAGCAGGACCACAGCGTCACTACAAGAATTTGAGCCTGGGAACCTGCAGACACTGGAAATCTGTTCCCCACAATGCACTTGGGTGAACAAACCCCACACCCACACAATGCTACCTGATTTCGATTTTAGGCAAGTGCCCACAGAATTCTGTTTTCCACAGCACAGGAGTGGACCTTCTACTGACACAGTGCTACTGTGCAACCCGGTCCCCCAACCAGACCGGGGACCCCAATTCTCTGCACAAGGCAGCACTGAGCACCAGTGACTTGACTCTGTTTCTCATTCCATGCACCTGGGAACCCCAATTCCCAGTGGATTCACACTAACAGCCAGTGATTCCAATTCTTGGCACATGCACACACAGGGACACTGATTCTTAGCACAAGGCTGCACCAAGCGATAGAGGCTCTGATACACGATTCTTGGTGCAGGCACAGGGGAACTCTGACTCCTGGCATGTGCTAGGGTACTCTGATTTTTGGCACATGGCAACGGGGTCTCTCATTTAGTGTGGCACAGGCAGGGTCTCTGATTCTAGGTGTGTGCAAGAGGCCACACTGAGTACCAATGACTCTGATCCTGGGCAAGCGTGGCTTATACCAACCCATGGCAGGCACAGATCTTGGTGTTGGAGTTCTTTAGTGACACTTGGGTGGTTCAAAGCTCCCACTGCGCAAGGCTCAGGCCCATGCAACTCAACATTTGAACCTTCTGGTGATAGTCAGAATGGGGAGATAACACAATCTCCAGAGGAAAGAAAATGAGGAGTCATCAAGAAAAGAAATAAGTGAAACAGAAGCATGCAACATGACAGAAAAATGATTCTGAGTAATGGTCATATAATTCATATACCACATGGATGAGAAAATCAACAAGCTATGAAAAAATCAGGAAGAAATAAAAAATGATATAGCTGTAATAAAAAACACCATGGAAGGTTTCAACAGTAGACTAGAAGAAGCAGAGGACCAAATTAGTGAGTTAGAAGACAAGGTAGAGAAACAAGCTCAATATGAACAACAACTGGAGAAAAAAAATAGAAAGTAGGGGGAAGGGAAACCAAGATGGTGGTATAGGTAAACACCTAAACTGCTGCCTTGCACAACAATTTCAAACCTACAATTAACAGACAAAACAAACACCATCCATAACCATAGTAAAGCTGGATGAGTGGAAATTCTACAACTAGATGGAAAGAGAGTCACAGAGGAGCTGCAAAGGGCTGAGGTACGCTGAACTCAAGTTTCAGGAGAGCCAAGACCGGTTTGGCTCAGTGGTAGAGCGTCGGACTGCGGACTGAAGGGTCCCGGGTTCGATTCCGGTTGAGGGCATGTACCTTGGCTGCGGGCACATCCCCAGTTGGAAGTGTGCAAGAGGTGGCTGATCGATGTTTCTCTCTCATCGATGTTTCTGACTTTCTATCCCTCTCCCTTCTGCTCTGTGAAAAATCAATAAAAAATAAAAAAAAGGAAATGATTACAAAATCTCTTCTTTAAAAAAAAAAAAAGTTTCAGGAGAGATTCTGAGAACCCATACTTATTTGGGGGGAATCTGGACTGTCAGGAAAAGGGAAAAGCACACCGAGTCTCAGGAGAGCTGTGGAAGGCAGAGGTCTGGAGTCACATGTGTGCACAGAGAGGACTGATTGCTGAGTGAACAGCTGGCTTTCTGAAGCGGGAGGGAGATGGAAACTCCCAACTGCACTGAAATCCAGTTCTGGGTGAGACTCTGGGAACCCAGACTCATTCAGGGATAAACTAGACTGTGAAACTCAAGTGCAGCTTTCTTTCAGAGGTGCTTGCAGCAATTACCAAAGGACACTGAGACCCAGGGGTCTCATAAGGCAGGGCTGACGGGAAGCAAGGCTTCTGCTCCACCCTGAGACTCTGCTCCATCCAAGCTGAGAACAGAGGCTTTTTCAATTTTGCAAGTCTTATCTCATAAGGGTGTCTACAGCACAAAAGATCTACCAATGTAAATACAGCTGATCCTTAGAGCCTATTGGCTTGGAGGTCAATTCCTCCCAGTGATACCAACAGCAATCAAGACTTAACTACAAAAAGGCTGTGCAGACAGTTCACAAAGGGGTGCACCAAGAGTGTCCATCTCAGGTAACTGGGGAGGCTGAGCCACTGGGCCCTATAGGATACCTAGCACATAAAGGTACTCTTCCAACTCAGGGAAGCAGTGAAAATGCGGAGACAAAGAAACAGATAACAAATGAAAGAAATGGAGGAAAGCAAACAACTGGATATAGAGTTCAAAACCACGGTTATAAGTTTTTTCAAGAATTTCCTAGAAAACGCTGATAAATTTAGCGAGACCCTCAAGGATATGAAAAAGGGACAACTAGAAATTAAACATACACTGACTGAAATAAGTAATAATATACAGAGACCTATCAGCAGACTAGACAACCGCAAGAATTAAGTCAACGATTTGAAATACAAAGAAGCAGAACTCACTCAACTGGAAAAGCAAAAAGAAAAAAGAATCCAAAAATTTGAAAATAGTGTAAGGAGCCTCTGGGACAACCTCAAGCATACCAACATCTGAAGTATGGCAATGCCAGAAGAAGAGGGAGAACAAGGTACAGAAAACCTCTTTTAAGAAATATGCATGAGCACTCAAACACATAAAAAAAAAACTTCTGGAAGATATCAGGGGAGAGATTGACAGCAACACCATCATATTAGGAGACTTTAATACTCCATTAACATCACTGGATAAATCCTTGAGACAAACAATTAGCAAATAAACATCAATCTTAAAAGATGTATTAGATCAATAGACTTAATTGACACCTTTAAAACATTTCACCTCAAAACTACAGAATATACATTCTTCTGAAGCACACATAGGACATTTTCAAAGACCACCCAATGAGTTAGAGGCAAAGGCTCTCCAAATTCAAGAAGACTGAAATAATATCAAGCATCTCATATCACAATGGCATAAAATTAGAAATCACCTACAGTAAATACAATCACAAAAATTCAAACATTTGGAGGCTGAATAGCACAATGTTAAACAATGAGTGGGTTACCAAAGAGATCAAAGAAGAAATAAAACACATCCAAGAAACAAATGACAATGAAAACACAACATTCCAAAATCTATGTGGTACAGTGAAAGCAGTCCTGAGAAGGAAGTTCATACCATTATGGATCTACCTCAAAAACAAGAAAAACTTGTAATAATCCATCTAACTTTGCAACATAAAGAATTAGGAAGAGAGCAACAAGAAAATTCAGTGTGATCATAAGGAAGAAAATAATAAAGAGCAGAGTGGAAATAAATGACATAGAGACCAAAACAAAGAAACAAACAACAACAAACAAACAATAAAAAAGATCAATGAAACCAAAAGCTGGTTCTTTGAAAGGATAAAAAAGATTGATGAACCTCTAGCCAGGCTCACCAAGAAGCAAAGAGAGAGGACCCAAATAAATAAAATCAGAAACAAAAGAGGTGAAATAACAACAGATCCCACAGAAATACAAAGAATCATAAAAAAATAAAAATAAAATATTATGAGCAACTCTACTCTAACAAACTGGTCAACCTAGAAGAAATGGATATATTCCTAAAAAAATATGACCTTCCAAAACTCAATCAGGAGGAATAAAAAAAATCTGAATAGGCTGATAACTATAGAGAAAATTGTAGTAGTAATAAAAAACAACAACAACAAAAACTTCCAACTAACAAAAGCCCTGGACCAGATGGCTTCACAGGGGGTTTTATCATATGTTCAAAGAAGAAATAAAATTTATCTTCCTCAGATTATTCAAAAAAATTCAAGAGGAAGGAGCACCTCCAAGCTCTTTCTAAAAAGCCAGCATTACCCTAATCCTAAAACCAGATAAAGATAATAAAAAGAAAGGAAATTACAGGCCAATATGCCTCATGAACATAGACGCCAAAATCCTCAATAAAATTCTAGCAAATCGGACCCAGCATTACATTAGAAAGATCATGCATAGTCACCAATAAATAAATTTAAAAAAACTAGACAGATACACATGCAAGAAAAATGAAACTAGACAACCAACTTATACCATACACAACAATAAACTCAAAATAAATAAAGAGCTTAAATAAGAGATGGGAAACCATAAAAATCTTAGAAGAAGCCATAGGCAACAAAATAGCAGACATTTGTTGTAGCAATATCTTTACTGATACACCTCTTAGGGAAATGGAAACTAAAGAGAAAATAAACAAATGAGACTATCCCAAAATAAAAAGCTTCTGCACAGCAAAAAAAAACCATCAACAAAACAACAAGAAAGCCCACTGCATGGGAGAACATAAATGCCAATGTTACTTCTGATAAGGGTTTAATCAACATTTACAAGGAACACTTACAACTTAACAAAAAATGGGCAAAGGACCTAAATAGACAGTTTTTGAAAGAGGACATTCAGAAAGCCAAGAGACATGAAAACATGCTCAAAGTCATTAATCACCCAAGAGATGCAAGAATGGCTATTATCAACAAATCAACAAAGGGCAAGTGCTGGTGAGGATGCAAAGAAAAAGGAAGCCTTCTTCACTGCTGGTGGGAATGCAGACTGGTGCAGACATTGTGGAGAACAGTATGGTGTTTCCTCAAAAAGAAACTAATAATGGAACTCCCATTTGTCCCAGTGATTCCACTTCTAGGAATATATCCCAAGAAACTAGAAATATGAATCAGAAAGATATATGCACCCCTATATTCATAGCAGCACAATTCACCATAACTAAGATTTGGAAACAGCCTAAATGCTCATCAGTAGATGAATAGATTGGAAAACTGTGGTATATCTATCTACACAATGGAATACTATGTTGCTGAAAAAAAGGAAGGAATTCTTACCATTTGCATTATGTTAAGTGAAATAAGCCTGTCAGTGAAAGATAAATACCACATGATCTGACTCATTTATGGATAATGAAGAACATTACAAACTGTTGAACAAAAATAAACAGAGGCAAGAAGCATCAAACAGACACTATCAAACTGCAGCGGGAAAGTAGGGGAGGATTAGGAAATGCAAGCGATCAACCAAAGGACTTGTATGCATACATATAAGCACAACCAACAAACTCAACACTGGAGGCGGGGGGGATGAGGGCAAGTGCTGGGGGGTATGGGAAGTCTGGGGAGGTCAATGGGTAAAAAAAAGAGAGAGAGATGTACTACTATTTGTAATAGTACTATTTTTTTTAAAAAGTCAATGTAGATTTTAAAATTATTTTCCTGGGATAATTCTAAGGTATTGTGTGTGTGTGTGTGGGGGGGGGTGTTCAGCTTTTATGCTGAAATTTGGCTTCTATTGTCCACTGGATACCTGGCTTCTTGTTGATCATTCTCTATAAAGTTGTTCCCATTTGTATACAATCCTCAGTAAGATTTTGTCAGCAGCTGGTCCAATAGACACAGTCTTCTGGAATAAATTTGTCAGTGATTTCTAAACAATCATGTTGGACATGTCAACTTCCTATGAGTCCAGGAGTAGGGTAGCCAGGTTTAAGGTAGTAGTGGTTGTAACATTTGGGTTGTATGATAAAATGGCCTGATATATATCTGTGTAGCATGCCATCAGCTAATACACTCCTTTCTATTCTAATATCTTTAAAACTTGCTGGCGAGGTGAGAGGTCAGTGGGGAAAGGAGAGGGGTAGTGAAAGGAGACTTGTATAAATAATAAAGAATTAAAAAAAAACAAAACACCTTGATGTAGTACAAATACCATAGTAGATTGCCCCAGAGTGAATTTCTTTATTTCCTGTCAGATGTCATATGTAGCTCCTATTGCCTGGAAACATGGTGGCCATCCATTTGTTGTGTGATCTAGTTTGTTTGAGAAATAGACTTTGAGTTGAGGGGTATTCTCCAGAGTCTGTGTTAGTACTCCAAATCCAAATCCTTACCTTTCATGAATGTATACTTTGAAATGGTTTTTGTAAATTGGGTAATTCTAGTACAGGAGCCAAAACTATGTTTTACTTCAAGGTGCCAAATGCCATCTGACAGTCTTTTTTTAAGTTTTAAATATTTTTATTGTTTAAAATATTACATATATTAGTACATATATCTCCTTTTTTCCATATTGACCTCCTGCCAGCCTCCACTACCACTGTCCCATGCCCCCATCCCACCCCTCACCCCAGTGACTTGTGTCTATTGGTGTGTTTATATGCATGCAAACAGATCCTTCTGTTGATCTCTTACCTCCCTCCCCATTCCCAAGCCTTCCTACAGTAATTTGACAGTCTGTTCAATGCATCTCTGCCTCTGTATCAATCTTTTTGTTCATCAGGTTATAATGTTCTTTATTTTCTTTATAATGAGTGAGATCATGGGGTTTTTTTCTTTCATTGCCTGGCCTATTTCACTTAACATAATACTCTCCAGGTCCATCCATGCTGCTGCCAATGGTAAGAATTCCTTCTTTTTTATAGCAGTGTAGTATTCCATTGTGTAGATGTACCATAGTTTTCTAATCCACTCATCTGCTGATGGGCATTTAGGCTGTTTCAAAATATTAGCTATGGTGAATTGTGCTGTTATGAACATAGGGGTGCACATATCCTTTCTGATTGGTGTTTCTAGTTTCTTGGGATATAATCCTAGAAGTGGGATTGCTGGATCAAATGGGAACTCCATTGTTAGTTTTTTGAGGAAACTCCATACTGTTCTCCACAGTGGCTGCACAGTCTGCATTCCCACCAGCAGTGCAGGAGAGTTCCTTTTCCTCTGCATCCTCGCTAGCACTTGTCATTTGTTGATTTTTTGATGTAGCCATTCTGACAGGTGTGGGATGGTACCTCACTATCATTTTGATTTGCATCTTCCTGATAATTAGAGACTTTGAACAAGTTTTCATAATTCTCTGGGCCTTCCTTCTGTCTTCTTTTGAAAATATTCTATTTAGATCCGTTGCGATTTTGTTATTGAATCATTTGTCTTCTTTTTATTAAGTTGTATAAGTTCCCTGTAGACATTGGAGATTAAACCCTTATCAGTGATAACACTTGCAAATATGTTCTCCCATACAGTGGGGTTTTTTGTTGTTTTGTTGATGGTTTCTTTTGCTATGCAAAAACTTTTTATTTTGATGTAGTCCCAATTGTTTATTTTCTATTTAGCTTCCATTGCCCTAGGAGTGTTATGGGTGTAGAAATTGATTCAGCATATGTCTGAGATTCCTCTGCCTGTGGATTCTTCTAGTATTTTTATAGTTTCCCATTTTATGTTTAAGTCCTTGATCCATTTTGAGTTAATTTTTATGTATGGTGTAAGTTGGTGGTCTAGTTTCATTTTTTTCCTTGTATCTGTCCAATTTTCCCAACACCATTTGTTGAAGAGACTGTCTTGACTCCATTGTTTGTTCATGCCTCCTTTGTCAAATATTGATTGAGCATAGTGGTTTCCGTCAATATCTGGATTCTCTATTCTATTCCATTGATCTATATGTCTGTTCTTGTGCCAGTACCAGGCTGTTTTGAGAACAGTGGCTTTGTAGTATAGCTTGAAATCTGGTACTGAAATCCCACCTACTTTGTTCTTCTTTCTCAGAATTGCTGTGTCTATTCGGGTTCTTTTTTTTCCAGATGAATTTTTGGAGAGTTCTTCTAGGTCTGTGAAATATGCCATCGATATTTTAATGGGGAGTGCATTGAATCTATAGATTGGTTTTGGTAGTATGGACATTTTAATGATGTTGATTCTCCCAATCCATGAACATGGTGTCTTCCATCTGTTTACATCTCCCTCTATCTCTTTTTTCTGTGTATAGTTTTCCATGTATAGCTCTTTTACCTCCTTAGTTAAGATTATGCCTACATATCTTAATTTTTTTGGTTCAATGGTAAATGGGATTCCTTTTTAGTCTCTCTTTCTATAAGTTCACTATTGATGTATAAAAATGCCATAGATTTCTTGGCATTAATTTTGTATCCTGCTACATTGATGAATTCATTTATTAAGTCTATTAGTTTTTTTATGGAATCTTTTGGGTTTTTTATGTATAATATCACGTCAGCTGCAAATAAAGACATCTTTACTTTTTATTTTCCAATATGTATGCCTTTTATTTCTTCTTGTTGTCTAATTCCAATGGCTAATACTTCCAGTACTATGTTGAACAGGAGTGGTGAGAATAGGCATACCTGTCTTGTTCCTGTTTCTATGAGAAATAGTTTTAGTTTTTGTCCATTGAGTACAATGTTAGCTGTGGGTTTATCATATATGACTTTTATTATTTTGAAATATGATCCTTCTATTTCCACATTGTTGAGAGTTTTTATCAAGAAAGTGTGTTGGATTTTACCAAATGTTTTTTTCTGTATCAATTGATATGACTATGTGTTTTTTATCTCTCATTTTGTTTATGTGCTGTCTCACGTTTATTGATTTGTGGACATTGTACCATCCTTGCATTTCTGGGATAAATCTTACTTGGTCATTGTGTATGATCTTTCTGATATACTGCTGTATTTGATTTGCTAGAATTTTGTTGAGTATTTTGACATCTATGGTCATGAGTGATATTGGCCTGTAGTTCTCTTTCACTGTATTTTCTTTATCTGGTTTGGGTATTAGGGTGGTGCTGGCTTCATAGAATGAACTTGGAAGTGTTCCTTCCTCTTTAACGTTTTGTTATAGTCTGAGGATGATAGGTTTTTGTTCTTCCTTGAATGTTTTGTAAAACTCCCCTGTGAAGCTGTCTGGCCCTGGGCTTTTGTTTGCTGGAAGCTTTCTGATGACTGCTTCAATTTATTTCATAGTTATTGCCCTATTAAGCTGTTTAGATTCTTCCTGATTGAGTTTTTGGAAGGTTATATTTTTCTAGGAATACGTCCATTTCATCTAGGTTGCCCAGTTTTTTGGAATAGAGTTGTTCATAGTATTTTCTAACAATCCTTTGTATTTCTGTTGTGTCAGTTGTTATTTCTCCTCTTTCATTTCTAATTTTGTTTATTTGGGCCATCTCTCTTTGCTTCTTGGTGAGCCTGGCTAGAGGTTCATCAATCTTGTTTATCCTTTCAAAGAACCAGCTCTTGGTTTTGTTGATCTTCTGTATTGTTTCTTTGGTCTCAATTTCATTTATCTCTGCTCTGATCTTTATTATTTCCTTTCTTCTGCTTACACTGGGTTTTTCTTGTTGCTCTCTTTCTAACTCTTTGAGTTGTAGGGTTAGATAATTTATGACTATTGTTTCTTGTTTTTTGCAGTAGGTTTGTAGACCTATGAACTTCCCTCTCAAGACTGCTTTCCCTGTGTCCCACAAATTTTGGATTGTTGTGTTTTCATTGTCATTTGTTGTCATGATGTTTTTTATCTCTTCTTTAATAGTCATTGTTTATTCTCTATGTGTTTGATATTTTTGGATTGTTTCATTGTAATTGATTTTCAGTTTTATGCCACTGTGATCTTAGAAGATGTTTGATATGATTTCTATCTTCTTGAATTTGAAGAGACTTTGCTTATGACCCAATATATGGTCTGTCTTTGAAAATGACTCATGTGCACTTGAGAAGAATGTATATTCTATTAATTTGGGGAGAAATGTTCCAAAAATGTCAATTAATTCCATCTGGTCTAGTGAGTCATTTAGAATTAATTTTTTTTGCTGATTATTTGTTTAGAAGATTTGTCCAATGGTGATAGTGGGGGTATTAAAGTCTCCTACTATGATTGTATTGCTGCCAATCTCTCCCTTGATATACTCAAGGAGTTTTCTATGTATTTTTGTTCCCCTGTATTGGATGCATATTTGTTTACCAGAGTTATTTCTTTTTGTTGGATTGCTCCCTTTAGTATTATGATGTGGCATTTCTTATCTGTTGTTAAGTCCTTCACTTTGTGTTCTAATTTGTCAGATATAAGTATTGCTACTCCAGCTTTTTTTTTCATTTACATTAACCTGAAAAAAACTTTTTCTATGCCTTCACCCTCAGTCTGTGTATGTCTTTTTTTCTGAGGTTGGTTTCTTGTAGACAGCAGCTATATGGGTCATGTTTTCTTATCCAATCTGTTAACCTATGTCTTTTGATTGGTATATTTGATCCATATACTTTTAAAATTTTTATTGATAGGTGCTTATTTGTCACCATTTTTATTCTTCACCCCTATGTTCCTTCTTTGCTTCATATTTCTTTCTTTTACAGCAGACCCTTTAGCATTTCTTGCAATCCTGGTCTAGTGGTAATAAATTCCCTTAGTCCTATTTTGTCTGTGAAGCTCTTTATTTCCCCTTTAATTTTGATTGATAGCCTTGCTGGGTATAGTATTCTTGGATTCAGACCCTTCCTTTGCATGTCTTTGTATATTTCATTCAGTTCCCTTCTGGCCTAATGAATTTCTGTTGAGAAATCAGTCACTAGCCTGTTGGGGGTGCCTTTGTAGGTAACTTTCTGTCTCTCTTAAGATTCTTACTTTGACGTTGGTGTCTGCCAATTTAATTATAAAGTGCTTTGGCCTTGGTCTTTTGGGCTTATTTTGCTTGGGACTATTTGAGCTTCTTGGATTTGTGCAGTTTTTTTCTTCCTTATATCAGGGAAGTTTTCTGTTATTATTTCTTCAAACGGGTTTTCTATTCCTTGCTCAGTTTCCTCTCCTTCTTGCACCCTTGTTATGCAGATGTTGTTTTGTTTTGTGTTGTTCCAAAGTTCCTTTAGGCTCTCCTCTTGCTTCTTAATTTTTTTTCTAGAGGCTGCGCTATTTGGGTATTTTTTCTACCTTGTCTTATAGCTCACTGATGTGGTTCTCTGCTTCTTGTAGTCTACTCTTGGTGCTTTCTATTGAGTTCTTTACAGCAGCAATGTCATTTTTCATTTCTTCATTTCCTCTTGGTTCTTACACATATTGTAGAATTTGTCTTCCATTCTTTTTCAGCCTCCTTATGACCATTTCTCTGAATTCTTTCTCTGGCAGGTTTCTTGCCTCCATTTCATTTACTTCCTGTTCTGGTAATGCCTACTCTTCTTTCTTATGTGTGCTGTTTCTTTGTCTCCCCATGATCTCTCTCCTCTGGGTGTCTGGTTATAAATTTATCTCTCTCTTCAAGCTGAGGGCAAGCAGGCAGATGCTCTGGTCACTCAGTAGGCTCCTCCCACTCCATGCTCTTGAGTGAAAGCCACTTCAGGTCTGTTACATTCACTCTCCATTCCAGACTCCATGGTAGAAGCCTTTCCATACCTGCTTCCTTCACAATGGTGTGGCCACTGTGGGGAAATGTCAAAAATAGTCCTCAAATGGACATGAGAAAAGGAAATTCTCTATTCAGGTAAAGTTTGCAAACCGGAGAACACAGTCTAGGTGAAAATTGGTGGTGAACTTCTCAATCTGTCAGTCTTTTGTCCATGCTGGAATTCAGAACCTAGTCCTATCAAAGAACTATACAATGGCTTCACTTTAAGTACAAAGTTTGGAATACAAACTTGGAATACAATTCAGCAAATCCTGTAATTCCTAAGAATTCACAAAACTGCCTCTGGTTCTCCTGGATTTTTATTGTGGTGTGAGCTTATTTTTTACCAGACATCAAGCTCCTAGTACCTATTTCAGTTGGAATCCAAGTTATACCACCTCCTGTTTTCAAATATTGGCTCTGTGATAGAGTGCATCATATTCTCTTTTTACCAAATGATTCCAGATTGTGATGGTGTTGAGCAAACAGTCTTCATATGTACTGCTAGCCATTAGTGTATCAACAACAACAACAACAAAAGGTCAATTATTTTGTCCCCCATTGTCAATTGTATCCAGGGATTTGGTGGAGAAATAGTAATATGTAGGGGAGTCCTTGGGTCTTCTCATTTATCACCAGGCTTGTCATCTATATCATTTTATGTTTATTTTTGAATTCCAAAGAATGTTTTCTCCAATCACCTTCCTCTTTGCAATAGGCACATTGATTGGTACTTAGTGGGTCTTTCCTTTTTCTTTTGGGATTCAACCTCTCCATATCTTCCCTGTTTCTAAAAAAAAATGGTGGCCAGCTTTAATTTCCTTTTTACCTGGACATGATAAATTGTAAAGTCTATATCCACCAGCTGGGAGGAATTCATTCCCAGCACCTCATCTAAACATTGGAACTTTCTTCTGATATCCAGGGCACTTTCCCTAATAAAAGTCATGTTTACCATCTAACATTTTCTGCTGCCTATGGATCAGTATCAGTGTGCTTTCAATAGACCTTATAGATTCCTTCTAAAAGTTTAGAAGGATCCTCATTTGGTTTCTGTTGAATAGCTTTATCATATTCAGGTTCTTTTGTTAAACACCCCTGTCTTAAGCTCCTTTTAATATCCACCTTTTGTAATGTTCTATGGAGGCTAGCTATCCACCACTGAGGTCCCAGTTGGGCTCTGTCAAGGGAATTGCCCCAACTGGGTTGAGGGTCTTGTTGAAATTCTCCTGATAAAGTCAATGAACCTCTTCACTAGCCTTATCTATAACTAGCCATCTTTCATCTGTCATTAGCAGAAAATTAAGGAGAGCCAGTATGTCTGCCTAGTTTGGATGTTGACTACCAAAAATGTGGTAATAAGATCTGCCATTTTCTGAAGATCTCTCCTATTTGGATTATGGGATTCTTCTAATTCAGTAAATATGAAGTGGTAAATGGAATATGGGCCCAGTAGTGGTCAGAGGGCTGGCCTTCCTGGTTTATTTCTTCCATAAGATATTGCCTCAAAGGGAGTTGTCCAGTTTCAGATAGGAATGCTCCATTGCCCTGAAAGGCCTTCAAAGGGGAGACTATTCCTTTCTCATATAGGGATGGTCTTGTTGTCCCTCTGGGCTCTATTTCAGGGTAATTTGGCATCAGGAGAGAGGAGGTGGTAGAGGAAATATTCTTACCATTAATCCTGAATCCACTTGGTTAAGGGAATTAAAGACTCTCATCTCATTTTCTTTTTCTTCCTGTGTCTTACTATCAGGGAGAGAAGTTGAAGCTAATTCCCTTCTCTGCATCATTAGGCTGTTCCTTTTCTTTGTCAAACCCTTATTGTGTAAACATATAAATGCCTGGACATAAAGGATTATATTCAGTTTCCCTGACTGTTGACAAAATAATTTCAATTGTATGATGGTGTAGTAATCTAGGAAATCCATTAGGGGTCATTTCCCCTCATAGTCTAAAGTATACATGGACCAAGCAGTGTTATAATAGAACACCAATTCCATTTTAGTCATTGGATCATAGTTATACATGGACCAATCTGCTAAAATTCTGCCCAGTGGGCTTCCTCATGTGTCAAACCATAGCAACCCATGATGGCACAAAAGTGCAAACCCAAACCCACAACATAGAAAGACCCAAGACAAAGTGTAAACATATGAACAAAACCTGGATCCATAATTCCATGAATCCAAACAAGCACTTGCAAGCAAGTCCTAACATCTTACCTCTTGCCAACTGATATTGCAAGTAGTTCTGACCTGACCCAAATGGTACAATGTCCAAGTGGCACAAATCCCAAGCAGCAGGGAGAGCCTGGGAGCCTGCCAAAGGATACCACAAAGAATCCTAACCAGACCCACGTGGTATTAAGCGCAAGTAGCACAAACCCCATGTGGCAAGGATAAAGGGCACGTAGTATGTATGCCAATTAGACTTATCTAGTTCTGGAGTCAGTCTACTCCCAAGAAAGCATTTCAAACAGCTGACACTTTGAAAAGGAGTGAAGAGAAATTCCCTGAGAAAAGCTCTGCTGGGAAATCCCCACAGTCCCACTCTGGGGTCAGCCTGATACAAGCAGCTGGGACCTCAAACTGGGCCCTCTAGGACTTGCCAAGATCCATGCTGTCCCACCAGGATCACAAAAATCTGTGACCAAAAACAGGTTTGACTGTCTGCAGCAAAAAAGCTAAACTTGTAAGACCAGTGCTAGTGAAAAAGAAAGATGTTTATTCTGGTGCAACCATTTGGGAGAATGGTGGACTGCTATTTTATCCCACTTCCTGCTCAAGTGTATGGTTCTTATAGGGAGAGGGAAGGAGAATTTTTGAATCCAATTACTTTGCTCACTTTCAGTAGGTAGGGCCTTCCCATTCATATTTCTAGCTTTTGGTGTGCTCAATGCAAGAACTCACTGTGCCATATTGGCCAGTGGGAAGATTCTCTGATGCTCCTTGCCTACCACCAGAGTGAGGAATGTTTTATTCTGTCAAGGGTATTGATAACATAATTTGTGGATGTTGGAGAGTGAGAATTTCTGAGCACTCCAGAGAGGCCGTGGACCGTGCCTCAGATAGAGTTGTCAGTTCCAACACCAGACCAGGCCTTGAGATATGGTCTCATGGCCCCTTCCCAGGTGCACCTCACAAAATAGCCTTGCAAGATAGAACACTGTCAGCTTTCTGAAGAACAGGATGACCCTGTGAATAACATGGTCATCAGTGGCTTGACCCTGACGTTGCTTAGGAACAACTGTTTTGTCTTGGGTTGCTTGCTCTGCAAAAACAGGATGTGGTTAATTGTACTTAAAAGTGGTCCTACACAAAGGGCTGGGGCTGCTCTCTGGACTCCGTGCATAAAGAAAGGCAGAGTGGTTGCCGGCTAGCTATTAAAGATTCCCTACATTTTAATTTGGTCTGGACTCCAGTGGTTGTTCACTTGTGTTCACTCCACAACAGTGAGCCATACAAAATTATCAGCTTAAAAATAAGCCTGCTATATTTGGTCAAACACTTAATTAACTTATCCCTATTGCCTTGTCAAGGCCAAACAAAATGATTTTGTGGACTTTATACAGCCCGTAGGCCAGAAATTCTCTACCCCTAGTTTGTGGTAAAAATTGCATAGTGACTCACATTCTATAGAAACCATGATTAATCATGTGTATAAAATATGAAATAGAGGAACCAAGATGGCAGCATAGGTAAACACCTATACTTTCTACCTCTCAAAAACACATCAAAATTACAACTAAAATGCAGAACAACTACCACCCAGAACCACAGGAAAGCTGGCTGAGTGGAAGTTCCACAACTAGAGAAGTGAAGAAAGCACATTGAGACTGGTAGGAAGTGCAGAGGTGCAGCAAGTGCTGGATGTGCTGCTTTTTTAATTGGGAGAGAGATACAAGTTCCTGCTTACTCTGAACTCCAGTTCCGGGCAAGACTCTAGGGGACCCAGACAAATACAGGAAAAAACTGGACTGTCTGGCATTGGGACAGAAACACAAGGGCGGCTTTCTCTCAGAGGTGCTCCCAGCAATCACTGTTCCTGCACAGGGGCATGGGATGCAGAGACCCAGGGACCTCTCAGGTGCAGGGCGGACTGGCAGCCATTGCTGTTTGCTCTACTCTGGTGATTCCCAGAGTCCCTGCCCCACCCAATTTTCAACCCCAACCAAGTGGTGTGCATCGGCTTTTGCATATGAATGGCCTGTCCTTTTTCCTCTGAAAACCTGACAAACTATAGCTGGGTCAGAGAGCTCCATAGCTTCCAAAAGAAGGCCTAAGACCCAAAAAGAACAGCCTGCCTTGCTTCACAGCTGGGCCTTGTCTGGGCACTTTCAAACCCCATACAAAGAGGAGGAATCTGCAGATGTCTCTGTAGCTCCTGCTGGGAAGCCACAGACAATGGTTGATCTTGCATCTCCTTGGAGACCCAAGAGCCTGTGACCCCCAGTGGTCAGTACAAGACCATATCAGATTACAACTTTTCACATCCATAAGAGACTCACTCAAGGGGCAGACTCAGTGAGCACCAAAGCCCTACTGAAGTAAGTCCTGTCCCATAAGAGTGTCTCCTATGCAACAGATCTTCCACTGTAAAAATAGCTGGTCATCACAGTCTTGAGGTCAATTCCTCACAGTGATACCAACAGCAATCAAGAGTTAACTACAACAAGACTGTGCAAACAGCCCACAAGGGGTTCACCAAGAGCGTCCATCTCAGGTGACTGGGGAGGCTGAGCCACTGCGTCCTATAGGACATCTACCACACCAGGCCACTCTAGCAACTCAAGGAGACTGAGCAGCTACCCAGTACATAGAAATAAACACAGGGAAGTAGCCAAAATGTGGAGACAAAGAAACAAGTCACAAATGAAAGAAATGGATGAAAGCAAAATACTGGATATAGAGTTCAAAACAATGGTTACTCGAGAATCTTTTAGAAACCTCCAAGAAATTTAGTGAGACCTTCCAGGATATGGAAAAGGACCAATCAGAAATTAAGCATATGCTAACTGAAATAAAGGATAATATATGGATATCCAACAAGAGACTAGAGGATTCCAAGAATCAAGTCAAAGTTTTGAAATACGAAGAAACAAAAATATCCAACTGGAAAGCAAAAAGAAAAAAGAATCCAAAAATATGAAGATAGTGTAAGAAGCCTCTGGGACAACTTCAAGTGTACCAACATCTGAATTATGGAGGTGCCAGAAGAAGAGAGAGAGAGCAAGATATTAAAACCTATTTGAAGAAATAATGATAGAAATTGTGAAAGAAATAGACTTACAACTCCAGGAAGTGCAGAGAACCCAAAACAGGAGGAATCCAAAGAGGAACACACCAAGACACATCATAATTAAAATGCCAAGGGAAAAAGACAAAGAGAGAATCTTAAAAGCAGCAAGAAAAAAACATTAGTTACCTACAAGGGGTACCCATATGACTGTCAGCTGACTTCTCAACAGAAATTATACAGGCCAGAAGAGAGTGACAAAAAATATTCAAAGTATGAATAGCAAGAATCTACAACCAAGATTACTCTACCCAGCAAGGCTATCATTCAGAATTGAAGGTCATATAAAGAGCTTCACAGAAAAGAAAAAGCTAAAGGAGTTCATCACTGCTAAACCAGTATTATATGAAATGCTGAAATGTATTCTCTAAGAAAAGAAAGAAGAAGAAAAAGGTAAAGATAAAAAATTATGAGTGACAAAGTGTCAACAAATACATATCTATCAAGTGAACCTAAAAATCAAATGAACAAAAAACCCATTGAAAAGAACAAACTGGTGAATGTAATAGAATTAGGGGCACAGAAAGGGAGCAGACTGACAATTATTGAGGGAAGGAGCTGTGGGGGTGCAGAAAGAGTGGACAAAGAACTTACACCTGTGGACAAAGTCATTGTGGGGCAGAGGTCTGGAGTGCGGTGGGAACCGGGTGAAGAGGAGTTATGGGGGGGAAAAAGAGGAACATCTGTAATAGTCTGAACAATAAAGATAAAAAAAAGAAAGAACATTACAATAAAAATCTCTGTTCAGAAAATAAAATTATGGAATAATGATAGTTATTAACAAAAATACTTGATAATAAATATAGCAAATTCTCGTAAAACTAACTTTTAAATATAATTTTAAATGAAAGCACACTTTTACTCTTTTATATAAAAAAAATTTCTCCTCCAAGTTAAAGCTTTAATTACATATTTACAAGGAAGAGATATAATCATTTTGTGAATAATGTGATTTTAAGTCAAACTCATAGAAATAAATATTACTATGAGCTGGTAATTGACTGAGCTCCCACTATGTGCAAGTACATTATCTAGATTTTGGGGGCATTTTATGTTGGTTGTTATTTCCAAAATCAGTGTACTACTTTAGTTTTTAAAGTTTACCAAAAATGGAAACAAATGAGGCATTTCTATAATTAGGCACCACTAACTTCAGCATCTGAATTTGTTTTCAAGCTAATCATATGTTCTTCAAGCAGTGGCTTTGGTGGGGAGTGAGGAAGGTCTGTGGGATATGGAAATTGTGGATATTGTGGAAAGAGAAGTGCACAGAAAGACAAGTCAGAATTATACAAAATTAGAGATGGCAATGACATAAGAATCTCCTGGCATGCGTGTTTTGTTCCATCATGTCTCGGTCTGGGCTTTGTTTTCACATCATTCCCACACAGACTTGATGTCTTTTCCTCACTTAAAGAAAAAGCCTGATCAAGGAAAATTCTAGATGAAGCTTTAGTGTTCCAAGTACATTGCTAATACTTTTTGTTCCACCATCCTTTATTTCATGTTGAGTATTTCCTGTACATGAAAGTGTGGTTAAGAAGCTAGATACAAACAAAACACTAAATGACTGTACCTACAAATGCTATATTCCTCAAGAATGATTTTAAATAATGAATTTTAACTTGATCTATAAAACCTTATAACAATTTAAAAAGAAGTGAAACATTTGTCAATATTCTTATTGATTTGAAATATATAATTTTATTTTATTTTATATTCTTGCTTGGTGAGCTGTTTTTGTTCCCTTTTCTTTTTATACCTTTTGGGTGGTATGTATAGTTTCAAAGTCACAATTGCCTCTTTTCTTTGATTTAATCATTGATTATAGAATAGGTACTCTACAATTTCACCATTCACATCCAAGAGATGTAAGCACTTGTAATATTGATTGTAAATTTAAATATATATATATATATATATATATATATAACCTTATTTTATTTCATTTCTTCAACTTAACCTGGGTTTTAATCTAGCCTAAGATAGAAACCAGTTCTTCAAGGGTTTGAATTATTTGCAGTTAATATCTGTTCTTTAAATTTGATTGTACCCAGAGAATCAGATAATTTTTTAAATGTATTTTTATTTATTTCAGAGAGAAAGGGAGAAGGAGAGAAAGATAGAAACATCAACAATGAGAGAGAATCATTGATAACCTGCCTCCCACATGCCCCAGACTGGGGATTGAGCCGGCAACCCAGGCATGTGCCCTTGATCAGAATCGAACCTGGGACCCGTCAGTCTGCAGGCAGTGCTCTCTCTACTGAGCCAGAATAGCTCTCTGTGTAGGCCAAAGTTTCTAGGTTGGGTTAGTCAGAGAAATTTTAATGTTAGTAATGGGAAAAAATTAGGGTAACATTTATTTAAAATTCTCAGCACACCAAAATCAAGAAGAAAACCTTGGGGAAATGTCTTCACTTCCTTTCCAAGGTACAGAGTTATGAGTAAAAGCACAGAAGAATATCTCAAGTGGCTCAGTTTGTGATTCTTTCCCATGCCCCCAGTTTTCTTTCTCTGAATATTATAATACCATTCTAAGAATTGTTTGTTGAAGATTATTTCTCTTTCACCAAGAACTACATACATACTCTCTATTTTAGCTTTGTCACCTATATTTTCCTCTCAACACTATCTTTTTGCAATAATGCTCAATAGGGTAGATGTTACACTTTGGTTGGGGACAAAGTGTTCTTTGAATGAGGGCCAGAACAACAGTTGTATGTGGGACTCAGCCTAGGATTCATTTCTTCATGGAACTTTGGCCTACACAGAGAGCTATTCTTTTGTGCAGTTAAACACATACTACAAAAAAATGGATAACTTCATATGAATACAAGATTAATACTTAAAGTGGTACTAACAAAATATATTAAGTCAGGACATAATTTTTAATGCAAAAGATTTAGAAAAACAAGAATAAGAGATCATTTCTATTGAGAAGTGATCACTGAAGGATAAGATTTTTAACCAAGCATTAAAAAAGAAAAGGAGCATTTCTCATTCACCAGAGAGAAGGAGTAGAAGGAACTTCCAGGCATAGAGTATTAAAATGACTTTAAAGGGATTTGAGTAAACTACAATGAGTCTGAGCGTCGCTCAGTGATAGAGAGTGGTATAGTTACAGTATAAGAGAAAGAGCCAGGCAAACCATGGAAGACTGAATACCAGGCTGCTGAGTTTAGAGCTCAGACAATGGAATAAACTTTAAGATTTTGTTAGAAAAGTGACATGATTTTATTTTTATTTTTGTTTAGTGCATCAGTCAGGAAACAGATGGCACATTCAAATCAGGTTAATTTGAAAAAAGTTTATTCAAGGAATTTTTCAAAAGATACTTGCATAAATCAAAAGAAAGACAGCATCTAGGATTTGAAACAAGCTAAAGGAAGTTTTACTAGCAATAGCTCTAACTGATAGAATCTGGAGAAATTGCTGTAGAAAGAGGGCAATAAATAACCTGAATTCACTCTGCTAACCCTTTAAATTCCTATCAGCATTTTCCTATTGGTAAAAGCCAATGGGAAGTTAGAGGACAAAAACTATTGATATAGTTCACATGTTTTAGCTTTCAGGGAGACTGCTCAATGTGCAGAAGGATGGAGACTAGAATTGAAGGAACAAAGGGGAAAAATTCACCACAGTTTTAATTTTAAAAATACTTTGGGATGACAAGAAAATGAGGGCAGTTAAATGAAAAAAATATATATTGTAGTAGTTTAGGCAAAAGTACTGAGTGTCTAAAAGAGAGTAGCATTAATAACAATGGAAGTAAAAAAAAAGGATGTATGGCAAGAATTAGCAATGTTTTGTATGTAGAAAAAAAAGAGAGGAACAAAGATGACTGGTGGGTACTCTTTTATTTACCCAAAGTACAGGTAACAGAAGAAAGATCTGATATCTTTAAGGATAATAATGAGCTTAAGTGTGCGTAAGTAAAAAATGGACAATTGTTTCTGGGAGTGAGAAAACAGTCCAGAGCCTGACAGTATACTTAAGCATACTTTACTTTTGAGTTGACAACTTAAGTGTGTGAATATTGCCCAGGGAAATAATTTAGAAGATGTAAATTAGACTAAGCATAGAATCTTAGGGTATGTCAGCCTATAAGAAGGCAGAGATAGGAACTGGTCAAAGAAGTGAATAAATAGTCATCAGAAAGTATGGGAGGAGAACAGACAGATGTCAAAGCAGGAGCAAAGGGGTGAGACAATTTTGATGATGAATCTCATAACTTTTATATATATTTTATAATTAGAGATGGCTTGCAGAGTAAATTTAATCTTGTGTTTTTTTTCTAATGTAGAATTGTGGATAACTTTAAGAGTTATAATTATTGGAGCTAAAATAAGCCAAGATGGCGGCATAGGTAAACACCTAAATTGTTGCCTCGCACAACAATTTCAAAACTGCAACCAAAAGACAAAAGTCTATCACCCAAAACCATGGGAAATCTGCTGCCTGGAAGTTCTCCAACTAGAAGAAAAGAGAAAAGGGCATTGAGATTTGCACAAGCACTGAAAAGCTAAGGTACGAAGATGTGCGAACTGGGCTGGCGGCGGAAAATGGGGTGCTGCTGTTTTCAACCCAAAGGGAAACAAGCTCCTGATTACTCTGAACTCATTTCTGGGGAGACGCTTGCGACCCAGACTCTTATGGGGAGAAGCTGGATGGTCTGCCATCGGGTGGGAAAGTGAGGGTGGCTCCCTTGCAGAGGTGCTCACAGCAATCATTGTTCACTGTGTGGAGGCATGGGACGTGGTGGACTTAGAAACACAGAGACACAGAAATGGCTGAGTGTCAGCCATCACTGTTTGCCACACCCTAGCCTAGTGACTCCCTGAGACCCTGCCCCACACAATCTGCAAACCCGCCTGAGCTGCACACAGTGGCATTTTTATATAAATGGCCTGCGCTATCACAGCTTAACCTAAACTGCAGCTCTGGTCAGACCAGGAAAAATCTGCAGACCTCGCTGTAGCTCTTGCTGGTTGCCTCAGACAGAAGTTGACCTGCACCCCATTGGAGATCCTGAAGCTAGTGTATCTAGAGGTCAATGTGAGATGACACCAGAATTCAACATTTGTAAGTGACACATTCAGAGACAGACTCGGTGAGCACGAAAGCCCCACTGAAGCAAGTCCTGCTCCGTAGGCGTGTCTCCAGCACAGCAGTTCTTCCACTCCATCAGCAGAGGAAAGCAGCAAAATGCAGAGACAAAGAAACATGTCACAAATGAAAGAAATGGAGGACATAGAGTTCAGGACCACATTTATAAGGTTATTCAAGAATCTTCTAAAAACTGCCAAGAAACTTGATGAGACATTAAAGGACCTTAATGAGAATGCCAAGAAAATGAAAAAGGACCAGTCAGAAATTAAGCATACACTGTCAGAAATAAATAATATACAGAAATTCAATGGTAGATTAAAGGACTCCAAGAATCAAACCAAAGATCTGAAATATGAGGAGACAAAAAACACCCAATCAGAAAAACAAAAAGAAAAAATAATCCAAAAATATGAAAATAGTATAAGGAGTCTCTGGGATAACTATAAGCATACCAACATCCAAATTATTCAGGTGCCAGAAGAAGAGAGAGAACAAGATAATGAAAACCTATTTGAAGAAATAGTGACTGAAAACTTCCCCCACCTGGTGAAATAAATAGACTTATAAGCCCAGGAAGCACACAGAACCCCAAACAGGAGGAATCCAAAGAGGAACACACCAAGACACATCATAATTAAAATGCCAAGGGAAAAGGACAAAGAGAGAATCTTGAAAGCTGCAAGAGAAAAACAGTTAGTTACTTACAAGGGAGTACCCATATGACTGTCAGCTGATTTCTCAACAGAAACTATGCAGGCCAGAAGGGAGTGGCAAGAAATATTTAAAGTGATGAATAGCAAAAACATACAACCAAGATTACTCTACCCAGCAAGACTATCATTCAGAATTGAAGGTCAGATAAAGAGCTTCACAGACAAGAAAAAGCTAAAGGAGCTCGTCACCACAAAACCAGGATTATATAAAATTCCGAAGTGTATTCTCTAAGAAGTGGAAGAAGAAGAAAAAGGTAAAGATAAAAACTATGAACAACAAAATGACAACAAATACATACCTACTAACAAGTGAATCTAAACATCAAGTGAATGAAAAATCTGATGAACAGAAAGGACTGATGAATATAATAGAATCAGGGACATAGAAAGGAAGTGGACTGACAATTCTCAGGGGGAAGAGGTTGTGAGGGGTTCTGGAAGAGATTGGACAAAAATCTTATACCTATGGATGAAGACAGGGTAAGGGCATGGCTGGGGTGGGGGATCCAGTGGAGGGAAGCTATGAGGGGAAAAAAAGAACACATATAATAATCTGAACAATAAATGTTTATTTAAAAAATAAAATAAGATAAAATCTGTTGTAACCAGAAAAAAAGTTATAATTGTTTTATATTTATATTTGAAAAATAAATAATTTAATTCCTTAAACCAGTTTATATCAAGCATATATTTTGCACTGACATCTGAGATAAGCTATACTGTGAATATAAAACTGATATGGAATGTACTATTGCTTTTTAGGGGCTTATAATCTTACTAGAAGCACAGTGCACAAATTTCATGCACATGAGTGGGTCCCTCAACATGGCCTTTGTCCTCTTGTAGTACAGGAGACCTCAGGGGATGTCTGACTGCCATGGAAGCAAGAGAGGCTGCCGCCACCACTGCTGTGCTCACCAGCTGTGAGCCAGGTTCAGGTCTTCTGACTGAGCAGTGCTCCCCCTGTGAGAGCACACTGACCACCAGGGATCAGCTCCTCCATTGAGTGTCTGCCCCCTGTTGGTCAGTGCATGTCATAGCAACCAGTTGTTTTACCATTCGATCTATTTGCGTATTAGCCTTTTATTATATAGGATTGAAATTAGTGAAACATAGCATAAGGTAATATGTGCAAAGATAAATTGAATACTTTAAAATAATAAAACATATGCTCTAAAGAATCTATTGTCAGAAAAGGGGAGAGACATGAAATATAACAAAATATTCATCAGATATCTAGCTCACAGTTCACTAGAATATATTAAGGCCAACTCAAAGAAATATTACTAACATTTATTTTGAATGACATGGGTATCTTTTTCAGTACAAAATTTGAAAAGCATGAGTTAACAGCAAGATTTCCTGTCATGAGTAAAATATGGAGAAATCTGGACATTGATACACACATGGGGGGAAATCCATGTAAAAATGGAAATTGTGCAGCAAGAAGCCAAGAAACTATCAGAAGCTAGTTTAGAGCTTTCAGAGGAAACTGCTTAGTCAACATTTTGACTTCAGATTTTTAGCCTACAGGATTGTGGTTCATTAAATTTGTGTTGTTTAAGGTACTCAGTATGGTATTTAGTTATGGCAGCCCTAGCAAACCAATACACCATCTTATCCATGTCTAGGATTTGAATTACCATTAAAAGCTTACTCTTTTCCAGGAAAGATATTTACCAAGTGTGTGCCTTTGACCATTGGTCACTGGTGAAATTCTACAAAGAAGGGTGTCATGGCCAAAATCTGGAGCTCTACAACACATTGCAAAAACAGTATCTCAAGAATTCTACAGCCGTATGTGAACACAGGAAACCTTTTCAGTATAACATATCTTGAGAGTTTTATTTGGGGACTGGTGGCCCAGTGCATGAAATTCATGCATGAGGGGGGATGTTCCTCAGCCCAGCCTGCACCCTCTCCAACCTGGATGTCCTACTACTATTTTACAGTGATCAGGCCCAAACCAGCTGTTGAACATCCCTCTCACAATCCGTGACTGCTGGCTCTAGACACTCACCTGCCTGACTGCCTGCCTGATTGCCCCTAACCACTTTGCCTGCTGGTCTGCTTGCCCCCAATTGCCCTCCCCCGTCAGCCTTCTCACCCCCAACTTCCCCTATGTTGGCTTTCTCACTCCAAACTGCCCCCCACCACTGTCCTGCTCCCCCCACAACTGGACCCCCTGCTGGTCTGTTTACCCCCAACAGCCCCACCCCCCACCAGCCTGATCAACCACAACTGTCGTCCCATCCTGGTCTGGTCAACCCCCAGCAACCCAAGATCCCAGCCCCTCTTTTGTTCTTTTTCTTTCTTTTTTTTTTTTCAGCACCTCCTTGAGTGGAGACCAGGGATGGCTGGAAGCAGGTATCTGAGATTTATTTATCTTCTATTATTGAAATTTTGTAGCCTTGAGAGGAGGCCAGGGCCAGCCAGGGTAGTCAGGAAGCTTGGCTTCATCCATTGCCGGGGCAACCTAAGCCTCTTGCTTGCTTAAGCTCCATGGCTGCCACCATCTTGGTTGGGTTAATTTGCATACTCACTCCTGATTGGTTGGTGGGCATGGCTTGTGGGCATAGCAGAGGTATGGTCAATTTGCATGTTTCTCTTTTATTAGTGTAGATATGTAGCTCCACTCCAAGAAACTACAGCCTTTTAAATTTTTATTGCATCTTAATATAAAGTAGTTGCTGTCAAAAATATGTTTTAAATTAACATTACTTTTAAATTTTATTTTATTGCTTAAAATATTACAAATAGTAGTACATATGTCTTCTTTCCCCCAACCCCCTCAACTTTCCCTTGGCCTCCCCTATCCATATAAGCATAACCAATGGATTCAAGACACTGGTGGGGAGAAGGGGTGAAGGCAATTGACATTTTTAAAATTTGTACAATTTAAAACCCTTTGGGATAACTTATGTTTTTACAGTTCCTCAAATACATTTTTCTAATTGCTGCTCCAGCAACATCTTTTTCAAAAGTATTTATTTATTTATTTATTTTTCTATTAACAGTTCGTATTCAATATTATTTTATAATATTTTCAGGTGTACAGCATAGTGGTGTGTGTAGAAATATCTCAACAAACATGATTTAAAATGTGGCATACTGTATTCTAAAATATAGAATTACATTTTTTGGATCTCCAAAAGCATAATAACATATATATAAATATTATTTTTTTACTGAAGCAAAACATGTTTATTAAATAACATTGGAAAATGCTAAACATAAAAGGTGAAAAACATAATAAACAAGTTTACTTCATAGAGTTAAACACTATTGTTATGTTGGTTTATAATGTAACCCTCCCTTAACCATAGGGGATATATTCCAAAACTTCCATGGATGCCTGAAACCATGGCTAGTACTTAATCATATGTGAACACATGACACCTTCATAGACTATGTTTTCTTTTCCTATAAATACATACCTATTATAAAGTTCAATTTACAAATCAGGCACAGTAAGAGATTAGCATCAATAACCAATAATAAAATATAACAATTATAACAATATATTATATTAAAAGTTACATAATGTGGTCTCTCTATCTGAAAATATCTTATTGTACTGTATTCACCTTTTTCTGCTTCTCTTTGGCATATCTAAATTGCCACCCTCAATACTCTTGGACTTTGAGGTACAGTATAGTTTCAGGTGCAGAACTCAGTGATTAGACATTTATATAACTTACAAAGTGATCATCCAAATAAATCTAGTACCATCTAACACCATTAATAGATCCTAATATATAAAAAGCCAGGGGCCATCATGACCTAACAACCACATAGATGACCAAACAGCAGGCTGAATGAGGCGATCAGGCCAGCGGGGGAATGGGGGTGGGGTGGGGTGGGGGAGGGGAGTAGTGAAGGACAACTGAATGGCAGGCTGCATAGGGCAACCAGTCTGGCAGGGGGTTAGTGAGGGACGACCAAACAACAAACAGCAGGTCACATGAGGAAACCAGGCCAGCAGGGGGTTAGTGAGGGACGACCAAACAACAAACAGCAGGTCACATGAGGAAACCAGGCCAGCAGGGGGTTAGTGAGGGACGACCAAACGACTGAAAAGCAGGTTGCTGAGGGAGCAGTTGGGGCAACCTGGCTGGCAGAGGGGACAATGAGGGGCAACCAGGCCAGTGTAGGGGGGGAAGTAAGGGGAAATCAGGCTGGCAGGGGTTGCAGTTAGAGGAAACTCAACCGGGAACAGCTGGGGACAACCAGGCTGGCAGGCAGAGGCAGTTAGGGGTAATCACACTGGTGCGTGTGTATGGGGGGGGGGGCAGTTAGGGGTGATCAGGCAGGCAGGCAGGTGAGCAGTTAAGAGCCAGCAGTCCCAGCTTGAAAGGGATGTCCAGCTATCAGCCATCCAGCAAGGAGTCCCAGATTGAAGAGAGTGCAGGCTAGACTGAGGGGTCCCCTCCCCTGCATGAATTTTGTGCACTGGACCTCTAATTGACTATAATTCTTATGTGTACTTTACATCCCCATGACTATTCTGTACCTGCTAATTAGTATTTCTTTTTTAAAAAATTCTTTATTGTTGAAATTATTACATATATTCTCTTTTTCTTCCATTATCCTCTCCCAGCCCCCCCCCCCCACCCCCAAGCCTAGGCCTTCACCCTCCTATTGTTTGTGTTCATGGGTTATGCTTATATGCATACAAGTTCTTTGGTTGCTCTCTTACCTTCCTACCCCTTCCCCTCACCCACCCTCTCCCACCTCCCCCTGAGGTTTGATAGCTTGTTTGATGTTTCTATGTCTCTGGGTCTATTTTTGTTCATCAGTTTATGTCTGAGATTTTGCTGCCTATGGATTCTGCAATAGATCTATGGGTGTTAATTTTATATTCTGCTATGTTGTCAAATTCATTTATTAAATCTAGTAGTTTTTTGATAGTCTTTAAAGTTTTCTATGTACAATATCATTTCATCTGTGAATAATGATGATTTTACTTTTTCCTTTCCAATTTAGATACCTTGTATTTCTAGTCTGATCACTATGGCTAGCACTTTGAATAATATTTCAAACAGTAATGGTGAAAGTGGGCATCTCTGTCTTGTTCCTATTCTTAGGGGAAATTGTTTTAGTTTTTGCCCATTGTATATGATGTTGGCTATAGGTTTGTCATATAAGGATTTTATTATTTTGAGGTATGATCCCTCTATCCTCACTTTGTTGAGAGAATTGTTATTTTTTATCAAAAATGGGTATTGACTTCTGTCAAATGCTTTTTCTGCAACAATTGATATGATCATGTAATTTTTGTATTTCAATTTAGTCATGTGATACATCATGTTTTTTGATTTGTGGATATTGTACCATCCTTGCATCCCTGGAATAAACCCCACTTGGTTGTGGTGCATGGTCTTTTTAATGTATTGCTTAATGCGATTTGCTAGTATTTTATCATCTATGTTCATTAGGTATATTGGCTTGTAATTCTCTTTCTTTGTAGTGTCTTTATCTGGTTTTTGGATTGGGATAATGCTGGCTTCATAGAAAGAGCTTGGAAATGTCCTTCCTCTTAAATTTTTTTGGAATAGTCTGAGGAGTGTAGGTTTTGTTCTTCAAATGTTTGTTAAAAGCCCGTGGTGAAGCTGTCCAGATCATGGCTTCTGTTTGCTGGAAGTATTTTGATTACTGCTTTAATTTTATCAGTTATTATTTACCTAATTCTGTTTTCTTATTCTTTCTCTTTGAGTTTTGGAAGACTGCAATTTTCTAGGAATAAGTCCATTTCTTCTAGGTTGTCCAGTTTGTTGGAATAGAGGTTTTAACAGTATTTTTTTCAGCAGAACATTCTATTTCATTTTTATCTCAGCAAATGTTCTCATTTAGCACCTGACTGGTACCAAACCAAAGACCTCAGGCCTAAAAATGTGAGCTGAGGCCATCTGCAAACTTCCTGCTTGCAGGTCTCAATGCCTCTGACCATCAGAGCACCTCTTCCCCTCTCAGGTCCATTAGTGAGGCTTAAATAATCTCAGGTGCACAAACAGTGGTGGAAAAGGTCGTGACACTGCGACTTGCTGGGACAGGAAGCCAAGCTGAGCCTTTTAAGCAAAGTTCTTTTCTCATGTGACCGATCTCCAGACAGGGTCCTAATGATGCTTATTCGACACATTCCTTGGTGCCTTGGCTAGAATGAAGAAAGGGCCATCCCTTCCCCAGTGGTAACGGGAGGAGATATAAGCTGCTTTACACTTTTTAGAGCTCGAGCATCTAAGGAAGTCTTGTCTGAGTTAATAGGGCAGTGAGTTCTGAGGTCAGTGATGATGGCTGACTTTGCAGCCTTTGCACAAAGGTTACTTTCCCAGGATCCATGAAAATACTGAGCCCACTGGGACATTTTGCTTAAATGCAGTTTTCAACTGCCAGAGGAGTTCAGGACTGTCCACTTGGGGCCTCCTCGAGATCTCACTTCAGATACGCTCTTCAAAGCATGAAATGACAGGAAATGGCAGATTTTAGGAATCCACGCTGCTCTTTTCATCCCTGCTGAGGGAATAGTGTCAGAGATGACTGGCACAGAGAAAACTGCACTCTGCAGGGTACAAGCTAAAGTTGCCTTCAGACCCAAACTTCTCCTCTTGTGAGGTGGGACACTGGGCTCCATATACTTCTGAGGTGGTCCTCAGCTTTGGATCCAGCATTCTAGCTGTGGAGAGCTCCCTTTCTGGCCCCTCTTTGAGGCTCTTTGACCCAACAGGCATGGATCATGAGCAGCTGCAGGAGAATGAAGACAGGAGACATGATCAGGCAGAACCAGAGCTCCTGAGTCTGCTCCACCAGCTTCTGGCACAACATCTGGGACACAAACTTGTGGCTGAGAACCCTGAGGATCCAGAAGAGGTGGAGCATGGCCAGTGCTTCTCTGCATCCTTGAAGAGATGCACAGACACAATGGTGGTAAAGTAGGTGCTAAACTCTTCAGCAGTAAGAAAGGCATGAACACATTCCGCCAGGAGAAGCCAGAGACCAGGCCATCCACACGCAGCACCAGCAGCATTGACAACACCAGCAGGTCCAGCAGGCGCACAAAGGTCTCGAAGGCGGCGAAGCCCAGCCACTACACCAGCTCCTGGAGTGAGGAGGCCATTGCTCAGGAGTGCAGCCCAGGCCCAAACAAACATGTCACCCTCCTCTCCTGCAGGCCACCAGTGCCAAAGATCCCCTGAACCTGGCCAGGGACCCAGCACAGGCAGCCAGTGGACTCCCAGCTGGCTGAGTCACCATGCTTCTCCAAACGCAGCCCCAGGGAATCCAACAGTAATTTTTTTTTTTTACAATCGTTTGTATTTCTGTGACATATGTTACTTCACCTTTTTAATTTCTGATTTTGTTTATTTGGGTCCTCTCTTATTGCTTCTTGGTGAGCCTGGCTAGAGGTTCATAAATATTGTTTATTCTTTTAAAGAACCAGCTCTTGGTTCTATTGATCTTTTGTATTATTTTCTTAGTCTCTATGTCATTTATTTCCACTCTGATATTTATTATTAATTCCTTCCTTCTTCTTGTTCTGGGATTTTCTTTTTGCTCTCTTTCTAATTCTTTACATTATAGGGTTAGGGAACTTATTACCAGTTTTTCTTGTTTTCTGAGATAGGCCTGTATTGCTATGAACTTTCCTCTCATGATTGCTTTCACTATGTCCCATAGATGTATATTGTAGTGTTTTCATTGTTATTTGTTAAAGGATGTTTTTTTATTGCTGCTTTGATAATTTTTGTAACCCAGCCACCTACATTAATAAAAGAGAAACATACAAATTGATAGTCCCTCCACTATGCCCATCAGCCAATCAGGAGCAAGTATGCAAATTAACCTAACAAAAATGGCTACAACCATGGAGCTGGAGCAAGCAAAAGGTTTGGGTTGTCCCTGGAGATGGAGGAAGCCAAGCTTCCCACCCACCCTGGCCTTCACTCAAGGAGTGGCTGTGGGCCTATGTCACCATGGGGTGTGGCCAGCCTGCAAATGGCGCTCAGCCCCTTATCCAGGCTAGCTATGCCCCCATGGGGTGAGGGTCCCCGCTGGGGGCTTGGCCAGCCTGCAAACAGCCATCAGTCTCTCACCAGGTTGGCCAGGCACCCCAGTGGGGTCCCCCACCCTGAATGGGGTGTGGCCAGCCTGAAAACAGCCCTCAGTCCCTTACCCAGGCTGGCCACACAGCCCTGGAGTAAGAATCCCCACTGGGAGGCATGGCCAGCCTGCAAACAGCCATCAGCTCCTCATCCAGGCTGGCCATGCCCCCCAGCAGGGACCCTCACCCCATGGGGGCATGACAGGCCTGCAAACTACCACAAGCTCCTTGCCCAGGCCACCTCATGCCTCAAGGGAACCTCCACCCTGATCTGGGACACACTTCTGAGCAAACCAGCCAGCCCCCACCTGTACAAATAAAAGGGTAATATACTAATTAGACTGGGAGATCTTCTGGACATTTTTCTGGACAAAGCCATGGTGGCAAGGCCGAGGTAGAGGTGGTTAGAAGCCAAGAGGGGAGGGCAGTTGTGAGTGATCAGGCCAGGATGGGACAGAAGTTGTGGGTAATCAGGCTGGTGAAGGGTGCAACTGGGGATGATCAGGCCAGTGGGGGAGGGGGAGCAGTTGGGGGTGAGCAGGCCAGCATGCAGAGTGGTTATAGGCTATCAGGCAGGCAGGTTAGCGGTTAGGAGCCAGCATTGCAGGATTGCGAGAGGGATGTCTGACTGTTGGTTTATATCCAATCCCTGTAAACATCCTTTGAGAGGTCCCAGATTGGAGATGTGCAGGCTGGGCTGAGGTCTCCCCCTAACCCCCATGCATAAAAATACAAAAATAATGCACTGGGCCACGAATTGTTTTTTTTTTATCTTTTTTTTTTTACAATATAACTTAAATTTAATAGTAGTACATATGTTTTCCTTCCCCCTCCCATATCCTCCCCCCAGCCTCCTTTACCCCCCAGCACATGTCCCCACCTGCCCCCCTCCCGCCCCAGTGTCTTTCATTCATTGGTTATGCTCATATGTATGTATACAAGTCCTTCGGTTGATCTCCCCCAGCATCTGCCTCCCATCTACTTCAGCCTTAATATTAAACAATTTGAGGCCTGTAGCTTGATAGCCTGTTCGAGGCCACCCTGCCTCTATATCAATCACTTCCCCCTGTTTCTTTTCTTCAAAAAATATCTTGCCTCTGCATACTGAAAACAAACGTATAAGAGCAAAAAAAGTTTGAGTGTCAGTTTCAATGTCCAACTGTTCTGAGTCCCAGTTTCAATGTCAAATAGTTCTTCATGTGTACATGTCAGCAATGGTATCCAGATGGTGGACACATCGTGGCAATGCAAGATCCATCCTCTCTGGTATGGTCCTGGGCCGCCTGCAGCCACGCACAGCTGCTGACTGCTAGCATGGCAAGGTGTCGTCAGCGTCCCCCATCTCTGGACCATCCTCATGGATGGAACAGGGCCGTCAGTTCCTCACTGTCGCAGGATCCCACATGGTCTTGGAGTTGTTCTCTGAAAACACACAAACACATTCTCGACCGAAAGTTAACAAAGGGATCCTCTCTGCAAAATAGACTTGGGATTCTTTTTATTTTTGCCTAAGTGATTTTCCTTTGGCTTATTTTGACACCATGTGTGTTTTTTCATGGGTGTCCTGCAGTTGGTTTTACAAATGGAATTTTCTTTTCTGAAGTAAGAATTTTCTACATGTATTTTACTTATAGGATATTTTTCCTTACATGATATTACCCCACTGTTCCCCCCCACACACACTTTTTTTTGGTTAATAGGGGCTTTTGGAAATTTTATATTGCAGTCTTGGTAATTTTAAATTTTAATTTTTGCACACAAATATTACTGCTTTAGGTTCTTTGGATGTTAGGCAATTTCGCAGTGAGATGAACTACTAATAGATATTTTAGTTAATGTTTTAGGAAAAGCTTTTTGTCCAGTACAGTTAGATTTTCTTGAGTATTCACTTATTTCACTTGTCCAATTTCAATTAATCTGAAAACTTGATTACTATTTTACTGTCAATTTTAATACTCAAGCAGAAATCTTAGTTTACCCTGTAAATACTTGTGGAAAGGAATATTTGCATTTTTGAGTAGGTCTTCAGCATTCCTGGTAATAAACTAAATTTAGATATAGGGCAGCTATTGCTGGCCGAGTCTCTGTCTGCCACCTGGGTTCCGGTGTGAGTTGTGCGTGGGAGGCGTAGCAGCCTTGGGGGTAGGAGACCTCCCTCAGGAGGGGTGAGAATTCAAGCCCCTGCAAGGTTTGTGGATGAGGGTCTGTGCCCCACCTCTGTTGATCTTTTAGTTCTCTCCTGTTGGCCCCTCTGCGACTGTGCCTGTCTTAGGTTGTTCCTTCCCTGAGGAATCTTACCCGTCTCTGGCTAACCAGGCATCCTCTGGGGCCAAACAGGGTGATGTGAGGTTCAGTCCTGTCTCCTTTTTAGTCTATGCCCCCGAGGCCACGAATTGTTTAATAGGATGATATTTAGTCTCCAAGTGTGTGATTGTTGTGTTTGTTTGTTTGTTTGTTTTCATTGTAGGTGATTTCTAGTTTTATCACATTGTTATCTGAGAAGATGCTTGATATGATTTCAATCCTCTTGAATTTGTAGAGATTTAGCCTGTGTCCTAATATGTGGTCTACCTTTGAAAATATCCCATGTTTAGTTTAGATAAATGATTCCATGGCTTTTGAATGAAATGATCTGAATATAGCAATTAGTTCCATCTGATCAAGTGAATCATTTAGGATTGCTGTTTCTTTGCTAATTTTTGTCTAGAAGACTTACCCAGTGATTTCTTTTGGATATAAAGACCCCTACTCTGATTGTATTGATATCAATCGCTCTCTTGATATATTCCAGAAGTGTTTTAATGTATTTGGGTGTTCCTTTATTGGATGCATCTATATTTACCAAAATTGTATGCTCTTGTGTCATCGTTCCCTGTAGTATTATGTAGTAGCCTTCCTTATTTCTTCTTATGGCCTTCACTTTGACGTCTATTTTGTCAGATAACAGTGTTGCTACCAAAGATTTTTTTTATTCCTATTTTCCTACAAATTTCATTCCATCCCTTAACTTTCAGTCTATGTAAGTCCTTTGTTCTGAGGTGGGCATCTTGTAGACAGCATATATATGGGTCATGTTTTCTTATCCATGAAACTACCCTATGTCTTTTGATTGGAGCATTTCATCCATTTATGTTTACAGTTATTATTAATAGGTACTTGCTTGTTGTCATTTTTACACTTTATGTTTCTGTTTCTCTTTCTATTCCTATTTCTTTTATCATCCCTTTAAGATTTCTTGCATTGCTGGTTTAGTGGTAATAAACTCTTTTAGCCTATTTTTATCTGTGAAGTTTCTGATTTCATGTTTAATTTTGAATGATAGTCTTGGATTCAGTTCCTTGCTTTTTATAGCTTTGTATATTTCATTCCATTCCCTTTTGGCCTGGTGTGTTTCTGTTGAGAAATAAGTTAATAGTCTAATGGGAGATTCCTTGTATGTAAGTTTCTGTCTCTCTCTTGCAGCCCTTAAGATTCTTTCTTTGTTGTTAACATTTGCCATTGTAATTATGATATATCTTGGGTTCATCTAGTTTGAGAGTCTCTGTGCTTGTATGATTTTACCCCTCCCCCAAGTCAGGGAAGTTTTCTGTCATTATTTCTTTTTTGTAAATAAATCTTTGTTATTCATATTATTAAAGTTGCTCCTCTTCTTTCCCCCTCATAGCTCCCCTCAACTCAGATCCCACCCCACCCCATGCCCTTACCCCTTCCACCATCCTTATCCATAAGTGTACAAATCTTGTTCAATCTCTTCCCATACTCCACACACCCCTTTCCCCCTCATCTGCTCTCTTGCTATGCCCCTGATTCTATTATATTCACCAGTTTATTCTGTTCATCAGATTTTTTTATTCAGATGATTTTTAGATTCACTTGTTGATAGATATGTACTTGTTGCACTTTGTTGTTCATAATTTTTATCTTTACCTTTTCCTTCTTCTTCCTCTTCTTAAAGAATACATTTCAGCATTTCACATAATACTGGTTTGGGAGTGATGAACTCCTTTAGCTTTTTCTAATCTGTGAAGTTCTTTATCTGACCTTCAATTCTAAATGATAACTTCACTGGGTAGAGTAATCTTGGTTGTAGGTTCTTGTTACTCATCACTTTTAATATTTCTTGCCACTCCCTTCTGCCCTGAACAGCTTCTGTTGAGAAATCAGCTGGTCATATGGGTACTCCCTTGTAGGTAACTAACTGTTTTTCTCTTGCTGCTTTTAATATTTTATCTTTGTTTTTTTCCCTTGGCATTTTAATTGTGATGTGTGTTGGTGTGGCCCTCTTTGGATTCCTTTTATTTGAGGTTCTGTGCACTTCCTGGAGTTGTAGGTCTATTTCTTTCACCAAGTAGGGGAAGTTTTATGTCATTATTTCTTCAAATATGTTTTAATATCTTGCTCTCTCTCTTCTTCTGGCGCCCCCATAATTCAGATATTGGTATGATTGAAGTTGTTCCAGAGGCTCCTTGGACTATCTTTATATTTTTGGATCCTTTTTCCTTTTGCTTTTCCAGTTGAGTGTTTCTTGGTTCTTCCTATTTCAAATCTTTGACTTAATTCTTGGTATCCATTAGTCTGCTGTTGTATCTCTGTACTTTATTCTTTATTTCAGTTAGTATATGCTTAATTTCTAGTTGGTCCTTTTTCATATTCTCAAGGGTCTCACTAGGTTTCTTGAAGGTTTCTAGAAGATTCTTGAGTAACCTTTTAACCATGATTTTGAACTCTATATCCAGTAGTTTGCTTTCCTCCATTTCTTTCATTTGTGACCTTTTTCTTTGTTTCTGCATTTTGGCTGCTTCCCTTTGTTGATAGAGTGGCTTTTTGTGCTAGATGCCATATAGGGGCCAGTGGCTCAGCCTGCCCAGTTACCTCAGGTGGATGCTCTTGGTGCACCCCTTTGTGGGCTGTTTGAATGGTCTTGATGTAGTTAAGCCTTGATTGTTGTTGGTATTACAGTGAGGAATTGACCTCCAGGCCAGTTGGCTTTGAGGACCAGTTGTGTCTACAATGGGAGAACTTCTTTGCTGGAGACACCCTTATGGGACAGGATTTGCTTCAGTGGGGTTTTGGTGCTCACTGAGTGTGCCCCCTGATTGTGTCTCTTATGGATGTGAAGAGTTGTAATCTGCATGGTCTCACTCTGACTACTGGGTAAACTGGCTTTTGGATTTCCAAGGAAGTGAAAAGTCAGCCATTGCCTGAGGCCACTCAGCAAGAGCTATAGAGTGATCTTCGGATTCCTCCTCTTAGTTTGACATTTGGAGGTGCTCAGATGGGGCCCAACTGTGAAGGAATGCATGCTTCTGTGGAGTTGTGGGCCTTCTTATGGAAGTACTGGGGCTCTGTGACCCAGCTGCAGTTTTTTAGGTAATTTTAGGTTGCAAAAGTCCAGGCCATTCATATGCAAAAGCCTCTGTGCACAGCTTGAGTAGGGTTTTAAATTGGGTAGGGGAGGGTCTCAGGGAGTCACCAGGGTGGAGCAAATAGCAATGGCTGACCATCAGTCCTGCCCCAAAGAGGTCCCCAGAGCTCTGTGTTCCATGGCACAGTGCAGGAACAATGATTGCTGCAAGCACCCCTGATAGAAACCCACCCTCATGTTCTGGCCTGATGCTAGACAGTCCAATTTTTCTCCATATGAGCCTGAGTCCTCAGAGTTTCACCTGGAACTGGAGTTCAGAGCATTCAGGAACTTGTGTCTCCCTCCCAATTAAAAAAGACACCAGTTTACCCATTTGGTACCCCCTTTCACGTGCCTTCGTACCTCTAGACTTCACTTCCACTCCTCCTACCAAACTCTAAGCACTTTTCTCTTTCCTTCTAGTTGTAGAATTTCCACTCAGTCAGCCTTCCCATGGTTCGAAATAATATTCATTTTTTTCTTTTAGTTGTAGTTTTGATATGGTTGTGCATGGCAGCAAGTTCAGATGTTTACCTATGCCACCATCTTGGTTGACTCCCTGTTATTATTTCTTCAAATAGTTTTTCTGTTCCTTGCTCAGCTTCCTATCCTTCCAACACTCCTATTATGTGATTTACTTTGTTTCATGTTGTCTTAAAGCTCCCTTAAACTCATCTCCTGCTTTAAATTATTTTTTCCAATTGCTGTTCAGATTGGGTGATTTTTCTACCCTGTCTTCTAACTCTCTGATTCGGTCCTCAGCTACTTCTAGTCTATTTTTTTAAAATATGTTTTATTGATTTTTTACAGAGCAGAAGGGAGAGGGATAGAAAGTCAGAAACATCAATGAGAGAAAGACATCGATCAGCTGCCTCTTGCACGCCCCTACTGGGGATGTGCCTGCAGCCAAGGTACATGCCCTTGGCAGAATCAAACCCGGGACCCTTCAGTCCACAGTCTGACGCTCTATCCACTGAGCCAAACCGGTCTCGACTCTTCTAGTCTATTATTGGAACATTCCATTGTATTCTTTATTACAGCTACTTCATTCTTCATTTGCTCTTGATTCTTACACATGTTGATGAATTTCTCATTTAGGTAGTTGAGCAATCTTATAATCATTACTCTGAATTCATTCTCTGACAAATTGCTTGCCTTCAATTCATTTAATTCTCTTTCTGGAGATTTTTCTTTCCCCCCACTTTGCAGATTGTTTCATTGTCTCCCCATTTTAGTTGTCCCCTTGTATTTGTTTCTATGTAATGTGAGTTTCGGACACTTTCTGGCCCTGGAAAACCTGCTTGTGGTCTGAGAAGTTGAAGCACCTAGTGGTCCAATGGTCCAGGAATCCTTAGCCCAGAAGCAAGGTCTGTCTTGAATTTCACACTTTTATTGTCCCTCCTGTGAGTTGTATTCCTTTTCTCCCTAATCTGGTCCCTCAATTGTCTGCTGCAGGTACTCTGGATTGGCAGGTGTATGACTCCCTGTGAGGCCACAGAGCCTTCTGGCATACATTTCAGTTTACAGCTGCAACACCTGTCACAGGTTTGTGCCCTAGCACACTCTGGCTTGCCCCATTAGCACAGTCCTTGTCCCTGTGTGGGGCATCAGGCCAGGTGGTTAGCATCATTAGTCCTGTCCTTGGGGCTGGGCTAAGTGCTGAGCTGGGTGCATCATCCAGAGGCCCTATCTGCCAGTCCTAAGACTCCTGCTAGAACTAACTGTCCCTCACTCAGTCGCGCACACACACACACACACACACACAAACCACACACATCCATACTCTCCTCTCTCATTCCTTTACTCACTCACACTCTCTCACTCATTGCCAATCTGCTGGCTGCCATGTTCAACCATTCTCAGCATAATAACCTTTATGTCAAGAGTGAGTTATCTCAATTTATTCCTGTAAATAAATTTGGTAATTAAAATAATTTTGGTTGAGCATATTAGCTTAATTAGCATTTATCCACCTACTTTTGTTTATAAACATTGTTTTAAAATAAGCATATCATTGGTACAAACCACAAGTATTAAGTTGTCCTTTCTGCAGGATAGCACCAACATCTTGATATTTTTTCCATTATAATGCCGAGTATTAATGGGGTAAGATATCAAGGTTTTTTCTTTGGAACATTTAAAAAAATATTCTTATTGGTTTGGAGAGAAGGGAAGAAAGGGAGAGAGAATAAGAAACATTGATATGAGAAAGGAAGACAAACAATAAAATTAAAAAATGAACAAAGAACTTAGGCACTTATCCAAAGAGGACATATACATGATCAAGAGACATATTAAAAATGCTCAAAGTTACTGATCATCAGAGAGCTACAATTGAAACAACAATGAGGTATTACCTCACACCTGTCAGAATGGCTTTCATCAATAAATCAACAAATGACAAGTGCTGGAGAGGATGTTGAGAATAGGAAACCCTAATATACTGCTGGTGGAAATGATTGGTAAAAACATTATGGAAAACAGTACAAAGTTTCTTCAAAAAATTAATATGGAACTGCCATTTGATCCAGTGATCTTACTTCTAGGAATATAGCTTAAGAAATGCAAAATACCAATCATAAAGAATATATGCACCCTATGTGCATAGCAGCACAACTTACAATAGCTCAGATCTGGAAACAGCCCAAGTACCCATTAGTAGATGAATGGAGGAAAAAACACTCTGGTACATTTACACAATGGAATACTATGCAGTAGTAAAAAAGAAAAATCTCTTACCCTTTGAGACAGCATGGAGAGACCTGGAGAGTATCATATTAAGTGAACTAAGTCAGTCAGAGAAAGACAAGTATTACATGATCTCACTCATATGTGGAATCTAAGTAATAAACTTGTGAATGGAGTAGGTCCAGAGACAAGGAAGCATAGAATACAGTGTGAAATCTAGAAAGGAAGGTGGGGGAGGGTGGGTGGAAGAGTAGGAGTTAATCAGCCAAAGACCTTGTATGCATATAAGCATGGCCCATGGACACAGACAATGGGTGGTGAAGGCCTAGGGTGGGGGGCAGAGACAGACTGGAAGGGGTCAATGGGGGAAAAATGAGCAGGAAAAAAATTGAAAATTCACAATGTATACACACACACACACACACACACACACACACACACATACATACACACTAGGGGCCCAGTGCATGAAATTCATGCCCAACCTGCCCCTTTCACATACTGGGAGCCCTTAGAGGATGTCCCACTTACAGCACACCCCAGCCCGCCCAAGGCTGAAAGCCTCTGATTGAGGCTTTCTGGCCTTGGGCAGGGGACCTCAGCCAGGGGACCCCCAGTGATTGCCCTGTGATCGAGCTGATTGCTGGCTCCATCCCTGCTCCCTGGGCTCTGCTAGATTACTTCACAGTGACTGGGGTGCCAGGATGTTCCTGGGACACAGGCCCTAGGCGCCTATGTATGCAAATTAACCACCATCTTTGTTGGGTTAATTTGCATACTCACTCTGATTGGCTATGGGTGTAGCAGAGGTATGCTCAATTTACATGTTTGTCTATTAGTGGAGATATGGTCAATTTACATGTTTGTCTATATATACACACACATATATTTAGTATAATATATATATTTAATATATATATATACACACACATATATATTTAGAGCATATATATATATTATATATATATTATATTTATATATATTATATATATATAATATATATATTAAAGACCCGTTGCAGGAAGATTCCTGCAAGAATAGGGCTTTCTGTGGCCTGCTTCACTCCCTCCCATCTCTGCTACCTCGCTCCACCCATCTTCTCTGCCTCGCTCTCTCCCATCTCTATTTCCTCACTTTCTCCTGACTCCTCTGCCTCACTCCCTCCTGTATCCTCTGCCTTGCTCTCTGCCTTGCTTCCTTCCGTCTTCACTGCCTTGCTTCCTCCCATCTCTGCTGCCTCGTTCTCTCCTGTCTCCTCTGCCTGCTCCCTCCCTTCTGCCCCAACCCACCTGCTTCCCTCCCTTCTTTGCAGCTGTTCTCCCTTTTGCAGTGCTTGGCTTCCTTCTCTGCCATCTTCTGTGCTGGGATATGCAAACTAACCGCCATCTTGGTTGGGTTAATTTGCATACTCTGATTGGCTGGTGAGCATGGGTGGTGGGCGTGGCTTGTGGGTGTGGTCAATTTGCATATTACTCTTTTATTAGATAGAATATATATGTGTGTGTGTATGTGTGTGTTTGTGTGTCAAACTACTCAGATACATGTTTTAGACAAAGCTGTGCTTAATTTGTCTTTGATCTGATTATATTAATCAGGTGAGTTAATGATTTCTACAAAGCAGTCTGAGTTTTGAAAGTTTGATTTGCTAGCATTCTCTCATGATGGCTGAAGAGTGATTTTGGTGGAAAAATTTACTATCTTGACCAAAAGTGGTGGAAAGTTTTATTACTTTACATTACCTCATACTTCTTGCATTTGGTGGCTATGATACACTCATCTTATGAAGAGCACATCAAACCATATCAAATTGGTCATTTAGGGCATTCATTTGAAATAAAAAAAAATTAAAAACCTATAAAGCTTCCAAATCCTATTTTTTAAGGCACATATGACTGTATAGGGTGTGACCAGTCCCTTCCTTCTCTTTTTGTGATCAGCTTCTTCCTCTGAGCAATAAATGTTAGAGAAGGCTTTCATTTTTAAAAAACAGTTTACACACAGAAGCATCAATAATAGTAGTAATTATAATCTTAAATTACTCTCCCTCTTCCAAAAAAAAATGTGTTAGGTTCTCCTGCCTTCTAAAAATGAGATGTCAATGAAAAAATAAATTTCTATTAAAATATCTGTATAATGACTCTACTTAAAATGTATTTTGCTTTATTGTAATTAATTCATAGGGCAACATTTTCTTTCTATAAAATAGAATAGGTTTGCCTCTCAGGAGAATTTATGAATTTTAATTTTCCCTGTGGTCTTCTATGCTACATCCTAAAGCACATTCGCTGGAGAACATGACTTATTTACTCAAAAAGTTTTCTTGAGCAATAAGTTATATAACTGGATTAGTCATCTTTATAACAAATCAATAATTATCTTTAGACATTTTGTGACAGCTATATTTTTTTTAAGTTGGTAGAATTCAAAATGTTGATATTTAGGCTAATTTTATATACACTCTCCCCCAAACCTGCTAATGTACAATGAAACAATACACTCACAGGTACATGTATGCGAGCCTGCCAGGAGCACTGACCTGAGCCAGGCTCACCTCTCACAGTGGGCTGTGACTCTAAACATAGTGGTGGGTCCAAACAAAGTTATTTAACTCAATAAGGTCAATCATAAGCTTTTTCTTGAAGTGACTTTTTCAAACATTAAAGGGAAAACCCCTGGGGATGTGGTTTGAGAAGTATTTGAGATGTCTGCAACACTATCAACAATAAAAACATAGTTAAGAGGAGAGAAGCCCCCTCTCCGGAGTAGCCAAGCTGAAAAGAGTCAACACCAGGCTGCCCAAGCGGGAGGAGCGGACCGAGGGGGCCCGGAGGCGCTGACAGGCTGCTGCCTCCTCAGCGGGAAATAACAGGAGAAATTCTCACCTCTGCTAATCAGAGAACAATGCCCTCACCACCTGAACATAGCAGTGCATTTCAATTGAAGCTCAATTTTTTTTAAAAACATTTCTTCATTCTTTCAGCATTTCCCCATTACAGATGAGTGGGGGAATGATTTGCATGTTCTTTGAGGATAGTGTTTTGCATTTATAATTTTGTTTTCCCTTCAAGGTTTATAGCTTAGCATTATTTAAAAAAAAAAAAAAAAAAACAAAACAGAAAAGCCTTGGCAGGTTTCTGCAGTTCAGTTCTTTCTGCTGGCATTAGTTCATGGAGTTACAAATAAATTGAGAATTCTTAGGGAAAATGTATGAAAGCAAGATGAAATTAGAAAGAGAAAGGTATATATGGTCTCTGGGTGCACATCAAAGAATGAGAGTGGGAAGGTTATCTCAGTTCCAGCCCTTCAATTTACAGAGAAAACTCCTGAGAGAACATAAGTCTCTTAACAAGGTCTCACAAAGTTAATGGTAACTCAGCTCCTAACTCCTTAAAATGCCTTTTAAGGAGGAGGTCCATGTATATTTGGAAGCAATGACTCCAATTCATAGAAGAATATGCAAGTGATAGATAGGCTAGAGAAGAAGAAAGGAAAAGTGGGAATGAGAGTGAGAGAAAATATTCATGACTGAATCAATCTGTACTTGTTTTCAGTTCAATATCGATCCTGCCCAGAAACAGGAAACCAGAAACTATTTTTGGTTAAAGTTTGGATTAGGTTTGTGTTGCTCCAAATATGCTGATTTTAGGCAAATTTAACTGTATGAGCCTCATTTTGTATCTCTATAAAAATGACTATAATAATATACCTATTATAGAAGGCCCTATTAATAATGAAATAAAGTTATGTTAATAGCGGGTATAATTTATGGCAGATACTTATCCTATATAATAGAGCTAATATCCAAATTGTCATTATACCATTATACTGGGGCCAGGGGACCTGAGGCTGGGCTGGGAGACCTGAGGCTGCTTCCCCTGCCTGGCTTCAGGCCAGAAGACCTGAGGCTGTGTCCCCTCCGATCCAGCAGGGCTTGAAGGGGGAGCTGAGGCCATGTCCCCCAGCACCGGGTTAGGGGACCTGAGTCTGTGCCCCCTGCCCTGTGGGGCTTGACAGGATTGGGTCCAGCCAGGTCTGGGTCTTTCATAATTTCAAGGGGCCCATGGTGGGTGGAGACTTGAATCTGGGTCCAGGGGTGCACCCCAGACTCTGATAAGAGGGAGATTTTTAAAAATTTATTTTATTGTTTAAAGTATTACAAATAGTAGTACATATGTTTCCTTTTCCCCTCATTGACACCCCCCCCAGCCTCCTCTACCCACCAGCACATGCCCTCACCTGCCCCCCCACCAGTGTCTTGTATCCATTGACTATGCTTATATGCATGGATACAAATCCTTCAGTTGATCTCTTACAGCCCCGCCCGCCACCCTCTCCTGCCTCCCCACTGTAGTTTGACAGTCTGTTCAATGCTTTTTTGCCTCTGTACCTATTTTTCTCTGATTTCTTTTCTTTAAAAAAAATCTTGCATCTGCATACTAGAAATAAACATATAAGAACAAAAACTGTTTGAGTCTCAGTTTCAATGTCCAACAGTTTTGAGTCCCAGTTTCAATGTCAAATGGTTCCTTATGTGTACATGTCAGTAATGATATCTGGATGGTGGACAAATGGTGCCAATGTAGGTTCCACCCTCTCTGGTTTGGTCCTGGGCCGCCTACAGCGATGACACACAGCTGCTGACTGCTAGCATGGCAAGGTGTCATCAGTGTCTTCCATCTCTGGACTGTCTTCATGGTTGGAACAGACCTGTCAGTTCCTCTTTGTTGCAGGAATCCGTATGGTCTTGGAGTTGTTTTATGAAAATATACAAACATATTCTTGACTAAAAGTTAATAAAGGAATCTTTTCTGTAAATTAGACTTGGGATTCGTTTTATTTTTGCCCAAATGATTTTTCTTTAGCTTATTTGGAAACCAGATGTGTTTCCCATGGGTGTCCTACTGTTAGCATTACAAATGGAAATTAATTTTCTGGAGTAAGAATTTTCGAGATGTAATTCACTGACAGGATATTTTTTCTTACATGATATTACCCCACTATCACTCCCCCCTTTTTTTTATTAATGGGGGCTTTTGGAAATTTTATATTACAGTCTTGGTAACTTTACATTTTAATTTTTGCACACAAATATGACTGCTTTAGGTTCTTTGCATGTTAGGCAATTTTATGATGAGATGAACTACTAATATAAATTTTAGTTAATATTTTAGGAACAGTTTTTTGTCCAGTACACTTACATTTTCTTGAGTATTCACTTATTTAAATTGGCCAATTTAAATTAATCTGAAAACTGGATTACTATTTTACTGTCAAATTTAATACTCAAACAATAATCTTAGTTTGTCCTGTAAATATTAGTGGAAAGGATTATTTACATTCTTGAGTAGGCCCTGAGCATTCCTGGTGCTAGATTAGATTTAGATATAGGGCAGCTGTTACTGGCCAAGTCTCTGTCAGTAACCTGGGTCCAGATCTGAGCTGTGAATTGGAGGTGAAACAGCTGTCAGGGCAGGAGACTTCACTCAGAAGGGGTGAGAGTTCAGGCCCTTGCAAGTTTAGGGGGGTGAGGGTTTGTGCCAGACCTCTGTTGGCCCCTCTGCAACTGTGCCTGTCTTAGGTTGTTCCTTCCCTGAGGAATCTTACCCGTCTGTCCCTGGCTAACCAGCCATCCTCTGGGGCCAAGCAGGGTGATGAGAGATTCAGTTCTGTCTCCTTGGTAGTCTATGCCCCTGTGGCCTCCATGCCCAGCCCCTACCTTGGGATCCCTTCACCTGTTGGCGGGGCCCCTTACTGATCACAGATCTTGGGGAACTCAGGTTTCTTCTACAGGGAGGGCCCAGCTCACACCATTGGGTGAGAGACAGATCCATGGTGCCAGCCACCCAGAGGCTTCAATCTGAGCTTGAACAGAAAGCTCAGACAACAACTGTGTGCACTTGGATTGTAAGAAGAGGGTCCCTCTTGGCAAAAGGGAAAGAGGGGCCAATATAGAATGCTTGGGTGCCTTCCCAGTGCCTTAATTCCTTCTGAAAGGGATTAATTCCTTTCCTGTCCTTTTTTAAATTGCTGCCAAACATTCAAAGAATTAGTTTGTAAGTTTCTTTGGAATAATCATACAATAGGCTGTTAATATCAAAAATTATAATGACATTGTAGAATAATATCTGGTAAGGATATTATGATGTCAAAGGAGGTTAAGGAGGGCCTAGCTTTAGGACTGGTGTCCATCGATGACAAGCTCTAAGCCATGTCAATTCAGTCTCAAACTAGCTGCCAATTTTTTTATAACTTCTTATATGAATTTTGTCAGGGAGGTAAAAACACAAATTACTTACCTTATTTCAAGAGGTCAAATATATTGACTTTCCCCTTTCTCCCGCCAGCCCCCACTTACTCTGAGGTTTGACATTCTGTTGGACTTTTCTCAGTCTCTGGATCCATTCTTGTTCATCAGTCTATGCCATTCATTATATTTCACAAATGAGGGAGATCATGTGATATTTATCTTTCTCTGCCTGGCTAATTTCACTTAGCATAATACTCTCCATCTCCATTCATGTTGTTGCAAATGGTAGGAGCTCCTTCTTTTTTACCACAGTGTAGTATTCCATTGTGTAGATGTACCACAGTTTTTTTATCCACTCATCTGCTGAAGGGCACTTAGGCTGTTTCCAAATCTTAGCTATGGTAAATTGTGCTGCTGTGAACATAGGGGTGTATATGTCCTTTCTAATACATGTTTGTAGTTTCTTGGGATATATTCCTAGAAGTGGGATCACTGGGTCGAACGGGAGATCCATTTTTAGTTTTGTGAGGAAACTCCGTACTGTTCTCCACAGTGGCTGCAACAGTCTGCGCTCCCACAAGCAGTGCAGGAGAGTTCCTTTTTCTCTGCATCCTCGCCAGCACTTGATGTTTGTTGATTTGTTGATGTAAGCCATTCTGACAGGTGTGAGATGGTACCGCATTCTTATTTTGAATTGCATCTCTCAGATAATTAGTGACTTTGAGCATGTTTTCAGATGTCTCTGGGCTTTCCTTTTGTCTTCTTTCAAAAAGATTCTATTTAGGTTTGTTGCCTAATTTTTATTGGAACATTTGTCTTCCTTTTATTAAGATGTATAAATTGCCTGTAGATGCTTGAAATTAAACCTTTATCAGTGATAACATTTGCAAATATGTTCTCCCATACAGTGGGTTTTCATATTGTTTTGTTGATGGTTTCTTTAGCTGTGCAAAAGCTTTTGATTTTGATATAGTCCCATTTGTTTATTTTCTATTTAGCTTCCATTGTCCTAGGAGCAGTATCAGTGAAGTTATTTTGGCATATGTCTGAGATTTCTCTTCCTGTGGATTTCTCTATTATTTTTATGGATTCCTGTCTTATGTTTAAGTCCTTAATCCATTTTTAATTTATTTTTGTGTATGGTGTAAGTTGGTACTCTAGTTTCATTTTTTTCCTTATATCTGTCCAATTCTCCCAGCACCATTTCTTGAAAAGACTGAGTTGACTCCATTGTATGTTCATGCCTCCTTTGTCAAATATTAATTGAGCATAGTGGTATGGGTTGATATCTTGATTCTCTATTCTATTCCATTTGTTAATATGTCTGTTCTTGTGTCGATACCAGGCTGTTTTGAGAACAGTGGCTTTGTAATACAGGTTGAAATCTGGTTTTGATATCCTACCTTCTTTGTGCTTCTTCCTCAGGATTCCTGTGGCTATTCGGGGTCTTTTTTTATTCCAGATGAATTTTTGGAGAGTTCTTTCTAGGTCTATGAAATATGCCATTGGTATTTTTATGGAGCTGAATTAAATTTATAGATTGCTTTGCATAGTATGGACATTTTAATAATGTAGATTCTCCCAATCCATGAACATGGTATGTTCTTCCACCTGTTTATGTCTTCCTCTATCTCTTTTTTCAGTGACCTGTAGCTTTGTGTGAATAGGTCTTTTACCTCCTTAGTTAAGATTATACCTAGGTATCTTAATTTTTTTGGTGTGATGCTAAACGGGATTTCTTTGTTAGTCTCCTTTTCTATAAGTTCGTTATTGGTGTATAGAAATGCCATAGATTTTTTGGCATTAATTTTGTATCCTGCTATGATGTGAAATCATTTATTAAGTGTATTAGTTTTTTATGAAGTCTCTCTGTTTTTTTTTAATGTACAATACCATGTCATCTGCAGATAAGGATAGCTTTACTTCTTCTTTTTCCTATTTGGATGCTTTTTATTTCTTCTTCTTGTCTAATTGCAATGGCTAATACTTCCAGTACTATGTTGAACAGGAGTGGTGAGAGTGGGCATCCCTGTCTTGTTCCTGTACTTAGGGGAAATGGTTGTAGCTTTTGCCCATTGAGTATGATGTTTGCTGTGGGTTTATCATATATAGCTTTCATTATGTTGAGGTATGATCCTTCTATTCCCACCTGTTGAGAGTTTTTATTAAGAAAGGTGTTGGATTTTGTCAAATGCTTTTTCTGTATCAATTGATATGACTATGTGATTTTTATTTCTCAATTTGTTTATGTGGTGTATCACATTTATTGATTTGTGGCTATTGTACCATCCTTGCATTCCTGGGATAAATCCTACTTGGTCATGGTGTATGATCTTTCTGATGTACTGCTGGATCCGATTTGCTAGAATTTTATTGATTATTTTGGCATCTATATTCATGAGGGTTATTGGCCTGTAATTTTCTTTTATTATGTCAACTTTACCTGGTTTTGGAATTAGGGTAAGGCTAGCTTCATAGAAGGAGTTTGGAACTGTTCCAACATCTTCATTTTCTGGAATATTCTGAGGAGGATAGGTTTTAGTTCTTCCTTGAATGTTTGGTAAAACTCCCCTGTGAAGCCTTCTGGGCCTGGACTTTTGTTTGCTGGAAGCTTTTTGATGAGTGCTTTAATTTCTTCCATAGTTATTGAGCTGTTTAGATTCTTCCGGATTGAGTTTTGGAAGCTTATATTTTTCTAGGAATATCCATTTTCTCCTGGTTGTCCAGTTTGTTGGAGTAGAGTTGTTAATAGTATTTTTTTGAACACAGTGTACACTATTTTTTTTTCAATTTTTATTGTTCAGTTTATTAATTACATTGTTTCCCTTTTCCCCCCTATAACTCCCCTCCATCAGGTACCCCTCCTACCCTCCAACCTTACCTCCCCCATACTGTCCTCTTCCATAGGTGTATGATTTTTGTCCAGTCTATTGCTGCACCTCCCACACTCCTTTTCTCCCCAAGAATTGTCAGTCCATTCACTCTCTATGTCCATGATTCCATTATATTCACCAGTTTATCCTGTTCATCAGATTATTAATTCACTTGATTTTTAAGTTCATTTGTTGATAGATGTGAATTAGTTGTTCATAATTTAAACTTTTATCTTTTTATTCTTCCTCTTCTTAAAGAATATGTTTCATATATTGGTTTGGTGGTGATGAACACCTTTATCTTTTTCTTATCTGCGAAGCACTTTCTGACCTTCAATTCTGAATGATAGCTTTGCTGGATAGAATAATCTTGGTTATAGATTCTTGCTGTTCATCACTTTGAATATTTCTTGCCACTCCCATCTGGCCTGCATAGTTTCTGTTGAGAAATCTGCTGACAATCGTATGGGTGCTCCCTTATAGGTAACTAACTGTTTTTCTCTTGCTGCTTTTAATATTCTCTCTTTGTCTTTTGCTCTTGGCATTTTAATTATGATGTGCCTTGGTGTGGTCCTCTTAGGGTTCCTATATATTGGGGTTCGGTGCACTTCTTGGACTCCTAAGTCAATTTCTTTCACCAGGTATGGGAAGTTTTCGGTCACTATTTCTTCAAATAGGTTTCCATTGTCTTGGTTTGTCTCTTTTTCTGGCACCCCTATAATTCGGATGTTGGTATGCTTGATGTTGTCCCAGAGGCCCCTTACACTATCTTCAATTATTTGGATTCTTTTTGCATCTTGCTTTTACGGCTGAGTGGATTTTGCTTCTTTGTATTTCAAATATTTGCCTTGGTTCTTGCGGTCGTCAGGACTGCTTTTAGGTCTTTGTATAATATCTTTTATTTCAGTCAGTGTATGCTTAATTTCTAGTTGGTCCTTTTTCATATCTTCATAGGTCTCATTCATTTCCTTGTAGGTCTTGTTCATTTCCTCTTAGGTCTTGTTCATTTTCTTCTAGTTCTCATTAAGTTGATCAGCCTTTTCTAGGAGCCTCTTGAAAAACCTTATTACTGTGGTTTTGAACTCTATATCTAGTCATCTTTTTTCTTCCATGTCTTTTACATCTGATTTCTTTCTATGTCTCTGCATGGTGGCTTCTTTCCTGAGTTTGTCGATTAGCTTTGTGTGGTAGATGTCCTCTAAGGGACAGTGGCTCAGCCTCCCCAGTTCCCTGAGTTGGATACTCTTGGTGCAGCCCTTTATGGGTTGCACAGTCTTCCTGAAGTTAAGCCCAGCCTATTGTTGTTAGCACTAGGAGGGTTTGACCTCCAGGCCAATTAGCTGTGAGGGACAGCTGTGTTCAGATTGGATGGGCAGAGTCTCCAGGCTGAGCATGCAGTGTCAGGTCTGCCCTATGTGGGGCATGGCTCTACAGATCTTCACCCACTGCCAGACAACTCTGCCTCTCCCCAAATGAGTCTGCACATCCAAAGTCTTGACCAGGGTTGTAAAACGAGCAGTCCGTTGGTCTCCCGAATGAGGGAGCAAATCAAGAGTCCTCTCTGCACGGTCGCACACCTCTGTCCCCAAGTTTACATGCAAACTGCTGTTCCAAGTTTACACGCACTCTCCACAAGCTCACAGACCTCTGCTGCACAGGGCTTCAGAGTGCTTTCCCACTGTCCAGTTCCACCTCATATGAGTGTGGGCTCCCAGGACCTTGCTCAGAACTAGGGAGTCAGTGCAGTGGGATGCCTCAGCCCTCCCCGTTGGAGAAAACCAGCTGGGTTTGCAGTCACCGGCCCTCTCAGCTGGCATGTGCAGGACTCCAAACCTCTCTCCGCACGTATCTTCAACATTGTGCTCTGCCACTCCTCTGAGTCACAGTGTCCTATCTTTACTTTTATTTGTGTAATTTGCACTCAGCCAGCTTTTCAGTGATTCTGGATGATGTTTATTTTGTTGTTAAGTTGTAGTTTTGGAATTGTTGTGTGGGGCAGCAAGATAGGTGTTTACCTATGCCGCCATCTTGGTTCCTCTCACCTGTTCATAGTATTTTTTTTTAACAATCCTTTGTATTTGTTGGGGGGTCTGTTGTTATTTCACCTCTTTCATTTTATTTTTTTAGGGTCCTCTCCATTTGCCACTTGGTGAGTCTGGCTAGAGATTCATCTATCTTCTTTATCCTTTCAAAGAACCAGCTCTTGGTTTTGTTGATGTTTTGGATTATTTCTTTGATCTCTATGTCATTTATCTCTGCTCTGATCTTTACTATTTTCTTCCTTCTGTTTACACTGGGCTTTTCTGTAGCTCTTTTTCTAACTCTGAGGTGTTAGGTTAGATATTGTATTACCATTGTTTCTTGTTCTTTGCAGTACGAATGTAGACCTATGAACTTCCCTCTCAAAACTACTTTCACTGTGTCCCATAGATTTTGGATTATAGTATTATCATTGTAATTTGTTGCCATGATGTTTTCTATTTCTTCCTTGATGTCTCTGGTAACCCAGTCATTATTTCATAGCATGTTGTTTAGTCTCTATTTGTTTGATTTCTTTGGATTTTTTAAATTGTAGTTGATTTCCCCCTTTTTGCCACTGTGATCTGAGAAGATGCTTGATATGATTTCTATCTTCTTGAATTTGGAGAGTTTTTGCCTGTGACCCAACATGTGGTCTATGTTTGAAAATGACCCCTGTGCACTTGGAAAAGAATGTATATTCTGTGGTATTGGGGTGAAATGATCTGAAGATGTCAATTAATTCCATCTTGTCTAGTGATTCACTGAGGATTGATGTTTCTTTACTGATTTTTTGTTTAGATAATTTATCCAATGGTGATAATGGGGTATTAAAGTCTCCCACTATGACTGTATTGCTGTCAATTTCTCCCTTGATATCGTGCAGGAGTTTTTTTATGTTTTTATGTGCTCCTGCATTGGGTGCATATATGTTTACCAGCGTTATTTCTTCTTGTTGGATTGCTCCCTTTAGTATTATGAAGTGGCCTTCTTTATCTCTTGTTATGTCCTTCACTTTGAGATCTAATTTGTTGGATATAAGTTTTGCTGCCCCAGCTTTTTTCCATTTCCATTCACCTGAAGAACATTTTTCCATTCTTTGACCCTCATTCTGTGTGCATCTTTTTTTTTTTTGAGGTGTATTTCTTGTAGATAGGCTCGTGTTTCCTTATCCAGTCTGTTACCCTATGTCTTTGGATTGGAGTATTTAATCCATTTACACTTAATGTTATTATTGGTAGGTACTGATTTGTTACCATTTTTGTTCTTTACCCCGGTGTTCTTTCTTTCCTTCCTATTGATTTTTACAGCAGACCCTTTAGCATTTCTTGCTTTGCTGGTTTGGCGGTAATGAATTCCCTTAGTCCTCTTTTGTCTGTGAAGCTCCTAATTTGACCTTTACTTTTGATTGATAGCCTTGCTAGGTACAGTATTCAGACCCTTCCTTTGCATCACTTTGTATATTTCATTTCAGTCCCTCTGGCCTGATGAGTTTCTGTTGAGAAATCTGTTGCTAGTCTGATGGGGGTTCCTTTGTAGGTGACTTTCTCTCTCTCTCGCAGCTTTTAAGATTCTTACTATTTCGTTGATATTTGCCAATTTAATTATAATGTGCCTTGGCATCAGTCTTTTTTGGGTTCATTTTGCTTGGAACTCTGTGAGCTTCTTGGATTTGTGTGGGTTTTTCTTTCCTATATCAGGGACATTTTCTGTCATTATTTCTTCAAACAGGTTTTCTATTCCCTGCTCAGTTTCCTACCCTTCTGTAATTCTATTATGCAAATGTTGTTTTATTTGATGTTGTCCCAAAGTTCCCTTAGGCTCTCCTCCTGTTTTTTTTTTTCTAGAAGCTGCTCCTCTTGGGTATTTTTTCCTACCTTGTCTTCTTGCTCACTGATGCGATCCTCTGCTTCTTATAGTCTACTTTTGATACTTTCTATTGAGGTCTTTATCTCAGTGATGTCACTTTTCCTTTCTTCTTGGCTCTTCTTCATTTCTTCTTGGCTCTTCTTCATTTCATCTTGCTTTTTCTTTATTTCCTCTTGGTTCTTACTCATATTGTCAAATTTGTCTTCCATTCTTTTCAGCCACCCAATGACCATTTCTCTGAATTCTTTCTATGACAGGTTGCTTGCCTCCATTTTATTTACATCCTTTTCTGGTGAGGCTTTTTTTCTTTTATATGTGGGCTGTTTCTTTGTCTCCCCATGGTCTCTCTTCTCCGTGAGTCTGGTTATGTAGTTCTTTCTCTTGTGCATTAATTTAAAGGTACTAAATACAACACAACCAGGTGCAACACACCAGGCACTGAACAGGAATGTATTCATGGTATTGGTAACTTGAAATAAAGGTGAACGCCAGAGAAAGGCAAATTAGAGGATAGGTGAGAAAGAAGAGGGAGAAAGAGAAAACACACTCACACACACACACACACACACACACACACACACACACACACAACCAAAGAAAAGAATGCCAAAATGAAATTGGGAAAAGAGGAAGAAGGGCAAAAAAGAAAAGAAAGAAGAAAAAAGAAGGTAAGAGAAAAAAAAAGAAATAAAAGAAGAATAAACTATAAATATGGGGTGAAAACTCCTAGAGGACAGCCACTAATCTCAACAAAAGCCAGCAGCAAGTACCTGGATCTTGATACAAATGACATACAACAACTAATATCAAGCAAGGTGAGGGAACACAGAAGCAAAAATCTATCAGAAAACCATGCAAACAACAACAACAACAAAACACCAAAAAAAACCTCAAAACAAACAAAAAGGAAAGAATAAGCAAACCAATATCACAAACAAGCATAAAAAATCAATATAATCAACAGTCAAGTAAACAACAACAGGGCAGAGAGAAAAACAATTTAGGGTAGTGAAGTCAGAGAGGTGAGAGGTGTGTATAGACTTTGAGTAGGTGTTTGGAGATTACATGTATAAGTAGGTGAAATTTTAACAGGGGTAAAAAGAAACAATAAGGAAAATCTAAAGCAGGGAAAGGGTTAGAGAAACAAGATATTAAATAAGGAAAGATTAGTAAAAGAGTGGTAGGATAAAGATGGAGTTGAGGTAGAGTAAAAAGATACTAAAGGATAGATGAAGATAAACTATAGAACACTAATCCCAAAGTAGAATAAAGAGAAAATAAAATGACACTTTAAAAAAAGGTGAAATAGTAGTAGTAATAAAATTGATTCCTTAATTTGTGTTACACAAGAGTCAATTTGTGATTCAGCCCCTGGGTGGCAGTGTTTCTGGATTGACCTCCGGGTCTATTGGTGCTCTCTAGCCTGAACTAAGATCCCACTATCCCTGTGGTGTTCAATACTGTTTTGTGGGAATGGGCTGCACCAGAGCTGGCTCTAATGGTGACTTCCTGTTCTGATCCTCAGGCTCCAGAAAAACAGCTCTCCCCTGCAGTCTCCCAGGGTGTCCTCCACCAGGTGATCCCACATTCCTGGCTGCACTCAGAAGTATGGATTTGGAGAGGAAAAAATGCAAGTGCATGAACTCCAGTTCTGCATGTATGTCTGCACAACCTCTTATTCCCCTTGGGTTTGGCAGCCAGCTCCCTTCCAAAATTTTTGGGCTGTCCTTCTCTGTCAGGTCCAAATGGATTGATTTCTAGAGATCCCCTCTGCCACCAGCTTCAAGGGCCCCCTTCCACATTCACCAGCTCCAACAGCCACGGATGTTTTTCAGGCGCAGATCTCCCCGCTCCTCCAGCTAGGGAGATTTTCTTATATATTTTTTATTAATTTTCTTTCATCTCTGACACTTCTATTATAGAGAAAGGGTGAATAGCAATATTAAAATACCAGAGGGCTGGTGAAAGAAATCTGTGCATGGGGGATGTGTGTCCCTCAATCCAGCCTGCTACCTATCCAATCTATGATCCCTCGAGGGATTTCCGACTTCCCATTTAGGAGACAACCCTCTCACAATCCAGGGCTTCTGGCTCCCAACTGCTCGCCTGCCTGCCTTCTTGATTGCCCCTAAGTGCTTCTGCTTGCTAGCCTGATCACCCCTTAACCACTCTCCTGCCAGCCTGATTGATGCCTAACTGTTCCCCTGCCAGCCTGATTTCCCCTAAATGCCCTCTCCTGCAGGCCTGGTCACCCTTAACTGCCCTCCCCTGCATACCTGGTCACCCCCAACTACCCTCCCTTGTGGGTCTTGTCCCCCCAACTGCTCTCCCCTGAAGGCCTGAGACCACCCCTACTTCCCTTCTCTGCAGGCCTCATTGCCCCCAACTTCCCTCCTCTGCCATGTGGTCATCCCTAACTGCCCTCCCCTGCAGGCTTGATCATCCCCAACTGCCCTCCCTTGCAGGCCTGGTCCTTCCCAACTGCCCTCCCCTGCTGGCCATCTCGTGGTGACCATCTTGTGTCCACATAGGGGCACCCATCTTGTGTGTTGGAGTGATGGTCAATTTGCATGTCACTCTTTTATTGATAGGATAGAGGCCTGGTTTGCCCTGAAGAGTGTCCCGGATCAGAGTGGGGGTTCTCTTGGGGGTGGAGAAACCTGGGTGAGGGGTCTGTGTTGGTTTGTAGGCTGGCCACGCCCCGTGGTAGTCCAAGCGGAGGCACTGGTATCTGGGATTTATTTATCCTCTATAATTGAAACTTTGTATCCTTGAGCAGAGGCTGGGGCAGGCCAGGTTGGATGGGAAGCTTGGCTTCCTCCATTGTCAGTGCAACCCAAGCCTCCTGCTTTCTCCAGCTCCATGGCTGCTACCATTTTTGTTGGGATTTATTTATCTTCTATAATTGAATCTTTGTAGACTTGAGGGGAGGCTAGGGAAGGCCAGGCTGGACAAGATACTTGGCTTCCTTCATTGCTAGGGAAACCCAAGTCTCCTGCTCTCTCCTTGGCTGCAGCCATCTTGGCTGGATTAATTTGCATACTTGCTCCTCATTGGCTAGTGGTCATGGCTTGTGGGCATAGTGAAGGTACAATCAATTTGCATGTTTCTGTTTTATTAGTGTAGATTTCTTCTAATTAATTTCCTTTTTATGTGGATGAATTTCATGCACCAGTCCACTAGTACTTAATAAATGTTACTTGCATATTTTATTTACTGAGCCTGATTATATATGTGGAAATAGAAATGGCACTTCTGAAATAGGACTGTTCTTCCTAGAACAAAACAAAAAATGGGTGGGAATGGTTATCTACCAAGAGCACTGTGTTGTGCCCAACTGCTGAAGTTTAACCAAAGCTCAGCCAGACTAACCTTCAAAATGTATCCATAACTCTAGAAACCAGAGAATAAAATGGCCTACCAATGAAATAATGCCCCCATAAAATACTAATTATTCTTCTACAAATATTTTCAGTTATTGCCATATAGAGGAGTACAAAAATTTTTACAAAACAGAGGAATCTGAGACTAGAACACTACTTGTAGTGAAAAAGGTGCTTTGAAATCATTGGGAAAAACAATTGTACCTTTCTCACATTTATCACAGTTTCTGAGTGAAGCCAACAAAACCTTGATAATTCATGATCTAGCTACCATGTTAGCCAAGTGGGAACACTTCCCTCCAATAAAGAGAGAAAATATTTCTGCTCTTTCATAATAATACCTTTCAAGCAACAAGATAAAGAGCTCAGAAGACATGTGTCCTCTGTAAGGTTTGCTATATACAGCTATTTATTATTTTACAGCATTTTACCACTTGCCTTTTTTGTCAACCTTGTTTTGGTTGGCATTGGATAACTAAGCATACAATTTGAAAAATGTATTCATACTCAAAAGGTCTTCATAAATATATTTGACCTGGGAGAACCAAGATGGCGGCATAGGTAAAACAACTATCTTGCTGTCATACTCAGCAATTTTAAAACTACAACTTAATGAAAGAACAAACACCTTCCAGAATCACCAGAAAGCTGGCTGAGTGAAAATTTCACAAATAAAAGTGAAGATAAGACACTGTGAGTCAGAGGAGTGGCTGAGGACAGCGTTGAAAAGACGCACGTAGAGAGGTTTGGAGCTCGCACCAGGGGATAGGGCAGGCAGCTGAAAACCGGCCAGTTTTCTCGAACAGGGAGACAAAGACATCCCACTGGACTGATTCTCCAGCTCTGGGAGAAGTCCAGGGAACCCACTATCATACGGAGTAAAAACTGGACAGTGGGAGGGCACACTGAATCTCCAGTGCTACAGGGGTCTGCCAGCTTGTGGAGAAGGCGAGCTTGTGCGGATTTTGAGTGACCTTGGGAACAGTGCAGCTGTGTGACCCTGACCACGTAGAGAGCGCTCGCGACTTGCTCTCCCATTCAGGAAACCGTCAGACTGCTTTGTTTTACGACCCTTGGTGAGACCTTGGGTGTGCAGACTCACTTGGGAAGAGTCTGAATTCCCCGGCAGCCAGTGGAGCTCGGCAGCGGCTCTCTCTCAGAGGTGCTGGTGGCCATTGCCCCCAGCACAGAGTCCCTGGGGCCAAATAGGGCAGAGCTAACGCTGTCTACTTGGCCCGGAGACTCCGCCCATCCAACCTGAGCACAGCTGAACTTCACAGACAATTGGACTGGAGGTCAACCCCTCCAAGTGCTAACAACAATTAACCTGAGCTTAACTTCAACAAGACTGTGCAACGCATATTCACCTCAGGTAACTGGGGAGGCTGAGCCACTGTCTCTTGTAGGACATCTACCACACAAAGCTAATTGACCAACTCAGTGAAGTATCCACCATGCAGAGACATGGAAAGAAATCAGATTTGAAAGAAATGGAGGGGAGAGCAGCCAGAGGGCTCCCGGCCCCTGAAGGAAGGGAAACGGTTGAGGAGGGAGCTGAGGCTTTGATCGCCGCCGCTGCTGAGGAATCTGCTGAGAAGTTCAGTGTCAGGTGGCTCTGCGGGCTTGCAGGTAGAAAGGCCAGGGCGAGGGTGGGGCCGGGGGCCTGTGCAGGGAGGGGGCCTGTGAGTCAAGAGAAGGGCTCAATCACCAGGGAGCCTTGGCTTTAGCGGAAGTGTTACCGAGCTTATGAAGACATTGATGAAGGAAAACGCAAGTGGCAGGGTTTGTTTGTCCGCGTGGGCGGTGCCGTGGGGTTCAGCCATCAAGAATCAGAGCCTTGGGGGGGAGGAAAAGATGGCGGCGGGACAGAAGGACACATAATCATTTGTGTACCGGAGTAGACGGGGTGAGCAGCTGAGGGTCACCGGGGGGGAGGGGAGTGTTTGTTGGCGAGTGGGGGGACAGCAGGGCTTTGGGAGAAGGAGGGGGACTGCCAGATTAGCCTCCCTCAACGGAGCGGCTCTGTACGGCTGGGTTCTCTCCCGGAGCCTGGCTCAGAGGCGGCTGCGCCATCTTAAAGGGGAAGAGCCTGAAGATTTTACAGTTGCGGTACCAATTGGGCGTCTGAGACCCCCACCTCCCGCCCCCCAACATCGGTTCCTAGTTGGTGAAGAAGCTGTCTCTGAGGAAACTTGTGCTCCGACACGGAAAGGTCAGGTTTCTCAGGGGTTTAAGGGAGCTGGTAACACAGGGAGTTTCTCGCCTGGGGGAAAAAAAAGAGGAAAAGCCCGTGGCTGTTGGAGCCAGCAAACGTGAAAGAGGGCCCTCGGAGCTGGTGGCAGGCGGCGGGGATACATAGAGGGCAACCCATTTGGACCTGAAGGAGAAGGCCAGCCTGGCAGTTTTGGAAGGGAGCGGGCTGCCAAACCCAAGGGGAGAAAGGGTTTCGCGCAACATTAGAGCAGGACGTGAGTTCGCGCGCCTGCATTTGTCGTCTATAAATCTGAATTTCTCGGCACTGAACGAGGAACGGGTCATTCTCAAAGATAGACCATGTGCTGGGTCATAGGCAAAGACTCTCCAAATTCAAGAAGATTGAAATCATATCAAGCATATTCTCAGATCACAGTGGCATAAAGCTGGAAATTAACTACAATAGAAACAATACAAAGAAATCAAACACATGGAGACTAAACAGCATGCTATTAAACTATGACTGGGTTACTAGAGAGATCAAGGAAGAGATAGAAAACATCATGAAACAAATGACAACGACAGCACAACAATCCAAAATCTATGGGACACAATGAAAGCAGTTCTGAGAGGAAAGTTCATAGCTCTACAATCCTACTGCAAAAAACTAGAAACAGCGGCAATAAATTATCTAACCCAACAACTCAAAGAGTTAGAAAGAAAGCAACAAGAAAAGCCCAGGGTAAGAAGAAGGAAGGAAATAGTAAAGATCAGAGCAGAAATAAATGACATAGAGACCAAAAAAAACAATACAGAAGATCAACAAAACCAAAAGCTGGTTCTTTGAAAGATTAAACAAGATTGATGAACCTCTAGCCAGACTCACCAAGAAGCAAAGAGAGAGGACACTAATAAATAAAATCAGAAATGAAAGAGGTGAAATAACAACAGACCCCATTGAAATACAAAGGATTGTTAAAAAATACTATGAACAACTCTACTCCAACAAATTGGACAACCTGGAGGAAATGGATATATTTCTAGAAAAATATAACCTCCCAAAACTCAATCAGGAAGAATCTAAACAACTCAACAGACAAATAACTGTGGAAGAAATTGAAGCAGTCATCATAAAGCTTCCAGCAAACAAAAGTCCAGGGCCAGACGGCTTCACAGGGGAGTTTTACCAAACATTCATGGAAGAACTAAAACCTATACTCCTCAGACTATTCCAGAAAATTCAAGAGGATGGAACACTTCCAAACTCCTTCTATGAAGCTAACATCACCCTAATACCTAAAGCAGATAAAGATAACACAATGAAAGAGAACTACAGGCCAATATCCCTAATGAATATAGATGCCAAAATCCTCAATAAAATTCTAGCAAATCGGATCCAGCAGTACATCAGAAAGATCATACACCATGACCAAGTAGGATTTATCCCAGGAATGCAAGGATGGTACAATATCCGCAAATCAATAAATGTGATACATCACATAAACAAATTGAGAGATAAAAATCACATAGTCATATCAATTGATGCAGAAAAAGCATTTGACAAAATCCAACACTCTTTTTTGATAAAAACTCTTAACAAGGTAGGAATAGAAGGATCATACCTCAACATAATAAAAGCCATAGATGAGAAACCCACAACAAACATCATACTCAATGGGCAAAAGCTACAACCATTTCCCCTAAGAACAGGAACAAGACAGGGTTGCCCACTCCTGTTCAACATAGTACTGGAAGTATTAGCCATTGCAATTAGACAAGAAGAAGAAATAAAAGGCATCCAAATTGGAAAAGAAGAAGTTAAGCTATTCTTATTTGCAGATGACATGATATTGTACATAAAAAACCCGAAAGACTACATAAAAAAGCTAATAGACTTAATAAATGAGTTCAGCAATGTAGCAGGCTACAAAATCAATGCCAAGAAATCTATGGCATTCCTATACACCAATAGTGAACTTACAGAAAGAGAGACTAAAAAAGCAATCCCATTTACCATTACACCAAAAAAATTAAGATACCTAGGAATAAACTTAACTAAGGAGGTAAAAGACCTATTCACAGAAAACTACAGGACACTAAAAAAAGAGATAGAGGAAGATGTAAACAGATGGAAGAACATACCATGTTCATGGATTGGGAGAATCAACATAATTAAAATGTCCATACTACCCAAAACAATCTATAAATTTAATGCACTCCCCATTAAAATACCAATGGCATACTTCACAGACCTAGAAAGAACTCTCCAAAAATTCATCTGGAATAAAAAAAGGCCCCGGATAGCCACAGCAATCCTGAGAAAGAAGCACAAAGTGGGTGGGATTTCCATACCAGATTTCAAGCTGTATTACAAAGCTACTGTTCTCAAAACAGCCTGGTACTGGCACAAAAACAGACATATAGATCAATGGAATAGAATAGAGAATTCAGATATCAACCCAAACCACTATGCTCAATTAATATTTGACAAAGGAGGTATGAACATAAAATGGGGTCAAGATAGTCTCTTCAATAAATGGTGTTGGGAAAATTGGATAAATATATGAAAAAAAATGAAACTAGACCACCAACTTACACCATACACAAAAATAAACTCAAAATGAATATAGGACTTAAACATAAGACGGGAAACCTTAAAAACATTAGAGGAATCTACAGGAAATAAAATCTCAGACATATGCCAAAAGAACTTCTTCGATGATCCTGCTCCTAGGGCAATGGAAGCTAAAGAGAAAATAAACAAATGGGACTACATCAAAATCAAAAGCTTTTGCACAGCTAAAGAAACCATCAAAAAAACATCAAGAAAACCCACTGTATGGGAGAACATATTTGCAAATGTTATCAGTGATAAAGGTTTAATCTCAAGCATCTACAGGCAACTCACACAACTCAATAAAAGGAAGACAAATGATCCAATAAAAAAAATGGACAACAGACCTAAATAGAACCTTTTCTAAAGAAGACAAAGGAAGGCCCAGAGACATATGAAAACTTGCTCAAAGTCACTAATTATCTGAGAGATGCAAATCAAAACGACTATGCGGTACCATCTCACACCTGTCAGAATGGCTTACATCAACACATCAACAAATGACAAGTGCTGGAGAGGATGCGGAGAAAAAGGAACGCTCCTGCACTGTTGGTGGGATTGTAGACTGGTGCAGCCACTGTGGAGAACAGTATGGAGTTTCCTCAAAAAACTAAAAATGGAGCTCCCATTCGACCCAGTGATCCCACTTCTAGGAATATACCCCAAGAAACTAGAAAGGCGAATTAGAAAGGATATATGTACCCCTATGTTCATAGCAGCACAATTTACCATAGCTAAGATTTGGAAACAGCCTAAGTGCCCTTCAGCAGATGAGTGGATTAAAAAACTGTGGTACATCTACACAATGGAATACTACGCTGCGGTAAAAAAGAAGGAGCTCCTACCATTTGCAACAACATGAATGGAGATGGAGAGTATTATGCTAAGTGAAATTAGCCAGGCAGAGAAAGACAAATATCACATGATCTCACTCATTTGAGGAATATAATGAATGACATAGACTGATGAATAAGAATGGATCCACAGACTGAGAAAAGTCCATCAAAATGTCAAACCTCAGGGTAAGTGGCAGGTGGTGGGAGTAAGGGGGAAAGTCAATATATTTGAATGCTTGAACTAAGGTAAGTGATTTGTGTTTTTACATCCCTGACAAAGTTTATATAAAGTTATAAAAAAATTGGCAGCTAGTTTGAGATTGAATTAACATAGCCTAGAGCATGTCATCTCTTATGGACACCAGTCCTTAGGCTAGGCCCTACTTAACCTCCCGTGACACCACAATATCCTTACATGATATTATTCTACAATGTCATTATAATATTTGATATTTGACAACAGCATATTATACAATTATCCCAAACAAACTTACAAACTAATTCTTTGAATGTTGGGCAGCAACTTAAAAAAAGGATAGGAAAGGAATTAATCCCTTTCAAAAGGGATTAAGGCACTGGGAAGGCATCCGAGCATTCTATATTGGCCCCTCTGGCCCTTTTGCCAAGAGGGACCCTCTTCTTATTATCCAGATACACACAGCTGATGCGTGAACTTTCATTTCAAGCTATGGCTGAAGCCTCTGGGCAGTTGGCACCATGGATCTGTCTCTCGACCAATGGCGTGAGCTGGACCTTCTCTGGAGAAGAAACCTGGGTCACCCGAGTATGTGATCAGTACCGGGACCCTGCCAGCAGGCGAGGGGACCCCAAGGCAGGTGCTGGACGTGGAGGCCACGGGGGCATAGACTACAAAGGAGACAGAACTGAACCTCACATCACCCTGTTTGGCCCCAGAGGATGCCTGGTTAGCCAGAGACGGGTAAGATTCCTCAGGGAAGGAACAACCTAAGACAGGCACAGTCGCAGAGGGGCCAACAGGAGAGAACTAAAAGATCAACAGAGGTGGGGCACAGACCCTCATCCACAAACCTTGCAGGGGCTTGAATTATCCCCCCTCCTAAGGGAGGTCTCCTACCCTCACAGCTGCTATGCCTCTCACGCACAACTCACACCAGGACCCAGGTGACAGACAGAGACTCGGCCAGCAATAGCTACCCTATATCTAAATTTAGTTTATTACCAGGAATGCTGAGGACCTACTCAAAAATGCAAATATTCCTTTCCACAAGTATTTACAGGGTAAACTAAGATTTCTGCTTGAGTATTAAAATTGACAGGAAAATAGTAATCAAGTTTTCAGATTAATTGAAATTGGACAAGTGAAATAAGTGAATACTCAAGAAAATCTAACTGTACTGGACAAAAAGCTTTTCCTAAAACATTAACTAGGATATCTATTAGTAGTTCATCTCACTGTAAAATTGCCTAACATCCAAAGAACCTAAAGCAGTAATATTTGTGTGCAAAAATTGAAATTTAGAGTTACCAAGACTGCAAGATAAAATTTCCAAAAGCCCCTATTAACCAAAAAAAATGGGGGGGGGGGACAGTGGGGTAATATCATGTAAGAAAAAATATCCTATAAGTAAAATACATGTAGAAAATTCTTACTCCAGAAAAGAAAATTCCATTTGTAAAACCAACTGCAGGACACCCATGAAAAAACACACATGGTGTCAAAATAAGCCAAAGGAAAATCATTTAGGCAAAAATAAAAAGAATCCCAAGTCTATTTTGCAGAGAGGATCCCTTTGTTAACCTTTGGTCGAGAAGTTTTTGTGTGTTTGCAGAGAACAACTCCAAGACCATGTGGGTTCCTGCAACAGTGAGGAACTGACGGGTCTGTTCCAGCCACGAGAATGGTCCAGAGATGGCGGACGCTGACGACACCTTGCCATGCTAGCAGTAGGCAGCTGTGTGTTGCTGCAGGCGGCCCAGGACCATACCAGAGAGGATGGAGCTTGCATTGCCACGATGTGTCCACCATCTGGATACCATTGCTGACATGTAGACATGAAGAACTATTTGACATTGAAACTGGGACTCAGAACAGTTGGACATTGAAACTGACACTCAAACTTTTTTTGCTCTTATACGTTTGTTTTCAGTATGCAGAGGCAAGATATTTTTGAAGGAAAGAAACAGGGGGAAGTGATTGATATAGAGGCAGGCTGGCCTCGAACGGGCTGTCAAGCTATAGGGGGAGGCAGATGCTGGGGGACATCAATCAAAGGACTTGTATGCATACATATGAGCATAACCAATGAATGAAAGACACTGGGGCGGGGAGGGGGCAGGTGGGGACATGTGCTGGGGGTAAGCTATGCTGGGGGGAGGATATTGGTGGGGGAGGAAAACATATGTACTAATATTAAATATAAGTTATATTGTAAATAAAATTTAAAAAAAAGAAATGGAGGGGAAAAAATGACAGGACATGGAATTCAAAACCACGGTTATAGGGCTTTTTAAGAGGCTTCTAGAAAAGGTTGAGACCTATAAGGAAATAAGCAAGACCAGCAAGGAAATGAACGAGACCCTCAAGGATATGATCAAGACCAACGTGGAAATGAATGAGTCCTACAAGGAAATGAATGAGACCCTCAAGGATATGAAGGAGACTCTCAATGATATGAAAAAGGACCAACCAGAAATTAAGCATACACTGACTGAAATAAAAAATATTATACAAAGACCTAAAAGTACTCTGGAGCACCCTAAGAACCAAGTTAAAGATTTGAAATACAAAGAGGTAAAGTCCACTCAGCTGAAAAAGCAAGAAACCACAAGAATCCAAAAAATTGAAGATAGTGTAAGGGGCCTCTGGGACAACATCAAGCATACCAACATCCGAATTATAGGGGTGCCAGAAAAAGAGACAAACCAAGGCAATGGAAACCTATTTGAAGAAATAGTGACCGAAAACTTCCCATACCTGGTGAAAGAAATTGACTTAGGAGTCCAAGAAGTGCACCGAACCCCAATATATAGGAACCCTAAGAGGACCACACCAAGGCACATCATAATTAAAATGCCAAGAGCAAAAGACAAAGAGAGAATATTAAAAGCAGCAAGAGAAAAACAGTTAGTTACCTATAAGGGAGCACCCATACGATTGTCAGCGGATTTCTCAACAGAAATGATGCAGGCCAGATGGGAGTGGCAAGAAATATTCAAAGTGATGAATAGCAAGAATTTACAATCAAGATTACTCTATCCAGCAAATCTATCATTCAGAATTGAAGGTCAGAAAGTGCTTCGCAGATAAGAAAAAGATAAAGGTGTTCATCACCACCAAACCAATATTATATGAAATGCTGAAAGATATTCTTTAAGAAGAGGAAGAAGAAAAAAATAAAAGTGTAAATTATGAACAACAAATACACATCTATCAACAAATGAATCTAAAAATCAAGTGAATTAATAATCTGATGAACAGGATATACTGGCGAATGTAACAAAATCATGGACATAGGGAATGGACTGACAACTCTTGGGGAGAAAAGGGGTGTGGGAAGTGCAGCAAGAGACTGGACAAAAATCATGCAACTATGGGAGAGGACAGTGGGGGAAGTGGGGAGGTCCGAAGGTGGGATGGGTACCGGGTGGAGGGGAGCTATAGGGGAAAAAAAGGGAACAATGTAATTAATAAACTGAACAATAAAGATAATTTTTAAAAAAGAAATCATACACACACAAAGGCAACCTAGCTTAAGAAATAAAAAGGAATGCATTTGTTCTTACAACTGAAGACACCATGTGTATATACATACCTACAAGTAATTTTTGATGTAGGCATTTAAATAATATCTGCACAAAAAAATGATTACTTTCATTTGATATTCCTTCTCAGGCTTGGCAGCATTATCCAACTGGTTCTCATCTTTTGGAGACAACATAGCTATAGCAACCATCAATTCATATCATCACGGGAAAAGCAGAAAACAAAAGCCACTCCGCCAACAAGTCCCAAAATCTGTGATTCACTTTTATTGTATAAACTTTTATTATACACACACTCTGAAGCAGTTATCATAGCCTGAGAAATTGATATATTGATTGTCTAGGCCAATATTTATAGCAATTATCTTATGGAAATATTTACTGTATTATGTCATATTTAGCCCATGTACCCACAATTATTTTTGTTAGACCTAGACTTAGATATCAATATGTCAGTATTTTTACTGAGCATTGTAAAAATGTATGAATACCTTCCTAAATAATCTCTTCTCTCCCAGGTAACCATGATGCATATTAATAGAAATTTATTGACAATTACTTCATTTACCGCTCTTTCTCACCTTTGGGCCTCAAGCCACAGAATCTTAATGAGGCATTCTAATGTTAAATGATATACTCTAAGAATTTGATACTTCATCAAACCAGATGGTATATGATACCTAGCATTATTTAATACTTTTAAATCTGTTATATTTTGTGATGATGAATATATTTAGAACCTTATGCTTGACATGTACCCTATAACTAGATAAATATAAAACAATCCAAACATATAATAGTTCATCTTCCTAAGAGAAAGGAAATGGTGATGTCAGAGAAACTAAAACAAGACATGCTTTGGGCCAGAATAAACCTAATGATGCTCTGATTCTTAAGTCATTTAAGGATCCCCAATATATATTATCAGCCCTAGATATAATATGTATTAAATGTTGAAAGACACCTGTGGAATAGAACTTGAAAGTCCCTATGAATTACATATTTCTCCAAAAATTTCAGTTACATTTTGAGAAAGAGAAGATGGAAATAAGAAAAAAGTGAAGTAAGTCATACAAAATAAGAAGAAAGAAGCTAATTAATATCTTAGACAACCTGACACAAGGTGCTTATTATGCTAAGGTAGCAATTTACAAACGTTAGAGTGCATAAAATCAGATAAGGAACATATTTAAAATAGAGATTTTTGAGCCCTACTTCCAGGCATTCTGATACTATAAAATTTTAGTGGGACCTTTGGGTGGTTCTGATGCAAATAGTCCCAGAATGATATTGAGAGAAAACTTACCTTATGGCTAAATAAAAAAGAGATAATGTTTAACGAAATCAAAATTTTTAAAACTGCTATTCATTGTAACAATAGGGAGAGGGAAATATCAGTCCAATCTCTCATTCATTAAAGAATCCCACCAACTAGATTAGTTCTGTTTCACAAATGCAAGCCTACATAAAACAGACAAAAAGATAAAGATCAGTTCTTAGAGACATACAAACAGTAGAATTTAAAATAGTGATATCCTTGAGGAGTAACATCATGGAGATATGCTGCATTTTTTAAGTAAAACAGCTCAATCCAGAAGGTTACTTGGCGGTCAGATATAGATGTCTCTGGAACAGGCATCAGATCAGCACTATTTACTCTGTATGTAAGCATTTTAGCCAACTTCCCTAACAAATCTTGAGTTCTGGTTGATTTCCAAAATTATTCCTGGGAGTGTTGGAATATCTCATCCGCAGAAACAGTGAATGGTAGGGAATTATGGTCTTCCACATCTACCCATACATATCCAATTTTCTGATTCATCAGCTTACATCATGTAATGTAACCAGAGAAGAGAACAAAGTATAAGCAAACTACTATCTATGCAAATGTCTGTTTATTTTCAAATCTACTAGTAACCCAAAGAGTCTGCTGTGGCTTTATACTGTCTAGTAATTTTTCTATCCAGTTTCTTCCCATAAAGTTGATTTCTGCTGGACTTAACAAAATTTTATGTATTGTACATTTTAACAAAGCCTGAAATCCATGGAGAATAACTGGAGAGCTAAAAGATTTTTTTACCTCTGAAACTTATAAATCTGACCTTATAAACATATCTAAAGACTGTTTTGATGATAATTTGCATGTCCAGAATAAATAAGATTTTATATTGCCATAACACATGTTATACATGTGTGTGTGTGTGTGTGTGTGTGTGTGTGTGTGGCAGTAGGGGGGTTGTATATGTAAGCAAAATTTCAAGTAAAAAATATTTTATCTCTAATGAAAAACTCTATTATTTTTTCTTTTTAACCAATGTTCCTTTATTTTAGGAAGAGAGGGGGAAAAGACTAAAATCAACATAACATAGTGACTAAAAGCACAGATTATGAATTGAATTTGAATCTCAACTTTGCTACTATTTTTGAGATTTGGAGTAAATTTCTTAAATTTCTTAAATATCAACATGCCTATCTCTATCATGGACACAAAAAAAACCTACCGTATAGGATTATTGAGAGTATTAAAAGATACAATCTGTGAAAAGCACTTAACACAATGACTGTAACAGCGCAATTATAACAATAATGTTGATGATCAAATATCTACCTTAAGAATGCCAATTAGGAAAAAAATCACATTCCTTCATTAGCTTATCATGAAATCATTAAGAGAATCAACTAACAGTTGCAGAGAATATTTGAACATTTTTAAGTGACCTGAAAGCACCTTGGAACTTCTTACACTTCACACAATAAAGGGACAGGAGTGGCAGAGAACAACTTTTTAATTACCCTTCACTGTAACTCATGATAAGATGTCAATTCTCAAACAATTAGCTACTATCTTAGGCTGTGTTAAAATCAAGACATGAAACATTTCCATGCAGCCCAGAATACTGCATTGTTAGGAGGACCAATAATGCAATTAAAAATTAAATTCAGCTATAAAAGGATAACCAAAATACTGATGAGTCTAGAAACTTTCTATATGCCTGAAAATGCTGATTTTCCTCTAAAAGTTATTCTGGTATCCCACAGTGACAAAACTCCTAATTTTAGCTGGACATTTGACCACCAAAAATAAGATCTTCCTTACAAGTAGATTTGGCTACGTGATCTGGTTCTTCAATAAAACATAAGCAGAGGTTTCTTGAGGCAACTTCTGAAAACTTTTCTTAAAAGTTAGCCAATGCATAATTTTCTCAATTTTCTCCTTTGTCCTTTTCTTTTTTTATTAAATTTATTTGGGTGATGTTGGTTAACAAAATTATGTAGGCTTCAAGTGTACAATTCTATGATAATCATCTATATATTTCATTGTGTGTTCACTACTAAGTCAAATCTTTCAACACCATATATTTGACTCTATTTACCCTTTGCCAACTCCCACCCCTCTTTCCTCTGATAACCACACTATTGACTGTGTCTATAAGGTTTTTTTTCTTGTTTGCTTATTTATTGCATTCAATTTTATATCCCACATATGAATGAAATAATAAGATTCTTGACATTTCTGTCTAATTTATTTTGCTTAGCATAAGATTTCCAAAATCCATTCGTGGTGTTGCAAATGGCAGTATTTTATCTCTTCTTATGGATGTGTACTATTTCACTGCATATATGCAACAGATCTTCTTTATACAATCTTCTGTTGAAGGACACTTTGCTTGTTTGTCCTTTTTTTACATGATAGTTGAAGGAAGAACATGATGCCTATATGGGATGCAGGCACTTTAGACCATGATATTTTGGAATAGAGGCTACCACAGGAAAATAATAAACTAGAAGTCTTGAGTCCTAAATGTTTTGTGAAACAAAGCAACCATAACATACTTCATCTATCTATCTACAAACTTTTACATAAGAAAGTAATAACTTTCTAATTTTCAAAGTTTCTATTTTTTTGTTTCCTTTTTTTCTCCCTTTGTATCCCATCATTCAGGTTTTCATCTGTTTCAGTCACTGATCCTAGGTCAGAAGGCACTGCTTCAAACTTCAAGGAAATTTTGGGATAGAGTGGGTTGTGAGGGGAACTAGCACTCTAGCTTCTTTTATGGGTCATGGTAGAAGGCAATAAAAGGTTTCTGCCTCCAAGAGGCAGCTGTGCTTGGGAAAGCAGTCCTGGGCAAAAGGACATGCACAATTAGGTCATGGCTACTGCTATTTTTTATCTCATCCAGTCTCCCAGTTTATGATAGCTTAACTTTCAGTTGTCAAAGTCTTTCAGTTTAGCTTCCCCTATAGCATAATCTCTCAAGGGCCCATGCCAGCTCCTGTCTACCTGCCAGGGAGTCCATAGGTCTCAGTGTTAGCATTAAAGGCAGGCAGGAAGTAGGTGCTACACACCGTCTTTAGTCAAAAGTGTTTCATGTCCAGGGACAAGTCATGGCTTACTGGACCCTGGGGTGAAACAAGCCCCAGCCTGCTGCCACCACAACTGGTGGATTAATAGAAAAAAACTATGTATATGTAGAGTAGCCTAACTTCCTGGGAATCCTGGGTGAAAGCAGAGATAGCTAAGACATATTAAGATGTTTTCTATAATTGCCTCTCAGTCTCCAAACAATTGTCCACCCCATCTGTTTTACGAGCTCTGTAACCTTTTCCTGGAAGTCAACTTCTGACCTTGCCTCCTGATACTTGCCTGGGTTTGAGTCTTCTCTCATGAGAGAGTAAATATACTTGCTCCTTTCACCCCTGGTTTTAAAATACCCTTCCAGTTTTCATTCTGCAATCCTGAGCCCTCTCTGGGCAAAGCAGCGTTTTGGGAATTGGTTCCTGTACCACCTTCATGTCATTTCACAAAATGAACTTCTGCAAAGGAGTTGGAAAAGAAGAGGATTACTATGCAGGCACAGGGAGGAGCATAAAGAAGAGCTCGGTAGATTATCTCCCTCCTAAAATAATGCAACCAGAATCACCAACAAAATCCAGGCTCAAAAACATGCAGGAGAAAAAGAGGAATCAGTGTGGCCGTAGTTGCAGGGGAAGGAACTAGCTTTCCAGAATGTGTCCTATGGAGACTGCAAGAAGCAGATGAGGGCAGCCCCAGAGACAGTGGCACAGAGAGAAAGCAGGGTAAGAGGACTGCAGATCTACCAGCAGAAACCAAGAGAGAGGGGGCTTGGTAGCCAAACACCTTGGGAGCTTGCTTATCAAAGCCTATAAAATGACCAAGCCAAAGGCTCCTTTACCATACTTCTGTAATGTTTAGCTCTCCCAAACAGCATGTGAATCTGCCCATTAAAGAAATGAATCTGGGAAAATGGATCGTTAAGAAGAATGGGAGACAGCCAGGTCTTGTGGAGAGCAGGGATTGGGAGGTGCAAAGGGAGCTGACCTTGACATGAATGATCAGGAAAATGTAAGTAATAGTTTAAGGGGATAAAGAACTGGAGAGACTACCTGCCTTTTATGGAGCCGAGGAAAAAGAACTGTGAAGCTCTAGTTTCTGGAACCTAGAATGATAAAGCCTCTTAATATGCAGTTTAGTGGAATGATTCTCAAACCGTGGTTCCCTGGTAGGAAAGGGAGCTAGGTAACAATATCATTTAACAACCTATTAGATATGCAAATCATAGTGCCTCACTCTAACCCTACTGTATTAGAAACCGGTTGGGACCCAGCAATCTGATTCCAAAGCTAGCTCTAGTTTGAGGACCACTAGCTTAGTGAAAGAGAATGTTACCTATGGTCTAATATTTTTGTCTCCATAAGATGTAAATCTTAGGACTGTTAACAAAAAAACACACAAACAAATACAAAGTTACTATTATTTTGGTAGTTACCACTGAACCTTATAACTGTGTCAAATAAAAAATGAAACTTAGAAGAATGTGATTTACCGAGATTCACATGAGCCGAATTCAGGACTTAAAATTATTCTTCTACATGATAAAAAGTTAAAATATATTTCCCAAAATGCCATAAGTGAGTAACAGACATATGGACAAAATATAATAAAATATATTTTGCAAAGTGTATAATATGAGTAACAGACATATGGAGACATACTAGTATATCATTTTAATTCATGGAATATAGTTCAAAATGCAAGACTGAATGATGTGGAAGTGTTTGAGAAAGTGAGATGGCTATCTATGCTATAACCTCCTACCTTAGTTTCATAGATTTAACTATAAAACTTCTGAAGTTATCTTGAACTTTAAAAATATTATATTTTATGTAATGTCATTGGGTCATCATTAATACACCAACATGATGTACTGAGCTAATTAAATGATTACATTGGTTAAAAAAAAAAAAGATACAAATTAATTTAAAGTTTAGCCCTACCTAGTTTGGCTCAGTGGATAGAGCGTCAGCCTTCAGACTGAGGGGTCCCAGGTTTGATTTTGGCCAAGGGCACATGCCCAGCTGTGGGCTCGATCCCCAATAGGGGGCGTGCAGGAGGCAGCCGATCAATGATTCTCTCATCATTGATGTTTCTATCTCTCTATCCCTCTCCCTTCCTCTCTGAAATCAATAAAGAAATATATTTTTTTTAAAGAAAGTTCATGGGAGAACTAAGATGGCGGCAAAGATGAAACACCTATCTTGCCGTCATAATCAGCAATTTTAATACTACAACTTAACGAAGGAACAAACACCTTCCAGAATCACCAGAACGCTCGCCGAGTGAAAATTCCACAAATAAAAGTAAAGATAAGACACTGTGACCCGGAGGAGCGGCGGCGAACAGCGTTGAAAGATTCGAGCGCAGAGAGAGGTTTGGAGTGCACGCCTTGGAGAGGGCGGGCGGCTGAAAACCGGCCAGTTTTCTCGAACGGGGAGACAGGGGCGTCTCACTGGACAGATTCTCCAGCTCTGGGCGAAGTCCAGAGAACCCACTATCACACGGGGTGAAAACTGGACAGTGGGAGGGCACGCCGAAGCTCGGGTGCTGCCGGGTCTGCTGGCTTGTAGAGAAGGCAGCTCTCGCGCGAACAGCTCGGCTGCGTGACGGCGCAGAGAGCGCTCTGCGACTTGTCTCTCATTCGGAAAACCGTCAGTCTGCTTTGTTTTACGACCCTGGGTGAGACATTGCGCATGCAAAGTCATTTGGGGACAGTCTGAATTCCCAGGCAGCCGGTGGAGCTCCACAGCGGCTCTCTCTCAGAGGTGCTGGCAGCCATTGCCCCCGGCACAGAGCCCCTGTGGCTGCATAGGGCGGAGCTAACGCTGTCTGCTTGGCCCGGAGACTCCGCCCATCCAACCTGAGCACAGCTGAGCTTCACAGACAATTGGCCTGGAGGTCAAACCCTCCTAGGGCTAACAACAACAAGCTGGGTTTAAATTCAAAAACACTGAATATAACCCATAAAGGATTGCAGTAAGAGTACCCACCTCAGGTAACTGGGGAGACTGAGCCACTGTCCCTTTGAGGATAGCCACCACATAAAGCAGCCACCATGCAGAGACATGGAAAGAAATCAGGTGTGAAAGAAATGGAGGAGAAAAGACGACAAGACATAGAGTTCAAAACCACGGTTATAAGGCTTTTCAAGAGGCTCCTACAAAAGGCTGATCAACTTAATGAGAATTACCAGGAAATAAACAAGACCAACCAGCAAATGAATGAGAATTATAAGGAGATGAATGAGACTTACAAGGAGATGAATGCTACTTACAAAGAAATGAATGAGACCCTCAGGGAAATGTACAAGACCTCTGAGGATACGAACCAGACCCTCACAGATAAAAAAAAGGACCAACTAGAAATCAAGCATACACAGACTGAAATAAAAAATATTACACAAAGTCCTAAAAGCAGTCCAGAGGGCCACAAGAACCAAGTCAAAGATTTGAAATACAAAGAACCAAAATCCACTCAGCTGGAAAAGCAAGAAACAAAAAGAATTCAGATAATTGAAGATAGCGTAAGGGGCCTCTGGGACAACCTCAAGCAAGGCAACATCCGAATTATTGGGGTGCCAGAAAAAGAGAGAGAGCAAGTTAATGAAAACCTACTTGAAGAAATAGTGACTGAAAACTTTCCCCACCTGGTGAAAGAAACTGACTTAAAAGCCCAAGAAGTACACAGAACCCCAAAATATAGGAATCTAAAGAGGACCACACCAAGACATATCATAATTAAAATGCCAAGAGCAAAAGATAAAGAGAGAATATTAAAAGCAGCAAGAGAAAAACAGTTGGTTACCTACAGGGGAGCACCCATACGATTGTCAGCGGATTTCTCAACAGAAACGATGCAGGCCAGACGCGAGTGGCAAGAAATATTCAAAATAATGAAGAGCAAGAATCTACAACCAAGATTACTCTATCCAGCAAAGCTATCATTCAGAATTGAGGATCAGATAAAGTGCTTCACAGATAAGAAAAAGCTAAAGCAGTTCATCACCACCAAACCAGTATTATATGAAATGCTGAAAGATATTCTTTAAGAAGAGGAAGAAGAAAAAGGTAAAAATATAAATTATGAACAACAAATACACATCTATCAACAAATGAACATAAAAATCAAGTGAACTGATAGGCTGATGAACAAGATAAACTGGTGACTATAACAGAAACATGGACATAGAGAGGGAATGGACTGACAATTCTTGGGGAGAAAAGTGTTGGAAGTACAGCAAGAGATTGGACAAAAATCTTGCAACAATGGGAGAGGACATTGGGGAGGGGGAGGTGAGGGTGGAGGGTGGGATAGGTACAGGGTGGAGGGAAGATATAGGGGGATAAAAAAGGGGAAACAATTTAATTAATAAACTGAACAATAAAAAAATTAAAAAAAATAAATAAAAAAAATAAAAAATAAAAAAAGAAACAAACAAAAAAAAAATAAAGACAAAAATTTTGACAAGTAAAAATAAATAAATAAATAAATAAAAATAAAGAAAGTTCATACTTGTTAACAACAGAAAACACAAGTCACAGCCAACATATGAATGGCCAAAAACTATAAGCATTTTCCTAAGATTAGGAACAAGACAGGGATATCTGCTCTTTCTTTCTTTCTTTCTTTCTTTCTTTCTTTCTTTCTTTCTTTCTTTCTTTCTTTCTCTCTCTCTTGTTAATCCTCACCTGAGAATATTTTTTCCATTTATTTTTAGACAGTGGAAGGGGGGAGGATGACACACAGAGAGAAACGTTGATTTGAGAGAGACACATCAATTGGTTGCCTTCCATACATGTCCCAACCAGGGCTGGGGATCGAGCTTGAAATCAAGGTACATGCCTTTGACTGGGGTCAAACCCAAGACTCTTCAGTTGTCAGGCCAATGGTCTATCCACGTAACCAAACTGGCTATAGCAGCTTTTACCACTCTTCTTCAACATAGTACTGGAAATAATAGTCACAGAAATCAGACAAGAGGAAGAAATAAAAGGCATCCAAATTGAAAAGGAATATATAAGACTGTAATTATTTGCAGATGACATGATACTGTATATAGAGAACTCTAAATATTTAACAAAAAACTACTAAAACCGATAACTTCAGTAAAGTATTGGGATACAAAATATCCAGAAATTAGTTGCATTTTTATACACCAATAATGAACTATCAGCAAGGGCAACTGAGAAAACAATCCCTTTTATAAGTGCTTAAAAATAAAATATCTAAGAATAAATTTAGGTATTTTAGGAGGTAAAAGACCTATAGTCAGAAATTATAAAACACTGAAAGAAGGAATTGAAGAAAATACAAATAAATAGAAGAATATTATGTATTCATGGATAGGAAGAATTAAAATCATTTAAATGTCGATACTACTTAAAGCAATCTATAGACTCAATGCAATTCCTATAAATATACCAATGGCGTATGTCATAGAACTAGATCAAATATTCCAAAAATTTTTATGGAACCACAATAAATTGAAAATAGTCACAATAATATTGAGAAAGAAGAACAAAGTTGGAGGGGGCACAATACCAATATCAAACTATACTACAAGGACATAGTAGTCAAAGCAGCATGACACTGGCATAAAAACAGACATATAAATCAATTAAACAGAATAGAGAGCTCAGAGACAAACCCATGATATTTTTGTCAATTAATATTTGACAAAGAAGGCAAAAATTGACAATGGGATAAAGATAGTCTATTCAATAAATGGTGTTAGGAATATTGGACAGATACATGCAAAAAAAAAAATGAAACCAGACCACCTTCTTACACATTCACAAAAATAAATTTAAAATAAAGTAAATACTTAAATGTTAAGCTCAAAACCATAAATGTCCTAGTAGAAAATCCCACAAGCAGTAGAAGGGAAGATGGCAGCCAGCAGGACTGCAGTGAGGGAGAGAGTGAGGAAGTGAAAGGGGAGTGTGTGTACATGTGGGGTGTAAGTGTGGGGGGGCAGTTAGATCCTTCAAGACTTTTGGGGGCTGGCAGACCAGGCTCTCCTAGATGGAGAGCACCTACTACCACTGAAATAGCTCCTGAGGCAGATGACGCTGACAGAAACCACACCATATGAAGGGGAGAGCTGCTGTGACTAGGAGCCCAGGCTCACCACCCCCGAGACTGGCCTCAGACACCAACCCTGACCCTGCAGATATCAGGACTCCAGCCTCCCAGATGTGAGCTCCTGTGGATCCTGGAGTGTACCCCTTCCCAACGGCCCATTGCATCATTCCCATGCATCACACATCTTGCTGGTGACTCTCAAAATATGAACCCTGCCTGCCAAACCAACAGCATCGCCCTGGCCCCTTGCATCATCTCACAGGCAAACCTCTAACTGTGTTCCCACCTGCCAAGCATGTGGAATGGGTCCTGGGCCCAACATGCCTCACTGGCAAGCCTGGGACTGTGCTACCTGCCCACTAAGACTGCGACATCAGCCCTCGTCCCACGCATACTGAAATCAAGCCTCTGACTGTGTTTCCTATCTTCCAAGCCCACAGCATTGGCATTGGACCAACACATCTCAGTGCCTGGATCCATCCAGGAGAGCAAAAATGGAGAGACAAAGAAACAACCCTCAAAGGAAAGAAAATGAGTCAAGAGAAAAGAAACTAAATGAAACAAAGATAGGTAATATGTAAGAATAATAATTGAGAATAAGAATCATACAGTTCCTAAACTGGCTGGATGAGAAAATCCACAACTTATGTAAGAATCAAGAGGAAATAAAAAGCCATATCACTACAATAATGAGCACAATGAAGGTTTCAACAGTAGACTAGACCTGTGGTTGGCAAACTGTGGCTTGTGAGCCACATGTGGCTCTTTGGCCCCTTGAGTGTGTCTCTTCCACAAAATACCATGGTCTGGGCAAGTATATTTTGAAGAAGTGGCATTAGAAGAAATTTAAGTTTAAAAAATTGGTTTTCAAAAGAAATTTCAATCCTTGCACTGTTGTTATTTGGCTCTGTTGACTAATTAGCTTGCTGACCACTGGACTAGATGAAGCAGAGTCATATTAATGATTTAGAAGACAGGGCAGAAAAACACATCCAACCTGAACAACGACTGAAGAAAAAAAAAAGGAAAGTAGAAGGAGAGCATAAGGAAACTTTAGAACAACATGAAACCAAGTAACATATATATAATAGGGTGCCAGAATGACAAGAAGAGAAGCAAGGACTAGAAAACCTATTTGAAAAAATGACAGAAAACTTCTCTGGTTTGGGGAAGAAATAAGTCACACAAGCACAGAGAGTTCCAAAACAGAATGAACCCAAAATGACCCAAGACATGTAATAATTACAATAGCAACTTTTGATGACAAAGAATCTTAAGGGCTGAGAGAGAGAGAGAGAGAGAGAGAGAGAGAGAGAGAGAGAAAGTTATCTACAAGGGAACTCCCATTAGACTATGAAATGATATTTTAACAGGACATAACAGGCCAGAAGAGAATGTAATGAAGTATACAAAGTCATGCAAAGCAGGAAACTGAATCCAAGAATACTCTATCCAACAAGGCTATCATTGAAAATTTAAATCAGGAGCTTTGCAGACAAAAAGAGGCTAAGGGAATTTATCACTACCAAGCCAGCAATGCAAGAAGTGCTCAAGGGAGAGTTGTAAAAAGAAAAAAGATAAAAAGGGAATAAGGAAATAGGAATAAAGAAAATGGCTACAAACAAGTACCAGTTAACAATAACCTTAAATATAAATGGATTAAATGCTCCAATCAAAAGACATCAATGGCTGAATGGATAGGAAAACCCATACATAGACTTTCTACAAGACACCCACCTCAGAACAAGGAACTCACGCATACTGAAAGTGAAGAGATGGAAAACATATTTTAGGCAAATAGATATGATAAAAAATCTGGGTTAGCAATACTTATATCTGATAAAATAGACCTAAAAGTTAAGGCCATAACAAGAGCTAAGGAGAGCCGCTTCACAATACAAAAGGGATCAATGCAAAAATAGGATATGCTTCTGATAAACATATATATACACCCAATACAGAAGCACCCAAAGTCATTAAAAAAAAAACTTCTGAAGATATCAAGGGAAAGATTCACAGCAAAGTAATCATAGTAGGGGATTTTAATATCCCATTGATATCACTGGATAAATCCTCTAGACAAAAAGTCAGCAAAGAAACAGCAATTCTGCATTGGGAAAATACCAACTGGAAGGATGGTAGTGAGGGGGACAGTGTGAGACAGTGAGGGACTGAAAGGGGAGTGTGTGAACATGTATGGTGGTGTGTGTGTGTGTGATAAAGGGACAGTTATATCCTGCAGGAGTTTCAGGGGCTGGCAGACAAGGTGGTCTTAGACTGAGAGACCCCACTGCCACTGCAAGGATGGCTGTGTGGCCAGCACTGGCGCAGAGACCATGCAATATTAAAGGAAAGGACTGCTGTGACTGGAAACCCAGCCTCATCATGACCCAGACTGCCCTCAGACAAAAACCAAGATCCTACAGCCACTCTGGACAAAGACCTCCTACCACAGCCACAAAACCATGGATACTGAGATTCCAGTCACCTTAGCCACAGATTCCTATAAGTTACAGAACACGTCCCCCCTCCTTCTGACCCAAGGCAGTCACACCAAGCACCCATGACTCTGATTCTCAATGCACACGCACATTGGGGAAGGGGAGGTGGCCACCAGCTGCCATGCCATCCACCCCCGAGCAGCCTGACTCTTGACTGGGCTGACTCTCAGCACACATGACTCCCACCAACCCATGGCAACCATGCTTCCCATTGCTTAAGCTCGTCAGTAAAACTCAGGTTGCATGCAACTCCTGTTACAAGTGGCTCAGGCCCAGGCAACTTAGTGCTTGGACCTTTTGGTTATAGCAAAAATGGAGAGACAACAAAATAATCCCCAAAGGAAAGAAAAGGAGGAATAGCCAAGAAAAGAACTAATTGAAATGAAGGCAGGCAATATGTCAGAAAAAGAATTCAGAGTAATGGTCATACAGTTCATAAATGATATCCAGAAGTCCAAGAGACATATGAAACCATTCTCAAAGTCACTAATCACCTGAGAGATGCAAATCAAAATGACATTGAGGTACCTTCTCACACCTTTCATAATGGCTATTATCAACAAATCAACAAACAAGTGCTTGGTAAGGATGTGGAGAAAAAGGAACCATCATCCACTGCTGGTGGGAATGCAGACTGTGCAGTAACTGTGGAAAACAGCTTGGAATTTCTTCAGAAAATTAAAAATGAAACTGAACTTCCATTTGACCAGTAATCACACTTCTAGGAATATATCCCAAGAAATCAGAAACACCAATCAGAAAGGATATATGATCCCCTGTGTTCATAGCAGCACAATTTACAATAGCTATGATTTGGAACAGCCTAAGTGCCCATCAGCAGATGAATGGATTAAAAAAGTGTGGTATATCTACACAATGGAATACTATGCTGCTTAAAAAAAAGAAGAAACTCTTGCCATTTGGGACAACATGGATGAACCTGGAGAGTATTATGCTTAGTGAAATAAGCCAGTCAGAGAATGATAAATACCATATGGTCTCACTCATTTGTGGAATATAGTAAACAACATAAACTGATGAACAAAAACAAATCCAGAAACAGAGGTATCAAACTGATTGTCAAACCTCACAGGGAAGGCAGGGAAGAAGGGGGTGTGGGGAGGGTAAGAAATCAACTGAAGTACTTGTATGCATACATATAAGTATTATCAATGGATACAGACACTAGAGAAGTGAGGGCATGTGCTGAGGGGTGAGAATGGCTGGGGAGAGGTCAATAGGGTCAAAGGGAGACATGTAATATTTTAATCAACAAATACTTAAAAAAATAAAACCTGGGCAGTAAAATATCAGACAGCTCTCATAGCAATATTTTTGCTAATATATCTCCAAGGGAAAGGGAAACAAAGGAAAGATAAAAATTGGGACTACATCCATCTAAAAAGTTTTTTTCACAGCAAAGGAAATCATCAACAAAATGAAAAGACAATCCACTGAATGGGAGATCATATTCAACAATGATACTTCTGGTAAAGGGTCAATATCCAAAATTTATAAAGAACTTATGAAACTCAACATCAAAAACAAACAAACAATACAATTAAAGTTGGGCATAGGACCTAATGGCAAATAGACATATGAAAATGTGCTCAATGTAATTAACCATCAGACAAATGCTAATTAAAACAACAATAAAATATTACTTCACACCTGTTAGAATGGCTATCATCAATAAATCAACAAACAAGTGTTAGCAAATACGTGGAGAAAAGAAACCCTCATACACCATTGTTGGGAAGGCAGGTTGGTGCAGCCACCATGGAAAGCAGTATGGGATTACCTCAAAAAAAAAATGGAACTGCCTATGACACAGCAATTTCTCTTCTGGGAATATATATGAAGAAATCCAAAACATTAATTTGAAAGAATTTATGCACCCATATGTTTATTGCAGTATTATTTAAAATAGCCAAGATTTGGGAGAACACCAAGATGGCGGCATAGGCAAACACCTATTGTTCTGCCCCGCACAACGATTTAAGAACTACAACATAACAGCAGAACAGACAAGCACCCAGAATAGCCAGAAAGCTGGATGAGTGAAAACTCCTCTAATAGGAGCAGAGGTGGGACACTGAGACTCAGACTGGCGGGAGCGCAGCCTTTTAGACGGAAACAGGTTGGGAGCCGCCATGGTCGCGCGCACGGGCTGGGGCTGGAGCAGCGGCCAGATTTCTAAGACGGGGAAGGGCGGAGGCATCCCACTGCCCAGATTTCCCGAGCCAGGCGAGGTCCGATACCGGGGGACGCACACTGGAAGCGGGGCGTGGCAGAGGCTCCTGAACTGTGAGTTTCCGTGAAAGGGTCGCGCAAACCCGCGACTTGCCCCCTGGAAACTTGTCTCCTGGTTCCGGAAACCATCTATTTTACAGCCCTGGGCTGGACTTTTGGTGTGCAGGCACATTTGGGGAAAGGCGGAGTGGTCTGGCAAGGGGAAGACACTAGCAGCTTTCTCTTGGAGGTGTCTGCAGCCATCCCCATCCAACAGAGACCCACGTGCGCGCGCGGGCGCTGCAAAGGACCCAGCTGCCGCTGCCGCTGCCGCTGCTGCTGCTGCGCAGCTCAGAGACTCCGCCCATCCAACCTGAACACAGTCTCCCTTCACAGCCAATTGTCCTGGAGGTCAAACCCTCCTAGGGCTAACAACAACAAGCTGGGTTTAAATTCAACAACACTGAATACAACCCATAAAGGATTGCAATAAGAGCACCCACCTCAGGTAACTGGGAAAGCTGAGCCACTGTCCCTTTGAGGATATCTACCACGTAAAGCAGCCACCATGCAGAGACACGGAAAGAAATCAGGTGTGAAAGAAATGCAGGAGAAAAGATGACAAGACATAGAGTTCAAAACCACGGTTATAAGGCTATTCAAGAGGCTCCTACAAAAGGCCGATCAACTTAATGAGAATTACCAAGAAATAAACAAGACCAACCAGGAAGTGAATGAGAATTACAAGGAAATGAATGATACTTACAAGGAAATGAATGAGACCCTCAGGGAAATGTACAAGACCTCTGAGGATACGAACCAGACCCTCACAGATAAAAAAAAGGACCAACTAGAAATCAAGCATACACAAACTGAAATAAAAAATATTACACAAAGTCCTAAAAGCAGTCCAGAGGGCCACAAGAACCAAGTCAAAGATTTGAAATACAAAGAACCAAAATCCACTCAGCTGGAAAAGCAAGAAAAAAAAAGAATTCAGATAATTGAAGATAGCGTAAGGGGCCTCTGGGACAACCTCAAGCAAGCCAACATCCGAATTATTGGGGTGCCAGAAAAAGAGAGAGAGCAAGTTGGTGAAAACCTACTTGAAGAAATAGTGACTGAAAACTTTCCCCACCTGGTGAAAGAAACTGACTTAAAAGCCCAAGAAGTACACAGAACCCCAAAATATAGGAATCTAAAGAGGACCACACCAAGACATATCATAATTAAAATGCCAAGAGCAAAAGATAAAGAGAGAATATTAAAAGCAGCAAGAGAAAAACAGTTGGTTACGTACAGGGGAGCACCCATACGAATGTCAGCGGATTTCTCAACAGAAACGATGCAGGCCAGACGCGAGTGGCAAGAAATATTCAAAATAATGAAGAGCAAGAATCTACAACCAAGATTACTCTATCCAGCAAAGCTATCATTTAGAATTGAGGATCAGATAAAGTGCTTCGCAGATAAGAAAAAGCTAAAGGAGTTCATCGCCACCAAACCAGTATTATATGAAATGCTGAAAGATATTCTTTAAGAAGAGGAAGAAGAAAAAGGTAAAAATATAAATTATGAACAACAAATACACATCTATCAACAAATGAACATAAAACTCAAGTGAACTGATAGGCTGATGAACAAGATAAACTGGTGACTATAACAGAAACATAGACATAGAGAGGGAATGGACTGACAATTCTTGGGGAGAAAAGTGTTGTTGGAAGTACAGCAAGAGACTGGACAAAAATCTTGCAACTATGGGAGAGGACATTGGGGAGGGGGAGGGGAGGGTGGAGGGTGGGATAGGTACAGGGTGGAGGGAAGATATAGGGGGATAAAAAAGGGGAAACAATGTAATTAATAAACTGAACAATAAAAAAAATAAATTTAAAAAATAAAATAAAAAAATAATAATAAAATAGCCAAGATTTGGAAGCAAAGTGTCCATTGGTAGATGAGTGGATAAAAAGGCAGTGGTACATCCCAGCTGGTAGGGCTGAGTGGTTGGGTATAGACCTATGAACCAGGAGGTCATGATTCAATTTCCAGTTGTAGCATATGCCTGAGTTGCATGCTCCATCCCCTAGTGTGGGGTGAGAGGCAGCTGATCAATGTTTCTACCTTTCTCTCCAGTTCCCTTTTTCTCTGGAATCATAAAAATAGTTTAAAAAATGAAAAAGATGCAGTACAATGATATACCACTCTGCCATTAAGAAAAAGAAAAAGAAAAAGGAAAGAAATCTTACCATTTACCATTTGCAACAATATGGATGGACTGGTAGAGCATTACGCTAAGTGAAATAAATCAGTCTGAGAAAGATAAGTGCAAGATATAAAACCTATTGAATAAAGTAAGCTAACAAAATAGAAAGAGACTCATAAAGAACACTAACACCTGTCATAAGGAGAAGTGGCAGGGATGAGTAAAAAAGGTGAAGGGATTAAGCAAAAAACAAACCAAAACAACAGCAACAACAACAAAAACAGAAACACGCACAAAGGAAAAGTAAGGTGGGAAACTAGAAGAGGTTATAGGGGGGATAAATGTTGATGAAATGAGACTTGACTTAGGGTGGTAAACACACAATACAATATACAGATGAAACTTAGGGGAGTGTCGAAGGAGGTACCCATAATTATTCCTTGACCTTTCCAAACAAGTCTTTGCATGTGAAGACCCCCAGATGTTTACTGAAATCCTTATTCTTTTTTTCCATATATATTTTGTTTAAAGTATTACATATAGTAGCAAATATCTCTCCATTTTTCCCCATTGACCTTCCCTCAGGCTCCCCTATTCCCTATCAAATGCCCTCATCCCAACTCCCCCACTGTCTTGTGTCCATTGGTATGTTTATATCCACGCATACTAGTCCTTTAGTAACATGGCCTAATGTAGTAGATAGTCTGGAGGGCTCAGTGACGCCCTGACATTGAACAATACTGGAATCTCTCGCAAAGGCCCCCAAAGCCACACACCTGATAGTGGTTTTCAGATCATTTCAGAGTTCCATCCAAATAGCTCTGCAAGCAGCACACACAAAAAAAAACTTGGCAATTACCAGACAATGCTAGGTGAACTCTGCTTCATGAGGTCAGTCCTTACTAGCAGCTCTTGCTATGGTATTAGGGTCTGTGGGAACCATGCCAGGTTCCCAGATAGTCAAGGCCAGGCAGAGCACTGAGGCCTGGTTATCTCTCTGATCACCTCATCTAGGTGCTCCAGGAATATTATTTATATGGGTTATGAGAACAGTTCTGTTGTAGTTGAATCTTGAATGCTGTTGGTGTGTCCATGGGTGGCATTGACCTCAGACTAGCTGAATATGACGATTGACCCTGTCAGAGCCATCTGAAGTCTTGCACAGTTCTGCTGGTGTGACTGGCTCTGAGTGGTTTTTACTTCGTGTGTTTTTTAAATTCTCCCATTAGACTATGCCAGGGCTGCGTCCTGCTTGAACCCTGCCCACTGGACTAACTGTTGGGAACTTAGTCCAAGTTCCTCCTTTATCCTCTGCTCACTCGTAACAGGTTTTGGGTCTAAGCCCCTCTGCCTAGGGCTGGATCTCCTAGGATGCCAGTTCTTAGATGGAGAAGCCATGAGAGGTTGAGGTGTATAAGAATGGTTCTTTATTGCTGCAGCAAGTTGCCATAGAGCCATCAGACAAGAACAATCCTCACAGCAAAGTCCAAAGTTAGGTGAGGACAATACAGTCAGCCAGACAGCGGCTGGTGAACAGATATATCCTTTCCACAAAGTGGCATCAATCTCTGTACCTACAGTGATGATCTGAACAGCCCCAGGCTGTCTATAAACTCACCACCTTACATCATAGCAGTACCTGAGCCCTTTCGCTCAGCAGCTTCTCCTGTCTCTTCTGCTCACCTCACTCTCTAGCTGACTTCACACACTCCAGCAGACTAGCTGGTCAGTAACTTACTTTTACACTATTTAGACAGAGAAGGCTTTGTGCCAGTAGTTATAGCAATCATGGTGGCTACTGAAGGGCACAGTGTACCATGTGTCCTTGCACCTGATCATGTCTCTCTGCCCAATTGGGATTCCTAGACTCAGAATCCTGGAACATCCCATTTAGGCACTTGCCCAGAGTGGCCTTTGGTCATTCTGGTGCACCGATAACAAGGCCTCTGTGCTCCCACGAGCCTTGACTATCCGGGAACCTGGCATGGTTCCTACAGACCCTAATCGCATAGTAACAGCTGGTGTCAAAGACTGACCCCATGAAGCGGAGTTCACCTAGCAATGTCTGGTAACTGCCAAGTTCTCTTTTTGTGTGTGCTGCTTGTAGAGCTGTTTGGACCAAGCTCTGTAATGGTCTGAAAACCACCATCAAGTGTGTGGGCTCGGGGGCCTTTGCGAGAGACTCCATTGTAGTTCAGTGTCAGATGCTGTCTTTGACTGACCCAGGGCTACCTCTTTAGAGCTCCGAAGCAACCCAACCTTTGTGGTTGCCTTCCTGGCCCTGTGTGCATATGAGAAGATCCAAGCTGCATACTAAGCTCAGGTTCTGTCCTTAACTGAGCATGGGGTGGGCCAACAAAAGGCCCAAGGCAGCCTGAGGTTCATTCCACCTGCTTTCTGCCTGTAAGACTCAGTCACTGGAAGAGCCCCTGGCTGTATGTGAATTAGAATCCTGTAGGGGCCAGTGGTATTTAGCAGTGGTGTTCACAGATTCAAACTCCGCACCAGTACTCTGTCTGAGGCTACTCTGCAAATGTCTCAGGGTGCCCCAAAAGCAGCTGCCACCTGCCTAGGGCCTAGAGAACGTTGTGGTAGGGGAAGATCTCAATGAGTCCTTGGCGTAAGGCCAGAGGGGTTATCAGGTTGAAACAGAATAATGTGTGGTCCTGTGGAGAGAAGGCTCTTCACAGCAATGGTTGCACTGGCTGGCCTGTAAGGGAAAAATGGCTCACAGGCTAGAGCCACACAACTCAGTCTCTCCCTGTGTGCCTTCGCCACCCAGAATCAGCCTGGAAATCCTCGAGAGCTTTCCAAGACAGACTGTATTCTAGGCGCAGTGTGGTCCCAGCCCAGAGAACCCTCCACAGGGCACCAGCTTGGAAGGGTTGGGCCACAGGGAGTCGGGAGGACGAGGCTAATATATTCTCCCAGGTTGATTCTTAATGGAGAGGAGTGCTTAACCATCAATGATGTGGTCTGTGGGTGGTGTGAGACATGGACTCAGCACAGGAACGTTGTCATTTATCCCTCCAGCCCCCACCCAAAAGCCGTTCAACCCAGTCTCTCCCTGTGTGACACCAGTCTGCTATGAGCTATGTTTGCTTTAGCAGAGCCCAGGGTGAGTGACCACATAGGAGACTCTGTGCATGACCATTTAAGACTGCAGGCACCTGGGGTTCTAGTAGATGGCCCTCTCACTTAGTGGCTGGCGTCCTGGCTGATTTTCACAGCCAGATGTTCTGTGAGCCCCTTCCCCTGGCTCTGGTGCTCTGAGCCAGCTATCCTCACTCCTCAGGGGAAAGCTATGCAGCTGAGCTATCCTTGTGAATTTGCAAGCAGCTCACATTGGTGGAGAGACAGCCCTTTCCACCTCTGCCATTCCTCCCAGTCTTGATGTGGCTTCCTCTAGGATCTTTGGTTACAAGAATCTGTTCAGCTAGTCTTCATGTGGTTATTCAGGTTGACTTTTCTATCCTGATATCCATAAAAATGTCCTCCTCTCATCTCTCCTGCTCCCCCCACCTCCTAATCAGATTTTCTCTCTCCACCCCCAGAACCAATATTCTTAGTTTTGGGGTCCCCTTTCTTGCAGATAAGAGATATGTCATTTATTGGAGCCTCACTTGGCAGCTCCAAAACAATATTTCACTTGCCCTGATTTTGATGAGGGCTCTCTGCCTCATGCCCATTGATAGGATCCTCCCCTCACAGAAGCTGAAAGTGCTGGCTGTGTGTGCTGGAGGCTTGCACAAGGCCTCAGGCAGGGATAATTGCCAAAGAATTGTGAGGTATGGTTTGAGTGCTGTGGCCTGCCCCAAAGCCCAGAGCCTGATTCTCTGACCTTCTGGCACCTTCTGTGAGTCCCCTTGTAAAGTCCCTTCTGCTTACACAAGCTCAAGTGGGTCCTGCTGTTGCAACTGAGAACTTCACCTAGATAGAGCATGTTCATGGTGGTTTCTATGACTAGCAGAGAGGAAGGGGTTCTGTGCTTAGAGGGAGAGAAAGAAGGTCAGAATGTACAGGGCTATGCATTGCTGTGTCCCAAATGGCAGGGCCAGCCTGGTCTGCTCAGTTGAGTTATGCAGTAGGGTGGGTTGGTGTGGGCTAGTGGTGGGCATTATGGAGCATGGGGTAGGGCAGAGGCAGGATAGTTGAGACCTTCCAGCTGGACGTGTCACTTCCAGGCACATTTTTCTCCTCCCCGCTTCCACCCAGAGCTCTCAGTCTAAGTCTAAGACCCCCTGCTTTCCAAGCAGGGCTCAAGGTGGAGAAGGTGACCTAAGGTATAGGATATTGCATTCAACTCCTTACAATCTGTTCACATTAGACCAAGAATCTCCAATATAGGCCCTGTTCTCAATAGAAATTTATGGACATAGATATTCCATTTGACATAATCCTATATAATAAAAGGCTAATATGCACATTGTCTCCTAAACTAGGAGCTTGACCTGGCATTCGACCAGGGGGATGGGCCAACCCACTAACTACCTGCGTTACTCCCATCTTCCCCCAGCCCACAGCTGGGCCAGGCTAGATTGGGGACAAGGCCAGCCAGTCAACCTCCCTCATTCTCTCCCCTGATCAGCTCCAATTGTGATGGCCTGGCCATACCCCACCCATGCAGGAATTTGTACAAAGGGCCTCTATTATTGGAATAAAAAAGCAGAAATGCTCACATTCCAAAAATTGCTTGAAAATCTTATATTTCCAGTTCATATAACAAAAATGCTGTTTCAGATTTAAATATATATATCCTATCTAATAAAAGAATGATATGCAAATTGACCATACCTCTGCTGCACTCACAAGCCATGCCCACCAATCATGCCCACCAGCCAACCAGGAGCAAATATGCAAATAAACCCAACCAAGATGGCTTCCAGCCATGGAGAGAGCAGGAGGGAGGCTTGGGTTTCCCCAGTGATGGAGAAAGCCAAGCTATCCACCTGCCCTTGCTGGCTCAGGCCTCTGCTTAAGGCTAAAATTTTTCAATTATAGAAGATAATGACAGCAGCCACAGAGCTGGAGAGACAGCCAGAGATGGAGAAAACCAAGCTTTCCACCTGCCCTGGCTGGGCCAGAGCTCCACTTAAAGCTACAAAGTTTCAATTATAAAAGGTAAATAAATCCAACATAAATGGCTGGTGCCACAGAGCCAGCAGAAGGCTTGGCTCTGCT